>OU026155.1:153645509-154895509 GCA_907269105.1 Volucella inanis
GTGGTTTGGTGAAACAGTATGACACTGTTGCATCTAGCAAATTCCAAAAACATGGTCTGTCCCAGGGCTAGTTACCGACTATTGTCATATGAATATCCCGAATCAGAAAAAAAAATGAAGTGAGGTCTCCACTGATTTCTCCGAAACTGACCTAGGAACCGGCGCTGGCGGCTATATTGAGGACGACATCGTTAGATTTTACTCCTTGTTAGAAAACGTTCGTCAGCATTCCAAGATATTTGTGATACCTACTGAAAGCAATGAAATATATTGTGAATTGAGAAGAATCGATGGAAGGGGTAGTTTTATTAGTTTGCAGTCGCCTCACCAATTCGAAGCTAGTTCAAGAATCTAAAGTTGGAATGCAGCCGGAAGGTTGGATTCACTTAGCCTTTTTTGTCCCAAGTCACCATGTGATCCCGAGTAATGAGATCGGCAATGAATTTACCAGGCAAGAATAAGAAGGTAGGATTTTAGGAAACAATCTAGTAATCCCCTATTTCGTGTGAGTATGACTGCAGATCACATGGCTCCCTAGACCTAACGAGTACTTATCGACGTCTCTTACAAATCCTGCTATCTATCAATAGTACCAATTATATTATACTGACGTCGGGGCACTACACTCTTCCTTAGTTGCTAAAGGTGCTAGTGGTATCGCAATTTGCGATGTTTGCTTGAGAGTGATGACAATAATGTGACAACGGTTTCTTTCTATCCTACACTCGGACCAGGCTGCTGGTACTAGTAGCTGATATTATGGAAATTGATACTGTAGGAACTTTTTCATTTAAGCGATTATTTATCTTTCTACGAAAGAGCTATGGCGTTTTCGTTTGGACAGTCAGAAGCTCTTTTTTTGTGTATTTTATTTCCAAAGCAACATTAAAAACTTCTTCGGAATTATAATCTACTGCAATCCCACCAAACACACAGCAACACCTTCACTAAATGCAAACTAGTTTTGCAATAGGCGGATTCACCTGCTTTTTTCATGTCATCTTTCGTTGTTATGTAATTATATTTTGAATACCGACCACGAACATTTGTAATCATTCCAATAATATATGGTTAAGACAACACAAATAAATACTGACGCAGATTTTGTACTGGCAATGCTTATGCTAAGCGACTGTTCTTTATCAAACAATGCCCCACATCTGTCACATCAACAAGTGTCATCTGAAACTGACAGTCAACGGCTTCCATTGCCCGTGCCGCCCAATTCTGATCAACTTTGTTGTGGTTATTTGTTTCGTTTATTTTTGTTCATTTGTGTGTCATTAAATTTTGTTCGACCCATCCCTTGTGCTGCTGTTCTGTTTAGTTTATTCGTAATCACCTCATTTACCCCGACGCCGCCGTTAGCAAAGCAAAGCACAACAAATTCATTCTTTGCTACCAATTACGTTCTACTCATAAATTTCTACTTTCGACTCACGGGCAAATTCCCATTCCTAATCTCATTATTGTGCCGCACTACGTCTACACCACACCAGTTCGGATTCGAGGAGTGGACAAGCAATAGTTTTCAGTCATCACCTAGCCTTTTCTATTAATGTAAAAAAAAACAATTACCCCACTAAGTTGTAAAAAAAAAAAGTAAAATACGAATCACTCCTCATTCTTGTGTTTTGTCCTTTGTATCCTGTGCGCCCACATTCATTGAGTGTTGTTTTGTCGTGGTTTTTGTGTGGTGTGTTCGTGAACCTTTGGTGTTGACGTTGGAAACGGACGAGTCGGTTTTTATTTTTAAGCAATGACTATTTTTCACCGTCACAGGTGCCACCGCACCTTTTTCTGGAATTCCATTCAATTTCTTGTGATCATTGCCCACCTGCTGCCACACAGTACGTTCACAGAGGAATTCAAGGATTTAGGTAATTACGAGTATTTGGGTTGTTACTCGGCTCGAACGGATTTGCTGAAGGATTCTATCTACGCCCGCAGTGCGCAAACATGCATCGAATTTTGCGAAAGCCTCCATATCCGGTAAGTCAAGGTGTATCCATATGTAAGTATATGCATACATAAGCACTCGTATCTATGTGCAATGTAAATACAATGCAAGTTTTCCTGCGAGCAAGCACGAGCGCCTATGAATACCTATAATATGCGCTCCCGAGTGTAATTATCAATTATTTACCCATTTACCGGTTTGCAGTACACCGTGCAGTGAATCAGCCATCGCTAGCAATTTCCTCGTTTGGCTGCAGTTTGTAATAACATCGACGAAGAGGGTCGTTAAGTTTGTACTCGTATATGGTGATAAAAGTGCATGAATAAGCCGTAAATTGTTTTATCATCTATTTATTTGTTTTCATTTCATTTGGTCGCTAGGTTCTCCCCTTGGGATTTATGAATGAGTGATTTATTTGAGCGCCACAAGCTGCGGTTATGGCTAAACGACGAACGTCCAAGCCAAAGAGACAATCTGATAAATGCAGATTTTCTAATCAAATTGAGTGAAGTGCGGTTTAAAATTCTAATTCACAATGGTCTATCGGATTCGATTGTTTTCGACGGGAAGCATTGGAAAACAATCGGATTCGAAATACGTTTGACAACCCAAACGGTGTCGTAATCATGTCGAGATTACGAATAGTAGAATGACACGTGCATGTGTACTCGTCCGGTTGGTGCGACTTATGTTTACCTTGACATTTTTGGCAAATTTCTCATCTCGGACTAGAGAATGTTTTTCTGTCGTTTGAACATATTCGTATTAATCTTGTTATCTTATTACTTACTTATTTTGATGGCACTACAGCCGGGGTGAAAATTGGTATCAACCAGTGAACCTCTAAGGGGGTTATCCCCTTTCCGGGTAGGAATCTTAGACTTTTCTGACGAATCCAATGTCACTCTACAGTGCGTAACGTTGTATGTATGTTTATCTCATGCTCAAAAATTCATCAACAAAAACGGAACTTAAAATCGATTGACGAATTTTGCATTTAAAACGTCCATTAATCGCTTTTGCTTCTGCTTCATAGAAGAGAGCTGATAAGATTAGGTTCTTAAACTTATTACACAGTTGCCTTCTTTAACTAAAAAAACATCGATTCGCAGATGTAACTCCTCGTTTAATGTTTAGTGAGGTATCATTCTCAAAGTTTATAGTGAAACAGAGGGAGACGGAATTCCTATAGTAACTACGTTAAAGTTGTAGCTGGCTATTGTTACGTTCTGTCTAATTTGTTGATGTTGTGCGATTCTTCTTGTTGACAGAATATACTTTGGCCATATTCAAAGCTATACCCATTGTTGCTGCTTCTGTTTCAATAATTGCAAACGCTGACTGAATGACATAAATGCCATCCGCTTATACAAGTTGCTGAACATACTTTTGGAGAAGTGTGTCGCTAGCATTGGCTTTAGAATTTCGTCGTCTTCCCAATAATGATTTTAAAGAATTCATATGGCAATGTATCACCTTATCATAACCATGTTTTAACATAAAAGATCTCGTTGGAATTGCTTTCAACTTTTGTTCTCCATCACCACTCTGCAAAGGGATGTCGAAATCAGACATGATTCTGCAAAGCTAGTCCCTAATAGAGACTAATCGAAATCGATTAAAGGTGCATTTGCCGTAGAGTGAATATTTGATCGATCGTTGACTTATCCGGGCTAAAGCTGCAGTGACAGAAGCCAATCAGATCGTTCACAAATGGTTTCAGATGTTCAGGCAGTACTGCAGACAAGAGAATGCAGACGAGGTGTTAGAAAGCTGGTGTCTTTAAAGTTGGAGCAATTTAAAGTTTGTATTTTGAGTGGCTCCCATCAAATCCTTAAATTGTGTTGGTGTATGCTCTCTGCCAAGTCATCTTTTGTTATCTTAAATAGATCAGCAGGTATGTGCACATACATATTGCTATCGTTACTTCGTTTTGGTCGGCTTTCCGTAAATTTTAGCTTTCAAGGTAGGTAGTTCGTTACTTACAGCAGAGCTTTTGGTAAGACTTAAGAATGTTTTTCAGTCCGCTCTTTCTTTTTTTCCTCGGACAAGCCGAGGTTTATTCCTGCTTTTCTGCTCGTTGAGTGCACGAGCCGCTCTTGTTTTTTTATGCAACTGCGTTTGATACGCGAGTGCTTTCCTGCACTCTTACTCAAACTAGGGTTTAATGCGGGTAATCGGTTGAAACCCATCACATCAAAATCAGTTCCTCTAATTCCATTTACAGTGTTTTCGGGTAGGCTATGCTGTCCTATTGTGCTACCAAAGATTTCTGTTTTGTATTTAAGGGCACTGATCGTAGGCTATGTCGAGGAGCTTTTAGAAACATTATTTATATAATGTATAATTATGTTTAGACCTAATAAAATTCGTTCGCTCACGAGCTAAAGCTTAAGAATTCTTGCTTTAGTCTACCGTTGACAACAAATCAGCGCCCAATTAAAAGCCGCTTTTATTCTCTATAGCAGTCGCAATAATTAGTATATGTCACTGTTTTTCATCGTCGTTGTCATTTTTTTTTTTTTTTTGTAGAGTCGTCAGTAATTAACCTGTCCGTATCCAAGTCTATTGGTTGCTTCGCTGTAGAAGGCTATGGTTAATTTTACTTATTCAGTGAGGAAAAGTTAAAATTTGTCTGGTCCACTAAAGCTTATAAAACCGGCAGTTTGTTTTTTTACAATGATAACTCGTCTTACCCGGAAATAAAAGAACAGAGAATAAGTTCCAAAAACATTCAAAATGGATTAAGCTTAACCTTATTCTATGTCTCTAGTCTCTTATGATACAGCACCTCCATAACTTGGTTTAATTATAACCAAAATGGAATGATTTTTCAAAACAATGAAGGCAAGTCCGAGTATATGATATCAACTAGAAAGTACACCCAATATCACGTCTCGGACGAAACGTCACTTTCAACAGATATAACTTTAGGCTAGTTAAGGATTTTGCCTTAAAGAATAATTCTTCCCGGTCGCTGCTTCTTTGGACAAAGAAAGCAATTGATTAGCAGAGCCCTCTCTAGTGACTTTATTTAAGATCTTAATAATACTCTATGGCGAAGAGGTATGGACTTTATCAAATACGGATGAGCGTACTCTTCGCTGCCTTGAGAGGAAAATTCTTCGGGTGATTTTCGACAACTTAAAACATTCTCTGCTTTACAGTTAAAAAATAAAAATCAGGCTCTATTCACCGAAAGAGGGAGTACCAGAAACTTTTTTCCTTTTGGCCGAGTTCGGGAGACCAAAAAGGAGGCGGCTGCGGCATTTGGCATATCGAATGAAATCAGACAGTTGAAATTTGTCAGATCTACCATATTCAAGCGATAGTTTTGGTTTGATCATTTTTATACATTTTTCGAGTTCAAAAAACATTCAAGTTTGAACGAGGACACACTCTCCCAAAGTCAATGCTTCTGTATATATTCTGAAACAATATCTAAAAGAGAGCAGGTTATACATAACTTTCTATCTATCAATTTTGTATTAATGTTATTAATACAAGGGTCTGTTTTAAATAGGCCTCAGACCTTGCCCATGATTAGATACCGGTCTTTTGCCTTAGTTCGAATGTGTTTCTACTAAGGTCATCAGTGTTCTCCTACAAATTAATTTTGGTGCATATTCAAACAATAAGTCAATTAACATTTGTATGTCATTATTATCCACTGCCCAATCACCAACTATATAATACAAGGGCTGAAAATTTTCAGTTAGTACCAACCTTCAAAAGATACGTGTATAAATTTGACAACTGTCGGACGATTACTTCTCAAGATATAGCGATGTGAGTGAAGCAACTTTTGTTATTGTGAAAAAAAATGGATTCAAAGCAATTTCGTGTGTTGATTTATCATTGCTTTTTGATGGGAAAAAATGCAGCCTACTTGATAAGTGGCTTGATAAGTGTTACCTGGACTCTGCACCAGCCAAACGAACCATTCGAAAGTGGATTGAAATATTTAAACTTGGTCATACAAGCACCGAAGATGATGTACGCAGTGGACGTCCAAAAGAGGCTGTTTCAGATGAAAACATAAAAAAAAGTCCACAAAATGATTACGAATGACCGTTAAGCAAAGATGATCGAGATAGCTGAGGCTCTGAAGATATCAAAAGAGCGTGTTGGATATATCATAGACGAGTATTTGGACATGCGAAAGCTCTGTTCAAAGTGGGTGCTGCGTTTGCTCGCAGTCCACCAAAAACAACAACGTGTTGATAATTCAGAGGAGTGTTTAAAGCTGTTCAACCGCAATAAAGCCGAATTTTTGCGTCGGTATGTGACAATGGATGAAACTTGTCTCCATCACTTCACACCAGAGTTAAGTCGGCAGTCAGCCGAGTGACGAGCAGGCGACGAAGCTCGTCCAAAACGACCAAAAACTCAACAGTCTGCTGGCAAGCTTATGGCATCCGTATTTTGGGATACACATGGAATAATTTTTATCGACTATCTCCAAAAGGGGCAGACTATCAACAGCGACTATTACATTGCGTTGTTGGAGCGTTTGAAGGACGAAATCGCAGAAAAATGGCCGCATTTGAAGAAAAAGAAAGTGCTGTTTCATCAAGACATTGCTCCGTGTCACAAGTCGATGAAAAAGATGGCAAAATTGAATTAATTCGGCTACGAATTGCTTCCCCACCTACCGTATTCTCCACATTTGGCCCCAAGCGACTGATGAAGAAGTAATCGCCGAAACAGAGGCCTATTTTGAGGTTAAACCGAAATCGTACTACAAAACTGGTATCGAAAGATTGAAAAATCGTTTCAATTAGTGTATTGCCGTCGAAGGCAACTATATTCATAAATAAAGTTGAATTTTGTAAAAATTTTGTGTTTTAATATAAAACGGCACTGCCTTTTCAGCCCATGTGTTATTTGAAGGCATCAGCAACTAGTCTTGGACGTGTGAAATTTTCATAAAAAAATTAAAAACAAAAAAAAAACGGGATATGGTAAATTCCAAATTAATCTTAAGGAATTCAAATTACTGCGTATGTTTCGAGAGCAGTTTGAGCAAATAAAAAAGTATAACACACTCGTTAATGATAAAGTATATACATATATGATATATGGTTTATACGATGATTGGTAAATATAGGGTTTTCTAATAACAACTTGACAAATTTTTGGATGAAGTGGTGATTCATGAAGCACATGTGGGTTTTCACCCGACCAATAATGCAAATTTTGTTTATTGACGAACCCATTGAGCCAAAAATGAGCTTCGTCACTGGCGCATCTTCTCCAGAACCCAATCGGAGAACGTAACGATGAAAATGTTGAGTTTACTGAATAAATTAACAAATTAAATTTAAAGTTGTCAAGTCCCTATTGGAAAACCCTATGTAAACCCGGAAAATGTAAATAAGGAACACTTATTTGTTTCAAAATCATCTCCGTTTAGCTCGATACACTTCGTCGAAGAGAAAAAGTTTTTGATGCCTTCTAGATAAAACGATTTCAAGGGACCCTCAACATAGGCGTTGTTTCATCGATGACCTCTTCATTCGACTCAAATTACTTACCGCCGAGCAATTTGGAAACAGGAAATAGTCGCAGGGGGCTAAATCTGGAGGATATGCTGGATGAGGGAGCAATTCGAAACCTAATCTATGCAATTTTGCCATTACGATTGCAGACTTGTGCGCTGGTGCGTTGTCTTGATGGAAGAGAATCTTTTTCCTTGGCAAATGCGATAGATTTTGCTTCAAATCGGCGAATCGAATCGATGCCTAATAGCCGCCTGTGATCGTTTTACCCTTTTCAAGGTAATCGTTTTGAATGTCACCGCGCGCATCCCAAAAAACTGTTGTTTTGACCTTTGGCTGATAGACACACCGTAGCCTTCTTCGCCTTCGATTCACCAGGAGAAGTCCACTATCTCGACTCTTCCTTGGTCTCTGGTGTGTTGTGATAAATCCATGTTTCATCTACAGTTACGATTCGGCGAAACAACTTAGTCGGATTGTGATTTAAACAAACACTCCTTTAAAGTTGTCAAACGACTGCGTTTGTTATAAATTGTGAGCAAACGCAGCATCCATCTGGGGAGAAGCTCTTTCATATCCAAATGTTTTTGCAAAACTGAAATCGCTGATTCATGTGATAAGCTTGTATCCTCTTTTAGTTCGCGTACCACTTTCACCGTGTTTTTCATCTGGTATGGTGATCTCAATCTCAGAGCGTTTGGTGTTACTTGTGCCGGTATGACCGCACTGAAATTGGGTAAACCAGTAGTGTATGGTTCCAATCGACGATAAAGAGTTCCCATAATACTTTTCAAGCTTTTGTTTTGTTTACGTGATGCACACGAAACTCACTTTTTTTCCATTTTTATGAAAATTCTCGTGGGCCTCTGTTTCAAATGGCTGTCACAACAAAACTATTTGACAGATCTGTCTAAAAATGTGGGTGCGGTCTTTTAAAAGATGCATTTTGTTAAGCAAAATGTTGAATTTGAGTTGGAGGCGCTATCTGTATAAACTATGATAATAACTCGTTTAAAGATGTAGCCCTCTTTTCGAAACATATTTGAAATCAGAATGTCATGGATCAAATAATTACTCATTTAAACTATAAACTGATATCTGCGTCCAGTTCTTACGTTTATCCAGTTTAGCAGAGAGTAAGCTTGACCAATATTATGTAATTATAGGTAAAACAATAGCCGCGCCATAGATCGTACGTTGCCCTTTCCGCTAATACACGTCTTTACTGAAGACTAAAATAAAGAACACATTTGTACTTTCATTTTACTAAATGACTTTGACTTCTGATGTTTATTTTGCATGTGGAAATATTTTGAATTGTTAGTAAACTATTTGCCTTTCTCACAATCAACATTAATAAGTTCAGTATTTGAAAAGAATTATAGTTCCACTGAAGCCACCTTTAATGGAAATAAGTTTTACTCAGGTAAATTCGGTAGTATGCATGAAAGCCATGTTTGGAAATTTAGTATATGCACTTTTAAAGCGAACTTCAACATCGTTTCTTTGCTACACGGTCGGATGTCAAGGCAGTTATTCATGAGAGATGACTAAATGATGACAGAATGCGACAAAAATAATCACAATCACAGTAGGAAGCCTCTTCAAACAATGCGCATCTTTATTCTAAGACAAGGCAATACTCCCATAATGGTTACAAAATTGTCTTTTGCCTTGCTAAATGACTGCTTATTAAGAGAATTTCATTGGGGCTAAACGAACCATAAACAATCAGCTGTTATACAGAATATCCCACGTACTGTTTATTCATCTAAATAATGAAGAACTTCACAGAACTGGGTTTAAGGAAAAATTAACCACATTCTACTTGAAAATATTACGAAGTATCTTAACATATTTGCAGCAAAAACTTTCTGATTCCTGATATGTACGAGTATTTTGAGCGACAAACAATTAAGCTAGTCCAATGTGGAGTAAAGGCACAGTAGCGCTTTAGTTCGCAGGAGCTTGTAGTATCACCCCTCTGCTGAGTAGAAAAGAATAGTAGCAAGGAAAAGCAAAAAACAAAAGAGATCTAACAAACTCCATTCAAGTGTTAAGTGAGTGGTTGGTCAATGCTCACGAAACTTGAAAATTGTATTTATCTAGCCCATTTCTAAAAAAAAAAAAATCACTTTCAGAACTCTATCATCTTCGTCCTTTTCTTTTAGGATTATGGTCCGAGAGTGGGCACGAAAACATTTTAACAGCGCTTTCAGTTGCAACAGGTCAATTTGACGATTGACGATTGATGACATCATATATCAAGGACAATAGATAGACTTTAGGAACATCTGGATTTTTTCTTGAAAATGCATGGATTTGATATCGATATCGAATGGATTTATTTGTCAATGGATTGTAAATCAATTTTCGGAATGTCAATTCAATTTCCGGCAGAGGAAAACCGAAAAAAGATTAAACCATAAACTGAGCCAAAAAATACTACAATATCCCAAAGGTAAAAGCTTTTAGTTGTTTGTCAAAAACATGAGAAATTTTCACCCTCCTGTCCAAGAACAAAACTAATCTGTTTGCCTACATTTGACTGGGTCGAATTGTCAATGGGACGAATTCACTTTCGCACTCGTGTAGTAACAAGAGTGCTTAAAGATCTTAACATTCAAAAATCCACTTGTCCAGATGGTATACTTCCCCTTCTTCTGAACAGGTGTTCTTTCTTCCACGCTAGCAAAATCAAAGCTATTTTATCATTTCTACTTTTAAGGACCCTTTCCGAGAAGATGGAAAACAGCATTTGTCCAGTCTGGCCCTAAAAATGGCGAATCATCTTCTTTCCCCTCACAAAGACTCATTGCACTTACATCGCTTCTTTCCAAGTCCATGGAAACGCTGATAACCCGTCAGGTCATGAAATATCTCAAAACACTAAAACTTCTTAATGAGCGGCAGTACGGTTTTCGTAGCAAAAGGTCCACTGGTGATTTGATGGCATGTCTCACCGAAAAGTGGAACCAAAGCGTACATAAATTTGGCGAAAATAAGATATGTAGTTGCACTTGATATTTCTAAAGTTTTATACAGAATTTGCCGTATCGAAAACGCGTACAGTTGGAATCGACTAATCTGTTTTTCAATAATTGGAGATTGCTTTTCGGACCGTTTAATTCAAGTAATCTTGTATGGTTTTAGTTTTGATATCCCAAAATTTTTGGTGTGCCTCAGGGCTGCGTTCTGTCTCTCACATTCTTTTTAATTTTCACCTATGGGCGGAAAATCGGGTATGGAAATCAATTAAACCTTTTGTTCCATCCAAAATTCAAGGTTCGAAAAAAAAAATTTGGATCAAAATCGCCTGATCTTGTGACCTTAACAGACCACCTACTGCTGAACAACTAGCGGAACCAATCCAAGAAGATAATACAATATCTGCTACGCTAAATGCTACAAAGAAGGAAGGCAATACTTATATGGATGTGGATTTCCTATGATCTCCTATCCTCAGTTCCCCACATATGACATCAAAAGTGTTAGGAAAACTTCACGCATCTAGGAAAGGAAAACGTCTTTGAGTGGGTCATCGGAAAACACAGCGTGAGTAATACCAAAAAAACGCTGGTTTTACGATTTATGCCAAAGAAGAAAAACAAAAAGCATCAAAAGCCCAGAGCTGCTCGGAAACTCTACGAGAAAAAAAGAAGCGAAGTGCATAATAAGCACGCCATTGAGAAAATGAAGAGAACAGAGAGCAGTGTGTTTTAAGAGCAACAAAGACCACCATCGATGAAATATCTTTTATTCAGGGCAGGGAATTTTGGATCGGAATTCAACACCTATTTGTCGACTTCAAACTCGTATATAATAAAATGCATAGAAGCAAATTAAACAACGTCATGTCTAGTTTTGACATCTCTGCCAAACTCATCAGATTGTGCACGAATTGTGGAGAATTTTAGCTATTCCATCAAGGTCAGTAATGAAATTACCCTTCATGTCAAGTAAGGTTTGGGAAACATGTAACATTTTTTAACATCGCCCTAGAAAAAATCGTGCAAAACTCACTGATCAACAAAAGAGTTACAATCCTCGTCTGCAGAATCACTTGCTTACGCGGATCATATTAATGTAATTGGGCGAACACAGCGCAATCTCAATAAAGCTTTCGTAGGTATTGAAGAGGAGTCAAGTGAAATGGATATAATGAAAAACGATGGTAAGTGCATGCTGTCATCGGAAAAGGATCCACGCCGCCGACGGATCGGTCAAAACGTCATCATTGGCAGGCAACCTGTCACCAATGGCTCAGCAGTTACAAGTGGCAGTGATATATAAGAGCAGAAATCTGAGGGAGAATTTCTCTTAAAAACCTCTGTTTCTGTAGGCTCAGGAGGTAATTGACTAAATAAACCTTCTCTCGTAAGACCTAACTTACTTTATACAAGACCATTATCAATCTGTTACTACGCCGAGGCTGGCTCTTGTCGAAAACTGATGAAGAAGTACTTGGCCGTTTTGAGAAAAAGATATTGCGTGTGATTTTTGGTCCCATCTACGGATCCAACATCTGAGATGACTAGGCCACACTTCCGTTAACGCACGCAAGGAGAGAGATTGTTCTGAAAAGGCTAGTTGATTGAGGATTGAGCCCAAAAATACCCCAGACAATAGCACCATGTAAGTATACGTAAATACGTAATCTTTTCCTCACTAAAGGCATGGTCCACAATAAGTTTGTTTTTTAATTAACTATTAGTATTCCAAACAATTTGGAAGCACTGGCATTTTATTTGTTCAAAAACTGACATATGTTTTGTCGTTCCCGTATAAGTTATCGCTATTATGGAAAAATAGGTCTGGAAATATTGATGCTATCCGCGTAAAGTTCTATAAATATCTTGCATTAAGTTATCGCGTATAGTTTAAGTTGTTAGTGTAATTTACATGAAGCTTGAAAATAAGTACTGATACCGATGCCAACAAAACACACCTAACATCGCAGCATGCAGAATGGTTCTTAGGTCCGCAAATTTAGCCAAACCGATGATTGGCTCAGTATAAATGCAGATGTACGAAGAAATATGTGGCATTATATCTATTTATTCGCTTTAGATATTTCAACTATCCATTAATAGATAAAGAAGAATTCAATTTGTCTTTTTTCCAAAATATTGGTTACAAAGACATATTATGTAAGAACATCTTTCGCTCCTAGTTATCATAGACTGGGACCTAAATGGGAATATCGTCCTTGGATTCTAGTTGAAGATTAGAAAAAGTTTTCGAAAATACAACATTAATTTTAAATGTATTTTCAAATTATATAACTAAATAACAAAAGAATAGTCTAGTAGCATTGAAAACATTGATTCGGATAATGCATACTTAGTAGTCCACTAGAATTCTTATATGGGGTCCATACTATATGTTCTTTATTTATTTTTATTTATGCTGCAAAATGTGGGCTAAGAATCAACGAAATCGCTGCAGCGTAGCAGTCGGGCCAGGATGGAGAATCCAATTAGTGATCCAGAAGCGAACAGTCTTACGTGCCTTCCAATACAGCTTATCAGTTATGTAGTTAAAGTACAAACCGCGATCAACTAGTTGGACGATGCTCTTTATCTTGTTTTGTTAAATTCCTTCTAATCTATTCTACTTCATAAGTTATCTAATCACATTTAGATCTTGGTTCTCTAAATCTCATTATTTCTTATTATTTCGCTAAATTTTGTTGCGTCCTTGTTGCCACCCTCGATGTGATAGCTTTGAACAATTTAATTTGAACAAAATAACAATAGAAGCGAAACCAACACTGATATAACATTACACTTAAGTAGAATAGTAGACGACACTGAGATATATTTTAAGCAGAATTACGCTATTGTAGATGACGATCGTTTAAGACCATTTAGGTATAAGTGAAATATACGCGCGTAGCAGTATAATATCTTGATATTATTTGCAATTTGAATAAAGTATAATAAGAAGAAATACTATGAATTATTATGATCAGTATAGGTTAGTTAGGTCCATTGATTTGAAAAAAAAAATGGATTGCGAATAAATTGCAGGTTCACCTTATCTTATAACTTGTTGCAATACCATCTGAATCATGTTGCTGACTTAAAATAAGATATAAAAATAGTCTCAAATATACACACTCGTCTCAACGTATTAAAGAAGAACTGTTTACTTAAATCGACTATTCACAGTAGGATCACATAGCGATAATTGTGCTTTGTTGATTCCTTCACAACTCTTAACTAGTTGCAGTACAAGGCTTGTTTGTATTTGGTCCATGTAATTTGGCAATCTGGATGCGCTTCCGTCATGGTATTCTGATGTGCAATGATACCTATTCTTTCAACATATGGCTCAAATTTTGTGAATGATCAGCTACTGTCAACCTTGAAGAAACCTCCAAGTGTTTCAGGCCTATCAGTCTTGTTGCTAAAGATCATAGAGCTAATGTTTGAGCGTAAAAATGCTTTCCGAATACATCTTTTATCTAAGATACAACATCCCGTACAATGAGAAAGATCTTATGAGACTATGCTTTCAAATTTAGTAGGCTGAATTGAATCCGCACTCCACAATAAGTGGAACTAGTTGAGATTCTTCAGATTCGCACATGGAATGTTATGTTCCTTAATAGGCCATGTGCACCCGAACAACTACCGCAAGCCCTGAATTGCTGCAAAGCAAATGTTACCACCGTCAAAGAAATGTCGATGGCAAAAGCAACGTCTGTTTGTTGTTTGAGGCAGACTTAGGCAAGAAGTCTTGAGTTTGCGGCATGTTAACGAGCGTCTCATAACAAACCGAATTGAGGCTAAATTTCCGCACATTAGCCTTATGTGCGCACCCCTACAGAGGAGAAAGATGACGACATCAAAGATAGCTTCCACGAGCTCTTAGATTTATAAGCAGTGCCTTAGCTTTGGCATTAAAATTGTCCTCGACGACTTAAATGCAAAGCTAGGAAAGGAGGGCTTCTTTGGTAGTACTGTGGGAAAGTATAGCCTATACGACACCACCTCCGATAACGGATTCAGGCTAATCGACTTTGCGGCAAGGCGAAATATTGTTATAGCTAGGACACGGTTCCAGTATCTTGATATTCATACGGGGACTTGGAAAACTCCTAATCAATTAATTGTCAACAAGCTTGACCACTCCAGTATTATGGATGTCCGAACCGGATGGCTATGAAAACCAACAATACCGTCCACCCGACCTAAATAAAGTGACTAACAAAGGTACTGTAGCAGACAGCCCAATTGACGAGTTTTTCAGTAATACAGGGGGCTAAAAAGCATACAATAACTCATCTGTAAAACATGCCCGATAAATAGAACCTCAGCATTGTTTGTTTGAGACTCAAAAAAGGAGACCCACTGGATTGCGCCAACTTCAGAAGCACCAGTTTTCTTAACATGGCTTACAAGATCTTATTTGCCGTATTGTGTGAATGCCTGGAACCGTTCATCAACAACCTAATTGGTACATATCAGTGTAGTTTTAGGCCAGGAAAATCCACAATCATCCGCAATGCACACTACTGCAGATCTTGGAATAAATCCATAAGCTCCAAATCAATACATACCACCTATTCAGCGATTTTAAGTCAGAATATTACAGTATCTATAGAGACGAGCTATACAGAGCAATGTCTAGTTTTGAGATCCTGCGAAACTCATCCGTTTGAGTTTGACGATGGAAAATGTCTGATGTTATCAAAGATTTAGACAAGGCGATGCGCGTTAACATCATTCTTGAAAGATTAGTGCGAAACAACACAAGAGACACAATTTTTTAAAATTCGTTTCAATTACTCACATACGCCGCTGATAATGGAAAAATAGCAGCGCGTGTTATCAGTTCCGCTTTCACGAGTATTGAGACGGAAACGAAGGCGAGTTGAACGGTCAATGAAAGCAAGACCAAATACAAGGTGTCTCAAAAGAAAGTTCACATTTGTTTTGGTTATTGCGTGAACGCAACTATTTCGAGGGGCGCGGTGGGTGTGTCAATCTGTAGCCTGGCTCTTGGGAATTTAGTCGCTATGGAGCGTTTCTCGGAAAGTTTTATAAAGGCGGTAATTCGGCGACTGTAGCGCGAAAAAAATTCTGCAACATTCGACGTATTCGTCACTTGAATGATGCGCCAAGCACTCGAATCATTGCAAAATGGGTCAAGAAGTTTGAAGAGACCGTCTCAACACTAGAAATCTCAGCCAAATCCGGGCGTCCAAGATCTTCAAGAACCGTCGAAAACGTAGACAGTGTCATCCAATCTATTCGAACCTTTCAATTCGGAAGCGTGCTGTGGCCTTAAACGTGCACAGATCGTCATTATTGCGCATTTTGCATAAAGATTTAAAACTTCATCCCTACAAAATTCATTTGGTGCAAGAATAAAAGCCTCAGGATGCTGGTCAGAGGCTTGACTTCGTAAACCAGATGATTGAGAGTTTTCCGACGTTTACCAACATCTTGTTTTCAGATGAAGCCCATTTTCATCTTAATGGACACGTTAACAAGCAAAATTGCCGCTACTGGAGTGCAACCAATCCAAAACAAAAACATCAGAAACCCCTACATTCGCCTAAAGTGACCGTATGGACCGCAATGTCGGCGCGAGGAATTATCGACCCTTACTTTTTTGAAGATGAAAGGGGACGCACAGTTACGGTGAATTCAGAGCGTTATTTAGAGCTGTTAGACAACTTCTTTGTGCCTGAGTTGCAAAACTTTCCTGGTTATAACCAAAGAACATGGTTCCAGCAGGATGGTGCAACTTCACACACGTCATACAGGTCTCAGCTAAGAGTACGTGAAATTTTCCCTGGAAAATTGATCTCTAGGACAGGTCACATAAGTTGGCCTCCACGTAGTCCCGATTTGACACATATGGACTTTTTCATGTGGGGTTATGTCAAATCCAAAGTTTACGCCAACAAACCGACTTCCCTGGCACAATTAAAAGAAAATATCCGTCACGAAATGCCAGCCATCACGGAGACATTTGGACGATGTCATTTTTAAAAAATAAATTCCCAAACACTGTCTTTTAATATACAATAAACATTTTTTCAATAAACTTCTAACTTTTTTTTTAATATTTTTTTTAAATGTGAACTTTCTTTTGAGACACCTTGTATATGCTATTAACAAAAAAGGACACACAACACCGACGTCTCGAACAGAACGTCACCCCCGACAGATATAGATTTGAGACAACGATACCAGCGCTGAGATCAAACGAACCAACCAACAAACCAGCCAACCGCTGCTTTTTTGTGCCCAAAAAGTAATTGACTAACAAAGCTTCCCCTCGAACAACAAAAGTAATCCTTGGTCCACTAGAAATGAGCTCTCACATGATCCTCTCAAAACTGAGGTTATTTACAAGGGAGAGAGAAAACTGACTCATCAATTACTAAAAGGCATCACCATACGTTTCTCTAAGGAAGCTAAGTATCTGATAATCATCCTGAAAGGGAAACTTGTTTAGCCTAACCAGGCCGTTTTGAAAGCTTCCTCGGCGTTGTCAATTTTCTGGCAGTGTAACAGAACTCGGATCTGAATCTACATGACTATGAGAACACTTTTTTCATTCTATTGTCAATAGTGTTGTACAATAAGCTTTCTTGAAAGTTATTTCACTGCTGCTTCTAACAACTGCTTAATCTAGCACTCTGCTCTACGAATCTTCATTCCTTTTACATATCATGGGCTACACTCTTAAGAACATATTCCGATTTAAAACAAATGAACTTTGGTACACCTCACACTGGGATTTCGATGACCTTCCATGCCGACTGTCTTTTGATTCTGTTTATATGAACATGCCTTCTCACACAACGGAACAGGAACGGAATACTTCGGAACGGCTTCGGCCATTCATTCAAATTAATTTATTTAAATTCACCTAAAATATTATACATTACAATTATTGGCTTAAATTCAATAATATACTTGTATGGATATCAGTTATTGTTATTTATTCAAGAGTACAAATTGGATTCCCTATAAGAAACTGTCAAGGAGTGAAACTCACCACGCTAGCTGATTCTGTCAGTCAGTGCCGTTTTATAGTAAAACACAAAGTTTTTGCAAGATTCAACTTTATTTATCAATATAGTTGCCTTCGAGGGCGATACATTGATTGAAACGATTTTCCAACCTTTCGATGCCAGTTTTGTAGGCCTCTGTTTCGGCGATTACTTCTTCATCGGTCTTAAATCTCTTTAAGGCGAGCATTCTTTTGAGGTCTGCGAACAGAAAATAGTCGCTTGGGGCCAAATCTGGAGAATACGGTGGGTGGGGAAGCAATTCGTGGCCGAATTCATTCAATTTTGCCATCGTTTTCATCGGCTTGTGACACGATGCATTGTCTTGATGAAACTGCACTTTCTTTTTCTTCAAATGCGGCCGTTTTTCTGCGATTTCGTCCTTCAAACGCTCCAACAACGCAATGTAATAGTCGCTGTTGATAGTCTGCCCCTTTTGGAGATAGTTGATAAAAATTATTCCATGTGTATCCCAAAATACGGATGCCATAACCTTGCCAGCCGACTGTTGAGTTTTTGGTCGTTTTGGACGAGGTTCGTCGCTTGCTCGCCACTCAGCTGACTGCCGACTTGACTCTGGTGTGAAGTGATGGAGCCAAGTTTCATCTATTGTCACATACCGACGCAAAAATTCGGCTTTATTGCAGTTGAACAGCTTTAAACACTCCTGAATCATCAACACGTTGTTTTTGGTCGACTGTGAGCAAACGCGGCACTCACTTTGAACAGAGTTTTCGCATGTCCAAATATTCGTGTATGATATATCCAACACGCTCTTTTGATATCTTCAGAGCCTCAGCTATCTCGATCAACTTAACTTTACGGTCATTCGTAATCATTTTGTGAATTTTTTTGATGTTTTCATCTGAAACAGCCTCTTTTGGACGTCCACTGCGTGCATCATCTTCGATGCTTGTATGACTACTTTTAAATATTTCAATCCACTTACGAATGGTTCGTTCGGCTGGTGCAGATTCCGGGTAACACTTATCAAGCCATTACTTTGCGTAGGCTGCATTTTTTCCCATCAAAAAGCAATGATAAATCAACACACGAAACTGCTTTGAATCCATTTTTTTCACAATAACAAAAGTTGCTTCACTCACAACGCTATATCTCGAGAACTAATCGTCCGATAACTGTCAAATTTATACACGTATCTTTTGAAGGTTGGTACTAACTGAAAATGGTATGGATTTAATTTAATAAGTGGTGCCCCCAGCCCATGTATTTTAATAAAGGGTGATTCATCGTGAGGTTTGATTTTCAATAGGCTTTTTTTTTTGACAGATCACGTGTTACTCCTATTAAACTGCTTTGTAATTTTTGTTCAGTATCATTTGGCAAATCATCATGGAAAGACTCACACCACAACAGCGTTTCCAAATTGTTCAGCTATATGACGAAAATCAGCGTTCTGTGAGAAATATTTTTCGTGCGATTCGAGGAACTTACGATGCGCATAATCGACCTACTGAAACCAGTATTACATTACATTAGACTACATCCAGCACGTAGTGAAGAGACTACTATATAGCAGCTTTAGCTGAGAGCGTACGCGAAGACCGTGATGAATCGATTCGTCGTCGTTCTCGTTTGGCTTGACGTATTTTACGTGAGGATCTCGGCCTAAAAGCGTACAAAATTCAACTTGTACAAAAATTGAAGAGAGGTGACTTGAATTTGCGTCATATTTTCAGTGAATGGGCTCTAGAAAAACTCAATGAAAATCTGGTGTTTTATCGTGAAATTTTGTTCAGTGATGAGACCCATTTGTGACTCAATGGATACACTAATAAACTAAATTGCCGTATTTGGGCTGATGAGTAACCCGAAGAGTACCAAAAGCTACCATCACATCCATTAAAAACAACGGTATGGTGTGGTTTATGGGCTGGTGGAATCATTGGTCCATATTTCTTCAAAAATGAGGGAAATCAGAATGTTACCGTCAATGGTAACCGTTATCGCGCCATGTTAACGAACTATGTGCTCGGTGAGCTCTGATTTCAACAAGATGACGCTACGAGCCATACAACACGTGAAACAATGGACTTGTTGGGAAATCATTTTGGTGAGCACTTAATTTCACGTTTTGCTACGGTAAATTGGCCGCCTAGATCGTGCGATATTACACCTTTGGACTATTTTCTTTAAGGATATTTAAAGTCTCAGGTCTTCAGGCTACGATTAACGGTTTGGAACCGTTACACGTTACTCGTGTTATCCACGTGATACCAGTCGCTATGCTCGAATGAGTCGCCCAAAATTGGACCTTCCGAATACACCACTTCAGACGTTGTAGTCGTGGCCAACATTTACATGATATCATTTGCAAAAAGTAAATGCCATGAATTGTTCTTTTAACCGATAATAAAAATTTTAAGTTCACATTCAAATTTATGCATTTTATTTTACAAACCTCACGATGAATCACCTTATATAAGCGTTAACGATGATTCATAGAGATTAGTATGTAAAGATTAATATGATAGTTATTATTATTACAGAGATGGGACATTGTACATCAGTATATATATCTATAAACGTTAACTGAATTTATTTTTAAGGTTGAACTGGTTAAGTCGGAGGCCAAAGTAAAAGTGTGTCTGTTGTCAATGTCACCATGGCAATTGACCTAGGCAGAAAGATGTCGATTGATATACGAGGTGTATTAAAAACTGATTCAATATGGAAAGCTGGTGTCTTTCCGGATGATGACAACCAAAGACCTCATTCGTCGTAAGATAAACTTAAATTTGTCTTCTAAACGTATAGTATATGTCTGTCTGAAGTGTCTGAAGTGTCTAAAATGTTCTTGCTGATCCCTCTCACCACTTTCCAGTTAGTTTAAAATTCAAGCTTCTTTGAACCCAGCCAGAAATTAAATAGAATCGTGAGAAATAATTCTGAGAAATTCTATTAAAAGCAATATTCAAGGGCAACAATGGAAATAATTGTGAAATAATTCTTCCTTTAAGTAAGATGATAGGCAGGAAACCATATAAACTCTTTCAGAGATGTGTCTTGCATTCCCATACACTGATGTGGGCTAATATTGTCACCCTATCTTGTTGAATTTTCTTCCTTATGCTGTTAGAAGACTTAAGCTTAACTGTTTTCATATCCATTGCAGAAACAGCTGCAAATTTAACCCCTAAATATTGCCATTAAAAGAATTGTATAATATTACAGTCTACAGAATTCGTACATTCCATTCTAAAGATATCTCACATGATATTTCTATTATTATACAACATTTCTTTAAAAAAAAATCATTTAAGAGAAACTTGTTTTGTTTTCATTACAGATTTGCAATTCTTTCAGGCGAAAAGTGTTACTGTGACAATGTAGCCATCGACAATGAAAAATTAGATTCTAAACTCTGTAACATTCGATGTACCGTCAACAAGTCACAATATTGCGGAGGAATCGAAGCACATAGTTTCTATACTACTACAGGTTAGTTTTATCAGAGCATCAGTTATCATATCTTACTATTCATCTTTTTCAGATGCCGGACCACCACGAAACATAAAAGTATCGAATACCACCGAAAACAGCATCCTAATAAAGTGGGATCCGCCGAAGAAAGACGAGAAAGTTTCAGGCTTTATGATCCAGGGAACTGTGATAGAATCCTACACAAGATATCCATTTTTTCCCCAACCTGAATTTATCGTACAAAGTACGGAAGACCGATTTGAAATGACCGATCTTCATCCAGCTACCAAGTACAACATTTCAATATCGGCCATGTGTGGAAAATATGTTTGTGGTAGTCACAATCTAATTGCAATCACCGAGGTAGGAGTTCCTAGTCCAGAACCTAAAGAACCAACTATAGTAAACAGAACAGACACAACTGTAACTATTGAAATTGCTCCATACTCGAACAATAACGGGCCAGTTACTAGTTATAAAGTAATTGTCCAGAAATTGGATGAATCTCTCACGCAACCCTTCGATGAGGAACTCTTAGGTAGCTATCAACGCGCACAAGAAGATGGAACGATGTATTATATTGCCGGTGAAATGGAATACGAGGTAAAATTTAATCGGCTTACTTCTACATCATTCAATCACACGAAATTACTTTTTTTTTCTCTTTCTTAGAACGCAACACAAATATTTGTAGTGGGAGACAATAAAACGTACGGTGGTTACTGGAATGCCCCCATCGAGAAGGGCAATCATATTCACATTTCTCTGGGTGTAGTAAGCACACTAAATAATATAACTAAGTTGCGCTATGCGTTAGGAACGCACGAACAGGATGAACCAAAGGAGTTTCAATATGCAGATTTCGAACGTAAGTTTTTGTTTTATGATATATATGGTATTTTACTAGAGACCATACGTATGTATGTATAAATTGATGTGTACTTACAGCTGGTAGAGAATCAGTCATAGCTTTGATTGTTGTGTGCATAGTATTTGCCATATGCCTCGTTTTGTCGGTGATCACTTACTTTTATTTGAAACGAGAAACAGCACGATTGGAGCGCCTTTCAAGCGAATCACACGAACTGACGCTGCAAGGTCCAATGGTCGAAGTGGTTAGTTTGAGAAAACTTTTCTTTTAATTTGACGATTGAATAAAAGTTTTATTTTTTTGAAGGAAAATAATGGATTCATTGGAGATGATGGTCATAAAGGAACTTTTAAGCAGCGACTTAATGCGATAGTTGAAAACATTGATAGTTCACAGAAATTAAACCGTAATGCGATGCGAATGAATATTGATGATGTTATTGCCGAGGGAAGATTTGGGGAAGTGATCACAGGAAAACTGTATACAACGACAGAAGCGTATGATAGTCAGATTCACATTATGTCAGGTGAGTTTTAAAAACATTATGAACGCAAACATAATTTTGTCGCTGGGAGTCAACATTTTCTTCTGTGTACCAAAACTCCGTGCGTCGTTTTTGCATAACCGCCTTTTTTTTCCATTGCATATGATTCAGGGGCTTGTCCTTATTTGGTATTGTTTGTATGATTAATGTGGGAGTTAGTTCGGAGCGTAGCATTACGTTGCTTAAGTTATCTGTGTCGGTAAAATGCCTCCGAAATCTAAGGCTGAATTAATGCGTGAATCGTGTAAGCGTAAGCGAGGAAAATTACCCAATGGCGGAGAATTTACGCCAGAAAGTGTTGGTGATCATAAACGTGAGTCGAGTAAACGACAAACAGATACGAAATGGGAAGCCAACAAACAGCGAATTTGAAACACTAGACTTAAGGTAAAGCTCAAAAATGAGGAGCGGAAACATTAATCCGAAGAATTACAAGACAATGATTCCATTTCCAAACCCCCCGAAAAGTCGCTGCTGATACAGAATTTGAAAGTCGCTTCATCGAAAACAGATTCGGGATATCGTGTTCGGTTTTCGATCGTTTGTGGTTTGAACGCGACATGAAACACGTGACCGAGGAAGAAATCTCCCCCATTTAGCGACAGTAGACATATCCATGTTTCAATGTGTTTGTATATCTTACACGTCCCTTAGAATTTATGGTATTCAGCGGTTAAACTATTTTTGCAGATTTGTCTATGTCCCCCCGCTGATGCTCTTCCATCTAAAGTTCCTTGAATTATGACGTGGCGTTGGAGGTATTCGTACGTGACCCAAGTACTCTATCTTACGTCTTTTGATTTAGAATATCAACTCTCTTCCGCACTCCATTCTTCTTATAACTTCCTGACACAGAAGCTACGCAGTGTTCTTCTGTATAACCACATTTCAAAGACCTTCACTTTTGTTTATCATAGTTTTATGTAGCGTCCAAGTTTCGAATCCATATAATAAAACTGAACAGACATAGCACTTGGTAAGTGTGAGTTTTATCTTTAAGCTTAATCCTCTAATGCAAAACACCTTTTTTTACATGTTGATCTTAGTTGTTTCATGTTACTTTTTATTTCCTTTTTGGGATTCGCGTTGCAATTTATTGTGCTACCTAGGTATTTAATGCTGGAAACTTTTCCGACTACGACGCCTGATATTTTAGTTCGATATTCTTTGTGAACAGCATGAATTTAGTTTTCACAGCGCTAATTTTTAACCCATATTTGGAACTTATCGAATCAAGTTTATTAATCATGACGTTAAGCCCACAGATATTGTTAACTAACACAATTGCATCATCAGTATATCTTATATTGTTTATTTTTATGCCGTTTATCTTGATAACATTTTCGGGATTATTTAGATATTACCACTCCTCATGTGCGAAGGAATTATCATTTGGATAATGTGAGATCGTATTTTAGTTGCCTCCAATATATACTCAAAAACAATACTCCGTTGCTTTTGCGGCGTATTGTTATTTTGATAAGTGGATTCTATTGAATTGCATGCCTGGTAATGATTTTTTACGACACTGTGAGACGCAGTTTTTTCAGATCATCGAAAATAGAGTAGGAGTAGACATCATTTCACGTATGAGTTTCAGCTTTCATGCATCATGAACTACAAGGTGCAACGACAAAACGTTTTTTTGGCAAAACCGATTTATTTTATTCAAAGAGCCCCTTCCGATTCAATACAGCTATATGCATGGTCTAAAAGCACTTCGAATGAATGTTTTAATGGTCGGCCGGAATGTCCTCAAGGATGTCGCTTCAAGTCTTTTGGACGACTTCTACGTCCACAAAACGCTTTCCATGCATTTGCACGGGGAGTGGTTGATAGTTAAAATGCTATTTTTTGGGTTTTGGCTGGTCTGGCGTCTTCCACACGGCACTTTGGCGCTTGGTTCTTGGATCATATTGGAAACACCACATCTGACCAGTCACAATGTTGTAAAAAAAGTTTTTACTCATTTTGGCCTTTTTGATGATGTCCTTCGAATGTTGAATTTTAACCAATTTTTGGTCGACATTTATTTTTGTACCGAAGACACAAACATACTGTAACTTCAAACGCAATAACTCCACTTCTTTTCGCCAAAATGTCTTGAAATTTTGACAGTATGTACACCAGTGAAGGATCTTCCTTTCAGACGTATGTAATTGCCAATATATGGCCTCACTAGAAATACCTTTTCTTAAAAAGTTCTGTTTACTTTCGAACGGACTTTGTTCGACGATGGGAAACCCGCAGTTTTGCTGTTGTCGGCTTCAAACAATTCTGTCATCCTAAATTTGTTCAGAACATTTTCAACATTTTGCACACCTTCGTTGTAAGCTCTGAAGCATTATCTCATCATTTATTGGTTTAAGAAAAGTAAAATCTACACCAACATTCCTTTACTGATGGCTATGTTATTTATAAGCGGTGATTAATAGTGAGGTTTGATTTTCAATACTGAAACCGCTATTGCCAATACAATTCCCAAATTTGAGTCCCAGTTTTGATTAGTGGATGATACTCGACCGGTAAGATCACATCCAGCACTTAGTGAAGAAACTATAGCAGCTGTAGCTGAGAGTGTACGCGAAGACCGTGACGAATCGATTCGTCGTCGTTCTCAGCAGCTTGGCTTGGTGTATTCGACAAATTGTCGTATTTTACGTGAGGATCTCGACCTAAAAGCGTACAAAATTCAACTTGTGCAAGAATTGAAGCTAGGCGACTTAAGTTTGTGTCATCTTTTCAAAAAATCGGCTCTGGAAAATCTCAATGAAAATCCTGTGTTTTATCGTGAAATTTTGTTCAGTGATGAGGCCCATTTCTGGCTCAATGGATACGTTAATAATATCAGGTCATGTTAACGGACTATGTGCTTCCTGAAATTCAAGCACATGGTCTCGGTCAGCTCGTGAAACAATGGACTTGTTGAGAAATCATTTTGGTGAGCACTTAATTTCACGTTTTGCTACGATAAATTGGCCACCTAGATCGTGCGATATCACACCCTTGGACTATTTTCTCTGCGGATATGTAAAGTCTCAGGTCTTCAGGAATAAGCCAGCTATGATTGACGCTTCGGAAGCCAATATTACTCGTGTTATCCGCGAGATACCAGTCTCTATGCTCGAACAAGTCGCCCAAAATTGGACCTTCCGAATGGACCACTTCAAACGTAGTCGTGGCCAACATTTACATGATATAATTTTCAAAAAATAAATGCCATGATTTGTTCTTTTAACCGATACTAAAAATTTTAAGTTCACTTTCAAATTTGTGTTTTATTTTACATTATAAATCAAACCTCAGGATGAATCACCCTTTACATGATTGCTTGATTGCTGTTTTTCCTTTTAACTATTCCAATTGAGCAACACACATACATTGTTCCACCTAATTCCATATATTTCTTTCTATTTTTAGATGAAATGAATCACGACACACAAATGCAATTTGTAAAAGACCTAGAAAATCTAATTCGCCTTATGCCTCATGAGAAATTTTTACATTTCTACGGAGTAACTGCATCTGCCGATTTGTTCTATGTGATTTTTGAAAATGAAAAAACAACTCTAAAGAAAAGACTTATTGAAAGCCGCATTCCACGAAACACACCCAGTTCATCAATTTGTATGGTATCTGAAGAATGTGTACTCACGTGGATTTATGAAGTAGCTACTGCAATGGAGTATCTAGAAGTGAACAAAGTAAGTAATTGAGTTTTTAAAATATTGAAGCATTTGTATTTTAAAGTACATATTTAGTGCTGGCAACATTGGACCGTGTTTGAAGGTCGAGTAACTGTAGGCGCCGTGGCTTAGTTGGTTAAAGCGCCTGTCTAGTAAACAGGAGATCGTGAGTTCGAATCTCGCCGGGGCCTATAACTTATGTAATAGCTTTTCGAAGTCTTTTTTTGGCTAAGAAGAGGACTTGTTTCAACAGTAAAGAATATCATGTTATCTAATCCTTTGTCCACCAGTTCATTAAAAAAGAAGACCAACAAATTCAAAACTGAATTTATGGGGGATTAATAAGCTCTAAGTAAAAGCCAATTATGTTACCCAAAAACTGTAGCCACTTGCCACTTCAATTAGGCCCCGGCGAGATTCGAACTCACGATCTCCTGTTTACTAGACAGGCGCTTTAACCAACTAAGCCACGGCGCCTATAAATAAATTCGCCGTAATATTTTAAAGCGAATTCATGTTAATTATTTCAGAAAATTAAAAATAATTATTCGTTATATGATTCTCATACACAATCTGCAAATATTTCCAACAAATTGTTGATTATTCAAACCTGAACTAAACTAACTAATTTTAATATAACTCGGTTTATAGTAAATGCCCTTTATGCATTGTAATTAATTATTGTTTTTTATAAACATTATTGTTTGCTAAACAGGCACTTTAAACAATAATACCTGTATATGGTATATTAAATTTTGCGGCGAATTCAAATATATAGCAAGTTTAATTGAAAATTTATAATTGAAAACTATAATAAATGACTCGGCCCAGCCTGTCTTAATTCCTTCATTGATTCGTTAGCCTTCGCTAACGTCCATGCTTCTGCATCATAAAGCAGGGCTGGGATGATGATGGTCTTAAGCGTTTTTCAACAAGGCTTTCTTGAGTCGAAATATCAACGATTGGCAAGAATAAGTCTTCATTGGATGCCTGATGAACTATCATTATCAGCAATAATAGCGGAGCAGTAGCATACAAAATCTGTGACTACCTCAAAGTTATACCTGTCTACTGGATCGTTGATGTTGTTTGCCCCGTTTTGCTGTCAGTTTTTCTCCTTATTCACAACTTAGCCCATTTTTGCCACGTAGTTCTGCCAGTGATTTAAATGTTATTAGCGCATTCAAGTAGAATTATATAGACTTATAGAAAATTGTTTTTCTAGTACTAACTTGCGAGTTTCGCACAATTTTCTCAAGTAAGATGTTTGAAAAGTTACATGATAGTGTATCAACTGCCTAAATCTTTTTTTGACCTCAAAGTTTTCGGAGAGATTGTTTCCGGGCTTAAAATCGATCCTCTTTATCGATTGGACTTCTAAGGTATTTTCCAGGATCTGACCAAGTGTGAATATTTAGTCGACTATGGACTTACCAGGCCTAAAGCCGTATTGAAAGGGACCAATCAAATCATCAATCAAATGGCTTCAGGCGTACACAGAGACGGCAGACAAGATCTTATATTCGATAATAATGAGACTGATGCTCTCCTATAATCGGAGTTAAGAGGTTTTCCTTTCTTGTAGAACGGGCAAATGCTCTTAAGGTTCTATTCTTCAGGCTTGCTTTCTGCCTACCAAGTCTTGGAAATGAGTTGAGGCATGGTCTCTGTCAAGTCATCTCCTGGTGCCTTAAACAGCTTGTCAAGTAGATCGTCTGGTCCCACAGGCTTGTTACGAATATTCTTAATTCTGGCTATTGCTATCCTTACCTAATTTTGATATTGCGTTTGATAGATGTAAAAATCCTCCTCTATAGAGAAAAGCACAAGTCCTTCACTGCCGCATCGCAACCCTTTAATTCGTTTTTTTTAGATATCCTTCTAGTAGATATCAATAATAACTTTATTTTCCAAGCCAACTTCTTTTAAATATATAGTTATTTTCATTTTGCTCACCATGTTTATCTTATTCATGGCTTGTATGGAACTGCCAGTACAAAATTTGAATTTTCAAAAATTCGGCCAAATTGAATTGGAGCATTTGTCCTCCATTTTCTGTTGGCGCCGTGGCTTAGTTGGTTAAAGCGCCTGTCTAGTAAACAGGAGATCGTGAGTTCGAATCTCGCCGGGGCCTTTCAAGTTGGACTTTGCTTTTTGTTGAAATTGAAATTTCCATATTAATATTTTCGATAGATATTTATGCGTGTAACGTTTTCTATCTATTTCCAGGTCATACACAAACACCTATGCTGTTATAGTGTCTACATAACAAGTGCGGATAAAATCAAAGTCTCACTTTTCGGACCAGTTCCATTCGTGGAGGAGAATAAGAAAATCGACATATCACGATGGATGGCGCCAGAGGCTCTGCGCTTCCAGAACTATTCGCACAAATCGGATGTTTGGTCTTTTGCGTGCTTAGCATGGGAATGCTGTACCATTGGTGCTACACCATATGCAAACATCACTAACCAGGATCTACTGCCACGTATTAAGAACGGTGTACGTCCCGAACAACCAGCATTTGTGTTCAGCGACTTGTATCAATTGTTCCTCAACTGCTGGCAGCTGGAACCAAGCGAACGGCCTGATTTTGAAGATGTCGCCTTCAATGTAAGACAAATACTAACTTCACCACTACATGCGTTGTCTTTCAGCCGGGATGAAAGAGCAATATTGCCGTATTATTTACCTCTACTCGAGATGCACAATTGAGGATGAGCCAAGTTGATAGTGAAAATAGTACAAGTTTAGATTACCTCTCCTGAATTATGCTTTAAAAACGAAAGAAATAATAATAATAATAACAAAGCATTCCTTTTTATCGTGTTCAAAAATGTGTATGTAAAGATGGCAGCTGCACAGTATTTTATTGTTAAATGAATATTATTCTCTTCGAAAACATTCCAGTCACAGTTTTTTTTTTTTCTAATTTTGACAAAACTAAGTAAACCTTTAATGTATCTTTAGATAGAGAACTCTTAAAGATAAAGTACTATGTACGAGTACAATATACCATAGAAGTGGAATACGTACCAAATTATCTTTGTTATTGACCAAATCAAAAGTGCCTAATGCAAATCATATCATAGAAATGTGTGTTTCATTTGTAATTATTTGCCTTTTTTATAATTACACAAACTAGTTTTTAAGCAAACGAAATTTACTTATAAATAAAATTAATTCCTAAAACCATTTTTTAATTAGTTTTCTCTTATTTTTGTACAATTTACTGTGGAAAGTTAAAACAAAGTAACAAGCACGTCCGTGTGTCAATTCTTTTGCAGGTTTAGGTTACCAAATGAACGGAGGATGGTACAAATTGGTCAATATTAAAGTACCCAAACCCTTTGAATACTGTGATTCCAGGAGGATAGTACTTATCATATGCTACGATACTAATGCTCTGAGAGGAAATCATCTCCTGGTTGACTTAATGATATCCAACAGGTACGCTAAAAATGCTAACGGCAGAAAAGTGCTATCGGAGTTCTCTATGTCAGACCATAGGTCATTGAATTCAGAATTGGATGCGAGCTCTTAACCTTGTTTAAGGGAGGAATCCGCAGAAAACCAACTGGACCCGATTTAAGGAGGAGCTTAGTAAGTGCAAGTACAACAAAATACCAAGCACGTCCGTGTGTCAATTCTTTTGCAGGTTTAGGTTACCAATTGAACGGAGGATGGTACAAATTGGTCAATATTACAGTACCCAAACCCTTTGAATACTGTGATTCCAGGAGGATAGTACTTATCATATGCTACGATACTAATGCTCTGAGAGGAAATCATCTCCTGGTTGACTTAATGATATCCAACAGGTACGCTAAAAATGCTAACGGCTGAAAAGTGCTATCGGAGATCTCTGTGTCAGACCATAGGTCATTGAATTCAGAATTGGATGCGAGCTCTTAACCTTGTTTAAGGGAGGAATCCGCGGAAAACCAACTGGACCCGATTTAAGGAGGAGCTTAGTAAGTGCGACATTGCTTCCCAAAACTCAGTGCAAAAAAACGCTAGTTTGCATGGTCTTTGGCCAACTGTCTCCAGTTATGCACTCAAAGATAGACTCCCATTATCAGTGTTGAGAGAGCCAACATCCCTATCTATCTTAAATTTAAACCTCTCTACTATGACGTTCTGTCGTCGTTTGTTATCGACAACATTTAATTCTTCAGTTTTTCCCTTATTCACAACTAATTACATTTTTATCAAACTTGCCAACTAGTGTGTGCTGATAATGCGGCCTTGAAATCGATAAATTGTTGGAGTATAAACATAGATCCGGACATATTTGATTTCCTCTAGTTTTTACCGTAGTGTGAATATTTTTTTAAATTTAGATCTTCCAACTGCACTGGTAGGGGTCAATCAGATTGTTAGACAGAGGTTTTTAAGTGTTCAAACATTAAACAGATCAGATCTTGTATGTGATGTTAAGGAAACCAATGTCTGTATAGTCGGAGCAATTCAGATGAATTTCTTTTTTGTGGATCAGGCATACGATGCTAAAATCAAAATCGTAAGACATGTTTTCTTATGTCAAAATCTCGAAAATAAGTTTATGTATGCTCTGCACGAAGTCATCTCCTGTTGTCTTTAGCGGCTCGGCAGATAATCCACCTAGTTCGACAGATTCATTATTTACTTTTCTTTAGGCGTGTGGGCGGGAATATTGTCCTTTACCACCGAAGTTGAATAGTTCATTCATATAACAGTCTGCGGAACTGATGTTTTTTTACACTCGGCACCGACTGCATCTGTACTATTAAATTTCCTTGCTCATCTTGTTATTAGTTTGACAAGTTCTTTTTAGCTTTTGCTAAAATTTCCGAAGGTTGTTCCATTTACTCTATTGCTCGAATGAGAAACAGTGTCGCTAGTTGTTTTGCTACAAGTGCTTTCCTGTGCTCTGCATAAAACCAGAATGTGGTCGGGTAAAATCAAGCCAATTAATTGCTTAATTTCTGACATCTTGTCATCGACGTCACTAATCATTAGCATTTACCTCAGGTTGTAAGAGAGTTGACAAGTGGTTAAATGATAAGTGTGACAAAGGGTCAGGTGGTTTGCTGCGATTACAATCGTTCAATGTTAAATATCCTTTCAGGATCTCTCTGTAACTGAGACGGCTGAGATATTTGTAGACATATAGTATTTAGGCTATAAGAAGGTAGTTGTTAAGTTTACATTAGTCGCTCGGAATGTTTAGACACCTTAAATAGTAAAGGAGTGCCTTGCCCGATTCCAACATCATCAATTTGTTTGACTGTCTTATGATCGGATGTCTCCGGTGTTCCCTTGTGAATATTGTGGTGAGGAAACAGTGTGCTGATATTATGATATTCCATCTCCCACCAAAGTTTAGAAACCTAAAACGTTTGCCGACGTATTCTTGTGCAAACGTGCTACAATGGCATTAAATAATTTCAACGTCATACCTGAGGCATTGCTCTTTGATTTTGTGAAGGAAATCGTAAAAATATTCTTTGGCAGACTTATTTAGCCGTAACGGGACTGTACGGGAATCTGGAAAATGTTACTTCATAAACTGAGACTAGCTCCAGAGGAGGTGCAACTTTACAACCAAAATGTATGGTATAGTATTCGAGAGAATCATTGGCGTTCACTTACGATATATGATACAATGAAATTTTCAACACATGGGAAGAGAATTCTAACGCTTTGTCCAACGTAGAATTTCCAAGAAGAAATATGCCTTTGCTGTCGCACATACAGACCGGATCACATCCCTTCCGAGATATATCATAGACGAGAATTCAAAAGATTCGTTTTAAATGGCATCGAGTTCGTTCAGTAAAATGCTGAGAAACTCCCTAACTAACTCCCAAGTTAATATGTTCTACGTGTATGGGCAGTGAAGCATGCATATGGAAATGGCCCTTCGCCAACTTTGGCTTAAATCCAGCTAGAAGCACATCAAAGGCAAGAACACCACTTACTTCACTTAGCTGACGTTACAGTTCAGAGTGAACTCAACTAACAACTTTAGCTAACTCTCTCTAGTTGCACACTCCAAGTCGCTTGAGGTCTCCTTCTGTGATACTTTTGCGCGCCACCTAAGGTTCCTTTCTTCCTCTATTGCGTTGTCCATCCGGGTTAGAGCATTGGTGACCATTCGCTCTACATGTCCTAGCGGACGTGATGCGAGGTTTTCTGACCAAGTCGATGTCGTTATACAGGTCATATAGTTCGTCTATGAATCTTCTCCTCTAAAGAAAGTCAACGCAAGTGGGACCGAATATTTTTCGAAAGATTTTTCTCTCAAAATGACTGAGGATATCGTTTTATGCTTTCGATAAAGTCCATGATTCAACGCCATAGAGTATGACTAGGAAGATCAAGGTCTTATATACAATAGTTTTGTAGGGTAGAGCTTTACTACTAAATTGCTTTCGTAGCCCAAAGAAACTACGATTGACAAGAGTGATTCTTCTTTTTATTTCTTTCTTTATTTGTTTTGAAATTAAAGTTGTCGATTGTGACATTGTGTCCCATTCGTCAATGTTGTGTATCCCATTCGTCTATGTTGTGTGTCAATTCTTGTTGATAGCATACACTTGGTTTTGTCCTCATTTATCGCTAAACCCATTTTGGTAACTTCCGTTTCAATACCAGCGAATTGATATCGTCGGCGTTAGTAGGTGCACAGACTTTTGAAAGATTATTGCTCCAGTGATCACTTGTGAGCTCCACACATTTATTTCAAGAATGATGTAAACCTCGTTAACCTTTTTTGATATCAAAGGTCTCGGTTAAGTCGTTACCGACCTTGATGGAACAACGAGCGTTCTCAATCGTCATTTTGCACAGACGGGCGAGTTTGGCATATATATATATATATATATAGCTATATATATATATAAGTCTAAATTCGTAGCCAGAAGTGGTTTCGTGTAGACTATGCTTATCAACTGCCCTACCAAAACAGAGCCTCTTTTCCTATCCTGGCGTTATAGGACATTGCTCATATGTATGAGCAAGAGCCTTGAGCTCTTACAGCGATGCTGTTGAGGAAATAACCTCAATCGTTGCAAATCTCCGTAATTTCATAGGTCTCCTCAGTGAATCCGGTGAATATGGTGGCTGAGGCATGATTGTCGTGTTGTTTTTGGCCAAAAAATCATTCACAAGCAACGATGAATCAGCAGGTGCATTATCGTGATGCAAAAGCCTTGAATTGTTTTTCCACAATTCCAGACATTTTGTTTGTATTGCTTCTCGCAAGCGGAGCATAACTTCAAAGTAATACCGTATTGACCGTACGACCTTGAGGAAAAAACTCCTGATGCACTATGCCACGGTAATCGAAAGAAACAGTGATCAAAACTTTTACTTTTGATCAAACTTGGCCTACTTTTTCTGTTTTGACTCTCCTGGGTGCTTGCATTGAGACGATTGTGTTTAAGTTTTTACAGTCATAACCATATACCCATGATTCGTCAGAAGTTTCGGAACAAACTTCGCTGGCACACGTCTCATGTTCAAAACATCCGAATAAATTGCATGGCACAAGACGACCGATATGCCAACATCCTCAGCAACTTCTCTTATGATAATTCAATGATGTTCCAAAACAATTTTCTTCACAGCTTCAAGGTTATCATCTTCTGTTGATGTGAGCGAGTTTCGTCATTGGCATTTTTTCGGCCATCTAGGAAGAGCTTATACCACTTGTAAACATTTTTTTTTACTTAAAGCAGACTCACCGTATGCCACGGTCAGAATAACAAGTATTTTAGAGCACTTGATTCCTTTTTTACACAAAATTTTATACAGATTTTTGCTTAATTTTTTATAATAATTGAAACTGAAACTACTTAAAACTGTGAACATATGTTCCGGACATGTGTACCAACAGAGCCAACAAAATTGGTAATCAAATGTATATTGAACACACCTGGTATGTATGCCGAGGTGGCGTCCTTTTTGCCTTCCGTATCCGCATAGACGCATACTTGGATTATGTTGACGAATTTTTTCGTGATGCGAACTGTCATATGACGCTCGCTCACGTGTCGGAAGCTCCATGCTTCTTGCTCAAAGGGGGTAGTCTTATGTTCAAAAAATCAATTTTTTTTTTTTTTGCATATTTTCAAAGTTTAATAAGTTGAGAATATACATATATATTACTTTGGAAATTTTAGATTGATACACTAAGTCATTTTAAAGTTGCAGCAAATAATAGCTACGGCAAAGCTCCAAACTTTAAACGCCTTTTTTTCGAAACTACTTTTTATCCGTCGGCCCGGATGATTAAAACAAAAACTATTGGACCAATTCGGCTGAAATTTTAACACAATTTTCTTCACATAAATGGTTCTGTTCGGTACCAGAATTAGATTTTTTTATGCACTTTTTTATCTAGATTTTAAATCAAAAAAAAAAACAGTCGATTTTTGAAATATTTTGACTCAAATCTTTTAAATCAGCAACGGGACAGAGTGACAACCCTTCTGAATAATAATTTTTTTGGAATTTTGATTTCAGATGATTACAAAAGGAGAAATCAGGTACGTCAGCCACCTACTTATTTTTGAAGAGACCTACTTTACCTCATCAAAATGACGTCCAAATATTTATAATAATAACATATAACTATCATATGAAGATTGTATTTCATTTTCCGCAAAAAAAAATGTTTAAAAACCTTCAAAATTTAACCTCGGACATGAGACTACCCCCTTAAGTCTAGCGCATATGGCAAATTCTCATCCGAATAAGCGCTGTTTCTTTTCTCTATAGCAATCACCACCTAGATGATGATAATATCTTCGTGGCAGCAGCCAAGGGCCTGTTAAGGTCCAAACATTCCACCTGCAGATCTGAAGGTCGCTGTCCTATAAACCTTTGCTAGGTTCGTCGACAGTGAGTTCATTTTTATCCGAGGCGATTAGTTGATATGTCACATTTAGTATTTTAATCTCTTCCATATAAGATTGTAAGTCAGTATATTTTTACTGGTCTGCATAAGTAAAGATTTATTCATGCAGTTACTAGCGAGTACCACTATGCTCCGAACTTGGTTGATGTGCTGTTGACCCAATCCATGTTAAAGAACAGTCAGCAGTTTCGCGATCAATCACCACACAAGTTCCTGACGAGAGCACCATTAAAAGTGAATAATAATAACACGAGTCTCAACAGGAAACTAATATAATATCAGGCCCGATGTGAAAGAAGATTGAATGTTACATCCTTGCGGGTCTTTAAACAAATGGTTGTCCTTATTGAGATCTAAGTTAAAACTCTCAGCAGAACTTCGATATTCCGGTTATAATATTTGAAATGCAGGATGATTATATGTTCATTGTCCAAACTGCTTTTCATTCACTTTCTCCACGTACACTCACTCTCTTATGTATATAATTCAAAATAAACATAAATAAATATTTTATTTATATAAATACAATATATAAACTCAAAAATGTTCATTGCTATAGGATCCAACATTATCGTTTTCAAATTGGTGATTGATTTCAACTGTGTTGTCAGGATTTTCGCCATCAGGAAGTTCTTGCCAGAGCCCATCGTCATACGAAGGCATTTCCAAATTTCGAAACTTTCTGTCCAAATCCAAGTCAATGTCTAAGCTCTGCAGTGAATACTTATCATTTGGAGTAACATTTGGATTCTGTTTTGATAGATCATAGATCTGTGAGCTCCCATCGTTCAGAAGATAATAATTGTCGAGAGAGTCATCCTGACCTTCAGATTTGATTGCATTCATTGCATCTAGATTCCCAGAGAAGTCATTTACCAAATTATTTGTTTGATAGGTTATATCGGAGCTAAAATTTGGGTCAGGTGTTCCTTCAGTTGCCGTATTATATTTGGTGTAAGCCTCGGGATGGTTGCGCCTTAAGGCACTAGAAACACCCTTTATGTATTGTCTTAGGAGATCGCGCTTTCCTGGAGATGATAGTAAACTGTTTAGACTTTCTACATTTGACGGTGCTTCAATGAGAGGGAATCTCTCCTTCTCAATAGCCGGAGTCTCCATGAATTCATAATATGTCCGCTGTTTAGGTGGTTGAAATTCATATTCAGTCGTTTGTGGTTGCAGATTTGATTTAGCTGAACGAAGGTACATATCCACATCGAAAGTAAAGATTTCTGGTGGTGAATTCAAATTTGAAATAAAAGTTGATATGGCTTGCTCATCGTCGTCATTAACACGGAACTGGATGTCTTTAAATTCGTCGAATGAGTTAAAGTCATTTTGATCTTCCGGGGCAACATCATCGGAATCTTGTACTACGATATTAACAGCATCAAGGTCAGATGGGTTCCGACTCCCCGATTGAGTTTCTTTGTACTTTTTAGGCTTTTTCTTTTTACGACCTTTAACTCTCACCCTAGCACGACGTTTGAACTGTTCGTTGTCTTCCATATAGTCAACTGCATCTTCTGACTTGGAAGTGATATCTGCAAGTAGTTTTGAAAGCTTATGGCTGGAATTGGCTGATTTTAGAAAAGCCTCTCGCTTCGTACTGGTCTTAGCGGATAGCGGGTTCTCACTAATAGGAGGTTTCAAGTATTCGTCGTTATTTTGACGATGTGTGTTCACATCTATAGAAAAAGAAAAAGAGATATGAATACTTTTAGTCGAATTTGTGGGAAATAAAAGTGACTCAACAAACCTTGAAGGAATTTAAATGCTAAACTTTGATTCTGCAGTTCTTGTGTTAAGGGATTTGATGGCTTTTTGACTTTATTCCATTCTAAGTCAAAGGACATGCCATTTAGTTGGAGAGGTGTACACTCGGTTACGTTTCCATTGCCCACGGTTACTGTTGAATATGTAGATTTATCAATAACATCTTGAACTTTTGCTAAATCGAGACATTTATAAGGAAGTTTGCCGATTTCATCGACTGTGTGATGGCGATGAGCCAAGAATTCTGCCTTTGTGAAGTATTTATGATTTCCTAAGGACGGAGTTGAAGGATACATAGTTGGGGGAGTTGAAGGATACATAGTTGGGGGAGTTGAAGCATAGGTGCATTTGTCGAAACTCGACGAAAATTTCGTACCTGCAAGAGAATTGCATTTGAACGAAGTTTTCTATATCTGGCTTTATATTTTCGAACCCTACATATCTATGATGTAGGCTTGTATCCTATTTTACTAACTTTACAAGGAAAATATGGGTGATTTAAAAATAAAATTTGGCGTAAGGGACTTTAAAAACAAACTCAAGGTGTTGTCGTTTTCGACGCCGGATCAGTATCGTCAAAGTTTATGGTGTTAAGTTGTCTTCGCAGCCTCAACTGTCAGATCTTTGCTGGACCTAGGCCTTTTGGCTGAAGTATCTTCGAATATTGATTATCAACGCAAACATTACCATTACATTACTGAAAAAAAATATGAAAATATAAAAATGACTAATTGGAGGAGTCTGGAATCATTTGGAAGGCAAATGCATCTTTTTGCATATATTGGTTGACTACATGAGAAGGAATAGCCATCGCGACCAAACATTTTGAAGTTTTGTTAGAAAGCCCTTCCTCTAGCACCCTACATCAGAAATCAAAATGTAGGGCAAACTAGAGAAGTGGCTGAAAGAAGATGCAACACAAAGTCAGATTTGATCATCTGATATTGATATATTGCATATGAATCGTTATCAGAAGGTCTGTTTCGAATTGTTCCGATGTGCGATGGAATCCAACAAAAACTGTCAAAGCCCGTCCTTCACAGGGCGAAAATTTTTTAAGAAGAAATGCACAAAGTTAACAGAAAGCTAATGGTAATGCGGAAGAACGAAAAAGGACTAAATTCGGAGTTATTGCATTGCAGACTAGGTCACCTGAATGGTGAAAATATGTCAGATATCGGTGAAAATTGACAGCTGGACTAAAATCTAACGATGACGGATAGCTTAAGTCATGTGGCACGTGTCTTCGCGAAAAATTACGAGATTGCAGTTTCCAAGAAAGTCAAAGAATTATACAAATCTGTTGGATCTGTTGTTTAGGGACCTTCCAGAATATTTATCTATTACTCTCGTCGATGATAGTGGTCAATATTGAGAATTTTTATTTTGACATAAAAGTGTCAAAGCTTTTAATATTTTAAATTTTGCTTTTAAATATTGCAAATCTCGCGTAAAAATGCAAACTGGCCCCAAGATTAAATGTTGGATATCGGATAATAGACGATAATTCCGTAATAATGAATTTGATGAATTCTGGATAAGGCAAGGGAATGCTCTAGGTGCATTAAACACTATAAGGTTGCAAACCTTAACAAGCGCCGCACAGTCAGCAGTTATTTGTGTGAATCAAAAGTTTTTTAAAAGTAACCTAAACCAAAAATGTTATTGTTGACTTTTGTTCTCCAATTCAAATTCTTTTGAATTTTTGTTCAATCAATATATTATAAAGGGTGATTTTTTTGCTGCTTGGTTTTTTCAGTCTTCTATTTTTGGTTGCTCACGCGTGATTTGTGACATTTGTCAAAGTCAAACATGCTCAGTTAGAATTGCCATTTCATCATGGAAAGACTTTCATCCGACCAAATAACTAAAATTGATCTTTAGTTTAGTTTCATCATTTTACGGTCGCCATAATTGACCTCCTGAGCAAGCAATTTTTGCCAAAGTCGCCAAATTTCGCACCAATTTCACACAATTGGACATTAAGCCACCTACCCGTATGCGTAGAGTAGAATAGAAGAAAATATTGCTGCTGCATCTGTCAGAGTTAATGAAGACAATGATTTGTCTATTCGTCGCTGTTCGGAGCAATTGGGATTGTGTTACTCGACTACGTAGAAGATTTTACTCAAGGACCTTGGCCTAAAACTTAACAAATACAGCTCGTGTCAGAACTAGATCCGAATAACCTGCAACAACGTCGAATTTTCGTCTCCAGGGACGAAACTCATTTCTGGTTGAATAGATATGTTAATAAACAAAACTCCCGTATTTAGCCCGATTAACAATCTCAGGCAATACAAAAGCTTCCAATGAACCCAGAAAAATTCACTGTTTGGTGCGGTTTATGGACCAGCGGAATCATTGGCCCGTATTTTTTCAAAGAGGAGCGTGAGAATAACGTTACTGTCAATGGCACGAACTGAACCTGGTTGACATGGCACGCGAATCGATGGCCAATTGATAAATGAGTTCGGTGAATTGGCCGACTAGATCGTGCGATTTGACGCCTTTGGACTATTTTTTATGGGGACACGTCAAGTCACCAGCTAACCTCAATTGCAGCCTTGGAAGACAATTTTAAACGTGTTATTAGCGACATACCAGCCAATATGCTCGAAAAAGTAATTCAAATTCTCCGTATGGACCACTTAAAAGTTGTGTCAACATTTGCATGAAATATTCTTTCAAATGTAAATGGCAAGCATTGATTTATCAACTCAAACAAAAATTTCATCCACTTTTGCAATTTTCCTGTTTTTTTTTAACAACTAAAAATCAAACGCCTAAAAAATCACCGATTATATAGAATCTAAGGAAAAATTATGATTAGAACTAACTTGGTGAATAAGGCAACGTCGGTTGCGATAAAATTATTTTTTTAATTTTCCGTTTATAAAAAAACGTTAACTTTACTAAGTGTGGGTTTCTGAAAAACAACAAGTGGTTATTACAAGGGATGTCAAGTTTATCAAAAGTGATCTGGTTGGCGTTAAGCCAACAGAAAAATACTTGTAAATCCCTTATTAAAAATCTGAAGCACATGGCGAGGTGTACTTAAATCTGTTGTCGACCCATCCAACGTTTGATATGGCTAACATCGAAAAACTATTACATCGAAGACTTATCAAGCGAAAGTATCGCTCTTTAGTCAATATTTGCAGCCAGAAACAGCAGAACAGATACATGAGCTAGCACCGAGTTACTTATTTATAGCACGAAGGATAAGGTTGTTGTGTTAGACATTGTAAGCGAATTCCAACAGTAGGTCGATGTGGAAGGAAAACTATATAACAGCAAGAAAGTAGAACGACAACAACGTCTACAATATCAACCATAAAATGGCTTGGTGGTTGATCTTGGATGAGAATCAACTTAAAGTTAGGGAACATTTTCATTAAATTGAAAAGACATTCTGAAGCAGATAAGAGAACCCAGACTCGGCACTGAAAATTTTAATCAAATTGTTATTTAGGTAACCTTGCTTTCGGGACGCTATCTAAAGTCCGAAAAAGAAAAGTATACCACATAAAAACTGAAGCTGTTCTGCCCCAAATCAAACGATCGATATTTAAGGAAAAGACCTCCACGAACTCAACATGCCTAACGGTTGGTTCCGTGAATTCAAGCGTTTTGATATAAAGTACTAAAAACGAGCCAAAACATATTTTTCGGTCTCAACAGTGGCTAACTTCCAACACTAATATTTCGAATAAACTCACCTTGCCCTGTTCCATTTATGTCTAAGTCTATGGTGATGTCATCCGAGTTACCTTTGCCTTCAAAGTTTGTAAGATTTGGAGTCGTCGTGCTAGCTTCTATAGAAATATTTGTTTTAGATTGGGATGGGCTAGCAGTAATACAATCGGAAGCCGTAGCCACCGATTCAGAAGAAGCCTCAAAGGATTTTCCTTTAGCGTCAGGCCTTTCAGGTTTATTCACTTGGACAACGCTTGGCTTTGCTTTATTTGGGTTCAAGTTTGGCTTCAGACTATTAGCACTATTAGACTTCGAAGTTTTATTAGCAGTCATAGGCGACTGATCAACTTTAAAATCATTTTTGGTTTTCTTAAAACAATTTACGAAAGTTTTGATGTATTGAATATCAGTATCATTAAGATCATTAAAAAGTTCATCACTCAAGGTGGCATTCATCGGCCCTTTAGCTGCAGCCCGTACAAAGAGCTCTTTCTCGGGTATTTCATAACCATAATCGTCAAGAAATCCCTGATCAGCTAAATAATAATCCCAATCAGAAAAATCACTATTGGGACTTTTAAGATCTTTCTCTTTCTTGTCCTTGTGCTTGAAAATGTTAAGAAATTTGTCCTTAACTTTCCCTATAATTCCTTCTGTATCATTTTGTGATGGTGAAGAAGTAGAGTTTGTGGTTACCTCTGGAACATTTGTACTTCCTTCCTCTGTTTCCGATTCTGTTCTACCATCACCATCCATAAGATTATCTCTTAAATTTCGTACCTTATTGTCAAGAAAGAAGAAATAATTTTCGTCTTTCAAAGTATCCTCATTTGGTTCATCAAAATTAGAAGAAGCTTCGTCTACATTATTTGGCGGCTTGTATCCTCGAGTTTTTAGATAAGAAATTGGAGACTGCGCATTGTTATAGAGATTTCTAACTACCGCTTTATGTTTTCGATTTCTCGAATGTAAATTATCCCCATTTCGCATTGGTACGTTTTCTGGGTGATAATCACTATAATCAAGGTATTCACTGCTATACGTTCGTAAATGCAAAAGAAGCAACCTAAAAGAAAATTAAAAAGTTTAATTTACCTGCATACTATTGAATAAGCCCTTTCTTACCATATTAAATATTGCTTCATTAAAAATACAAGTTTATTTATATCAAACTAAAAATTAAAAGTTTCAAGATATATTGAAATATTTGTAGAAATTCATAAAAAAACTTGAAGTTTCGAAAACATATAAATCAAAGGGAAAGCGTTTAGGTACAGATGAAAACTTTATTGCAAATTCAGATTGTTTATGTTAGCAACGATTTGCAATACAATAAAAAATCGAATGGAAATCAATTAACCTAAGCCGAAAGCGTTAATTCGCAATACGCAATCTTGACCAAACAATGTGGCCTCCTACATAAATACGTTCCATGAAAGAATAAAGTTTTTGATACGCATTAGTAAAACTTCCCAATGTTATAGTTTCCTTTAAAAGATTTTTACGGCAATTTAAGCTGAAGGTTATGCGAAACAAGGATTAATAAATAAAAAAGCATAAAACAAGAGATACTGCTGTCAGGAACAACTTTAAAACAGTTTATATAGTCTAATTTTTTGTTTTTAGTTCAACTTAGCGATGCCTAATGCTGTAACTATTATTCCACTGCAAAATGCTGAAATGGAGGTGTTGGTTGGTGAGAACTTTATGGGCCAACTCCAGCTCTCATATCCCCGAAGTGGGTTACTGATACTAACCAATCAAAAGGATTAGATAAGGACAGATTCATTGTTGACCATGCTATAAAATGATGGTCAAATCTGTGCATGGAATCTTCGGATCTTGACCAGACCAGACAAACCCTACATGGTTCCATTTTTTTTAAAACAGACTTAAAGCAATTAATTTCGCTACGTGGCGTTATACCACTATAACTAGCATACCGGGTGGTCCAAATACAAGTTTCTTTTTGAATCATATGTTATTTTGACGTTGACAGCTCTTTTCTGCTCGAAATCTTGACCATATTTCCGCAAAACGAAATGAATGTAAAGTTATTCATTCTTGAACAAAGTTGGGATATACAGTTAACTTATTTCAAAAGTGAGTGTCGTGTTGCCCAAACAGTTCGTAATCGCTTCTCAATTGGGGCCTTACAGCTACCACTTTTGAAGTGGTAGTATCATTAGCGTCAGGGCCAAATTTTTGTGGGCTAAAACTGAAGACAGATGGTTTCAGCACGACGACGCAATCAAATAATCACAGCCCATCAAATAATCGATATTTTGCACGCAAAGTTCGGTAATCGTATTATTAGGCGCCTAGGCGATGTTAATTAGCATTCCCACAAAAATATGTAATATAAGCTCAACCAAATTGATCATGTTGCAATCGACTTAAAGTAGCAGGAGCTGACTTTTGTATGCCTGAAAAATGAAACATCAACACAGTTTGTCCAATCCACAAAACTGGAGACCCTTTAAACTGTGCCAACTATAGAGGCATCATCTACCGCAATTCATTCGAAAACTCGAAGCATTGTTAACGGTCTTATTATTCGATACTCATTTTCTTTTTGTCGATTTTAAGATTCCATAGGGTTGCATTTATAGAATCGGGCTAAATAGAGCTATGTTATGTTTTCGCATCCCTGCAAACTTATCAGACTCTACAAAATTTACAGCTCTGTAAATGATGAAATTATGCCAGGTTGATGCGCTGTCATGTGACCTTTTTTAGCATCACATTTCAGAAAATTGTACAGACCTTGTAATCCAACACCAGAGTCACCATTTTCTAAGAGTATTTTCATAAGTTAATGACTTTGATGTTATTGGTAGAACGCCGTGAGCGTTCGTAATATAAGGTATTGTTTATTAAAACAAAAACGATATATAAATTTCCCACCAATTTTGAACTATTGGACATCAAGCCACCTACACACGTGTGCGTAGAGTGAGTATAGAGGAGAATATTGCTGCTGTATCCGTCAGTGTTAAAGAAGACCTCTGATTGAATGGATATGTTAATATACATTAAGATCTATATTTTCTTCTTTTATTATCCGTTGAAATATTACATTTAATATTTCACCCAAACATATATATAGGGTTTTCCAATAGGGACTTGACAACTTTGAATTTAATTTGTGAACGCACTCTTTCACTAATCATCAAACTGTCACTGTCAATTTATTCAGTAAACTCAACATTTTTATCATGTAAAAGTAAAGAAAACTAACGAGCAATGTCTGCAAATTATAAAATTTTTTTACAGATATTCGGAGTCGGTGACTGCAACTTTAAGAGCGTTAACTCCAATTTTCGGTCGTAATTCTCGCCCTAGTAGACAGTCAATAACAAGTTTAGTGCAAAAATTTGAGTCTACATATTCGTTGTGTGATGTTGCCGTGTCAGTGAGACAACGGGTTTGTGGAAGTGTCGAAAATATCGTTGCCGTTCAGACGTCCGTAGCAAACGATCCAAATCAGTCAATTCCACGGCGTTCTCAAGAATTGGGCATCGCTCGGACCACATTATGGTGTATTTTGCGTAAGGTCTACACTCATACATGTATGGTTTACACTCATACAAGATCAAGCTGATCAAGAATTGAAGCCGATGGACTATTTGAAGCGACGTATGTTCTCCGATTGGGTTCTGGAGAAGATGCGCCAAGATGATGAATTTCATCGCAAAATCATCTTCAGTGACGAAGCTAATTTTTGGCTCAATGGGTTCGTCAATAAGCAAAATATGCATTATTGGTCGGGTGAAAACCCACATGTGCTTCATAAATCATCACTTCATCCACAAAAAATAACTGTTTTGTGTGGCCGAGTCGTTGAAAATTGGGTCCAACGAATCGACCGCTGCAAACGTGCCCGCGGTGGCCATATGAAAGAAGTCGAGTTCCATTCATAAATGTTTTGATTGTACTTCAAGCCAATAATAAAGTTTTTGAAATATCTTAAATGGTTTGCCTTTTATTTAAAAAAAAAGTTGTCAAGTCGTTATTAGAAAAACCTATATATCTGTATTGCTACTACGCCGCTTCACAATGGAACAAAAAACAGACTAATGCAGATATGACAATTTCTAGAATGCTAGTAAACATAATAAGCATAATAACTAACGAAATTATATGATTTCCTTTATGATTTGTAATACAGGTAATGATGCCGTTGGTTTGATAATTGTCAAAAAGTGTTGTAAATAAATTTGTCTGCACCCATCCTGATGGATTATTACCATATATTGAACGCGGCGGTGTACTTTTTCTTAAGTGTGGATTATCCCTCTTAAAATGAACACAGGAGACGCAAATGACCCTCCTGCACTCATGCACAAAATCGATGTAATTAGTGATACCCTTTCAGCAGATATAAATGCTCCTACTTGTTTTCAACCTTTCAAAGCTAATGCCCTTAGCATTTTGAATGGGACTACATACGGAAAGTCTCTTTCACACTATAAATATTGTTCGGGGTAAAATAATACCAAGTCATATAGAAAATGGATTTGCAATTTGGTTTTTTATAGAAGTTGGAATGCCAACGATCTTATATCATTTCTGGTTAGACTAAATAATTTACCTTCCATTTGAAGGCAACAGTCTACCAGAGACTGCTCGACTTCTGAAGGAAAAACAGTTTTCCTGCCTAATTTGGCACTTACCATTTCCTCCAAAGGCTTATCCTTTTTTGCCATCAAACACCTTATTGTGGTCTTCGGGATGTTTGATGAATACCCAGATTAGAAATGACAACGCAACTCTTTTAGGTTTTTACAATTTATTTTTTCATATAATCCTCTTTCAACTCTATACACTTTTCCCAGCGGTGCTGCAACTTTCTTAACACTTCCGTATAGTACGACTTTTGTTGGCCTTTAAAATACTCCTCCGCTGCGGCGATGACTGTACTTCTTTCCGACGAGCAATCTTTTAAAGTTTGGGAACAAAAAAAAGTCGCTGGGAGCCAAATCCGGAGAAAATGGAAGATAAGAAGCAATTCGTAGTGCATTGTACCAAGTTGTCTGTGGCGACTGCGGAAGTGTGAGCCGGTGCGTTATCGTGGTGGAAGAGCACTTTTTTTTCGCCAAATGTGGTCGTATAGTATAGTATGCTATCCTTCTGAGACTGTTTTTCCCTTCTCCAAATAGTCAACATTGATCACATCTCGCAGGTCCCAAAAAATGATGGCCATCAACTTTTCGGCCGAAGGCACGGTCTTCGCCTTCTTTGGTGCACGTTCACAGGGTAAAACCCATTGCTTAGTCTCTTGTGTGCACCGATGAATCGATGTCTTATCGACAGTCATGAAATGAAGAAGAACCTCCTCCGGATTTCGATTAAACAGGCCAAGCACGTCTTTAAAGTGGTCTCACGATTGCGCTTGTTTTTCGGTGTGAGCAAATACGGCACCCATCGCGCCCACAGCTTTCCCATGCCTAAAATCTCGTGCGGGATATGGCTACGAGATCTTGGGTTTTGTGAACGGTTTCCTCTTTGGTAACCGTTTTTGGGCCACCTGGGCGCGGTTCACTTGCGAACCAATGGTAAATGGGAAGGTGAATGGGTCCCATCCATACCATCAAGAATTGGTTTGATTTTCTCGCAGGTTTTGCCACTTTAAAACAAAAATCGGATCACGACACTGCTCTTTTTCCATGGTCGCAAAAAACACTAATACGAGGTTTTAAAAACAATTGTCAAAACTTCGGATTGCCAACAAATTTTGAGACGCGGACTAAAAGAGGTTATACTAAATGATGGTAAACTGACTTTGGTAACGCCACCTAACTTGAAATCTGGATACTCATCAAACAGCCCTCGTAGATCACGTTTTGTTACATCCGCTGACATTTATACGTTTTCATTTCTGTCGTTATCATTTTTCAAAGCGTATATTAAAACTGGTCAACGGACTGTCGTATACAACAAACATTTAGTACTAAGCGGCATTTTTCTTTCTCAAAATACAGCAGATTGTTCGCCTCTTCATCGTAATCTTATTGCTAATCAACGACAAACCCTTATTAATATTAAATATTGTTTGTACTTCAAAACTCTTTTAAATAGATATCAGGATTTTGGCTTGCGAGTTGAGAAGATGAAAATGTAAGTAATTGGTCTGAATACTGCGCTTCCAATCATTAATAGTTGCCTAAAGAGCTGTTACATCGTGAAGAAAAAGAACAGAAGTCGTTCTGGACTTGTTACTGTTCTGCTGCAGTAGAAAATCTTGCACGACATTAAAAATTAACAGGCTTTCTACACTACCTTGATGTACTGCAACATTAGCTCCGAATTCTCCGGTTATTCTCACTGCTGCATTTAACTTCCTTTTTAATGTCACCGTACATTTTGGTTTTTTAAGCGCCATTCAGCTACTCTCTGAGAACTGTGAACTGATTTTTTCAAATTGATACAAAGATTTTTCAAAGCGTCATGTGGTGTGTCGATTTACCTCCCACAAAGCCGCAATTTCTCATGTCGCCTTTGCTATATAGTAAGAAAAGAAAAATCAACTTGCAATAGTTAGGCATTCAATCGCTTCTCAGTAAGTTAAAAAATTATAGTCTAAGTTAGTTAAGGGATTATATTTATACAGTTAGAATTTTCAAAAAATAAATTTTTTTGTTTCATTTTTATAATGTATATATATTTAAGTAAACGGAAATTCCAGGAATATTTGTAAAGGCGTCAGAGCGCTTGAAATGAGGAGGCCGGAGCACAGCGCGTGACGATCTCCGAACCAAAAGCGCATAAGAGCACACCAGAGGGAAGAATGGCTCGCAGACAACACCAACTGGAACTACTACAAGCTGTCGAAGCAGCGGAGGGTTTATTATATGGCCCTGGAATAGACGAATCGATGTAAATTGAAAAAACATTTTTATATTACATATTATATGGTATGTAGAATGCTTTTTAAACTTTGAATACATTTTTCTCAGAACCATGTTGTTATAGTCGGTAACCAAGATTTTTCGAAAACTGCTGAACCGATTAGTCTCAAATTTTAACCCAAGCTTCTTAAGTATATTTTAAGTAATTAATCGAAGGTTTTTTCTCACTAATATATATTTTTTTTATAAACAATTTAAGGCCAAAAATCTTTTTTTTTTTGCTTCATGAGACGCTATTTTCGCAAAAAAAAAAATATTTTGTTTTTTCCTACAATAAATAACTATTGAGTCTATAACTCGTGCGGTTTGCTAAAAGATGGCGTAACTTGTATTATTCCATTGTTATTATTCCATTGGAACATGCGTCGGAAAGCTACTGTCATTGTACGTCATTTCAGTATATGTCATTCATTTGAAGCGTAAACAACAATAATTTTTTTTCACTCAAATATGTCGAACTTTGTGCCTGAAAAAGTGTTTTTGCGGGGAGTTCTTCTTCATTACTTTAATATGAAGAAAACTGCTGCCGAAAGTTATCGTATCTTGGTGCAAGTTTATGGTGAACATGCGCTAGCTGAGCGAACGTATCAAAAGTGGCTTGCACGATTTAAAAGTGGTGATTTTGGCTTGGAAGAGGATGAACATCCTGGGCAGCTAAAAAAGTTTGAATATGAAGAACTGGAAGCATTACTCTATGAAGATTGTTGCCAAACACAAGAAGAGCTCGCAGAATCTTTGGGTGTCACTCAAGCAGCCATTTCAAAACATTTAAAAGCAGCCGAGAGACGTCGAAAGGCAGTTTTGCATGTTTGAAATGCTGCTGGAACGCCACAAAAGGAAGTCATTTTTGCATCGGATTGTTACTGTGCTGTGTGTGTGTGCTGTATTATGAGCTGCTAAAACCGGGTGAAACCATCAACGCTACCGAACACAATTAATCCGTTTGAGCAGTAGCCGAAAAACGCCCGGAATATGCGACCAGACACGAGGCAATAATTTTCCATCATGACAACTCTCGGCCCCACGTTGCTATTCCGGTTAAGAACTATTTGGAAAACAATGGATGGGAAGTCTTACCCCACCCGCCGTATAGCCCAGACCTTGCCCCTTCTAACTACCATTTGTTCCGGTCGATGCAGAACGCCCTCACTGAAATACGGTTCACATCAGAGCAGAATATCAAAAATTGGCTTGATTCATTCTTGGCAGCCAAGCCGGCGAAGTTATTTTGGGATGGGATCTACAAATTGCCAGAAAGATGGGAAAAAGTCATAGCTTCAGATGGGCAATACTTTGAATAATACTATTGGACATGTTTTTCTTAAACAAACGTTCAAATTTTGAAAAAAAAAAAACCGCACGAATTAAAATATATACCCAATAGATTATAAATTACTTTAACGATATCCGTTTGGTGTTTTCATTTTAATGATACAGCCCGTGGTCACCGCAAGACGCCTTTTTTGGAGCTCCTAGAGATCAGCTATAGCAGCCTTCAAAATTATTATTTTTACAATTAAAAAATGTTGAAATACATAAAGTTACCAGAATATGTGTAAAAAATTTTACATTAATAAATTTAAAAGTTTTCTCAGAAAAAATTCTTGAAAAATCTCTTTTTTTAGTCCTCCTGACTGTAAATAACCCCTTAAGCTAATTTTTAAGTGTGTTTTTATATACCATGAAAGACTGATTAAAATAATAAAAATTCATTCAAAATAAGATGAAATAAGTACACTTGAGGGATGCTTTAGAAACAGCCGTCAGGCATAGTGTATATCTGTTTTTTTTTTTTTTTTTTTTAAATCCTTATCTTTTGCATTTAGGAATTAACCAACTTGAAGTGCGTAACAGTAGTCAATTGGTCTAAGTCCGCACAGACTATGTAGTCAGGTTTTTTTAGCTTAAATACGTGTTCGCCGCGGACTGTACCACCATCTAAATAAGTAGATAACATTTACATAGCCCTTCTATTTAGCACAAGTGACTTAATCTCCCTCTGCCCAGTGGTTTACTTACCCGAAGTGAACGTCAACTAAACAAATTACATTCTAGTGGAGATCGTCAAAGATTGACCCTAGGAAAGCTGCAGTGTAGCAGTTAAAGACTCTTCACATTTCAGGAGCACAATAGGTAATTGATTTTATTGTACAAAGAAAAAACATTAAAACTCGGATTTTTATCACAGAATATATAATTTATTTATTTTCATCAATTTACTTATTTTTTTTTTTATCTTAAATTTATATATTAAATGATTTGTTGAACCCGTAAGTTCTTTTGCTATGTGCAAATTCAATTACAGTTTGGTAGAAAAACGACTAAATTCGTTATACTATTGCGTATTAAGATATTTTTGTTTTCGTTTTATTATTATTATTATTTTTTTTTTTCTTTAACAAATATCAAAGTTTATAAATCTATTATAAATTTTTCCTATTACTTTAGAACGAAATTACAATACATTACAAATGAATTGTCTTCGTACTTTCTTACTCGTATTTCGTAACAAAAATGTCTTAAACGTAAATTCAATAATTTTAATTTTTTAGGCTTTCCTAATTCCTACAAAAATGTAAAACACAATATTTTATTTATTTATTTATTTTTGTTTTCACTTTTTTCTTTATTGCGTTTTAAAGATATCGAAATACACACTTTAATCTGATTTCAGTAACAATTAAATATACAATTAAATGTACATACAATTTTGTTTATCTTTGGTTATTGCCTATGTTTTATTACAAGGAAAATTCTTAATTTTGTTTCTCAAAAAAATATCTCTCTACTACTCGTATATAAAAAAGTTTTTTGTCGCGTCTGATTTTTTAACAAAAACAAACACTTTAGAGAAAATATTCCAGTTTATAATAATTTATTTGCATTGGCTTCTTTTGTCAAGTCAGATTAGAAAAATTTTCAAGTGAATTGGGAAGTTCGTCTCATCTTTGTATTTATATGCTCCCTAATAAATAACAAAAAAATGTTGGAGATACATACTCGTATGTATGTATATTTGAAAAAAAAAAAAAAAACAAGTGGCCGACCGATGTGGACATCGAAACAATTTGGTATCGTTGAAATACTCTATATTTTGGGCAAGAATCCCAACTAATTATGCATCTGGAGTAGTTAACTTACAGAGCACGAAACCCCACATAGATCGGATATTACTTAAGGATAAGCCTTAGTCAAGTGTGAGACAACAATTTATGTGGTTTATTAGACCCCATGTAACATTCAACGTTGATAATTTAATCATAAGGAATTACTAGACTTGATAAAAGTATTGGGCTTAAACCCGATGTTGGAATTCTCTGATTTAAGGATATGTCGACTGTCCATTAAATCACAAAATTTAAATGCCTTGGAAGGATACTAATTAGAGATTTAATCTTAAGGTAATATAAGGAAAAATACTTTTTCTACTGCTACGTTCAATAAACTCGTAAATGGGGACAAAAAATACAATCTTGATCTCTGTGTAGGTGGTCAAGATACCGGGTACCTTGTCAACATAATTTGGCAAGGGTCTGCCATTATATCGACATTCTCAATACCTTGCAATATATATAAAATTTCATTGTCAAACGCAGTTTTCAAGTTGGAAATGGAACCATATATTCCTTTTATAGAGATTTTATTGATATATTCTCGAAATTGGTGTTGATTTTAGCAATAGTTCAAAAAACGGTTATGACCGTCTACCGACAGCTACATCATTCTGCAGTAGTTACGTTAGTAGAAAAATGGAATAAATCGGTGAGGTTTCTAATGTAGAGAATGAACTTGAAACCGAGTTAGAAGAGTAATGCGACGCAGTGTTGTCTATTGAAAGTGGGATTATAATTACCATAAACAACGCAGTGTCATGCATTCACCAAATACGAAGTGTTCTGACCCTTATGCCTAACTTAAATCGACAAAAAAAAAAATCTATTCTTGGTTTCCTGTTATGACAGACATCATGGTAAAAGAATCTAATCATTGTGTGTATGTATGTTTTTCTTTTATTCCAATCATTCGGATAATTCAACAAATACAAGTTGAACAGTCGGTGGTTTATACTTGGTTTTTAAATTTATGGTCGGGTGGAGAGCACACATCGTTTTCGCCTACATTTTAAACTTACGCATTTAACACGAAAATATATAAAAACTAGGACTGATCGAATGTCTGTTTATAAGGCCACAAAAATTTATAATGTTTAGAACTTAATGAGCGAACGGCTGAATGGAAACTACAACCCATCGGTAGATATTACTGCAGCAGCAGCTTTTATACAAGACCCGTTCTTAATTTACGCGGTACATACAGTTAAAACCAGCCAAATACAACAAGAATTCTGATGGGCCTATGATACGTTAATCTATTATCCACTTTGTGGCAAAAATGTTAGACAAAAAATTTTTAGGCTGTTGATGGACGTACAAAAGATAACGCCGAAATGTTATCAACGACAATTTGTTCGCTACGTCTGCGGACTAGTAGACTATCTACTGTATTCTTTCAATAACCCGGACATCACTGCGACTAATAAACGGAGGTTGCTTTTCACCAAAAACTATTAAACAACTTCTAAACGTCCCATTGTACGCAATTAGCGCACTATAAACCGATTCATCCATCAACGGCTGTTTTCCATCCAAAACAACAAGACCAAGGCCGCTTTGTACTCAAAGCCCCCTTTGTGTTTTGGAAAAGAGTGCATGCGTTTCATAAAGCCATCAACATTGCATATATTTGGAAAATAGCCGTACCTGCCTATCCATGATAAAAATCTCAAACACAACTGAGAAGTCTAGTAGTCGTTTGTTTCCATGTGAAAATTTCATGAAAAACTATATTCGACGGGACCGTCGCTGTATATGGGCATTAAGCTGCTTATCGAAAAACATATAGTGCTTAAAGTCTGGAACGTGAAAAGAATTTGACTCCAAAAATTGTAAGACATGACAAACGATGTAGCAATAGCAACTCTAAACAACGCATAGCGAAAATTTAAAATGAGCTCTTTGCTAATATCGGATAAAAACGGGTTTGGTAAATATCCATGAAAACTGAAACTAATTTGTCAATAATGCTGAGCTGTATATAAGTGTATACATATGTTGTGCAGCCGATCACTGGCTTTGGCAATTAAGAATCTCTCGATAAAATAAAAATAAAGGAGCAAATCAAGATTGCTCCATAATCAATTTTCCGCATTTTTATTTATAATCTAAAGGACTAGGAAGTGATCGTGTTATTCAATTTGACCCACTAACATGATAATAATAAGAAAACGGCAGGACATGCCGCCGATTGTGCTATAGGAATACTGAGGATCAAGATATTTTATATTGTAATTCCTCATCATAACTGATTCTGAGAGATTCCTGTTGGTGTGTAGAAAAGTACGCTTCCATTATACAGCATGTAAGCAAATCTTTTCAAACTCCTCTCTCAGGAGCTTCATTGCTTAATCAGATACGAAATTTTTGAATGCAATTTATCCTGACGTTTTGGAAAATTTAAATTTCTCGTCGTTTACTTCTGTACTCTTGAAATATTGGGGAAACAATTTTTCTCTAAACTAGTGTTTGATTAGAGTTCTGTTGTCGAATGGTTTACTCTGTATTTTCAAGATAACATTTTTAAAATTGTTTGATTTAAAAACTGCTACAATTATTTTTCTTACCAGAAGAGCGAATCTACAGGAAGATAGCACAGAGTGAAACATTCGTATATTTCAGTTTTTAGTGGGTTAATTCTTACGTGCATATATTTTTGATGACAGGTCAGGAAAGGTTCGGGAAAGAACACGAGCAAGTTGTGTAAGATATTGAATCTTATCTTATACTACCGCGAGCTAACTGTTGAGTATATCTCAGAACGAAAATAACATCCATAATATTAAGAGAATGCATGTCCGCGGATAGATTTGCTCCATCGAGGATACGAATTTGATAAGCGAATACGTACCAACCCTTTTCTTATCTAAAAACGACATTTCTCTTACATAAATCTTGTAGTATGCCAAGGTACAATATGAATTAAAATGAATAAACAATTTTACAGAAACAATCAGCTCAGTAAAATATGTAGCAACTAGAAGACTAATTCCGTGGAATACGAATCGCCACAGAGCAAGGTATTTTATTTATTCTCACATCGACTTCGAGAAAGCTTTGAATATTAAAAACCGAAAATGTATACGGCTTCATTTGCACAAAAAATGTGTATGCTCCAAACTAATACTGTGTGTAAGAAAAGGAGAAAGCGGATTAAAATATGGATGCTAAGACGAACTTCAATTATTAACTATAGAAAAAGATAATAAACAGTATTAAACATTATGGCAAGAAAAAGAGCCCTTAAAAGTATTTTTCTAAACTGTCGTTTTTATTTTATCCTAACACAGTGTGACGTACATAACAAGTCGGCTGAAAAGTTTGTAGGCTAACTCATAGATGGTGTTACTAGAATTAAATCCATATGCTTTATAGTAGTACTAACCTTCAAATGACACGTGTATAAATTTGACAGCTTTCGGACAATTGGTTCGTGAGTTAAGCAACTTTTGTCATTGTGAAAAAAGATTGAGTTGATAAACATTATTCGGACTCTGCACCAGGAAAATCAATCGTTGAGAAGTGATTTGCCAAATTTAAACGGGGCGAAATGAGCACCGAAGACGATGCACCCCCGAAAGAGGTTGTTACGGGCGAAAACGTGAAAGAAGTTCACAAAATAATTATAAATAACCGTAAAGTGAAATTGATCAAGATAGCTGAGACTCTGAAGTTGGACAAGTAAAAACGACCTCCTGCTGTTTCATAAAGATAATGCACCGTGTCACAAATCAATGAGAACGATGACAAAATTGCATAAATTACTTTTTGTTTCCCCATCCACTGTTTTTTCCAAAAAAAATTCAGCACTAATAAAGAAGTAATCGCTGAAACTTGGGCTTATTTTGAGGTTAAAGAGAAATCGTACTACCAAAATGGTATCGAAAAATTACATGACCGTTAATAATCGTTATATTGCCCTCGAAGGCAACTACATGTATTGAATAATAAAATCGAATTTTAACAAAAATATATGTTTTACTATGTTAGCCTACGAACTTTTCAACCGATCTTTTATATGGCAGTCACATATTAATTTCGATTACGTACTATCTACCGTAAGAATATGTAAGTCGCTGATTCGGCTTACAAAACAATCAACGTTTTTCTTGTCTTAAAACAAGAAAAATTAAATACAAACCTAACAGGTGAGTTGCCTCAATTTCTTCTATAAAAAAAAAAAACAAAGTTTAAACAAAGTTTAGTATGAAATAAAAGACATCGAAATGCAATAGATATTTTTTTCAAACATTAGTTATAACAAACCTGATAAGTATCAATCGAGTGATATGTAAGAAGTCCGATACCTAATTTGAAATAATAAATATGAGCATACGTAGTCCTGCAATAAGTTCTGTTACAAAATTTCTAGCGTTCATCGTTTAAATTTTTTTTCTAAGAATAAAACCGCTGGCTTATGTTCGGAGCACATGCATTGATCATTTAGAAATACAAACCAGTTTGAATTCCAAAAGTTTGAGGCCAAGAGTTTGTTGATGTTTTCGCATATGAGTGTTGCAATAACTTTTTGTTCAGCCTCTTCTTTGAACCTCGGCTAGAAGTTGAAACTCTATTATATTTTGGACCGGATTTTCCGACGAGCAATATCAACCGAAATTTCTTTACTATCGGTTTTTTAATGTGCATACTTCCGTAGATGACCCGCTGTCATTATTTATTTATTTTTTTTCTTACATCGTCCAACATTGTTTTACGTTCTGCTGTTTATTTTTTCACTCCGTTCCAACAGATTTTTTAGATTATTAGAGATTTGTTTTTTTTTTTTTTATGCATTGTCCGTTTTTTGTGCGATATTTAACTTAATTTTAAAAAAAAGGCAAACAAAAGTGTTAAACGAAAACAAATTCGATTACATGTAAAACCAAAAATAGAGAACTTGAAACTATGATGTCACAAAGCAGACAATTTCAAAAAATTAGAAACAAAATTGTCAAACTACTCTTGCACAGCAGTTCGTAATTTTGAAAACAAATTTTATGAATGGTTTTTGAATTGGCATGCTATTAAAGGCGAAAGATAAGATTGTATTAAACAAAGTATCCGGAAGATAACAATTCATTAAATCCGAACGCGATGGTTAATGGTTGCTGAAATTGAAGAAGCGGACAAGATAGACGAAACTGATACTCGTAATGACGAATTAAATATCGAAACAAATTTCTTATGAGCTTGCCATTGAGAGCGTGAACACATTGTTCACCAGACATATGTCAAGTCATATTCTTTTACATCCACACATTGTAAGGAATCAATTTACGAAACCTAAGAAATAAAACACTCTTTCTTGCTATTTCAGTTGAATCTGACAAGCATAGGTAAGATTCTTTAAATATTTGCTATTAAATAAAATAAAATTAATTAAAATTGATTCAAATAAGAGCATTTATGCATAAAATACTGATTTTTTAAAGATTTTGAAAACTTTCCAAAAACGTAGACAAACTCTGGGACATTTTAAACAGCATTTCTGATCTTTTGCTCTATCTGCAAAACCTCAAGACAACATTAATTGCTGCAGCGTCAACAATGTCCGTGGAAGCTATGCGTGCCGAAATAACACAATCTTGTGGTCTGAGCGTTAAGTTAATTAGTTGGTGCCTTCGTAACATTGAAAACAAGGTCGTACGAAAGTATGAAGACCAGGAGATGAATGCCTCTCACTTTGAATGGTTAAACCGTAGTTGTTGGCCATTCTCACTGTACCATTGGACGCAATATCTAACACATCCCGAGTGAACAAATAGAGAGAAAAGTTGAGCGATTCAAAGGCACATATACATACAATATATGTGCCATGAAGTTTTTTTTGCAGACATTTAAATTTAAAAGTGAAATAGAAACCGTTGCCTGCCATTTCATCTTAAAATTTGACGCACACTTTACAGTTGTAAAGTGAAATTGAAAAATCAAAAAACATAAAATTTATAAAACCAGATTAACAGACAAACAAAGGCTTCGGACTTCTTACATTCTTACATTCCTCTGAACTGTAATAAACTAAAATTATAAACTTAAATTGCCACAAACATTAAGGTAAAGAGTTTGGTATATATAAAAATAAAATAAACAAACTAAATATAAAATACGAAACCATGCCTTATAGTATTGTAGATAAGATGCACATTGACATAAAGATACTCTTATGTGCTGAAACATTTTTACAACCATTTACTTTATACAGAAAAAAGAGAAAATATAATAATTCTACTTTAACCTTAAGTTTCTATTCAATTTTCAATTACGAATACACTTGTTTCACTTAAAACAATTCAATTTCAATTTTATTTACATTTTCACATTTCTGCTATGTCATCGAACTGTTCTTTAATTTTGTTTTATTTTATTTTATTTTTATTCTTTTGTTTTCCCTTGTCTCATTTGTTTAATAAATTTTGTTTAAGTTACCTTTTTTAAGTCAAAATCGATATGTAAACATTTTTTAAGGGAAAAAACGAAAATGTGCATAACATGTGTGTAAAAGAATGTTTGTATACAATTAAAATTAATCAGTTGATTGCTTGATGTGAATTTATTTTAGTTTCGGTCATCGATGTCGTTGTTAGTAATCGCACGTATGAACTTATCTTAAAAGCATGTACTTGGACTAGAAAAAAGTATTTCAGATACGTACCTGTTTTGTTAGTTGATTGCGATGACTTTGATGATACGCTTTGTTCCTTGTTTCGGAAACATCCAGTCTTGTTTTTTGGTGATTTGTTAGACGTTAGTTTATTTATTTATTTATTTTTTTTTTTTTTTCGTTTGAAAAAATTGAACAGTTTATTTATTATTTATTTTAATTTCTTTTGGTGAACGTTCTTTCCCAGGAATGGCAGGAACAAGTTTTTTTTTTCTCCAGATGGATAACCTCCTTCTGTTTTAGGTCGCATTTAAAGTAAGGAGAATGGAGTCCTAGGGAAAGAAGGCATACAAATGAATTTGTTATTCTCAATGAAGAAAAAGAATGAGATATGTATATACACTGATTGGGAAAATAATGCACACAAAATGATTCAAAAAATATTTGTAACATTGCAATCATTTTTTTCTTATATATATATAAACATCGCTTTGCTTGCCGCGAATACAATTTTCGTATACAGTTGAAGATTGATTAAAAACAAAAGAGCTTAATATAAAGGATTTACTGTGCGAAAAGTAACGAAACTTTAAGTCTTCTTAAAAACAAAGGTCCGTTATGCTTTTATACTTACTTACTCAGGTGGGGCTACAGTTCGGGGTGAAGTTGGACCTCAAATAACAAACCGCTCTAGTTAGTCTAGTCTTTAGTACACTTCAAGTCGGTTGAGGTCCCCTTCTATGATACTTGTGAGCGCCACCTAAAGTGAGGTCTTCCTCCGAGTAAGATTCGAAGACTCTGCGGACAGAAGTATTGGTATCCATTCGCTCTACATATCCTACAGGGCGTTGCTGTACAGTTCGTATAGTTCCCCATTGAATCTTCTATTCCAAAGCCCGTCAACCCAAACGGTTTCAATACTAGCAAACGCAACGGTGACAGCCCGCTGAGCTCTGCCAATTATGTCGATATCATCGGCGTAAGCTAGTAGTTGCACATACTTTTGAAGGATTGTGCCTCCAGTGTTCACTTGTGACTCCCGCACAATTCTTTAAAGTATGATGTTAAAGAAGTCACATGCTAGCGCGTCACCTTGTCCAAAACCTTTTTTGACATCAAAGCCAAGACTAGACAAGATGGTAGGTATGGACTTCTTTAATTTTTTCCAAGATTTGGCGGAGTGTAAAGATTTTGTTAATTGTGGACTTTCCTGGTCTAAAACCGCACTGGTAGGAACCAATCAGAATTTTGGCGAAGTATTTCAAACATTCACACAATATGGCAGATAAAATGTGGGTCTGATGCTGAGAAGACTTACGATATAGTACAGTTGCCGCATTTCAGGATGTTTTTTTTTTTTGTGGATTGGGCATACGGCGCTGTGATTCCATTCATCTTGCATACACTCTTCTGACCAGATATGAAAAATGAGTTGGTACATGATCTCCAAAAAGTCACTTCCAGCATCTTTGAATACTTCGGCCGATAAGCCGTCAGGTTCAGCTGATTTGTTCGATTTCAGCTTAGATATTGCTATCCTTACTTCGTTCTGGTCAGATGGACGGATGTTTTGACTATCATCGTCTAAATTAAATGGTCTATTCTGCTTGATGGCGGGATGTTGGACTTCTCCGTGATTATACTTAGCACCAAGTATGACTCTATTACAAGGTTTCCTTCTTCGTCTCTGCAGGCCACTGTACGGCTCTTCTCGCATTGAAATGTTCTTCTCACCTTTTGGAAAAACTTTTGTATGTTATTCCTGCGGTACAACCTCTCAATATCTTCTATCGCGCGCTTCTGGTAATTTTTTTCTTCTGTACGCTTTTGGTTTATTTGCATGTGCTTACCGGCATTCTTGATCAAACCAAAGATTTCTTGGTATTGGCACGTGGCAACGTTGCCACTGGTCTTCGGTACTTGATGCTGGCGACATAGGAGTTGTTGAGAGAGTAGTTCTTATTTTTTTGGCGCTTAGAAAATCCGTGTTCGTACCTTAGCTGCAACAAGGCGGTAATCCGAGTCAATACCGGTTGCCCGGAATTCTCGGACGTCCAGAATACTGGAGGGATATCTTACGTCGATTGCAATGTGATCGACTTGATTTCGCGTTTCCTAGACTGCCATGTACCCCTTGTCTATATTCAGATGAGGGAACCGTGTGCTTGCTATAGTGATATTTCGACCCGCCGCAAAGTCAATAAGACTAAGTCTGTTGCCAAACATGGTGTCATGTAAGCTATGTTTACCAACTGTCTTACCAAAGATGTCGTCCTTTCCTGTCATGGCGTTAAAATCGCCTAGTACGAGTCTAATGTCATATTGCGGACATTCCTCATATGTCTTGCCGAGGACTTCGTTGAAACACTTTTTGGTAGCGGCGTCGTTGTCTTCCGTAGGAGTATGGGGGCATACAAGACTTCTCAAGACTTCTTGCTTAAGTCTGCCGCATATGGTAAATCCGCATCCTAATGTTTCTGTTTCTTTAGCCTAAGTAATCACCATAGTATATACCACAGTTTTTATCTTCCTCATGTCCGGTCCATTCCGTCATCCTGGATGGCGATAACATCTGCGTGATACCAGCCAAGGGCCTCTGCTAGTCGTTCGGCTGCACGTGGCCTGTTACGGGACCGAATATTTCACGTGCAGATCCGATTGCTAGGATCGTCAACAGTGAGTTTAATTTTATCCGAGGCCATTAGTTGTTACGTCACATATTTTAGTCCCTTCTGTATAGGGTTGAAAGACGTTGTGCCTTTAGAATTACTACAATTCATTATATATTATATATTAGGTGCTCACAGCGACAGTCAAGTGGTATTTACATAAGTTATTCTGTTACGATTTGGCCACTTTTAAAATAGTTATTCATGTTATTCACGATATATTCTCTAAATATAGTGGGTACACCTATTTCAAAGATTTTTGTCTGGATTCTTACGAGAAACAAGGTCAAAGGCAATCAATACATAAACTGCCTCTTAATGTGTCTGCAACTATTAACGGTTGGAATACAACCAATGTTACTACTTACTCCCAATCTTTGAAGATTCCCTGTTCTGAGGTTCAGTGTCCCTTGTCGCATTGAACCTGGAGGCTGTTCAATATCTGCTCTGCTTTCCTGCTTACTATCCAACATTCAACTCCATAGAAAAGAGCGATAAAAACATGGTGACTCTCGACTTGAAATTCGTTGGTCTTTTTAAGGATTTGCCTTAGTGCGCAAATTTGGTCGATTGTCGATTGTCGATTGTGTGCCGGAAGTCACACTGGTACGTGCCAAAGAGCCGGTGATCTTGTTGTTCTTCAGCTTTTCGATATCTGATCCAACCTCTTTCATATTGGTGGAGCATGGCTTCTTCGTTGACTGAATGTGGGTTCTCTTTTTGCCCTCTCACTCTTTCTACACTAAGTAGCTGCTGGAAGTGCTGCTTATATACATTTACTATTCCATGCGCTTCGATGACTAGGTTTAATTCAATAAGTAACTTAGCTTTCTTGAAAAAACATCCGATGTTGTTTCTATATTTTCGATATCTTTGAGCTGGGAGCCTGAGTAAGTCATTTTCTTTTTACGCGTTCTTTTCTTCTCGTTGTGGATATTAAATGCACCGCGGAGAGTCTCCCGTTCAGAGATTCGCTCCTGCCTGCAGGAGAATAGTAGACAGCAACAGAAAGTTTCGCTGCAACAAGTGTACTGCTCTTCGAAGAAAATCTATACAATAACAGCACAACCAAAACAGCAACAAAAAGTCGTAAGCGCCAAAAGACAGCAATCGAAACCTTTGCAACAGCTGACAATAACAACTACACCAACTATGATCGTAAAGCAGACAACTAGCAAACCGCAAGAAGAAGCAAGTGCAATGACAGTGGGTCAATCAAAACATGATAGCACGTCTAGCAGTTCAATAACACTTCAGCTACTGTACGAGGAGATTATCAATCTAAAAAAAAAAAATAAAAATAAACAAAAACAACAGCTGAAAGAAGATAATGCAACACTGAGATCGAGAGTGACGAGCTGAACTGGAGAGAACAGAAGCAGATGGAGGATGTAATTGAAATTGTTGATGTGCCAGAAGTAAACAACGAGAATGCACCGGAGAGTAAGCAAAAAAATTTTCAGTGCAGTTTTGAATGTCTCTGTTTTCTTTGAGAAAACTCAAAAATCAATTCAGCAAAAATATATATATATATATATAACTTCCAAATGTAATGAGACGGAAACAAATATTGTAAGCATTCATCTATTTTCAAGCCATGTCAAGCAGAAGATTATGAGGGGCAAAAAAGGTACATGGATAAATCTGAACACTTTGTTATTTAGAGATGAAATCAGAAAAAGTATATTCATCAATGACTATTTTACGAATTACACTAGGGTTTTGTTTATGGCGGCAAAAAAAAGTTAAAATACCAATATAGTAACTCTTAAATTTGGATAAGAAAAGTTGAAAATGGTAATGTCATCGTTATAAGACCTTTTCATGATTTACCAGCTCTTGTAGATTACCATTATGTTTGATGACAGTCTTGATCTTATAAACGACTATATTACCATTACTACCATAAGAAATATGTACGATAGTATTTTATATTCTAATATTAATGCCAAAAAACCTGCATTCATTGTGCATCAAAATATAAGAAGCCTGCGAAAAAATTTTTGACGTGTTACTATGTAATCTAAAAGTTTTTGTGAATTCTTCTGATTTTATATTCTTATCAAAGATATAATCACAGTTTAACTGGATTAATCCTTAGTACCTTAAATAAAAAAAAATAAGGGAATGTAATCCCCACTTCTCCTAAAGTAACCAAACTTTAAGTTCAGTCTACTATATAATAAATTGCTGCACGAAAGCTGTGAAGAAATTTACAAATCAAGTAACACCTTTCAGGTCTTCGAAATATTCTTAAACATACTGAAGAAAATCTAAAGCTTAAACCATGTATGAACGATATGCAGCGTTGTAAATGCTTCAAGCCGTTTCAATCATCTGTACCAAATAATTAATAAGGGAATCACAACATGCCGTGATAGATACTTTCAAAGCAGAATAAGCAATGAATGAACGAATGTTAAAAAAGAATGTGAAGTTGTAAATAGTATAATTAATAAGTATAACATAAGAAATCAGAGATAATCTTTTGTATTGTACTTAAAATGGAAACATTACTGTCACAAACTCTGCTAAAGTAGCTAACGAATTCAATGAATGGTTTGAGTTATTGAAAATAATAAACTCCCTCAACAATTCGAATTCTTGTAGCAATGGTAGAATTGAAAACGTTTGAGAAAGCAATCAAAAGGCAGAGTTCTGAATATCTTAACAAAATCAAATTTGTCAGTGAAAAGCAGTTTAGGTTCAGGGAAAGCCGTTTTGTGAAAGATGCGCTCTTAGATTTTTGTACATTTATCTGCAAGGCACTTAGTGTTAAGAAATGTTATTTGTAGACATTACAAACGCTTTCGATATAGTTGAATATAATAGTCTTGAAGAAATGCCATTAGTTCTCTTACACAATTTCCAGCTCTTATCGTTCGAAACTTCTTCCGGGAATAGAATCGTTAACTTTTTTTCTAAACACAGTCACTGATCAGTGAAGAATACTAGTCAGTTTGGTTTCTGTTTTCAAACTATTAACATGGAGTGGGGCGTTAAAGAGAATCTAGTCGCGGTAATAGGGTTGCATAAGAGCGGAATCGGGCTATTGTTCGCTTCAGCGAATTGTCTGAAGTAGAGGACAGGCCAAGAAGTGGTCGCCCGCGCGTCGTCCGTACGAATATAGTAGTAAAGGCAGTGCGAGAATGAATTCGGAGAAATCCCCTTAGGAAGCAGAAGATTATGTTTAAGGATTTGGATATATCAACCAGATCCATGTCTAGCTCGATTCGGGATGATGTGCATATAAAAGCCAATCGTCGGTCCATGGGTCATCTAAATCCACAACTAAAAAAATTAGGCTGGAAAGATGCAAGCAACGTTAGCGGTTTCACGCGGACAATGGCCATGAAAACATTCTGTTTACGGATAAGAACATTTTTATAGTGAAAGTAGTTTTCAACAAATAAAATGACAAAATCTATGCCACTTCATCTAAGGAAGCGAAAAAAGTTGTTCCAAGGGTTCAACGTGGACATCATCCTGCTTCCGTAATGGTGTGGTGGGGTGTCTCTCACCATGGTGTCACAACCCAACATTTCTGTGAAAAAGGCGTAAAAACTGGTGCAAAGGTTTACCAAGAAGCTGTGCTAGAGGGAGTTTTGAAGGATTTGACCAATACCCTTTTCAATGGATACAGATGGATCTTCCAACAGGACTCTGCTCCAGCGCACACAGCCAAAACCACGCAGGACTGGCTCAGAGTCAATATTCCTGATTTTATAGCAGCAGAAGATTGGCCGTCGGGGAGTCCAGATCTGAATCCACTGGAGAACATGGTCCGCAAGACTCCCCACAGAATTTTGGAAAGCCTTAAAACAGTATTTACTAGTGCAGTGTCCACGATTTCCATGAAATCCGTACGTACCGCTATAGCCCAATGACCACGCTATTTGGAAGCTTGTGTTAAAGCAAAATGCAGTCATTTTGAGTGAATCCATTTTTTTTTTTAATAATCAATACTGTGGTCTAATAAATGAAACAATTTTGAATACAATATGTTTGCTGTTTTTTTATAGAGTTTTAATTTTGTAACAGAACTTATAGCAGGACTAGATAGATCACAAAAAGTCAAGTTAAATATTGGGCAAAGTCTGAAAGTTTCAAGGAAATCCATCTAGGTGTTCCTCAAGAATCCGTCCTTGGGCCCATTTTGTTTTTGATTTACATCAACTCACTACAAGCACTCCCATTTGCTGGTAAAGTTAAGGCTTTTTCGAACTATATTTAGTTGCTAACATTAATCACGATGTCCATATGCTAAGGCTTTGATTCGCCAAATACAATTTAGTAGTAATCAATAAAACTAAGCTTGTCTTGTTATTGTAGACATATATTAGACATTGCTAAATTGTGCTTACGTTAAGTAATATAAATACCAAGGTATTATTATTGACAATACCTTGAGATGGCATTTCAATTTTGATGTAGTCTCTGCCATATTGAGAAATACTTCTGTACAAAGATTTTAAAGACCATCTACTTCGGGATTATCCTATCTAGATTACAGTACGGAATAAGCCGCTGGGGAAGTGTTTACCTTAATAAACTCGCACAGCTGGTTGTCCTACAAAAAAAGTGCTATTGGGAAGGTATGTATATTGGCTCGATTAGCCCACTCCATCGAGCAATTTATAATTGTTTAGAAAATGTTCTTCAAAAGAGGTGGCTATTCCCCCTTTTCGCACCTCCAGCTTCTATTCGATTATTTCTTGCAAACTATTTAATGGTCTTCCAGCTAATATATGAATCGTTAGAACTCTACTGGAATTTTTTTTTAAAAAAGTAAAATTGTGGCTTCTTAATATTAATCACAATGAAATTGATACTTTATTCTACTTCATTATTTGATAGCACTTTGGCTTGATATTTTCATTCTCTCTATTTTGTATTAAATGAATTTTGAGTTTTAATGAATTGTTCAATTAGTTCTGCGGTTTTTTTCTTGGAAGTAGTGTTATCGTTTCAGAAAATATCTATGTCAAAGCACCTATGTAAGAGGTGCAACGGGAAATTTGCAGCGTGTATGGAGTTTTGGGTATAAGTGCTGATACTTATCAGCGTTGGTTTACACGCTTTCGTTCAGGTAATTCAGACCTTGCTGATGCTGTTCACTCTGAACGACCAACCAGTTAGCGTTGACACGGCCTAGACTGAAAAGCCTTTTAACTTTGTGAACCTTTGTTTAGATGGAACTCGATTGAGGCTTTCCTGAAAAAAGTGGTTACGGGCGACGAAGGATGTGTGGTTTACAACAACATTCGGCGTTAAAAGGTCATGGCGCGCTCCTGGTGAAACACCGTTTTCGGTTGTTAAAAGAGATTTGTATCCCAAAAAGGTCATATTGAGCATTTAGTGGGACTGGAGAGGCAGAGAAAGAAAAATGGCCAGAGTTGGCGAACGGGAAGGGCGTTGTTATGCAGTTATGCAGCACCCACCGTTCTGTTCAGACCTTGCGCCTTCTGACTACCATCTGCTCCGTTCTCTCTAAAAGAATTTGGGCAGAAGGCAATTCTATTCCTATACCTAGAAAACTTTTTTACTCATAGGTCTGCTAACTTTTACAAAAGAGGCATCTTCCGAACGTTTGAAGAAACTAACAGACCATGATGGAGAATATCTGATGCATTAAATATAAGCTTTTATACCAAAAATGTGTCTTTAACTTTAACCCTAAAAAAACCACAGAATTTATTGAACAACCCAATACATACACTTGTTCATATTTGTATCAAATTTATCTGAAGCGACGTTTATTTCTATTTATTTCACTGAATAAAAATGTCACTAACTACTCTTGTAATTTAAATAAATTTTTAGAATTGTAAGAATTTGTATGAACTATGAATGAACAAATACATACGTACGATCCACTGTTCTTTTACCAAGGATCTAAAAGTCGTACGCATGTATCCACAAAAAATAAATCTATTATTCCATAGGAAAATATTTAAATTTCCTTATTATAAATAAGTATAAATCACGCATTCAGTCATTTAAAATTGATTCATCACAAAACCACAGGCGTAGTTAGTGAGTAATTGGTTTTTATGGCGAACCAAATGAACTTATTAAATCGTCCATGACATCAAATGATTAATCATAATTTGTTGTGTTTGCAAATGTAAATCAACTCAATTTGGAAAATTAAATTAAAAAAAAGTTGCCGACAAAGTAATTATAGGAATTATCACGAATTTTCGTTTCAGTTATACGTTATACTTTTTCGTTTCGTAAAAGAAAGTTATGGTTAAGAAAACAATAAGAAATTGGCTTAAGCCGATGTTTGGGTAGAACTTTACCATATAACAATGACTTCATGCAAGGAAATCTTTTGAAAGTACAGGTACGATAGTAAAACAGTGTCTTATCTTTTCCATCTCTTCAAGCAGTTGGTTTTATAGTTAGCCTGTGACTAAGAAGCTTTATTTTGTATAACTATCATTATTTTTGCACAGGCATAAATTAATTTAATTTATGTAATAAAGCTTATTACAGTTATCAGTTTTTTTGTTTCTGTTTTATCTTTCTGTCGACTGAAACTATGGGAACATTGATTTTTCTTTAAGTACTTGTACATATTGACGAAATAATGAATCAACGTCCAATTCTTTAAATAAAGTAGAAATTTGATAAGAATTTCATCAACAGGAAATTTTAATATGTAAAGCAATTAGTTATTCGTCAACTGCGAAATTATAAATAAACTAATTTTTATTTTATTAAACGCAAAAGATGATGTCACTAAGTAATACCACTTTAATTGTGACTTCTAAAAAAAATGTCCTCACCACAATTTCGCTTGAAAAATTGATTGATTTGAATGACAACAGCCCATTGTAGGAATATGAATTCACTGAGATCTATCAAATGTGGTAGTAACACAGTAACGTGTTAGATAAATCTTACGGAACCAGTTCAGTAGTTGATTAAGAGGGCTGTTTGAAGGGTACCCGGATTGGAAGATAGGTGATGCTTCTGACCCAAAATGAGTGTACCATCATTTAGTTTAACTTCTTTCAGCCCACCTGTCAAAATCCGACCAATCGAATCGTCAGCATGACAGATTCCTTCCTTCTTCAATGCATTTAGAGCGGAAGCTTATAAGGATTTTTCAAGATTATTCAGAATGCTGCAAAATGAATGGTGGTGAATGAACCCTTAATGGATGAACGGCAGGCTTCTGTGGCTGCGTATTTGTTGTAAGCTGCAGACTTTGGGAAGAAGATTTGAGCTTTCGACACGTGAGTAAACACAGAAATAGGCACTGCAACTCTTTCTTATAATTGGGTTTCTCCCTCGGCGACGTCGGCTAAAATGGATTTTTTGATTATATTCCGCACACTAGTCTCTATTTCTTTAATCAATACGAATTGAATTGAACCATTTCTGCGTCTGGTTTTAATATGTGGCGAAATAGGCCTCTTCGGAGACCTAAATAGAGGCTTGATGCTGATGCGACGTCACGTTGCACCCAGAGAGCCGTTTAACCGACTGAAGCGCACAGTGAATTGTGAGAGTATATATAGTATCCGTTCATATAAGGTGATTCATCGTGAGGTTCGAATTTCAATAGGCTTTTTTGACAGATCACACGTGACTCCTATCAAACTGCTTTGTCATTTTTGTTCAGTATCGTTTGGCAAGTCATCATGGAAAGACTCACACTACAACAGCGTCTCCAAATTGTACAGCTGTATTACGAAAATCAGTGTTCTGTGAGAAATGTTTTTCGTGTGATTCGAGGAACTTACGGTGCGCATAATCGACCTACTGAAACCACTATTGTCAATACCATTCGCAAATTTGAGTCCCAGCTTACATTAGTGGATGATACTCAACCGGTTAGACCACATTCAGCACTTAGTGAAGAGACTTTAGCAGCTGTAGCTGAGAGTGTACGCGAAGACCGTGACAAATCGATTCGTGTTCGTTCTCAGCAGCTTGGCTTGGCGTATTCGACAACTTGGTGTATTTTACGTGAGGATCTCGGCCTAAAAGTGTACAAAATTCAACTTGTGCAAAAATTGAAGCCAGGTGACTTGAATTTGCGTCATATTTTCAGTGAATGGGCTCTGGAAACTCAATGAAAATCTGATGTTATCTCGTGAATTTTTGTTTAGTGATGAAGCCCATTTCTGGGCTCCCGAAGAGTACCAAGAGCTACCATTACATCCATTAAAAACGGTATGGTGTGGTTTATGGGCTGGTGGAATCATTGGTCCATATTTCTTCAAAAATGAGGCAAATCAGAATGTTACCGTCAATTGTAACCATTATCGCGCCATGTTAACGGACTATGTGCTTTCTGAAATTCAAGCACATGGTCTCGGTGAGCTCTGGTATCAACAAGACGACGCTACGTGCCATACAGCGCGTCAAACAATGGACTTGTTGAGAAATCATTTTGGTGACCACTTAATTTCACGTTTTGCTACGTTAAATTGGCCGCCTAGATCGTGCGATATCACACGATTCAAACCTCACGATGAATCACCCTATACAAACTAAAGAAACTATCACAGTAAACTCGTTTTACATAAAAATAGGAAACAGAGAACTGATAAGCAGGCATGAAAGAATCATGCTGCACGACCTCAAGTATGATAAGTTACTGTCTATTCAGTAACCAAAACTATCAGATAACATGCAATTAAACAATAAGCTAAATATTAGACCGTTAAAAAGTAAATAACACCGCAAGCCCTGATATACAATGAAAAATGTTGAGCAAAAGAGAATTAGAAATTACTAAATCGACTACGCTTCTGTTATAAGAACAGAAGTTTACGCAGAAAGTTTTTAATTTCCAAAACTTATTCGGTGCTCCCATGGCAATCCACATACGATTAAACTAAATTTGCCAATATTTGTTAAAATATTTCAATATTTACGAAGAGCATAGGATGCGTTAAGCTTCAACTGACCATCGCAGCGAAACAACGATTTCATGATGAATTCGGGGTTAACCAAGCATCAAAACAAGAGATTCACTAACGGCTTTTAAAGTGAGATAAAACTTAATATTGCTGAACAGAAGGTCGAAAAAATGCACAAATTTCGTTATCTGGGAAGCACTATCCTGACTGGCGGCGGCACCGAACTTGATGTTAGTAGCAGAATCGGACAGGCAAAAATTGCTTTCGGAACATTGTTTAAGGTGTGAAAAGGCAACGTTTAAAACACTAAGGCCAAGCTGCGACTGTTTCGACCCAATGTCGAGTTGGTACTGCTGTACGGAGCAATACTTGGAAGATGGATACAGCAATCATTCAGAAGTTGCAGTCTTTCATTAAGAGATATCTGCGCATTATTTTAAGAATATTCTGGCCCAAACGAATCTCAAACGCAGAGCTCCATTTTGGAACAATGCAGAGGCTAACCGACATCATTATAAAAAGAAAATTGCTGTGGATTGGCCACACCTTAAGGCGGAAAAACAATGATACTGCGAAGCATTGCATATAATGGAATCCGCTTATCAAATCAGACAATGTGCAGAAAAGTTGAGGTGGATTCGAGGACACTTGGAAAGAGTTGAAAACAACTCAAGCACGTTGCAGAAAACCGAACAAGATTGCAGAAAGGCGTTATTGACGTCCTATGCCCCGGGAGGTCATAAACAAACTACAAAGGGATAAAAACTGAAAAAAAAAACATTTCGCCTACCTGAACAAAATCTGATATAAGTGAAAAGTAGATATATTTGAGCCATATAAGGCAACATCACTCGCTGGTATCTTTCCACAACTGCAAATCCCCTCTTTTGCATTCCTAAAGCACATGGAGTATAACCTCATGGAAAACAATGGAAAAAGTTGAATGAAGGACATAGCCGTCTACTCACGCTGCATTGCGGCCTCCACTCATCAATTACTTGATGCCAGAAAGGAAATGTAGACAACGTGAAGTCATTCTCATTAAGTTAATATTCATCTTCTAAGACTGAAACAGCCAAAGGCGTTGTCGCAGGACCTCTGCGTGAACCAATCCTTCAGTCTTCTACATATCGTACTGTCTTCTAAGTCAAAATCTCAGCTATTCACCTACGTGGCTCAATCTGAGTCCAATACCATCCTCCAATATTCATAGACTGTCAAGAATTGATTAGATCCCGTACTTCGAACACCATAAATTAAAAGGTGATTAAAGACTTCCGCACATTTCTCAAAAAGATGGCTATGCGGTACCAAATCACACTATTTTGGGATCGGAGAAACGTCTGATTGCGTTTCCAGCGACTATTCTGAATAAATAATATGCAGTTTGACAGTATCTAACAATCTTGTTGTCTTCGTTTAGGTTTTTTTTTTTTTTTTTTTTTTTTTTTTTTTTTTTTTTTTTTTTTTTTTTGATGAGACTACACGCTGCTCCGTTAATACTGATTCTTATGATATGAAAATGTTTTAAGAAAATGCGGCAAAATCCAGAAATCTTATGCATCTAGTCCCATATGCTGACGACATTGACATAACTGAAAGAACACACTGAGTGCGATGTGTTTGCGAGCATAGAGATAGGAAAAACAAAGCTTTTAGGCCCATTAGAAAAAGAACAAAGACAAAACAAAGTACACACAGTCTGTCTTCAAAAAAAAAAAAATAAATAAAACACCAAATTCAGAGATTATAGACAGACCATAACAATAGACGAACCTACTATGCTATCAAGGTTCTGTTGGGGTTGTAAACAAAAATATTTGCCCCAACTCGACACTGTGCATAATAACGTTCTATTAAATTATTATATACGCATATCGTTCTATTTAGAAGCTCGTTCATAATTACATATCGTCAATCAGTTGGATTTAGTATGAACGCTTAAAAGTAATAATTAAATTGTGGTGGACTTTGAAATAAAAATCGTAGAAGCTCCGCGATATCAGTTTTAGTAATCAAGACATAGAAAACGGCACATCACATGAGTTAACTTGTGTATGCTGTTAGGCCAAAAAAAGCAACACCCATGACACAGTCACTCAGTAAAAACAAAATACTTATACCTTCACTTTGATAAACTCTTATCAGAACCAATCAAACAACTCATTCCCCATCTCTTTACAGACGCAAAACAAAACAAAGACTCAATTAATAATTTCGACGTGCATACTCGCGCGGATACTTACATTGAAACACCTTTTTCTGTCCCTTTACATCAATGGCGGATCATCTAGTTCTTGTGTCATCATCACGTCTTCATAAAGCGGACGATTGCGCCGACGGCTTATGACATACTCCCTCAGTCGGCGCACTGGATGGAATTTTTTAATGCCATAAACAGCGCTAATAACAAGCACCACCAACAGCATCGGTACCATTATACCGACCACAACATGATGTGACTCTGCTGGCGGTTGTATATGCACGACAGTCTTCTCTTTGGCGCTGCTTCTACTCACAGCCGCAGACGCATCGCCTATGCTATTTTCATCTTCAACACAATAGTCCAACGGCCCAGTGGCATGCGGGTTAAATTCGAAACGCTCTGGGCATCTGCACTCGCCACCATCCTCATTTCCTATTTGTGAGCAAATCGAATTCGGGGGACACTCCAATTTGTGGATATTGCACGTTTGATCTATATGAGAGCGAAAAAAAATTGAAAGAAAGCAAATGTACATCCCAGATGCAAGGGGTTCGCATTGTATTATGATTATCAATTTAGTTAGGTGACAATTCGGAATATTGTGATTCGTTTGTAGGCACACTTACATTTCGACGCAATTGTAACGTGAAAGGTGATGAATAATAAAGCCACTTGATAGAGTTTAACCATTGTTGATGGATTAATTGTTTCCTTAGGTGCGACGACGACGGTATTATGTGTATATCACTGAGAACAAACTTACAAAGAACGATAATAAATAAATAAAAAAAAAACTGCTGCAATGCTACTGTTTGTCGCACAGAACGAGGGGGAAACAATTTTGGAATAACTATCACCGTGTGGGTTCACATGCGAGAGTCCATGACTACGAATTTCATATTTTTGCTCATTCAATTGAGTAAAGTAAAGCAAAACAAAAAAACACTTCAAAAAACGAGACGAGGAGAAAATTGTAACCGGACGAGGACAAAATCTACGATTGCTTGGAAAAAATTTTCACGAATTTATTTGATGTTTTCTTTTGAGCATCATTTTACTTTTTTTTTATTTTTATTTATTTATTTTTTTTTTTTTTTTTGGTTTTCCTTTTTGTTTTGAGGTTTTGATTCTCTGCTGATTTCTTCTTGAATGAGTTCAATTTTTATTTGCTGTTGTTCAATTCGCCCCGCTTTCTTACAGGGTGATGCCGAAGTTAATAAGTAAGTTTAGAGTTAAAAATTTCTTCTTGACAATTAAAAACTGTGTGCGGTTAAGGATGACGCGATTGTGATTGTAGGCAACTTGGTTCGATAAACTGCAGACTTTTATGCACTGAATTGAATTGAATTGCACTGACATCTCGGCATAGTAACGAGTATACAACTATAAAACAACAGCAGCTCATATCTACTTTTATCATATCAGAAAGAATTTGATTCTTAAGGTTGAGGTTTGTACTTAAGGTTGACTTCTCGGCCACGTAAAATACTGTTACGAACCAAGCAATAGGCTCGAATATGGACAGTGGGTCCTGTTGACGATGCAATAAGAGAAAGATAGATTACCACATTCAGATCTGCATTGTTTGGGTGTTGAATAGATGATGTGCAGCCGAGAAACTAGCAGGGGTCCAACACTTCTACAACGCAGATACAACCGCCATTCAGAAAGTGCACGAAACTACTTTTGGAAACGACTTAGACTAAGCAAAAGATTTCCTTACCTCAATATTCACAAAGAAATATGGTGGTAGCCTGATCATAAAATAATCAACGAAATTTGTCATTTTGCGATTGATGCCAGACACTCCAATTCTAGCCTGCTTTAGGTGTTAAAGATCAGTGGCATCGATGCTGAGAAGCCTTCAAAATTGCGGCAAAATATATGGGTTTTCACCCGATCATTCGCACGAAATCTTTGTTTGATGAAGAGTGCTGTTAAGCACAAACAGTAAAACAGGTCACCTATGAAGCTGTACGAAGCTGTATACTGCAAAAGTAAGCCAAACACCGCAGTGAAGAAGGAATAACTATTAAATGTTGGCGATAAGGCAAAGATTTCTGTCCACCCGCAAAAATGAAGTAAAGATAACAATATCTAAACTTTAAGTATAACAAGAATAGCATAAGTTAGTTATTAAGTTAAAAGATTTGGTATATTATGTTTGACGAATATAAATTAAGAATCGTTTGCCCGCTCCACAAAAAATAGAACGCCTGGAACAATTGGTTCTATTGGTAGAAGAACAAACGATGGAGTTAAACAGAAGACGGAGCTTTAGAAGCTCACTGTAGCTATATGGGAATTATGAAAAGGAGACAGAAGAAACATCACATTTTCAAAATTAAGCAAAGAGTTAGGGAAGTGCTCGAACAGGGTCATGGAAACATGCTTCTGTAGAATTGATTTTCGAAAGAATTTTTTAACAGTACTCTGCAGAAATAAGGATAAGAAAGAAGAAGTTCGATCATAGTCGATACCGGAAGTCTGAAGGTATTTGTTCTGTAGACTGGCAATGGAAGCCATTCTGCTACCAGCTGGAATAAACACTTCAACGTGGGCTACGGTCGGATGAATCCATGCCTTATTCTGGATAAATAGTATGGTTGAATCTAGTACCAGTTTGCCATAAATTGTGCTCAATCGAATGTTTCCCTGTAACAATAGGGAACGCCCACTATTTCACAAAAGTCATTAATGTCTTACGAAACTCATAAGCCAGTATGATGCTTATGAGTAGATGCAGAATATTCCAAAAATTAGTATAATTGCTCGTAATTGCGTTTTAGGCATGAATAGAAAACGACTTTCATTAATTGCCTTAAGTTTTATTCGTTGGTGACAATCGTTTGCAAAAACATGTGCATTTGTAATCTAGTTTATTTTATTTATAGTTTCGGACTATTATGATTGAGGCGCTAAAGATAGCCTTGGCAATAAACGAGGCCTATTGAATGAAGGAACTTCTAAGACCGACAGTTTGAACAGAGAATACTTATATAAAGTGTAGCTATAACCCTGGGATAGTAAATTAAAAAAATTGCAACCATATCAGAAATCAAGCGAAAAATAACTATTGCTAATCAATTTTTTTTTAATGATATTCAGTTCATTACGATTATCGAATGGGTCCGAATTCATTGGACCTTATGAAATAATATTGCCCAAATGTACACCAACGTTGCGGCTCCTTAAATTTAGGATTCCATTCCGGAAGGCCACCACTGTAAAAAAAAAAATATATATCATACCTCGGTGAAGAAGAAAAAGATCACACCAAAAAGAGGTATTTTCTGAGCCTCAGGTGAACACAGAGTTTTAGTGGAAGTAAGTAAAATAATAGGGAATCATACTCAAACATGGTTTTCATGAGTTACTGCGCTATTAGATTTATGGTATTGGATCGAGTGAGAAACAGTGACATGTTTATGGAAGCACCTTAACGATTCCATTTTATAAAAATGTTAAATCAATTAATTCAGAGTATAAGTACAGAGATTTGCAGTTAGGTTGCTACAAATACCTGTATGGTTCTGGATAACACTGAGCAACGATTTCAGCACAACCCGTGTATTATAGAATTACTTATGAATATGGTAAACTAACAAAATAAAAAATGTTCGGCTATGTCACTTGAAATTAACTAACGTCAGGGATGTATAAAACTGTGTATGATACGTTGCTAGACCAATTCAATTCTTATAGGTATATAGAATACAGAAGGTGAATTGAAAATTCCTTTCGTTTACCGAATACTGTATTCCTTACTATATCAACTATATTCCAATACAATACTTCGTACGAGAGAAGCCAGTTTGTTATGATTCACAAAAGATAATATTTTCTGAAACCAAATAAGCCTTATTTGGTACCAAATAAATCTAATTTTGATATAGGAAAGACATTGCATACTCGGTTAAGGCTGGAAGAAGCGTAAAGATATGACACTAATCTTTCTTGAATCGGCATATTAAAAAGATTCATCTTCTTTTTTACCTCACCAGAAGTAAAAGAAAACATTCTATTGAGAAAATTGAAGGCAAGTCACTCAGTTGACTTTTTATAAGCTTATTCTTAGTAGAGAAAAGTAGAATTAAAAACAAAAAAAATTCAAAAAATCAAAGTTATTAAAATCATCAGCTCACATTAAAAAAATTTCTGAACATCCTACTTTGCAAGCGAATTCAATTCGCCAAATTTTGACAATTGACAGATGCAACCCGCTGTCAGCGGTGCTCGAAAACGTTTTGTGGTTAGTGGATTTTGTAATTAAATATTTTATTATTTAAATAAAACGCCAGCAAAACTATGGCTGCTGGTCCAATTGCTGAAAGGAATCAAGGTAAATTCAATTCAAGCCATTCAATACATTCCAGCAGTAGAAATCATTTATGAACCGGCTTTGCTTAACCCCCATTCCTTAATTACAGATGCCACTATCTACGTTGGCGGTCTTGACGATAAGGTGACAGAAACGCTTCTCTGGGAGCTATTTGTGCAAGCAGGTCCAGTCGGTAAACAGAATTAATAATGTTGCTTGTGTTGTTTTTACTAAATGAAGACTTATTTCTCTTTTAGTTAATGTCCACATGCCGAAAGACCGCGTTACACAAATGCACCAGGGTTACGGCTTTGTAGAGTTCCTCAGTGAAGATGATGCCGATTACGCGATAAAAATCATGAACATGATAAAACTTTACGGAAAGCCAATACGGGTAAACAAAGCTTCTGCTCATCAGAAGAATCTCGATGTCGGTGCAAACATCTTCATTGGCAATCTTGACCCTGAAGTCGACGAAAAACTACTTTACGATACATTCTCTGCCTTTGGCGTGATACTGCAAACCCCGAAAATAATGAGAGATCCAGAAACGGGCAATTCCAAGGGCTTCGCATTCATCAATTTCGCCAGCTTTGAAGCGTCTGACACGGCGATGGATGCCATGAATGGACAATACCTCTGCAATAGGCCAATCTCTGTATCATACGCCTTCAAAAAGGATTCCAAAGGTGAACGTCACGGTTCGGCGGCTGAACGTCTACTCGCCGCTCAAAATCCATTATCGCATGCTGATCGCCCGCATCAATTGTTCGCGGATGCGCCAGTGCCACAAATGATTCCAGTCATGCCTGGTCAGATAATGCCACCACCAATGATAGCACCACCACCACCTCCTACCCCGGGTGGCATGATGCCGCCACCACCACCTGTGCCACCACCACAATCGGCATCATTCCCATCATCGGTACCACCGCCGCCACTACCTCCGATGCCTGCAAATCAACCGCCTCTACCTCCACCAGTGGGTATACCACCACCGCCTCGTATGATACCACCACCTCCATGGCAGTCGGCTGTGGGACAAGCGCCGGCTCCACCTCCACCAAGTTTCCCCAATGGAATACCCGGTGCGCCGCCAGGCAGTGCTCCTAGACCGCCGCCACCCAACTGGAGACCACCTCCACCGGCTGGATTCCAAAGGCCGCCTTTCCCACCAAGACCCATGGCACCTCCTCCATTCAACGGGGAAGCGGCAGCTTTCCAGTTTTAATTTAGCTATTTTATGAAATAAGGCGATCTGAGACGTTTGAAATAAATATTCTTTACAATAATGAAAAGCACGCACATATTTGTTGTTTCTATTTTAAAGTTAAAAAGAAATTGTGGAAGAGGTCTCTATTGTGGTGTACGTACATACATATATCCCGATTGGTTCTGCTGGTGTCATTTTTTCCAGGTAACGTCGGAGAAATTGACAAACGTAATTACACACGAGTGGCTGGTGTAAGAGGGATGAATCAGAGCACTTACAATACAGATGTCTCAAGCTGTCTGAAGAGAACAGAACTTAAAAGTGTGTAAATGCAGGAAGTACATTTTTGTTCTGTTTAAAGAGAATGTGCTGGCCACACTTGGTAAAGTCTAGGGAATTATGTGCTTGAAAGTATGATAGAGAAGGCATTGATTTGAGATTGACCGACTTACCCTAGCGGCGTTGTCATTTCCTTCTAGTACGTGCGGAGGGAAAATGAAATGAAGAATTCGGACGAATTCAATTCCAGTTCGCCATTCCGGTTTTTAAGGTTTTCTTCTTTTTCTCAAAGACCATTGGGCTTCTTGAAATTTCTTTTTAAAAGAATTCCTCAGTCTTTCGAAGAAAGTGCTTACAGCACTACCACATACCAAGAGTTTATTCTATTTACGCATTAATCTTCCTTCCATAGATGGGATAACCCTCCGCTTATTAAACAGTGCTAAAAACCTAGGTATCGTACTAGATAGTAAATTGACTTAGAAGCCTAATATCGAAGAACGTGTAAAGAAATCAGCAACCGCCTTGTATGCTTACAGCTATATATTTGGAAAAAATGAGGCCCAACCTCAAGACTATTCTATTGATCTACATAGCTATCGTCAGACCCATCTTAACCTATGGCAGCTTAGTGTGGTGGCAATATGAGCTGAATGAGCTGGGCTCCAGATGCCTTATCAACCCGCCAATCTTACCTAATATATGTACAGCACATTTAAATTCTTAGCACAAGTGTAGTGCCTCATGAAGCAAGTAGGCAGTCTGCAGTCTTTCCTACTAAGGGACAGCAGAAAGACCGCATACCTCATAAAGACGTCGGGAGGAATTCGTTTAGTCTGTCGGAAACCTGGAAAATCATGCCATCTCCAGTTGCGTTCATATGAAACCCATCAGTTAATGAAAGCCGTAACCGAGGATGCTGGCAAACCCAAAGTAGGCTCGGGTATAGAAAAACTATACTCTGAGCATTGCCTAGCAAGTTAATCGGGAATTTCATTTCTCGTGATATCATTGTGACCTGGGACCCAGACAAAACTCAACGAATTTATCTTTCCGACGCTTGGAAATCGTAAAAAGGTTGAACAATGCTCTAAGCGCAGCTTGGTGGCCTCTACAGATTCAAATGCTTCGCCGCTTTCATCGATTCTTCACAATATACTTCGTTGCAATCAGGATTGCGTATAACTCCGCTTCGAAGACAGACGTTTTCTAACGTTGACTTAATGCATCAGCGAACGTTTTCAATTGTCCTACACAGACGGAGTTTGGTCGGAATACCAAAGCTTGACGTGGCCCTATATATTTAGCTCATCTCTATAAATGTTGTCATTTATTGTGGCCTTAAAATAAATAAGCTTTTCGATCGATTGAAAATTTATTGTTTTTTTCCAAAATCTATCGTAGAGTAAATATCTGATCGGTGGTGTAATTACCTATCAGATTATTGATAAATCGTTCTCGACGTAAGATACCGAGGCTCTATTCACGGGCACAATTTCATTCAACCATATTTTATAGACGTGTTGATGTATGCTAAGTCCAGTCCCGCTTTGAAGGCCTCTAGTTTCATTGTGGTAGTTTTAAAACCCCTAACACATCAGATGTTGAGTCTCTGTATTGTCTTCTGTGATTGATGCTGGCACTTCTCAAAGGATTTTCGGAAACCAGACCAGAAAAGGGTCTACTTGTCTCTTGCGATTGCAGCCATACGACGTCAAATTTGTTCATTGCATTTCTTCGGTCTCTTATGATAGTAGCCTGAGTTGAGGAAGGTTCCTCAAAGCATTCGGATGTCGAGAATACTTATACCAAAACTATGTCATGCGTCGATCGCAATTTGATCAATCTGGTTGACAGCAGAAGGCCCGGGTAGTCCCTTTGTTGTTGTTAAGATGTGAGAAATGAATTCGATTAGCCTGAGTTCATTTTCAAAGCTGATATCGTGAAAGCTTTGTTTTATTTATTCAATGTCAAATGCACAGCCATATAGGAGCGGTCTCTTTATCACCATAGTAGATAGCAATGATTTTTATTTTTTTTATCTTGTGGCCGGCTCATTTCATCGCACTTTTAGGATAGCGGTTATATCGGTAGCGATGTGGGGGTACAGTTTATTGTCCGTTTAATTATGGACTATTAAAGCTCGAAAGGTTTCATGTGCATAGCTGACAGATGTTGTCCATATCCGAGGCTGTTTCTTTACTGTGAGTTCCATTAAAACTCGTTCGTCATCATCTCTATTTAAACAACATGGCTATAAGTTGGAAAATCCTCATAAGAACTGAGCTCCGAATATGCTGAAATTGGTTAAGTGGATCTACCTTTGACTCAGCCGTTGACTCCATCTTGAGAGTTCTTCCGCCAAAAATTCCATATTTATATATATACACAGCATATGTCAGAATGTTTTTGTTTGGTATTCTGTGCGACTAAGATATGGCAGAGTTTGAAGCATTTTAACCAAGCCTAACTTAAAATCACAGATTCCCGATTTTATTTTAATATTTTAACGTTATAACTATGTAGTCCTTTTGAGTCCACGCGCCAAGATGTTTATCACTTTACCCCCTTAGTCCGCAACTTATAACTTCGTAATGTATTATATATCACTCATCGCCAAGAATTCAAGTACATGATAAGATAACGTGCAAATTGCAAACACTTGAAGTGAGGCTTTGTAAATCTATAAAGCGCGCTCCTTTAGTGACACTCAATAGAAGTACCGAAACCTTAGTATAGAACAGTTATTTGTCTAACCAACGCCTAAAGACTAAAGCAAAATGAAGTATCTTGGAGTATTGGCACTTGTGGCACTTTCTGTGACCATTTTGGCCGTCGTCCATGCTGATAGTGTAACCTATGGAACAGTCGGTCCTAGAGATATTCTCCTTCACCGTGAAGTCGTTTTATTGGATTGGAAAATGCTTCGAGTTGTTACCCGTGATGTTGATTTCTATCCTTTGGTGGGTTTTATCTCAAAAAAAAAATTTATTACTATTATTTTTGTTTTTTATCACTATACTCGTATGCTTCTTTCTCTTAGACCACCAACCGCACCATTACGGCTATCCGTGCTATAGACGTGGCAAATAATGGTGCTAAAGCTATTCTCAAACGCGGCGGTCCTGGTTTCCGTAATGCAACAATTCACCTGAAATCCGAGCGTAACCGCGGATTAAACTTCATCGTTGAGATTGTTGGTCTATAAAGAGCTAAATGAAATAGGCCTGTCTTTAGTTAAAATTTTATAAAAATAAAATTGATTGACAGAAAAATTAATTCTACCAACAATGCATTTTTATACGTTTGTACTTCAGTAATCGGTTCTATTTTCGGCGTTCAGATATTGCATATATATTCATATCGCGCTCGGATGTGCTCACAATATTTGACCGACATTCTTATATAAGGTACTAGGTATTCACTTCGCCCATTACCACGACATCTACAGGAGCTTGCTTAAGACTACAAACGAAGTGCTTCATTCCCTTATAACTAAAACTCAATTCGAATAGGAAATGTACGAGTACTTATCTCGCAAGTCAATTACTTAGTAGATAGTTTAAGGTATTGGCATCTTTTCTAATCGAACATTCCCATCGTGACTGTCAAAAATCTTAATGCTTTAAAGAGATATCACGTGTGAAATCAGACTTAATACCAATGATATTATGAGTTGACGTTAAGAGAGTTTCATCAAGAATGTTATGTGGTTGTGTTCGTAATCAAATACTGGTCTTTTTAACTAAAGCTGGAATAGCCGAGGCGGCTCAATGGACGCGGTAGTATATTTTGTTTCGAGAATCGCTGCGTCGCTATTACTTTATTATCATCCAAACGGGCGAGTTGAATGGTACGGGCCCAAAAACGGTCGGCAAAGGTCACTAAGACCTTAACTGATCAATCTTTCTAACCAAAATTAGCCTCTATGTGCTATAGTGTTAGGGATGAAACCAAGAAGAAAACTGCTTAAGACACTCTTTTTGCTGATGGTTTTCTTCAAGCATGACTCAGATGAAACTGCTACAAAGGTTGTAGTTCTGGTAGATATATAAAAATCTGTTGAAGTGGTATGGTAAAATTCCATATTTCTTCAGATTGGATAAGAGCCATAATGTAAGCTAGATTAAGGGAAGATTTCAAGTTATTTATTATGGGCCATCGAATGTAGTGGTACCAACATTGCAGGCAAAACTCCTCAACTGTGATTATAGTTAGAAAATCAAATATCGGGTGTTCTTCGAAAAAGAGAAAAACCAGACACACACAAAACAAAATTTTCGATGATTTGATTGTGGTGTGGGTGACCCAATAGTTAATGTGGAAGTTTTCATTAAATTAAACACACTTTTATTATAGAATTTATGTAAAATTTTATTGATTAATGAAATTCGATCTATGACAATTACGAATTGAATACAAAATCATTTATATGACTACCACGGCTTCTGTTGCAAGCGACTATCCGAAGGTCAACAAGTAGGTATAAGTAGGTCAATAGCCACAATTTCAGTTTAAATGTTATATTTGAGATCCTGGGCTATTAGCATAGACCTAAGTAGGTCAATAGCCACAATTTCAGTTTAAATGTTATATTTGAGATCCTGGGCTATTAGCATAGACCTAACTCTTTAAATAACCTCATAGGAAGAAGTCTAAAGGTGTCAAATCGCGTGATCTTAAAGGACAATCAACTTCTCCTCTAACCGAAATAATGCGATCTTCAAATTTCGTACGCAATGAACTAATTGATTGAAGACTTGTGTGGGCGGTAGCACCATGCTGTTGAAACCAGAGATCGTCTAGATCTCATTAATTCAATTTGGAAAGGCCCAATTGCTGACTTCGGCTACGAATTGAGGTACGTGGCTGGTTTTTAACACTTTCGCTCACAGTAGTGATGTTTTGTATGAGTACTTTACCGACCTAGATGGAGCAGCGTACATTTTTTATTGTCATTCTGCACAAACGGACGAGTTTAGCAGGGATTCCAAAACTAGACTATGGCTCGTCTCCATTAATGCTGTCATAGGCGGCCTTAAAATCGATGAAAAGGTGGTGGGTATCGATTTGAATTTCTTGGGTTTTCTCTTAGATCGATGGTGGAATTTTCTGGCCTGAAGCGACACTGATAGGGACCAATCAGGTTGTTGACGAAAGACTTCAGGCATTCACATAACACGGCAGATAAGATTTTGTAAGCGATGTTAAGAAAACTAATATCTGTGTAGTTAGCGCAGTTCAGAAGGTCTCCTTTCTTGAGGATAATGTAATTAAACATAAGCAAGCTAATGAAACATAACATACGACACAAATTCGAAGGGTGTTTGGTTGGACCAATCGCAGTATACGTAGGAAATATTGGACAGATTAGGGATATCTGACTTCAAATATGTGTCAACACTGACCAATCATAACCAAAATTAACCACTCAAATGTGCAATGATGAAATATTGGAAGGGATATCAAAAAACCGCGGGAAGTCTTTAGTACTAAATATAGTACAAGAAACGAGGTTAGGTATTACATTCGCAGTGAATAATGTCATTAGATTCAACATAAATTATGGAAAAGTGTATTGGACTATACATTTTATACTTTATTTTGCAGATTACAAAACATCAGATATTGATACAGTATATAGTATATGTATATAGAATATGTTTTTCATTTAAGTTGAGGAGGAATTTCATGGGTCAGTAAAAAACAACCAACATAGCACTGTCGAGCACCGAAGCTGAATATATGGCGTTGTCTACGACTGTAGAAGAAGCTATATGCTCAAACAATTTGGACAGCAGTTTGATTATTTTTTTTTTTAAAAAAACGATCATTTGTAATTGTCTGCAACAATCAGAGCCCAATTAAATTAACTGAAACAGACGGTCTCCGGTCAAGATCCAAGCATATAGAAGTTCGTCATAATCAAATTTTTTTTACCAACCAAAGTGATGGTTGCTGACAACTTGCTAAAAGTATGGCATTAAAAATTAAAATAATTAATTAAAGAACAACAGCTACAACAGATCCAATACGGTTGGATCGATTTGATCTTATTTAAATCTAGTTTATAAGTTAATGAAGCGTTCGAGCATAGCGACTGGTAACTCGCGAATGACACAAATAATGTTGTCTTTCAATGCGTCAATTTCCATTGAGCCAGAAATGGGCTTCATCATTGAACCCATTCACAAAAAATATAATGCAAATCCAAGTCGTCTGGCTTTAATTTTTGCATAAGTTAAATTTTGTACGTACAATAAAATACGCCAAGCCAAGCTGCTGAGAATGACGTCGAATCGATTCGTCACGGTCTTCACGATGCTTCACTACGTGCTGGATGTGGTCTAACCGGTCGAGTTTCATCCACTAATGTAAATTGGGACTCAAATTTGCAAATGGTAATGGCAAAAGTGGTTTCAGTAGATCGATTATGCGCACCGTAAGTTCCTCGAATCGCATGGAAAACTTTTTTCACAGAACGCTCATTTTTGTAATACAGCTGAACAATTTGGAGACGCTATTGAGATATAAGTATTTCCATGATGACTTGCCAAACGATATTGAACAAAATTGATAAAGCAGTTTGGTAGGAGTCACGCGTGATCTGTCAAAAAAGCCAATTGAAAATTAAGCCTGACGATGAGGTGAAATGTAAATTTCTTTTATTCTGTTTTTACATATAACACAAAATACTTCTGAGATTAAATATAGAATCTAGCAAGTATGTTAGATGTAGAAAGAACATTTAAAGAGAAACAGTGAAAAGTGTAACGCCTCCCAAATGCTTCGCCATGGTCATACTTGCCGAATTCGACAACGAATTGCGAGTGGGCCCCGAAGTAAATCGTTATATTTACATATACGAGAGTTACTTCTTAGGTTTTGAGATATTGCAATACCGATGTAGATAACAGCATCGTGAAGTTTGACCTTTTTTTATCATGTGCTCAGATCGGTTTATACTAGTGCTATTTGGCTTAAAAAATTAATTTCAGTCAAAAATTTTAATTCAATCTTGTGCACACAAGTGCGCCGATCCAGTCGCTTCGACCTTTAAAGCACCATTCCGAGCCACCATGTTTCACTAGTTTTCCAAATCCAATCGTGATCGTCGTTCGTTCCAGAACGAATTTCGTGAATGTCGTTCGAATTTGGTTGTTATGCCAGAAAATATTAATGTTGGGCGGCAACTGATATTGGAAGATCGTCATGCAACCTAATGTGAAATTGAGACATTAGAATGGTATTAGTTCCACTCGCATACATTTAATATTGCATGAAAATTTGGTCGTTATTTTCTTAGCGTTCGTGTCGATTAGCCCAAAGCAATGTTGAAGCAATAACTCGACCATAACTTGACGAATATTCGTTTTCAAAGCGTCAAAAGTTTGCGGATTGTGTGCATAAGCACGATCTTTTGCATAATCCCACAAAAAGAAATCCAACGGCGGCAAATCGATGTTGGTGGTCATTTTACATCACCAAAATGGGAAATAAACCGTCCAGGAAATTTTTCTTGCAATAAAGTCAAAACGGGTCGTGTTATGTGAGATGTGGCATGTTGTGTCTTGTTCAAACCACATGTTCGCAACTTCAATTCTTGAATGAGTTGAACTTTATTAGGGTGTAGATGCAAATCTAAGTGCAAAGTAACCCACAATATGCCGTAAGACAAGCCCAATTGCTGTGGTCGCCTTGAAATCGATAGATATGGATTTTCTTCAACACTTTCTCTAACAGCAGCCATAACGAATATTCCACTTTTAAGACAATAAAGGCGGGGTTGCCGCAAGGAAGTGCCATATTTGCTTTTTACCCGTGATATACCGCAAGGGTACGACACTGTCCTAGCTACATTTGCTGATGACACTGCCATTTTGACAACGGCTAAAACAGTCGAAGAAGCAACTGCCAAGTTGCAACGTGCCCTTACACGAATTAACAATTGGACAAAGACTTGGCGAATCGCGCTTAATGAAAACAAGTCTGTCCACGTGAACTTCACTCTCAAGAAAATTGAGAATCCACCGGTGTTTATCAACGCAGTACGAATTCCTTACGCGAACGAGGCCAAATATCTAGGTATGACACTCGACGCTAAACTAAAATGGAGAGCACACGTCAAGAAAAAACGTGAAGAGCTTGAAATCAAATATAGAGATATTTACTGGCTTATTGGAAAGTATTCCAAGCTTAGCTTAGAGAACAAACTGCTGTTATACAAGCAAGTGCTAAAACCGATCTGGACATATGGTGTACAACTTTTTGGTTGTACTAAAAACAGTAACATTAATGTATTACAGACATTCCAAAACAAAGTTCTTCGAGGTATTTTTAATGTGCCGTGGTACATTAGAAACGATGATATCCACAGAGACTTAGGAGTCGAAAACGTTCAGAACGTAATCAAAATGTTTGCGCGAAAACATAATAATCGATTACAAGGTCATACGAATATTTCTGTTCAACAGATCCTAGACGAGACAAATTTATTGCGCCGTCTGAAAAGGGCTAAGCCTCTCGATCTAGCGCGGTGATTAGCAGCTCGTAATTTTTCTAAGGTACACAGGAATTTTCAATGGAAGATCGCCTGCAGGATATCTTATAAAAACAAAATAAAATGCGATAGAAGAACTGCTTGTTGAGTGTGAACTTAGTCGTGGTTTGCATAAGGGAGGTGTTTTTTAGTGAGTAAGAATCTCACACTACTATAGGCTCCGGGCCTATAGTGTCTATGAAGATTTTTCACCTTCCCATGAAAAAAAAAAAATATATATATATATATATATTCTATGGAGCGGGCATTTCGATAATGGACAGGCCTTAAGACATCTGTAACAGCGCCAGTATCTGCGAATATTTTTTACAGTTTTGTCAATAGTACGCTCAGATTGACGATTACATCAGCCATAATCTGCTCGCTTGTAGTAAGTTTTCACAATTTTAACACGTTAGCGATTTTTAAACGATCCATATTGTAAAGTGGCAAGCTTTAAACTAAACATATAGTCTCGAATAACAGTTCCGTTTGACGTACGAGTATGTGTAAAACAAATATGTTCGGTGGCCATAGAATTTAATACAAAAAACCTGGTTTCTGTGTATTCCACATCACGTAACTAAGAAATTTAGTACTAAAGAACTTTGGTAACCCTAGTCATTAGAGCCGAAAGAAAAATAAAACAAATTTCGCACTTCGCCTCGCCGCAAAAAAAAACTAAATTCACCGGCTATCGGCGATTTCTCAATTTTAATTTGCTGTCTCTTGTTCTGTCGTTTGTTGTGCGCTTGAATGTTCGATTACCCGCCCGTCTCATTGTAATTCAGTTCTGATTTCAATTGAATTCTAATTACTCCAGGCAAGTATTTTAAACTTTTGACTTTTATTTTGGTTTTCATAAAATGAAATTTCTTTGTTTTAGCTATGAACTGTCGTTTTGGCATTGTGTTGCATATCTTGGCAACTGCTTGGCTTCTTACATCTTTACAGCTGGAATCGACCGAAGCAGCAAAGAAATATCGTAAATCTTTTATTAATCCTTATCCGCGTTTTCAAGCCTATCACGATGGAGGTGACCCCGGAGAGCCACTCTTTTTGACCCCTTTGATAGAAAAAAACAAAACCGATGAAGCTCGCAGCAAAGCTAATGTTGTTGGGGATCAGTTTCAAAATGTGGTGAGTTACGCTGGCTATCTGACCGTGGATAAGAAATACAATTCGAATTTGTTTTTCTGGTATTTCCCCGCTGAAGTGGATCCCATTTATGCGCCAGTTGTACTCTGGCTTCAGGGTGGTCCAGGGGCGTCTTCATTGTTCGGGCTATTCACTGAGAACGGTCCATTCGAATTCAACAATGAAAATCTTAGAAAGAGGAATTATACGTGGAGTAAAATTCACAATTTGATTTATATTGATAATCCAGTGGGTACGGGTTTCAGCTTCACAGATGACGATGCTGGTTATGCTCGAAACGAAAAACAAGTCGGGAGAAATCTTTATGAGGCAGTAAGGCAGTTGTACCTTTTGTTTGATTTTACCGCTGCTAAATCATTCTGGATAACTGGTGAATCTTATGCTGGGAAATATATTCCAGCATTGGCTTATCATATTCATCATATGCAAAATTCCGTGCACAATGACGTTCACATTCCTTTGGCGGGTGTTGCCATCGGTAATGGATTATCCGATCCAGAACATCAATTAAATTACGGTGACTATCTCTATCAGTTGGGTTTAATTGACTTGAAGGGCCATAAACTGTTCCAAGAGGCTGAGAAAAAAGGCATCGATTGTATCCATAATCATGACATGGAGTGTGCCTTTGATGTATTCGACAGCTTGATAAACATGGACCAGTCGCCAAATGGATCTTTGTTTCACAACCTAACTGGCTATGAAACATACTTTAACTATTTGAAAACTCGATCCGATGACGATAATAAATTGATGGGTGACTTCCTGCAATCTTCTTCGACAAGACGAGCAATTCATGTGGGTAATAAGACTTTCCATGATTTGGAGGGCGAAAATAAAGTAGAAGAACACCTAAAGATGGATATTATGGGCAGTGTTTCAGTATGGGTAGCTGAACTACTGAATTCTTACACTGTGTGCATTTATAATGGACAACTCGATATTATAGTTGCATATCCGCTGACGTTAAATTACTTGCAACATTTGAAATTCAAAGATTCAAATCTATATAAAATAGCTCAGCGGGAAATTTGGAAAGTTGACGGTGAAATAGCTGGCTACAAGAAAAAAGCGGGCAATCTAATTGAGGTATTGGTTCGTAATGCAGGTCATATGGCACCGATGGATCAACCAAAATGGATGTTTAACTTGATTTCAGATTTAACTAAAACCAATAATTAGTTTGGGTTTGTTATATAGATTTTTAAGCAAATAAAAGCTTCACAAACCGTTATTGCTAACGAGTTTATACCATGTCTTTAGTTATTTGCAGGGCATACCTGCGATCTTTGTTTCAGATCTTTAAACTATTGTAGAGGAGTCTGTAAAGCAATTAGAGGACATCTTTAGGTTTCCCTGTTAGGTCCTCTCTTTATTAATGTGAACAACTCCAATTGGTTAGTTATTTTAAGGTGCGAAACATCATACTCATATAAATGTATAAATGAACAGAAGGGTATGCTAAGCGCTGTGCGGCAAGAACTAATGACTACCTGAAGTCTGTATACGTGATCCGGTTCCCGTATGTGGAGAATGTTCATGGTATAATGGAAAAGTCGGATGTATATATACCTTTTTACCCTGCCAGGCACAACCTAAAAGGTCAGCATAACGACGGGCAAACTTTTCCACCCAGAAAAGGTGTTAAAGCGTCGTAAATAATAATAGAAGCGCGAAAGACACCAAGTGACGATAGCTTTGTAATAGGACCCGATACTTAAACTTGCAAACGGAAGCGTACAAAATTATTATAAAGAAAGTGAACAACGGAAAGAATTGGTATCATTTTGGCAGCCGAACTTCTGGGTATAATCGTGTGGGTATGAAAAATTAGTTCCCGACTTATGGCAATAAGACTGATATTTGAAAACGAAATGTGGAAAATTTTCGGTAAGAAACCAGAGTAAGATCAACGAAAACCAGCTTCAATCAAGTAAATAAACTTTCATAATTTACGCAATAATACAGGTTAGCTGTGTGCGTTACATTAAGGAGAATGACTTCAAAATTCTACAAGCGAAGAGGAAGAACTAAACGGGCAAATTATCTGCAATGGCTTTAGCGAAAAACATAAGTGTTGTGCAAAACCTCCGTTGGGTATTGCAAAAAGTCAGCTTTATATAAAGGAACGTAGTAGTGGAATGCTAAGGCAACACTTGTAAAGAACAAAGGATAAGTAATCGTATGGCGGTTTTTCTGTAAGATTGAACGTTCTAAAAAAATAGGCGAAGAACGATAGTTAGAGCATGTGCGGGAGCAACGAATTTTAAGCAGAAGACTGGTGGATTTAGGGAGCCTGACAGGTAAACAGAAAAAGTTTTAACGAACCCCTTTTAAAAATTTTAAGCTTTAATTCGACCGAAATTTGGGGCAAATACACCACAGAAAATAACATAAGAATGCTAGTCTTATACTCCATCCCAACGCTCTTTTGCGCATTTTGCACCCAGCTCATCACCTTCAGATTGTTCTTCTAGCATTCTATAATACCAATGCACTCGTACAATGTACTCGTGTGGTAGCAATAGTACTTCAAAATTTCCAGATATAGTACATACATATCTGCTCTGAAAAGGTGTTCCACACTGAGATCCTACTTTTTGGGAAAATCGCATAAACGTTTTAATCAATCCTGCACTTACGGATTTGTTCAGAGTGTATGGATCTGTGCGGCGATTGATCGGGAAACTGCTGACTTTTCTATAATTTGGATTGATCCAGCAGTACAACAAGCAAGTTTGTAGCGTAGACCTTGTCTTGCCTCTCAATGGCGGTCCTTGGCAATAACATGAGTAAATCCTTACCCTGGGAAATGACTACAAGGAAACGACCTTCGGATCTGCACGTAGAATGTTCGGACCCTTAACAGGCCACAAGCAATAGAAACAATAAGCAGATGCCCTTGTTGATGTTCAGATACGAGTATCACCGCCATCTAGGAAGTGCACGAAGTCTTGAGGGAGCGTCATAAGTCCATACGTATCTAGGCTCAATTCGCTAACATAAGCCTATTATGCGCTCCTGCCTCCATGGAAGACAAGGACGACGTCACTAAATAATGTGTTTCCGAGCTCCTCGGAACATATGAGCATATGAGCAATGTCCTAAATATGTTATGACGTTAAAATTGTACTAGGTGATTTTAACGACAGAATAGGAAAGGAGGACATCTATGGCACGACAGTAATATCTACGTCATTATACTTGCTATACACGGTTCTCTTATTACAATTTACACAAAAGGGATATGGTGGTCTCCGGATCATGAAACGCTAAAACAAATTGATCATTCTGTAATCGAAGTAAGGCATGCCTTTAGTATTCTGGACATCCGAACCTTCCGACCAGCCAATATTGACTCGGGTCATTACCTTGTTGAGAAGATATAACATAGAAAAGTTCCAATCGAAAGAGACCGCCAGAATCTTCAGCATCAAGTGCCAAAGATCAGTGCAATGCTCCCAATGTGTCTTCGGAGACGCTGTATCTGAGGTGCTTGGTTTCATCCGGCTACCACCAAGAATTCCCTGGCCTGATGCAAAATGCCGGCAAGTACATGAAGCTAAACGAGACGGGAAGAACATCAGCTTCTTCAGAAAATGAGAAAAAAAAGAGAACGAGAAGTGCGCGATCGAAGATATTGCAATTGTGTACTCCAGTAAAAATTTACGAAAGTTTCATCAATAGGCAAAGAGAACGTATCTTGAGCAAAACCTGAACAGAAACATAAGGAGATGAGGAAGAAAGTTTAAAATGAGTTATGGATAATTTCTTCTGCAGACATCTGCAATGGCATCAAAGCCCAACGACGATAATAGCGAAAACTTCCGACCAAAACGAAGGAAAGGCATTATTTCTAAGATCTGGTCAGAAGAATGTATGCCTGATGATTGATCTGTCATATTGCGTAAGCGTTTGAAATCCTTCGTCAACAATCTGATTGACCCCTGTCAGTGTGATTTCAGACCAATAAACTTCATAGTCGACCAAATAAAAACCCACATTCCGGCAGATCCTAAAAAAAAAAACAAAAGAATTCCAAATCGATACCCACCACATTTTCATTGATTTTTTGGCCGCATATGAAGCATTTACGAGTATAGAAACGACCTATATATGTAGAGCCATGGCCAGTTTAACCATCTCTGCCAAACCCGTTCGTCTGTGGAGAACACTCACTGCCTTGCAAGGTCGATACCGACAAAATTCTATGGAACTCACAAGCGAACACTGAAGGCACAATTTATCAAAGCCTGTGAAAGTACTAGCTTACGCGGATGATATTGGCATAATTGGTAGAACTCAGGGAGATATCATCTGTGTATTTGCTGGTATAGAAACGGAAGATGCCAAAATGGGTTTAGCGTTAAATGAGGGTAAAACCAAGTATATGCTGTCTAAAAGCAGGGATGCACATTCGTCTATCTTGGCTCTGCCAATAACACCGCAGCGGAAATAAAAGGAAGAATCATTCTTGACAATAACTGTTCCTTTGGGTTAAGAAAACAGTTGTAGTAAGGCGATATCCCGAAAACCAAGGAGACTGGACTTATCCAGTCCTACTTTATGGCTTTAATGCATAGAATCTATCGAAAGCGAACGAAGATATCTTCAGTCGTTTCGAGAGAAAAATATTCATTTTCGTTTGCGTCGACCCATTTTGGAGAAGATTCAACGACGAACTATACGAGTTGTAATATAGATGGATGGACACCTATGCTGCAGTCCGCAAAGTCTTCGAATATATCCAAGATGGACAATGCAGTAGTGGAAGGAGAAAGGGACTTCAGTCGACTTGCGATGTCTAACTGGAAGGAGTTAGCTGTAGACCGGACTTACTGGAGAGTCTTTTTTGAATAATATCTGATATATAAGTATATCAGAATTATTTAAAAGGTTTATTTTGGTACAACTTTTACCTTGCTTACTGATAAACGCGTAACTCTGATGGGAATACGTAGCCATTCCCTTAAATAAAAATCCCATTGAAATCCGCTCAAGGGAGAACTCTAGCATTTCTCAAAGCAACATACTTCAACTCGCCACCTATCTTCTCAGACCGAAAACTCGAGAAATAAACCAATTCGCCATCAAATCAGAACCAAACTCACACAAACTCCATGTGCATACACGCCAATCGGCAAATTCACTGAGCGAGAGCAACATATGCGCATCGGCACACACAACCAAAATTCCATTCGACCAAGTGACGACTTTTCAAAATGACGGCTTCCCGTTAAGAGATTTTTCACTCAACTATCCATCCGATCCGACAAGAATAAAGAAAGAAAACGAAAGAATTGTGTCACCAAGTCACAAAAGCTTCAAATTGGAAAAATTTCCCTTCAAAAAAAAAAAAAAAAATAAATTAAAGTAAAAGGAAAAGTCCTTACGATCCGAAACGAGAGTCTGTAACCGAAAACGCGATTAACCAAAAGAAAAATTTACGAAGGAAATAAAAAAAAGTGCTGTAGCAAAACGCAAGTGCCGGAGTGTGAATCGTGTGATTTTGTGGAAAAAAGAATTCAGTCCCTGCCCCATCCTTCCTCGCTGTTGTGTTTCTTCCTGCTCTGTAGTTTGTGTTTGAAGAAAAAGGTGTGTGTCCTACGCCAGAAAACTAAGAAAAGTTTTCAAATTCCAATTGCTCTAGCATTCCCCCAGAAGACCGACTAATTCCGCAGCAAATCCCGGCCCAGATTTTGTGAAAAAGTCTCCTCCATCAGAGTCTTGTGAAAATTTCTGGAAGAAAAAAAATAAATAGGAGAACATCGGCGAAGCAATTCAACAAAAGCAAAAGAAAAAAAACGAAATAAAATTATATCATTCCGTGTAGAAAAAAAAATCTGTCAACACGTCGTCGTGTCGTCGTTCTCGTCGGCTCGGTTTCCTGTGACGGTGCGCCGGATTGCAGTGGTGCGATAAGGACAAACCGACTAAGACTGACAATTTCCCTTTGCTTATTTATTTTTTCTTCTGATTTTCTTATTTTCTTTCTTCTGTTGTTTTGTGTTTCTATTTATTTTTGGATTTAATTCGTTTGCGAGAAAGTTGCGCGACACCCCATCACCACCACTTAGGTAAAGAAAAAAAAAAAAAAACCTGCAAAACCACGAAAAAGGATAACGAAGGATCAATTTTGTAAATTTTCCGTTTTCATTTCCAATTTTTACCCTTTTTTTTTCGGTTTTGTTGTGGAGGAAATTAAAGAAACGAAAAACATTTCGAATAGGTAAGTAGACACTATTTTTCTTGTTTTGGTAAATTATTCGCGCAATGTAATAATTTTGATCCAACCCTGATGAGAAGTGATGGAATCCTGGGTTGCACACATTTTTCTCCTCCGATTAGCAGGATGACTCACTTTTTAGTCTTTCACCTAAAACGGATGGATTTCTGTAGTCGGATTCAGATATCAATTTGGTTTGGCAAAGCAGATGTGCAATTAGGATATTGGAATTCAATTCTGCACTACACACATAACACATACACCCTACGTACCGCCACCAAAACTTTCCACCCCTCAGTTGCATTTTTATTATAATAGATCAGAGCTACCCCTGTTCAAACGGATAGCAGTCACAAAGTCCTGCTGCATCTGTGGAGGGAGAGTGACAGTCGGAACTTATTTTCACTTTGCTGCGATGTTTTTGGTTGAAATTATTTTTTATTTATTTACTTATTTTTTTTTTTTTTTGCAAAAATGATTTGCGTTAGTCATTGAAAGAGCCAGAGACACACCAGGGAGCTAAGATGACGCAACCATCACGGGCGGGACCATGATTTCTTTGTGCCACAATCGGAAGGTAATCTTCTTGGGCTGAGGTCTGAGAAATTACACTGTTCTGCCTGCTTTGTGTTTGAGGTCTTCTGTAAAAGATCCCTTGTGATTCCCTGTACAATTTCCTCAAATCAAATGGATTTCTGATGATTTGTATGCTACCGCATATGGAGCTGTGTGTTTCTTCAATGGTCCCCGTGCAACTAAGGCATTTTATCACTTAAAAAAAAAAAAAAAAAAAAAAAAATTATTTTCCTGCTCTTCCTCCTGACCCACTGTTTTTTTAGTTGGCTGTTTGTGTCTTACAATTACAGAGAATCACTGCAGTTTTGCAAAAAGATTTGGCTCATAGCTGTCGCTTTGGCATGCTTCCAAGCGGTGAATTGTGATTTAAGAGACGAACCTTTTCCATATGTTTTCGGGCCGTCTTTTTGACCTAATCTTTGACATACTGTCTGAGGGTAATCATAAAACGCTGCCGACCTGTTTTATTTATAAGAAAAGTCTCTTTAATTGTGCGAATTCGAGTTGTCTTTTCGAGGAAGAAGCGATAACTTCCAGTGATGGTATCAAAACGAAATTCGATATAGGATCTGCGTTTTATAACGATTAGAGAAGGTCGTTGAGTGGGTATTGTCTAATAGTTTTCGGTTTTATAATTTTCAACCCATCTTGTAATTGAGTGCAGTTTTTGCTTTTAAAAAAAAATAGGGTATTGAGTAAACATAATTAGACCATACGTTTTGCTGAGTTTATCTTTCTAAAACGACTTTCCAATGGCAGTCTTTGTATATATACTAAGATTCCGCGATCACGTCAAAGATGTGTGTGGCCTAGCATTCCTATGATGGAAGACAGCTCCCTTTCTGCTGGCCAGTTCTGGTCGCTCTTACTTGAAAGCTTCATTCAAACGGTCGAGTTGTGCACAGTAGAGGATCGAATTGACCGTTTCGCCACATTCTAGCAGCTCATAATATACATTTCCCTTCTAATCCCAGCAAACACTCAACATAACCTTGTTTGCCGTCATTTCAGGCTTTGAAATCATTTGTGGACAGTCACCGGCCTTTGACCATGATCGCTTGCGTTGGATATTCTCGTGTTTAATCCATTTTTCATCGCCCGTAATGAATCGCTTCAAAAATAGTTCCATTTCATTATGTTTTATCAACGTTTCACTGATGGTTATTCGGTCAATTCAATTTTTTTGCGTTAATTCATGTAACACCCAAACATCGAGCTTCTTTGAGAAGCCTGCTCGTTTTAGATGATTTCAAACTGTTACAACTGCCTCTATCAGTTGCAAAATTTCATCGACTTTTTCAGTGACAGGCCGACCAGTGTAAGGTGCATCTTTTACATCGAAATTTCCGGAATGGAATCGAACAAACCATCCCTGGGTCCGGCGTTCACTCAAAGCATTCTCACCGTAATCTGCTCAAATTTTTCGACTTTTTTTTTTTTTTTTTTTTTTTTTTTTTTTTTTTTTTGCAGCGTTTTTCCCTTTTTTATAGTAAAAAAGCATTTACAGCGTATTTCTTCAGATATTTCACTCATTTTCAAATCAGTATAACTTTTAACACGAGCAACGAATTACACAGCTGTCTTCACAAATAATGAAGCCTGAACGTCACCTTTCAAACACGTGCTCATTTGACACAATCATATTAGTTTTTTCCAGATAAATGGACACCAACACCATCTAGTGACAAAAAACCGCGAAGACGTTTTATATGACCCAATATTATTTGTTTGCAATAACATTAGCGATGCAAAGTTCATAACGCGTCAACGTAATGTGGTTACAGAAGGAACATCCGGAATTGTTAATTTGGTATCGATGGCAACCGTTTGGTCTCTATCCATCTGCCATGTAAAAAATTTGCTCATTCTTACATTCGACTATCGTAAGATCCAGTAGGAACTAAACCTTGCAGGATTATGGCTTCCGATTTTAGCTTTTGAGTAGCTACCATTATTTTTACCGAAAAATTAGGTAGGTACGATTAGGTACGAGTTTCTCTTTTGAGTGAATGGGTTTGGCAAAAACCATTTTTTACCATTTCAGGAGTAAGGCATGAGACTCAATTACGCACAAAAACGCACTGTTTGCTATTAAGTTTTTTTTTTTTTTTTGTTTTGGAAATTTGGATAGAAAGAGAGAGAAAGATATTTGGGCTCAGTGGTTATTTCGCTCCATTGTGGTCTTTATTGGTCCTTTTTTAGGTGCTTTCGGAGCTTGACGTTACAAAACAACTAACGTTAACTGACAATGATCAATGCTTGCAAATTAAAATGTTTTTTTTTTTTTCTCCATTTTTCGGTTTTTATAGATTATATGGGTTCGGGATCTCCTATTTACGAATATGAAATTTTGAAGTTGACACAATAATTGAGGCAATGTACTGGAAAAAGTTGTGTGTATGTTGTGTATGTGCATTTGTTTTATGTCCATCTACAATGCTGTGCAAAACATTTGTAACTAGTTGCAGCGACGAATGAAATGTATAATTTACATAATTTAATTCAATAAGAAAATAAACAGCTAGAAATTTAAAAGCTTACGTTTTTAGCTGTGCAAAACATTTGCAACCAAGACAAATTTTTTCGTTTATTTGTTAAAATTAGTGTAAATGATCAAATATATTCTAATATTTAACTGCGTACCCCTTATTTTTACTAAAAGCTGCACATATCCTAGGCATCGAAGCAATTAAATTATCAATAAATAATTCCGAAATACCTTTCCACTGGGTTTCTCGATGGGGCTCGAGTTTGGGGAATGCGGTAACCATTGCTGTCCAATTTTTGAGCAGCTTATGGGTGTTTTTGCGGTCATTATCATGTTGAAACCATCAAACCAGCGGCTGTTTTCATTCTGGACAAAGACGCATTACATTTTGTGAGATGTTTGTGTAATCTGTGGACCTCATAAACGGTTTAACATTATGAATTGAACCATTACACTGTGAAGATAAGCAGCTAAGGATCATAACATTATCACCTACATACTTGAATGTTCTTTTGGCGAATTCTGAATTCAAACTCTCGACTTTCGGTCTACTCACGTGTTGGCTTCCGTCTGACCCACACATATTCAATTTCGATTCATCAGAAAATGACACAGTTTTCCCCTTCTGTCTATTCCAATTTTAATGAGTCTAAGCAAAATATATACGACTTTCCAAATTTTTCTTGAAATAAATGATTTTTTGGCTGGCTTGTAACTTCGAAGACCGGCTTTTAGAGCTCTACGCCGTATAGTAGATAAAGCAATATCCAGGTGTAGACCTACCTTTACTTCTTTTAACCTTCCTACGGTCCTTAAATTTACTGACGCAAACGGGTTTCGGGTCAAATTTGACCCAGTACTCTAATTCCAGACTTTATTTCAGATATTTGTTTGTTTTTTATTTAAAGATTTTATTATTTAATAATGTTAATATTAAAAAAGAAAAAAACAAAGTTATTTAAATAAAAATTAAATTTAGTTCAACTTCATGTTTTTCATAAATGTTTTTCATACTTTAACAAAACTTTTAATTCAATAAAAAAAGAAAAAAAAAAAAATACAGACAGTTATTACAATTCGTACACAAAGTTATGATTTTAGAATAGTGTTTACATATGGTATATACTTATTACAAATGTCGCAAAGTATTCCCGTTTTATTATCTGTTTTTTTGGCGTAATTGACATCGATTTCTTTTAGTTGTTCTCCTGAACTATTTTGCGATTGAGATGATGAAGATGGTTGTGTATCGGTTTGAAAATCACTTTGAATTTTTTTGGCAATTTCAAGTGAAAAATGTACTCGAGGTAATGTTTGTCGGTTCTTTAAGTAGGGAGTAACAATCTGCATACCAAGACCTTCCAAAAAGTAGCCGCGCTTTGAGAGACAACCGTCTCTCCGTATGGTTACTGGATTTGAATAAAACAAAAGCGTTATAAGCTGATTAATCGACCATGGACCACTTACTGCTTTGTCCAATGTGTCTAAACCCGCTTTACATTTGTTATAATCCAGGATTATGTCTGGCTTTTTATCCTAGCGATCACTTACTTTTGAGTCATGATGTAAAGTACTTAGTAGATTTACAGATTTATTTATTTATTTATTTTTTTTTTTATTTTTTTGTTTTCGGAATGTAATATTATGCTACGAAGAGTAGTATAGTAGTATAGACTACGAGAATAGTATTCTCTGTAAATGCAAAATAAGATGAATATATTGGTCTTCCTTTTATATTACCTATTTCTGGTGGTAATTTGGGCTTGTTTTTACGTATTGTTCCTACTAGTGTAATTTGTCCCTCCAATAATTTTTGTGTCAATTAATAAGACGTGAAAAAGTTATCGGTTGTGACATTGTGTCCTTCTAGCTCTACAATCGAATCAGAAACTATATGCATACCTTGATTTTTTTTTTTTCTGGAGTACTTCCGATTTCCTTGCCAATATAAGGTTGAATATTCCAAATATAGCTCGTTGCGAAATCACAAAGTACCCAAAACTTGATTCCAAATTTCGCTGGCTTTGATGGCATGTACTGCCGGAAGAGACATCTTCCTCTGAAAGCTACTAACTGCTCATCTATTGTCATATTTTTGTTTGGATTGTAAGGTTTTGGTAATATGTCAACCCACAAATTTATCTATATTATAACTCTTGATATTTTCTTGAAAATCTTCAATGACATGGTTGCAGCAAATATTGGTCTGCCTTTTTCAGAGTGATCGAAAAACGCCAGCCAATAAAAGTAGTCCAATGAATGCAAATAGATCGGTGCTATCAACATCAGTCCATTCAGGTTGGTAGAGGTCAAAATACGAGTAGTACGTATTAAACGAGGTGAAAAAAATAATTCAAAGCTCTAAAGTTCTACTTCTGTAATTCTAGTAGAACAAGAATAACGTGTCAATCCTGGCACCAATTTTATAATATTTTTCCTTGAGACTCTTCCCGCACTGTTTTTTTGAGTAATTTATTTGACCATTTTTGGATACCATCATTTCGGTAGACACAAAGAAATTTTTAACATCACTAAAATCAGTTTCTAATGAATCAGGTGCCTCAACATGATCCTCAAACTCAGAACAAGTTTCTTCTTAATTCGAAAATACGGTCAAAGAGAATTCACTTTCGCTATCACTCATAGACAAAGGTACAATTTCCAAACAAAGGTACGTACTAATCACTAAATGTTTACTGTAATACTAAAAAAGCGACGTAATGCACGTTTGAAATTGTATGGATTATATTGCAATAAACTTAATTCATTCTTGTTTCCCTTTCTTTGAGCATAATTCTGTATTCTAAATATATTATTCGAAATAATGCGAAATATGGTAGATCTCTATTCTTGGATGAATAAGTTTTTCTCCGGAAACATGATAAAAAGGGTACAAATGCACAATGCAAAGATGAATAATACAATACATACAAAATCGCAGCTGAAATAACAATATGCTGGTTAGGTCAAACCAAAGCAAACTGCAAATTTCATACGTTGGGTCACGGGGGGCGAGACTTAAAAAAGTTTGTACGTCGCAAAGTTCCTAATATTTTTTATAAAATCATACGTAATTGTATTCAGCTCAACACTTTAGAAAAAGTTCAAGTAATATCAAGTCCTTCAAAAATGTTGTCTTAGATGTTTCTGTTTCTTTCTAAAAGAAGGGTCAAAAATGATCCGAGGACCGTAGGAAGGTTAAAAACGCTTTGTGGTTTCTGCTTATAAAATTTTTAATTTTATTATCTTTTCAACTTGTTTTGCGGGACCTACTCCCTTTATGCTGTGATGCCACAATCCCAATATTTACAATACGAGGAATTGTCGACTTGTGTATTGAATATTTGGCAGAAATGACTTTTTGAGAAAGCCCGTTATTAAAATCAATGAGAATTTTTAACGTTGGGTCGTGACAATATTTGTTTCCATCTATTTTATTAATAAAAATGTAATAATTTTTGTGACAAAACTTAAACGTTCACTGCTATGGGATGTCAGAAAGGCCACACAAATCAAGAGAAAAAACAAAGGGATTAATGTACCTAAACAACAAATTCTTGGTGTCTATTTTTCCTTATCAAGAAATATGTTTAATTTGATTTTCATTCTGAATAAGTTATTTATATATAAGGATAATTAGTTGGTATATTTTAGACCAAATAACCACTTAGAATTAAGCTTAAAATGATGCCACGTTGCATGAAAATCGAGTATATACTGCATTAGACTTGTGAAACCTTGTCTTCATTAAATGGTTCTCTCTGTCTGGTAGCGGAATTTTTTTAACGTTTTCGTTCTTAAACAGTCTGCGCAAATAATTTCGCAAATTTTTAGCACCGTTTGTAACTCTACTATTTATCACTGCCTGCTTTTTTTTCGGTATAGGTGTATGCCTTTGGAAGGTTTAATTACACATTTATTTTGTTCATAGAGTTCGTGGGCAGCTCTTTTTTTTTTTTGCAACGCCGCTTTGTTCGCCCGTTATTTAGTTGCATTTGCTTATCTACACTACATCCTTTCAGCAATCGGGTTAAGCCTAATACATCAGAAACGGCGTTTTTGGTGGTTTGCCGTTGGTTCGCTACAAATAATGCTAACATCATAGGGCTTCTCGAAAGTTATTCGAAGAATCGATCAGACTTGGTGAGTGGTCCAAGTCGATGTTGGCTCTTTGAAACGTTCAGATATCCAGAATACTGGAGCTTCGTCTTGCGTCGATCGCAATATCAACTATGTACAGGGTGACTGACTCGAACTGCAACTTTTAAAAATGCCATAATTTTTTTATTTTTTGATAAATTTTATTGTGCCAAAGCAAAAAATGTTGGAAAATACATCAATTTTCAAATTGGATCAGTAGTTTTCAATATGTTCACCTTTGGAGAGAATAATAACCTTGAGACGGCCGAAGAAAGCATCGCACGCTGCACGCAAGTGGCTCTGTGGTATTTTGACCCATTCCCGGCGAAGTGCTTGTTTGAGGTGGTCCAAACTTTGGTATTTTTTAGTGCCAACCGTCGCCTTCAAAATACCCCAGACTGAAAAATCCAAAGGATTTGCATCCGGAGAATTTGCAATCCATTGCGTCGAAGAAATGAAGTGTGGAACATTTTTTTTTAATTATTTTTATTATTATTAAGGGAACGATACAAATTAATATGTAGGGTCCGGGATTTAACGCCGGGGTACTATGCCCATGTGGTGCGTTTTGTCAACAGCACGCGGAGTACTGAGTTCCCATGTGGTCACCCACCTACGTACTTACCGTGATTTCGGTGATCTAGTGGGAACCGATGCTTTCAGTGTGGCGAGGCCGTTGACGCGCGCTTTGTGAGACGGTGCCGAGTCTTGTTGAAAAGTCCACGGTCTCCGACCGAAATGATTGTTTGCCCAAGGCTTCAATACTGCTCTAAGACAGTTTCTTATGATCGCATTTATGTTAACGCCACGGTCCAAACATACGAGCGGAGAGCGACCATCGGCGGTTATGGCGGCCCAAACCATCACAATCGGTGCCGCCTGCTTTCTGGTGGCCGTCCGAAGGTGTAAATTTTTGAAGGACCTATCTGGCAAGTAGACTCTGTCTTGTTGACATATTGCTCGATAACAAAACCAAATTTGGTGTAAGATCGTGTACTTTTTGGAACTTCAATGACTTGAGAACAAGCTCATTTTTCAGTATGTGTTGCATCCGTTCCAACGATATGTTGAGCTCACGAGCCATTTTTCTTCCACTTCGACGCAGATTTCGCTCAATTCAAGCCTTCACTTTTCGAACCATTTCTGCCGATGTTGCTGTTTATTTTTTATGACCACGTTCATGGCGTTTTGCGACGCTGGCAGTATCACGGTAACGAGCTATGGTTCGAGACACAAATGATTTATTCACGTTGAGGTGCTGGAGGGCTCTAACGATAGCTACTTGTGGTTTTCCAGCCAAATATAAAGCAATCACACTATCACGTTTGAATTCTATCGCGGATAAAAAATTTTCAACACGAATCGTTTAAAAGGCTTGTAAATAATAAAATTATCTGTCATGTGTCAAAATTTGAGCTCACAGTAATGAACGGTTTGGAAATTATAGCAGTCTGAAGTTGGTTGCAGTTCGATCAATCAGGGTGTAGTTGGTAACTCCCCCGTTTGCATTTATATTTTGACAACCTGATCGTTTACTTCATTTTGGGATAAAAACCGCCGAAACATCCGTATTGTGCTTTACCCGGATTATGCATATGAAGTGAGGCTCACTCAGCTCAGCCAGTGCGAGTCCGAGTGTTTAGAAATACTGCACAATGTTGGTGGTGGTAAGCCTCTTCTCTCAATCTGGTCTCGGGACGGGGTATGGCGAAACAGGCATAATTCAAGCTACATTTAAACCAAATTCTTTAGTAAGCACAGTGTCATTATAACTGTTTGACATCCTGCTCAATATGCATATATGTATACACATGCCTTGTACGTAGATACTTTCAAAACTATAGGTTGATAATTTTTCTGTAAATAAAAGGGTTGGAAAACAAATAAAAATGAAACTTTAAAAGAAGGACTTTCAAGGTAAATGTTAACGGGTGGAGCCAATAGGCAAAAAGAATTTTTCAAAATAAGAATGACGTCGGTTGAATGAAGTACAGGCAGAGTTCAAGCAGTCACATCCCAACGTGGTAAACAGTTGGAGCACAGCAATTTACTGGTGAGGGATAGCTTGGTCGATAATTTTATTTGTTTCATTTGCATGGTTTGAGACGTGTCGTCGTAGTTTCGTTGCTAGTCATGCCCGTCAACTGATTGTGCTCTATTATCTTTTACTTTTGTTATATCAATGCGACTGTAGTTGTTGTTGCCATTGTTTTTGTGTTCGAAAAAAAAGGATTAAAGTTCATGCCAAAGTTGAAAGGCTTTATTGCGCACTTTTTTTTTTTTTTTTTTTTTACTGTCCTTTTGAAATTTAAGAAGTTATAAAAGAAGCAGGACAGGACAACAGTGGGGTTAACAGAAAAGAACTCTTAATGAGAATATTTTACTCCAATTTCTGGTCGACATATGTATGTAGATAAATGTAAAAGAAGAAAATGATTTGCTTCTTGCAGTCGGAAGCACCATAATAGCGGAAACATGTTGTATGCTATATAAGTCAGCTCACGTTGGCAGCTTACTTTAAATACATACGAGCATATAATTTGAACGTTTCAAAAATGGACTTGAAGTGCTTAAAAATAAGATATTACTTTGCGAAAGAAAATGCGGCGAAAAAAGAGAATAATTATGATGATTAGGGGCATGGGGTTTCTCATATGGTTAAAAACTAAATCATTTATTGAGTATGTAATTTAATTCGTGCGGTTTTTTTTTTTCAAAATTTGAACGTTTATTTAAGAAAAACATGTACAACTGTATTATTCAAAGTATTGCCCATCTGAAGCTATGACTTTTTCCCATCTTTCTGGCAATTTGTGGATCCCATCCCAAAAGAACTGCGCCGGCTTGGAAGCCAAGAATAAATCAAGCCAATGTTTGATATTCTGCTCTGATGTGAACCGTATTTCAGTGAGGGCGTTCTGCATCGACCGGAACAAATTATAGTCAGAAGGGGCAAGGTCTGGGCTATACGGCGGGTGGCGTAAGACTTCCCATCCATTGTTTTCCAAATAGTTCTTAACCGGAAAAGCAACGTGAGGCCGAGAGTTGTCATGGTGGAAAATTATTGCATCGTGTCTGGTCTACTGCTATCTTCAAACGGATTAATTTTGTTCGGTAGCGTTGTCCATTGATGGTTTCACCCGGTTTTAGCAGCTCATAATACAGCACCCTCATCTGATCCCACCAAATACAGAGCATTACCTTCGCGCCATGGATATTCGGCTATGCCGTTGATTTGGCTGGTTGGCCGGGTTTTACATATGATTTTTTGCGCTTGGGGTTGTCGTAATGGATCCATTTTTTTATCACCAGTAACAATCCGATACAAAAATGACTTCCTTTTGTGGCGTTCCAGCAGCATTTCGGACATGCAAAACCGCCTTTCGATATCTCTCGGCTTGAGTTCATGTGGAACCCAATTTCCTTGCTTTTGAATATATCCAGCTGCTTTTAAACGTTTTGAAATGGCTGCTTGAGTGACACCCAAAGATTCTGCGAGCTCTTTTTGTGTTTGGCAACAATCTTTTAAATCGTGCAAACCACTTTTGGTACGTTCGCTTAGCTAGCGCATGTTCACCATAAACTTCCACCAAAATACGATGACTTTCGGCAACAGTTTTCTTCATATTAAAGTAATGAAGAGGAACTCCCCGCAAAAACACTTTTTCATTCACAAAGTTCGACATATTTGAGTGAAAAAATTTTTTTTTGTTGTTTACGCTTCAAATGAATGACATATACTGAAATGACGTACAATGACAGTAGCTTTAAAAAGCATGTTCCAATGGAATAATAACAATGAAATAATACAATTTACGCCATCTCTTAGCAAACCGCACAAGTTAAGTTATAGATATTTATTAGAATTGTTATATTCAAAGCCAGCTCAATTGCTTATCTGCAAACCAACTGCTGTACCTGCTGTACCTGCTATCTTTAAGAACTAAGGCGTGGAGTGCAAATACATTACTACGGTGTTGCATATGAAATCGCCGCCATCACGTCTGTAATTATGGAAAAAAGTAACTTTATTAATAACAGTATTTACCCATCGACTTATATGAGTATACATTTTTCCAATAACTCCTAGAGCCAATGAACTTTTCGAGTGCATTTTTGGCAGCTGCTTAGTTCATAGCTACTTTTTTCTCCGCAATAAAATGATCTAGATGCTTGAACAAATTTTAATCCTTTGGGGAAAGTCCTGGAGAATAAGATGGGAGTGGTAGAATTTTGTACTGCAGCTGCTGCAACTTTGAGCCGTTGTATGTGAAGAATGTAGCCTCACTCTAACATTGAGCAGTGAGACACCATGTCTATTAGTTGCGGTTCCAAGTAGTACATACTTCTCTGCATTTATTGTTTCAATAGATTTTAGGAATGTGTAGTGAACAATACCTTCTGCTAACCACAAAATCATCACCATAAACTTCATAAGGTGAAGACTTGTCTTCGGCGTGTGTTTTGTTGGTTCGTCGGTGTCAAGCCACTACACAGATGGTCGATAATTTTCATAGTGTTTCCGCTTTTCATAATGCACGTAACAATTCTGTTCAAAAATGGATTTTTGTTTTGTTTTCAACAAGGAAATAAGAGCAAACGTCTCGTTTTATTCCCTTAACGTGTAAACGAACAAATTTATCTGTCTTTTTAGCTTTACCAATTCCTTTCAAATGTTGAGTAGGTGTTGAAAAGTGAACGCTTAATTCTTCCGTGAAACTTCTAGTATTTTAGTTTGACGCCTATTGGATTCTACAAAACCTTTAGGTGGTTGTTCTTTAAGGCCGTTTTAAGGTGACCACAAGTTCATTTTAAAGGTTATGTTAATGTGCCTGATTGTTTCTGCTTCATTGTTAAAAAAAAAAAAATTATAAATTTGGCTATTGTCCATTATTTCAAGTTGACTTATCCCAAAAGCGTTAAAAAAAGTAAAAAAAATAATAAAAAACAATAAAAAACAAACTACAAAATATAGGTTTTGAAATCAAGTTTTTCGCCCTAATTAGACATAGGATAAATGTTTTGTTCTCGTTGTTTTTTTTTTTTTTTCTTTTTTTACGTATTACCAAGGTTACTGATATATAAATACGGACTTTACATGTGCAGTAACCTAATCTAACAAGTCACAACTTCGCCAACCATTCAGAACTGTAGAAATGTATATCTTTTACTCACTCGGGTTGGGAAACGATATGACAAGCGACAGAATATATGTATAAATAGAGACCAGTGTTCCCATGGGTCAGTACGGAACCACTTGGGGAATTATAGCGCTGGTGCTTGCCAATTAATTGATTTCTCATCATTGCTTTATCGTCTGTTAGTCATTTTTCCAACACCGCAATAATAAAACAAAATCGTGAACTCAACATTTAATTACCTTGCCTTACAGCGTATGTACTTTCCGTATTTGTCCGTGTTTGATCACAATCTGCACATGACCCCCAAAATCTTATTCCTAGAAGAGATGGACTGCATTCAATTAGTATGATGATCTAGCAATTTCACATTTTCATCACAGTCGAGATTTAGGGAGGTTTGGTTGTAATTTACACGCGATTGCTGCTCTGCATGCATGCTGATGCACTCTTAACTCTTTGTGTAGGAACATCGTCCAGTCTTTTATCAAAATGCGATGAAAAGACGGTATTTTTTCTTAGATATGGGCTACTTCGAGGCCAACCTCGTTTGCTACTGTCCTCGAGGCTTAACGACGTAATATTGATGCCATAACTAGCGAATCAATGACAAAATCCGTACAATGTACATAGTATGTCAGCATTCGCAGTAACTTTGAGGTTGAGCTGAGGACTCCCAGCTAGTGACTTACGAATAAATTCAGTGGATGATAAATCCTAGTGACGGATTACCATCTAGACACCCCATTGTGTTTCGTAATGCGCTGAATTTCTCTCTACTGTATCTAGTATTTGTGCTTAAGTTCGTCTTTCTGCATTTGTCGGTTGTATAAATCCTTTATAAACCGCTAACTTGCATTACTAACGTACACTGTGAACGCGTATAACGAGTTCATACATAGATTTGTAAGAGATCAAAATTTCATTATCGAAGATTATGGATCAAATATTTGCCCTGTTAAGTTGCTTTTTAAGTCTTAAATCTTATCTCGTTTTTTTACAAGTTTGGTATGATAGACCTGTGATTGTCTTTTTCCTTTTTCATATTAGGGTTCTTAGGCCGCCGACCAATAATTGGTAAAAAAATATGAGGCTTTATTACGCTGTGAGCTGACAAGCTTGAGTATTACGAAGAAAAAAAAAAAAAAACGATCAATACATAAATTTAATTATACATTTTCCAAATTTTATGCCTTTCTACTGACATTTTACAATCTTTTTAGTCTAAATTAAATAAAATAAACGTATATACCAGTAAATGTATTGGCGGAGTAAAAACTTATTTTGAATATGTCATTACTAACAACTGTCAGAAATTATTTGTAGTATTGTAGAATTTTACTATTACAATTTAAAGTTTTCATTTTCGTGTATCATCATCCCAAAGGATGATAACGTGTGCAGTATTTGAATCCAGATCTGGTTCGTGATGCAGGAAGCTCGCTCTCTTCCCTTTTTTCCAAATACTTGACTGATGGTGTAGGTAGAGAATGAAAATCACCCGAAATATGAAGACTAAAAAAAGTTTCTTATCCAAAGTCCTCAATTCAAAGTTCTCCGGTATCGCTCGTGGAGAATCCCGCAATTTGCTACTACAAATTTATTGTCCTTGTAGCTCGCAATTTGTAAACAATATTAACTCAACACTTCAGGTATTAAAAAATATCTTTTAAACCATAAACATCTGCAGAAAAGACGTCATAATACCAGCCGAATTACTTCAGATATCATTCTCCTTGTGCTTGAGATAAACCTGTGGTTAACAAGCAGCTGGCATGTCTAAAAGCAAAAGGTTGTAAGGTAATTCTTTATGTAGATGACCTTGCTTTCAGGTTAGCTAAAGCATCGAAATACCTACAAAGAACTTATACGTACGGTAGTGCGTAAATCCGCACAAAACTGAACGCGCATAACTTAAATCAACTTCACGGCAGTATCCCAATAATGATATTTGACTAGAACTCACGAGTTCTAGTTAGAACCAGCCTTTTTAAACTTTAAAGTAGCTTTAGATGACCGTTTATCTGTTGGAGCGAAGGTGGATCAGTTCAGCTTTCACTGTATTTGGAAGAAGGAACATTTCAGGGAATTATAAGGCCGATCAAAAGATAAAGATATCTTAGATACTCGTATTCTGATCGCTATATTTCAATTTATTTTAAAGCTATAATTGTCATCGTATAGGGTGATTCATCGTGAGGTTTGATTTTTAATAGGCTTTTTTGACAGATCACGCGTGACTCCTATCAAATTGCTTTGTAATTTTTGTTGAGTATCGTTTGGCAAGTCATCATGGAAAGACTCACACCACAACAGCGTCTCCAAATTGTTCAGCTGTATTACGAAAATCAGCGTTCTGTGAGAAATGTTTTTCGTGCGATTCGAGGAACTTATGGTGCGCATCATCGACCTACTGAAACCACTATTGCCAATACCATTCACAAATTTGAGTCCCAGTTTACATTAGTTGATGATACTCGAGCAGTTAGACAACATCTAGCACGTAGTGAAGAGAATGTACGCGAAGACCGTGACGAATCGATTTGTCGTCGTTCTCAGCCGCTTGGCTTGGCGTATTCGACAAATTGGCGTATTTAACGTGAGGATCTCGGCCTAAAAGCGTACAAAATTCATCTTGTGCATGAATTAAAGTCAGGCGACTTGAATTTGCGTCATATTTTCAGTGAATTGGCTCTGGAAAAACTCAATGAAAATCCGAAGTTTTATAGTGAAATTCTGTTTAGCGATGAAGCCCATTTCTGGCTCAATGGCTCAAAGAGTACCAAGAGTTGCCATTTCATCCATTAAAAACAACGGAATGGTGTGGTTTATGGGCTGGTGGAATCATTGGTCCTTATTTCTTCAAAAATAAGGCAAATCAGAATGTTACCGTCAATGGTAACCGTTATCAGGTCATGTTAACGGACTATGTGCTTCCTGAAATTCAAGCACATGGTCTCGGTCAGCTCTGGTTTTAAAAAGACGGCGTTACGAGCCATACAGCGCATGAAACAATGGACTTGTTGAGAAATCATTTTGGTGAGCACTTAATTTCACTTTTTGCTACGGTAAATTCGCCGCCTACATCGTGCGATATCACATCTTTGGACTATTTTCTCTGGGGATATTAAAAGTCTCAGGTCTTCAGAAATAAGCCAGCTACGATTGACGCTTTGGAAGCCAACATTACTCGTGTTATCCGCGAGATACCAGTCGTTATGCTCGAACGAGTCGCCCAAAATTGGACCTTCCGTATGAACCACCTCAGACGTAGTCGTGGTTAACATTTACATGATATTATTTTTCAAAAGCAAATGCCATGAATTGTTCTTTTAACTAATATAAAAATTTTGAGTTCACTTTTAAATTTATTTGTTTTATTTTACATTATAAATCAAACTTCACGATAAATCACCCTATATAAGAAAACCTTAGATAAAAAAGATGTTCACAACATGTCTAGTGACTAAATAGATTTGACTAAGGCTAAACCTCTAAAGGTTTGGTCAACCTCTGCAGAATACATGTAAGCGCCACAAAAGGTGCCTTACGGGCCACATATTTGCTAATAAGCAACAGGCCTTGGCGTATATTTAAATGATTTTTATAGAAGCTACATGCACCTCTACAATGTTCGTTTTGGTAGAAACGAATTTAAGAATTTGAAATAAGATTACATTTAGGTAGACTTGAGCAGGAGGGAAATACACCGGAAGAAATCTTTTCTTATAATCAAAGCTTAGCAAAGATTCCTTCTCAACAGTTTTCTCTTCATGGTGGTTAAGGCTCTACAGATTAAAACAGATAATAACACATTATCTAAACGAACTTAACTTCTGGTTACTTATAATCATTGCGGAAAGTATTTTCTTCTCCAGCGCTCAACTCAGTAAAACTGGAAATCAAATCAAGAAGATATATGCGTTGCAGTGAAACCTATTTATCCATTAGGCAGAAAATCGAGATGCTATAGGAAAACTTTGAATATTGCAGTAAAGGATAAGTTTTGGGTAGTTTTAAACATAATTGCGCGAAGTCCTGCACCTTGTGAAAGGGAGTAACCTGACAAGTCAAAAGAGGAATTGGCATATTCTATCCTTTCCGAGCACTCGGTAACAGTTGGACATCACCTTAATTCTTCAAGTTAACAGAAAAATCCCAAACCCACCCGACATTTTTGTTTAAAAATGTTTAAACTATGCGACATTGTCAGCCAACGTCATTATTTTCTCTCTAAACAGTTGAATAACCTTTTAGAGATGAAAAAGTATATCGATTCGGCAAATGTATTGGAAAAGTTCAGTCGACATTGCGGCAACCAACAACTGTATCAAATTTGCTTTCATAAACGCTTTCCATTCATCGAAACGGTGCATCACTTGCTACAATGTGAATCTGACAAAAAATAAACCTTCCACTTATAACAGACAATTTCTCCCTTCTTCAGTCATATTACTGCCTACAAATGGCATCCAATGTATCAAAGTGCATAACTTTTCCACTCTTTTTCCTTCTACTGCTACGTCTTCTAGCTATTGGCAAAGACTCAACTAGCCTCCTTGATTCGTAATAAGACTGCGGAATAATCTGGACCCAATATGCAACATTTCTCCTCACTTGTCTAAGCTCATATCTAGGGAGAAAAAGTACCGAGATGTATATATGTATGCGTATGTACACATTAATTTCCTTTTTTGTTGGCTGTATTCCGCTTTTGTTTTCGTCTCGTATTTACATGTCGACTGACTAAGTGTGTGCCTCCATTTGCTGCCTTTTTTGCACAATTCTGCTCATCACCCTACCACATACTAGTACTCGAATGATGTGATGTGGTGTGTTGTGGTGCATTTGTTCCAAGAAACAACGACCTGACGAACACAAACGCACAACTTCCAAACATCCTATAACCATGAGTCCCCAGCCTAACAATGGAGGTTGCAAATCTCTGCTGCACAATAGGAAATGCCAATATGCTCCAAGGGGAATTGGTCATAGGAGGGGATCAAATGAATTTTAATTGTTGCAGATACGAGTATACAAGTAGAAGATTGGCAAAGTGAGAGAGACGTGGAGTGTGAGAAATGAAAATTGAAGACTGGGAAGTGAAATCCCCCCACACTAAAGGTTGGCACAGATATTGTTGGCGATTAAGCAGATTTTCGGAAATGAACGAAATAACCTGAGATAAAGGTCGTGAACTCGATTAACACAATTTGTTTCTTTTGTATGTTAGTTCTCTATGTCCACTAGTTTTGCGCTTTTTAACTCTTCGAGGACGCCCATCTTACTCTCTTGTAGTGCTTTAAAACGGTGTTCTGGATGCGGCGAAGGATTAAGCAAGAGGTTATTGTCCGAAGAACAAGTGTATGAGAAAGTGCTTAAACTTTGACAGTATTCTTGGGCGCACTTTTGCGTCCTATCGGATGAATCCAGTCCGAGTGGACTTCCATACGTAGTACAAGTCTGCTTGGAATCATGCCGATGAAACACTTTAGTGGGAGAGGAGGGATTATGCAAAAAGAAATATCAGAGCAAGGCACATTACAGAGACCACCAGAAGAATGGCAATTTCTTCAACAAGTCGATTCAGTCGGTTGGTTTCGTTAAAGACATCCCACGATGATGATGCCAGTGAGATGAAGTGATAGAGTTGATTTTTTAACTACGAAACGAAATCCCACTGAGAAGAGTTTAAAAGTTTTTGTGCTTCGTTAAGCGATGTTGCAAATTTGTTTGCGTGTTTGAAATCCAGAAACTGCAAGTCTATGTTGAGGAGGCATTGCACATCATGGCATAAAAATAAGTTAGGCGCTTGTTTTGAAAATAGAATTGTTAATTGTTTGGTTATTGAAAAGCGAAAAAAGAAAACTTTGACTCAAGTCATTAAAAGTTAATTTAGGGGGCATCGCACCCGGATTTTTATGCGATTTCTGCAGTTATACACTTATACTGGAACAACATTAGGCAGTTGGCATCTCAACTTAACGCGTTAGCCATATCCTACACGAGATTTTAGGAATGAGAAAACTGTTCGCACGATGGGTGGTGTGTTTTTTTTACACCGGAGAACAAGCGCAAACGTGAGATCACTTTAAAGATGTGCTTGGCTCTGTTTAACAAAAATCCGGAGGGAGTTTCTGCGTTGTTTCGTGACGTCGTCGATGAGACATGGATTCATTAGTACACACCAGAGATCAAAGAACAATCGTGAACGTGCTCCAAAGAAGGCGAAGACCGTGCTTAGGGCCGATTCAACGCCGATTTGAAAAAAAAAAAAACGACGACATTTGGCAAAGAAAAAGTGCTCTTCCACCACGATAACTCACCGGCTCACACATTCGCAGTCGTCACGCTATATTGGTCTAATTGCACTACGAATTGATCTCCCATCCTCCGTATTCTCCGGTTTTGGCTTCCTGTGACTTCTTTTTGTTCCCAAACCTTAAAAGATCGCTCGCCGGAAAAAAAATACGGGTCGAATGACGAAGTCATCGCAGCCGCGGAGGAGTATTTTGCAGGCCAACAAAGTCGTACTATACGGAGGGGTTAAAAAAGTTGCAGCACCGCTAAGAAAAGTGTTTTGAGTTGAAAGGGGATTAAATTGAAAAATAAATTGTCAAAACCTAAAAAAGTTGCGTTGTCATTTCTAATCCGTGTATTCATGAAACAGTTCTCGTATGTCTTCTTGGCGATGTGCCAATTTTTCGGCAAAGGAAATAAAAATGTGTTTCTACTCTTTTATCTGCAGAACTACTGATTGTTTGCGTTGCCTACTACCCTCCATCGTCACGCCATATTTTATAATGCTGGTTTTCATGTTCTCTTGCTTTTGCTAAATCACGCCTTTATTATAAAGTTTTATTGGCGTATTATCTGGACTCAATCATATGTATAACCATATCGACGTTGTTTCCATTAATACCATTGTTTAACCTTTGCGAGAATGCAACTCGACAGTCTGATTGCCCACTTACTTGCCTGGCGTTACACTCAGTTATGGACATCAGAGTTAATATATGTAGGCAGGCACATAATGTGTAAGCATCTCCTGTAAGAGCTATGATTGGCTAACTGTGGCAGCTTCTCATTTCAAGTTAAATGAGGTCCTCTTATACTTATGGAGGATTATCTAAGACAACATCTTGTCCTACTGCGCTTTCTCTGGGTTGGGATCCGCGATCTTTTTTCGGGCTAGAAGCTAGGGGTTATGAAGGTTCCCGTCTCTGTTTGAATACTTCTAAGCACACAATGAAAGTTGGATGTGATCCGCCAATGATATAAATGTCAGCACTGTATGCAAGAATCACAGATTTTTGGAAAATTGTGCCTCTCGTGTAGGCTTGCGAGACAGCCTCGCACAATTTTGTCATTTCGTCTAGTATGTTATTGTAAAGGGTGTTTCAACAAGTGGTAGAATTTGAAATGATTAGCATATCGTAACAGATGTCATCTATAAATTTATTTTATTTTATATAAAAAAATCCAAATCGTTGAGTTTTATTACGCAAAATTCAAGTTAAATCGCGGCAATGATGAGAAAAATGTGTCCTCCGAGACGTATGATCCAAAAATTCCAAGCGACGGGCCAGTACAAGATGGAGAAACGTGTTCGCACGAACGTTCAATGGTAAAGAAAAATATTGGTAACGACCCAAACACTTCCATTCATCACCGTTCTCAGGAGCTTGACCTCTTCAAACTGTACCGAATTTTTAGAAAAATCTGACCCTCAATGCGTATAACGCAAGTACTGAGCCGGTCGACCAGCAGCATCGTATGTTCTCAAATTGGGTCCTGGAAAACATGCGTACTGACATTAATTTTTGCAAAATGTGGCGCCATAAAATTAACAGTTACGTTACGAGTAACGTTTTAATGCAGTTTATGACCGCTCCATTACGGAGCGCTTTACAGAGACATGATATATAAATTCTTGTGGCCAGGGATCAAGGATATGGATACAGACGACTTCTGCTTTCAACAGGATGATGGTAGGTGCCATACAAGTCGCAACACAATTCAGTTAATGCGCACCAAGTTTCTGGACGCGTAATTTTGCGTTTCGGAGAAAGCCATTGGCCACCCAGATGGTGCGACTTATCACAGTTAGACTTCTTTCTTTAATCATTAAAAAAATTCAGGAAAAGGATGGTGGTCGTCTAGCAGCGCCGAGGCGGTCATTCGGAAGATATTGTGTTCCATAAATCATCCCTATGTGCCTTCTTTATAAAGCAATAAAGGTTTCAGAGATATCTCAACACTTGTTCGTTTTATTCAGAAAAAAAATCCTACATACACTTTAGATGTCAGACGACAGCGCCGCCGTTTTTATATTAAATATCTCAGCAAAAGTGCTATTCCGAACAATCTTTTTTTAATATAGGGTTTTCCAATAGGGACTTGACAATTTTGAATTTAATTTGTGAGAACGCACTCTTTCACTAATCATCAAACTGTCACTGTCAATTTATTCAGTAAACTCTGCATAAAGTACACTAACGAGCAACGTCTGCAAATTATAAAAAATTTCTGCAGATATTCGAAGTCATATTCATCGCAAAATCATCTTCAGTGACGAAGCTCATTTTTGGCTCAATGGGTTTGTCAATAAGCAAAATATGCGTTATTAATCGGGTGAAAACCCACGTGTGCTTCATGAATCACCACTTCATCCACAAAAAATAACTGTTTGGTGCGGTTTGCATGCCGGCGGCGTTATTGGGCCATATTTTGTGGTTTCAACAGGATGGTGCGACAAGTCACACAGCACACGCTACCATCGATTTATTGAAGAGTAAGTATAGTGAGCGTGTTATCTCAAGACATGGGCCAGTCGATTGACTGCCTTCTATTTTCTGTGGGGTTACGTTAAGTCATTAGATTATGCCAACACGCCGACGACGTTGGAAGAGCTCAGAGATAACATTGAACGCGAAATAGCGGCCGTTTCGGCCGAAATGTGTGGCCGTGACGTTGAAAATTGGGTCCAACGAATCGACCGCTGCAAACTTGCCCGTGGTGGCCATATGAACGAAGTCGAGTTTCATTCATAAATGTTTTGATTGTACTTCAAGCCAATGATAAAGTTTTCGAAATATCTCAAATGGTTAGCCTTTTATTTAAAACAAAAAAGTTGTCAAGTCGTTATTAGAGAACCCTATATTTTGACAGGGATACCTAAACTAGACATGGCTCTGTACATTCACATTGCTCCTCTCTATATGCTGTCATATGCGGACTAAAAGGCGGTAATAGGTAATGATCATCGATCTGGACACCTTGAGTTTTATACAGAATTTGTTATAATTCTGGCCAATAGTTTACTTTTTTTTATCCTAATGGCCTCTATAGTTTTCAGAGCTTAGAAGTTTTTCTTACTTAAGACTGTGCAGTCGATGTAAACGTTGCATTCACTTGGCTATGTTAGATCTAATTTAAACTCGGCTGAGTTTCTATGGGTACGTCCGACGAACTGACATACTTTACGCTAGTATAATGTTCCACGTGCTCTCGCATTTTTGAAGACCTTTTAGTTTACTTGTACTTTTTGTAACGTATTGTTTCTTTCTTGGAGCTTAAGCTTTTCATTCTACCCTTGGTTTCTTTGCAGCTTGACTTTTAAACGTTCTTAAACTCACGTGCAACTTGGAACCTGCAATGCCAGGGATTCCATTGGTTGAAGAACCTGATTGATCTAACTGTTATTGGTTCTTAGATGTACACGTCAGGTTAGCTTACTTTCAGTATTTCTTCTCTAGTGCGATGTGTGCGTTTATCCAAGGCAAATTTTGCGTAAATATATTTGGATATCGAAACGAACTTGATTTGGCAGCCTTATTAACAATGATCTTATCCAAATCAACAAAATTGCAAGTATTACAGAGTCTAGAGTTCAGGAGGTCTTATGAAAAAATTTGCTAAATTCAATATTGAGTACAAGTATTCAGTATTTGAAGAAATACATATGTATTTGAATACGTGTGTATATGTATGTGATAAGTTTTAAAGTTTGCTCCCGCTGCTTTCAGATGTTTATAAGGGCAAGCGGACATGTTGTATAGTTTTCATCATACCTCCAAATCCGACTGGCTTTTATCTTAATTCGTGATAGAGATTTCTAGCAACATTTTGAAAATTTCTCTTTTATTTATAAGGTAAAACATGTACTAACATATGTAGACATTTACTGATGCCAAAGTTTAGATTTCATGTTCGAGTATAAACACCTTTTGTTGGCGACTATCTTCTAGACGTGACTAGTGTTTTAAATGCAAATTCTGCAAGTAAATCATTTGATCGTGATTTGTTTAGCCAATTGGGAGAGTTTTCATTGCATTTCAATGAACTTGGAAGTTTAGAGTGAATGTGCTGATAGATGGTTTCTTTAGTAATCTTTGGATGAAAGAAAAATAACTTCTCGTGAATCTTGAAACTTAAAACAATAACTCAAACGCCAGAGTTTTGTATGTTTGTTCGCTAAAAAGAAAGATCGTAATCATAGTATGTGTGTTTTAGTTAATATTTTATGTAGTTATTTGTGCAGAAGAAAATTCAGAAAATGCCGCAACCATCTAGTATTTTTCAGGCTTTCAATTGCTACACTCTCTTCTACACACTAATGTTAGATATGTTTAGCATTTAGCATAATCCCAAATGCTCGGCTAATATTTTAGCATACTGATAGACTTTGCTTAGGTTATCGCAGGATATCGCTTTATTCAAGATAGTCCACCAGAAAGCCACCTTGTATGTTAGTATCGGTTTTATGACCAATGACTGACGTAAAAGTGAATGAGCTATGTGGGATTGTAAATCACTTTCAAAATCAATTTTCTACTTTTTAAAACCAAACTGTTTCTGAATCGCTGCTTCTGCGATCAGTTAACTTTTACTCAAAAGAACCTTGATAATTTCTTATTAATGGCAATAAGTGCACATCTATAAAGACCTTTTTGCTCTTCCAGTTGTGAATCGAAAGCAAAAAAAGTTCTTTTTTTAGGGATCTGGAGTAAGAGGGTTAATCTGGGATCCAGATGTGAGCTGTCTAGTTAGAATGTCTTCCTTAGCGACAACCTCTAGCTTCGTACCTTACCAAACTTAAATTTTATTAATTTAAATTTAAAAAAACTCCGACGCAAAAATAATTTCTAAAAAGTAAAAAATAATATGTATTGACTCTTTAAGTTTAATATAAGAAGTAATATTCTAATCCAAGCATCGTTGCGTCGGGGGACATTTTCAAACAAAAAAACAAAAAAATATCGAAATCGGTTCAGCCGTTTGGGAGCTACGATGCCACAGACAGATACACAGTTACACACGTCAAACTTATAACACCCCTCTTTTTGCGTCGGGAGTTAAAAACGAATTTGAGACGTGATTTTGGAAGACGCGAGAGTATGCTAGTGTTTTGTACTTTGGCTTTTTGGAAACAAAGCAGTGTTTTCCAACGATTTCTGTTTAAAAAAAAAAAGTTTTTAGCTCATTGGAGTTATTTGGGAGATAGACCAGTTACAAAAATCTTGAGAGCTTGAGCGTTTTTTCGAGCATCTTTCGAGGAAGTGTCGTGTCGCATTCTGTGTTTTCTTTGTGATAAGCAAGCGAAATGCGCATAATAGATTTGTACAAGGTCTCATTTTTCCCACATTTAGACTTTTTTGTTTACCATCTTTTGGCTTGCTGTTGTTGTTAACAGTGGATGCGTTATGAGTAGCCACAATCTTATGCTTAACACGTGGTAGGAGCTATCCCAGTAGACGGTATGTTCCTCATAATTTAAATAAAAAATTAAATTTAGACTTTAAATAGGCAAAATATTAATTAAATGATATCAGAGAAATTAACTGGCTTGCGTTTTAGCCCAGACTATCTGGCATAATATTCGACGAACTAAAGCATTACGCCGTGCCGCCACTGTTTGAGATGAAATACAAAATATTAATTGACATTCTTCCAAATACATACTCGTTTATGATATTTTTTCTTTTCTTAGTAGTACAAGAAAACGCCTTGCTTTTGCTTCGTAAGTTACTGGCAGTAGCGTGACAGTGTGAGAGACATCGCAAAGGCAGAATAACTTATTCAACTTGGGCAATAAATACCAAGATTTCCATCCACCTGATTTAATGCAGCAGAAGATGACTTAGTGAGAGCATGCATTTCCACGATTTGGTCAGAGAAATACTATAAATGCCTGATGAATGGAATCTTAGCACCGATCCATAAGAATTGAGTCTCTTTAAACTGCAACAAATATAGAGGCATTGGTTTTCTTTACATTTGGTGCGAGATAATGTCTGCCGATCAGATTACCCCCTATCAGTGTGATTACAAATCTGGTAAGTCCGTAATTAACCAAATGTTCATACTATGGCAGATTCTAGAGAAAATCCAACAATTACTGATCGTTACAAATCCGCAATTGAAAATATCTTTAGAATCATTTTTTGTTTTGAAATCCAAAACAAACTGCCAGGGTTTCAGAATGACGATGGGCATTATTGCTGCTCCTTTAAGGTCGAAGCAATCTCATCGAGACTTTTATTGTCAAAAAAGAGATTAGTCATGATGACCGAAAAGGTTATCTTTCTCTAGTCCGTTTTCAAGTATTGGAACAGAAGCTAGTGTTGAAACGAAACGAAGTATACGAGTATGGTATTAGAAAAGGGACACATAAAATCGACGAATCGGAAAATTGACAGTTATTCCTCTGAGGAAGTTAGGAAGGCTCTATATAAGCCCATAATCATCCCGGTCCCGCTATATGGCGTGGAAACATTAACGGTTAAAGATATCTTTTCCCGTGTTGAAAACAAGATTCTTTGGACGATTTTTGTTCCCTTTTGTGTTGCAGGGCTTGCCAGAAAAGTACGCATCAGTCGCCTGAGATGGTTAAGATTTGAAGAGTGAATGTATATTAACACACAGATTCGAAGAATTTCCCATTCTTACCCGGGGAGACGAAAGAGTAACAGACAACGACTTACCTTTAAGAGGGTCTAAATCGTTCCGATTTTCAGATAAGTCGTCAGCTCTTGAAATATCACGAGACGCGAAAACTCCTCAATGACCGTCAGTTCAGTTTATGATTCATTGATATTTGTTTGGTTTGGCAAAAGACACTTTTGCCAAAAAGGCGTGCATTTGTGATCGACAAATCTCTTCTTCAATAAATTAGAAATAACATTTTGGAACGTTCAAATTAAATAATCTTTTACGGCTTTAAATCTGATAACCACGAAAGAAATTCCGGTGTGCTGCAGGGCTCCGTTCGCTACTTCTAATCCAATGTATTATTTTGCTGATGACAATACTTTCTACTATTTATATTCGTTCTCAAACTCATGGCTGTTTTTAACATCATAACTAATTAAAAACTTAATCGCTCATAAATACACTGCTGTCGTTAATGTGAGATTTGAACTCCCAGCCATTATCCATCAATGTCACTTACATCCTAAACCGGCATTTCTTTAGGATTTTATCCACTTTTACAATAATTTCCAGATTTCTCTGAATATTCATTTCTAACTTCGTAATTTCTTATCTTTTTTCCAGACTTCATTTGATCTCAACGCGCCGGCATTAGTCTTAGTCAATTCTCAACATTGCATCATCATGTGGATTTTCATCATCAAAATCTTCAATTAGTTTGGAACATCAAAAAGACGAACGGAAGAGCAAAGATACTCGTACCAACTCGAAAATTAGAAAGAAGAGAGTAGAATTCTGTCGGAAAATGTGATTTTCCGCCATCAAAAATAGATTTTGAAGATGTGAGGTTATTACCCGTAATTAGCCAATTAAAATTAAATTTTGAAACTTCGATACAAATTAAAGAGGAGGAAAAGAAGAAGAAGAAAAAACGAAACAAATAAAAACTTGTATCAACTGTTTGTTAAGAACTAGTGAAAGTGCTTTTAATAAGGTCTTTCCAAAATGGCTTATCGCAAGCCATCCGATTTGGATGGTTTCATAAACCTCATGCCAAAGGCTGATATGCGTGTTAAAGCAGTTCTCGCCGAAGATTTAGTCACATTTTTAAGCGATGAGAACAATTCCATTGTGTGCATGGATTTGGGCCTACTCGTTGATGGATTGATGCCATGGCTGACTGGTAGTCATTTTAAGGTATGTATAGTCTATCCCATTGGAAAGAACTCTTGAAAATCAATTAATTATAATTTATTGTTTCCTTTAACAAGTCCCTAGAGGATCTTATCGTACTTTTCCTACACTTCGTATTCCAATTTTTACAAAATTTCGTTGTGGTTTCAAAGACCAGCTTTTATCAGCTGACCTCAAGCATTTAAATGTGTGGATGGAAAAATGTATTTTCCACACCCGGAGTAAAAGTTAGTTAGGTACTTTTTAGTGGCCTACACGTGTATGTGAAACATGTAGTACTCCTACCCGTACATACAGTATGTCGATTAAGTTGAATCAGTTTATGCGCAGAGGGTGAGGGAGAGCGGTCTTGTTTTTATTTATGACTTTAAACAGAAATGACATAATTGCTAATAAATGGGTTTATCTTTTTATGATAATGAAAAACCGTGACAATGAAATAAAACGTCGTTTTGCATGACGCTATTGTTTATTTCGAGAATGCAAAACCTGTTAATATGCCAATGGAAAGTGAAAAAAGAAAAAATGTCAATAATAACAGATCAAATATTACCATTGCTGATGAGGCTTAAAGTCTCTTAGTCTCTGAAAACAGTGTTTGGCTGTTTGTGGCAATTTGAGAACTTATTTTCGAATTGGTTTTGCGTAAACTGCAAATGTTATGAGAATTTATCTTGAGAATCGGTTATTATTGATGCATTTCAAACCGGCATTGTGCTTATCGATATATTATTTATTGTCGATGATAGTAAAATAGAAAAGCTACTCGACCAGATTAAAACTAGTGCTCTAGTTAAATTGATTCTTATTAGCAGCATGTTGTGGGATTGTGGGATGCATTAATTACTTGAAATCTGTTTTAGGAGCTGTTCTAGCTCAAAAAAGTTGTTAGTAAATTATTTGGAGATGACAATTTATTTTACTTTCTTGTTAATAAAACGGCAATTATGATCCTCTTTCTTTTAGCCACATGGCTGATTTGTAACATTTGTTGGTATTTGGACGCAACCGCCTGCTACTTAACATGGACATTCGCCTCAAATACTATAGATTGCTTAAATTTGATCATATTTAGTGGAGCAAAATTAACACAATCATAGCTTTATGAAACTTATATAGTTCTGTTCTATGGAGCATGCATTTTCGTCATTCGTTGAGTTAGTGTTTAAAACCGTGAAGTTATGGTTGCCAACAGAGACATTAGGATCTTCTTCGATTGCCGTTAAACCTTCTAGTGTTCCTTTTTTTAAATGACCGATGAAGTCGTTGACTTCACAGATTTGCACTACTTTTTCCAGCACTAAACCGGAAAAGTCACACGGCAGGTCTTGTATAATGCTTTCTTGGTTGCTTGAGGGAGAGCTTTACTACTCAGTTCGTTTCTTAGCCCAAAGAAGTAGCCATTATCTACCTCTGATCCGCTTTCAACTCCGAAGCTAAAGCTTTTTACAACCGAAAAGTTTTACATAGCTACTTTTTATGACGTTTTTTCCTAGGCGTCTATGTTCTTCTAAATGCGTCTTTGCCGCTTCTGCTTCAATAGTTGCAAACGCTACATTTCCATTATGTCATCTGTAACTAAACAGATTTTTGAAATATGGCGCCGCTGTGAGTGTCGTACAATTCTTCCAAGAACGAGGTTGCATCGGCTTGTTTTAGTCGTTTCTTGGAATTGAAGGTTTCGGTTTTGTCATTATATGCTAACATGACAATGGATGAAGGGGTAAACTATCCTGGCCTACAATCACACTTAAAAGGGCCGGTCAGGGTGTTTACGTCTTAGGCGTTCACATAATATAGCAGACTTATTCCCCTATAGTTGGCGCAGTTCAGGGGATTTCCATTCTTTAGGATCGGGCAAAAAATACTGAGCCGCCATATGTTGGGCAAACTTTCGTCAACCTAGATTTTTGAACTGAGTTTTGATGTATGCTCCGTATCCAATCATCAGCTGCTACTTTAAAGATCTCGGCAGTTATGTTAGAGCTAAGCTTGGAAATCGCTATTCAAACTTCAGCTTGGTTGTGTGGACAGAAATATCGTCTGTTTTCATCCAGGTTGAACGGTTCATTCTGTAAGATCTTGGGATGTTGTTCGTCTTCGCCATTTAACATTCTGTAGAAATAATCCTTCTAGATTCGCCGTACGAAGTATGGTTCTATTATGTATATTATGAGGTTTCCTTCACCATCCTTGCAGATTTATGTTCGGGTGTTACAGCTTTGGCATGTTCGTTTTATTTTTTGGTAAAACTTCAAAACTTTATTTCTCCGGTAGCACCTCTCTAATCTCTCTCCCTTTCTCTATCGATGGCTTCTCTTGCTCTCTGGAACGAAAGTGTGATCTGGGTGTTACCCAGAGTAAAACCAAATTGATCCCCTTCAGCACGAATAGAAAAATTACATCTCTCTGGAAGAATCCAACAAGATTTTGTCAAACATTAACATTTCTTCATTAACAATACTTGACAATTCAATTGTAAGTCACATATCCAGCAACACGCCAGCAAAATGTACCTGATTCAATTTACATGTAGAAATGTCAGAAAAAATGGAACTTTCAACCTTAAACTACTCCTTGACTTTACACTTTGGGCGTTAGACTTATATTCATGTATGATGTAACAATGTGATGGCTAGTCATGAACAAATGGATCAACTGCATAACAACTTGTGTATTTGAGGTTCACCTTCACTAGAAATATTTTCATTTCCTGCCTTTGGACATACGTATATATGGGAATTATGTGGCGGGCTGTAATACCGAACTCCTGAAATCCATCTCGCAGTTAACTAGTTTCCAAACAGGCTATTCGTCCATCCTTATATATAAAAAGAACACCAGCTAAACAGCTGTCTATAGTAATTTCAGTAATATAATCCAAAACAGGGATGGGGAATGTTTTGGCGTGGACGAAAACTGTCTGCACATATATATTGAAGTCTTAAAAAGGAATCAAGGTATGGAACCTGGTGGAGAATACACCAACAAAAAGAACTTGCATTGAGTGTCGACGGAAATTTTTTACTAATATCTGTCCCTTTCAGTTATGGCAACGTTATGTTATGAGGTAGTTAAAAAGCTGTCACGTAACTTATAACATGGCCAAACAGTTCATAGTCCATATTTACAGATTTTCGAACTATTAGAAAAATTTTAAAGTTGATAAACTTGTCTCTAAGTTAAACAAGATATCTCTAATGCTTAAACAAGATTTCAATTGTAGTCACAGCCTGCTATTTGATTATACAGATCTGGCCTCTGCGAGATCAGATGCGCACATGCCTTCTATTTAACGACTTCTTCAGGAGCCGTAGAGATGAAAACGATTGAAGGAGAAGATGAAACCACTCTTCGAAATCTATGAAGCTGCCGTGGATCTCTCGATTCCCATCTGGTTGATTTCTTCTTCGATAGATTTGAACACTTGAGATCTAAATAAATGATACTTACAGATCTATATGACTTTCTGGTCTCCAATTTAAAGTATAGGAACATTGAGATTCTGTGGTACTGAAAAGGCCTATCCGTTCCTTAGCAAGTGTCTGTGATCTGACAAAGGAGGCTAATAGATGAATCACATTATTATTATACATACTCGTATTTAATTGTTTTATGTAGGTATGTTCTACCAATGTCTATGTACACTAGTTTGAGATATCTCAGGTACAGTTTTTAATTAGCGTTATTTGTCCTGCCTTATCAATTCTATTGACTTTTACAGAAAGAAAAGTTACTACAAAAACAATATTTTGACGAACATGTCATCATTCGTACAGTGATCTGGCGTTAAAAATTGATTGCAAAAGTATACTTCCTCGTATGAAGTACAATACTCATATATTGTATTATATAACATTGTAAATCATTTCAACTTTGTGTCGAATACTAGAAACATTAACTCAAGATAGCATCATGATCAAATGAACGTACATACGAGTACATCAGAATAAGGCACACGAGAAAAGTGTAATTCTACTCATTCTCGTAACCGAGGTGGCAATGCGTCACAACATACCACAACACAATACAGCGGTTTGTAACATGCTATGGTATTTATTTTGTTATCGACATCAGCTATTGTTTGTGATTCTTCTTTCAATAGTAAGTTGACGTGGTTAGTTCCAGATCATGGCTCGATCATGACTTCTGAAATGTAAGGGTTATGCGATTTTGAAATTGTCTCCCGATGCTGTTAGTTTTTTTTATAGTAGGCATCAGTCCAGGGCGGATTAGATAGATCTTCTTCAAGTTGCTTATTTGGATCCTAGCTAGTAAAAAAATTAAAAAAAAAAAAATAATAATAATAATAATAATCAAGCACTCCAAAGCATAGACCAGCATTTAACACCGAGTAGACATTCTGCCAAGAAATTCTAGTTGTCTTAGTAGGCATCTACTTCTTCATTATAAATATGTGTTTAGAAAGGACAATCAGTTTAAGATAAATATTGAATGGCTTTGTTTTAATCTGGCAACAATGGAGAGACGAAATCCACTACAAGTTCGTTTCAAACCAAACTCATACTAGTCATTCTGTATTTTTAATTTATTTTAAATATGAGTCAACTATCGTTATGCAAAATTAGACTGGAGAATATCTGTAGAATGCGTAGGTTGTCATCCATACATAGATCTTCACCGACCTCCTTTAAAGAAGAATGCATATAATTACTTTTTTTTTTTTTTCATTTTTGGGCAACAAGAAAAGGTGAGCATACCTTAAACTGTTGCAAATGCGATGCAAATTACGAGTATGCCATTATTTAAATTATAAAGACAGTTGAGTGTATAAAGGTAATTTTCGGGATTTATTGTCGGTTGAGAATTTATGTACGCGTAGAGGCTGCTATGTTGGAAATGGAATTCCTTAATTAATTTGCGTTCAAATGAACCAGAACAGAAATTTATTGTTTTTAATTTTCAGTTTGCTAATTGAAGTTCAAAATATTTTTTCCAAGTATAGTATATATAAAAGAGAATCTATTTTTATGGAAATTAATCTTCTTACAAATATAAAAATAAAAAACCTCAAAAACAAAGGTTAACGGTTGGAAAAGATGGTGATTTCAAAATGTAATTAGCGCTTACGTGATCTGGAAGTGATTGCATTCTGTTAGTTTAGTTAACTAGTATGCAGTTTGCTCTTTTACAGAATGTTACCCGACGTAAGTTTGAATCTGGCCATAAAAAGTGTCGTGCTTTAGCAGAGAACGTGCTTAGTTCAATGTTGCTTGTGCAAATATCTACTTTGCACGGAATGTCTTGCATTATTTTTTAAGGATAACTACTGACTACCCTTCGAATATAAAAAGAAGGCAGAAAAATTGTTTAAGCTTTTGTGGGATATTTTAATTTATAAAACATTGACTATGGTTTAGCTTTCCTGTAATTTTATTAAGGCGCCTTGACAACCAAACATTTCGAGGTTTACCTTAAAAACGGACATAAACCGACATTTATGGTAGATCTTGCAAATTAATTGTCAACTCATTAGGACGAATTTGAAAAAGATAATCACAAAGTATAAATGTGTGCATTAGTTCATCGGTTGCTTGCTTAGAATTGGCCCTTGATTGGGAAAGACACATTGCACTACCACAGCGTAGTTCGTTCGTTCCTTAAACCAATTGGTTTTCTGAATGTAATTGTTTACACAGAGTGGCTGATGAATGTTTTTCCCCTTAGTTTCAATGTTTTTCGAGACGACGATCTTACCCGTCCAAAATATGATGATGAGGTGTCGATAACTCTAACTCGAGTAAAAAATGAGCTTACAGACTCTAGCTTATGTCAGTTAGTTAGTGGTGTCTCCAACTATATTTCGCCAATATGTCCCTTAATGTTGCTCTCTCTATTTTTTACAGAGAATTATTCAATTCTATTTTTCTCTATGTCCAATTTTCGGGCAATACAACCCCTTCTACGATCCCCTGTGTTATAATCGTAAACTTCGGTCTCTACGTAACAAGAAAAAAAAAAATTATGGACAGTTTTTCTTCGATTCAGTTTCCTTGCTGATTGTTCACTTTATCTCGGGTCATACCTCCAGTTCGGCCAGAACGTTCGTGTTTTCTGTTTTCCCAACCTTAGAAAGTCGTAACGAAGTTGACGTTATAACAACTGATTTCAGTAAGGCTTTTGGTAAGATATCTCATAAATTAAACCTGTCCGTCCTGGGCTTTGAACCCATTTTGCTAAAATGGATATCTTCTTACCTAGATAATCATTTTTATAGTGTTCGTTTCAGGTCTGTCCTATCGGCGCCATTTTTTGCCACGTCAGATGATCCTCAAGGATGTCACCTAGGTTAAAATAGATCTAAACAGTTTTTCCACCTGGTGCATCAAGAATTGCTTAGAACTCAATCTCACCAAATTACCTTCTTACGTAAGTGCAACAAATTTCCTCCCCGAATATGTCTTTTTCACGGTCAACCTATATCCCTTGTTCAGTCTATCCGCGACCTTGGCATATTATGCGACAGGGAGCTTAATTTACGCCCGCATATTGAGATAACTAATGGGTTGTACCATTTGAAATGTCCGTTTTCCGCTAAGTCGGAAATAAGAAGTTCTCAAGTGAACATCTGTGCCAGAACGTTAAATTTTCTTTTTTTTTATAAAATAAAGTGGTACGTGTGCTTGACGTGTGAGAATTTTAGGGTTCGTTACAAGCTTTTTTTTTATGAATTATTTGCTATGCTGACGGCAGTTCAAATTCAAACCCTCTTCCTTTACGAATTTAAAATGGGACATAATGCGTCATTGGAAATGAAAAACATTGACGAAAAAACATCGAGAATGTAACACTATACGACTTTGGATTGGAAAGTTCTGTTCAGGAGATTTCAGCCTCGATAATGAACCACGTTGGAAGCGGGAAACTTTAAATGATGATGAATCGGTGCGGAGATTGCACAAAGCATGGGAGTATCCCCCAATGACAACAAGTCGAAAACACCTTTCTCATAGGAAAGGTAAAGAAAGATTGTAAGATTATATATATGGATACCCCATGAACTGAACGAATCCTAAAAACTACAGCGCCTGAAAACTAAACTGAACCGTTTTTGCACCGCATAGTCACCTGTGATGAAAAGTGGATGCTGTATGATAATTGTAAAAGATCTGGGCGGTGGTTGGATACAGATGAAAAACTAAAACACACCCCCAAGCCCGATCTTCACCTAAATTTGGCAATTTGGCGGGCATCGAAAAGACCAATCCACTTTTAATTTCTTCAGCTAGGAGAAATGATAAACGCTATCAAATATTGTGAAGAAATCGACATATTGCATGCCAAATTGGCTGAAAAGCAATCTGCGTTTGTCAATAGGCACGATCCGATCCTTTTGCATGATATGCTAGACCCCATATCTCACAAGGTAACGGTGCAAAAACTGTTGCAGTTGAGATTATAAATTCTTCAGTAACCTCCGTACTCTCCTGACATTTCCTCAACGGATTACCATCTTTTCTGCAATCTGGATTCATTTTGCTGGCAGATGCTCATCCTTAATTGCCTTAAAAAGTTAGCACCTCTACGAAAAAGGAATATTTGACCTTGTATCACGTTGGAAAAATGTCATAGATGCCAACGGATCTTATTTTGATTGAATAAAAATTTACGGAAAAATAATATTGGCTTTTAAATTTTTACTATAAAATCTATATTTACTAAAGCAAACTCATCACTTGGCTTCGTTAAAAGAATGGTCCAAAGAATTCTGCAACCTGTACGTGACCAGATCACTATATATCACCCTTCTTGAGTATGCTAGCCAAGCGTGGTATCGCTTTCAACGAGTGCATGTATCCCAAATTGAAAGCATCCAGATTCGTTTTTTTTGCTCTTCGGTTTCTTACCTCCCTATCGAGACCGTCTCAAACTCATTAACCTGAATACCCTTAAGGAACTAAGGGGCGTCGCAGACATTCTTTTCATTCATCAACTCCTCTCAGGCTCTCTACGTTGCCCCTGTCTCTTTTATCTACCAATCCACAGCACAACATATGGCTCTAACGAACCAATCTCCCGTATGATGCGTGAGTTGAACTCCAAACTTTCAGTTTTCGAATTTAATTCTCCCTCTTTCACCATTCCTAGCTTTAAGCTCTAATGGTAGACCCTTCATTTTCGTTAGTTTTAAGTCTTAGTTTTTAAGTTAGTTTAAATAAGCTTGTATTAAGTGAAATAAATGGGGGCGTTAGCCCCCACCAAAATTAAATTAAAAATTAATAAACTCCAATAACTTTTTTTTTTTTTTTTTCAAAACAAACAATTTATTTAATTTAATTCATTACAATGATACATAATTCAATTTTATTAGGTCTTTTTATTGGTTTTTTAAAAATTATTGATTTTAAATGGCCTCCACGCTTGTTGACACATGTGCGACATCTTATTAAAAAGTTGTTCATAATAGCTGTAAGGTTACAGCCAGAATTGCCTCAGTTATTGTATGAATGAATTGATTTAATTTATTCAAATTTGGGGTTTTTCTTTTGTAGACTTTCTGTTTTTAATAACCACACGTAAAAAGTCAGTTGCAGTCAAGTCAGGGGAGGCCTTGGGGGCTAACAGAAAGTGGAGTTCGTTGAAAAAAGTTTGTTTAGGAATAACAAGCCTGGTTGCATGTGAAGTTACATCATTCCGTTAAAATCAAATGTGGTTGAAAGAGATTCTCTTTCGTCGTAATTATGTTAAGAAAAAAGTCAAATTACTGACGATGTAGCTTGATGAAATTGCGTATTACACTGTGACTCAAGTTGGATGCAGTTCTGTCTGATGGAGTATCTCTGAGTTAGAGTCACTCCATATTTGATAATTTTGCTTGTTCATTTCAAAATGGGTCTCGTCAGATATAAAAATAAAGTTTAACATGTTGTTCTCTTATACCATTTGAATGATCTTTTGGCAAAATTCCAGACGATTCCAGTCAGCTCGGTTTGCTTGTAATTTTGACGTTGTAGGGAAGGAAGGAAGGAATTTTCAATCTTTCTGAAGAAATGTCTGTAGTGGTTGGTCTGTTTCTTCCTATTTGAGCAGATAAGTTCCAGGTCGAAACGCTTGGATTTGTTTGTATGGCAATCGTATCCTCTGCCCAAACTGAATGATCTGAATTGTAAGACCTTCTTGTGATTGTCCCACAGTTGGCAAAAGAGTAAAGTAGCCTCAAAACCGTCCACCGAATCGGTGGAGTGCCGCCTCTGTCTGCAAAGCATGATAGTGCAGCAATATCCAAATCCAATTACCAATCGATTACTTACATAGAAAAAAAGTTATTACGTTTTGTTTTGGTAGCACGTTTCATCAGCCATCCTGTATTAGCTCGACAAGATCGGTCAATCGGTATTGATGATGATATCGCCACCAGTTTTCGATCCCATTCGCATAAGTTTTGCTGACCTATTGTGTATTAAGGTGTAAATGATTGAATTTCATTTTTATGATGGCTGCGCCTTGCCGTCACGCAATTGACGTCTGCCTTCTAAATGGATATGAGATGATATGAGATGAATCCTTGTCCTTCAGAATGTTAATACAAGCCTTTTGGATGGCTTCTATGTTCACAAAACGGTTTTCTTTCATAGGCAAAAGCATTCTTCCGAAGAGATAAAAGTCGCACTGTCCAAATCAGGCGAATACGGGGAGTGGTTAAAAGTTAAAATGCGATTTTTAGCCAAAAAATCAATCACAAGTCTCGATTGATGAGATGGCGGATTATCGTGCAACAAATGCCAACTGCCTTTTGCACGATATTCTGGCCGAATACGACGAATACGATGCACCAAACGCTTCAAAACACCAAGATAGTATTGTGTATTAACTGCTTGGCCTGGTGGAACGAATTCTTTGTGTACAATGCCCTTAGAATCGTAAAAGAAATTTAACATTGTCTTCAACTTGGGGTTTTTGCGCTTGGTTTCTGGATCATTTTGAAAAGAATACGTTTCATCACCTGTCACAATGTTGTAAAAGTAGTTATGTTCTTTTTGGCACCTTGATGATGTACTTCGAATGTTGAAAACTTAGTAATATTTATGCCACTGGCACAAACATACTGTCACCTCAGAAATAATAACTCCGCTTCTATAAGTCCAAATGTCAAGAAATTTATACAGTACATCTACCTTTCCAATGCATGTAATTGTAAACTAAAAATACCTTTTTTTTTTTAAAAAAAAAGGCCTGTTTACTTTGGAAATCATTTTGTTGTGTATTAATACAATACAATAAGCTAATGCGCGGGTACGTACGGCGTGCACATGTTCAAGTTTGGTAGTCTCAGTTTATTGTTTTTCTCCTTTCCATGAGCCAATATGGGGGATCCGTATATGGAAAGTCGTTTAGGGACCAATCGAGTAAACTGATGTTAAGACCGCCTTCAGAATATGAGCGCTATCTTCGTCGGTCTATTAAGAACTAAAAGAACTGAATATACCTAAGGATCTATGATCTGGATTTTTTTACATACGTTTATTCGTTAGTATATTCATGCCTTATATTTTATTTATCTATATTATTTATTTATTTTTTTTTTTTCTATTTGCTAGCATCCGTCTCGCGCTTTTTAGTTCAGTAGGTCGAAACTAAAAGAGACGATTGAAAAAAAAAAAAAAAACTCCCAAGGTGACATCTGCAAGATGCCACTTATAACAGCTTAAAAGAAGTTGAATTATAAAATGGTTTTGTTCGCGGTATCAGCAGAAAAGTTTGGCAGATGTTTTTTGAACTACTAAGTGAGGACATCAGTAAAAGTCGAATGGGGAACCAGTATCTTTGCGTGGGAACATATTTATGAGAAACATCTGATTTCAAAAGTTAATTGATTGGGAAGTATTAGCTCAGGTTAGATATTCTCTGCATATACCATACACACCCAATCAGATTCCAAGATCGAATGAATATTTCGTAATTTTTATTTCACTTTGTTTGGCCATGCACTGACCTATTACATGTTTAAGTGCGGTGGAGTCCTTGCGCACCTTCAATCGATGTGATGGCATGACAAAAACGATGTCCGTAGGTGTATTTACTGTATTTCACAGTCACAGTTTCTGTTGAATTGTATTAAGAAATAGGTTTTCGCAAGCCATTCTCAATACAGCGTTGATTAACCTTTTCGAAATGTTTTTTTTCAGCTCTTTTTGCGTGCACTATTTTAATTTGTAGAAAAAGTCAAAGGGAAAACTGAATACATATACAGAATGTTCTAACAAAGTATCGTGTCCAAAACCAGTAGCTGCGGAGTTATTAAGTGGCACCAACTGATCCATAAAGTTTACTACGATACTAGTACAAGAACAGGAAACTGTTGTGATTGACTGCTTCTTTCTTTCTACTTATTCGTTCGTTTTTTTTTTTTTTTTTTTTTTTTTTTTTATTTTTTTTTTTAAGAAAAAGGCAAGACGACTTATTAAATTGATGGCAATGGCGCCGTAAATGTCTTTTTTGTTTTTACAATTTCTTATTATTTTTCTCTCTGTGTTGTGTTGTTGAAATGGCTGTCTCTGGAATCCAATTCAAGACTGATCGGAGAAGTGCACCATATTAGGATACTTGCCCCCATGTTCATACCAGTGTGCCTACAAAGCGTTTTATTTGCATATTAAATAGTGACTAAGATTTTTGTTCATGATGTTTTTTATTTTTTGTAGTTTTACATCACTCTGGTTTGATGAAAAGCGAAAACTTTAAATTTAAATTCGAACAAAATTGTAGGATTGGAATCCGAATTTCAGTTTTAGATCAACTTTCTACGAGATCAGCAGAGATTCAGGGTGGTATACCGCAGTACTTCGATAATTGTTGTTGGATAATTATTTCGCTTTTGCTTTTGCTATTTTTACGGTTCAGTGCGGGTGGTGTACGATTGTTTTTTTTTTTTTTTTTTTTTTTTGCTTTGTTAATTTGTCTTCGATTTGATGCTAACGATTGAGGATCGTAAATAAAAAATTATTTGATTATATCTACGCATTGGAAAATAAAACTCCAGAGCCTTTCGAAGAAGGACAGTTCTGTGGAGTTTTTTGCAAAGTTCAATCGCCTTTCAGCTCAAAACTGTTGGAGTGCGTATTTAATATTCAAGATACAAATTTATTTAGAGAGACGTAAGTAAAAATGAAATAAAAACTTTTAAACTGTAGAGGCACGCATTTACAAATTGCAAAGCAAACGCATGCCTTGCCGGAATCACCAACGTCTTGACGACAAGAGCCAAAGCAGTGGCAACAGCAACAGCAACAGCAACGGCAACGGCAACGGCAATAACAAATAAGACGACGTCGACAACGACGACGGCGACGATTCCAATGGGTATGGCGATGATGTCATTATTTCCTATTGCGCCCCACTATGTACCCGCTATAATTCTTTTATAATTTTTATTGTATTTTTGCATATTTATTATAGTTTTTCTTCTTACCTTTTTCCCTCTTATTTGTTTATTTGCGTGAGTTTAAAAGAATATATCATAAAGAAATTTATGAAAGCGAATGAGGTAGACAAACTAAATGGAAATGTGCATGTGCGTTAGTCGCAAAGTTTTCCAAATACAAGCGTCCACATTTGTATGCTTTTGTCGCCACTTCTTGGTTTGTTGCAACCGAAATAGCATGGGGGATTTTTATTTTTAGCCAAAACGTTCAACCATAAGACAAAGAGGAAGACAGACGCTTAATAGTATTATAGATGGACAAGATGGAGATGGGTTTGGTTTGGTGCAGTGATAAATTTGATGTTAGAATTGTCGACGAACAACTTTGATCAATGTCATGGGTTTTTTCTATTTTGAGGAATTTCTATTAGCTTTGTGTGCCCGTACTCAAATCATTTTTCCAATATTTTAGTCCAAAAATGATTGATCGCTGAAAATCAAATAGACTTAAGGTTTTGATCAATATATCAAGTTGGGAAATGGAAACCTTTATATTGTACATACATATATCGTCATACAATAGATTCCCTCTAACCGAAACTTGATGTGAAATTGATAAAAATAGATTGCCCTACGTCATAGATATAATCATTGGATTATAAACGGACCGGTTATCATTTGTTTACCACTCGGATAGTGAACTTGTCTATTGTATTCATTGTTTGTTTCTTTAATAGAAAAGCAATCGCTTTAAGAATACAGCTGCTTCACAAAAGTTATTCATTTCAGAATAACAGCTCTCTCAAATTAGCGCTTCTTGTTCTTCTACCAAAAGGCTGACGTCCCTTTCCACTTGAACGCGCTATCTACAGCGGGGTCTTCCTTTACCAATTTGGCCCAGGGATAATACTTCGGGTCGGAGCGGTGATGTTTATTAGTTAAACATGTCTGATAACGTAAATTTGATTGTATGGCCCATATGAGTCTGTGGTTTATCTTCTCCAAATTGCATGCTTCCGCAACATACAGTAGGACTGGGACGATATGTGTCTTTTACATTACTTTTTTCAGTTTGTTGTTGAACTTGTTTCTTAGATGCTTTGCTTGATCAAAGAAACAGGCGATGGGTAAGAGTGAATTTTGCTTGGTCTCTACTAATGTTTCGTTGTTTGCATTTACGACGGAGGCTAGGTAGGCAAATTTTTTGATCACCTTAAAGTCGAAGTTTGCTGTACGAGCTGTTTTTGTGCGGCGTCCTGTCCTGTCGACAGAATATGCTTTGTGCTACTTTCGTTTGTCAGTAAACCAAAGTTGTTGCCTCTGCTTTAATAGGCACAAGCGCTCCAGTTGCAACTCAATAATTTCAATGTATCAGTAGTTGTACAGACTTGAAAAATTGTGCCTTTGGCTTTGATCTGTAAATTTTGCACTTTTCTCTTAGGAATGATGTTAAACAAATCATATGACGGTGCGTCACTATGCCTGTATAATGTCATTACCAATTTTATGGAGATCCTATATAGACGTCTCTAGAAAGGCCTTCATATGGGACCTAAACAAGTGGTGGGTATAGATTTGAACTTTCTGCGTCTTTTCAATAATGCGCTGCATAGTGAATATTTGGTCGATGTTGAACTTATTACACCGACAAGTACTTATTATTTTGTTAATACAGGTTTTGAAGCGTTCACATAGTACGGTAGATAGAATCTTTCATGAGACTAATTAAGCGACATATGCAAATATATGGTGATTCATCGTGAGGTTTGATTTATAATGTAAAATAAAACACAAATTTGGAAGTGAACTTAAAATTTTTATTATCGGTTAAAAGAACAAGTCATGGCATTTCCTTTTCGAAAATGATATCATGTAAATGTTGGCCACGACTACGTCTGAGGTGGTCCATTCGGAACGTCCAATTTTAGGCGACTCGTTCGAGCATAACGACTGGTATCTCGCGGATAACACTAGTAATGTTGGCTTCCAAAGCGCCAATCGTAGCTGACTTATGCTTGAAAACCTGAGACTTTTCATATCCCCAGAGAAAATAGTCCAAAAGTGTGATATCGCACGATCTTGGCGGCCAAGTTACGGTGACAAAACCTGAAATTAAGTGCTCATTAAAATGATTTCTCAAGAAGTCCATTGTTTCACGCGCTGTACGGCTCGTAGCGCCGTCTTGTTGAAACCAGAGCTCACCGAGACCATGTGCATGAATTTCAGGAAGCACATAGTCCGTTAACATACCGCGCTAACGATTACCATTGACGGTAACATTCTGATTTGCCTCATTTTTGAAAAAAATGTGGACCAATGATTCCACCAGCCCATAAACCACACCATACCGTTGTTTTTAATAGATGTATTGGTAGCTCTTAGTACTCTTCGGATTGCTCATCAGCCCAAATATGGCAATTTTGTTTATTAACGTATCCATTGAGCCAGAAATGGGCTTCATCACTGAACAAAATTTCACGATAAAACACCGAATTTTCATTGAGTTTTTCCAAAGCCCAATCCCTGAAAATATGACGCAAATTCAAGTCGCCTGGCTTCAATTCATGCACAAGTTGAATTTTGTACGCTTTTAGGCCGAAATCCTCACGTAAAATACGCCAATTTGTCGAATACGCCAAGCCAAGCGGCTGAGAACGACGACAAATCGATACGTCACGGTCTTCGCGTACACTCTCTTCACTACGTACTGGATGTTTACTAATGTAAACTGGGACTCGAACTTGCGAATGGTTGTCCATTGATGGTTTCACCCGGTTTTAGCAGCTCATAATACAGCACACCCATCTGATCCCACCAAATACAGAGCATTACCTTCGCGCCATGGATATTCGGCTTTGCCGTTGATTTGGCTGATTGGCCGGGTTTCACATATGATATTTTGCGCTTGGGGTTGTCGTAATGGATCCGTTTTTTATCACCAGTAACAATCCGATGCAAAAATGACTTCCTTTTGTGTCGTTCCAGCAGCATTTCGGACATGCAAAGCCGCCTTTCGACGTATCTCGGCTTGAGTTCATGGGGAACCCAATTTCCTTGCTTTTGAATATATCCAGCTGCTTTTAAACGTTTTGAAATGACTGCTTGAGTGACACGCAACGATTCTGCGAGCTCTTGTTTTTGGCAACAATCTTCATAGAGTAATGCTTCCAGTTCTTCATCTTCAAACTTTTTTGGCTGCCCAGGACGTTCATCGTCTTCCAAGCCAAAATCACCACTTTTAAATCGTGCAAATTACTTTTGGCACGTTCGCTCAGCTAGCGCATGTTCACTATAAACTTCCACCAAAATACGGTGACTTTTGGCAGCAGTTTTCTTCATGAAGAAGAACTCCCGCAAAAACAATTTTTCAGGCACAAAGTTCGACATATTTGAGTGAAAAAAAAAAAATTATTGTTATTTACGCTTCAAATGATTGACATATACTGAAATGACGTACACTGACAGTAGCTATCGAACGCATGTTCCAATGGAATAATAACAATGGAATAATACAAGTTACGCCATCTCTTAGCAAACCGCACGAATAGCAAACCATAGTATTATTACATACTTCGATTGTTGATGTAAATATTATGAAAATATTATGAACGCCAGTAGGTGTGACAAATCGTAATCTAATAAGAAGAACGAGCATTAGCTGATCTTTACCTTGAAAAACCGACAGTGGACAAACTTGAAATTGAGCAATTCACCATGTTCAACTAAGATTGGAGAAAGCCGGTCCAAAAGATTTAAGAGGCTCAGTTCGGGTCGTAAAAAGAAAAATTATTGGATCACTCAAATGCAAACATGAGTAAATTTTTGACCTCAGCAACGAGGTGATCCAAAATAGAACAGCGCAGCTACGATGCAGATTCGCGAAAAAAATGTGTTAAATATTGACAGGTCATGTTAGGTGTTAACACCTGCCGTACATATCTTTCCGAGCACTAGATCACAGAAACCACATGGTAGTGCATCTCTCCGTCGCAGCTCAGTATATGTTAAGAGCTTTGTTTTTGATATCATGTGAGACCTTTTTTTATTTTTGGTAAAATATCAAATTTAACCATTTCATCTTAATGAAGAAATTCGAGTGAATCCTCTCATATACGTCGATACAAACAAATAAAAGTCTAGATTTAAAATTCGTTGGTTTTGTCCAAGATTTTCAGCTTGCAACTATTCGGATCTTCTAATAGCTATCAAAGGTGTACTGGTTTTCGCTTTTTACGAGTATCTCCAAATTTATGTGATATTTAATAATTTCTGATAGTCTTGTTATACCTTAAAAGTGTTTTTGCTTTCTGCAAGGCAAATGAACGGCTTTCACTTTTGTGCATCACCCACACACTGAACCAATTAACGTGTTTAATTTCTAAAACCCATTTTAGTCGAAGTAAGCTCTAAGTTTCTTTCTATATGTGTTCCTTATTTAAAACAACATTTAATGTGTTTGTTTTGTGTTAAAATTATTAAAGGCAATCACAATACCGTCATCGAAATAAAGTAAGCGTATTTACTGTTCGTCTATGTGTGCCAAATGACTGATTACTGATTCAGCCTATATGTCTAAGTTCAGATTTTTACTGGTAATTTCAAATTTGATTTTTATTGTCCTGCTCACTACAGATGCTGCTTGTTAACGTTCCCAGCAACTAGGCATCTGCCCGAGGAAAGATCTTGGCTTGCACACGTATAAGATCCAACTGGTACAGCAATCGAAGCCAATGGACCATTGTTTGCGTCGTACGTTCAGTGAATTGGTTGTAGATTAACTGTAAGTTAATCCATCCAATCATCTTCAATAATGAGCTTCATTTCTGCCTTAATGGTTACGTTAACAAGCAAAATTGTCGTTTGTGGAGTGGGCAAAATCGTCACCCGACTTTCGAGACACCATTGAATCCAAAAAAAAACTCATTGCTTGGCGCGATTTGTGTATGCCTCATGAGGGATAGTTTTCTCATTTTTTCTCAAATATGAAGACGGAGCCAATGTTTCCATTAATGGCGAACGCTATTGGCAAATTATTTGTGATTTATTGATTCCGTCAATAAATTTGTCAATAGCAATTGTCTAGAAGACGAATGATTCTATTAGGACGGTGCAACGAGCGAACAATTCAAGAAATGGATCTGCCACTTGCCTGCTAGGTCATGTGATTTGATTCCTTTGTGCTACTTTTTGTGGGAGTATGTCAGATTAATCATGTATGCTGATAAACCAGCTACAGTTGATGACTTAGAAGCCAATATTCCGCGCGTTATAGCGGAATAAGGCTGGCTATGCTGGAAAAAGTGGTGCAAAATCGGACCGAGAGGACGGCCTTCACAACACGCAGTCGTGTGTGAAATGCTCAATGCTACAGATTTTGCGGGGTAATAAAAGCAAAATATACTACCTTGATCAAAAAAAATTTCGGAATTTATTCAGAAAATTAAAAATACAAGTTTATTCATCTAAACTATATTGTCCCCTTCAAAGTAATCCCCATCGACTGCAACACACTTATGCCAGCGCTTGATCCAATCCTCGAAACATTTTTTATATTCGGTTTTCTGTTTACTGTGTGGCCTTCTGGCAAAAATCGTTATTGACCAAAATTTCTTTTGCTCCATCAATGTTTTCGTCGATTTTCGATGTCGATGGTCTGCCACTGCGTTCATCATCTTCGATTGACTCACGACTACTTTTGAACCGCTCGTGCTACTGGTAAACGACCGTTTTCTTTAGAGAATCGTTGCCAAAACACCTTTCCAACATTTCCAACATTCGTTGTTGCAAATTTAAATCTATTTCTAAAATTGTAAAAAATCGCCAGCACACACAGAGATAGATGTACTCTTGGCTACGTAACTTTTGCAAATATCAAGCTATGACTTTAAGATTTAGAAGGAATGTCAAAAACAGATGTACCAACTTAACAAAAAATACATAACTCAAATCGGAACAATTAGAGCGCCACACGGTGGTTATTCCGTTATTCCGTAGGTCATTTGTTTCATTTTTCTGTTTTATTTTTAATAAGAATGCTGTACGTATAAAAAAAAAAAAAAATAAAAGATTACAGATTTTTCGGAATTCGTTAGGGACTTTGAATAGAGATGATGGATGAACCTTTAGTGGGTCAGCTTTCATATTCCCAAAGCGGCTAGTTACTTATTCCGGATTATCGTACTCTTTTTCCTTCCCACCGTTCCAGGTTGAGTAATGTGCAAGGAGCTGACAAAGAGGCCACGTTAAAAATTTACTCTTAGCAATAGCTTCGAATAAGGACAACAAAAACTAACAGACGCCTAGACATATTAAACATATATGTGGGATGAGATGGGTCAGACAAGAGGAGGATAACTGATATATACTACGGTGACTGGTACAAAAAAAAAAAAGTAGCGTCTATTTGGGTAAGGATTTGATATAAAGGACAGTTTTATAGAAGAAATCTTCAGCCACGTAAATGCATAGTAACAATCCGTGTCAATTTGAAATTGAAATTAAATTTGCTGTTTGTCGGTCTATCACTGTGGAGTATACAAAGGAGTATATCACTTGTTTAGAAAGCATTTAATCAATTTGATTACTCTGCAATCAACCCAAGGCACAACTCCAGTATTATATCCGAACATCCCCCTACCAGCGGCGAATGTTAATTCAGACCACTACGGATACGACGATACAAAAACTGCCAAACTCACAAGACCAACACCAGATGTCCAATTTTCCAAAAGCCCTTTCAACTACTCAGCGGTGCGTTTGCAAAAATTGGAACAAAAGCGGCAAAAATGGGTTAAGTTGTGCATACATAGGCTATCAATAAGAATAGACGCACTCAATTTGGTGATTCAGACAGACGCTCACAATAGACAGCTATAACTTTGAGGTAGTTGGATATTTTTATCTTTACTTCTATTTGTCTGTAAACATTTCCAACCACTGTTTCTTTAGCTAAAGACAATTAAGTAATAAGACTTTGTCATGAAGTATTAAGGAGAATCTTAGTAGGACTTCGTCATCGGAGTTATGTTCTGCGGCGCACTAGCAGAGCCGTCAGCAAATGCCGATGAAGATATTCTTGGTCGTTTGAATCCAAGTTAATACCAGTAATTTTTGCTCTTGATTACGTTGGCGGACTTTGTAGGAGGAGACATATATAACAGCGAATTCTAACAGCTTTTTAGTGCGCATCAGTATGAGATGGGATAATGCCTGAAGAGTCTTTGATTCTCACCTGGAGAGACACCGCTGTAAGATCAGGCCGGGTCCCCAGCTTCGCCCATCAATGACGTTGTCTAATAAAAAGCGGGGTAGAACAACAAACTGGTCTGACGGTACGGGTTTCCAGATGACGCCACCGAAAGTTGCTACGATTTGTTACAAGTTACAAGTGGCCGGTCATAGATCCTTTTGGTGGCAGGACCACCGTTAGTCCCTACCAGGACTTAATCACGGTACCATGGGAGTCATGAGAGGGAATCATGACTTATTGTTGCGGGAATTGTCTTCGACCCAAAGTATTCGTAGAGTAGCAAAAAGTACAGGGTGCTGTGAACCTAAGATTAGCAAGAGGTTTTAGATCGACTTCGACCCAAACCAAGGGTGAGCTTGTGGCTGCAACACAAGTTCTGCTTTGGTATCAAAATTGAGTGAATTGAAGGAGAGCAATTGTAAGGCTTATCCCTGCCACTATGGATGTATGGACATCCCTTGGACTTAAATCTACTCGATAGGTGTCTTACGTAAAATCCTTGACTATGTAAGGTCGGACTATCGCGTTACGTGCCTCACAGAAGTGGAAGGAGATCTCAACTATTTGAAAGTGCTCAAATAGAGTCAGTTGAACAAAGACTGCTTTAGAGTAGTTGATTGTGATCATAACCACCCTTAAAACATTCTTCATAAAACCGCTGTAATTATAAATAAGTAGTTGTGGACAGAAGTGGCTTCCCTGTGGCACATCACTGAAATCATTGATTGAAATCTTACCGTGGGTCTTAAAAGTTCTTGTGGTTACTGTTTCGTGAATCGAAAGATTTTCACTCACAAAATGCTTTGAATTATGCTTATCGCTCTTTGATTGATTGTGTAGATAATTTGTAACTCCTATGCTTCTCGTGTTACGTTCCGATCTGGTACAAAACAGATAACACGATTTCTGAAACAGTATTCAATATTCAATTCTATGAATTCAGTGGGTAGAGTCGGTATTTCGGCATCCGAATTTTTAATTGCCCCATAAAGAAAAAAAAGCTACGATTAACAAAAAATCTTGCTTGCTGTTAATGAAATGTTTTTCCTCTCTTAAAAAATAAAAAAAAAAAAATATTCCAGTATACCTACATTGAATTCATAATTCAAATCATTTTATTTATTTAGATCTGTCTGGGCGTCTATCTTCAAACGTCCTTGTTGTATTTCGCGATCAATTTTACTATATGACCAGATGCCGAAGCGCTCAATACATTTTCACATTGATTGGTAAATTGATTTAAAACACATACGCATATATTATTGATAAACACACCGTCATGCCCGCCATGCCGTCAATACGGGTTCCACTTATGAATTTGGAATTTGCGTACGATGCCATCTCGTCTTTATACCCATTGTGCTTGAGCTTGAGCTGTCAGTTCAGCCTACTTGTTTGTCTGTTCCTAGAATCTCTGAATACTTCTAGACTCGAGAATTGGCGAACATTTTTCCAATAGCTATTGGCTTTTCCACATCATTAAACAGGCCATATGGAGAGAGACCCCGTTTAAATTTCCTCTAAGCGTCGTATGTCCCGCCACACCTAAAAAAAAAAAAAAAAAAATCTTAATTGAGGAAGATTTAATAAAATGTAAACGAAAAAAATACGAAATGAGAATAAAGAAAACAACAAAATGAGTTCATGCTTCTGTAAGTAGTATACAGAGTTCGAGTATAAGTAAAAGTACAAGTACTACCTACGGGCTGTTGCTGCTGTTCTGTTTTCTGCTGATTGTTGCGGCTATTGCTTCAATATCTCTCGTGACAGTTCTGAGATCATTCAATTAAGTCTGAAGTCAAAAAAGAAACAACAAACGAAAGAGCCTTCTCATACGTAAGTCATTGATGGCCATTGGCCAATTCTTATTTTTGGTTGATCTTAGACTCAGTTGGACATGACGCCTTTGCTAATTTACTTAGAACATGATCATTAGAACGTGACACTTGTCGCTCGAGGTTGATATTGTTGCTTTTGTTGCTTTTCTCTCGTCGTTATTCCCTCAGTTGAAAGTTCGAAAAGAATAACAAACGACACGACAATGCACATCCTTGACCTCAAAAAAGTCACCAAACGAGCGGTCTTTGTTTTATTGCGAACGAATAAGAAAAGAAAAACGAGGAAATGTGTGTTACAGTTGTCGTATCCCACGTATGTGCTAGTATCGCCATACGTATAAACGTACAAATCGGAGTTCTTATTTAGCGCAAACTGCTAGAATTACATCATCGCACAACTACTGGACAGACGAGTAATCATGGGGGTAACTTTATACGACTCTCTGATGTATATAACGCACGACATTCTAAAACACTAACGTCATTGGAGTTATGAGAGAAGATGTGCAATTAACAAATCAATTAGTGCGCGTTATGAAATTTTAAGAACAAAACTCTGTGGAACCTCAACCATAATATCGAACTGATAGACAGGTGATGATTTCGGAATTAGAACTTTTGGCAAACCTTCGACGTGTGTACACAATTTACCTCGAGAAGAGTAAACTCTGTGCCTTTGAAATTTTATGAGATCGGTTAGAGAACCAAGCAATAAATCCAAATACTGACACTATACATCCATGGACAAAATTATTAGGCACCCCTGAATTTTCACTTTTAATTGAAAACCATTTTTAAAAAAAATTTATGTTTCTACCTTCTACTTATTTCTATTGGTAGTATTAGTTTACACTTAAACTAATATTTCGTCGGTTCACCCTTGTTTAGGTGGGGTTAGCTATCCACCAATCGTTTGCATACAGAAGAATTTGTACTGTTCTATACTCTATGGATAGTCTGTTCTAACTCGGGTATGAATTTGCACTTGCGGGAACAGATGTTTTTCTTTAGATGAGCACATATGTAGATGGTCAATTGGATTAAGGTCAGTGGTCTGAGCGGCCCACCCAAGACCTTAACCCCCTTTTTGCTGGCAACAACTTTCGCTTTTGCTCACAGTATGACACAGAGCATTGTCCTGTTGGAAAATGACTTGATTTTTTCTCTTTTCATTTAATTTTGTAACAGAAGGCTTGAGAGTTTGTTCCAGTGTGTGATGAACTCTTAGAGTTCTATCAAATAAGCGCAGTTTTTATTCCGCTGGACGTCATAAAAGCCTAAATCATCACACTGTCCGCTATGTGCTTTACGGTAAAAACCAGACATTCGGCATTATAAGCTTCCCACAAAAGATGAAAAAAAAGGAAGCAAAGATTGTGTTGAAGTTGAGAATATTAATGTATCATGTTCTTATGATTTCAGTCAAGATTGTGATTGTGCAATAAACCATAAAATCTTTTCCCATTCTAAAGGTGCCCAATTCCTATATCTTTTCGTCCAAGCAAGTCGTTTCTTTTTGTTAGCTTCTGAAAGCCAAGGCTATTTCCTATTTTTCTAGCTTCGAAGCGATTTTCGTTAAGTCCTCTGTCAACGGTTTTAAAGAAAATATCAACTCCATGGTACAAAAATTAAAAAAAAAAAAAAAAAAAAAAAAAACGTCGCCAAAACTGCTTTCACTAGTCAAACACTTCACACGAAGTAATGCTTGTTTATACAACATTTTTTTTTTTTTTTTTCCTGAAAAGAGATGTAACATTCTACACTAACCACAACAAACAAATTAGAGAAGAATGTATTTTATTTGCGGCAGTAGGAAAAATAATAATAAAAAAAGGGTGCCGAATAAATTTGTCCATGGCTGTATGTTTGAAATGGGATGATTCATACAATTTCGAACATCTCACTATCACACTTATCAGTGATTGCCTTTCGCGTGTTCAAAACACGACGGTAACTATAGTAAATGCCATTCGTTAATTCATGGCAATATACGTCATTACAATAGGCGCTGTGAATATAAAGGAATAAAATTGTTCGAGGTGGGCCTGCGCCTATACTACTGTGTACTGTATAGTACTGTGTATTGTTTCTAGTGCTCATAACTGACTCTAGAAGGTGGTCAAGTACAAAACTGTAGAAACCGTTGGTCTTGTGTGCCCTTCTTGTCGACAGCGTAGTGTGTTGCCGTTTCTGTTTGAATATCCATTAACATATCACTGACGGACTTTTGAAATATTATATTTCTAACTTGGTGTTGAAATTTTAAAATGATAGTCTGTTTCCTTCGGAATCAGTTTTTGTGTTAGGAGCTCAGTAGTGTTGTACTTAATTATTTACAAGTACTTAAGGTGGCGCAATCCGGGGTGGACTTGTGCCTCAATCAACAAGCGTTTCCACTCAGTTTGATTTATAGCTAGCTGCCTTCAGTTTCGTACACTAAGTTGGTTGAGTTTTCTTTTCACTCGGGTGCGCTACCTGATCTACGGTCTTTCTCTATTGCCCTTGGTGTCGCTTTAAATCTCTTACAGTTCCTCGCTGTATCTGCTTCTCCTCTCACCGTCTATGCTAAGGGAACCGAAATCACCCTGCATTGCAAAATTGGTCCACATATATCTAGTCGTAAATTGAAAAATTTAACCCCACTGGCTCTACACTCCAGACATCCCCCTACGGATTTTCCGAAAGAATTATAAAAGCTTCAATGAGAAAGTACCTACAGTACCAGTGCCAACCATTTCATCGTCAACTACTTGCACCCTGATCTGAAATTATGCTGTAAAACCACAGAGAAAGTGTTCCGGGGTGTCATCGTAAATCTCACACTAAGACTCGCAAGATTTTGTGTCACCTAGGAAAAGCGTAATGCTCCTTTATAAAACCAGTAAATACCCCATGTCTACAGTCGTTTCTAATGAGGAACAGCTAGAAAGTCACTGATCTCTTTGAGATATTCTATTAATCTGAGAGGAAAATAAGCAATGGAGGCCCCATATGAAATGCAGGCAGTCCTAACGCAGGTTCGGGTCCGGACGTACTTTTCCCCGACGCCTTGTGAAAGGACCCAGTATGGTCTAAAGTGCAGCTTGGCCGTCAGTAAAGACGCAGATACTTTCTCACAGAAGAAGAAACTTGGAAGGCATCCTAGATCGGCTTTGGAGCAGTTCGTACACCACCAACTAAAAATACTCTCCTGACTCAAATTCTGGTCGAAACTATGTCTGAGCCAAGGAAAATCGATTATGTTCCTTTGTACTCGTAGCAACATAAGTTTGGTGACAATGACTAGGTGGCATTGCATCCATGAAATGAATTGATTGTAGTCCTTGATATGAATATCAAGATGGGATATCAGTAGTATGTCAGCAAAAGTCAGCAAGAGCAAGAAAGTCCCCATGTGGTTTTTTAGTTTGGTGTAAGCAGCGATGACGTATTTATGTACGTGAAAGCTTCTTCACAAAATAACCGGCAAAAAGAACAAAATTGGTCTTATCGTTGCCATGTAGATTCAAAAGATCTACCATTATTCAGCGACAATCCTCATGTCTTGGCGAAAATTCATTTACACTGCCAGAAAGACAACAGCATTTTGGATGAGAACAGCCAAATATGTATTGGAAAAATGTAGGACGATAACACTTGATGGGGTATATAAGTCTGCTTCCTCTTTCCCATGAGGAGAACAACCTCGGTTTCGGAAAGATTGTCAGTAAGTCTATATCAAATTCATCAGTCATCATTGAGATAAGCTACCTCGATCGATCTTGTCTCAAAAGCCTTCATAAGAAGCACAATTTGTTAAGATGCCAGTCTTCCTCCAAATTAGTCACAAATGATTTGTTTAGAAATTTTCGGGTTCCTTATAAATTGGTTTACAATCTATGTTCTACCATATAACGACAGACTAGTGTTTCTTTGCTCACCGCGTCAGATCAAAATATTTGGTGAGGTCACTGTTTGGGCTCTGAACAGCTTCCTGAATCATCTGTCTTTTTGCAGAGTTTACGCGAAGGATTGAGGAATTTGTTTAGGTCTTCCTTGAAGCATATCCAATTGATTTTTCTCGGATTCTTTCTTTTAAAAAAGGTCGAAACCTCGCATCCGTTGAACCCATATTCCACATGGAATTCTCCGACAGTACCTTCCAGGTGATATTTTCCTTAGCGTGCCTCTTGGATAGTGTTTAATATTGACTGGGAGCCAACAGTGTTGGCAAATAGTTCAGACGATAGTATGAAGTCCGGGAGATGATTGTCACTAACGTTGCCTTTTCCAGTGCTTCAAAAATTATTCTGATGTCAAACCATATGATAGCCCTGCAATTTTGAAGTGTCTGAATATCCAATTTTAAGCCCTTGCCAATTGTTAGATTTTGGTTTTTGTGCTTTGTGCCTCGTTGTTGGCGTTGTTAAATGACATGACATCTGAAGGTACCTTTCGTCCAGTTGTAGTTTTCGGTCTTTTATGGTAGGCGTAAACCAATGTTAACTCTTCTGATTGGATTCTTCAATCCAATTCACAGATGAACGATAATTGATGTCAATGACATAAGATTTCGATTGTTTTCTCCACACTGCATCAAAATATGTGCAACATTTTGTGCCCGTTCGTAATAAGTACACGTGTGATTTTTTTTTCACAACCCCTGCAATTGTGTAGCTTGCTATTGAGCAAATAGTCTTTCGCTCACTTGCTTGTAGTAAAGCCTTTCTCCACCTTTGGCGACACTCGATGAAGAGTAAATACCGGCTTTATGCGCGAAACGAGCTAACGGATAAGTTGGTTAAAAAGTTGTTGGAATTCAGGTGAAAAGTATTTTTCTGTAACGTGAGACAATTTTGAGTCAACCTGAAAAACTAATTGACGATTAAAACTGTAGCAATTTTGTACCATTAAGGCATTAACGTTTATCGTAAAGATCTAAGCATTAACACAACAGGAAGTAATCGAGATTTTTCTCTGTTTAAGGCTCTCTCCTATCCTCTATCCGAAGTTTTAATTGAATGCATTCGCTTTCACTTAAAATCATGCACAAACACTTGTATCTACGAAATGCATTCTGAGTAATTCAATAGCTCAAAATGTCTTAAGATACACAAAATTAAATTTTCATTCGAATACTAGCTAGTACTCAACAAAATTCAATTCTCCATGGGAAAGGAGGCAAATTCGAATGATGATGAGTATGCGGGTATCATTTTCCCTGAGATGCAGTCAATGCTTGGATATAGTACATTTTAGTCTTTAGTGCGAATGTAAAATGAATGTAAATTGCTGCACTAGAAATGCTATAGTTCTAGATACCTACTCAAAGTGTCTCCAATTCGGTATCGGGCGGTGACATCATTTCTCCTTGAACTCTCTCTTGTATAGAACCGCATGTTACTTTCTAACTGCCGGTGTTTCACTGTGATAGAATTACAGGGCGAGAATAGAGTGCAGTAAGTGCATGTAGTACATGTGTTGTCATCGTGTTTCTAGCTGTTGTTTTCCAGCGATAACAAGCTACTGATGGACAAGCTTGTTGTTATCATCATTGTAACCAATTTTAAATTAAATCCATTGATAGAAAATTAACAAAAACAAAACTGGTTGCAGTACAAATCTAGAGAAAGGAAAACATATTTTTGTTTCAAATAAAAATGCATTAGCTGATTAGCTAGGTGCTAAATCGAATAATCTCGCCTGTTCCACATCTAAGTCACCTTCAGAGATGTGAATTTTTTTCTTAGAGAACTGCGCTTAAACTAGGTCGGCCACGATTATAGAGTTTCGTCTGTAGTCTTCTTATATGCCTTCAACGACTTTCATGTCTTGCATGTCATTTCTATTCTCAACGTTGTATCCGACAACTGGGCGAAGTGGAGGGAAGAGGCCTTGCATTCTCCAATTTAGAAGATACAAAAGTTGAAGTTCAACATTTTTTTATGAAGAACGACAACGATGAAGATAACGTGAATGCTGGAACGATGAAATGGAGGGACCTAGTAAAATAGACAAAAAGAAAAGCAGAAAAGCCCTAATTAATTAATCTATTGTTTAAATGGCATACTTGCCAGACGAACATTTAAAGAAATGAATGAGTGTTGTTAGTATGAGCAGTTGTCCTGTTTTTTTTTTTTCCTTTTTTTTTAATTTCCCTGTTTGGCAGGCATGCTTATACCACTGCTGCACCCACTTACTACATCGTTATGCAGAGAAAATACTCTTGGCATACAAAGATATGGAAATAGAAATGTACGACTATAGCTGGCAAATGACCATTCATCCTGATGTTGCTGGAATGGATTCCGTTCTTCTCGTTTTTTTTTTTGCTCATCTTTGGAACGGGAAATTAAAATGGAAGTGCAGTATTTCCTCTGTTATTTGGGTGATGGTTTTTATCACATATCTCGTGCCGTTTTCTTCTTATTTCACTTTGCAACGTGAACGATCTACTCACATCCACAAACTGCTTGTAGGTTCTGTTTTTACCTCCTTCCAACATCAAAGATACAGGAAAAATCCGTGAAAATGAAATTGTATCGATTTTGGATCCGTTCATCTACGGCAAAGTGGGCGAGGAGGAAATTCTTCAGGTTTTTGGGTAAGCACCTTTAGCTTGGTTAAACTATGAATTTGATATCATGGTTGAGCCGTTGTGCTCGTGACACGCTTGGAAGAATTCAATTTTATTAATTCGTTTTTTTCTTTTTTCTTTTTACTCTGAGCACTCAAATTTATTTTCGAATTCTCTCTTCGAAGATGGAGTGTATTGGCACCTACTGGTTGTAAAAAATTTGAACATTTGGGGAAATTATAATATATATCTGTGTGTGATCCTTTCCTAATTTTTATGAATTTGTAAGATATGTTATCAAAAGTGTTTGGAGAGAAATGGGTGTGTGAGCAGTTTAAATAGCTCTATTGCAACATGGTTATGGTCCCCTTCCGACTCGTCATCTTACGTTTAAGTGCTTGTTAAGGACAATATTAAGCTTACTCCTTCATTTCCTGCCAAAATTGGTCTGGAAATTGACCCTTGTTCATTGTTTTGGCTAAGACCAACGAACAACTCCTTTTGATTTTGGTAACACGCCGCTTTTTAATACACCGTTCAGAACTGAAGCAAAACGCTCCTTCCATCTTCCTAGACCTCATTTGTTTCTGTCTGAACATGTTTATGATTTTGTAGACAGTATTGCAGCGTTTTCTGCAGCCGAAGTGGTGATATAGTTAGCTTATCATGTCGTTGTGCATATCTCATTTTTATTCGGTTAAATGACACAAGCTCGTTCCTAGCTTTTTCTAGAGTTATTGCAATTTGAGCACAGCATTTCAGTCGCCGTTTTCTTATTCAGGAGTCTACAGAAAGCCATGTGCTCTGTCTATCGTTGTGGCGATCTGGGCTCAAATCTAGGTCAACGTCGAAAATATTGATTTTTCTTACGTCATATGCCAAGATTAAAATCTTCTACCTAGAAAAAAGTCTCTCACTCGCAACAAAATCGTAGGTCGTACCCTCTGCTTACAAAATTGGCGAGACAAACAACATAGAGCGGCAACCTTGAATTTTGTAACAGGTTCTGTGCTAGATATAAAGTCCTTAATAGCCAGGCGATTGTCATTACACGAATCGACAACGTTTGTCCTTGCGAATCTATTGTTGCACCAGTCAATATGTCTTTTGTCAATAGATACACGGTTGTGTTCGATGGGGATCTTCAGCAAAACACTGCTAACAATCATCATAATAATATCAATAAATAATTCATGTTATTTTACTAGTTTTTCAAAATCAATAAAAGGATGATGATGGAGATCCTTCTATAATTGATTTCGGAAATGGTAATTATAAAAGTGTAATAGCTGTTACCAACTGGAGGTAGAATTTATATAGCATTTTTTTAAAATCTCTGCTGTAACTTGAACCTTCATTATTTTTTGGGCCGACCTTTGTCGAACATGGTAATTGCTCAGCCTGAAGTTGTGCCACTATCAGTTTCTTATTGTGGAGACTAACGAAAATGCTCCGTTACATTTTATGATCTTACCGCCATTCATATAAGATTTGAGATCATTATCGATGTACAGTCTGTTTGGCAAAAGCGTGTGGCTCAGACAATAAAAAATGTTGGTTTCCTTTAGAATTTTCCTCCTCTAATGCGCATGCAAATTTTACGATTACTTCAGTTGCATCTAGTTTTCACAAGTTACAAGACTTATTCCGTAATGAGTCCTGTATATAAGATTTAGTTTGAAGACGTGTTTCTTGTTGCGGACCAAAATTATCCATTACACATGCAGCAAAGAATTTTAGAAAGTCAGAGAGAGTTTTATGAGGAAGTGGGTGAAACGACCAAAATTATTTTTTTAATGACGAAACTTCATTTTTTTATTCCTTGAGACGTGTGTGGACTGCTCACAGTGAAACTGTGCAGTGCATATTTGTGGCTGTTTCTTTGAAGCGGGTTTTCTAAAAGTAGTAACCTTTACCGGGAATCTCGATGCCAACTGTACAAAAAAGGATTATTGGCATCCGCTGAAATGCTATTCGGACGTGATAACAGGAATTGGCTCCCACAAGAGGACAACGAAACATCAGACATCCGAAACATCGTAGTAGTATCTGTCAGGGTTTTGAAGAGAGAAATAACGTCAATGTGTTGGATTGGCCAACTCGGTGTCCATATGCCAATCCGATTGAAAATATTTGGAGAATTAATAAGCAGAAGATTAAAGGAAAAAATATAAGGACAATAAAACAACTTAAACTACTTTTAAAAAGAATTTAGCGACAATTTCCGCAGGACAACGCAGAAAAACTGGCTTTAATTTGTCGAAAAAGGTGCGAAGGAATAATTTCGAATGGAGGAGGCTGGACAACATATAAGTACATTGCGCATTAAGAGAATTGTTAAAAACTTTAAAATAAATAATTTTGTTTCCCTAAGCCAAGTGGTTGTTTTATTTTAAGCCACACGCTTTTGTCAAACACACTGCAGATGTTATCGAAGCGATGCGATGTTCCTTTGAATTGAATATTTACTTGCCTCTCACAAAACCACATTGGCTGCCACGGAATTGCTCTGTCGACTGTTTAGCGCACTCCCGTATACTTTTATAGTATTTGACAATGGTAGATCGGCAATTGTTTCAATTTCTCGTGTTGTTTGTATCTTTATACAGTGGAATATGAAAGCTCTCATTCCACTGTTTAGGAATCTTCTTATAAGTCTTTTTTTTTCTATTGTAAAAAAATCGTAAGCCGTTTACTACTAAGATTTTCGATTGTCGCCCATACTTCGAAATATATGTGATCCAGTCCCACTGCACGCCCCCAGTTATTTATTTTTTTTTTTTTTCCTATAATCTGATGTTTCCTCCTCTTGCGCAAGTGTATGGTAACATGGCAGGGACTCGTCGTTATTCGCAGGCGTACTTGCTCATCGTCAATATATTTAACTAAGGCAATAGAATTTCGTTGTTTCAAACTCTTTAAAAGATTAGCTCTTTCCCTATGGTTCGATTGTATTTCTTTCATTATCATATATTGCCAACCGAATTCTGAGTGAGGTTTGTAGGTGTTATGAAATTTCCACTTTCTACGGCTTCAGTGGCTTATTTTCAGTCCTTATATGTAGCTCCATCATACATTATTAAGTTTGAATGTTATAAGCCGTTTGAATTGCTTCAGCGTTGACGTCTACCTAGACCCTAAAATGTAGTGGAACAGTTCTTTTTGTTTTAATAGCATGAGATGATTCAAATCGCCAACAGAAAATAATGCTTCGAAGAGTCCAATCTCTGAAGAGTATATACAATGTGTTCCAAAAAAAAAACCTATTTTTACTTTACTCACATACACATGTTTGTAGCCAAATTATTTTCTGCATTTAATTGGCGATCGCGCATTGTTTATCATTACAAAACGAATGCGACTCACCCAAAAGGGCCGCAAAAGAGTGTTAAGTCGGCAGCAAAATATTCAAAATATTTAAGTGTCCATCAACACAATATGACGCCAGCTTATCAGAATCTGGCATGCGCAATTCGTTTTGATGTATACGAGTATATACTTTAAGAAAAAAAAAAAATGATTTAATAGGATTTTGGCATTTTTCATTGATTTTTTAGACGCACGTTTTTGTTGAATTCATTATATATAGATCACAAGCAACTACACACATGGTAATTTATGAACTAAATTCCTTGTGATGTTTCTAAAAATATATGGCTATTAGTAAAGTTTTTTTTTTTACAAGTGGCAACACTATTTTCATGTAAAATTACAAGATCCGTTATTTAATGTTGCATTGACAATTGCACAAATTGATTTTTGTTAAGCAAAGCTGAATTTGTTTGGACACTGAAGTCGCGCTTTACGAATATCTTTTATTTTAGCTTGATTTTGGTGTGAAATTTTGATCAGAAGATTTGCTTTAAATCGCAATTCTGCAATTCGGACGTGCGCAACTCTATACGGCTGAGAAACGAAGACTTCTTATAAATCTTCGTAAGTAAAATAAATCTTTTAAATTCATCGCTGGGTTATAGGGCCGATCAAATAATTTCGTATCGAACGCAAGCGTGTGCGCAAGGGATTTTATGTACCCTTAAGTAAAGGTGACATAAGAAAAACAACTCCTACCACGGACGCCTACATTACAACACATGCCAAGCGAGATCCGTTTACATATATTCCCAAAAGGGACTGCAGCTGAAATTAATAACCAAATATCAGCCAACACTGTGCGGCGCCTTTTTTAAAAAAGCTAATCTACAGAAGCGGAAGAGCATTTGCAAATTTGTGTCACTTGGCCACTTGGTGTGGCCCAAAAGATTAAAACAAGTGGCGGAATATACTCTGGAGCGACGAGACTACAATCAATTTGAGAATGATGCTGGATTGGACAAGAATTCCACTAACGGTACACGAAAAAGACAGTAAATTATGGATTGGGCAATATATTGGTTTGCGGCTGCTTCTCGTGGAGTTGGCCCGAACCATGTTAGAAGATATCATAGAAGATATCATGTTGCCTTTTGCAGAGGCGGAAATACCTCTTTGGTATTATTTCCAACAAGAAAATGATCATAAGCACTCCTCAAATTTGTCAAGTGGTTGGTTTCAGCAGAACGATGTTATTGTTGTACAGTGCCCCAGCCAATCAGCCGATCTAAACAAGATCGCAAGAATAACTCTTCTATGCCCAACAGGTTGAAAAATTCATCCAAAATTTTGGTGGACATGGTGGTTACTGATGGGTCTGGTCTATAACTTAAGGTTTGCTAAGAGATGACGTAACTTGTATTAAACCATTGTTATTATACCATTGAAACATGCGTTGGAAAGCTACTGTCATTGTACGTCATTTCAGTATATGTCATTTGAAGCGTAAATAACAATAATTTTTTTTCACTCAAATATGTCGAACTTTATGCCTGAAAAAGTGTTTTTGCGGGGAGTTCTTCTTCATTACTTTAGTATGAAGAAAACTGCTGCCAAAATTCATCGTATTTTGGTGGAAGTTTATGGTGAACATGCGCTAGCTGAGCGAACGTGCCAAAAGTGGTTTGCACGATTTAAAAGTGGTGATTTTGGCTTGGAAGACGATGAACGTCCTGGGCAGCCAAAAAAGTTTGAAGATGAATAACTGGAGGCATTACTCTATGAAGATTGTTGCCAAACACAAGAAGAGCTCGCAGAATCTTTGGGTGTCACTCAGCCATTTCAAAACGTTTAAAAGCAGCTGGATATATTCAAAAGCAAGGAAATTGGGTTCCACATGAACTCAAGCCGAGATACATCGAAAGGCGGTTTTGCATGTCCGAAATGCTGCTGGAACGCCACAAAAGGAAGTCATTTTTGTATCGGATTGTTACTGGTGATGAAAAATAGATCCATTACGACAACCCCAAGCGCAAGAAATCATATGTGAAACCCGCCCAACCAGCCAAATCAACGGCAAAGCCGAATATCCATGGCGCGAAGGTAATGCTCTGTATTTGGTTTGATCAGATGGGTATGCTGTATTCTGAGCTGCTAAAACTGGGTGAAACCATCAATGGACAACGCTACCGAACACAATTAATCCATTTGAAGAGAGCAGTAGCCGAAAAACGCCCGGAATATGCGACCAGATACGAGGCAATAATTTTCCATCATGACAACGCTCGGCCCCACTTTACTCTTCCGGTTAAGAACTATTTGGAAAGCAGTGGATGGGAAGTCTTACCCCACCCGCCTTATAGCCCAGACCTTGCCCCTTCTGACTATCATTTGTTCCGGTCGATGCAGAACGCCCTTACTGAAATACGGTTCACATCAGAGCAGAATATAAAAAATTGGCTTGATTCATTCTTGGCTGCCAAGCCGGCGCAGTTCTTTTGGGATGGGATCCACAAATTGCCAGAAAGATAGGATAGCTTCAGATGGGCAATACTTTGAATAATACTATTGTACATGTTTTTCTTAAATAAACGTATTTAACCCGTTGCTTTTATGCTTGTTGTCGAGGAAAAGACTTGTGTTTTTAGTTGTTTACAATCATGGAATGGGGTGGCATCGAAAATTGTGACGTTGTGATCGGCTTATATTTACAAGTGTCATATGCCAAAAGGTGATATTACCGTCGAATAAACTTTCAATAAGCAAAATGATCGAGTGTTTGCTCGGACATCAAAAGAAGCTTCAGAACATATTCTAAGGTTTAAAAGAAGCCACCACCCACAAATGTGATGGTATGGTGGGCAGTGCGCTACGATGACATAACCAACTTCTATTTTTATGAAAAAGGGGTCAAGACTTCGGCGAAAGTTTACCAAACCACTGTTTTGGAAGACGTCGTTAGGGCGCTAAGCCCAATTATGTTCGCAAACAAGCACTGGTCATTCCAACTGGATTCTGCTTCAGCCTACAAGGCCACTCAGGAGTACCTAAGGAAGAATTTACCCGTCTTCACATCAACGGATAATTGGCCAGCAACCTCAAACTTTTAGATTACAACTTTTGGTCCGTTTTAAAGGGTATAGCCTGATCTACTCATCACCGAAATATTGAGTCTTTAAAGCGAGCCCTTGACCGCGCTGTTGACAACTTTCCGATGACGAAGACCCGTAATGCGATTAGTGATTGGCCAGTATGTTTCATGTCGTGCTCTAAGTGGTTAGGTCACTCTAGGATTTTTAAAAAATCGATTTATTTTTTATTGCTTTCAATGATCCCTTAGGACCAAAAAATGATATCCCAAATGATTACGGCCGGGATATATCTCGAAGTATTTGTGTTTCAAAGTATAGTAAAAGGCCTCTAGGTATTTATTTCTATCTGGCAAACAATTTTTTCCGCGAATTTTGCCAGTTTGACTTTGGAAGTGCCCCATTCGACCAAAAATGAATATATCAAAAAACTACGTATTTTTTTTAGCTGTTATGTACTCGTACAATAAAAAAAAGAAAAAATAGTGACTCATTCGCAGACCCTTATAAAAAAGAAAGATCATCTTATAAACGCTTCACAGCCGCCATTTTTAAATAAATTATTCTATAAAAATTATGTTTTATAGTCAAATATATATACAATAAACTTCTACCTTTGTAAATTTGTGATTTATTTTATATTTTTCCTGAAAAAAAAAACATTTTTTTACGGCCTCTAGAGTGGCCTAATCCCTTAAGGCAATTTCCAATGAAGTCTTAAATAACTTGCAGCTAGGGATTTGACAAATAAAAAGTATAAATTGGTTTTTAAAAATATCTGCGCGTTTTTATTTGGTATAAGTTTTTCTTTGTATCAATATTTATTACTAGATTAGGTATGTGGAGATTTTAGAAATAACCCCATTTCATAAACAAATACGGGTCCAAATATCTATCTCGCAGTTCAATTGAAAACAACCCTCATTTGTGGTTTGTACCATTAAACCTTAACTTGTTTCAAATTTTTCAAGTAAACTACCATTTGGGACAACCTTATGTACCTATAGATGCGAGTGTAGGATTGCTTAATATAATAAGCTATAGCTCGATATATTGGTTTGTAGTTTTTTCATCATTAACCATGGTTTTTTGGTCCGTTTTCAATGTAAGTAAGAGGTAGATTTTGTTCAGCTTTTGATCTTACTTTCCATTTCGGCAGGGATGACAACTTGATTTCTCCGACAAGAATATCTCGTGCTCTTGAAGAATACACAAACAAGAAGCAGTGTTTTCACAACAACCGCCCGTTCTGGAGATTACCTGGCATTATTTTCTTCAATTATAAGCTTCTTCAATTTCATTTCGCACCAACAGACAAGTCACAAAATTCCATTTTAATTATCCGTCCTACGCTCATCCGCAAATATCTACTGTTGAAATCTGGTTTAATAAATGATGCTGATATCTTACACTTTCAATTGCTTTTTATTTTAAAAGATATTGTTGTGAAGACTATTGAAACAAAGGTTATATATATGTGAATCTTAAACTAGGCACCGTTGTGTTTGTAAAGAAAAAAAAATTGGTCTAACCTTTTCATTGGCCTAATCAATCATGTGCTCAAGTTTACTAAAGTTTACTAAAAAAAAAAAAAAAAAACTCTCAATATCTATAAATAAGATAAGAGTTAATGAATAATTATTATTATGTCCATCCACACATACTCGTATACCACACACAAGACTAAGCTTCTCGGCTTACCACTCGCGTTAGTCATGATAAATTAGCGTACAGAACGTGTTATTATGTTTGGTTGATCTCTTCATGAACCTGTGCAAATCCGCATTATAACATGAGAAATTTAAATTTTTAAAATACTCCGCCTGATTATGGGTTTACACAAGGTAATCTACCAGAATGGGGGTACATGTTGACTGACGAAGGCTACGATCCAAAATCTTGTGACTAAAAACATTGGGCTTTCTTTTTATTTTTAAGTGGATACACAGTGTGTCTTAAATGCAACTCGTAACCGGATATTGAGAATTAATTGGATAGAAGAAAAAATTACTTAGTTTTCTTTTACTGAGAGAAGATTTGTGGCAAAAAAGCTAAGGCACTGAACTCTTGTTTGAGTTATGTGTTGAAATGTTTCTAAATTTATTGCGAACAAAGTCTATAAATCAACTTTTAAATCTTTACGAATACACATTCGTATGAAAATATGCTATTACTTTCTTGGCAGTCCCTACAAAGAAAATGCTTAAATATATTGTTCATGAATATTGTTTTATTCTCAAAAGCGTAATTTAATAGTATGATATATTAGCTTGCTAATAAGTGGATGGCCCCAACAAGTCCAGCACGATGATCTGGCGAAGTGAAGACTTGTTTTCTATTGAATAAAATTCGTCGTATTTCCCCAATCAATTCATTACCTTCTGTCAATTTTTATCATCTTTTTCGATTGCTTTTTGGTTTCGAATTTCCATACTGTCACGAGGTTATGAAATTTAACTCCATAACATTTTCAATCTCAAATTTAATTGTCTAGTAAAAGTGTCGGGCGGCTACAATCGCAAGAGATCGCCAGAGCCTTTGCTGATCACGTTTCCCTCAAACTTTTTCATAATAAGACTTCAAGAACATTCAGTGTGGAGGCCAGCAGAAATGTCGTCTCTGATGTGTAAGATTTCACAAAGCGACCACAAACAAGAAACTCATAACTAAACGATGAATACCGACGTGCACCATAAGCAAAACTGCATGCGAGGACAAAAGCCGAATTGAGAGCTGCTGAAAGCTGAAAACAAACTTCATCGAAGGAAAAACAGCGAGAATTTTTTAAAACGCGATTTTAAATTTGCGATTGCAGAGATGATACTGTAGGAATAAGGTTCGGAAATGATACCAGAAGGTGACTATCAGAGCAGATCTTGATCTTGAAGTAATACCCGAGTTTACCAAATCGATATACATCATCTCTTTGGCATACCTGCCAAACTTGTAAAAATATGCAGAATGTCGTTAGAGAACTCCCACTGTCTCCACTCTGTCAAAGGCGGAGGAAAAAGCACGATTCGCTATCATGCAACCAGATGTAAAATATGCCCAAATTCTCGCAGATGTCATTGACATAATTTGGATGTCATTGGGGTTTTTGTACGCACTTTGGCAGAAATAGAAAAAAGAGTTCTGGCGGAAATGAAAGGAAAGCTAAATATATGGTATCGTCAAAAAATGACAATCAACATATCGACAAGTATACCATATGTGATCAGAAGGTTTTGCTTACAGCGAGCTGCCTTATTAGTTTACTCCTTCACAAGTTGCAAATACAAATTACTCAGACGAAATTCGCAAAGACACGAACGTACCATAGGAGCGTTGTTGAACTTTGCAAATATGTTCATTTGCAACTTCAGTGTTCTCATTATTCATAACTCAAGTGGTTAAAAGGGGAACTCAACGAACTTGGTGTGCTTAACTGTTTCTAAACAGCTAGCAAGGGATCGAACAGGCTGGAAATGTCATGTTGGCTCAGACCCAGGACCGCTCCGGTCAGAAAGATGCCATCAAATGTAAGTTAGTAAGAGTGTGATATTTACACATTGTTGCAGCAACTTGATCTATTTTTCAAATCATGGTATCTTGCTTAAAAAGAGCGAAGTTTCAAGCACCTTTCATTCACATAGAAGTATTTATCTAAGCTTTACTATTGAACTTCAAAATAATAGCAAGGAAAAATATCGTGAATATAGGATTGCCTGCAGTCTTCACAATCTACTCAGCCTTACATGATCAACGTCCAATATCGTAGATATGCCGAGCAATGATTAAATGAATAAACCATGCCCGAAAGATTTCCGTTTTTTAGGCTGCTAAGATCATGTAAGATGAATGGTTGCCTAGAATATAACAAGTCCAATAACTAAATACATACCTTGCATTGAAGGCTTTAAAAGCGTAATTGGTCATCCTATGATCTCTTCTTTTGATGCACTTTGTATACTAACAAAGAAAGACCTTCAGGCAAAATTCGGTATAGCCTGTTTCTAAACTCCAGGCCACGACAGGAATGCTTTTTGAGTGTACGATCATGGTTAAAACACTTTTTGTTTGTTAAGTAATCTTTGTTAAACAAACTAGTGCCTCATTAGCAGTTGAGACCTAGTTTTTAGTAGTCACCATAGTATGTGTCACAGATTTTCATCCTCCGAGCCATCTATCTCGCCTAGATAGCGGCGATATCTGTTGTAAGGCAGTCAAGTTGTTTGGCTGGACTTGGACTATACAAGGTGCGAATATTTCACATGCAGATCCAAACGCTATTATAATTTTATTGGTTGAGAATAAGCAGGAGATCAAAGATTGACATGGATGAAAAATCTTGGGCAATACGAATACAAGAAAAACGAGGACTAAGTGATGTGAAACACAAACAGAAGATTCAGACAATAGTTTCAAACCTTCGAAGAGAGTAGGAACCTTCTTACGACTAAGAAGAAACTGGTGCAAATTATTTACTTTATTTTCAATACACGTGTATCCTCCGTTAATTTCTGTTTCACCGTGAATTTATTCAGAAAATTGAAAATACAAGTTAATTCATCTAAATCTATATTGTCCCCTTCAAAGTAATCCCCATCGATAGCAATACACTTATGCCAGCGATTGATCCAATCCTCGAAACTTTTTTTTATATTCCTGCGATTTTTCCATTACTTCCTCTCTGCTGCTGGAACGCGTTCTCCGTAGTGTTTTTTTTAACTCCATTGAACTCGGTGATTTCTTTGGTTGTTGCACTGAACGATTTTGAATTTGCGGAAATACATTTTCAGATTAATGACTTTCAACCAATCTACTCAACTTATTCTCTAAATTTACACTAATTCTCTAATTTTCTTTTTAATTACAGATAGCACAAAAATCTCTTGAAGCGTTCACAGAATTAATTAAAAGATTGGGGCCAGACTTCAACGCGTACACTGCTACGGTTCTCCCACATGTCATCGATCGTTTGGGCGATAGCAAAGACACAGTCCGCGAGAAGGCCCAATTACTGTTGCACAATTTAATGGAATTCAAAGTTCTTACCCCGCAACAGATAATCGATAAGCTTACGCCGTGTTTTAAACATAAAAATTCCAAAGTTCGCGAAGAGTTTCTACAAACGATTGTTAATACGTTAAACGAGTGAGTTTTCACACTTAATCTGTAACATAGTTTCTGATGAAAGTTGTTCTTCTTCCTCTTTTTTTTAAAGGTATGGAACATCGCAGTTATCATTGAAATCTTATATTCAGCCAATTGTGATTTTACTTGGTGATCCGACATCAACTGTGCGAGACGCAGCTAATCAAACTCTAGTTGAGATTTATAAGCATGTTGGTAAGTTCTTACAAAAAACAGAAGCTATTAAGACGTCATTTAAATATGTGAAAATCCTTTTAATAGGTGATAGACTAAGAGCTGACCTACGACGTAAAGAAGTTCCATCAACGAAAATGGCTATTTTAGAACAAAAATTTGACGAAGTAAAAGAGGAAGGTCTTTTACTGAAATCAGCTCTAAATCATAATGGGCACGATGAAATGGATAATGCTGCACCAGTGCGACCAACCAAATTAGTTAAACGCACAGTATCAGCATCATCAAAGAAACCAACATGTCTTGATGTTGGTGGATCAACTGGTAAGCTTAAAAGGTGTTGGTATCAATTTCTTTTATTTTCAATTAAATTGGTTGTTTTTTTTTTATATATATATAAAGGTGATGCTGGCGCTGTAACATGGGATATTTTTGAGGCCTCCTTTGAGTTGGTTCCGCAACTAACAATTTTCCATCAAAGGGATATGGATGACCAGTTTAAGGTTATCAATGCAATTATCGGTGATAAAACTATGGACTGGGAGAAGCGAGTCGATGCAGTAAGTTGGTTTCTTTTCTTTTGAAACTTTACACATGAATTTAGTGTTAGTGAACATGGAATTCCATATTCTATGGCATTGGTTATCAAAAATATTCTGATAAAGTTTCAGCTTATGTAAAACGTAAAAAAAAAAGGAGAACGATGCGATTACACGTTACTCTCAAAGGTGCACTTCTATATGGAACAAGATTGTACACTTAAAACCTGTAAACTGATCTTCGATAGCAGTGTGTGACTTTTCACATTGGCCTAATTTGTTGTGAATTATGGACCCATCACTTTTCAATGATTATTAATTCTTTGCAATTTGGGCTTTAATGATTATTTTAATAACGATTTGTGGACAAGGTGTTTCAATCATTGGGGATATATTTATTCCTTTTTCAATACTCGATGAATAGTTTGAAGCAAGTTCCTCTACAGAATAAAACATCATCTACAGCTTTGACTTACCTCGCACTGTACTGTATTGCTTTTTTTAGCGTTATGAAAAATCACATTCTTCATTTTTATTTACTTTGGAAATATAAATATAACGTTTATAATAACACCTAGTACTTGTTATGGGGTTAGCTACATTTGTTGCCTTAAGAATCATCACCATCACCTCGTTAGTGAAAACAAGAGTTTGCTGATGTTTTTTGGATTCTAGTTTTCTTTGGCCCCTTCCACGAATTTCGTCTTGTACTTGAGCTTCTGATGATTTTTATATATAATTGTCTGATGACCTCATCTGAACATGTCAAAACCAGCTGATTTGCTCAACCTGCAGTTCTTTCACTTTCGACTTTTCAATATGGAAATTTACGCGAATGCGCATTGTTGTTTTTAGATCAACAATCACACTCGTTACCATGATAATTGTTCAAAACTGCGGTCCGTATGTTAAAGCCAGACGAATGGCTGTCGTATATAAGAAACAGTTACCTTCCAGCAACTTTATCCAATAATTATGAAGTATTAACTGAAGGATCTGAAGGGCAATTCATAATTATTATAAGGCCATTTTCGACCAAATGAGGAGGAGTTGTTCCGGGCTTTTTAATGGGCTGCTTCAATAGAATACCTTACAAAAATTTTGAATCGCGTCATATGTTGACTTGCGTCTAAATCTTCACCAATTGGTAGTTGTTGCTGTGGAAATGGAAAATTCCCTCCACTGGTGAGACATTCGATCACACCTCATAGTTTTTTAAACGAAGTCGCGCCGTTGAGGTTCGAGGGATCCAATTCTCCAATTGACTCCGATTTGACTCCGGCGTAATGGTGCTGCGTGGAAATATTTCGTTAAAGTACTCAAATTGGAAATTTCGTTGTTCCCCGTTAACAGGAATCCCGGTTTGTCTTCAGCATTATTCGAAAATAGAATCTTTTATGAGTTTTTTCTTCGTTGTGCAGCAATCTTTAAAATATTACTTTGTTTGGTTGTCCTTTGATGTAATAATTCCTCAATGGCTTTTTGCCTCTTTAGGCTGTGAGGATCTATCATCTGGTTCTCGAAAACTATCGCTTTCTTCACCTTTTTTTATCGGCTTCGTTGTTTCGGTTGTGCTTGAAATGCTTGCATTTGTTCTTTACTGCCATTTTCGTGTCATCGTTTCACTACGGCTTTTCTTTATTTATGTAAAGCTGACCTTTTGAAACCCCGTCCAGAGTCTTTGCACTACTTCCACATTCTTCCTCTTGGTTTATGGCATTTTGAAGCCATTCTCGCAAATGTAGCGCCCAAGGCGGGAATCGTTCACTGCTTAAGTTGTGCCAGCTTATTTTCTTGGTTCATGTTTTTCTTAAGTGATGACTTCCTAATACAATAATTTGCCCACTTAAGAATCTGTTATTCGCTGTTTGTTTTTTATTTTTATTTAATTAATTATTTATTTATTTATTAATTGTAACTATATATCTTTTAATTAAAATCATAAGCTAGTTAGGGTAGCCAGAGCAGTTAAAGCCATTATCGATGCGATATGTGTAGCCTGAGAGAATCTGGATTTAGAAGGTACAATACTAAATTGTGTGAGCAATTTTTTATGGACAATTCGTTATTGTTAATGGTCTTGTACCATTCTGATATTTTATCTTAAACGAGAAGATAATTAGAGGAAGCCAGTTTTAAAAAATTAATTAATCTTAGGAGTTGTGGTTGGGGGAAAAAGGGATAAGAGTATCTTTGGCAAGCTGGTCGAAAAAATTTTGAATTCAATTTTTGACGTAGGACCCGGCCCTCAGTATACAATTTTTTGGCCAGGATCTAGGCGGTAGCCTTGCCACATTTCGTTGTATATTTGTATAGACTATCAAATGGTAGTCTTCAGCTAAGTAATCTGGGAGTGTCAAAAAAGTTATTCAAAACTATGCAAAGCCTTTACGGAAAAAATACGACTGCAGTATGAGATGGATTCAACCGGACTCGGGAAGAAAAATTATTTCCACGATCAACAAAGCTTAGGTACAATCTCATTCACTTTCCGATTAAATTACATGCCGTAAAGAACCGAAGGAAATCCGGATTGCAGTTCATTCAATCTACGTGCTAAAGAAGACATTTATCACCTCAATGAAATATGTTCCATATTGAACGTGATGAGAAGAATTCACTAGGGAAAAAGTAGCCTGTTGTCAAACGAAGTTATTTCAATTCGAAAGCCTAGCATGCAACTAATGCGAAACAAAATTTCTCCGTAGTCTCCAAGACAACAGCGAAATGAGATGTCGCTTAAAAACCAAGTGGCAAAGTGTCGGGAGTCAATCTTAAAAAAATGTTTTGCATCCAAATTTTCAGACATTGTGCTATGCCGTTTCATTCCCGAACAATAAATTGTGTACGAAGAAAGAGTGGAAGCTACTACCTAATATTCTAGTACGATTATTTACTTAATCATCATTTTGGTGCGAAATAACGAACTGCGAAACGGATAGTTCAACAAATTTTTTCGTTAACGGTTTCGTCGTTTCATTTTTGTATAGGATTTTTCGTTTTGCACCAGCTGGATGCTAGGCTTAAACGTAGAAAACTGGAGTGTGCTGGCGAGTTGTCTAAAAACTGCTTTAAAATATCCGCAGCAAATACAGGATGAAGGATTCTAAAAAACTATTATGTTGACTACTATATTAAATTCAATAATTGTATGTTTTAGATTGTAATATAAACCTCTCTTTTCGGGCTGACGGCAAATGCCAACGCTATACATACTTTGTGAATTTATATCTACGAATTTTTTTTTTTAACTGTGCAATAAAATCACATATTTCTACTGCTACTACTTCTACTGGCACGACAAAGGGAATAGACGCACTAAAAACGAATACTATTAGCTACTTAATCAAGTTATAAAGTCGAGAGTTTTACGGCGACTTAAGAAAGAACAAAGCAACACATTAGCGTCACTTGTGAGCTAACAGTATATTTATTCGTGACACTGAAACTTGTGTTATCTCTTGTTCTAGAACCATCTTATAATGGAGTTTTATTTTCAGACCCAAGGTGATGGTAGTAAGTGTTGGGGTTGTATGAAAGCGTTGTAATTTTAGGTTTCTGAATAATTCGTATAGAGGGTTTTCTTTCCATATTAAAGTGGTTTGTGGTTTGTAGCGACAGTTTAATCTAAATCTGTCTAACTAAGTCTGATTTACATGACTTTAGTATGTCCTGTCCCGCGAAGTTTCTGTTTCTGAAACTGTTTCTCAACTCCTCAACTCCCCGACGTGTTCGTTTTAGCATTCATGTTCTATATAAAAGGTCATTGAAGTCGTGACAAAATAAATCTCATTCCGACTGCCGTCTATAATATTGGTATTTAGATATGTTTATAACTTTTTTTTATAACTAATTTTTTATTTTAGCTGAAAAGGATTCGCTCTCTTCTAATAGCAAACTTTCACAGTCAACCGTCATTCCCGGCATATTTAAAAGAACTGTCAATATCATTCCTCGACATTTTAAAGGAGCTTCGTTCTCAGGTAAACTAATTCTCATGGATCTTTAATTCAATAATATTAACAAATGAATATCCGTTTCTGATTTAGGTGATTCGTGAAGCATGCATCACAATTGCATACATGAGTAAAACACTTCGTAATAAATTGGATCAATTTTGCATTTACATTTTACAAGAGCTCATCAATTTAATTCAAAATTCAGTCAAAGTGATTGCATCCTCAGGCACAATTGCTCTTAAATATGTGATCAAATATACACATGCACCAAAATTAGTCTCGATCATTACCACAACATTAATGACATCCAAATCGAAAGACATTCGATCGACATTGTGTGAGATGTTAGTGATGCTATTCGAAGAATGGCAAACAAAATCAATGGAGAAATATGCCAACACACTGAGAGATACACTTAAGAAGTCCTTATCCGATGCAGATAATGATGCACGAAAGCATAGTAGGAGGTGATTTTCAAAAATTTGTTGGATTTGAGCTTTCATTCGATTACATTTTGTTTGGTTGTAGAGCTTTCTGGCTGTTCCGCCGACATTTTCCCGATTTGGCTGATCAAATTTACGCCATATTGGATAATGCCACACAGAGGGCACTAGAGAGAGAACGTGATCTGCTAGCAGGTACAAATGGTACAGGTTCAATGAATACAAGTCTTCGTGGTAGTAATTCAAGTTTGAATTCTATGCCGGGAGCGGTTATAAGTATGTGTTGTTCGTTTGTTTAGTCTTTGTCTATTTAATTTTGCATGAATAATAACAATTACCGTTTTGGGAGTACATTTGTTAGCTGTCTTGTCCTTTCTAAAAAGAAAAAAAAAAAAAAAAAAACATTATCTATGACTCTTATTATATTCTATTCTAACAACATTCACAATTTCCATAACATTCTGTAAAATTATTTCAGAGAGACGAACATCAACTGGACTGAGATCACCTGCTACAGCCCCCTCAGGTAATGTTATTATCTGTAAAAAAAAAAAAATACAAAAAAAATGTTTTATCTCGAAATTTTTATAAACTAATCGCAACTATTTATGTATATTGCTTTTCCTTTTTCTAACTTTCTCTTTTGTGCTGGCACAATGGAATTGTGGATTTTGTGGTAATTTTTGTTACCCCTTTGGAACATGCAATAATTATGGCTGCTGTTTATTTACAATTTTAATCATGCTGCTGCCAATGTTATTTTATTTAAATTAAATTTATCATTTAAAATTTATAAAGTTGACACAAGCATAAGCACGGAGAATCTTTCACAGCCTAGATTGAGTCGTGTGCCTTCGTTACCAAGATCATATCGCAATCGTAGTGGAATACCAATTGCTCAGACTTACATTCCTCCTAGAGGTGTTAATTTACAAAAAAAAAAAAAAAAAAATTATGGTTTTCTGTTGATTTTTTCTTTTGTTTCTTTTGTTATTTTAATTGAATAAATATTGTTTAGTGATACGGATTTTATGGAATTGTTTAGGCTAGTTTCGCTATTATGGCCGGCTGTAGCTGGGTCTATTGAACTCATTCATTGCCAGGTGGTTTGTACATATATTGTAATATTGTTTTTTTCTTTTACCTACATGTGGGATGCTCGCTATTATAATTTATAAGGTTTTTGTAACTCTTTTTAAAGCTCGTAGATATGATCAGAGTTTTTAATGTCTATATTTGTAGTTCCATATATTGATAAATCAATGAATGAGCTGACCAGAGCTTCTCCTATCGACTTCGAGATATTTTTTACTATATACGGTTTAAAAACTATTTCTTCTGAGATCCTACTTAATACCAAAAAATTGTTGATAGCTCACCGAAGAAAGGGTTAGTGTAAGGTTTTAAGGTTACAGCAATTAATGTAGGAAAGAATATTTAGATAGTAAAAGTTCTCGTGAAACTTTATAGTTTCATTTGATAAGACCATGTGCGTTTTTGTTAAGGAACACCAATTTTTGTGTTTAGATCTAAAGCATCTCTATGAGCAGTATATTTCCTCTTTATTATTTTTATTTTTTTAAAAAAACTACTAGTCGTTACCGTACTTCTTGTTGCTTGATTTCTTTCTTTAGTATTATATTTATGTTACATAAACAACTTATGCGAAATATATTTTGTTTTTACGATTTAAGTTGTTCGAATGATTGATTAACTGATGTGATGGTAAGATGAGGAGCCCCTGGTTTTGGCTGTATTACTAAAACATAAATCGAAGAGACAGTATACCGGAAGCGCGATAAGATTTTTTCATTTTGAAGCATTGGTATAGAAACGATCATGAGTTGAAGGTTAGAATGTGAAATAGACTTAAGACTTTCCAGAAAATTTCCTAATTTAGGATGGTCTTGTTCTAGCTCTAACAATTTAAAAATTATAGTAATTTTTTCCAATATCAGTGTCGAGAATGATCCTAATTCACCGATTCGTAATCGTGCTCAAGTACTTGGCCTTTCTACGTTGAATTTGTGGAAGGTTTACACGCTTGCAATATTCAGTTGCTGCAAGTACTGGAGCCAGACTGTCATCCTTTGCGCCATCGTGACTTCGCTGATTGGCCGCTTGAACAGTTGGAAGTTGATCCACTTTTTTACCATCAAATTTTGTTCAGTGATGAGCCCTACTTCTAACCCAGTGGTTTTGTGCGTGAACATGGTCTGCAAGACATTTGCAATACTGCCGGTGAACTCGAAAAACTGACCTGCGACCTGGCCCCCATGATCGTGTGATTTAACCCTGTTGGACCATTTTCTATGGAGTATTTTAAGTCGTCTGTGGTCTATGCGGACAAATCAACAACGAGTTCAGTTTTGGAAACCAACATCAACGCTTTTCGTCAGATAAAAAAAGCTTGTCTCGTTTGCTCAACTCGTGTGAGTTTTATATCAATTTCAAATCTTACGGCACACTTTTTACCATTGTTATTTGAGTTAAGGGTGCACATTTTATGTGCAAATGTTAGATGCCGGTTGGAAGTTCGTTTACACATTAAAAATATTCCCATATTGAACCTTGTGGAACTGTATTTAGGAGAGGGAGGAAGTTGGAGAATCTGCTATTGGTAACGACAGACTAAGATCTGACTTTGAATTGATAAAATTAGAGGGTTAGCTGAAGTGATGTAAAATAAAAATTATTTACTGGGTTTAAGTAAAGCAGCCTAGGGCAGACAGTTTCAAAAACCTTCGAGCAAATCAAAATCAATGGAAGTGTGACGTCCAAAGAAATACTGATCTCTCTAGTTACAAGTGAAAGTGCTGACTTCTTGGACCTTTGACTGGAACGAAAATCTCAGTGGCCTTTAATAATCTTGCATTTGGAAAGATGCTTTTAACTGATAATTATCGGTTTATAATAAGACTTGTTAAGGTTCAAAAAGTTCATCGTCGGAGCCAAATATTCTGCCGAGCCACTGTTCAAGTATGAAGTCAGCAAATAGTCACTGCGGAGAATGTGACGTAATGGTGTGTGCATTCGTGCACCGTTTTGATGGAAGAGCACTTTTTCTTGGCAGCTCAAAAAACTGTCGCCATGACCTTGTTGGCTGACGGACCCATCTTGGCCTTCTCTTTCATCGATTCGTCCGAAGAAATCCACTGATTTCCTTACGGCTTGTTTTCCGGTGTGTCGTGGTGTATCTATGTTTCATTCACGGTTATGAAGCTACACAAAATCTCGTCCGGAATACGGTTGAACAACTCTTTCTAAATTGTCACAAGCGATTTCTCCTTTTTTTTATTGCTGTCACATTCAGACGTCAGACGACCGTACAATCACCACTTATGTCAAATCAACTAAGGATATCTCCATCCGCTTTCGCTAAAGTCCATGCTCCTATAGGAATGTAATGATTTGGACAAATGTACGTGTAACTCTTTGTTTGGTTTTTGATGAGATTTTGTTGTCGAAGTTAAAGGCAAAGCCGAGGTAAACAAAATTCCCAACTTGTCTTTTGTAACGCTCTGTCCGATTCGTTGATGTTGTGCGTCTCTTATTGACAGTATGTACTACATTGATAAAAAAAAAAAAAACCGGCATAACCACTGTGTGGCGCTCCCATTGTTCCGATTTGAGTTCTGTGTTTTTTGTTAAGTTGGTACATCTGTTGTTGACATTCCCTCTAAATCTTAGCGTTACAGCTTGACATTTGCAAAAGTTAGATTTAAATTTGCAACAACGAACTTGTATTAAATTTTGCGTAAAAAACTGATTTAATGGTGCGTGAACTTTGGAAATGTTGGAAATGTGTTTCGGCAACGATTCTCTAAAGAAAACGGTCGTTTACCAGTGGCTCGAGCGTATCAAAAGTGGTCGTGCGTCAATCGAAGATGATGAACGCAATGGCAAACCATCGACATCAAAAACCGACGAAAATATTGATGAAGTAGAAGAAATCTTGGTCAATAACCGCAAGTTAACCATCAGAGAGATAACGTAGGACTTGAAGATTGCTTATGGATCCGTCCAAAACGTTTTGGTTAATGATTTGGGTTTCCGTCATGTAGCAGCAAATTTGGTGCCAAAAGACCTCAATTTCATGCAAAAAAAGAGACCGTGTTTACATCGCAAAAGAGATGATTTGCGAGGCTGACTCCGGTTCCACATTCATCAAATGGATCATTACTGGAGGCGAGACGTGGGCTTAAGAGTACGGCACGCAATCCAGATATCAGGCAAGTGAATGGCGCTCACCAAATAAACCGAGACCAAAAAAAACCACGTCATTTTCAGTCAAAAAAGAAGGCAATGCTTACGGTTTTCATGGATTACAACAGTGTAGTGCATCATGATTCTTTGCCCGAAGGCCAGACAGTAAACAAAGAATATTATTTGAGCGTTATGAGACATTTGCGTGAGGCAATTCACCGAAAGAGACCAGAATTGTGTGCAGAAAACTCGAGGATTTTGCACCGTCGCACAGTGCCATCATTATTTTTTTCTGTTATTTCTTCTGCTTTCATTTCTATACTTTTCAAATGCACCAGTGACAGAGGTCTCTGCATACAAGTTGTTGTCAAAACTTTTGAAAAATGTTGCCCATGGTGTCCCGCTGGCAAGATTACTACAATTTTCTTGTGATGTTAAGGAAATTACATGGTGGCGCATCTATTTGTTTTAGCTCTTTCTTGACATCAAGGGTTCTCCCTATGACTATTTATTTTGCACAATCGACTAGTTTGCCAAGGATGCCCAAATTAGATATGCGTCTGCATAGTTTGTCTCTATAGATGCTGTCATATGCGCCCTTCATCAAGGGCCAAGAACAGCAGAGCCAAGAACAAGAATTGTTTCGGCCGTTCACAATATGCCGCAGCCAAGATCTTGTGCGCGATATAAGGGAGACTGATCGTTATGTGGTTGGCGCAGTTAAAAGAGTGTCATTTCTGAGGTTCTTCACATCAAGCATACCTCCGGTCAAATCTTGGAAAGCACTCGGTTCTGCACATCAGCGAAGTTTGGGTTCTTTTTGTTGCTTCTGCAGAAGTGAATCTTCCACATCGTCACTACCAATTATGACATAACTACTAAATTTGGTTGGGTTGACATGTCCTTTTTATATTTTGGTAAAACTTTCGAACATTTTTCCTAAAGTACCACCATTTTCACGTCCTCCATTTTCTTGATTTTTTTTTTTTTTTTTTTTTTTTTTGTCGCCATAAAAGTCGGTGTTCTTGAATCCGTCTCTGCTCGTAGAACCCATGTTCTACTTTAAGTTAAAACTTTGACAACTTTGTTTCCTTCTTTTTACATTTAGCCGCTTAAAGGCCATATTAATTCCTGTACGAGTATGTGAATGCGCAGTAAATAATATGACACTTAGTTCACAATCAATATTCTTCCTTATCCTGTACTGATTACTATCTTGCATGTTTGACTCAAGCGCACATTGATCACATGATAGCTGTTTGTTTATAGATATTCTTGCACATTATAATCATTTATCTTCATAATTAATTGTTTAAAAGTAGTGAAAACCACTGAATTTAGCTATAGTTCAAACTTAATTGTCTTCAACAAATGCAATGCAGAAGTACCTGTGACATGAGAAAGACTGACATGTCCCCTCTTTTGAAATATAAGTCGTTCAGTTCAGTCATGTTCGATCCTAAAGGATATGTACGTACGGCATGTAATAAAGTTGTTTGTAAGCGTTTACTGTAAGTGGTAACCATCAAGTTGAGGCTTGTCGATCAATTAAATTATCACAATTGTACAAATTGTTTTATGCCCCCAGACAATGTCCTTAAAACAATTAATTCATCATAACGATATCGAATATAGATTAAATGTCCTTAGGTAAAAACGATACGTAGTGGTTTCTGTATGGGATTTCCCTGATTTGATTTAAGTCCGACATACATTTTCTTAGTTTGAAGCGTTAAAGGCTTAAAACTAAAACAGCTAGGTTTACAGTTGTTTATAAAGTATCTGTTTTTTTTTTTTTTTTTTAATTTTCAAAAAATTGAAACAAGTTTATTGAGGTGACAAGAAGTAGACTCTGTCAATCTCCTCAAAATCAGTTGTATTATAGCGTATCTCCTTTTTCGTTTCCTTATTATTATTTTTGTTTGGTTTTAATTAAAATTATTAGTTTGTTTATTTAATGCCATTAATTCAAAATCATTGGACATATAAAAATATTCTTGCAGCTGGTTTTAGAAGCGTTTCGGCCGTTGATACTGCTGCTGCGCAAAGAGCTAGAGCACGTGCGCAATACTCAAATTTAGCTAGATTAAAAGTAACATCTGGAACTGCCTCGCTGCGTAAGTTTGTCCTACTCATGAAATTTATTTAATCATACTTGTACACATTCATATTTTATCCAATTTTGTTTTTGTAATGTAACATCACTAACAATCATAAGCAAAATTAATCATGAAGAGCAGACTTAAACTCGCATGCGCTTTTATAAGAGTTTGAATTAATTTTAAATTATATTATTTTTTGTTTTTGTTTTTGTTTTTGTTTTTGTTTTACTAACGACTCAATATTTAAAACATTTTTTTTTTTTTAATACAGTACAAACAATTAACTGTAATTTTAAAATAAAACAACTAATTGTCTTGATAAAATTTAATGCAAGAAAATTAATATCTAAAAATGTGTTTGCCTTTTTCTCTCTTTTTTTTCTGTTTTTTATTTGTTGTAACACGCAGAAGGGCATGTAGCCCAACAAGGTAATTACAATTTCCATTTACATTTAAGAAAATGACAAAAAATCAAATACACAAATCCAATAAATTCATTATGATGTCTTGTTTTTTTTTTTTTGTAGTTTTTTTTTTTTTTTTTTTTTTATTTCCTATAAATTTCAACTAAATCATTTAGTAATAAAATTTTTAAAATTTTGTAGCACGTGCAAAAAAGGTTGCCAGCTCGACAACAACACCTCAACATGCATCACCTGAACATAGACCTGCTCCACGCTCAAGAGCTGGAGTTTCACAATCACAACGTAAGTATGAAAATTAAGTATTGGAAAAATTGCTTAGTTGTTTTATTAACACTGTAAGACATCATTCTTTGGTTGTTAATCGAAATTTACAAACAATAGGGATCGTCATAATTGTTTTGCCTTTTTTTCTGTGTTTCTTCATAAAACTTTGGATCATGCGTGTTTACATTTAACAAAGGTTGCGAAAGAGTGTAGTATGTTCTAAATTTGTTTTAAGTCTCAAAGTTGAAGAAATTTAATAATTTTATCTAGTAAGCCATCCATGAGTCGCGAAAGACACGTCACGATCCAACCCACAGCACCATAACTTAGATAGTCCGTGTAGCAATATTGCTCTCCAGAAGCTATGCTTATTTGTATTCCGTCGTCTATAGTCTCTATTACAACTTTGTTCTTCTTTTATTTTAACATACCATTATTGAGAAAAGCTGGATAATGTTTATGTGTGTATGTTTCACTTTTTATTCACTGTTCCTTAAGCTATCTTCTCTTTTTCCTTGTTTGGATTCAATCCGATCGTTAATTCCGAATTGACTCACTTCGGAAAGTTTCATTATTTCTATTAACTTCTGTTCAAATAGTCTGCACAAAATCTTGCCAAATTGATGCTTGCTTGCTCGGTTGGCAAATAAAGACGAGACGAGACCAAAGCTCCCGGATTTTGTTATTTTTTTCAATCTGCACTACACCGCTTCGAAACTTAAATGAAGGACTAGAAGGAATATTGTCTTTTGTTCTGAAGAACAATTTTGAACAATTACTACGAACCCCCTTTCATCAATCCTACATGTAAGGACTTATTTCAAACTGGTAGAAAACAACTTTGCTTCATTGTGCTTCTAAAGAAGAGTAATATGTTGTTAAAGATGGAACTTTTTTGCTCCAACTGTTCGCAAAGGTTCAAGTATCTTGACACTGTCGAAGGTATGAAAAGTTCTTTTACAGCTAAACAATGTAGATCCTTTTTTTTTTGTGGTAAGTTTTAGCAAAATGACTTTAATTTCCCTCAAACGGGACTATAAACGGGACTTAAAAATATGTAATTTAATGTATGTAAAACAAAATTATTGCAACTTAAACATAAAACCAAAAGGGGTGCAAATAATAAAATGCTGAATAATGTGAAATAAAATAAAGATACAAATGTACATTGTGAATCGGGTGTGAGAACAAAATGCTGACTTGGAATTTCCCTAGGATTTATTCTAACGTAAACATTTGGTCACTCAACCGAGTCAGAAAAAGTTCAAATTCCGTTTGAGTGAGATGTTTCTTGTGGTCACAATGTTCACCTGATTGATGTGCGTTGGACATTCAGGGTTATTTTTTCTTCCTTCTGCTTCTGACTAACTTGGAGGAAATTTGAAGCTCTCTATGTCACTCAGATTATCCAGTCAGCTTTTGGACATATGTTTTTTCTACAATCATGGAACCCAAGATCATGGAACAGTCAAAAATGATACATATTTGTCTCACTAAAATATGAAACCAAAGGCTATATGCAAAAGTAAGATGATTTTTCATTTGACAAAGCTCAACAAGCCTTTTTATCGAAGATTTCCACATAGAATGAATCTGCTTTCAAACTATATTAGGCTACTAATCATCTTTCTAATAGTCACGCTCTCCAATTACATAGTGTTGACATTAAATTCACTTCCTTTATGTTGAACTACTCCAATATTCGTATACTGTGTGATTGTTGATGGACAAAAATTGAACTAGCTCCCATTCGATAAATCTTAATTCAATCCTATTGAACATTTCTAAAATTATGTCGAAATGCATCGTCAAGTGCAGTATTTCAACAGTTCAGTTGCATACTGCTTGCCAGTATCAGCAACTAGTCTGTATATGTCCTATGTATATGGACTGCCAAGATGATATTGATATTGTTGCCTTTGTGACTGTGTTTGACATTTTCTTATTCCAAAGTAGTGTCCAAATTGCAATGTATATGTCCTATGTATATGGACTGCCAAGATGATATTGATATTGTTGCCTTTGTGACTGTGTTTGACATTTTCTTATTCCAAAGTAGTGTCCAAATTGCAATATCAGTTCCATTTTTTCATGCCATAATTTGAGATTCTTAGTGTAAGCAATATTTACCGTTGTCATTGCAGGAGACATCTTTTTGACTTCGATCTTGAAGTTGTATAAAATCTTCGTTTTCCATATACCTACTGCAACAATAGTTTCCGTTCGGAAAGGCTGATTTCATAAAGTGTCTTAGAATACAAATGAAGATCACAAGTTTCTTATTTATGTCCTTCTCTTTCTTTTATCGCTATTTTCATCACCAGTACTATAATTAAATTACTATTTTGCTTCTACAAGACTTCAACCGTAACTGTCCCTGCTAAGCCTTTTCTTTGTTCAGTAACATGGTCTGTTTTTTAGTAATTTGCTTAAAATCATTTTGCTGCCCTCAATTTGGATACATCCAAAAGGAAGTTAAAACAATAAAAGGAAAGTCAGCTACCTAAAAAAAAATTTAGTAAGAGCTGTCGAATGGAATTTTTTGAGAAAGATATTGTTCAAAGCACATATTTTGCGGATTTAGCAGTCTTTATAAATAACTTATCGAGAGCGCATTGCATGTTCACAACCGAACAATATTTGAAAACCAGCCAATTATCGGTTTGTGCACATCGCGCGCTTTTCACGCTCATTTGAATATTCGAAGATTAAGTGATTGGATCACATAAGGATTAACAAACCTCTACGGGATCATTAATGTCAGCAGCGGTACAAGGAACATGTCGCTAAACTTCTAAGGAATCCACAGAATCCGCGTAAATTTAATACAATTAGGACCTCTTCTGGAATCAGAAAATCAACAGTACAAGTTGTTAAAAAAAAAAAAAAAAAAAAAAAAAAAATACTCACATCAGATGCAAATTGTTCATGGACCTAAACCAAAATGAATATCATTTGCTAGAAACTTACGCAACATCAATACTAAAACGTTTTTGAACTACAAGGCTCTTGGAAACACTTTGTTCAGTTATGAAACACATTTTCATACCTATTAAGCTATCAAAAACGTTCACACTAGTTAGAATTCACATTGGTGTACGTTTTCGTAGATATTAAATAAAAATCGTCGAATGATTCAGACCCAACAGGAAAATATCCGCCGTTGCACCATTATGGGACCATTGCACCTACCCTTGCTCTCGAATATTTGCGAATATGTGGGTCTGGCTGCAAAAATTCCATGAAAGAAAGGGTCGTCATTTAGACGATGTATTTGAATAATTAAATTTGCGATGTTAAACTCAAATGTATAAAAATGTTTTTTGTTCTATTGTCTCCATCAGTGTCGGTAGCATTTCATCCCTTCAAGCCCACTTTCGGACGTACTCTGAAATATCTTAATGCGTTCCTAAGCCGAACAAACCGAACCTATCTTTCTTTCCTCCCTAATTTTCCTTCGGTCGCATTGTGTGCAAAACACTTTAAAGGTATTTTAACGCCTTGATCGCGTGTACGATAAAGGAGTCTATATTTTCTCGGGACTATTTTGAGACGAAAATGATACCAACTGCAGTAGAATAGTTCATGGTCAGTAGGTTCTTTCACTTTATTTTTTTTTTTTTAAGTCGATTTCAAATTAGCTGCTAGGCACAATGTTTATTCTCATCGTGTTCTTTACCGTAGATATATCTTAAAGCTTAAATTGAAGTAAGCTAGATATTCATATATGTAAGGTATACAATAATTCTAACAAATTAACACACTATGTGTGGAGAGCTACTAATATCTTATTCATCCCATGACCTAGAGCGCAGTCATTATACATTCATTAATCTCTAGCAATGGTGGCAGATAATTAATTGGGTCTTTACAATTCATTTTAATTTGATTTACAATTTATTCCAATTAAACAATAAAAAAAATAATTATAATGGTAGATTAACAAAATCAGCTCTAACAGCGACAGCTTTCCGCTCTAAAGTAAAGCTAAAAAAGGATACAAACGAGTCAACTCTTTTGTTATCGTCTAATATAATATATATGCTGAAATCCAGTGAAGGATGACACGATTTTTCATAACTCAGTCTTAAAGTTCCGTAATCGTTTCCAGAAATTCCTTGCATTTTATGACAGGTGAGTTCAGAACTAGTAAAGTAGATGGTCTTTCACGGCTCAAAGCAAGTATTCTCGATTGTAAACTGAAACTTTCAATAGTGCTTCCTTCAACAAATATGAAATAAACCCTTTAGTGTCCAACACATGAGGATGTTAATTTGTGGAGGTTCCTTACTTTTATTGAATCCCTATTATCCCTTTAAGCAACTATCCTCCGCGGTTTCATCGAAATGAGAGTTTTGTAATTTCTAAACATATTTTATTCTTTCTCCTGCTTGTATGGAAAATTATTAACTCCTCCTTTCCGAGGAGTTAAGTTAGAGTTAGAGCATAAAAAAAAAAGTGTTTGCGTTCAACGTTTTGTCGTGCATCTTGTAGTTCTCACTTCTAGCTTATCTGCCAAGGTAAATCGTCTTTAAGTGTGGATTACATGGCATAGCATATCCTATTAATGTCATGAAATCAGCGAAAAAGAAGAAAAGTCGTTTCGAATTCTCGTTTTGTTCTTTAAATAGAAAATCTTGCAGCACATTGAAAAATACAAAACATTGCCTTGCTCTGCCTACTCTAAATTTTCGGTTATCGTGCTCATACATTATATCCCATATCATTTTTGCATACCTTTTCAATACGTTTTGAAATCTAAGCGCCGTCCATTAAAATATCTCTAGACTCTGTCGATGAAGATGGATCGATTTGCCTTCCACATAGCCACATTAATGATATTGCGCTGTCGATAACCTAGAGCAAATTTTCAACCTAAGCTAAATTAAATTTACCGATCAGCAGTTGTTACATTTTGTCGTGTCGTATTTGCTTTTATACCAAAAATAAAAGAAGCTCATTCTCCACTGAAAACGTATACTTGGCATGTTCTTGACTACCAGATATTAGCTGCCATACCGCCAATGCCCTGGATTTGTTTTTAACTTCTCATTCTGATAAGTACACTGTCGGTATACTGTCGTCGTACCATTGTATCATATGAGAACCCCAATTGAAGCAGACTATACAGCTTCCTTAGGAATTTTAATTTTGTTATGTTTGCATGATAAAGACGTTAAAGTCACTACTGTTCTGATCACAAACATTCTCCTCTATCCCCCATTGGATGAAGAGTATCATTTCGAAACAAAAAGCATGATAAGGCTCGAGCTGTAAAGAGGTTGTCAAAGTTAAAGATCTGTTTCCGTTTTCGAAATTATAAGACTAATCCGACGGAGGAAATCCGAAACCAGTTCAAACGAACCAGGAGTGATTGAAATGCAAAAAATACTACAATTTCTAAAAAGCAGTAAAATTACTAAGTTTTTAGTTAAAAACATCAGAAACACTGCCTTATCCTTTTTGTCCATAAAATCAAATGCGGTGTCTTAAATGCCATTTTTACGATGGGCATCTTTCCTTGACAGCGGAAAATGACTAAAATAAAACCTATTCCTAAAAATCCGTCAATTAATGAATTCAGGGTTATATCGATTCTACTTTTTGTTGCCAAAATATGTGAACGAATTATGCATAAGAAAATAAATGTAACTCATTTCGGGCCAAACACAGCTGTACTACTGCTTTGATGAGTGTGGTAGAAGATATAAGTGAAAAACTGGATAAAGACCATGTTGCTTTCTTGACCCTTCTAGATTTCTCGAAAGCCTTAAATATGGTCAACCATTCCACTCTCATTCATAAGTTACATCATTAAAATCCGTAAAATCCGTAAAATTGTTCTCATCCAAAAGAAAGGAAACCAGGTGTGTCTCTGAAGGGAGTTGTATCATCATTTCTTCCTTTTTCGTGAGGGGTTCCCTAGAAAAACACTTTTACGCATACGATATTCAAATTTATAAAAGTTGTGCCATTGCAAGATCTTCAAAGAATCTTGAACTGGTCGTTGGAAGATAGCATTGCACTTCATCCAATCAAATGTAAATGCCTAATTATTTAGAGAATTTAGTTAGAGCTATACTATATTCCATAAATCTCATTAAACAGTTTAACAATTCAATTTGTTGAACGTTCGAAAAATCTAGACTATCTGGAATATTCAATAGAGCACTCACATGAAATAACCATATAAATGCGATAGTTGGTAGGATATACGGCGTTCTTCGAACTCTATGGACTGCTCAAAAGTTTATACCACCAAAGATAAGGTAAGCTCTCGCTAAAGCACTGGTTGCACCTGTACTTATTTATGGTTGCGAAGTATTTAGTAAATGTGATGCTGACAGTAAAATAGAGCTTTAAATTGCATTTAACAGCATTATCCAGTATGTTTACGGCATCAGAAGGCTTCACCACGTGTCACATTTAGCTGAAAATGTATTAGGTATGTCTTTTCAAAACTACGTGAAATTTCCTACTCTCATTATGCTTTATGGCATTATAAAATCAAGGCAACCGATGTATCTATACTATAACATCTAGTTTCCGGCATTTCCCAAGAAAATTAAAGCAACTGGAATTGGACTTTGCCATTCCCTTTTTTAAGCAAAATCAATTCAGTTTACCTACACAATTTGGATGGTGCGAGTATGAATCTTGAAATATAAATGTTAATTTTATTGATCATTTGAACATTTATAATGATATTCCAAATGTCAGCTTTTTGAACAAAGTTCCTGCTTGCTGTAGACTTCGCAACCAGTTCAACTCTTGTAGTACCTTTTTCCTCATTTTAGGAATATTTCGGAGTAGATAGCAAACCATATCTATACAGACCGTCCCTAAATAAGTCAAATCTATATATTTCTTTGTTGATTACAGTACTTTTACAGTCTTTATATTCATTAAGGACACTTCTCAGGTCTTTAATTTTATAACGTTCACGGTAAGTTTTGATACTAACAGTATAACTAATTGGAGAATAAAGTAAAATTTAATCGTCCATTAGCACAATGCTGCCTGCTGTCGGTAAACAAAAATTTGAACTCCCAGCCATTACCTGTGAATGTCATCTGGATTGTGGAAACCGATAAACTTTCCATTCTCGGTATGTGTGTGATATTCGAATGACCACGTATTGGAAATGGCCAAAAAGATGTAAGAAATATTTCACCCCATCTGATCTAGCTCGAATATATAAGATATTTGCCCAAGTGAACAAATCTAGTCAGGTATTCCTACCACTTCTTTGCACTTGTTAGATAGAATTCAAAATCGTGCAGTCATATGACACCATCCAACATCGACTGCGACGTATTGTGTCTTGTCTTACTTTGTTCTTTCACTATTTCTACCACCAGTGCTGCAATGAAATTGACAGTAGGATTCCATCCCTTTAAACTTCGTAACACCCAAGTTTATCCTCAAGACCATTTTTGGACGTACTGCAAAATATCGTGGTCCTTTGCTAAACCGAACTCGCTTATGGAATGCACTCCCAAACTCTTTATTTTGTAGTCATTATAACATGGAACGTTCATCGCTATCTCTCTTTCTTTCCTTCCTAATTTTCCATTTTTTAGGGTTACGGTAAATACTTTGAACACGCTACAATTGTAAAAAAGCTATAACTATTCCAACGCTGTTCCCCTTAATCTAAAAATAAACCGCGCACAACGCTTCTTAATATACATAGGTAATTAAGTGGGACACCTTTTGTTGACAGACTAATCCAAATCTTGTGCGAACCCCGCATACAATGATATTGGTTAGTAAATGAAAATTTCATCAGACTTAACACCATAGTAGGAATGCGTGCAACTACTGTCAGGGTATATATCAACTGTTACTCCTCTTGTGTACAATATCACAGGCCCCACGACAGACCAAACAAATTCTTCACGATATTTAAATTAGAAAATATTAGTCAGCATACTCACGTCTTATCAGGTCAGTACTCCTTAACTAATACGTTTTCGCGTTGCGCAAAACGATATTGTTTTTGCAAACATCTCCGCTATTAAGTCTTCCTTTCAAGTCCTTTTTGAGTGAATCAGTAAGGGTTTTGTTTGAATTTTTATTCGGAATTTGTCACGAGATTGCTGTGGTGGTTTCTATCTGATCAAGGTCAAGGACGCACTTGATCAGTCATATTTTGCGATTATGATACTAATTGAGCTTACGATTCAGAGTGATCTTGACTTAAATTTTTCTTAGCTAAATTATATTTTTTACATATATATCGACATTTATTTTTACAGCTGCCTCTCGAAGCACATCACCATCATCAAAACTCCGTGAAATGTACGGTTCATATTCAACGTATAAACCAACTGGAACTATACCCAAGAAGGCATCGGGAATTCCACGCTCGCTAGCTAATTCAAGAGAAACCAGTCCAACAAGAGGAATAGCAATGAAAAGAAGTGTGTATTCTACTAATAGTCCAAGGCGTCCTGATAGGCCACCCATAAATCCAGGTCGACCAGTATTAGCTCAGAAAATGCTTCAACAAAGTCGAGAAGCTGAAAATGCTCTCGCTGATGCATTAGTAAGATAAAAAAAAAAATAAATAAAAAATTACAAATCACAATTGGATTTTTAATCTATTGTCCTTGCAGTCTCCTGATGATGCTGATTTATCGTCAGATTATTCCCGTTTATCATTGGGTCGTAAGGTGTCACGTGATGAATCTGATGAAAGTGAGGCATCCTCGGTATGTTCGGAGCGGAGCTTTGATTCATTTAGAAGAGGAAATGATGTTAGTTTGCTTTTGTCAATTTTGTTTTGCGTTTTATGTTTTATTTCTAAGAAAAAACTAAGAAATCAAAAAAAAACAAACTCAACTCTTCTTTATTTATAAACTAACTTTTGTGTATTTATTAATTTAGAGTTATTCCTGGAATGGATCACGTAATCGTTTGGACAGTTTCCGAGCTCCAATTGAAGATATCGAAACAATTATTCAATATTGCGCATCAACGCATTGGTCCGAAAGAAAAGACGGTCTCATCAGTTTAACACAGTACCTATCGGATGGAAAAATTCTCACGCCACAACAATTGCAATGCGCCCTTGATATGTTCCGCAAGATGTTTATGGACAATCATACAAAAGTTTACGCCCTCTTCCTGGACACAGTCAACGAACTGATTCTGGCGCACTCCAATGATTTGCACGATTGGCTTTTCATTCTGCTCACCCGTTTATTTAATAAACTTGGCACAGAACTTTTGGGTTCGATGCATGGCAAAATCTGGAAAACTCTACAGCTTGTGCATGAATACTTTCCCACAGACATTCAAATGAAAGATGTCTTTCGAATTTTATCTGATTCGGCGCAAACACCGCCAACAAAAACAAAAATAGCTATTTTGAAATTTCTAACAAATTTGGCAACTTCATATTGCACTGCTGGTGATTTCCCAAGCCAGGGTCCAGTTGAAAAAGCCGTTTTAAAAATAGTGCAATTGGCTGGCGACCAGAAGAGCGTTGAACTGAGAGGTCAGGCGAGGTTGTGTCTAATTGCATTATATAATTGCAATACACCAAATGTAAGTTTAATTATTGTTTTTTTTATTTTTTTATTTTTATTTTTTTTTTTTTCCGTTAAAAAATAACATTTTCATTTGGGCTTTGTACCGTCTTATTTGTTTTTAGATGACAAAGATCTTGTCAAGCTTACCAAAAACTTGTCAGGACTCAGCTCGTACCATCATTCAAACGCATTTGAAACGCAGCACATCCGGTAAGTGAAAATTTGTATATTTAAATTGGTATTTTGTAATCGTACACATTCACAAGTTAGATAGTGTTTACTGTTTTGGTTTTCTTTTGTTGCAAACTAGTTTGTATGCAAACTGCTGTTGTATAGGGTTTTCCAATAGGGACTTGACAACTTTGAATTTAATTTATGAACCCACTTTTTCACTAATCATCAAACTGTCACTATCAATTTATTCAGTGTGATGTTGCCGTGTCAGTGAGACAACGGGTTGGTCGAAGTGTCGAAAATATCGCTGCCGTTCAGACGTCCGTAGCAAACGATCAAAATCAGTCAATTTCACGGCGTTCTCAAGAATTGAGCATCGCTCAGACCACATTATGGCGTATTTTGCGTAAGGATCTTGGTTAACACCCATACAAGATCAAGCTGACTCAAGAATTGAAGCCGATGGACCATTTGAAGCGACGTACGTCCTCCGATTGGGTTCTGGAGAAGATGCGCCAAGATGATATATTTCTTCGAAAAATTATCTTCAGTGACGAAGCTCGTTTTTGGCTCAATGGGTTCGTCAATAAGCAAAATGTGCGTTATTGGTCGGGTGAAAACCCACATGTGCTTCATGCGGTTTGCATGCCGGCAGCGTTATTGGGCCATATTTTTTCGTCGACGATAACGATCGTCACGTTACTGTGAATGATCAGCGTTATCGCGCCATGATCACCGATTATTTTTGGACCGAATTGGAAGATATGGATTTGGATGACATGTGGTTTCAACAGGATGGTGCCACAAGCCACACAGCACACGCTACAATCGATTTATTGAAGAGTAAGTATGGTGAGCGTGTTATCTCAAGACATGGGCCAGTCGATTGGCCGCCTCGTTCGTGCTATTTAGCGCCGCTTGACTATTTTCTGTGGGGCTACGTTAAGTCATTGGTTTATGCCAATACGCCGACGACGTTGGAAGAGCTCAGAGCCAACATTGAACGCAAAATAGCGGCTGTTTCGGCCGAAATGTGAGACGTTGAAAATTGGGTCCAACTTGGGTACTTCAAGCCAATAATAGAGTTTTTGAAATATCTCAAATGGTTTGCCTTTTATTTAAAAAAGGTGTCAAGTCGTTATTAGAAAACCCTATATTATAAATAGTTAAAGAGGTAATATAATTTTTATTTTTGTACAGTGCATGAGATTTGTACAAGCATATGTACATAAGCACAACAACTTGACTGTCATTTTTAACGTTGCGCCTCAATGCTGCTCCGATTATATGCAAATTTGTGTTTTTTTTTTTTTAATTTCCCTTCAAGAAAAATGTGCTTCTAAGAACATTAAAACTCTAGTGCATACATGATTGCGATTATTTATAAACCCTAGATACATATTTGTTCACGTGAGTCCTGGTGGAACTTACAATCCATCTCAAAGATACTCTTTTGCAATGAATTTGAGCCAGTTGTTGAAATTAGTAAACCCAAACAGGCGTTCTTCCGTTAACTCAATACATTTTCTAAGATTTTCTTTTAACGTCAGAGCTTTGTCCGGAAAACATGCATTTGTTATATTATTATTACCGGCATCTGCATGTAGACCACTATGTTGGCATTTAAATCTTCATTAGTTTATCAATAAATTAGGCTTCTTAGTTATTCTGTTTCCGTGTCTCATACTTGCGTTTGCTTGCTTGCTTACTAGTTTGTTCGCTATTTTATGTTTATTCTTAAAGTCAAGAGATTGTATTTAATTGTAAGTGCGTATCAAATGTTCTTTGCAATTTTTTTATGCGAAATCATATTACCGATAACGCATCTCCAGATCTCAAGCAAAAGTTTAGACTGGTGATACATTTTTTTCTTTAGCCAGATTAGTATCAAAAACCGAACGAACAAGCTTGCGTCCCCTGCTGTTGTATCCAAATGTAGATGTGGCCGAATCCCCATTAATGCTCTGTATAGACCCCATGTTTTTTCTATAGAAAGATTCGACGTCTTTGAGTAGGTTTGTTTTTGTGTTGGTCATTGGAAACCGTGATGTACGTGTTCAGTGCAGATATGTACTATATGTCCAACACGTAAGAAAATAATGCGACTGGTCACCGTTTTGTTTACTGTTTGCACGTAAATGTGCTTTTCGTCTTGTCGCACGTTTCAACGCCACGTAACATTGTAATACAATATAATTTGAAGCGTCCTTATGAGAATTCTCTTCTCACTACTGTGCTTAACAGTAAAACAAATAGATTTTTATTGGCACATAAGAGCACATCGTGATGTGATTCTTCTTTATGAATGAATTTCTTATTTTTGCGAACAGTACCAAGAATGATCATGTCCTTGTCCTTTCCACTTGTGGAAAGACCATATCTTTCGATTCCCATTGGTTCTTGTGACGACGAACTCCTCCCAAGTTGGTCATTCGATAAACCGTTTCCTGTATTGTGCTCTCGTGACCTCGACGCAGTGTTGGATCAGAAATGTAATAGGTTTTGCTATCTTTCGGTTTACACATTACAATTAGATCAACATTGTCTCGTCCACTACATTCATATTCAGTACTTGAATTCAATGTCAGTGCATCCGCTTCTTCTCCAATTTCGTCTGACGTAAGCCGATTTGGACGACTTATTTTCAACCAAAACAAAGAAATCATATTCACAATCTATGTAGGTAATGCGCAGTAGACTCTTCCAACCGGCACAAATGCGTGCCAATATCAGGCAAAAAACGTCAGATTTAGTGTTGCTTGATTTATTTAGTACTGGAAATATGCCTCGCGTCGTTTTGGATACTACGGCTCACTTAACGTGTCAAGAAACACTTTTAGCCCAGAACTTGAACCCCATCAATTAGAGATATCTGCCGAAAATAAAAACCGACATATTTCAACGAATAAATAAAAGTCATTGAAGCATGGATCTCATGGGTTTTCTTTTATTAGAATTTAAAGGTAGATACATACTTTGTGGAATATAACACAAATAAGAGTTACATGAGGTAGATCGTAGACAACCAGTAACTTGTTTTTATTATAGATTTTGCTCATGAATCCATTTCTAAATATGTAAAATCATTTTAGACAGCTACATTAATTGTCGCAGCTGCATCCTGCCTATAACTGCCTCATTGGGCTAACGGCGGCATTCATATCCTCGAAGTGGATCAGTCCCCCACGTTGAGGGTTTTGACATCAGGGTTATATTTTTACCAAGTAAAAAAACGCAGTTCTGATAAATAGACTAGCCTCGGATACAAATAGATTTTTCCTTATAAGATCACGATACATTGGTACCAATGACTTCTTTTTATTCCCGCACATCAAAGATAATTTGCGAGGTGGCCGTCCTTTGACGGTGGGGGAAGCCGTTGATGCTTAGAGTTATCTCGTCGGAGTGAAAAAGTGGTTTAAAAATTGCTTCAAACTCATGAAAAAGTGTATTGATCTTCATGGAGAGTATTTAAAAAAAAAAAAAAAAAAAGCCATTTTTGACGATAAATATTTGTTTTTCTGAAAATTTAAGTAAGGGTCCGCGTTAGCCGCTCGTAATTTTCGGACATCCAAATTGATTTAAGTGTGCTTTTGCATTGATCACAATATGATCAATTTGGTTGACGGTTTGTCGATGAGGAGTCAACCAAGTCCCTTTATGCATATCAAGGTGTGAAAACCGTGTGCTAGCTATATCCGGCCGCAAAATCAATAAGCCTATGTCAGTTTCCGGAGGTGATGGCGTAGACACTATACTCTCCCACTTTATTACCAAAGATGATCTTCTTGATTAGCTTGGCATTATATCGTCATATTTAGGGTATTGTCCGTAGGTTTTGTAGAGGTAAGGTCGTCCTTATTCTCTGTTTATGTTTATGTTACTCATTGTTTTTCTTCCTATTTTTTCCGGTCCATCTTATCGCAATTCTTGGATGGAGGTAATGTTTGCTTTGTAGCTAGCAAGAAAACTCGCACGTGTTTATATAAGCAGTAAGCAAGGCTTCCATTGAAACTGTGAAGGATTCAGCCAGACCAAACAAAATCCTGTCCAAAAAACATTCTAATACGACATTCATTAAACGGCTTGACGGTACATGGACAGATTATACTAAGGAATCACTGGAGCAATGAACACCCATTAGGATTTTGCAAAGGTAGCGGCGCTGTTTTTCTAGACATGAAGGTGCCTTCAGTAATGGATCTGAATCTGTTCTGAAATATCTCACTAAGCTTGGCACAGAAGATTTGACCAATTGTCAGTATCCATACATTCAGAATCATTCAGTAACAATTTGAGAACTGCCTCATAAACAAATCCGTAGCTAGAGGTAACCCGCAGGCAGGAGTTGTCTCGCCTGTTCTATGGCTCTTGTTCAACCGCGTACGCAGACGACGTGGTCGAGGATGTTCCCCTCAGTGTATAGTGAACTCAGAGAGGGATATGAATACGCTAAACGCTTGAACCACAAGTTTTGCACTTTAACTTAATACGAGTAATAATGAACTAGTGCTATTCACCATTAAGTACAAAGTACAGACTTTCAAGCTTGCATGTCTTAACAAGCAAACACTTATTCTTTCCTCCAGTACAGGGTACCTGGCGTCATCCTTAACCCCAAGCTCAACTGGAAACAAAGCATAGAATACAGGGTAAAAAAAAGTATGCATCGCTTTCTACACCTGCAGCAATACCTTTGGCAAAAGGTGGGTCCTCTTGTGTGGTGGACCAGCTCAAGCAAGGACTACAACATCACAAAACTTAGTAGCAGAGTCCAACGAAGAGTTGGTATTGGGATCACAGGGGCGCTACGATCGATCCCGAAAGTAGCTGCTCCATATATTGCCCATGGACTTGCACAATAAACACATGATTTCGTTTAATACTATCAGACCCAGATAATCTGGATTCTGGCCCTGAAGCCTTATGGTCATAGCAAAGTTCTTGGTCTGCTGCCTAGGGATCTTCGACGATAATTGACTGCACGATACCTAAACTCAATTTTAATAATAATATCCAAGTTCACATTTTGGAAAGGACGTGATAGAGTAATAATCAACGCCTATCGGAACACAAAGTATCAATCTTCAGCGGAACTGAACACATCCAAATCGTACCACCTTCCAGACTCTTTGAGTACCTTCCAGCCGGAGGTACTATCGATTAATGAGGTCTGCAAGAGTTCTGAAGCCTCAGCTCCATTACCATAAACAACATAGGAATCTTTATTAACAGACAGACCGCCATTAAAGCGATACACTCACTTACTTCGTCCTCTAAACTAGTAGAACAGTGCAAGGCAATCATCACGCAGATAAGCGCTCGTTTTAATATCACTCTCCTCAGGGAGCTAATGCGGTAGCTTGATTTGGCTCTACCTTCTATGTCTCTCTCTACCATGGGTAGAATTCTTTAGGTGTAATCTTCTTGTACCATATTCAGAAAGGAATTATAGGACAGTCCGTGGTTTCTCGATCAATCGCCGTGCAGGTCCTCCTATAAAACTCATAGTCGGTACTAATATCGCTCATTCAATTGATACCCTCGAACACCTACGTTGTCTTTGTTTGTCTCACCTTGTTCTATTTGCCACTTTCACCACTGTATCGCCATCAAACACATTTTTGGACTCTGAAATATTGTGATTCTTTAGTAGGCCGTACAACTTGCTTTTGGGATGCCATGGAAATAAAGATTCCTAGTCATAACAACGTACAAACATTTAAAACCAACGCGTGGCCCAATTGGTGTATGGAAGTATTTTAAGGGGACGCAAAATCCTTTGAGTTCCCGTCAATTATAAAAAAAGAGCATATTTCTTTTAAGGATTTGATGGACTTTGATTACGACAGTATATCGGCACCAGGAACTGTAGAAACATCTCCAACACACCTCCAGAACTATTTAGAAATATCAACAGCAGATTGCTTATCCGTAGACATCAACCAGATAGACATTCCATTTCATCTTTTTTAAAAATCCACAATCCATTACAATTATCTTCTAAATTAAAAAGTTTTTTTTTTATTCTCCTCTCTCTCTCTCTTTCTTTCATTTCATTTAAACATTTTGCCCAATAATAAAATACATACACAAAAAAAAAAAAAAAAAAAAAAACAGGCTGTGAATAAATCAAGAACAAAGTTGCAAATGATCCTTTTTTTCATTTTCGTTCTTTTTTTATTTTTGTTGTATTTATTTTGTTCTCCTCTTTTGTCTTTCTATTCCTTAACAAACACAAATCAAAAGAAAAAGTCTTCCGAAGGATTATTCTTCTTCGAAGAATCGGTACTTATCTTTGCGAATTTAATTTTTCCATTTACAAATATGTATCTTTTGCTTTCCTATTTTGTTAATTGTTCGATGTAATTCGCTTTCATCGTCATTCTGTTGGCTTTATTCTTAGATAATGCTTGCTATTCAATTTGATTTGTATATTTTTATTATTATGTTTTTTTTTAAATTGTAAAAAATGTAATATAAATTGTAAAATAAATTAATTATTTATAAACACAAAGTAGATAGATACTTCCACTTGATCATATCCATACAAATTTTAACAAACACTCTAGCACAAATTGTTCTCTGTGTCTCAAAAAAGAAAAGAAAATCAAATATTAAACATTTTTAAAAATATTTAAAAAAAAAAAAAAACGGTTTAAAATTTATGATTTTGTTCAGTTAAAGGTTCTATTTTGGTGATAAGTATATGGATATAAAAAAGTCGTTAATTTGGTTGGTATTTCTTTTGCTTGTAAAATTCTTTCCCCATAGGAACAAATAGTCCATCATCGCCATTATCATGTTCGAGTCCAAAACCTTTGCTTAGTCCATCGCAAGGTCCATTTAGTTTACAAAATAATTCTAGTAAGTAAATCAAAAAAAAAAAATCTATTTCTTTTCTTCTCTTTATTTTGTAATTATACTTTTGGTTTTTCAAATTTTACAATTTTTGTCGAATTTTTTAAATTTATTCACATTTTGGAATTTTGTAATTGTAATTTTGTTAATTGTATCGCTAGTGTATAAAAGTTGAATGGTAGTGTATGAAGGTCGAAAGATAATTTTAGAAAAAAAAGCCTCACTTTTTTTAGGTCCCCGATCTAGGCAGTCATCTGTGGAAAATGCTGATCCTCTCAATAGTGAAGAGGTGTACAAGAGTCTGCGTAAGACCACAGCCGAAATACAGAATTATAGTTTCGAATCGAAACTGGATCGTGACGCGAATAGCAAAGATTCAGGTATCAGCCAAATGGGTGATCATGCTGGCAATATACTGCATGTGGATGTAATTTCGTCGAATGGTCTTAATGGTCATTTAGTGTAAGTTTTGAAAGAATGTCTATTGATGTGTTGGAATTGTTTCATTTTGAATACTTTTTTTTTTTTTTTTAGATTATTAGACAAAGAAGACTCTTGCAATGGATCGAAGACACAGTCGGCAACCACAACTGAATCGAATACTCCAGAGAGCACTGTCCGGCTGGACGCAATGGATATGCAAAATCACAAAGTCTCCTCAGTGCAGAGACACCATCAAAACTTCCAAATCGGAGAGAACGGTGAAATTGTTTTAGAAAGTAAGTAATCAGTTTTTAAATTTTACTTTTCCATGGTCATAATTATGTTTGTTTTACAGATGGTTCCAAAGAAAGTGATATAATTAAGGCTGCCATAGTTTTAACCTTAGACACACATCCCGAAGTTATACAACAGACTCTGTCCGAATTGTCTGCCTGTATAAAGAATGGCAATTGCGAATTGCCAAACAAGAATTTTAAGTAAGTTATATCAAAATTGCAACTCACATCCTACTGTGTCATTCTTTAACGAAACCTTTGCTTAACAGGGCCATAATGAAAATGCTGTTGAGCCTATTGGAATCACCAGCTCCAGAAGTGATGACATCTGCTCTTCAAGTCTTGGGTAAAATAGTTCGCAGTGTTGAAATGAAACCATTCTGGAGTAATTTCCTTGAATTGATTTTACTTAAAATTATCAATTGCTATCAGAATAGCAAAGAGGTAAGTATTATATCCCTTCTCCATCACCAGAACAATTTTTAATTGGATTTTCCTTTGATTTAAATAGGCATCACGGGAAATTGATATCATCATACCTCGAATAGCACCAGTTTTACCTCTAAACATTTCAATTAATATTCTAAATCCAGTTATTGCTACTGGGGTGTATCCATTGAATTTGTGCGCGGTTAAGTTACTTACGGAATTGACCGAGAAACAAGGCAATGAACTGACCGACATTCACTTAGACAGTGTTATGCCAAACTTAGCAAGGGTAGGTGAACTCTCAAACCAGCATAGCAGTATGATGTTATTTTCGTTTTATTTATTATTAGTTGACTGATGACAAACAATCGATGTTGCGCAAGGCAGCGGTGTTTTGTATTGTAAAATTGTATATTGTTATGGGCGAAGAGAAGGTTAAACCCAAATTTTCGCTTCTGAATCCTAGCAAAATAAGGTAAGTGTTCATATCATGAACTCATAAACTTTTTGAATTTAAAGTTTTTGTGGGTCGTTGTATTGTTATAGTGTTTTTTAACATAATACTAGGTGGGGTGAAAAGTAACCTCCTTGGGAATCAAAAAATTTAATAGTCTTTTTTTAGTTTGATACACTTATCTAGCGATTTTCCAACTTCTTGATCCCGTCCGAAAAATAATTTTCCGGAGGGTCTGCAAAGTACTCCTCCTTGGCGTTGATGATTTCATCGCGTGAGCTGAATTTTTTATTGATGAGCCATCTTTTGAGGTTTGGGAAGAGATAATAGCCCGAGGGAGCCAAATCGGGCGAACACGGTGGATGCGACAGCAATTGGAGGCGTAAGTCATTGATTTTAGCCATGGTTGCAATGCTCTTGTGCGCCGGTGCATTGTCTTGCAAAAACAAAATTTTTTTTCGCTTCATTTGAGGCCGTTTTGCAGCGATTTTGGCCTTCAATCGCTCCAATAATGCACGTTAATACTCGCTGTTGATGATTTTTCCTTTTTCAAGGTAGTCCAAGAAGAGTATGTCATGACAATCCCAGAAAACCGACGCCATAAACTTTCCGACCCATCGAGCCTCCCTCGGCCGCTTTGAAGCACTCGTGCCGTCTTCAGTCCATTGCCGGGCACTCATTCTGTTCAACAGTTAGCAATCGACGCCAAAAATCTGCCCGATTCCACATCAGCAATTCTTCAGATCTTGGAAACTGTGAAATAAATAAATGATCCATGTTACTTATTTTACTTTTATTTTATGTACAGTATATGTAGTACTTTTAGCTCACCTTTAAGTAATCGTCTTTTAAAACATTATATATTGCACGGCAGGTCTCTGGAATTATAGAGGATAACGATTGAGCGGAGATTCTTGGTGAAAATTTTAGGTCTTCAAAACTCCTGCCTGCAGCTAAAAAACGTAGAGTTGATGACAATCGCTCAGATGGTTTAATACACCCCCTCATCACCGTATCTTTTTTTCTTTTTTTTTTTAATCAGCAATTCAATGAATTTCTATAGTCTTCATCAAAATTAGAAAGTTATCTCAACAACGAACAATCCCCATGAAATTTCCTTTTCAGCAACCACTTTATCCACGTTTTAGATTTTTTTTTTTTCATTTATTATTATTGCACTTGCTGCAGCACCTTCTGCAAGGAGATACAAATTATTGTCCATTCTCGTTGACAAATATGAAACGAGTGTTCATTGATACGTGTGGTGGCGATTTTTTATCAATGTTACTTGCCAAAAAAAACACGTCAATAATACTTGTTAAGTATTGTAACATTGATCATATGTAGGGCGCTTAAGGCTCAGTCGATCTTCTGGCAGTTCAAAGGAGCTGTCGGCCAGACATGGGGCCTGTATCCCAAGGCTGGTTTCGGCTGGAATCTGATCCAGAAAAGGAATGGAGTCGAGTCTTCACGGGTATCTGCAAAACCAATTTAGGATGTGGCGTAGGTGTCTTTCTGGAGGACGACAACGTTAGATTTCACGTCTTGTTAGGAAAACTTGCGTTTATCTTCTAAGCGGAAATATACGCAATGCTGTTAGAAATTAACTGTATGGAAAAAAATCGGTATCGGTGTATCCTCTTACAACTTCCAAGTTCGAGAATGTAAGGCTTCACTGAACGCGATGCGGAAGGCTAAATTCACTGATTCTTGTCTGGTTCCCAGGTCACAATGATATCACTTGCTAGGTATGGTTCAGAGGGGGGTTCTCCAGGACCTGAACGTTTGACAGGGCCACCTGCGTCCTCGATAAGGGTTGGGATTGACAGTTGGGTTTCAGATGCATAATTGCAGTTGGCTTAACTCTTCTGGGTTCTGGCAGATCAAACGAATGTTTCCGACATTTCAGACGGCCCCTCAGTAGGAAAGACTGCAGGCTGTTTACTATTGTTGTGACGGAGCACCAAACTTTTGCTAAGCACTTGAATGTTCCTGGTGTGAAACTGATGCCGACACTGCGGAGCACTATCTCTGTGACTGTCCAGCTTTCGCTCGCATCACTCGGCGTTGATGTTGTGGGTGCTGGCACTTTATCACTGAAACTTCTTCAAAAGACTGAGGAATTCTATTAATAAGAACAATGGACTAGTTCTTTGAATGCTCTGTTCTGAAAGGAAAAAGCAAGCTTTCAGTGCAAGTCTCTTATATCTTCTTCTGAAAGAGATCAACTACTGCAAAATCAATTGAATTCGTATCCTTTACCCCTTAATTCTTAAAAAAAAAAAAGTATCGAAATCGATGTTATTTATTCTCTTTCAAAAAAACCTTGATAGGTCTAAAAATAGGTGCCTTAAATATTATCTTCTGGACGGCCAACTAATACCCAAGTATAATCTCTTAGAATATTGTACAATAGAGAGTTTAATTTCCGTTGCAATATTGACAAGAACATCCTTAAACCCAACTCCTTACTTGTTCTTATCAAACGATGGTCGAAAAAATGTTCAAACCTGTGGCCGGACCCTACTTGAATATAGTATGCCAACAAAGTGTGGTCCCCCTTTCACCGAGTTCATATATCTCTCGAATTTAGTAAATTCAACGTCGTTTCCTTCGATTTGCTCTTTGAAGACTACCCCGGGTGAATAAATGCTGAAACTTAGCTGACATTCTCTTCATTTATAGACTGATGTTGTGGTTCTGTAAATTGCGCCTTTCTTTACAATTTTATTTCCTTCAACATATGCCCTCGTATTTTACGATGTCCTTGTGTCTTCTTTATATTAACCCATCGCATCTCTTATGGTTGCAATGAACTAATCTCCAGTATCTCCTAAAGGTTAATTTTAACTTCTTCATTTTTTCTTCAATCTAAGCACTTCTTTTCTTAAATGCGATCATCTCAGCTATTAGGTTGTTGAATTAGTTCTGGGTTTTTTTTTTAGGGTTAAAGTTAAAGACACATTTTTGGTATAAAAGCTTATATTTAATCCATCAGATATTGTCCATCATGATCTATCACTTCCAATGTTCTGGAAAAGACATTCAAATCAGACAAGTCAGCAGGCTTATGGGTTTTAAAGTTTTAAGGAATTGAATTGCCTTCCGTCAAAATTGTTTTGGAGAGAGCGGAGCAGATGGTAGTCAAAAGATCTGGAGAGTACGATGGGTGTTGTATAACTTCTCAGTTAAATGAATTCAGCTTTTGTTTTGTCACTAAAGCTGTGTGTGGTCTGGCGTTGTCATAAGGGAAAACAACGCCCTTCCTGTTCGCCAACTCTGGCCATTTTTCTTCAAATGCCTGCTTCAAAGTATCGAGCTGAGTTTAATATTTAACGACATTTATTGTCTGATTGGGTGGAAGCAACTCAAAGTAACATCTCACCTGTCCCACCAAATGCTCAACATGACATTTGTGGGATGCAAATCTTGTTTATCGAACGATTGCGGTGTTTCACCAGGAGCGCACCATGATCGCTTACGCCGGATATTGTCGTTAACCACCCATTTTTCGTTTCCCGTAACCACTCTTTTCAGGAAAGCCTCAAACGAATTCCATCTCAACAACGACTCACATACCATTGTTTCTTTCACTGAGTTCGTTAGGAACCCAAACATCCACCTTTTTCGATATTCCAAACCTTTTCGGTCTCTGCGAAACGGTTGTATGGGCGATGTTGAACCGCTGAGCGATCTCCTGTGTCGTCAAAAGTCTGTCAACTGTAACTGCAGCTAAGATTTGATTGTCGTTTGTGGTGGGTGGACGTCTAGAGCGAACAGCATCAGCAAGGTCTATGTTTGCTAAACGAAAGCATGTAAACCAACGCTGGCAAGTGCCAGCTCTTATAGCCGAATCCCCATACACGCTGAAAATCTCCCGTTGCGCTTTGATTTGATACATTTTTTAAAGCAAAAAGCAAAATATGCAGAAAATGCACTTTCTTATCCAATTAAAACACGTCCGATCAAAACAAATTCTCGTAACAATGTAGAGGGTAACCCCCCTATTAGATTCAACAAAAATTTAATAACAGTATACGCAGAAATTTTTAAAAAAAAAATAAATACTACAAAAAAAAAAAGAAAAAAAAACAGAACTTTTAAACAACCCAATATTTTCTTCATTCCTAGTTTTTTTTTTTTTTTTTTAAGTCTTATTGTTATTAAGATAGATTATATTAAGCCTAATAAATAGAGGCTTCAGCCGCCAGGAAAATTTAACATTGAGATTTTAAGTTCTAAGTATCGTTCCTGGATCCTTATTGATATTCCTTGTAGTGTAAAAGAACAAATAAATTCTTTAAACAACATGCGGAGTGTACAATGTGTGTACGTTCCGGATGTTTTCTCTCAGCTTCCAGTACATTGACATTTCATATTTTGAAAAGGATTGAGAGGTTCGTATATCTCTCCCATAAATTCTCTCCTTTGTACGTGCCTTTCTCTACATATGTTACAGCTACTTAGTTTTAAAAATGTGAGCCAACATATAATTGGGTGTAAAATGGAATTGGGGTCTGTAAACATAGCCAACGTCAAGAGACTTAGCAAAGGAGTTAAATATTCATAAAAAAATATTTTTATCAATTTTTTAAATACATAGAGTATTTATTCATTTTTTTTTTTTCAATTTCAGACTACTTAACGTCTACATTGAGAAAACACGTGGTACGAAAACTTCATCATGATCGAATGCCAAGTGATTGTGGGCAAAAGGAAGGCATTTTGCAAAACGCTTTCGACGCTTCAGTGGTAGGATGAAATTAAAGAACGGAACGATTCCAGAATGAAGAATCCCTTTGACTCCACATCTTGATCATAAAAAAAAAAAAAAAAAACACAAAAATAGAAAAAGAAACAACACAAAAAAACGTAAAACGGTAAAAAAAAAACAATCTTCACACAAAAGAAACAAAAACAAAACAATTTCAGAACTTCAGACAGATGGAAAGAGACCTAAGAGATTGATTGACGTTTTATTTTTTAAATCCTTATTGTTATTATTTTCTCTCTTTTAAATTATTATTTATAAAAACAAAAAAAACAAGCAAAACACAATCCTTTCTGTTTCGTATGATATATGATTTTTTGTAATGTATGTGCGTAGTTTTATATATATAATATATGGTTCATGTAAAGTGTGTAAAGATAACGATGGAAAGGAAATAAGAGAAAAGAAAACAAGAACAAAACAAAAAATAAATAAAAAATTACATGTAGACATAGAGCATAGCTATAATTATTATTATTATAAAATCAAATAAAATAGCGTCATTTTTGTATCGTCTCTGTTGGAACAAATATAATACAAAGAAACAAACCACAAAAACAAAAAATTCATTACTTATCTGTGGCATAAATAAACCTAAAGAGAACAAAACAAACGAAAAAAGGTAAAAAAATATAAACAAATAAGAGAAATCGGTGTAAAATCACCAATGCAGTGTGTGTGTCTGTCAAGGATAAATATAATTAATTTATTCAATTGAACATGTGAAAAAGAAAGATTATTTTATTTTCGTATTTGTACATTTTGTTTGGAAACAAAATCGTGGAACATTTTACGAAGAGAAAATAGATTTTACCATTGTATCCATATCCATACCAGTTTTTAGAATTTAAGTACATACGTGCGAGTTGTATTCTATTTCATAACACACACACAGAATTCAAGAGCTCTTGGTAAATATACTTCTTCAAATGTTTCAAGTAAGGAACTCTCTTTAGCTGGTAGTGCTCAGTTATGTTTATTTTTATATATACTTTTAATTTAACCATAATTATTCTTGATCATTTACATGAACTTTTGTCTCAATTCGTCTGTAGTATTTTTTTTTTCTTTTTTCTTTAACCTTTATATGCTTAATCATTCTTCGTAAGAAGTAAACTAAAGAAAAAAATAAAAAAATGAAAACGAATGTATAATAATAACAAAGGTAATATCGTAATTAAACTCGAGCGTATGGTAACAAATATTGCTTTTTATTTGTCATAAATAATGTTTATTCCTTTTTTTTATTTGTATTTGTATGTGTATTCTACTACTATAATCTCTTATGTGTAAAATTATTTTCAAAGCAAACGAAAAACTGGAAAACGATTTTTTTCTACTTTAGTTTTAGTACACAAAATAATAATTATTATTTTTAATTCATTAAAATAAAAATTTATTTTAGATTTTTTTCAAATACGTTTTTGTTTTTTTATTTATTTATTTATTTATTTATGTTTTACAAATTTGTATATGTTTTGTACTTTTGATAGCTAAGGGTGATTTATGAAACAAGTAACAAATTTTGTGTGGTATGAGTTGTATCGTTTATTTAATATACTTGCGCAGTAATCAGAAAGATAGGGGTCTGAATATTATTTTTTAATGCTCCGGGAAGCATTGGCATAAGCTCAATACTTTAGGAAACCCCAAAGAAAATTTCACAAGGTCCAGTTCGCGAAAGTATGAAATTTCTAAATTTTGTCTTCAAAATATTTATTGCTTGGTGCGATGAATAGTACGTTACGCCATCTTATTGGAACCAAATCAATAATTCTAAATAACTCCAATCAATTTGGCCCATAAAAAGCTTTCTAAGATGCTACGGTAGGCATCAGAAATGACAGTAACGGCTTTTCCTTCATAATCTTCGGCAGTTCAATTTTTTCAGGAGTACGCACTTTACGTAAATGCGGACGCTTCTATGTATCCAAAAGAGTATGGTTCTCTGCATGATTCGTGTAATTGTTTGCTTATTTGATATCCTTTCACCTTGACCCTAGTTACTTTTTATTTTTGTAAAAGGTTTTTGTCATAATCAAACGTTCAGTTTATATGTACGACGCCGTGATTAAAATTGTATATAATCTAACTTTCGAAATATACAATGACAGACCCAAAGTTTTTCAAAAAATAAAGTTAAGGTTCATTAAGAAGTGTACATGTTTCAAGAATCACCCTTTAGTCCGAGTCCAAACTAGTTGATTCAATTCAATTTTAATTTGATCATTCATGCATACTTGTTTGTGTTGTACAGCTTTATAGTTTCTTATTTTTTGTTCGTAGAGCTGAAAGCCAATATTTCTTTTATTATTCATTGATAAATGTAATAGTTATATCTCATGTTAGATATTTCTCCCACGTATCTGACATGGCAAATCCAGTTGGTTGGAGCTCTTTGGGATTTCTAATGTGGAGACTCTTGGAGACGATTGCGGGTATTTATTACATCAAATTTGCTATACCCGCAGGCATTTTCATTTCCGTTACTGTCATCTTTCCGTCATATGTACTTCGTACATTGTCAAACACTGCGATATATACGTTAAAGCAGAACGAACGAGTGTCGTGTATAACAAGCTTTTAACCTTAAGTGATATTTTTCTGTTGCAAAATAGTGCGGAGTTTACACACCATGAAAGCTAACCTACACCGACTCTACTATATGTGCGATGTAGTCGCACTTTGTGGTTAACGACAGAGTTGGAGTGTTTAAATTGATCGCACTTCCGTATAATGAATCCTTCTTAATAGATGACAGGCGTTGGATTCGCTAGTTTCGAAAAACGGCGACGCAGGTGTTCAGTCTTAAAACATTTGATTCAATTGTTAAGAGTTGTCTAAAGGGCTATTACGTCGTTGTTTACGATAGCGTTATTTTCGGTGAAATATTGAGAAGTCGTTTCGGACTCATAAATGTGTTCTCTTGCTTCAATTGAAAATCGTTTAACAACATCAAAAAACGATGGACTTTATACTCTGCATTGGTGTACTTCAACTTTAACTCTTTTTAACGTCATCGTACATACCACTTATCATTGGATACAGAGATATTAGCGGCGTTCATTTGAGATCTGTCGAATAGTTTGTCCAAATCCAAGAAGACAATGTGCATGTTTCTTTCGCAGTTCCGGGATGTTCTTCATGATTATCCATAAATTTTGAATCGCGTTATCTGTCGATCTGCCTTCCAAAAAAAAAACATTAACCGCCATGAAATTTAACAATACGAGTACTGCATTATACCCTGTATATAACTCTAATATATATTTTAAAATATGCGACATTAGTTCCATCGATCGGTAGCTGTTGCAATTTCTCGTGTCATTTTGGACACGATTGGAATTGGAATTAGAACAAAAAAGCTTTCCCCCGTTTAATTAGGCATCCGATCGCCTCTCATTTTATTGAACAAAATTGCGAGCTAATTAAATCATAGATTTCGGCTTGTCACTTCGGAGGCTGCATGATCCAGTTTGACTAGACGTTCATTCGTTTTGTTGCTTCGCTAGCTCCTGCTTCCATAAAATCTGCTGTTTATTTTTCCGCAATCTTAAAAATATAAGCTCGCTTGCTGTGCTTCATTGTGGCAATTTTTCTGTTTTTTATCGCCTGCTAATAGGTTCTGAAAATACTTTGTCTTATTTTCGAGAAATTTCTATCTATCGATTTAATCTTCCCTATTTTGCAGCGCTTGTAGTCTAACTCAAGACAGACTTTATCGGCTTCACTATTTCTGTTGTACTTAGTCAACTGAAAACCATTACTTGTGGAAAATGAAACAATGCTACTCTAAAAACTTACAAAATACTTTCTATTAAATAATTTATTCCCATTTATATATAATCCAATGACTTCTTATCATTTTGGGTCAAAAAGCCTTGTTTTATTGTATTTGAGTTCATAAACGCCAATTTTGAAGCTAATTGCTCAAACTTCGGAAAATGTGGCAATAGATAGAAGACAAGTCTGACGATTAGGGTGGACGAAGTAAAACTTAAAATCTCAACTTCTCTCCTAACTTCAAGAGCGATATTCTTGCTGCATGTGGTCTAATATTATATTATTATATAGCAGGATGGGACCATGGCCATGTCCCAATTAATTAGCAATTAATCCAACACCAAAGAGCTCAACAAGCAAACTGACATCACTGCTTAATTTTTTGCAAAAGTTTGCTTTATTTGTGCCATTATACGCAGATTAACTTTTTGAATCTCTTGCTGCTTAGTTTCTGAAAGCAAAGACATATTTCCCATGGCACATTTCTTTAAATCTTTTAACTCACTTCATCTTGATAGGGAGGTGTCGACTGTCGACCATTTTATAAACAATACTTTTTTTTCTTATTTAAGATGGCGCTACAGGTAAAAACAGACCAGGTTAATAATCCAGCCTTTCCCGCCACCTCGTCGCTTATTTAAAATGAGCTCAGCTAAGCGCTCTGGAGAAGGGCACTTTGCTTCGCAACGATCTCAACGTTTTCCTATTGTACCATGTCTACACCTACAGATACTAGGGCGCGTCAGATATCGTATAGATTGGTAAAATTTTCGCGTTCATGGGGTGGACTATAATGCATGACTGTTTAGATTTTTTGCATGAGAATATCGGTCATGCTAGAACCACATGTCTTCCAGCCCCGATTCATTCAAATGGGGAATGAAAAATTCATTGATCATGACTCTGTAACGCTAACATCCAACGTGACTGCTTGACAATTCTCAAAAGAAACCCTCCAGTGTAAAAGCAAACCACGCAGCGACTTTGAGTGGATGTAATAGCTCTCTTGCATAACTCGCGGATTTTCAGTGCCCCAGAATTGCAAATTTTGTATGCTCACATATGCACCAAAATCACTAACGAATTGTACATCAAAAACATCGCGACATTCAACGCCGCTTTTAAAATTTATGTCTATTGCCGGTAAAGTCATACATTACGGTCCACCCGTAGTAGCAAGAGTATTTGAAAATTTGAAATCCGCTGGTCCAGTCACTGCATTTGACACCAGTCGACCTTTCGGAACTTTTATCTCAGGTTTTTTTTACGGTTACTAATCTGATATCCACAAAAAATGCTGGTGCATCCCAGGGCTCCGTTCTATCTTCAATCTTTATTAGTTATTATTAGTATTTATATATGATTTCATGTTTTTCATTTCTAATCCAATATATTCCTTTACTGGTATGTTTAGTTCATGTTATTCCGGTGTTAATAGCATAACTAATTGGAGAACCACTAACGGAGTGAAATCTAGTGCTTCTAAAATACACAACGATGTCGTTAAAGTGAACACTCAGTGTTTATCAATGAATGGGTCTTGCATTATCAAAACCAAAAAAAATGTTCATACTCGATATGTGTGGAATGACCACACATTCGATGTAGCCAAAAATACTGCAAAATCTATAGGTTTCCTAAAACGATGTAAGAAATAAGTTACCTCGTATGATGAGGCCCTTATATATAATGCTTTTATTTAGCTAAAATGGTATTGTACAATATCCACATCTGGTCAGGTGCTCCCAAAACTTCTCTACTAGATACGGTTGAAAAGGCGATAGTTAAAACTATTACGTCTTGCAGGTGTTGTGCAGTCAAATGACACTTTCCAATACCGCTATAGTGTCTCTTGCCTTATCTTGTTCTATCGCTCCCACTATTGTTCTATCAGTGCTCCCACAAACGTCTCGTCATGAATGCTCATCAGTTTACCCTCAAGCTCAGATTTGGACATACTCTGAAATATCATGATTCTTTCCAAAGCCGAACATCGTTTATGAAATACCCGACAGAACTCCATATTTCCAAGTTTTTAGTGGCCGCAAATAAACTAACGTTTGGACAGCGTGTTTTAAAAGTGTTTAAGTATTTGACTACCATCGCCTGCTTTCAGTAGATTACATTCAAAGATTCTCTGCGTTCATACGTTCTACAGTCATTGTAGTCGTTGTATTTGAACTCTTTTAACTAGGTCTTTATCGCTGTTTAGAGTACAAAGTTCATCGTTGTATCTTTCCACCAAACTTGAGTCACTTCATCTACTATTGACAAAGTCCATCCTCTTGGGCCATATTGCAGGATGATTAGAGTCTTTTCTTGAGAGACGGTTTGCTACTTGTCTTCTTAGTTTAAAGAAACTTGAATTGGAAATGTGATTGGTTACTCTTCGTTTGATCTCGGCGTTGGTATTGTTCAAATAAACAGCAGGACATAGTAAGCAATATTTTTATGTATTTTTTACGTTCGAGTCGAAAAGTCTGTTTTGTATGCCCTCTTTTGAAGACAGGATATACTTTGTCTTGCCCACCGCATATGCGTGCGCGAGTAATTTTTCGGACTTGTAGTTTTTTTAGATTGACGTGTAACTTTTGTACCATTTATTCAAGATCAATTGGTAAAACTTTATTGGCGTTTTTGTTTAGGCAGTCAGAAGCCTTTTTTTGTGTGCCACGATTTTATTTCTAAAGTAATACTAAAACTTCTTCGGAATTATTATTAATATTATCTTTGATGAGGATAATAAAATATTTTATAATTGTGCTTCCACCTTCTTGTATTTTTCAAATATATTTGCCTGCGAATCAATTTCAATCAATTTGAACACCTCATGATAATATTGTAAATTGTCCAAAAACACAGCCGCAACTTTTCAAATGTGAAGATTAGGTGAACTAAACGGGCCTAAAGTCGCATCTATAAGGGCTAATCAGATCGTTGGAAAATAGTTTTAGGTGTTAACGTAATACGGAAAGCAAACGGAAATCTGCCTCAATAGTTGCAGCATCTTAAAGGTTTTCGTTTCTGGTGAATCTGACAAACTGTTTTGAAATTCTAATTGTCAAGTATTTTTTCCTTCTATCAAATATTGAAACACTTTGTAGTCTAAGCTGTCCCGTTCATTCTCACAGTCTTATTATGATTAAGTTAAGATGTTTCTATCTTTATTTTATTTTGGTCCGACTGACAAAATTTTTTTCTTTTACCATCCATGTTGAATGGTCAGTTGTGCCTAATACGGTATTTAGGTCATCCACGCCACAGTTTGCAAAATCAGTTTTTCCATATCCTCAGAACCGACTATGAATCTCATAATACATTTCCTTGGTCATCTTTACAGGTTCCCATTTGGGTATTGCTTGCTGGACGAGTTATATTTACTTGTGATGAAACTTAAGAACGTTGTTCCTGGAGTAGTAGCTCTCAATTTCTGCGTCTGCTCGCTTTGCGGTTTTTCTTTTTTCTCTGGAGAAACATATGTTTTTCCACCGCCTTTGCTCACAGAGAAAATAACTTACTCTCGTTCTTCTGTGCAGCGACGCTTCATAATTGAGCTGCTTATCTGCACTTTTTTTTTATCAAACCAGGGGTTTCGTGGTCGTGGTCGAGGAAGCCCAACACGTCACTTTTGATGAGCAGTTACCTTTTTTTTTATGCAAGTTGTATAGGTGTTGCCTAGAGTTTGACAGATACGCGATCGGCAAACGTTTTGGCGACTTGTTGCTATTGCAGCCGTTCAACGTTAAAAAGTTATTATCTTTTTTTTTTAATGAAGAGCAGTTGATGGGAACACATGGTACTATCTACTATGGCATCTTTTTTGTTGATTAATCAGCCACGCTTTCAGAATGGTGTCAGTATTGTTTCAAACTTTCGGAACAGAACTGGAAATGCAAAAGTTCATATATGCTGCCATTTGGTCCTTTATCACAGTTCATTCCAACAATTTTGGCCATCATAGGATTTTAGTTATCGTAACGTTTTGAAAAAAATATTTGTAGACCCACACGCTCATATTCGTACTTTTCATTGCTCTTTTATTTTATAATTTATCGATGGAGTCTGTTTTTGGTAATAATTTGTAACGCTTTATAATTTTAAGAATCACAAAAGTTACACGTACTTGTGCTATATTTGATATGTGCAAATGTTTTATATTTCACAAATGAATAAAAAAAAGGTAAATATTTAAAAGTAACCTTTATATTTTATTGTTAACACTTTTAATTTTCCCAATAAAGAAATAAAATATTTTAATCCAGCCTATTCGACACAGAAAATCACTGAAATAGCCACAAAAATTGACAAAATACTCGTAAGCTGATATAAATTACCACTTAAAAGCAAATCGTATTTTAAAAATTGACATGTAGATAGATGTAAGCTCGAATGAATTAAATGTAAAATATTTTGATAAAAGCATTGAAACGTAAATCCGAAATAACAGAAAATTTTGAAGCATAACCAAAATGAATCATGCATAAGACACACGTAAGAACAAAATAATAATAATTTGAATGTTATTACAAAACTATTTACATTATTATAAATATATTAACGAAAATTGCTTAGCATAATTTAATTTATAAAAAAAGTTATTTGACCATTATTATTAATCGTAAGGATATGAAGAACAAACAAATCGCAAAAAAGAAAACATAATAACTCAACGTCAATCATATGAGCATGTGCAGCTTGAAATCACAATTTTGAAAGCAAATAAAAAATTAAGTAAAAAAAAAATAAATAATAAATAAAAAGAAAAAAACTATGTAAGATTCGAATTTATTTTCTAGTTACGTTTACGATATATTTATTAAATAGTTTTAGCTTTTCCGTTCACATGCAGAATTGCCTTTAAGCTTTTTATGTAAGACATTCTTGAAGTTTTATTAAATTTTAATTGTTAAAAACTTTTTTCCGATCTTAAAAACAAAACAAAACCAAACAATAATAACAACAGCCACATAAAATGAAAATAAATCTTTATAAGTAATTAGAACAAACAAAAAACAAACAAACAAAGTGATGAAAAAATTTTAATTTTATTTAAATTGATTTCTACTTAAATCGATTATTGTAAATCAAATGAAAATGGAAATGAAAAGGATTTTCCAGTAAAACAAAAAGAAACTATACTTTTTTTCTGGCCCAACTATTAATCTATTAAACAAATCATGATTATTATTATTATGTACCAAATCAATTTCGCAACTAAATATTAAAGAGAAAAACTAAAATTTACAAAAAAAAAATTTAAATAAAATCGATGTAGCAGTACATTATTCTTATTTTGTTTTTAATTAAAAATAAAAGGTACCCCAATAAGGCAGGGAACTTTAAATTTGGCGCAATTCCTGTTCTTGTGCTGTAACAGATATTATTAAGACTGAATCGCTATTTGACACATAAATGATATCCCATTGTTAAAAATTATTTCAATTTGCAATGCAAATTCTATTCAATTTCGAAATGTTCTTAGTGCTTCAATTATAAAAAGAATTGATGGTTGAATAACGTATTAATATCCAGGCTGCTCAACAGAACACACAGCCGTGTGTTCGCCAGAATTCGGCCCAGAGTGAGGGAACATCCTTTTGGTATAGTGGTCAAGAATTTGACGTTTCAAAAAGCATTATGCAACTTTTCCTGACAAATATTTGCGTCATCAAGTTTATAAAATCTAACTGACTCAGCGACTCAAGCCAACTGACCATATGTTCAAAATAGTACCCAACAAGTGAAAAAAATTAACTTCAGCGATGAGGCCCATTTTAATATAGACGAGCGAAGGCAAAGATAAGAAAATACATTCTAAATGACAGTTTTTGGGATGAATTTTGGGCTGAAGTGATCAATGGGCCATTTTTTCTGAAAAACGCTATCGGAAATAACAGTCATAACTCAGTTTTTTGTTTGGTATGGATCTCGAAGACATCTAGTTTAAACAAAACGTGAAACAATGACATTATTGAAAGAGACATTTTATGGTTGTGTAATCTCCCGTTTGAGCTAACGATTTAGTGCCTTTGGATTCATTTCTCTAGCCTTTTTTGAAGGCCAAAGTTAGTTTTTTTTTATATAATTTGCGCGAGTTAAGGAAACTTTTACACCCCAAAACATCCCATGCTTATCATTGGATGCCGTATCAATGCTGAAACGCAAATGCACTTATTGAGGGTTGCATTATCAATAGAATAACATAAACATGTATCTATCCTAAAATAATAACTAACAACAAACCACTGATAATTCCATTAGAGCCACTCAGAAACTGTATTATAAAAAGCTTTAAGATATCATATTGCTAGTGCGTTTAAGTGCAAGCAAAATATATATCTTTTTTACTTCGGGATAGCATACTTACTTGTTATTTAAACAACCAAAAAGATATCCTTGAAATATAGGGCTCCCACAAAATCCCCGATAAACCAGGCAGTCCGTGAAATACAGAAAGCCACAGTTCGATTGTGAAACCAGGGAATGAAAAGATTATTCTCCATCGAATCTACAAAACGATAGAGAAATAATCACTCCTCATCTTTAAGAACTGCGAATACTAAGAAAACAGCAGCTATGGCAGAAGTAGCAGCACTATGTCTCAAATTGATTTATTAACACAGCAACTGACGGAAATAAAAACAGATGTATGTTAAACACAGTTCATGACAACCAAAATACGTTTCGAAACTTCACAACCGTGAGATTAGACTCACAATCTCCGTTGCGAAAGATATAAGCCTTAAGGAATTCAAATCACTGCCTAAATGTAACGGCAACAAAGCGGAGTACAGATCATGGAGAAATCGAGCTTGAAAGCTAATGGAGGATATAAAAAAAATTCAAGGAAGCACTCAGTACGAGTATTACAATGTTCTTGTTATAATATATACTAAGATAGTGGGACCAGTAGCAGACAGTCGTACTAACCAAGTACGAAATTCAAGATGAATTTCTACTCAATTATAAATCGCTTCGACTATACTTACTCTGATCAAAGGCCGTTGTATGTACTTCAGGATGAAATGAAGTACTTGTTCGAGTATCATGATGATATTAACCAAGCACTTAACGTTATACTTTGGAAAATTGATAAGTCTAATGAAGCGGAAAAGGAAACTCTTATGAATTACGCCAACCAGGATGCTGTTCGTACCTTCATTAAGGGACTTAACAGTTTATTCTCCAGAGGAACACTGTATTCCAACAATCCAAAGGATTTACCACAAGCCTACGCGATTGCATGCAAAATATAGTATACCACGACAATGAATATCAACTACTTGACACACAACCAGGATACACTGAGTAATCAGAAAGGCGCCCACAGCCACAACGCCCTTAGTTCAATCTTGGCATCCAAGTCCAAAGAAAAGATTTCGTATCACAATAGAATGTACTACGAAAAAACCCCATCAATGAAAGTAGACGAATCAAGACAGTTCATACGTCCAACATATTACAACAACCAAAAGCCTAGATGGAACAACGGACCCAGACCTCGACACCAAAACCCCTTCAGAACAATCAATCCAATAGAGAAGAGAGAAAGAAATCCTTCATCATAAAACTACAATCAACACAAGTTGCACCGGATAAACCAAACTAAACAAGCTGAATTGAAAACAGGAAGTACTTTTTTGGGCGAATAAACGGATTACCTTGTCTTCAAATACGATGCGGAATCACAGGTACATTTGTTACCTTATTCATTGATAGTGGTTCAACAAATAATTATATTAGTTCTAAGTGGAGGGACTTCTATAAATATTAAGCATATAAAAACAAAGTCATCACATGGTAACTCGATAGTAAATGTGAAAAAAGTAATAACATTATTTGATTTGATTTGAGGGCGACTTATGTGCCCTGAGTTCTTGGGGAACTCAGGCAAACGAATGATGCGCTCTTGTGTTTCTATACCCAGAACCGTGGACTCGACGATGATAAGTAGAATTTCTATTTACATAAAAAAAAAACAAGGACGGCTTTTTGATAGACTCAGTGTTTAATGCTCTCAACAGTTCTGATGTCTATGCTGCAACATATTCTTTACTAGCTTTTGAATCATATCTGATAACTGTCTGCTCCAAAGCATAGGCAGCCCTAGACGTAATTGAGCATTGGTGCACTATAAATGGGTTTTTAGTCATTCCTTTCAAAACTGAGATTGTTCTATTTACGAAGAGGATTCCTTAAAAGAAATAAAATATTTGTGGGTTATCCTGAATTACAAACTTCTTTGGACTAAACATGTCACATGTTTCACATGGCACATGACGCCTGTATAAAGGAGCTTTCTTTGGCCAGAATCTGAGCTAGAAAAGAAATGTAGTCGGGTCTTTATGGATTGCTCTGAAATCGGTTTAAAATGTGGCGCTGATATTTTTCTGGAGAATGACAACTTTAGATTTCACTCCTCGTTGGAAAAACTTACATCTGTCTTCCAAGGGGAGATATACGCAATCCTGATGACAACAAACTGTGTTGTGAAAAATCGCTTAAGGGGCTGAGCATTTGCATCTGCACTGACTTATTCAAGAATGCAACTCTTTACTGAATGCAGTTCGAAGATCCTAATTGGATCATGGGAAATGAAATCACCGATGAACTTGATAGCCAAGATTCAGAAATATCTTTTTCAGGAACCGAATCTGGGTCAAGACTACCTACGTCCGCGGTTAGATCTTGTTTTGACAATTGGGTTTCACGTCCAAATACATAAGACAACCAATGACTTCCCGGAATTGATAACTAAGTCTTCGAATTATCGGTTTAAATAAATGATAAAGGATTTAATATCGCTTTCTCCAGCAGCAACAATCAGCTCATAGTAAATGCAGACAGGCAAAATAAGTGCTTGTTGCTCGTTTTGACAAAACATTTTCATTTGCTTTAAAACCGAACTGAATAAGTACAGCTTGAACCGATTGTGTCAACATTTGGATGCTTGTTTGAGCTGCGTTGGAGCTTACAAGCCCTGTGGTTGTTACCTTTATAGTCCTGTGACTGCAATATATAGATATTTTCTGAAAAATATCCATACAAAAAGGCAGTTTTGCAGTCACTTGTTTGCAATGCGCCTTCTGTCAGCGCCTTCCAAGCATATTTTTTTTTTTAAGATGAGCATATTTCCTCACGTAGACAAGCTCCACTGCACATAAGTTGGAGATTTCTCATTTGTCATATGCCCATTGGTTTAAGCCAATGGTTTTGAGCACAATGAAAGCGTATCTGAACCTCCTTTTGGCTTCTTCCAGCTTCCATATTTTTCAACTAAAGGCTGGAGGGTGAAGTCTTAATTATTTTTAACACAATGTGCGGATCAGAGTGTTAGGCTTCTATCTGGGCTTGTGATCTGATCCTTAGTGTGAGACCTCTCCTAATTTGCTTAGCGCTAGTTCGTAGAGATGTGCGAAAAGTCCATTTGCATATGCGATGAGTTTGAGATGAGCGGTCTAGGTCTACCAACCTGCATCATGACAAAATGTATTTTTTCGATGGAGCTTTAGAGCATATTTTGAATTTCCTTGTGTCTTCAATAACACCACTATGTGTGATAATGAGCTATCTGTTCAAGTTAGTTCATTTGGATATTACATTAATTTCAATCCAAAGTTTGTGAATAAAATTGAAAAGTCTGTAAGAATCCTCTCTCACCATTTGCGTAATTGAGCTCGCCATGACTATCTCCTGTAAAGATAGCATCTGACATAGATTTCAGCAGCTATCTATTCACTCAATTTCGCACGTAATCGTCTCATATATTATATAATGAACTCTCAAACATTAACATTTGCATAGGTACGAGAACAATTGACTCCCTTCCAACTGTAAATCTAATCATAATCATATCACGGCTCTATCTGCTTTTCTATGAAAAATATAAAAATAAATCGTCTAAGTCGGTCACATGGAATGACATGCTGCTACTGCGGCTTATCATCTAGCATCTAACAAAGCAATTACTCAAATCAATCAGCATGAACACTTCAGAAAACAGGTTAAATGGACTGCCAGTCAAACAGTCAGTCGACAGTTGATTATCGACAACATCAGACGTACTTGTATCTACGGATAACTTCTTACCCATCAGAATGATTGTCAAACAATCACTCACTGTATTCATATTGTTCACGACAGCTACTATTCAACAGTGTTTCAGCGATGGCTTATTTGATCGCCTTCAACAACAGTCTACTTCTTCGAAAATCTCTGAGGAAGTCAAAGTAATCAATGGAAAGGTGAAGCGATTCGACCGACTCACAGTGCCGATTTTATCTTACAGCCTGGAGCGTCCTTTAATCTATCATGTCGTGAGTTCAGAATGTAAAAATGATTGAGTTCATAAGTCCAAAAATCGTGGAAGCTGTCACATTGTATAGCGGTCAAATTGTAATGCACATTTGAGCATTGATCACAAAAACGGTCAATTTTTTTTTTTTTTTTTTTTTTGTGAATTTATGAGCTCGGCCTGACTTTTTTTTCATTTGAATGAATTGTCTAACAAAAACTAATTCTTTAAGAACCAACCCATGTGGCAAGCGTCAGCGAATATTGTTCCTGATCTTCCCGATTCAGCTATCACAGGAAGGATTACATTCCAACAGTGGCCAGCAAATAACTTCATTAAGCTCACCGTTAACGTGACAGGACTTCCGGTAGGAAAGCATGCTCTACACATTCATACATTCGGCGATGTCAGTGATGGCTGCAAATCTACTGGTGGACAATTCCCCAATAATTTCGTAAGTACAAGTGCAAGTACATACATACATTAAATCGATGGATTACCAATTTGTATTTCCAGATTGGCAACGTAGATACAAAAGAAGACGGCAGTATATCAAGTGCATTCCTTAGCTCATATCTATCACTGTTCGGCTACCATGGAATTATTGGACGCTCCATTGTGATTCATGAGAAGCCCATCGACATAAATAATTCCCTAAATGCTGAGGTATTCTCAGCACCATTGCAAGCCATCCCAGATACAATTGCATATCAGAACGAGGAAACTTTAGTAGGGCCAGCGATTGCGTGCGGGATAATTAGCATCACAAGTACTAGAAGTTCGAATGGCGGAAGTATGACCATGATGCCACCACAGCCGCCAGCTTTATAATTTCGTTTCTACTCGTAATTATATTTGCTAAGCAAATTTGTTGTAATTGGGTCGCTGTTTTATTCAATTTGTGGTTTTCCTATAAAAGAGTGATTTTGGTTAGGTATGTCGACAATAGAAGTGAAAGTTTGCGTGCATTTCGGAATAAAATGAAGTTTGAAGGGCTGAAGGCTTTGAAGACTATTTCCCTCTTTTGTGTTTTGTCCAGTGGAGAAGTGTTTGGAGTTGTTAATTTCGTATCGCCTATTAAATCACTCCTAAGGCAATTGCAGATTCCTTTGAGAATTCAAATTATGGTCTGTTGGGAATTTGGTAAGTTTATCTGTTAGAAATATGGAAAGTAAACAGGCAGGTTTTATTTCGTTTACATCCCCAAGAGCTTGCGTGCCCATAACATGTCTGAGCTCTTAGCTGGCTGCGTCTACTTGGGCATTTAGAAGTAGTTCACCCATCACATTTGATTTTTAGTTACCAAAAAGAAACACAGATAAAATTACAAAAACCCATTTGGGTTGATAAATCAATGCTTCCGTTTTAGTTTTTAAAGATTACTGGATTACTTTTTTTATTTTATTTAATATAGTCCCCTTTTAGTTTGATACACTTATTCCAGCGATTTTCCAACTTTTTGATCCCGTCCGAAAAGTAATTTTCCAGAAGGTATGCAAAATATTTGAAAAAATTTATGATAAGCCATCTTTTGAGGTTTGGGAAGAGATAATAGTCCGAGGGAGCCAAATCGGGCGGATACGGTGGATGCGACAGCAATTGGAGCCGTAAGTCATTGATTTTAGCCATGGTTGCGTGGCTCTTGTTCGCCGGTGCATTATCTTGCAAAAACAATTTTTTTTTTCGCTTCATGTGAGGCCGTTCCAATAATGCACAGTAATACTCGCTGTTGATGGTTTTTCCTTTTCGAGGTATTCCACGAAGAGTATGTTATGACAATCCCAGAAAACCGACACCATAAGCTTTCCGACCCATCGAGCCTCCTTCGCCTGCTTCAGAGCACTCGTGCCGGCTTCAGTCAATTGCCGGGCACTCATTCTGTTTTCTGGTGTTCAACAGTTACCAATCAACGCCAAAAGTCCGCCCGATTCCGCATCAGCAAGTCCAAACACTCTTTCGAAGTGCTCTCGCGTTCGTGTTTTTGGTTAGGAGTGAGTATGCGCGGCAACTAGCGGCAGGATAACTTTTTCATATGCAGAATACTGCCCAAAATATGGCATGTGCACTCAGAACTAATCTTTGTGGTATCTGCTAGCTCGCCTACCTTCACTTTCCGTTCAGCCAACACCATTTAATGTATTTTTTTGACATTGTCCTCTGTAACCGCATCAGAGGGCCTTCCGTTGCGGACTTGATCGGTAGTGGAGTTGCGGCCACCACGAAACTCTCGAAACTAATATTTGACGGTGTAATCTGATGGAGCATTAGCCCCATAATATTTATCTAACTTTTCTTTTGTTTAATTCGCCGTTTTGCCTCTCAAAAAATAATGTTTTATGAGAGAACGAAAATCGTTTTTGTCCATACAATCTTTTTTGACGCCAAACACGTCAACAACAATCAGCTGTCAAAACAAAACTAAAGACAGTATCGCACTGAAATTTGGCATGTCTGCCTTAATATGAACGGACTTCAAAGCACCATCAAGAGGTTACTTTTCACTCCACCGAGTATTTCATATAAATACCACCTTGATCAAAAAGTTCCCGGTGGCGTCACCGTGTGGCGCTCCCATTGTTCTGATTTGAATTCTGTTTTACGTAGCCAAGAGTACATCTATTTTTTTGTGTGTTGGCGATTTTTTTACAATTTTGGAAATGGACTTAAATTTGCAACAACGAACTTATATTAAATTTTGCGTAAAAAACGGATTTAATGGTGTGCGAACGTTGGAAATGTTGGAAAAGTGTTTCGGAAACGAACGGTCGTTTACCAGTGGCACGAGCGGTCCAAAAGTGGTCGTGAGTCAATCGAAGATGATGAACGCAGTGGCAGACCATCGACATCGAAAACCGACGAAAACATTGATGAAGTAAAAGAAATGTTGGTCAATAACCGCAAGTTAACCATCAGAGAGATAGCGGAGGACTTGATCATTGCCTATGGATCCGTCCAAGACATTTTGGTTAATGATTTGGGTTACCGTCGTGTAGCAGCAAAGTTGGTGCCAAAAGACCTTAATTTCATGCAAAAAAGACCGTGTTGACATCACAAAAGAGATGATTTGCGTGGCTGAATCTGACCCCACATTCATCAAAAGGATCATTACTGGAGACGAGACGAGTACGACACGCAATCCAGACATTAGGCAAGTGAATGGCATTCAGCAAATGAGCCGAGAGCAAAAAAACCACGTCGTTTTCAGTCAAAAAAGAAGGCAAAGCTCACGGTTTTCATGGATTACAACGGTGTAGTGCATCATTAATTTTTGCCAGAAGGCCACACAGTAAACAGAAAACCAAATATAAAAAATGTTTCGAAGATTGGATCAAGCGCTGGCATAAGTGTGTTGCAGTCGATGGGGATTACTTTGAAGGGTACAATATACATTTAGATAAATAAACTTGTATTTTTAATTTTCTGAATAAATTCCGGGAATTTTTTGTTGACAATGTTGACTATGACTAAGTTTTAAGTGGTCTATACGGAGGGTCCAATTTAGAATCATTTTATCGAGTATTTTGGCTGGTATCTCGCTAAGAACACATGTAATATTGGTTTCCAAGGCTTCATTTACGCTGGTTTACTGGCATAGACGAGTATGACGTATCCCCATAAAAAATAGTCTAAAGGCATCAAATCGCACGATCTAGCCGGCCGATTCACAGGTCCAAAAAAAGAGATAGATTATTCACCGAACTCATTTCTCAATTGGTCCATTTTTCGCGTGCTGTGTGGCATGTAGTGCCGTCTTGATGGAACCACATGTCGACCATTTCGAAAAAAAAATTCGAAATCATCGATCAACTTTGAAAAAATACTGATTAATGATTTTGCCGCACCATAAATGAGTTCAAACATTGCATTTTTGTAAGATCTTAGAACAAGATCCTTGTGTAAAATCTTTCACGTAGTCGACTAACACAATCCCTTTTGCTGCGAACGGTGACGAATGGACAAATCGCGGTCTTCATTAACATTGGCAGATAGGTGGCTTGATGTCAAATAACGTAAAACTGGTTCGAATTATGTTTACAATGGCTTGAATTGCTTACTCAGTAGTCCGATTTCACAGAGCACGATTTTTGATAATAAAATTCAATAATTTGTAAGCGTTGTTCGGATATAAGTCTTTCCATGAAAAAATAACAATGATAACTGAGCATGTTTGACAGTGACACATGTCACGAATCACGCGTGGCCTATCAAAAATAGAACACTGAAAGACCAAACAGTTTTTCTTGAACTCAGTTGCCAGATTTGTTGGCTCGTAGCACTGTATGATGGTGACGTTCAGATTATACAGATTAAGCTGCCCTAGAATTTGCTAAGATATTTAACTCCGTGTTTCTCTGCAGTAAACTATTGTGAACATTTCTTCATAGCATCAAGGTTACACCATCACCTCTTCTTGCTCGCTCCCAATATATCCAATTGCTTCAGTGACCGATATCTGGATTTATCACCTTCTTCACTGCCTGGGTTGGGAAAAATTTTTAGACTGCAAGAACCTCTCATTATCTGAGTACAATAGCAAGTATTCTTCATCATTTGATTAGTCCTCATTCAAGTAGCGGTGTTCGTTTCGGTAGCAATGGAAGTCCAGTAACATAGATTGCTAACCTATGTTACCTAGACTAGATAACGCTAGTTAGCTAGTTCTTAGCGCATATAGTTCTCAGTGACCACCGCTAGGACGTAAGGCACACAATTCTTTACAAATATTTTTTAAGCTACTGGATTAATCTGAGTTTTGAATAGTCAATAATAGTCAATAACTACCCGATCACGTGCAATGTATATCCGAGAGCTAAATAATCTTTTTGACGGAATGTACCTATGTTAACACATCTATGGTATGTGTATCCGATGCTTTAAAAATTGTGAGACATATAGAAAATATGCACGCAGAACGTACGAGTACTTGTTTAGGTTAATTAATTTTTTTTAAATTAATATTTTTATATTATATTCATCACTGGCACCAATAGAAGTTATTTGTTTGTTTTTTTAAATTGCATTCACCCAATTATGACGTCTTACTCAAACATCTACGTACAACAGACGTGCGTCTAGAATTCTATCGTCGATTCAGTCAATTCGATGGCCAGAACGGAAATCGTAATTACCAAGTGGCTATAGCAGACGCCAACATTGTAGATTTTCCCAACATACTAGAGGAACATCAATATTTAATTATCGTCGACTTGAACTGCAATCAAACTCAAGGGCTTCTGATTGAGGTGGGTTCGGATTGTATGTCTTTAAAGATTTATCTTTTTTCTAATTATTCATTGACACGCAAACCTAACCCTGATAGGTTGGCATGAAGCTAACTCAGCACTTCAAATGGCTTACATTGGACAGTGGCAGTCAGTTGGAAAAAGACTCAGATGAGAAGATTCTTAAGACATTTAGAAATCTCGAGGTTCTACCTAATAGTGAGGTCTTTTGTTTGTCAAGGTTCAGCGGGCGTTCTGGAATACTCATTAAACAGGGTAGTCTTCTCATGAATTCGTATCTTTTTTAATAATTTTGGTGATTATTCTCATTTTTAGTTTATAGAACCTCGATTCGGAGTGATCTTGTTTTGGAGCTCTTTGGATTGTGGGACAATAACACAATTAGTGACTACAGGTCGGAGACGATAACGTCGGTTCGACGTCGGGACCTGAAAGGGTTAAAACTCAGGGCTAGTCTTGTTCTTACCAACGATGATTCTGTGAACCATTTGTTGGATGGATAGTAACGCGAAAATGAAGTACAGAAAGGTTTTCGTAAAATTTTAAAGTTTTGAATTACAGTGACAAGCAGATTGATACCATAAGCAAGGTTAACTATGTCATGACTAATCAATTGGTCGACTTTGTTGGAGGAACCATTGACTACACGTTCGTCGACTCATGGGGTTACATGGGTAATAATTCACGATGGAGTGGAATGATCGGGGATTTGGTGGAAAATCGCTCGGACATCGGTGCCTCGGCATTGTTTTTCACTTCAGATCGGATAATGTATATCGAATACATCGCAATGCCTACCCCAACTCGATCTAAGTTCGTATTTCGGTCGCCGAAGTTGTCGTATACCGAAAATGTTTTCTTACTGCCATTCGATTCGGTACAAGTTTGAATATTTTTGTTACAATAGTTTTTACTTAATGTCCTTTTTAATCCACCTTAGCTAGTCTGGCTGTCAGTACTCGGCTTGGTATTGATTACAACTGCAGCACTTGTGCTTGCTACTTGGTTTGAATTCAACGTCATCCATACAGGAGTACGAACATTTAATACATTGTTTGTATCAGAAAATGAGTTAAAATTATCATTTTCTCTTGACCAGAGTATTGAGGAGCCAGGCAGTCTTCATCCTTCGATTCTGGACACTTTTATTTTGGTATTTGGTGCAACTTGCCAACAAGGATCAGCTGTCTCCCCACGCAGCTTAACTTCGAGAATAATAATGTTTCTTATTTTCTTGGTTTTGATGTTTTTGTACACCAGGTATACATCGGAGTTTCTGCATGAACAGCTTTATTATATATTACTAAATATTTTCAGCTATTCAGCAAATATTGTTGCTTTGCTACAATCGCCGTCGAATAAAATCCAAACATTGAAAGACTTGCTCAATTCCAGACTTGCACTTGGGGTTCATGATACCGTCTTCAATCGGTACTATTTTACTGTAAGTATTTCTAGATCAGTCTAATTTTTTAATAATTTTCAAGACTCATTTTATATCAAATTTAATCTTAACAATTGGTGGCTGGGCAATGTATGTTTAGAGTAGGCACTGAGTGACTACACATCAATTGTGCTTATTTTACCTTCGCGTATAATTTGTCCAAATACTATGATATAATGTCCTTTCAGAAATAATTGAGCCTCAGAAATAGGACGTCAGGACTGACTAACTAGTGACTAGCATGGCAGACCATTATATCAGCTATTTTAACGTATTTGGAACCAACTATAAGAATTTTTCAGAACTAGTCAGGACCTTCAATGAGCTAACGATAGGTTTCACCGAAAGCGGGTTACTGGCTTCGTGATATCCAGCCCCTCCTGCTCCTAGAAAGGGTCTGGTCCTACAGGATGAGGGTTGTACGTGGACTTTAAAACAACCAATAGCTGAGAATAGGAACGGATTTCCTATTGAAGACTCAGTCAAATGAAATAAAGGAAAACCACATTCGGAAAAGCACATAAAATGTTTTGACCTTGGACAGCCCCTGTGTAATCGAATAACTACCTGTGGCCCTAGATTGCTTAAACGCAGAATCGTCAGAAGAAAAAAGGATGCGAAATTGTGATATATACTCTGACAGCTAGAAAGAACAAGAACAATCAGCAGATAAATGGAGGAGATCTTGGCCTTTTGGCACGTAATCGAACGCATCGTAATAATCCCCAGAAAAAATAAACGATGTTCTCAAGGATGGATCAGATATAAAGCCTACGAGTAATGCCCTAAGTAAGACGGAGTGTATAGCCTGAATACATCAGAACACATACTTAGGCTAGTTGACTTTGGTGAGGGTCGGAATATCACTTTAGCTAGTACACGGTTTTCGCGTCTTCATATTCACAAATTGTCGCAGTGGTCTTAAGTACTTACTTACTTAGGGGGCGCTGCAGTTCGGTGTAGGCCTAGGCGTCAACTAACAAGCCTCTTCAGTTAGTCCGTTCTTTAGCTAACTACTTCCGGTTGCGCACTCTAAGTCGGTTGAGGTCTCCTTCTACTTGTGCGTGAAATCTACTTCGTTTGCCCCCCAGTTAGATTCCAAGACATTACGGGTCGGACCAGCTCGTAGATTTCGTCGTTGAATCTTCTCCGCGCAATAAATTAAAACTCGATGATCAAGGTCTTATATAGAATCTCCTTAGTTTTGTGGGATTTTGGATGTTGATTTGGTATCCAATTTCATTCTTATCCCAAAGAAGCAGTGATTGGCAAGAGTGATTCTTCGTTTAATTTCTACTAAGGTTTTGTTGGAAGAGTTTGGCAGGGATGGCAAAACTAGACATGGCTCTATATAGCTCAACTCTACAAATGCTGTCATATGCGGCCTTTAAAATCGATGAAAAGATTGTGGGTATCGATTTGGACTTCTTGAGTTTTTTCCAGAGTGTCGAAGTATGAAGATTTGGTCGATTGTGGACTTTCCTCGTTTGAAACCGGACTGATAGAGATCAATCCGATTGTTGCCGAAGGGTTTCAGGCGTACACAGTATGACAGATAAGGTCTTGTATCCGATGTTGAGGAGACTTATACCTCTATAGTTGGCGCAGTTGAAAGGGTCTCTCAGACTTACACTGAGTTGATGCATTCTCTCCACAAAAACTTTTCTAGCAGCTTTGAATACATTGGCTGATAAATCGACAGGTTTAGCTGATTTGTTGGGTTTTAGCTTAGGTGTTGTTAGCCTTATTTAATTCTGGACAGGTACACGGAAGTTCGTTTAAGTTGAATGGTCTATTCTGTATGACTTTTCGAGGAGCTCGTATAAATATACTTTGGTGGCGTCGTCACATCGGTCAGCTATTCATAAATAGTCAATCAAATTGATCATGTTGGGAAAGACGTAAGACGCTCTTTCAATGTAATAGATGTCAGAAAGTTCTCAGATCACTGCTTTGTTGCAGTGCTAGTACGTCAACAGGTATCTCACACGCCAGGTCGTGTTTCCCCTAGTCTCTAGTCTACTACCTTACAAGTGCTCAAAATTAGTGGCCCCGATGGCAATAAGCCGTCAGAAGAAGAGTGCCATATGTGCTTATATATGCCATTAGACATCTAAGTTGGAAAATACAAAACCGGTCTAGGATTGAATATCTCGTAAAAGTTTAAATGGCGAGTTGATTGAGGTCCTTTTCTACTTGTGATACACTATCTGAGAAGAAATATTTCTTTTCTTCACCGTTACTTCGACTTCGAGAAAGGATTTGAAGATTCTCTGACTAGGAGTGCTAGTCCTACCGTATTCTGACTTTCCTACAAGATCGATGTCATTTTGCAACCCCGTCGTTGCATCATCTCCTTGTTTTTCCGTCCACACACATTTTTCTCTTCATGAAAATACAAAAAAACTGTGATTGAAAAGAATTATTTTTGTCTCGATCGTTGCCAGAATTAATAGCAGAGCCTAGGTAGACAGAGTTCGGAACTACCTCAAAGCTTTAACTCTCTGAAGTGACGTTCAGTCAGAGAGACCTATGTTTTATGTCCTACATTTGACACTTCGCTAGATCCATTTCAACCCCTTCCTAAAGAATAGCACGAACCCATTTTTGATTTCATTTCTTAGGCAGAGCATATTCTTTTTATATACAATATTTCAGTGAAGTCTTTATCGGTCTTGACGGAAATGCGTGCATAGTCATTCTGAACAATCTCACGAGATGAGCAGGGATACCAAAATAAGATATTGCTCTGAACAGCACACGCTATAAATTCAATTAGAATCTTAGGCCGACGACAATACCATTCTAATCGATGTTTTGTTTATTAAATTTGTAACATAAACAAGAAAAGAATAATAAATAAATCATAATCATAATAATAAACATAACCATTAGAGTATGAAACTGATGTAGGTGAGGCTCAAGTTTCTTTAGGTAATTGTATAAAAAATTACCGTTCCATTGTTAAACTTTCTCACATGCCCAAAAATGTTTGAAAGCATTTTATACGAAGTGCTAGGTTTTCAGTGCAAGTCTCTATATCCCCCAGTTAGCATGGGCTTTTGAAAGATAGATCAACCAATACCAGACCAGGGTGACCAGATAAGAACGGTAGGAAAAAAAAATTTTAAACAAAATAACAACGCTATAAGATATAAAATTGATTCTCGCTTTATTTCGAAGCTACGTTCATGCCATTATGTTTGGAAAAGCACATTTTTCAAATGGCCGCAGTGCTTCAAGCGGCTGGTCTAATTTTTGATGATTCGGTCCAATATGTGTTGCGTTATTCCGGCATTAGCATGTCGACTGTTGGCCAATTGATGAACGCTCGCCGTGAGATGACCCAGTCGGTGTAATGTAATGGAACGGCACGAAATGTTGTCGAGCTCTGAAAGCAGAAAGTCATGAGACTATTTACGGTTACGGGGACACTGTCGACACACTCATTTTGAAAGAAATAAGGTTCGATGATGCCGCCATGCCATAAATCGCATCAAACTTTTGCTTCTTAACACATTCGCTGAGTCAAAAATGGGCCTCATCTGAAAAGATGATTTTTTGGTCAAAATCCGTATCTTCGGTCAAAATTTCCAGCGATCAATAAGTGAACACAATCCTATACGGATTTAATCCCAAATTCAACTGCAAAATAAGCCGGCTTAACTCTCTGGCGATGCCCATTTCTGCGGATCGGCGTCGAATCGACATGTCTAGGTCTTTTCCGATACTGGCCGCTACGCTGACAATCTCTGTTTGGTTGGTGGCTTAAAATCCAAAAGAGTGTACTCACATACTAACTTTTGCACGGTGCGACGAATTGCCTATACACTGAAGCCATGATGACGACGGATCTTACGACGAAATTCACGTTGCGTATTTACAACTCAGCCGTGTAAAACGTTACGTTCGGCAAGTGTAAAACGATGCAAGAGGAAATGGCAAACCTTACTGAATATTTTGGCAGCTGGATGTCATTGGTAACTATGACAGCTGCTAAAACATAACAATTGGAAAAATTATCGTTTCTATTTTATCGTCCGATACTTCCTTTTATTTTCTGAGAGGCATGATGTTATTCCAATTTGATGTTGGTTATTACATATATGAGCAATCTGCCTACTCACTCCACTGTTTAGAGCTAGCTTCAAAGGACTCTCTATAGCAGTACTAATCTCACCAAATCTTGGTGATTTTTGTGAATTGGGATAACAGTGTTAACAAATCAAATATTTAAAAGAGGGCCTTCTAAATAATTATCTCGATGGCCGTACAAATTAAGATATATTTACTTGCTCGTGAATTGAATAACATAAGAAAGGTCACTTACATATTTTCTCATGAACTTCTCAGCACTCGAAAGACCTTGTTCAGCAACAAATTTATCAGCAAAAAATCCTCAATAAGGACGGCTCTGAAAACTTCATGCTCTTGTCAAAAGGTGTTGAACTATTACGTCAAGGATTGTTTGCCTTTCATATGGAAACTGGAGTTGGTTACAAAGTTGTCAGTGAAACCTTTCTCGAGGATGAGAAATGCGGCTTAAAGGAGATTCAGTTTCTGCAAGTTATCGATCCTTGGTACGCTATACAAAAGAATTCCTCATTTAAAGAAGTTTTAAAAATCGGGTAAAAGTTATAACAGAGAAAATAACAGAAAAATAAAGAAAAGTGTTAATCAATATTTTTATTTTCGTTTCTAGAATGATGAGAATTCACGAGCATGGTCTTCAGGATCGAGAAAACTGGAGGCTATATACCAAAAAGCCAAAATGCGCTGGCGGCGGTGGAGGTGGGAAATTTATCACTGCCAGCTTGGTGGATATTAGACATGCGATTTTAGCTCTTATGTGGGGATACATGTTTGCAATAATAGCTTCGTTTTTTGAAATCGTGTATCACCGTTTTGCATTAAAAAAATGGAAAGTTAAGTAATAAGAGTAACGTCAGAGCATAAGTGGTCATTATACTTAAAAATTTAATTACACGCTTCTTGATGCTAACATTTTGGAAATGATTCGATGTTTATTAAGAAAATATAACGAATGCTCGAAACGCTATAAATAAATGAACCGCTGTTTATCGTCAAATCTTTTATTTCACAAAAAGCTAATTTCCAATTTACGTCATTGAGTGGTTTTTTCTTCTAAAGATGCAGATATTTCAAGAGGCGGTGTTGATTAGTAAGTCACCAAACATTTTTTAAATATGGATAGCCCATACCTTAGAATGAGTATTTGAATTTGACTGTTCCACCTTGGAGTAAGAGTTTAGTTTGCAATAAAAAAAAAAAAAAAAAAAAAAAAATTCATTTGTCGTGAATTAACCACCGTTATCCGGAGAGCCGGTCGCTCCTTGAGGGCAATGAGTCTTCTTGTTCAATTTCTAAATATAAAATTGATGTCTAATTTGGCTTTGTGAGGGATACACCTTTGCTAGATCTTTTCATTATATGCCAGCGGAACACTCGATTGTTAAAATAGTTAGAAGAGTAAGCATTCAAACTTAGTTAAAACTGTATAGATGAGAAACAGGGAAAGCCCGTCGAGTACTACAACTGTCCTGCCCTTGCAGCTATTAGAAGGGTTACCCCTTTTTTAACTACCTCAAGAAGTATAGTCTTTTTTTCGTAAACTAAAATCGCTTAACAAGTGTTTATGGCATTTCCCTTGCCTTGATTTCGAAAGACCTGACCCTTGCCGTTCTTAAATATTATATTTACAATAATACTGGAATTTGTTTATTTTTATAACAATCACAGGTGAATTTGTAGCATTTGATTAATTATTTCAAATGATTCCCAGATATATGTGTGTCAAGAACTAGAACGAACTTTCGTGTAAATACACCATTTGTACATCCATACATAAATTTGTTCGCCTGTGCGTTTATCATTTTTACATAAATAAACAGAATAACTGAGTAAATAATACCTGGAAAACATTAAAATTGAGATTTATTATACTTATGTGTGCTTATGAGTTTCGATCGTTATATTCGTATGTTTTTGAAAAAAAAAAAAAAAAAAACATCTGCAGGCGCTGATGGCGTCATAGAGAAGATATTTTCACAAAGTAGCGAAAATTTCAAATATAAAATTCTTACACATGCCGAAATGATTTCCAAAATTGGGCAAAGTTTTCTGGGAATATCTGGGATATAACACTAACTGGGTAAATAAAACTTATTTGATATTCTACCTTATTACGTATTGCTGCTGCCACACCATGTTTGAATGGTTGCAAATCTAACCCGTGGGATGTCGGACATACGACAGACAGACAGTCTTTCGGATTTCGAAGATGAACACAACATATTTTGGATTTGCATATATTCTTGGCTTTCATGACCTACTCTTATATAGGGTGATTCATCGTAAAAAGTAAAAGTGAATAAAAGTGAACTTAAAATTTTTTTATCGATTAAAAGAACAATTCATGGCGTTTACTTATTGAAAATGATATTATGTAAATATTGGCCACGACTACGTCTGAGGTGGTCCATTCGGAAGGTCCAAGGTAGCGACTGGTATCTCGCAGTTTCCAAAGCGTCAATCGAAGATGGCTTATTCCTGAAAACTTTACATATGCCCAGAGAAAATAGTCCAAAGAAGTGATGCCGTACGATCTAGGGGGCGAATTTACCGCAGCAAAACGTGAAATTAAGTGCTCACCAAAATGATTTCTCAACAAGTCCATTGTTTCACACGCTGTATGGCTCGTAGCGCCGTCTTGTTGAAACCAGAGCTCACCGAGACCATTTGCTTGAATTTCATGAAGCACATAGTCCCGTAACATGGCGCGATAACGGTTACAATTCTTATTTGCCTCATTTTTGAAAAAATATGGACCAAAAATTTCACCAGCCCATAAACCACACCATACTGTTGTTTTTAATGGATGTAACGGTAGCTCTTGGTACTCTTCGGTACTCAGCCCAAATATGGCAATTTTGTTTATTAACGTATCCATAGAGCCAGCAATGAGCTTCGTCATTGAACAAAATTTCACGATAAAACACCGGATTTTCATTGAGTTTTTCCGGAGCCCATTCACTGAAAATGTGACGCAAATTCAAGTCGCCTGGCTTCAATTCTTGCACAAGTTGAATTTTGTATGCTTTTAGGCCGAAATCCTCATGTAAAATACGCCAAGTTGTCGAATACACCAAGTCAAGCTGATGAGAATCACGAAGAATCGATTCGTCACGGTCTTCGCGTACCATCTCAGCTACAGCTGCTATAGTCTCTTCACTACGTGCTAAATGTGGTCTAACAGCTGAACAATTTGGAGACGCTGTTGTGGTGTGAGTCTTTCCATGATGATTCGACAAACGATATTAAACAAAAATGGCAAAGCAGTTTGATAGGAGTCACGCATGATCCGTCAAGAAAAGCCTATTGAAAATCAAACCCCACGATGAATCACCCCTTATTTACAATGCAGTTAATCGGAAGGGGTGCCATAAAAAAACAGCCGAAAAGAGAAAATTTAAAACTTGGTCAGACAGTTTCTGTTTCTATTCCTGAATTGAGGGAAATCTAATGTACTCATTCTATTTTTTCTATTTAAACGTTGTCCAGCCAACAACATATCCTTTATAAACACTTGAAAATTCTCCGCAGCTTCGTTGTCACTTTCACACAAAGCGTCGTAATCGGAGGTGCTGCTTACAAGGGCTGTTTGATGAATTCTCGGATTAGAATACTGAGGATGGGGGAGCAAATCGACCAATTTGGTTATGGCAACTGCAGAGGTGTGAGCCGGTGCGTTATCATGTGATAAGAGCACTTTTTTCTCCTCCAAATGTAGTCATATTTTTTTCAAATCGGCGTTGAATCGGCCTCTATTCTTTTTTCTCTGTCTCATCGACGGTCACGAAACGACTCAGAAACTTCTCTGGATTTCGATTAAACAAGGCCGAGCACGTTTTTGAATTGGTCTCAGGATTGCGCTTGTTCTTCGGTGTTGGCAAACGCAAAGCTTTCTCAGATCCAAGATCTCGTGCAGGATATGACTAACGCGTTCACTTAAGATGCCTGCTATCTCAGCCAAACCGCGAATTTTCACTTGGCGGTCCGCCAATACGAGATCATGGATTTTGTCCACGGTTTCCTCTGTGGTAACCATATTTGGGCCACCTGGGAGCGGTTCATCAAAAACCAAGTGCGGCTCTGGCGAAATTCTGCGAACAAATGGAAAACGGTTGTACGGGAAGGTGAATGAGCCCCATACACACCATCGAGAATGGGCTTAATTTCCTCGAAGGTTTTGGCACTCAGAAAAAAGAATCAGATCACACTAACACGATGTTTGAAATGGGTGTCAAAACAAAACTAAGCGTCGGTTTTTTACCAAATTTTGACAGGCGGGCTAAAAGAGGTTGTACTAAATGATGGTAGACTCACTTTGGCCGAAAACCATGCATTTGGTCTACCTGTAGAATTAAGAAAAACTCAACGCCAGAAGCATTCAGCTCCTTCAAACCTTCAACCATAACGTCCGTCTCGCTATAAATACTCTTTAATATACCCTCAAGCCCACTTTCGGACGTATTCTGAAATACCTTGGTTCGTTCCTTAGACGTATAACTCGCTTATAGATTGCCCTGCCGAGCTTTTTATTTCCTATTCATTATAAATTGCAAACATTTTAGACCAATGTACATTGGTATCCCTCTATATATAAACATTTTAAGGGTACTCAAATCCCTTGAGCGCGTGCTAGTTATAAAAAAAAAACTCGATGCGAACTCTAATCGGTTGTATAATAGCACCAGATGGCATGTCGATAAGACCAAAGTCAAAAGTCTGTCGGAGAGCAAATTCTTCAAAACTCCAGTGCGTGTTTTATCGAAGATGGCCTCGTTGGAAGACAGGCGTTCTAGGAAAAGTCCCATGTACGCGAGACAAACTGGTTCCTAGAGTTTTTTTTAAGCAGTCGTGACGTATTTTTGTGAAAGCTTTTTCCACCAAACAACCGAGGATGTAATAGGTTTTATTATAGACGTCCAGCTCCAGAGCACTCTCCTAAAATTTAACATCTTGACAAAAGCCACCAGAATTTTAGGAATTTTCAACGCTAGCTGGCTGAGAGCTCAGTACCAATGCATCAATCGTCAGTGATTAGGGTTCTGTTCAATATCATTCGTTCAATCCATAAATTTAGTTCATCGAAACCGAGTTGTGACTCTGAGTTACACATGCTTTACTGTGGTTCAATTGTCACCGTACTCTTTCTCGAGTACAGATTCAAATTTTTCTCCCAGATCTCCCACATTCGGAAACAAGTTAGAAAGGCATTCTGATGAAGCGAGAAAGTTCGGCAACGTTGGTTTCTGCGAGATCGCCGAGGTTGTCTAGAAAGTATGGGCGCACATAAGGATTCCTAGTGCGAGATAGGGCTGGGCAAGTTCAGAGGCAATGAAGAGTCGTTTCTTCTTCTTCCTCGTCATTCTTCAGCTTTCACAGAAGTCGTTTGAAAAGATTCCGAGCCCGGCGGTATTTCCTCCGATTAGGCAGTGTCAAGTGATGACACCTATGAGGGTACTGATGTACGAACAGTTTAGCATGATGGGAGCGTTTGTGATTTAAATTAGGCCAGATCTGTCTGGTGACATAACACACTGCACAGTTTGCCTACCTGCGGTTCGCTTTAACAATTGCATCCTGTAGAATTATCTGTTTTTTTGTGAAATTTGCAGTGTTTTACCATGCTTAGAAATTTCTTATAACGTCATAGTGGCCTGACACTCGGCAGAGGTGAATTGAGGCCAATTCTTGATTTAAAAGTGACTGATTCTAGGAACATAATAGCTGCCTGGATGTCGGTGTAAATTCAGACATCTTTGCCCGATATCACATTCCTTTTCAACCAGCAGAGAGCTTTCTTTGTAGCTATAACCTCCTCTTGATAGAAACTGCAGTGGCTGTGGAGGCGAAAGGAGAGATCTAGATCTAGTTTCTCTGAGAAGATAAAAAAACTCCTACCCCTTCTTCGGTTTTTGAGCCGTCCGTATAGATATGGATGGCTTGTTTATCAGGTGATGTGCCATCCACCCAGGATTGACGTTTTGAAACAGAAATTTTGAAGCACTTATAGAAGAAGTACTTGGTACTAGTGCAGTCGGTATCTTCTGCAATTTGACCTAGGTTATCTAAGAATGTGAGGATGTTGAACACTGTGAAGAGGCTTTCACAGCCACAAGCTGGCAGCTTGTTGTTTGTCGAAAATTTCAAGGGGATGAGATAGAGAATGGTATACAGTGCAGCATAGGGAGTGATTCTAAGACCGCCACTGATGCACATAAAGTCCAGACGCTGCACCTTAATTGTCTTGTCTTAAGCAGTCCAGCAGACAATAACACCGTACATTATTATGGGCCTTATTACAGCTAAGTACGGCCAGCGCGTGATACGTATTTGTATACCTCATTTCTTCCCAACCGCTCTTTTACAAAAATATAGTAGAGTGCTAGCGGCTTTCCTAATTCTTTGTTCTATATTAGTTTTCTAGGTTAGTTGCCCATCTAGAATGAGACCAAGATATTTTCCATATTCCGCAATGGGAATACATGTACAGGGTCGGCCTTAATTTATAAACTTATCGAAAAATGCCCATAGATTTTACAAATGGCGTCAAATGTGAATTCACATATGCGAAGCAAAGCATTGACGAGGCCTATTTCCGCTTATGTATGTGGCAATTTCAGTGCGATAATAAAAATCTCCGAGTAATGCACGAAAAACCATTACATCCACTCAAAGTTACTGCATTGTGTGCTGTTTACGCTCATGATTAATGAATTTTTTGTTTCTCAATTGGATGAATTGGAGATGACGGACATGCGGTTGCAGCAAGATGGAGCAACGGCGCATACTTTACGAGCCACCACCGTCATTCTAAGTCAAAGGGTCTGCAGGGCCATACATTATGTTCCACCCCTTATTTTGCATTTTAGGGTCCCGAAATCTTGTTTTGCCTTGTGAAAAGAACGTGTTCGGTTTTGTGTGGACTGATGGGTAGACTACATCGATGTCATACGTCAAACAAATGACACACTTCAAGCGCTCACTGAGGCCACTGTAAGATATCTCACCACATTTCGTTTTTAAATGCCGTGTCTTGGCACTCATTGGAGTGCAATTCCCTAATCAGTTACCACTTCCGAGATCTAAATGATGTCTGCTTTGATAATTATCGACCTTAAAAAATTAATCAATAAATCAATAAGGCTCGCCTTTCGACGCCTAATAACTACGGCATGCTAAAAGAACTTCAAGATCTTCTAGCCAAAACACCGATAAGGAAATGCTTTTTTATACCAAGCTAAGGCTTACATAAACTAAAAATTGCAGTTTCGTTTGGTCGGCATGATAGTGCCGATAATGTCCAAAGTCGTTCCCTTCCAAAAATCAAGGTTTGTGTACTATGTAAGTCATTTTTCAATAGTCACACTTTCTGTTTCTAGTTGAGTAATCTAAAAATAGTTGACCTTTTCACTCCTGACTTACCAATTTTCCCAAAGATCTACTTCTCCTGAATGAAAATATGCAAAAGACTCTTACTTAAAACTCTGGATCCACATATGTGCGTAACTTATTTGTTGTCCTAATTTCCAAGCGCCGCGAAGCCTCCCTTCTTCACAGCCCTTTGTTGGTACAAAATCCTAATTATTAAAAATAGCTGTAAATAAATTTCCACTTGTCACCCTCCATTAATATTAAATCCACCCCTAAGGCGACTCCGAGTAAAGGCAATGGCGTACGAATACGTGTAAAATGTATTTCAGCGATTTAATTCAAATAAAAGTAATGCCACCAGGTATTCGTACATCACATAGATAGGAAAATTGAAATAAAGTAGGCACAGCTGCGATGCAGAGAAAGATTCTCGGGGATTTCCCAACAATGCCTTGTATCCAATTCTTGACGAATGATTCTTGGGGTGGTAATGTCATCCTAATCGTAACATTGGTCTCGAGTAATGCAAATAAATTGAGTTGCTTCTGTGTAGATTTGTTAAAAATAACTTTTCATTGTTTCATTGGTTAAACAGTTTTTAAAGGCGAACAACAAGTGGCAAGACATCATTAGGCAATACTACCTCCTAACCTCTAAAATCTCAGGAGACATGATTTTCTTTTTTTTCTTTAAAATTGCTCAAAGGGAAGTTAGGTTCTTAATAAAGTGAGTTTAAGAATGATGATTACTCTTGCCTCGAGCTATAAGTACTTCTTTAGAATTGGATATCTGTGAATTGTCGGGAGAAAAAAAAAAAAAAAAAAACACGTTGTTGCGCATGTTTCACCTATTGCTTTTGTTATTCTTAAATGTAGGAGTACTAACATCCTTTCCATATCCGGAGTGTATAAATTGTTCAACCGTCCAATGTTATATAAATAAAAACTTAAATATCAAATCAGTTTCAGTTGATTTCAAATCTTACGGGAGTGAGTTTAAACGGATAAAATGTTGACCACGCTTTTTTTAGTTATCTTCTGCACCAGCTGTGTTGTGAAGTGCTGTAACGGATTCGATTTCAAAGGTTTTGTTCATTAAGTTTTTTTTTTAAATAAAAGTTAATTGTATTATGAGCTGCAAAATATTAGTTACGAATTCCTTACACATTAAAGATAGTTTACTGTTGAGAATCTGTGAGGAACTAGTATCCTTAAGCCTTATTCAAATGTTAACACTATTTGGAAAATTATAGTTGATAGTTTCTATCTTATGCGGTACAGTCGTATAAACACTTAAGATTGAAGTGCTCCTTAAAAACCCCAATAAAATATCACCGGGTGCATGGCAGGATATGGCCTAAGCCCTAAACACTACTGAAACTATTTGGATTTAGCAACAACTTTAAAAATATTAATCAACTTATATGTCGACATGAGCAATATGGTCTTTTTAAATCCATATGTTAACAGCTCCTTACTTGAAATCCTTCTCTCCTGAAACGAGTACAGCTTCGACTTCGAACCATGTTAAGATCGTCTATGACACTGTAAATCTTGATAAGTCAAATGACCGCTGTCTGATATAATTTTGTTTATTGGGTTTTTTTTATGAAAATGAAAGACGATTTTCTTATAGTGAATAAATATTTTATTGAATTATATATTGTCTACTCTGATCCAATACCTTTTGTCATCTTTCTAGCAAAAGCATGATTCCACGCTCATAAAATGTTTGTTCTTTGCTGTTCTTTGAAACTGATCCAGGTTTCCCATTTGAAATAAAGGTTTTACCGTCTAAAAAAATTTGTAGATACCAAAAGATAATCAATAATCTTGGGCAGTATATCCCATCAAAGCTCTTGGTGAGCTACCAAACTTGTATGATGTCTAGTGATGGAACACTACTTCTCTTCTATTGATCAATTCTGGCCTTTTCTGTTCAAGTGAACATTCAGTTTATCTAGCTAATGACAGTATTCTTCAGAATTAATCGTTATGTTGTTTGGTAGAAGCTAAAAAAAACAATTCCTTTAAAATCCAACCAAACAAATAGTATCACCTTATTTTGATGAATTTCTACTTTCGAAGTGCTTTCAGCCAATTCATTGTTTTACACCGTGATCTCTTACAACTAATTTCTCTAATTGACACTGGGGTTCTGACCATACATCTTCTGCATGCTATACACATAGGAAGTTACGGAATTACTTTCCGAAGGCCTGATTGGTCTGCAATGCGGTCAACTTTGGTCAACTGTCTCTAGGTACGCACTTCAAAATGGTTCGAGTCCACTTTCACTTGTGTGCACCACTTAAGACGAGGCCTTCTCTGTTAAGTTATCAGACTTTGGTTGCACTTTTCGGACCAGGCTTAGTCGCTCTACAGTTTGTAGTGTTCGCTGTTATATCTCCCCCCCCCCAAAGCACGTCAACGCAAAAGGAATAAATAATCGCTCAAAGAATCTTGCGTTCAAAACGACCAGAGCTTTTTTAACCGCCTTCGCTTAAGTTTATGGTTCTGTGCAATGAAACAGGACTAGTATAATTACGGTCCTATATTTCCTATAAATTTCCTTTTCGATTACACGAATTCGTTCAGATGTCAAAGATCAACGTTTGATGTATGGAACTCTTGGTTTAATTTAGGATGAGTTTTTATTATAAGAGTTAGTAATGAAACTGAGGTAGATAGAATAACAATTTATTTATTTCCAATATTTGCCCACAGCTGTAAGATAACAGTGATTTTATTCAAAAAAAGAAGACTTAATTAATGTTAGGAGTTTATCGTACCATATATGCAATGAGTAGTCGATAAATCAACGTTTGCCATTTGCTTTTTAAAGATTATTTCATGTAAATATTGACAAAAACTACGTTTTAAGTGCTCCATAATGAGAATCCAATTTTGAATTTTACGAGGCATTTTTTCGGGCATATTGCCTGAGGTTGCTTATCGGATCAAATACAGCAGTTGTGTTTATTAATACACCCATCCAACCAGAAATGAACTTCATCGCTGAAAACAATTTTTCGATATAAAAGCGGATCTTCCTTCAGTTTTTCTAAGGCCCACTTACCGAAAATTCGACGCCAAAGTGATTGGCTTGAGGCTTAACGTAGGACTAGAGAAAATAATCGAGTGATGTCAAATCGCATGTTCGCGGAAGACAATTGATGAACATTCGCCATGAAGTGCATTACATGCAAAAATGCTATCAAACACAACTGCTTTATTTTTCTTGAATAATTTATAAAAGTTATAATCTCTGTTCTCCTGGGAGTTGCGATGAATTAAAATGCGAACGAGAACTTGTTGCAACAGATAGTTCATTCGAATCCAGAATCACGACAAAATAAATTCTATTTCCATCTAAAGGTATTGTACCATTTACATGATAAATTGATTTCACATCTATTAAATGCCTCTTCGGCTTGTCGACAAGGGTGGTAATGCAAATTTGTTTGTTTCGTCTTCATCTCGTTTTTCAAAAATCTCCTATCTTTAATTTTGTCAAAAAATTGTACACACTAACGTCGAGGCATCTAATTTCGCTTCAATCCATACATATAGTAAGCTTTAAATTTCTAAAATGCTGTCGTCATCAAAAATTCATCCACATCCAAGGCGTTATAACCTGATTCGTAGCAATATAATACATGGTTTATTGCACAACCGACTCTTGTTCTCCTGTTCACAAATCCATGTTGGAGTGTTTCTTTATTTATTTATTTTTTTTTAATTTCCGAACCTATACCTATCGAAAGATACTGTTTTCCGATGTATTTTCTAGTCGTTTCTCTCCAAAACAGTTTCTTATAACTAGTTTTTGTATATTTTCGAAACTAGTCTGTATCCGATGGTCATGTAACCGTTGCGATCGTTACATTATACATTATACATTTTTATAGAAAACATCTAAAAACAACTAAATTTATGAAACATAACATAACAAAACAACATAACAAAATGTTGTTTCATTTAAAGTTATTTATAGACCTGACCCTATTTATAATACAATATATAGAATTAACAGTTTTTTATGTGGCCAATAAATCACACGTGTTTTTAATGCTATGTCGCGTCGGAGAATTAACAAATTCAAACGTCGAAGGTGGCACGTTTTTCGCGCTCGTTTCGTTTTTAAAACCAATTTTCCAGACCTGAAAGAAAAGACTGGCTGTAGCCACAGAAGGTCAAGATCTTAGTCACGCATACTCGGTATTTGAAATACATTTCTGATGAACTATACCTTCAAAAAAAAACTATTCCTTGTAGTCGAAATTGTTTTATTTCCAGACAACCAAAATGAAATACGACAACGAATTATTAGAATTACCTTCGGAGTGCTCCACCTACAAATTTCCAACTTCGGCCAATTAATTATAAAAAAAAAAAAACACGAGCGATTAATTTTGTTAAAACAAAAAATCTTTATGAATTCAGTTTTTTCGCTTCTTTGCTCCGAGAAGAAAATCTAGTTTTTCAAAACTTTTTACAAATACACGATCTCGCTTTCTTGGTATTTTTGGGTCCTTTGAAAAGTAATTGTAGTGGTAATCGAAAACATATGTTAATAATAATTGATACGATGATCGGTTTATGAATATTTTATTATCAAATAATACTTAAATAACTTATGTGTGACGATGGATCCAGAGTTCTTATTTTATTTCATACAATAATCAATGAAAACAACTAAAATGGTTTCATATATTGTACTTTCATGTATGAGTTTATGTATACGTATTTGTCTCAAAATAATGCTTTTGGAACAATGAAACAGAATGGCCTGATATACTCTTCAGACTTCAAGTTTTAATGTAGTCCGATTTATATATTAGCACGCTTCCTCTTTGTTAGCTGCATCTGCTCTTCGAGTCTTTCCATCATTCTTCTTAAATCATTTATCACATTTGTGACCTAAAATCGCAATTAGATCAGACTGCTCTCTGGCCGAGCCGCTTGATCAATATGGAACGATGGGATAAGCATAAGCTATTCTATTTAAAAAAAAATGAAATGAGAACAAATCATTATTTTAATAAAGTGGTCAAAAACCCAACAAAAAAGGAGAAAAATGAAGCGAGCTCTTGTTCTCTAAGAGTGCAATTTCATTGCGGAACATTCCGCCCCCCTTCGCTAAACTCTGGCGTGCAACTTTTTCCTCCAAGTGATAGCTGGTTGATTTTCCCGACTATTCCTAACATAATTTCTCCCATACAACGTGTCGAATCTTGGCCTCGAGCTCGTCCAAAGTGGTTGACTTAGTAGCGTAGACAAAGGACCTTACGTAGCCCAGAGCAAATAATTGGGTGGTGTCAAATCGCATGATCGCGGTAGGCAATTAATGAACGCTTGAGCTCTGACCACAGAGAGTCGGTTAACATCGCTCTATATCTGAAAACATTAACGAAACCATAAAACCATAAACTCCACCAAACACTCAATCTTTGTGAATACATTGATGCGTGGCCAAACACTTATGAATTGTGTTCGCTCCAATAACGGCAATTTTGCTTATTGACATAGCTGCTGAGCCAAAAATGGGCCTCGTCAGACAAGATGATTTTTTGGCCAAAATCCGGATCTCCGGTAAACATTTCCAGCGCCCAATTAGTGGACTCCCTGTCGTATATGGTCGTATATATATAATTCTTGCTTCAGCACAATCTAATATGAATGTAGTCCCAAATCCAACTACAAAGTAAGCTGGGTCGAGTCTCTTGCAATGCCCAATTCAGCTGATCGGCGCTGAATTGACATTTCTTGGTCTTTTTCAATACTGGCCGCTACAGCGACTATGTCTTCTTCATTTTGCACGAATTTCTGTCTGGTTGGTGGCTTAGAATCCAAAAGAATGTACTCACATTATAATTTTTCCACGGAGCGACGAATTGCCTGCACACTGAAGCCAAGATGATGACCGACCTCACGACGAAATTTACGTTGCGTATTTAAAACTGACCGGAATTTTGATAATATTTTTTAATAATTTCCGCATGTTCAGAAAGCGTAAAACGATGCATGATGAAATGGCATTGGAAACTTTGGTAATTTGATAGCTCCTAAAACATAACAATTGGAAAAACTAACATTGTTATCTTGTCTCCCGTTAGTATTATACCAACACAGAACATGTTTTTGGGGCACAAGATCCACCCTTGGTATGGGCTGGGGCCGATCTAAAACCTTTTGCTGATCTTGGGATCACAGCACCCAGTACTTATTTGCTACTCTACAATGGATTCTTCCCACGATTTGGGTTTAAACCACAGCCAAACTGACGCTCCTATAAGGGGCCTACCTCAATAAGTCAGACCCAGACCGTGATCCGAGGGGCTCCTGACTCCTGACAACCTTCGGTGTCGTAATCTGAAAATTATTACGATAAGACCATTAGTTTCCTATGCCCCCGCTTTTTATTAGAAAACGTCTTGATGGGCGAAGCCTTGATAATTGGGCGTAAATGAATAGTACGAACTAATCTACATGCCGACGACGGCAATGCGAGATTTGACCAAACTAGGCAAAGGTCTCCGATCTTTACCAAAGGCTTCCGATTACGCCGTTTGGGCCTCTGTTGCAACTCGTAAAGGTATTCTGAAGACTATCTACATCAGTAGTGCTCATACTCGTACATCTGCCGTATTAACTGAAAACGTGATAGTCGATTGTTCCGGTATCGTAAAAGTGGTAGGAGTAAGAAGGTCCGATGGATCGTCCGAGTGTGGCTACAAGTGTGTAAGAAGTGTAAAGGTCTCTTCAAATGTTAGCAGAGTCTTTCCAATAATACTCTCAAGATAGCAATTGCTGAGTACATCCACAATGTCATGTTTGATTTAAGCCCCAGTTTTTACCCAATAGACATGAGCTTTGCTGTGTTTTTTGTTTTTTTGTTTTTTTTTTGATAATTGTGTTCCAAGTGAGTTTTTTTAATCAGGGTAACCCCTAGAAATGTCACTTCACTTGAAAACTTTATGGTTGCACCAAAAAGTGTTGGATCTTTAAGTTTATCCAGTTTACTTCTCTTGGTGAAGGCAACTCTGGTGCTCTCTTTGGGGTTGACGATTAGGTCAACTTTTTTGCACCGGTTAGCAACAAGGTTGAGTGCCTCCTGGAGGAATTCCGAGATAGTTTTCTTCAAATTTGTCTCTGATAAGGACCGCAATATCATTAGCGTATCCTTGGACAAACCATAGAAACCACCATTGCTGAGCATGTCTAGCAGTTTATTTTCTACGATGGACCATAGCAGGGGAAAGAGGACATCACCCTGGAAGCAAACTTTCGTAGCCGTAACGCAGATTCTGTCACTGCCTAATGTAGCGTTGATAGTTCTACCGTTGAACATGTGCTTTATCAAGTTACATATAGTTTATCTGTTCCTGTATTTTGAATGGATCTGTATGTCTTGGGGTTTTCGGTGTTGTCGGTAGCAGGAGAAGATTATCGGGAGCAATGGATATGGTGGTGAATTTGGAAAATGGGTTTCGTAGCATCTGTAGCATTCAGTTTTTTCATTAGTCTGATTCGTTTTGTGTCCTACTTACATAAATTTTCTGTAGATACAAGGGCTGTTTCAAATGTCAGAGAGTCTTGGCGGAACTTTTACCATGCTAAATGAGCATGGTAATTGCTCGGTTATACTATATGAGCTCATTTTCACTCGCGCCTCGCCCTGTTAAAAAGCGTTCTTAACTAGGAAAGTTTATTATTCCACCAGGTTCTAGGCTGTCAATGTCTCTTATACTTTTGTAGCAATTGGCAGTAGATTCCAGCCTGAATGTGTCCCAATGTGGATCTAGATTGCCTTTAAAAATCAGAAATTTTGAACTTAAAAATGTGTCGAAACTCTCGGTGCTTCACGTCTTTTTCAGGTAAATCTGTACACGTGCTTTTATATGACTTTGCGTGTGGTCTATGTTTTTTCCTCGCTCTTGTCATAGGAGAGATAACTGTGGACCTGCTACCTTTGCTAGTGATGGGCCCACTTTGTTTTTTTTTTTTATTTCTTCTTCTGCGCAAGAACCTCAAGTTCAATTCCATTTTTAATCATTGCAGTGATTCTACGCTTTTGGGCCCCAGTGAAGTACTCTCTACTGAGGCTTGATTAAATCGATATTTACTACCATCTCGATGCTTCGTAAATTTCGCTTCTGAACATCTCTCCTGTCCGAGATTTCAAATGGGCGCTGTGTATCACGTTAACTTTTTTGTTATTGTTGTCCTTATTTTTATTCATGTGCGCCCCACGAGAAAGGCGAGAATGAAAAATCTGGTACCTTCAGATCTCCCATGCAGGTTTGAGGCTTATTGGCTATGAGAGGTCGACCGGTGTCTCATAGGGATATTATGTTTACGATGCACATTTTTCAGTGTCCTGCATCATTCAGTCCCGGGGACGCGCCATGCCGCATAAAAAGCTCGTATTTTTCCAGGGCATGGAAAGGGAAGTTTAGCCAAAAATAAACTCCGCGAAACTATAATCATCAAACTTCCTACCTCAACCTCACAAAATATAATCACAGGACAATCAGTAGAGAGAATTAAGTGCTCCCAATGGCTAATAACACTGAACTATATGGTATAATCCGAACGAATAATAAAGGCAAGGTCTGCGTTCGACATGTTGATCGAAATATGGAGAATCAAAGCTCTCAGCGTCAAAGACCAAGCTAGAGCTGTTCCGTTTAAATGTCAAATCCGTGCTGTTGTATTGGCACAGCATTGGAAAATTTTCACCACCAGCGTAATATACTGCGAACGTTTTTGAATAAAACTTCACGGAACATCTTAATGATTTTCTGGTGAAAACATTTTGTATTTCCAGCTCGAAGATTAATGAGGGAACTCGTCAGAGTCCTAAAAACATCATATTTCAAAGACAAAGATTGCAGTGGATTGAACATAATTCTCAAAAAGGATGCATTCTTTTTTCTTGCTATGCAATGAAATGTGGCAACGAAAGACTGAATTGACTGAGATACACATGGCACACAGAATAGTCAAAGAAGAAGCAGAAACCGTACGACCTGGCGAAGCTCTACGACCTACAGGATACAAGATATTAGCATTAGATTCTTAATGATGGCACGATACAGATGTTATGCCAAGGGTATAAATTTGATTAGCAATCGTATCAATTCGATTGGGTCTAAGGCATCAGCGTGATTTCGGTTGACGCATATAAGGTAGAGGCATTGCAAAGCTGGACATTAAATGAATGTCCTTCAGGGTTACAATTAGATGAAAATGATCATAGTTTGGTACTGTCAGCATCGCCTTCTATCAGACATAACAACATTAAATCGAACTGAGTCTCAGACAAAATTGACATCATAGATAAACACATAATAATCTGTTCAGGCAGTCGGCCGCTTTGATATTCGTTTCTTGAAGATAAGAACAATAATTATGTGCCACTGAAGATCTAGCAAATTCTACTGCATAGTATACCATATACAAAATTCAAAAATGGATGTTGCTACAAGATATCCTTCTGCACTTCCGCTCCAAATGGCGATTAAATCTCTCTGAATTCAGGTTATCCGCACATGTTCTTGACCAGATTTCCATCGCACAAACTACTCATTCTCATCAATTCAACAAACAAAATAAATAATATGTTGTACATTTTCCACTTGTTATTTTTAATCGTTTTTATTTCGAACTTCAGTTTAAACTCTCGTCTTATCTACAAAATTAACACATAAGGTCATGAGCACAAACAAATCAGTACACGCCATGAATCTTCCGCAAAGCTGTATACACAATCAATTTTACAAAAACCATAAAAACGGATTATTTTTAAACGATCGTAAAATCTGGTGGTGGTTTCCTTGATTGACTGACTGTTTATCTGTAGCAATAACAAAAACTCTTCTTCCGACAGAATCCCAACCAGTGGCCCAATTTTTCGCAATACTCCTGGCATCTCGGGTGATGTGGACGGTATCGTGACAACTTGGCGCACAGTTCTCGATTGTTGGTAGTAACACGTATCTTAATTGCTGCGATATGTGATTTCTTCTCAGGTTCCTCCAAATGCACTTGTGGGGCTATTTCGAATGCATTGACACTTTGACTTTGACAGAGGAATATCATTCCAAATGCCACAAGTAGCAGCAGACTCCAAAGACTTAAAATACGCATTTTTCGGAGTCGACTGACAGCGGATGACTTTAACGTACGAATAACACTGTTCACGCTCTGATTTCAAGTGGAATACTGAGACGTGCTAAGATTTTCGCTGTGCTCTAAAGAATTACGAGTAGCAGCAGCGCCAGATAAACCAAATGTTATGAGCCAGAGAAGAATGCTATATTTTTAGAGAGGATACTCGTATGTTGTGGCAGATCAAGAATTTTCATTGAAAAAACACAAACGATCGCTGATTTTTAAAAATGAAACACGCACTAGTACGCCTGGAAATTCATCTGGCTGATGAAATTCTTTATCGTCGAAGGCAAAGTAAATTTGAAAATGTTCAAGAGTTGAAGGCAGATTTATTAAGCGACAAAGGGTGGCATTGATGGATAATGATAATGACAAAATGATAAGCAATACCTTTCAGTAGGGTGCATACGTTCGTACGTCCATATGTTCGTACGTGGACACGTTCGTATATTGCTGCTTTTCACCATCACCATATGAGAGGGAAACTTTGTTAGACCGCCTCACTTCTTTAATTTATAGAGTATGGCTTTTTTTAAGGAGCACAAGACTCATTGCACTGTGTTCTCATACGTTCCTTTTACTGAATTTTATCAGCCTTTCGCAAAAAGTTGAGTAACCTCTTTAGTGAAAAAGTCCCTTCAGTACCAGCACCCACCACATTAGTGGCGAGTACTTCTAGTCTGATGCAACTAGAGGTAGTGCTCCGCTTCATCATCACTACTTTCACACCAAGCTTCGCAGGGTGTCGTGCCACTTATGCTCAATACTTTTCAATGTTTAATAAAAGCGGGGTCCCCCTCACGACGTCCACAGTTCTTTCTACTGAGGGACAGAAAGCAGCTGAAAGCATTCGTTTGATCTGTCGGCAACTTGGATAATCATGCCTTACCCGAGGACACAAGTGTTCTAACGCAGGTCCTAAAAAACTCTATGAGCTTAGCGATCTGATTTCTCGTGATTTTATTGTGACCTCGGACACAGACAAGTCTCAGTGAATTCACCTTTCCGACTGCGTTCAGTGATGAGCACAATTTGGCTGTCGCTACAGATGCAAATGCATCGGCCTCTCCACCGCTTCTTCACAATAAAGTTCGCGTATATCTCCGTTTGGAAGACAGATGCAAATTTATCTAAACAGAAGTGAAATCTAACACTATCGTCCTTCAGAAAAACGCCAGCGCCGCATAGAGTATGTCGGTTTTGGAGCCATCAATGAAAACTCGACTGTATTCTTTTCCTGGCTCAGTCTTAGGCAAAGGATAAGTTGATTTCGTATTCTTTTCTACAGCAGGAGTTCTGGTGTGTGTTTATAAGACCAGAGTCTTGCCATCGCGCAAGATCATTAAAGCTCCAGTGCGCGTTGTACCAAAGACAAAAGAAGGGAGATTCATCAATGCGACTAGAGCGTAGGCAGGAGTCCTAGAGAAAGCCCCCATGCAGCCAAGACAGATCTTTCTTTGGTGTTTGGTAATAACAACAATGAATTATTTCCATACATCCGACGCATAGGATATAATAAGCTTTATCATAGGCATTCAGATCATGATGACCTCATGTTTTGTCGAAAGCTCCATTGCACTGTCGGAAGACCATAGAGGATTTCGACGTAGGTGACTGTGGCTCAACTGGTAGTGTATTTATTTCACAATCGCACGGTTCGGGGTTCAATACCAGTTGTGACCGAAAGGCTTTTTTTCAGGCAACTAAAATCTTGTAAGATAAATGGCTGCCTAGATACAACATCAAGTCAATTTACACTTACACTTACACTATCTCCCCGTTAAATGTTGAATGTCACACAAACTAGTGATTCGCCTATTCTGATGAAATATCCCAGCGCGTTTTGTCGAATACGCCTTCAATTCTGCCTGCCAGATTTTGAAGTGCACTTTCGCAAGATCTTCCGCGTTGGTACGCGTATTGCATCGCAGATAGAATATGCATTCATTTTGCCGCCATGGATCCCGATGATGCCCTCCATGCTCATCAAAATGAAGGAAGTCAGACTTATAGGTCTGAAGCCCTTGGCGAGCGTTCAGTTTTCTTTTCCGATTTTCGGTTTAAAAGCTACTCTCACTATTCGGCAGGGTTTCGCTAAGTATGGCAATGAAGATTCTTTTTGTACAATAACAAAACTGAGTATATGCTATCAGTTCCAAGCGACTTGAAGCCATCAAAGGAAGCATTGTTATATTTATTGGTGGCCTCATCCGTCACCACAACCGATGAGATACTCGTATCTCAGCTACGGCGTGTTGTGTAATTCAGCTCAACAGCAGCTTGGTTAACAGGAGATGGTTGTGAGCTATCTGATTAGGTTATCTGGGAAATTAGCCTCAAGTATGAGACTGAGGGTCTTCGTTTTTGATTCAGTATATTTACCATCAGATATTCTTAGTGATTTCAGCCAGGTAAATCTTACCTTTTAAGGACTTTAACTAGCTTACTGGTTTCATCAAAAGTTTCAATCTTTTAGCAAGAATCTTGTAAGTGGTATTCTTCGAAATCCAAATAAGCTTCTTACTCGTACATTATAACATTTTTGCTTCGATCTGTAAAGATTCCATTCTTCTTCCAAATTAGTCTTAAGTGACTTGTTTAGAAGTTTTCTGGTTTCTTTAGGAAGACGCTGATTATCTGCGTTCCTCTAAGGAACAGATAATCTGCTAGATTGCTTTCTAGCTGGACATATCATTTCAAAACACTTGGTAAGGGTACCGTTCAGGTTCTGAACAGCTTCCTCTAGCTTTTGTTTTGTCTTGAGCTTAGGGTGGTCATTGTTGAACTTGCCGAGCTCCTCGTTAAATCGTGTCTAGTTGGTTTTCTTCGTATATCGTAAGACTTTAGGGGTTTCGTTTACTTAAAAACGGGTTCCCAGAATTCAAAGCAAACAATAACCTTCCGATCTTTGCAGATTTTGATAGAATAACCTACAAATCAACAAACGATTGGCTTCAACAAGTCAACGAACAGTACATTATGCTAAATCAGTTCTCTGCTTCTTTTGCATGGGACCTCATAGTGGACCCGAATTCCCATCTTTATGATGAGGCCACGCAGTTGGGCAAACGCCGATCAAAATGGCAAAACGAACGTTGCAACGAGGCACGAGGAATGCCTATGGAAAGTATGACTGAAGTTCAAAGACGAATGATATGGCTTCTTTGTCGAGGACCAAAGTACACCGAGTATCAAGGAGGGTATGACCAACAAAATGTACAACTTCCCATAATCACTTTCATAGGCATTCATTTCTTTTACAGTGAGCTTTCTAGAATTTTGAACAAGATTCAAAATGTGTACACGGAAACACAAGTTTGTATACCCAAGTCCTTTGATGTGTGCATAAACTACAATCGAATATGGGACTTCACCTACCTTAGAACTGCAGGAAATGAAATTGTTGAGTTAGACCTAAAGAAAGTTGAACCCAATGTGTAAGTTTTGTCGCTTCCTTACACTACAGACCATTAAAAGATCTAAAAATATATTTCTAGGAGGTTAGACTACAATCCTTTGAACTTTTTCGACGGAAATCTTACTGACGATTACTATATATTTCGCGGAGCTAACGACATGACCAATTCTCGAAATGAAATTTTAACTGAGGAAAAGATTCGGAATTCCGAAAAATTGTGTTTCGATATTGAGAAGGACCTAGAGGAGATTGTGGCTGGAAATTTTTCAGCACTCCATCGACTTGATTGCGCCCTACCTCAAGATGTTATACTTCGATGGGCATGGGAATCATGGAGGATGGCAGTTGGTCCAGAAATTGCAAATGATTACCCGAGTGCAATATATCTTATGAATGTCGGGGCTCAAAATAACGGTAGGTTAAACCAAATAGAGTTTAATGAATTAGTTAAAAAAATATACGAATACGTTTGGCTGCAGGATACAATGACATCGGAGAGTGCTGGCGTGAAGAATTGGAAATTCCAGATACTGAGAAGGTTAGCAAGCAACTTTGGCATAAGATCAAGCCATACTATCAGCTTCTTCATGGTGTTTTAAGAAACGTGCTTTGGAAGAAACATGACGATCCTAATACAATAAGTAGGAATGGACCACTACCTGCCCATTTACTAGGTAAATTTTTAGTTGTAAACCACCTTAAGTACACTTTAAGTAAATTAATTACAGGAAATATGTGGTCACAAGACTGGAGCAACTATCACAAACTATTGTCACCTTTCTCTGAAGTGTACATTGACGATAACTTGCAAAGAACTAATTGGAGCAACATTGACATGGTTTGAATGTGTTTTTCTAACTTGAATTCACGAAGACTGTCTCTTTCTCGCTAGGTCAGTCGAGCTGAAGACTTCTTCACATCTATGGGCATTACTCCAATGACGAAGAAATTCTGGGAGAATTCCAAATTCGAAAAAACCACCAACACCACCAAATGTCACGGTTCAGCTGGCAACATGTACACTGGTGATGACTATCGCATGATAGTCTGTGCAGACCTTACCATGAACGACTTCTACGTGATTATCCATGAAATGGGACACGTCGTCTATTACATGCAGTTGGTGAATCAACCGCCACTTTTTCAAGATGCAACCAACTCAGCATTCGGCGAAGCTATTGGAGATGCCATTTACTTGGGTATGATGACTCCACAGCATTTAAATCGGTTGGGATTGATAGGTGACAGATTTCTTGCACCAACAAAGAAAGTCACAACAAAAGAAACGAGAATTGTTCACGAGACCAGGGAGATGCCGGAGTTTCTGCAGGCTCCAGTCAAAGTTGAGTTAGATTTTCCTGTTAATGATGTCTTAACAGTTGCTGGAAGACCGTTTCCAAACTTTGATAGGTTAAATGCGAAAATGAATGCTTACATGCGGTTTAAGGACGTTCATGATAATTCCATCAATGCCTTTGACTTGTCACATCTCTTGCGACTGGCTCTGGAGAAGATTCCACATATTCCCTTTGAGTTTATTTTGGATCAGTGGAGATGGAAATTATTCAAAGGTGATATCTCAATGGAGAATGCAAATGATTACTTCTGGAAATTGAGCATCGAAGAACAAGGAATCCATCCACCCGACTGGATTAATCGTTGGGATCTGTTTGATGCAGCTTCAAAATATCATGTCGCTGACAATACACCGTATGTACGGTAAGTGTTTACTAAGCAAACAAAAATGTTTATTTTTTGCGGCATGTTTTGCAATTTTTGTGCTGAAGAATGTGGCTGATAGATTATCGACTTCTCGCCAAAATAGTGAAACTCAACTGATAGGTTCGTGGCTTATCGTTGGAGATGCAAGTGACACCGTTAGTTACATTCCGAATGCTGCACCCATGAAGTTAAACTGGCTCACTTCTTATGTTAACAACGGCTTCTTGTGTTGGCTTTTACCGCATTTTGCCTACTATATCGTCTACAGATCTATGCAGATATGCATACAAACAAGAAAAGCGGTGGTGTAAATATGACCCAAGTAGTAGTAATAATAATGATGAATGTATGGTCTCCTACCGGATACTGTTTCGGACTTAAAGTTTGGCCAATTAATTTGCAGCCCTTTTCAAAGATCAAATGCGTTGGAAATCATATTTACGGTGATCATCAGGATATTAATCTGGCCGTTGAAAGTCTGCGTATTGTAGGTGTTCTATGATCCCTGCCAGAGAGCTCTTAAATCGAGAGCTTAGTAAAATGTTACTACCACTACTACTACTGGTCTACCAAGTCCTACCTATAAATTTGTGTAGCAATGCAGCAGTGTTAATTGGCGCAGGTTGCCATTTAGCCACTTTGTTTACTTTAAGTGCTCTGCTGTCTAATGATATAAATATTTAGCTTGTTCTTGTTCCAACCACTCGTCGGGATTCGCTTCGCAACATGGTCATTTGAGTGATGTAGCGTATTTGTGCTAAAGTATATTTCTTCTCTTCTAAGTTGGTTTCCATTGGTGATTGGAAAAATATCGTTCAGACTTGCAGACACGAATCAGGGGATTCTTCAATAAGCACTTCTTTTTCCATCCGAATCAAAAAATCCGAGGGCACTTGGTCAATCACTGATGTCAAACCATCGAAACGTGTTCGCCTAAATTGTTTACCAGAAAACATCACGGTTATTGCCACTAGAACTTTGGTGCAACAAGATCCAACTGACTGAACAACTCATCTGCACCTATGGATCCAATATCCATGCATAGTTTTTGAAAGTCTATATAATGTTAATTAATTTGCGCCAAATGCAAAAATGTAGTCGTCAATCTAATTTTCTTCACTTCTGCCGACCCTAAGGCAACTTCTAAATGCCGTCCCTAAAAAAATGCTTGGCTTTGATGAAAAAATACCCCAAAAGCTTCTTGGACAACATCTCGAGTTCTAAAACTTTTTTCATCAAGGGTGTTTTACAGACTTCGGAACTAATGGAAGCCTGAAGGTGCTTAATCTAGAGAATAAGGAGGATATTAATTTTTGTGCAAGTGATCCGTGCTATATGATGGAGAGGGTTAACCTGATGAAGTAGAACATCCCTTCGATTAACCAGATATGGCCGTTTCTGTTCTAGTGCCAACTTTAATCTGCACAGCTGTTGACAGTAAAATTCTGCGGTGAGTGATCCCGGCGTCTAGAGAGGGGTTCATGTCAGAGTTCGACGGCTTTCGGAATCGAAATTATTTCAAAGTTGGCACAATAACGGGTAAAAGAAACAAGCTATAAAACGCATTGCTATAACACAAAATCGACATAATATGCGTTCAAGAAATCAAGTGCTGAACGTCAGAACTAGGGCCCACTTCTTGTACATGAAAATGAAAGATTACGAAATGTGGGATAGCTCTTTAACAACTCTTTATATTTTTTCCAGAACCAGCAAACCTAATCCTGTCCTCTATATATAGGGTTTTCTAATAACTTGACAACTTTTTTTTAAATAAAAGGCAAACCATTTCAAAAACTTTATTATTGGCTTGAAGTACAATCAAAACATTTATAAATGGAACTCGACTTCGTTCATATGGCCACCGCGGGCACGTTTGCAGCGGTCGATCCGTTGGACCCAATTTTCAACGACTCGGTCACACATCTTGGCCGAAACTGCCGCTATTTCGCGTTCAATGTTGGCTCTGAGCTCTTCCAACGTCGTCGGCGTGTTGGCATAAACCAATGACTTAACGTAGCCCCACAGAAAATAGTCAAACGGCGTTAAATCGCACGAACGAGGCGGCCAATAGACTGCCCCATGTCTTGGATAACACGCTCATCATACTTACTCTTCAATAAATCGATTGTAGCGTGTGCTGTGTGGCTTGTGGCACCATCCTGTTGAAACCACATGTCATCCAAGTCAATATCTTCCAATTCGGGCCAAAAATGATCGATGATCATGGCGCGATAGCGCTGACCATTCACAGTAACGTGACGATCGTTATCGTCGACGAAAAAATATGTCCCAATAACGCCGCCGGCATGCAAACCGCACCAAACAGTTATTTTTTGTGGATGAAGTGGTGATTCAGGAAGCACATGTGGGTTTTCACCCGACCAATATCGCATATTTTGCTTGTTGACGTACCCATTGAGCCAAAAATGAGCTTCGTCACTGAAGATGATTTTGCGATGAAATTCATCATCTTGGCGCATCTTCTCCAGAACCCAATCGGAGAACGTACGTCGCTTCAAATGGTCCATCGGCTTCAATTCTTAAGTCAGCTTGATCTTGTATAGGTGTAAGCCAAGATCCTTACGCAAAATACGCCATAATGTGGTCTAAGCGATGCCCAATTCTTGAGAACGCCGTGGAATTGACTGATTTGGATCGTTTGCTACGGACGTCTAAACATCAGCGATATTTTCGACACTTCGACCAATCTGTTGTCTCACTGACACGACAACATTACACAACGAATATGTAGACTCAAATTTTTGCACTAAACTTGTTATTGCCTATAGTACTATGGCAAGAATTACTACCGAAAATTGGAGTTAATGCTTTTAAAGTTGCAGTCACCGACTCCGAATATCTGTAGAAATTTTTTATAATTTGCAGACGTTGCTCGTTAGTGTACTTTACCATGATGAACATTTTGAGTTTACTGAATAAATTGGCAGTGACAGTTTGATGATTAGTGAAAGAGTGCGTTCACAAATTAAATTCAAAGTTTTCAAGTCCCTATTGGAAAACCCTATAGAAAGAGCCATCATGGCGAACTGCCATTTATTAACTGGTGGTTTGAAAAGTCCCGGCACATAGATGGCGACTCTAAAGCACTTTCTGTTGCCCAAAAAAAGAAAGTGTCCTGGATTGCGTTTAACAAAATATTTATACTTAAAACTTCAACCTCTGAGAGAGGGAACAAAAATTAAAGTGACAGCTTAAGAAATCGAATTATTTAAAATATATATACATTAGTTGTTTGGGACTGCTGTTCTTGACAGGGGTTCGTGCTTGTGATATAAAAGCCGCCACATATTCATACGATTTTTAGTTAGTTCTAACCTGCAAACGATATACCATATGTCAAAAATTAATGACATTTTGGCTATTAGTCATGAAGATATTGAAGGAAGTAATGAGCTTTGCACGTTGATAAAACATTTTTATTTGATGGAAAAATTACCGTTAAAATTCAAGAATGGCTTGAAAAGTGTTAAAAAGAATCTAGTCTGTCGAAAACAACTATTTGTTGCTGGTTTGCTGAATGCAAACGCGATCGTACAGACAGAAACGAACGTTCTGGGAGCCGTAATGAGGCTGTTACCCAGAAATCGCCAAAAAAAATCGTTTTAAATATCCATAAAGCGAAAGTGTGTGAGATAGCTAACATCGTAAAGATACCAATAGACCACGTAAGTAAATCATATTTTGCCCGAGTAGCTATTTGGATATGAGAAGCACAACAACGTGTTGATTCAGAGTGCTGTTTGGAGATTTTTAAGCAAAACAAAAAGATTTTTTTCATGCGGTATATGGTGTGACAATGGATGAAACATGGATCCTATTACCTGTTGACAAATCTTTAAAAAAAATATGGCTCTAAGGGATATAAGAAAGGCATATAAATGTATCACTGTAGAAGGAGACTATGTTGATGAATACAAAAAAAAAAGTCGCGAAAACTCCTCAATATTTGGTGACTGAAAAATGCCGCTTAATCCTAAAAGTTAGTGATAACATACACGACAGGTCGTTCGTCCAGCAGCAAATCAGCTGGTTTTGTTATGCGCATCGAAAGTCGTCAAAAAACCCAGTCCAAAAACCAAGAGAGGCTCAAATTATACGCAAGTATCGAAGAAAAGAAAAGAAAAATAATTGAATCAAATTCAAAAACAATACTAAACTCGAGCACAGCACCCAGTAAGATCGTACAAAGGTCTGCAAATTAAGACAACTCCGCAAGCGGCGCAATAGCAATGCAGAAAGAAATATGTAGCCGTTAACCGTTGCTAGTTGAAGATTGTCGAGGTACAATGTTCGGTTTCCACTGATTCCTTACTTCTCAATAAATCGAATGTCGGTTTAAAGTCTCCTATCGATAGGAAAAGGAGTAGTTCCCCTTCGTCGGCAATGAAATTTGAGATATCTTCATACCATTTCAAAGGTATAAATTGTCCATGAGGGCCCGACTTTTCAAATCGTAACTCGAGGCAATGACAGCATTTGCCTGCCTTGTACACCTTTTTTCCTTTGGCCCGCACCTTCTCGTTTGGATATTCGATCACGAAAAAGCTGTCATCATTGACGGTTTTTTCTGGAGCTATGTCTGCTGTTAACAGTAATTGTTCGTTGTTCATCGTTCGAACGATCTTAAGGCACAGGATGTCACTTTAATCTTTCCTACGTAACCAAAGTACTTTACTTTAATCGTAGAGAAGATGGCTAGTGTCTATGTACATAGGTGCCTAACTTACGTTTTATGATGCCGAGCCATTTGCTGAAACTTATCCTTTGTTCTTATAAAAGGTGCATTTGTCAGAAGCTAGAAGCTTGGCTTTATCCCGCAGTCGACCCGGCGAACAGTTTGTTTTTCCTATTGTACAATCAAGAAACTGAATGCTCTCTAAAACACCCAGATGGTTGGCATTAAGAGGTGTCAACCTGACAATACCCAGTGTTGTGACTGTTTCTACCCATTAATTGTGCTTATTTTACTTCCATATGCTAACAATCGGATACTGGTCGATGTTCATCCGGACTCAGCTTGCCAAACTTATAAGCGCGAGTGCTGACCAGCAGACAAAAGTAGCTGTACTATAAACTGCCGACCAATTGAAAAACAAATGCAGTTGCGAAGCAACAACAATCCTCGGATAGCGACAGATCTAGTGTTAACAATCACTGCAAACGAAACAAGGACAACGAAATTAGGATCTACACGTGCAATGGTCTCTTTAAAGGCCACGTGAAGCCCAACAACTACCGGAGGCCCTGGACCGCTGCAAAGCAAATGTTACCGCCATCCAAGAAATGCTATGTGATGTGCCGGAAAAAAAGGGATGAAAAACTGCGACATTAACTATGGCAATTGTTGTATTTGGATGCGGATTTATTGCAAGAGGCAGACTTAGGCAAAAAGTCTTGAGTCTTCGGCATGTTAACAATCCGTATAAAGTCTGAATTTATCAACATTAGTCATATAAGCATAAAGATGGCGACACCAAAAATGTCTTTTACAACATAGGATAGGGACATGTGCTCTAGCTATAACAATAAAATTTTTCCCGTTAACTTTAACGCAAAGCTAAGAAGAGAGTTCATCTTTGGTAGTTACAAAGAAACATTATCGTAGCTAGCACGCATCACAATGTTCATAAGAGGACTTGGAAATCTCCTAATCAATCAACCGCCAGCCAGATTGACCTCATTGCGATCAATGCAAGGCACATCTCTAGTATTATGGATGTGTGAACCTTCCGAGGGTTCAACATTGATTGGGATCGTTATTATGTTTTAGGCAAGGTGCGGTTGCAGATATCCTGGACATCGCAAAGGTAGACCAATACTGTTTGACGTCGGACAACTACAATCGCAAGAGCTCGCCAAATTCTTTTCCAATCGAGTCTTCGCTAATCTCTTAAGAGGTATTATGCTGTCAGTGTTAAGTATTGAAGACCAATGGCACCATTTTGGTTGACGACGAGTGCCGGAAAGCACATGTAGCAAAGCAAAATGCATACCAAGCGGCACTGCTCACGAGTTCTACGAGCAGAAGAGGAGAGACAAACACCGGCTTCTCATGAGAAAAAGAAGGAATATGAGAAGCGCGCGTTTGAGAAAATTGAGAGTCGCTACTCGAATGAGATTCGAAAGTTTTACCAAAAAGGTAAAAAAAAAACATGCCACGGATACAAAATCTGAACCAAAGACTGTAGAGACGAATAAGAAAAAAACATGCCACGGATACAAAATCTGAACCAAAGACTGTAGAGACGAACAAGGAAAATAGTAGTGGAGTTGCAGTCGATGCTGATGGTTTGGAATGATCACTTCTGTAAACTTTACAACGGCGATAACGAACCGAATACCGCTGTCAATGAACAGTTCAACCTGGACGATGTAAGCCAATAGTCGTCCACCCGACCTGGATGAAGTAAAGATAACTTTTTTTAAACTTAAATTCAAAAAAGCCGCTGGAGGCAGGCAGTGACTCGGTAAGGAGCATATACTCTGTAAAATATGGCCGGACGAAAGTATTCTCGGTAAGTGATTGAGAGTGAAAACCCCCTGAACTGTGCCAACTGCAGAGGCATCATTCGTCTTAACATCGCCTACCAGATCCCACCTTCCATATTGCATGAACGCCTAAAACCTTTCGTCGACAACATTCTTGATCCATATCAGTGCAGCTTCAGATCAGGAAACTCTGAGCAAATATTCACACTACGGCAGTTCTTGGAAAAAACCCATGAACTCCAAATCGATGCACACCATCTATTTATCAATTTTTAGGCCTATATAGAGACAAGCTATACAAAGCAATGTCTAGTTTTGACATCACTGCCAAACTCGTTCGTTTGTGCAGGATGACTATGGAGAGTTCACTTTCTTCTATTAAAGTCGGTGAAGAACTTAAGACCTTCAAAAAGGATTTAGACGGCGATGTGCTGTCATGCAATTTCTTTAACATTATTCTTGAAAGAATGGTGCAAAACTCACGCGTCAACACAACAGTCACAGTCTTTCTAAAGTCCGTCCAATTACTCGCATACGCCGATGATGACATAATCGGAAGAAAGCAGTCTGATGTCAGTGGCGCTTTCGCGAGTATTGAGATAGAAGCGGCTGAGTTGGGTTTAACGACCAATGAGGGCAAGATCAAGTATATGCTGTCAACCAGATAGGACACCCAACACTGACTGCTCGGGCAAAACGTCACCTTCGACAGACATAACCTTAAGGTAGTTAAGGACTTTGTTTATCAGATAACGACACTAGCGCTGAGATCAAATGAAGAATAAAGCTTTCCAATAGCTGATTCCTTGGGTTAAAAAGGCAATAGACCAGCAAAGTCCTCTCTCCAACAATAACAGTGACCTTATATAAGACCTTAATAATCCCAGTCCTGCTCTATGGCGCAGATGCATGCACTTTATCAAAAATGTATGAGGGTACTGTTGGTTGCTGTGAGTGAAAGTTCTTCAGGCGACTATCGGTCCCGTCTGCATAGGAGGAGGAGAAGATATAACGACGAACTGTACGGGCTGTACAGCGACATCGACTTAGTTAGAAGAGTGAAGGTCCAACGACTGAGGTGGCTGGAGGCAGCTAGCTAAAGATCGAGATTCCTGGAGACGCTTGTTGGTTTAAGCACATGTCCACCCCAGACTGTAGCGCCATCTTAACAAACCATCCAGTTTTGATATTGACAGCTACCGGTTTTCCGCTTCTCTAAACGCCTCAGTAGCATTGTTTACAATTTTCCGGTCCTACTATTGATGACACCCTTTGTTTTGTGTCCTCCTGCTGTTCTACTGATTCTATTGTTACTGCAGAGGGAGTTACTGCTGGGAGTTGGTTTTAATTTTTTCCTCGTTTTTACTCTAGTCCCGCTGCTTAACAGGTTATCACACCATCCGCTGACTTTGTTTTCATACTACTCTTTCTATTATCAATCAATTGCCATATATACCATATATAATAAAATTAAATTAGGTTTTTATTTCCATTGGAGTATTTTTCTGTATATTTTCCGTAATGGCAAAAACTTCTCCAACGAAAACCTCGCAACTGATTGCATTCGCCAGATAATCTGTTCTCTACTTTGATCATTATATCCACGTCTTATACCCGTATATGATATTTCTAATATTGGGTTTATAACTTAATTCGTGCGGTTTGCAAAGAGATGGAGTACCTTGTATTATTCTATTGTTATTATTCCATTGGAACATGCGTTGGAAAGCTACTGTCATTGTACGTCATTTCAGTATATGTCATTCATTTGAAGCGTAAACAACAATAATTTTTTTTCACTCAAATATGTCGAACTTTGTGCCTGAAAAAGTGTTTTTGCGGGGAGTTCTTCTTCATTACTGAAAACTGCTACCGAAAGTCATCGTATTTTTGTGGAAGTTTATGGTAAACATGCGCTAGCTGAGCGAACTTGCCAAAAGTGGTTTGCACGATTTAAAAGTGGTGGTTTTGGCTTGGAAGACGATGAACGTCCTAGGCAGCCAAAAAAGTTTGAAGATGAAGAACTGGAAGCATTACTCTATGAAGATTGTTGCCAAATACAAGAAGACCTCGCAGAATCTTTGGGTGTCACTCAAGCAGCCATTTCAAAACGTTTAAAAGCAGCTGGATGTATTCAAAAGCAAGGAAATTGGGTTCCACTTGAACTCAAGACGTCTCTCGGCGGTTTTGCATGTCCGAAATGGTGCTGGAACGCCACAAAAGGAAGTCATTTTTGCATCGGATTGTTACTGGTGATGAAAAATGGATCCATTACGACAACCCCAAACGCAAAAAATCATATGTGAAACCCAGCCAACCAGCCAAATCAACGGCAAAGCCGAATATCCATGGCGCGAAGGTAGTGCTCTGTATTTGGTGGGATCAGATGGGTGTGCTGTATTATGAGCTGCTAAAACCGGGTGAAACCATCAATGGACAACGCTACCGAACACAATTAATCCGTTTGAAGAGAGCAGTAGCCGAAAAACGCCCGGAATATGCGACCAGACACGAGGAAATAATTTTCCATGATGACAACGCTTGTCCTCACGTTGCTATTCCGGTTAAGAACTATTTGGAAAACAGTGGATGGGAAGCCTTACCCCACCCGCCCTATAGCCCAGACCTTGCCCCTTCTGACTACCATTTGTTCCGGTCGATGCATAACGTATTCACTGAAATACGGTTCACATCAGAGCAGAATATCAAAAATTAGCTTGATTCATTCTTGGCTGCCAAGCCGGCGCAGTTCTTTTGGGATGGGATCCACAAATTGCCAGAAAGATGGGAAAAAGTCAGCTTCAGATGGGCAATACTTTGAATAATACTATTGTACACGTTTTTCTTAAATAAACGTTCAAATTATTGAAAAAAAAAAAAACTGCACGAATTAAATTACATACCCAATACATTTCTTATTTCTTTATAGATACTTCCTCTCCAGCTTCCTTCAAGCGCAGATATTTAAAGGTCTTTGTGAAAAAACAATTTTTGGTAAATTCAACAGTGGACAAGATCTTCCATTGCCTCTACATCGTTGTGATATCTACGGCTCGAAAAGAGCAGGACATCTTTTAAAGTAAGTTTATAAATTGCGATTTTTAAGTCTCATTCCCCTTTTTTTTTTGGTTAAAGGAAAGCTCTGGCGCTTGGATCATCAGTTCACTGGAGTGAAGTACTCTACATTCTAACTGGCACACGTGAACTATCAGCTCAACCTCTCATTGAGTATTATCAACCGTTGTTTCAGTGGCTGGAAAAAATCTCCCTTGAATACGATATACCCGTGGGATGGTGAAGATGAATACGCCACAACAAAAACAACTTGTAATTAATTTAACACGTATTATTCAATTGTAAATGCTTTAAACAATGTCAAAGATAAAAAAATATTATATTATGATACAGTACAACTAAGTTAACTCGTATGTAATAAATAACTACAAGAGGTGATTAAGCCTAAGAAATAAAATTTACATTTTTACATCTCCATGTACCATAGAAACAACATAAAGTAGATTGTCTACTTTCTATTAACCTAATTCTAAAAGATCCTTTGATTTGATACTTCCAAAGTATTTATTTGTTAGAAAATCAAATTCAGGCCTCGAATTGATAGCACTACGAATGTCATTTGGTTCAAGGCTTAGACTACTTGCTATGGAGCTGAAAAATTAAACTGGGTTAGGAGTTTTCTGGTCTTCATAAGAGTTTAAGTTTAATAAAAATACCTTTTGTTGTTATTTTTCATTTTAAACGCAACTGACTGTCGCACCATGTTCTGTATAAACAGATGAAGAGTATGAGCCATTATTGTTTGCGCCGTCGGATGAATAACATCTACAAAAAAAAAGTTTTTTTTTGTGAATTCCGTTTTTTTTTTTTTTTAACTGAACATCATCCTTACCTCGATGTATCTCCTCTGGCTGTAATCGAATGCCAATCCCCTGGCATATTCCATTTACCAGAGAAGCCTCCTTTTCAAGTTTCTCATCAATGGACATCCATAGCTTCCCCTGGTAATTCTTAAACGGAGAGTCTTTAACGAAACATTTTGACTGGAGCTCAGCCTCGTCCGTACTTTCAACATCTATTATCATTTCATTTGCATTGTGGTGAGTGTCAACTCGGTTCCATGATTCCTCACCCCAATCGCATATTCGATGGTTGGGTGTAATTGTTTGGTAGCGGATTTGTTCCTTTTCAATTTCATTTTTAACTAAATCTGTAAGACTTGTATTTGGCTCTAGTTTTAGTTTAGCTTCATTGGTACCAGCACTTTTTGTCAGTTGCTGATGCTTCTTCATAGAACCTATCACAGGTGTGTACGCATGGTGACGAGCAAAGAGAACTATTTCTTTTGTTGTCCAGTGGTCTTCAGGTTTGAACATTGGGTATTGATTTATATTTCTTGAAATATATTTAGCTCTTAGCCACTGGAATAAATTGAAAAGGTTTAATGCAGCCTAAGATGGGAACTATGTGACACTTTGTACAATTAATATAAAGACGAAAAAGGTAATCGAATAATTTGATCATGAAGAAACTATGGTTCAGAAGGTGAAATAGACAAAAATGGTTTCTGACTGATTTCTGACTTACTTCAGTAAGTGATGAGTCAGCCAAAACAATAGGAGAGCATTTAATCGTGTCACTTCATTGGAACCAAGTTGTTTCTTATTTGCCTATATTTTATGAGTAAACCTTGCAATTTGCCAAAACCATAATTTTGATCTCGTGTGTATGTATATATATAGAGTGCATAAAATTAAGTATTATCCGTTGGAAACTGAATGAGATGGCTCCTATATGTATAAATTGAATGCAAAAGATAAAAGACAAAGTTCACCCAGATCGTTTGAGTGAAATATAAAAAAAAAAAAAAAATCACTTAAGCGCATGTGTGATTTTTTGCAATGTATATGCAACAATTTGTATGATAAAGATAGCGCGCAGGCCTACAGGACATATTACATCGAAGAAGCAATTATGATTGCTTCAATGATAAACTCTTAGATAATAACTCTTAGACAATAACTACTAATATACAAGATGTTTTCAAAAAGTAAGATGACTTTATATTTTTATAAAAACTCATCAATATTTACTCATCAATATTAATGATGTCCCTTTCAAAGTAACCCCCCTCAGATAAAATAAACTTGTGTGAACGCCTTTTTCAATTCTCGAAGCACATTTTGGTATAGCATTGAGATCTCTCCAGCGATCGTGTGCTTTTTTGGATCTTAGCTTCCTGGGTGCTTCCATTGAGGACAACAACAACATCCTCAGCAACTTCTCTTATTGTTTTCGAAGACCGTTCACAGCTCGTAGACATTTTTTACTTAAGAGGAGGCGCCATTGTCAACATCTAAATTGTTTTAGAGCACTTGATTTCATTTTTTACGCACAGTTTGGTGCAAATTCTTTGCCCCATTTTTTATAATAATAGAAAATCGCGCTGAGCACACCAAAACGCGTCTAACCCTTCTTTCTGTCAAAAACAAACAAGTATGCTTTATATGCTTAGGGTGATTCATCGTGAGATTTGATTTTTTTTAACAGATCATGCGTAACTCCTATCAAACTGCTTTGTGATTTTTGTTCAGTATCGTTTTGCAAGTCATCATGGAAAGACTCACACCACAACAGCGTCTTCAAATTGTTCAGCTGTATTACGAAAATCAGCGTTCTGTGAGAAATGTTTTTTGTGCGATTCGAGGAACTTACGGTGCACATAATCGACCAACTGAAACCACTATTGCCAATACCATTCGCAAATTTGAGTCCCAGTTAACATTAGTGGATGATACTCGACCGGTTAGACCACATCTAGCACGTAGTAAAGAGAAGCCCATTTCTGGCTCAATGGATACGTTAATAAACAAAATTGCCATATTTTTGCTGATGAGCAACCCGAAGAGTACCAACAGCACGTGAAACTATGAACTTGTTGAGAAATAATTTTGGTGAGCACTTATTTTCACGTTTTGCTACGGTATTTTTTTTGGACTATTTTCTGTAAAGTCTCAGGTCTTCAGGAATAAGCCAGCTACGGTTGACGCTTTGGAAGCCAACATTACTCATGTTATCCGCGATATACCAGTCGCTATGCTCAAACGAGTCGTCCAAAATTGGACCTTCCAAATGGACCACCTCAGACGAGTCGTGGCCAACATTTACATGATATTATTTTCAAAGGGAAAATGCCACGAATTGTTCTTTTAAACGGTAATAAATATTTTAAGTTCACTTTCAAATTTATGTGTTTTATTTTACATTATAAATCAAACCTCACGATGAATTACCCTATACTTGAAACTTTAAAAATATGTTGGGGACATGTGAACCAAAACAGCAAAATAAAAAAATCGATAATTTTTTGCTCGTAAAATTTCAAGTCACCTTACTTTTTGAACATACCTCGTATGAGTACAAAGAATTCCTTAAACTTAGCTAAACCGCTACTCGGAACTGCTTTTGCACTTACTGTAAGGGATGAGTACATATCTTGTTGACATGATCGGCCATAATATGTGTCTCAGAAGTCTTAATTAAAAAAGGTAGAGGCAGGAAGTACAGTGAGCAATAAACGCCGGCATTGATTCACAAACAACACATCTCCTTACGCTTCACAAGCCCATTCGAAAGGAAGCTAAAACTGTGATGAAGGCAACAAGAACTTCGGATAAGATTGACTCAACTGTTAAAGACACGACCCATGCAAAGTTTCAAGAACAACGATGTCTGGTGGTACCTGGAATATAAGTATTCTAGAATGCTATAACCATCACCAAATAGATACGATGATACGGACCGGATTGAAACCATTTCGGACTTGTCATACCTCAGAGCAGACCTGAAGATAAAGTTATGTACTTTAGACATAAAGCATCAGCTGGTGATAGTTTGTGTCAACGATACCAAAGAAAGCCTTTATGAACTTTAGAGAGTGGTGTTCCGAGTACCGACATAAAAATCATATTCGGTAACCTTAATGACATAACAGAAAAGAAAAGCTATCAGATTTACAAACGGGCAGAAGCCGATGGTCTTTGCAAATGCATTAAACATCGTACAACCTAGTATAGACAGAGCCGCACGGCGAGTTCCTGATATAAACGCGAGAGGTCAGACTGATCATAGAACGATAGACACATCCAGTTTTGTAAATGTCTGCTCACTCTGAGATGCCAACAACGGCAAGTAATTTCAGTCGAACAGGAGACATATTGTGCAACATCGCACACGAAAACGAGCGCTGAGTTGAGAACTACTGTGAAATCTCATCAGTAGAGGAGAAAGAGTCAGTTCTAAAAAATCGAGATAAAGAGATTGGAAGATGCTATTTTCTGTAGGAATGAAGTGGAGAAATATTACCAGGATATAAAGAGAACATGTGTGGGCAACAAAACTCGAATCGAAACCTGTAAGTATGAACCCGCAAACATCGTAGAAGAAACGCTGTTCGCGTTGAAAATTTGGGAAAACTAGTTTTATAGACTTTTAAGCGGTGAAGCAATAGCGGGAACGACAGCGATATGTAAACTCAAATGCAACAAATTTACAGGTATCGATAGACCATCCGCCTTCAAATCTGGAGAGAATGATCTGGTGAAAAATATACCGTACACCACCTTATCTGTAAAATTTGATGAATGAAATTACCCTTATAATCTTTTTGGTCCTGAAGAAAGGAGATTTGCTGGGCGTAAGCAATGTCAGTGTGGTTTTAGACTTGGTAAGTTCAGGTTTGAAGGCCAATAAATTTCAGCTTTGCGTATGGAATATTAGGACCCTTAATACACTACGTGCTGCCGAACAACTTGCAGATGGATGAAAAACTACTACATCTACTGCAGCGATTGCTACAAAACAAAAAATCTAAAGCTTTGGACATAAAAGCGAACGCCTTTATAACGGCGAGTGTGGTCAAAATAGCTCTGTAAGGCAGAATGAACCTGAACAAAGACGAGAAAGAATTCCGTCGTCATGAACTAAAATAAAAATAAATAGATAAGTGGCGCGACAGCCCGTTGGGAAGAATTTGACTTTCGGAGGTTTGCTATTGCCCGCCGAAAGGGTGATGACGATTTTGAGTTGGAAGAGCTGTTGTGCTCTTACCGGGAATGAGTCATAAACTAGACGAGGTTAAGATAGCAATATCGAAGTTAAAGTCTAATAAAGCCCCTTGAGTAGACGGACTGGTCAGAAAGATACAATCATGGACAGAGGACAGCATGCTGAAGCATGTCATCGTTTCACAGATCCAGAAGAAGACCTTTTTGACTGCGCCAACTAAAGAATCTCCTAAACATCGCCTATAAGATCTATAATGTGAGCGTCTGAACTCTATGACGCGCATGAGAGCGTGCATAGGGACAAGGTTTGTGTAACCTTAACATTCTAGCACTATGGATGACTATGAATAATCCTCGCTTGTCGATCCAGTTCGGTAATGAATTAACCAAGGTCTGTCCTTGGACTAACACAACAAGCCGTCAAAATTCCAATTCATATTTGGAAGAAACATCATAAAATATTTTGATGGTAGGAAGGACGACAATCTATCAGACGACTTCTTTGAGATCGGGCTTAAAAAAATTATAGGCACCTCTCAAGTCAACACCAGAACCACAATATTTCAAAAGTTTTTTCAACGGGAGAAACAAGTGGGATTTGTGAGTATTAAGGCAGAAGCAGTACAAATGGATCTATTATACCAGTCCACAAAGGCAAAACAAAAGATATAATGTCATCAAAAAAGAAAAAGATCCGAATTGTGCCGAATGATATAATGGATAACTATATTTCTGAGATCGTAAATCAATGTATCTATATACATAGGCTTGCAGAGAACAACAATTTATATTGAATATTGCGAAAGGTAATTTCTAATCCATTGAAGAAGATATTTATCGTTCCTGGATTCATCTAAATTCCATCCACATTCGGCAAAAGAACCTGACGCCAAACTCTATCGAATGCTTTCGAAATATCAAGCGCAACTAACTTGCTTTCTAAAGATTTGTGTAGACTTTAAGACCATTTATTAGCAAGATATCCCATCACTAGGCTGAACTACCGGTCATTAAAAAATGTTCGTTATATAAGCTGATGCTGATGATGATGTCATTAGAAAAAAGGGCCGAAAATGCAATATGTCTGTAAGAGGAGAGAGAAATTGGACAAACTGGACAAATGTTTTTTCTTGTCTAGTTGGAGATTCTCAATAATTAGGATTGATCGAAAAGCTTACGCAGTGATATAATCGATGTGAGAAAACATCTCTTTAGAAAAAAGTACTTTTGCAACATTGAATACTTATGGAATTTTCTGCCGCCGCAAGTGTAGCTGGCACAAGCTGCAGCAAGTTGGTTAGCCTTGCCAAAAGAGCTAACAAGTGGAAAGTATGTTATTGCATAATAAATGAGCATTGGAAAGGAGAATGAGATATAAATTAGAATTTTTTCAATAAACGACCAGTTCTGTTCTAATAATCAGTAAAATGAAAGGAGTAGATCTTTGCTCAAACATTTGGAATGTCCCAAATCAAGGAAAAAACAAATACAAATCCAAACTCACCTCTAACGCCTTCAGCTTGATCGGTATTGTCTTTCTAAATTCCGTCCAATTAGCAACGACAAATGGAAATGACATTCGATAATCATTCTCCGACGCTAAACTATTCACCATTGGCAGCCGCCGTAAAAGAAACTCTACAGCATTACGTACACTTGCAAACGGAGTACTCTGAAACTGTTGCTCCAATTCACGACGATACTCGCGGCGTTGTTTCTTCATCAGAGCTATCACCGGTTTGTGATTGACTTTAACGGGTATGAAATTTCCTTTCTTTAGTTCGGGCACTTTGGAAGGAATGAAATTCGCTGGATTAGGAAAATTTCGCACTGTTATCGTATTGGGGCGAATGAAACTAGGACGAAGCTGGGCCAAAGACTTGATGATTGTGACTGTATTCGCTGGCGGTCGATTTGGATTAAGGCGCGATGTGTAATCATGATCCGTTGCAATTGAAGTGTGATTAAAGACATTACTGGCATTGTTGCGAATACAATTGCTAAGATTGTCATTTTGTACGATCGGCTTGAGGAGACTTATCTGTGGTTTCAGCAACGATACTTGTTTCTTCTGCTCTTGTTTGAGTTTCGTTTGCAAAGGGTCTATGATGTATACTTTGCCTTCTTTGTGAATAACTTGGTTCTTTGGTGGACCATTGTGACGTAGAAATGATTGTTGTTTGAGGCCGAGCGGTTCTGTTTTAGCTACTGACGAACTGGATACGGATGGTGGGGAAGCATTTTCTGATTTAAATTCCTTTTCTTGAGATGTGCTAGGAATATTGCCATTGGTATCGACGACCTTTGGTTTCACTTCGATCTTGTTTACCATTTGTATTGGTTTGGAAGTGTCTCCATTTACTGAAAAGGATTTCCTTAATCCATTAGTTTGAACAACGTCAGTCGTCTGTTGCTTTTGCTGAATTACTTGCATAGGAATAGTCCCCTTTGCTGCGACCAGCATTTGTAAATATCTTATGTTGCCCTCTTTGTCGATTAACTGAACAAGTTTCTTCTGTAGCAGCTTTGGATTTGTTAGGAGCTGATTGGTACTGCCGTTTGCAGCTTGTAAGGCATTTGTGACAGCTGAGGTTGGTGTTTCGGTTTTTACACTAGGCTGAGTCGTCTCCATTCGTATAGGCTTCTGTATATGGCAATTCTCCTGGCTTACAACTGGGGTCAGGCTTTGTGCAGTTTCCTTGTCCATCTGAGATTTTCTTATAGTTGAAGGAGCAGCAGTTGGAACTACTGGCTGCGGTGGAGGTGGCAGCTCTGTGCTAATGTGAGTTTGCGACTCATTCTGTTGAGTTTCTGTGTGTTGTGGCTCTATGCGTTGTGAATCTTCACTCAACCGCATAATAGATTCTGTTATCGTGCGCGCTGGTGGTACCCCAAAAGGTTTTTTAGGAATATGGCTGTCAACCATTGGAGAATCCATAAATGTTGGTTGGATCTTCTCGATATCAGCGCAAATGGCTGGTTGATCTATTTTGTCAAGGAAATCGAAAAGGTTATCATCAATTTCTGCTTTGGGATTCATAATTTCAGCCGTTTTTGTTGGAGATAATAAGCCGCTCGACTTTGTTATAGTTTCTGAAAGACGTGATGTCCTTTGTGATGGTTCTGCCGGCGGAGAAAGCGGTGGATCTATACTATCCGTCCGTAGCCAGATTTCAACAAGCGTCTCAGCACCTAGACCCAAATTAAAATTATTTAGAAAATGGTTTACAACCATTGGCATCTTAAATACTTACCCATGGTCTGCAATCCACTCAATGTCTTATCCAAAACCAAATTATGTACCAGTTGAACGGGCTTCTGCTGAATTCGCTCATCGAAAAACAGCTGAAGTCTGACTGGAAACTCTCCCCAACCGCGACGAGCCAACTGAAACGGCGGCGACCTGTGTAAGAAAACCATTTAGCACCCATACCAAATAGATAACTTAGATCAGTCCACTTACTCAACATCAACCACATCGTTTGGTCGATAAGATGGATGTAGAAAAAACCGAACCTTCGTGACGAACTTCTCAATTGGAATCCCACTCTTCGTTTGAACATAGATCAGCCATTTGTGCGAAGAGTTATCCGATGGTTTCTCATCTCCGATATACTTAGAAGTGTTTCCCACCACAATCAAATGTTTTGTTTGGTTATTCAGCCGTGCACTGTTTAGCTTTGGCACCGGTTTATCCTCCATATTAGGTTCGATATGCCGCGGAATCTTAATGGGACCACTGGGATCTTTAACATCCAGCATACCTGAGGTAATTGTGCTACTACAACTCCCACCTTGATCGGTCTTCGAATGATCAATGACAATCCCACGAGTTTTGATCAATCTCTGTATTCGGTTCTCTTCCTTTTTTGTACGAGACTTCTCCTTAATTGTCGTCTTTGCTGTCTTTGCCGCCTCACGCACCGTTGGACGCACACGCAAAAGTTCATCATAAGTTTTGGGCTTTTTACCAATAATTTTCTTGATTGCCGGATGCAGCGGCATTTGCGGACCGTCGGGTTCATTGTCAAATAAACTACGTCCCCTACTAATGGCCTCTTCAGCCTCATTGTACTGCAACTGTTGCTTGTTGTAGTAGTCCGACACAACAGAGTAACGAATTTGATGGAGAATTTCCTTAGCTTTGCTCAATCTCACCTCAATTTCTTCTAATTGCTGTTCCCGAATTTGCACTTCACGATTGAACTCCCTATTGATGATTTCCTTTATGCGCGCAGTGCGCTCCTCAGGCGACAAATTGCTAGTGTGCTGTTTTTTGTTTGCATTGTTCTGCGGATAGTCGGGATCATGAAAATCTTCTAATTTACGTTTTTGAGACATTGCAATGTCTTTTTTGAGACTTGTGAAGATTGGTGCGCGCGAACTTTTGAATGCCCTGAACGAGTCACTTATCAATTGTTTTTAGGACAAAACTTTTTATGAACGTTTTTTCTAGACTGCACTGACATTATTTGCGGGTAACTGGACACTTTTTTATGCGAGATTTCTGACAGAAAATGTACAAAAACCATATCACTTGCAATTTAGGCGTTTGACAACTGAAAATTTACTTTTTTTTTAAGTGATGACATTCTAGAAACGTCAGATATACAAAATTTCAGTTGTGTGGTGCAATGGGGATATATATAGGCCGGAGTAATATGTGAGAACAACAGAGATGGCTAGAGTATTTTGATGCGTAACGTGTATTAGAGTTTGTTGTCAAACAAACGTCCAGTGAAGCCAGAAAAGTCCAGAAAAGTGCAGCAAATCAGCGAATTGTATCGGAATGATGTGGAATGAAATGAGAAAAACATAATAATTACTAATAAGCAGCATGTTGTGACAAGGATTGTGTTAAGTACAAATCAATCGTCTTCGTATTACATAGCGGCCCCTCAATTGTATGTGAAATTTCATTACCGACTACAGCTCCTAAGGGTCAATACGCAGACTGCTTAAAGAAATATCGGGCTAAGGTTAGGTTAGGTTTGCTGGTTGATGTGGTATCTGGAGCTGTTATCACCCTTTACCTCATTGCATTTGAGTTTGTGTATACCCATTTTGATGACCGGGAACTAAGCGAGAATGATAATTGGGTTGCGATTGCTAGTTTTAGTGTCCGCTTACTCGGGTGGGTTGTTCTTTGGTCTTTGAGCGGGTTTAAACCATCTTGTTACATCAGCGAATTTAAAGAGAAATGTAAATGAAACAACAGTAGCTCTGAGAGGTCATAGAAGTAGTAACTTCCTAATGTTTTTTGTCTTAAATTACTGAAGTTAGAACAGTGAGAGAGAAAGTGGAGGGTATTCCCCCGCTAGACCGAGTCCGAAGAGGCTCTGCAGAGGTTGTCGTCGGTAAGGCGCAGTTTCATTGAATGCACCCAGTACATGTATTTAATACACACGGTACAAATGTACCCAACAAGTGTGGATAACTTAGCACTGCTTTTCAAGAGTATCTAACTTGTTCTGGATTTGTTTAACTTAGGCTATAAGCACCGATTGCAGCATACTGTTTGAGCTTCAAAATGGTTTAATCTTTTCACATGAGAGTGTATCAAACCGGATTTTCCGGCTATCTTCATTGAAAATGGCTAAATCAAGTGACTTACTCAGTCTGCAGGTTTTCCACTATAGATTTTTTATATACAGACTTCAAAGAATCCATGTAGTATTTATTAGATCACACTTTGTCATACATACTGACGTTCGTCGTATTTCCTTTGTACTTCTCGTACGTGGTCGAAAACTGCGATGCGGACATTAAATTCGGACAAATGTTTCTAGTGTTCACTTTAAGCGTCACAAAATACTGCAAAATCTACGCGTCATTTAAGCCAACCCACTAATACTCTACATACAAAAAAGTACGATGATTACTTTTATATAAATACACACATATCAGGGGTTGCAGGTTCGGAAAAACTACATCACAGATATTCGATCTTAGTTGTTTATGTAAATGTTATCATCTAAAAGAAGAAAAGTCGTTCCGGAATTGTCAATGCATAGGTATACTCCATATTTAACTCTGAATTATTCGGTAATTCCCGCCATGCACTTGACTTTCGCTTTGACGTGGTGTATCATTCATATATATGTTGAGATCTTAGCGCCGGATATTGCAAATGATAAAGGTTGCGCATCTGTCAAAGGGTTGCGATGTTTCTCTATCACTCTCCGTTTACTTTGAATCGCAATCATAATATATCAATCTGCCTATCACAAAGCCGCCTTGACTGCAATGGACTTAAATAATATTGTATTACCGAGTTTCTAAAACTCTTCATTTAGTTTTGCGACTTTAGTTTGGATATTCAAGGCGATATTGCGTTTTTACAGAGGAACAATGAAGCTCTCTCTCTATTGACAAGACATCGGTTCTCAGCGTTCTATAATATTATCACGATCGCTTTCGTGATAATTTGCCTACGTCCAGTGTCCGTGTTTTCGGTATCTTTTAACTCGTGCCTTGTTTTAGAAGTTAATTGTTGTTATTCAAAGTTAAAAGTCACAAATTGCTTGGAAAATGATTGCCTGAAACTTAAAATTTAGAATTTTTTGTATTTTTTTATGAATGAATAACCAATGCCTTTACCACTGCTTTTGACACCAATAACTCAAAATCTATTTTGTGATACCATCTGATGGCTTTCCGTAATGGTGTAAAATAGTAAAAAAGTCAGTACCGTATTTAGCATGGATGTAGCCGGCGATCATTCGCAACTTTTCTATTTCACTACCTTATCGATTCCTCTTCCTTGTTGTAACCCCTTCAGGTCATTTAATGTTCTGGGCTTAAGAACATCTGCCTTATCTTCCAATTCTGCAACTACAATGCAACAATTTTCAAGCCAGTTTACTCTTTTTTCGGTTTTCTTAGCTTAGCCGTAACAAGGTCTTTTGCAATGCCTGGTCTATTACTTCGTAGAGTTGATAAGATGAGTATGGCAAGCAAGAAGTTTTTAGGCTAAGGGAATCGGCAAGTAAAACATACCGGTTGCATTCGTTCTTCGTGAGTGTAAGTACTTTTGCCAAGAACAAAACATTTTGATTATGCGAATCAGTCATTCCGGCAAAGGTGAAACATATATTAGAGTAACCGCTTGAATCAAAAAGTGTGTCCCTACCCTCGACGCCTTTGTAGCGTCAAGTGCTAAGAGTATATTCGAACTATTAGCATTGCTACAATATTTGTTCTAAATGTTTCGTGAAGCAACTAACGTTCTCCTGGCGCTTACCGCTTATAGACAAGCTGCTTGCAAAATGGATAAATTGTAAAATTAACTGCAATATATTCCGAGACACTTGAAGCTCAAACACCTTTCTTAAAAAATGTTCTTTGCTCCAGTAATGAGAGATAGAAGGCATTTGAGATTTTCCTTGTACACTGTTCCACCGTCGAAGCAGTCATTCTGCACATTAACTAACGCTTTAAAGTACTCTTTTCATCTCAGTTAACTTCGTTGTCATCATTGTTAGATGGTCAGTAAAAGCCATCATCATCCTGCTCAAAGGTCTATAATTTATTAGCTGAAATTCTAAAACAGGAGAATGACTTATTAAAGCCGCACATCTCATCTCGATTCAAGTTCTTTAAAAAGTTTGACGTTTTCAGAATCGACTACTGTTACAAACATATAGTTAAAATATCTTACAATTTTATTAACATGGTAAATAAATGTGTATATGAAATAGACCTGCTGAACATGCCCTAGACTATTATACGCAACCAGCTGACAGTGACAATAGGACTTTCTGCTTTCTATCGAAAACTACAATTTCTCATTTGTATAAACAAAACTAAACAATTTCACTAAAGAAAATGCCAGGAACCGAAATTAGCGAGTAAGTTTTATTCCAAACACCTCAAAATTTATTCTTTCTTAAACTGCACCCCATCTGCAGCATTAAAATTTACCCAAAATCGATTGTCTGCGAGGATAGCCAACTCCGAGGTGACATCACCATCTCTAGCGGATGTGCAATCCACCCAAGTGCAACAATTATCGCCGAGGCCGGTCCCATCATTCTGGGAGAGAATTGCATTGTCGAGGAGTACTCCACTATAGTCCATCGAATTCCAAGCGACCATCCGCTCTTCGAAGAGGGCAAAACACCCACCCTGAGCATTGGTCCAAACAACGTGTTCGAAGTTGGATGCCGAGTTGAAGCATACAAAATTGGCGAAAAGAATGTTTTCGAATGCAAGAGTTACGTGTCCCCTTATGTGGGTGTCTCGAGTGGATGCATAATAGGAGCTGGCTGCAATGTCCAAGGAAAACAGGAACTACCGGAGAACACTGTGATTTACGGAAAGAACTGCCTCCAAAGAGAGGCTATTGAAAAGCAAGGGGTAAGACAAATTCCATACACTTCAATCTGTCCACCAATTATACTCTTTTCAGTCCCAAACATTGCAGATTGACTTTCTGAGGAAAGTCCTTCCCAACTACCATCACTTGCGGAAGGCCAACTTCGACCCGAAGAAGGCAAGGGCCCAAATCTAACCGCAGCCCAGACGCACTTATAGAATATTTTTCATTAATTAATAATTAACTTTATTTGCATTAAAAGCATTAATCTCCTTTTCAAACGTCTCTATTGTGTGGTCGCAAAGTTTATCCAAGTCTTCGAGGCCTCGCTTGAGGACGTCGATCGCTCGACACTGTCTGGATTGGATGCGAAAGTGCAGTTTATTCTCCGTCGGGTGTGGTATTGTGTAGCCGCAGAAGTCAACGTCAGGGCTGTAAAAAAAGTAAGACATTGGAAGAATCACAAACAAACACCGGAAGGATTGACTCACTATCTACTGATGATGGTCCTCAGAGCATTGCCCAGCGTGTGTCCCTCGTCTTCGAAGACAAAGGTACGTGCCCCCTCACCACTATTTTCATCACCAGCAAGCTGAAATTTAGAGTTACCTGTAAATTTGTTTTATTTTTGAGTTTATTTGCAATTTACCTCTGCGAGAACACCCATGTTGATCAATTGTTGCCTTTTCGTTGCGACTGTCAAAAGTGGAACTAGTGAGTGTTTCAATTCTGAGTTGTATCGGCACGTGTATTGGCTGGGGATATGAAATAGCAAAAAGCATTGCCAGACCGACATTTATTTGCTTTGGAGTTTTAGATGTGTTTAGCAAAAGCGTGTGGTTTGTAAAAATTAATGCGTTAGACGCATACGATAAGATTTATTCCTTCTCTAATGTACAGTAAAATTGTACTTCATTTGCGTCTCGTTTTTCCAAGTTTCAATATATATTCCGTAAAGAGTGTTCTGTAGAAGGTTCGGTTTGAAGCGATTTTTCTAGCTGCTTATCCATGGAGACCGACATTACCCGTTAAGCAAAGTATTTGCCAAATTTAAAGAGTTTCGTGAGGAAGTGGGTGAACTGAGTAAACGAACTTGGAAGCACTGACGAATTTGCTTGAATGGACTTCCAAATTTGGAGAAAATGAAAAGGTAAGCCTAAAAAAATTAAGGAAATTGTTGTTGCATAAAGGTCACGAGGTTTATATCTTCAATTTTCGCCAGGTTATCCAAGATAAGGATTACAGCTGAGCTTTTGTTAGTCGAAAAATACGTTAAAAAAGACTTGCGTTGTCATATTGCTGGTGTTCATTCGATCCTCATCCTCAAAGACTGTTTCGGTTGTACAAAAAGGATTGTTGGAATCTGCTAAAATACTTTGGCCGTACCTGCCTTCGGTTCAACGAAAAAAATCACGTCAATGTGTATCCCGATTGACAATGTTAGGATAATAAAACCGATATACTGCTTCTTGAAAAGAATTTTGCAGAATTAAAAGTAGTGCTAATGCCGACAAAGCTTTTTACAACCTCGAAATTATAGCTGTCGACTATGGCGTTCTGCCCAATTCGTTGATGTTTTGTGTCATTTCTCGTTAACATTACGTTTGATGTTTCCCTCATTGACTTTGTTTCAATACCAGCGAACGCACCGATGACAGGCCGCTGATTTCGCCCAATCCAACAAGATGTCGGTATCATCTGCGTACGCCAGTGGTTGCATTGACTTTTAAAAGATGGTACCTCCAGTGTATGCTTGTAAGTTTCGCACAACTTTTTTAAGTGTGATGTTAAAGAAGTCATAATATGTCGTTTAAAATATTTTTTTTTTTTTTTTTACATCAAAAGTCTCGGCTAAGTTGTTACCCACCTTGATGGAAAGTGGTTAAAATTCGTGGAATTTTTTGTTCCTTAGGCGAAACCAATGTTCTTCCCGTCTCTTCTGCTCGTAGAGCCTACAAGCAGTTCTCGTTCTTCGTTGCATCGCCACATTAAAGACTTCTTGTTTCGCTGCATGTGCTTGCCGGCATTCTTTATCAAATCAGGATTCCCTAATGGTGGTCGGGTGAAACCCAGCAAATCAGTTGAGGCAACTCTGATGGCATATTGGCAGAATGGGTACTATTTTTCAGTACTTGATGCTGGTGAAATAACATTTGTTGAGAGATTTTAGAATACGTGTTTGGCGAAAATTCTGGCGATTACTTACGTTATACCTTCTCAAAGTAGTTCTCATTTGCGCTTAGAAAATTTCCATTCGCACCTTGTGCAACAAGGTGGTGATCTGAAACAATATTGGCTGCCCGCTACGTTCGGACGTCCAAAATACTGGAGGCACGCCTTACGTTTACCGCAAAATGATCCATTTTGTTAATACCCAAATACTTAGCTTGGTTGGAAAAACGAATGATGAAGTGTTTTACTCGTAGCACAAGACGAGTCAGATCAGTGAACTTCCTCTTTCTCGTGAAGAAAACAACTTCAATTCTGATTGACTGAGAGTCCATTTTTATTGCACTAATCGTGGATAACGCCTATGGCTGACGGTGTTTTAAAGCAGACAGTCGCTATACATAATGCAGCAGACAGCATATCATCTGCCTGAGCTCCCTATAGAGAAATTTAAGCAGTAAGGTGAATAACATGTGCTATATCAGTGGAGACAGGTCTCATGATTACCCCTGCCATCACATGTTAGCCGCATTCGGTATCCGCAATCATGGGTTTACTCACTGTTCACTATCAGTGCTGTGAACTTGTGTTTAGTCGACACCGTATTATTTAGCAGAGTTGCACATGCCGTCAAAAGTTGCGTTGTCGAAAGAACCCTCAGTCCACTAGATTTTGAAGCGTAGTCTTAAACGATCCACCATGTTAGTAGCCAAGTTGAATCTTGAACAGACTATTCATTTGCAAAGCAGTTTTGCACACAGGAAGCTGGACTAATTGACTTCAAGGTCTTGGTGAGGGTGCAGTCATCTTTTCCGATTTACGGTGTAGGTAGACAAGTCCCAGGCTACGAGTCAAGATTCTCTTATTGTCAGGAGTTGGTCTTCATCTCTTTATAGTATACCTAGTATATGAGCGGTGCCAGGTGAGTTGAAGCCATTATCACTGCAGTAGTTTTTCTTTGCTGAACACGTCAGTTTAGAACATTTGCTGAGGTCTCCGTTTAGGTTCTGAACAACTTTCTCTACCCTCTATCTCTATACGAGTTTATTTGTTGCATTCGCGGATTTGCTTCGGTCTAACTTAAAGCATGCCCATTGGATTCTTCCTCTACAGCAAAGTCGAGACCTCTCATCTGACTCTGACTCTGAATTTGACGAACCTATGATGTAACGTAGAAGCCTCCAATAGTACATTCTAGTCGGTTATTTTCTGAAAGTGACGAATAGCTCATTATCCATCTAAATTGTAGAGTAGAGTATTAAGGAGGCAGCCTTGGGGGTATTCCGTATATGGTAAATATTTAAGTCAATGAAGCTCGAAGATATATGTTCTCTCACAGAATTGTTGCCCCTTTTTTGCATAAAAATTTTTTGACGATGATCATGATCTGTCTACTCAATCCAGTTGAGTCCTTGTACTGATATTCGATAGAAATTTTCCCACTCTAAACAGTCTTGAGTGTTCTCTAAAGCCCCTCCATTTTGCTTCACAAATACAAAACCAAAAACTGAAATTTCTTTCATTTCTTTTTTATTTACAAAAATTCATTTTCATATACTAAAATCTAGAGATAAAATAAATGCACATTTTCCGTAGACTAAGCCTACTCTCAGTTAAAACTTAAAGGTTTAAGTTTGAATGTTTAGTTGTATTTCTCATTCTTGAAGAAATCATATACAACAGAGAAGTCCTTGGTTCCCAAGCCCTTAGCCTTCAGGGTACGATAAATGTTATGAGCCAAAGATCCCATTGGAATAGGTGTATTTGAGGCAGTTGCAACTCCAGCAGCCAATCCCAAATCCTAAAACAAAAAATCACCACATTAAAACCAAAACTAATATACTAACATATAAGCGCCCTTGCTCTACTTCCTTACCTTTGTGATCAAGTCGGTGGAGAAACCTCCCTTATAGTCATTGTTAGCTGGGGCAGTTGGGATAACTCCAGGAACAGGATTGTAGACTTCTGTTGACCAACAACGTCCAGTTGATGAGTTGATGATGTCGGAGAAGGTATTTGGATTCAGTCCCAAGCGGATAGCCAAATTCATTGCTTCGGACAGGCCAATCATCGAGATACCCAACATCATGTTGTTGCAGAGCTTGGCAGCTTGACCCATTCCATAGTCACCACAATGTGTGATACGTTTTCCCATACATTCTAAGATGGGCTTGACTGTGCTGTATTCATCAGCAGTTCCACCAACCATGAAGGTCAGTGTAGCTTGATCAGCGCCGGGGACACCGCCTGATACAGGAGCATCAACAAAGCGGGCTCCCTTAGCACTCACAATCTTTTGGATGGACTTTACTACATTTGGATCGATGGTGGAGGAATCAATGAAGACGGTATTCTTGTTAACACCACCGTTGACGATTTCGTTGTAGGTGTTGTACACAATATCGTTGTTGGGCAACATTGTGATGACAAAGTCGGAATTTTTGGACAATTCACTTGTGTTGGAATAGACGGTGGCACCGTTTGCTTTAGCAGCATCACATGCGGCCTTAGAGATATCAAAAACGTGCAATTTGTGTCCCTATAAAGAAAAGACGGAAATGATTTTAATATATACTCGTAGAAGAAAATCAAGTATTTACATCTTGAAGGAGGAAGGGAAAATTAAGACAGTCAAGTATGAGTCTAAGTTTACTAAATTCAGTGATAACCTCCAATGTCAATTTTTTTTTAATCGTCTCTTGAACATATCAGTCCATTAGATCTTCATCTGTTCGTGAGATATAGCTGATACACGAAATTAACGAAAGAGTTCTACAGGAGTCTACCTTCGGACCAAACTCTGTCAGGAACAAATAAAAACACTACGAAGCTGGCATCATTACCTTTTAAGGGCTCCAATGGAATGATTTGGGCAAGGTGTAAATAAATTTCGATCTTCTAATCCGCATCCACGCCCATAGAGAAAAGGAAGAACTGGTCTAGTATGATATTGCACAATATCATTAAAAGCCTGTCTAATTTCCTAAACCCACAAATAATACGATTACAAAAACAAAATAATCGAGTAATAGATGAAAGGAAACTGAAATTCGTTCTCGGTTGTTAAGCAGAGTTACCTTTTGAATCCTCTACTGTTTTTATTTCATCTATCAACGTTCTTGTCATATGAATCGAGTTCGCCGGAATCAATATAAATGTTATTATGTACGCAGATAATATGTATTGTCATCTTGTCGGAAACCCCAACGTCATAACAAATTACAGCAGTACTACAATATATGAAACTTGAAAGTCAACACCAATAAATCAAAAGTAATAGTATTCTGAAATGGGACTAGTTGTTTGAGGAGAGATGAAAAATGGGTTTTCCAGAATGAAAACCTTGAGTTTGTGAAGAATCATAAATATATTGAAGCCATCTTAACACTCGCCTAACTTATAAAAAGTTTCTCCAATTGGAACGGCACACGGCACACACAAAAGGAACATATCAATAAGCACAAAGTATAAAATTTACAAGGCGGTGATGAGATCTAATCGTATTCTGTGCTAAGCTGCTCAGATATGGGGATTTTTTCAATACGAGGAAGCCAAAAGACTGCTGCGATATTTCGTCAAGAAAATTTTTAGATTACCGAAAACTCTCCAAATTATGTACATGACTCATTTAGAGACTTGGTTGCCACCCCTATATATTTTTAAATTAAGTCTACATTTCCTCTATATGTTTTTCGAAAGCACTAATTATAGACTGCAATTCTTCAGGGAATGGTCTGAATTATGCAGTAAACATGATCTCTAGCTGGTGAAAGATAATGAGGAATCTTGGAACGAAAGTGTACAAGAGTTGCTCATTAAAATAGAGCTTTCCTTCAGTGACATCTTAAAAATTAAAGCACAGCAAAGTCAATCCCAGCACACGTATCGAATGCTACAACACGACTTAGGAGAGAGAAATTACTTTAACGACCAAAACAATGTAAATACTATTTCCACAGGTTAGTAAAGTACTATTTTAAGGCTAGAGGCGTCCTACAGGAAATAAGAAGAGCAAACTAGGAAGAAAATGAGTTATCGCCAAACCAAACTAAATCAATCCTTAATGGCTTAGACTGAAGAGTTCCGTATACTTGTAGTTATTTAAGAATTAATATAAACTACCACAAACAGATAATTGATAAAACTTTTTAAATTAAATTACATGTTTAACATTAATTTATATTCTATATACATAATAAAATGTTAAATCTCTCTTTTCTTGCTGACGGCATAAGACAATGTTAACATTTAGATTAACTTCTATTAAACAATTTTATTGTGAAGATAAAAAATCAGATCTTTTTATACTTTACTACTACTAGTTCTGGGAATGCGACGAGACGTTTCTGAATATTACCCTCATACCTGAGATAGAGATAGACAATTTTTTCAAAACTCTTTTAAGAAGGAATCCCAAAGAACCTAAGAACCTAATCCAACTGTATGAGTTCCTTGTGTCGTGAAGAGCTTTTATGGTTAAATGTAAAACTGAGGATTCTTATAAATTTATTGTGATTTATTTTTAAAATATAATATTCAATGTTACCAAATTATTTACAAAAATATCTGAGATATGTGGTAGAATCACAAACTCATAAAATAAAAAACGGAGAGGATTTCAGGTTACTACATTATTTCAGTAGTTAAACACAAAACGGTTTAGTTCGTTGATATATCAATTATTAAATTCGCTTCCAAGCTATATAAAAACTGAAACAAAGTTTCATATATTGTTTAAGTTTCATATTGTAAAATATAAGTATCCATATAATTGAAATTAAAATATTGTATAGGGTGATTTTTTTTTTGCTGTTTAGTTTTTCAGTGTTCTATTTTTGATAGCACACGCATGATTCGTAACATATGTTAACATCAAACATCCTCAGTTGGTATTATGAAATGACTTAAACTCGAACAACGCTTACAAATTATTGAATTTTATTATCAAAATTCGTGCCCTGTGAAAAATATTTTTCGCACACTTCGGCCATTTTATGGTCGTCATAACCGACCTACTGAGCAAGCAATTCAAAGTGACCATAGTGACCAAATTTTGCACCAGTTTCACACTATCAGACTTCAAGCCACCTACCCATATGCGTAGAGTGCATAGAATGGAAAATATTGGTGCTGAATTCGTCAGTGCTAATAAAAACTATGATTTGTCCATTCGTCGCCATTCGTAGCAATTAAAATTGTGTTACTCGACTTCATGAAAGATTTTATGCAATGATCTTCATCTAAAACCTTACAAAATACAGTTCGTTCAAGAATTGAAGCCGAATGATTTGCCACTGCATCGCATTTTCGTTGAGAAAATTAGATGATCCAGATCCAGCTTAGAAAGGAAGAAGATCCGCTTTTATATCGAAAAATTGACTTCAGCGACAAAGCTCATTTCTGGTTGAATGGGTATGTTAATAAACAAAATGCATCCGGAAAAATGCACTGTTTGGTTTGGCTAGATTGTGCGAATTGACGCCTTTAGACTATTTCACTCGTCTATGTCGATAAACCAGCGACAACTGCAGCTTTGGAAGACAACATACGAGTACATGTTATTCGGGTTATAGCAGCCAATAGGCTTTAAAAAGTGATTAAAAATCAGACCTCTTAAAACGTAGTCGTAGTTATTTACATGGGAAGTTAATGGGTAGCATTAATCTATCAACTCAAATAAAAATTTTATACACTTTTGCAACTTTCTTGTGTGTTTTGTGACCATTAAAAATCAAACGCTTAAAAAATTATCCATTATATGAGGTCAAATTCAAATTGTAAAAACAAAAAAGCTGAATTGAAATAGCAGAGTTCTGCTAATAAATAAATGAATTACATTGGAGAGTTTAGTCCAGAAATTATTGGGTCTATAACTTAATTCGTTTGCGGTTTGCTAAGAGATGGCGTAACTTGTATTATTACATTGTTATTATTCCATTGGAACATGCGTTGGAAAGTTATTGTCATTGTACGTCATTTCAGTATATGTCATTCATTTCAATTCATTACTAAAAACTGCTCCCGCAAGTCATCGTATTTTTGTAGAAGTTTATTTTGAACATGCGCTAGCTGAGCAAACGTGCCAAAAGTGGTTTGCACGATTTAAAAGTGGTGATTTTGGCTTGGAAGACGATGAACGTCTTGGGCAGCAAAAAAAAGTTTGAAGATGAAGAACCGGAAGCATTACTCTATGAAGATTGTTGCCAACACAGCCATTTCAAAACGCTTAAAAGCAGCTGGATGTATTCAAAAGCAAGGAAATTGGGTTCCACATGAACTCAAGCCGAGAGACGTCGAAAGGCGGTTTTGCATGTCCGAAATGCTGTTGGAATGCCACAAAAGGAAGTCATATTTGCATCGGATTGTTACTGGTGATGAAAAATGGATCCATTACGACAGTCCCAAGCGCAAAAAATCATATGTGAAACCCGGCCAACCAGCCAAATCAACGGCAAAGCCGAATATCCATGGCACGAAGGTAATGCTCTGTATTTGGTGGGATCAGATGGGTGTGCTGGATTATGAGCTGCTAAGACCGGGTGAAACCATCAATAGATAACGCTACCCAACACAATTAATCCATTTGAAGAGAGCAGTAGCGGGAAAACGGCCCGGAATATGCGACCAGACACGAGGCAATAATTTTCCATCATAACAACGCTCGGCCCCACGTTGCTATTCCGGTTAAGAACTATTTGGAAAACAGTGGATGGGAAGTCTTACCCCACCCGCTTTATAGCCCAGACCTTGCCCCATTTGTTCCGGTCGATGCAGAACGCCCTCACTGAAATACGGTTCACATCAGAGCAGAATATTTTGGCTTGATTCATTCTTGGCTGCCAAGCCGGGGCAGTTCTTTTTGGATGGGATCCACAAATTGCCAGAAAGATGGGAAAAAGTCATAGCTTCAGATGGGCAATACTTTGAATAATACTGTTGTACATGTTTTTTTTAAATAAACTTTCAAACTTTGGAAAAAAACCGCACGAATTAAATTACATACCCAATAATTATTTTCAACTTACAAAATAATTTCTCTCTTATAGCTTTATTATAAATAAAATCGTTACGTATATAAAAAAAAAATAAATAAAATCCACCTTTTTAGATAAATATGTTGAAATCAATCGAATTGTTGTTTAAAGAGACTTAAGTCTCGAAATTAAATTACAAAACAGTGGTAGATACATATACAGAAGGTCACATAAAAGTCTTTTTCTATGAATAAGCACCACATTTAAAAAGCGAATAAATAAATGAAAGCTTTCGTACAGAACAGGGCTAGAATTAGTATCATATCTTCCGCACACAAGTTGAAAATAATGTATCTTTCAAAAACGTACGATAACAAAACTTTTTTTTTTCCAAAAACAAAATATTCTTTTAATTACTTAAAAACAAATTACGTCCGCATTTCAAACTTTTTTTGCTTCGTAATCTTATGTCAGTATGTATGATATCTTTGTGCACATAAACATTATAATCGTACAATTTATAAAAATAACTAGATATAAACCAATCTCTTCTGTGATGGTATAGCCCGACCCCGATACTGTAAATAAAATGATAAAAAAAATTATAACTGCCTCTCACTCAAATTTTCCACAGATAACGTCGCTATAAGTAACCAGGTGTAACATCAAATTTAAGGCTTGTACTCGTAAAACGTTAAGGACTTCTCAAATAAAATTTATTGAATCTGAAACTTTGTCCCTAAACGCTTTAAAAAATTTACAAAAAATAAAATCAGCCCTAACGGCGTTACATGTGTATCTGACATTGAAAAAATTAAAAAAAATTTCCACGCCCTCAGTTATAGGTGATAGAGATATGGATGTACATGATCTCATACAAGAACTTAAAAACAAAATTAAAATCGTTATAAACAAGAAGGCCTATCACACGCACCTATTACACACCCCCTTTTGCTTAGTTGAAATTTATTAAATCTTGCTATGAAACCGAAAAACCGAAAAGTCAACCGCCTCGCCGTCGACTTACGAGTAAGAGTACGAGTTTGTATTGCGTTTTCCATTCCCCCATGCGTCGTTCGGGGTATGGAAAAGGTCGTAGATATGTTGCACCCGTTTAGGTTTGACGCGTTTCAAAATAAAAAACGAATACAAAAACGATTCAGATTGTCTAGTATTTGTAGTAGTATAAGGTTTCACTCTACTTCACTGCTAACAGATTAAATTTGTATTTTGAAGCTTTGCTTTGAAACTGATTGATTTGCTTGATTGGAAATGAATATGTTACTCCTACATAACCTTGCACTGATTAAATTAATTTATTAAAAAAATCATAGTCTCCATCTATTTGTGCGTATATACCTTTTGGATCAAATTCCTGGTCATATGTCCACCCATATTGCCAAGACCGATAAAGCCAACATTCTTGGAAGCAGATCCAGTAGACATGCATCTCATCAAAGTAAGTCCAAAGGTGTTGGCCAATTGCTTGGCGTTGGAAACCTTAAAAATCACACGAGGAGTCATTTTTTTCTATAAAATTAATTATATTTTAATTGGTATAAAATGAAGAAACAAATTGCGGGAGACGGTACACTTTCACTGAACGTATGACCGAATGAATTAGCGAACACAAACTGAACAGCTGGAGCGTACTAAGATCAGTACGCTGGGCCAGCCCGGTTAGAATCTAGAACTTGTAGAATTGTTTTATGTGGCAAAAGCTATATTGCTTGGCTGGAAATTTTTCTTTTTTTTTCTGTTTTTAGTTTTCGTAAGAAACCTGTTTGAGTCAAAAATTAAATAAGAAAAACACTATAATGGAAGACAGGCCAAATGTATGTATCTGCACGAGTGAAAAAAAACAACTCAATTCGTAGTGGAGAGAAAGATACTCATAGTCATACTCATGGTTATTTTTATAATTTTTTTTTTTTTTTTATTTCACTAATTATTGGTTTATTGTTATGACATGCCAAGGGGTGTTAGACGAATGAAAAATAGCGCAGAAAAGTGGGGTGATTGGATAATACGCATAACATGGTTGGGTAGGTATGAACACCTATTGATAAAATGGATTTTGTAAATACTACACCCACGCTATGTGTGCAATTGACAATTAAAATCCAACAATGCTAATTAATTAAAAAAGCAAATACTTGACTTGAAAGTCGCATTGAACGGTGTAACAATACAAAGTTCTATAGTTCTTTATTAAAAGTGGACTTTCGCCAAATTATTCAACAAATTTGTTATAAAAGATGTCAATTCAATAAAAAAAAAAAACAGTTTGGATTTTCTCAAATTGAAAAAATTTCATTGCCAAAATTATTCTACTTACTTTCTACTTGTTTTAAAACTATACTCGTAAGTTCAGCGGCAACTCTTGAATTGATAATTGTAGAGATAAGGTCCAATTATGATCAAGCTTGAGCTTGAGTGAACTTCTATTAAGATCGTTGATAAAAAAAACTATTTCGAACTTTTTTAGGTTAAAAATAAATTTTTTTTGCGAATCTACGCCGTGTGTGTACCGCTGAAATTAATAATTGATGAAATATAAATTTTCCTTCTGCCACGTACATAGATGTAGGTACATAGATGTATATAGGTTAGAATATTCGTTTTTAGCTCTGCTTTTTCTTTCCCAAAAACATCTTATACGTAACATACATACGAGTATATTGTTCATAAATCCATTAGTGGAAAAATTACATACCTTATTTGATTAAGGCGGTAGGTATTGAGACCAAAATATGTTTACATAATTTATTTGTACTCATGTGTACGTTCTCTCCAATTACGGAATATTTGGAGAGTAGCAATTTGTTCGACAGACAATGGCAATTTTTCTAATGACTGTGTGTAGTAGGATTATTTAAAGCATCAAGCGGCTTTAAACTGGCTATTGCCATGACTGCACATCTATTTTGCTTAACGCCAGTGTTGACTGGACTTTTCCTTCTATAGGCTTACTTAATTACTTAGGTGGCGCTACAGTTCGGGGTGAGCCTGGACCTTAACTAGTAGTTAGCCAGATTCTTAGCTAACTGAATCCAGTTGTGCAGTTCAAGTCGCGCCTGCACATTTTTGCTGAATCTTCTCCTATTCTTCAATATTATATATCTCATCTGATAGTAATATTATTATGATGACATTTAATGGCATCAATTGTTAAATAAATAAAAAGAAGAGTATGAGCCTCCTTGTTCCCACAATTATTTTTGCCCTGGGACACAGATAAGACACTGTACATTCTTCAATACAACAGAACAGACTTACCTGAGAAAATCTGGTAAAAGCATCAGTAACGTGAAACCTTGCTTCACCAAGTAACTGATGTTCATAAAAGAATCGGGTTTATTCTATCCGTGTGGATCCAGAGGATGGTCTTCGATAACAAGTCCCATGTTTTGTTTTGATCCCAGGCGTGCAGCACCATTTAAAAGACTATAAAGGATAGCATCCATATAATTAAATGTGCTGGAGGAACGGATAGTGATACCTTTTAGAACCAGATAAGTCAGACCAGTAAGTTCCTTCTTTCTCGTGCTGAAAACAACCTTAAATTTGAGAAGATTAAATAAGAGCTATGTACTATGTATGTACTATATACTATAGCTTTGTAAGAAGGGCACCAGCAATAAAAGTTCTGTTTATTGAAATTGCTTTAGTCCACAAGACTAGTGGTTTCCTCTCTGCAGGAAATCGAGACTTCCATGAATAGAATCGCATACTTACATTTATGCAGTTGAAAGCCCAATTGATGATTGACTCCAACGTTTCACTTGCTAATGCTCCAGAATATGTTCTTAACATTGCATCCCAACCCATCATTCTGTCATCGCATACCATGTTCAAGCATATCATCGGTATATTTTTTTCAAAATTCTTCAAAACTTCTCAACATTATTTCTGCAGAAGAATCCTTCCATGAAAAAGCACTTCTCTGCTAGTTTCGTTTGCTGTCGGTGAAACTGATGTTGTTGCTTATAGAGTTCGTGAGCATCTACGCTGTAATAGCATCTATTTACAGCGGCTCTTTTTATACTTTTTTAGTTTAGCTTTATGAACTACGCGACATTGTTCTTAAGTTATCGAGTCTTGTTGTGGTGGCCTGATGAAACCTGGCACATAAGAGGCGGCGCATCTGCGGCGCTTTGTGGCAATGTTGTCACTGATTCTCTGCTCATGTTGCCGACAGCATAAGCTCTAGCAATCTGTTGCGGTTATATCGGTTCGATGTCAAATCTTATTTGTATATCATCGATGTTCTGGCGTCCAATTGTCGTTCATATCGAAAAGAACAAGGTAATGATCAGACTTGATGTAAACTTTCGATATCCTGAATATCGGAGCTTAAAATTTAAGGCTTTCTCTAATTCTTCAGTTGCATATGGACTGTGCTGTGCTAACACAGATCCGCGCGTTCAATTATATTTGTGTATTCAGACTTAGCATACAGATTTTTCTTCTTTCTCTACCTTTGCTTGAGACCAGCTGTGGAGAAGTTAAGCATTCCTATTTGCTTTAAGTTTCTCCCGCATTTATTGGATAATTGGCGTAACCAATTTTTACACAATTGGTTATAATTTATATATATAAATTTTGCAAAAGGATTTTCTTCATCTATTGCGTACGCCTTGTTTTAACGTTCAAGCACTGACCAAAGTGATACAAACTAAACAGCTCAAAGGTAATAAACTTTTTAATCTAAACTGCAATGGGCGAAGTCATTTTAACTACCAAAGGAATAACGTTTTACGAAAAGGGTCTCCGGACGCTCATTTGTACGCCGAGCACTGTGTTACTCAAAATGATTAGATACTTGAGTCATGCCTGAAAGTATGCTTTACTTTATATCGTTATTATTTTTATGCAACAAACAACAACCATAAGAGGGATTCACACTACCTTCCAACATTTTCGGACCACCATTTTTTTTATTTAATCAAACTCTAATTACACTTTTCTGTAGCTTAAAGCATAATGAAAGACTAAATTTGATATAAGCGACATAAATTGTTAAAGAAGAAAATGCTTAAGTTCTGTGATTTTATATTACTCGTAAGTTATTTATTTAGTATTCGATCGTGGCATCGTTCTAACGTTATTAATTTCAGCTTAATTCTGCTTTGGATTTACGTTTCTCCTTTTGATCTTGGATTACGGACTAGGACTCATCTATCCAACTTAATTTAATGGAATTAAGATCAAGTGATTGCGCTGGCTATATTATGTTTATGGTTCAAAACCCTTTTAGGCTTTCGAAATAATATTGGAAACTTTATTTGAAATATTTTGCCAATTAATCCCAAACCAGATGTCAAAGATTCAATAAAATTTTTGTTTTTGTGTGTCGTACTCCTTGAGATAATAAATTGAATTAATAAATAAATAACACATCGGTGTGAGATATAAAATTGATTCCGACTTTATTTTAAAGCTACATTCATGCTATTATGTGGGAATAGCACATCATTTAAGCGGTCGGCCCAACTTTTGATAATTCGATCCAATATGTGCGGCGTTATTCCGGCAAATGTCAAATGTTGGTTTGTTAGCGTAGACTAAGGATTTGACGTAGCCCCATAGAAAATAATCGAGTGGTGTCAATCGCCCATTTGCCGTTGGAACCACAGCTCGGATATATCTGTGTTGTCGAGCTCTGACCACATAAGGTCGTTTAGTATCGCTATATATCTGAGACCATTGATAGTAATTGTGACTCCTTTCTTGTGCCATAAACCGCACCGAACAGTCAATATTTGTGGATGCATTGATGCTTAACCAAACATTTGTGGATTGTGTTTACTCTAATAATGGGAACTTTGCTTGGTGACAAAGCCACTGAGCCAAAAATAGGCCTCATTCGACAAGATGATTTTTAGGCCAAAATCCGGATTGTACTCACGCTCAAACTTTTCCACAGTGCATACTGAAGCCATGATCCCCACGAAATTGACGTTGGGTGTTAACAACTGAACCGGAATTTTGATAACAGTTTTTAATAATTTCCGCACGTTCGGCAAACATTAAACGATGCATGATGATATGGCAAACCTTAGTTAAACAGCTGGATGTTATTGGTAACTTTGGCAGCTGCTTAAACATAATAATTGGAAAGATTATCATTGGTGGGTCATAATATGGTTATAGTTTGTGCAGTATACGATGTTTATTTGTCCTGCTTTAATCACATGTTTTACAGTCACAATTCATCCAATATTCACAGTGATCACTTCCAATGGGTCCTCCAATATAAACAACACACCATCCAATAACTTTGTGTGGATATAATGGTTTTTCCTGCATTTCTCACAGATTTTTAGTGCCCCAGGAAAATTTTTTGATTGCTTCACATTAGTGAAAATGGCCGTTTTCACTCATGATGATCGCTCAGAGGACCGCCCGTTCAACAAGAGGTCTGTATAAGGATATGTTAACTAAAGCCAATAAGGCTGAAGAAGCAGAAGAACTACCCGCCGAATTTTTTAATTTAATTTAATTTAATTTAAGTTTTTAAAACAGCGGTGATTGAGTTAATAACGACCATTTGATCGGATTTGTAAAATATAAATAAAATATAAAATATAATCTTTAAACTGCACCAACTATAGAGCCAACAGTCTCCTTATAATAGCCTACAGGATGTTGTCTAATATATGATACTATGCGAATGCTTGAAACCCTATATCAACAAGCGAATATGTCCTCTTCAGTGTTGTTTTAGGCCTTGTTGTTAGACTTTAAGTCATTGCAGCAGAAGCAGTATGTAAGTAATGGGTGTTTTTTTTTTTTTTTGCAGTGCAGATTTTTCAATAGGGATTATACATACATGAAATCAGCTGTCATATCGAACTGCAGAGCTTAACTCATTTTTGCCATTTCGTCGTTAAAAGAAATGGTTTCAAATCGTTGAAATTTATTTCCGAAATTGCGAAACTTATAGAGCACTTCGTGAAATTTGCAGTTACATCATCGGCCATTGAAATATGCTGCATACAAACATTTAAAGGGTACTCAAATTCCTTGGATACTCGTGCACTGACAAGGAGGAGAATAATGAGCGGCTGTGGAAGCTAGCTGAGGTGGATCCCAATTTTTCGATTCGTCGTCATCTGTAGCAACTTGGGCTTTGATTTTGGTCTCAAGGCAGGAGCATAAGATTGGACTTTAAGTTAACTGGTAGTTGACCTAGTTTAAAGTAAATGTTTTTATCGCACGTTTCCGAACTCCGGTGAAACGAAAAAGCGACAATAATTGATTCTGAATTCTGGTGAAACGAAAAAGCAAAATGAAGTGGTTCCGAGCATAATTGAAACGAATCTTTAGTCTCTTGTACACCCACTAGATGGCATTAAAAACCATGCAATAATACTTGGAAATGACACTAATCGTTTCTGAACGATGTTGTATCACTGTTTCCACCAGTAGTGCTCCTACCAATAAATTTACCTACCATATTCCTCTTTAAACTCTCCTTAATACCCATCTCGTTGTAAATGCTAGAAATTCGATAAAACCAAAAAACAAGAAATGGGAGGGCTATCCCACGTTGCGAGGCAGGATCAGTACAATATTATACTGATTATTCAAATAAGTTGTATTTTATTTATTTTATTTTTTTTTGGCAAGAGCTGGACAATACATTACTCGCGTGCGGGATACTGAAACTCCATCTCTTATATAGGCACATAGAGTCATGGCTGGATTCGTATGGATAGGGTGAGCTCTTGAAAGTAATTACATGGGAATTAGGTAGCTATACAGTAGAGCATCCCTAGCACATGTCATACATTTTTTATTTATTTATTAAATTGTTAAAGGAAGCACAATCCACAGAACCAGAGATCAGTCGATGAATGACGAGAATGTCAGCTACGTCTTTGATTTTTTGAAGGTATTCAGGTTAAGAAGTTTATGGCGGTCACGATAGGGAGGTAAAATGAAGGGGTCTTCTCAGGCCAGTCCTCGAAGTGCAAATCGAAGATAACGACGTTGAACATTCTCAATCCGGGATATATGAATTGATGTTTGATTTTTCAGTCCTCTATTTTTGACAGCTCACGCGTGATTTGTAACATGCGACAAACACGCTCAGTTAGCATTGCCATTACATCATGGAAAGATCACCCGAACAACGCTTACAAATTATTGAATTTTTTTTTATCAAAATTCGTGTTTTGTGAAAAATGTTTTTCGCACACTTCGTCCATTTTACGGTCGTCATAATCGACCTACTGAGTAAGCAATTCAAGCCATAGGGACCAAATTTCGCACCAATTTTACGCTATTAGACATTAAGCCACCTACACGTATGCGTACAATGCGTACAAAGGAAAATATTGCTGCCATATTCGCCAGTGTAAATTGAATTCGTCGCTGTTAGTTATTGCGATTGTGTTACTCGAATACGTTAAAGATTTTCACACGGATCTTGGTCTAAAAGAGCTGAAGCCGAACGACCTGCGAGAGCATTGAATTTTTGGTTCGTAGGCCTTAGAAAATCTGAAGGAAGATCCACTTGTTTATCGAAAAATTGTCTGCAGCAACTAAGCTCCTTTCTGGTTGAATGGCTATGTTTATAAACCAAACTGAAGCATTTAAAGCGATGACCAACCTCAGGGAATACAAAAGCTCCCGTGACCACGAGAACATTGTTACTGTCAATGGAGTCCGCTATCGTTCAATGATTTCGACCTTTTTTTGCCTAAAATCCACAAGCTGAACCTGGTTCTGGTTCCAGCAGAACGACGCTACATGCCACATAGCACGCGAATTGATGGACAAATTGAGAAATGATTTCGGTGAGCAATTTTTCTCTCATGTTGGACCACTGAATTAGCCGGCTAGATCGTGCGATTTGAAGACGTATGAAAATACGTCGAATATCTCATCTATGCCGATAAACTAGCCAATACCATACCAATTGCAGCCTTGGAAGACAACATTACACGTGTTATTAGAGAGATACCAGCGAATATACTCGAAAAAGTAAATCATAATTGCACTCTCCGTATGGACCACTTAAAACGTTGTCGTGGTCAACATTTACATGAAATAATCTCTAAAAAGTAAATGGGGTGCATTTATTTATAAATTCACATAAAAATTTTACACACTTTTGCAAATTTCCTGTTTGTTTTTTTTGTTGACAATTAAAACCCAAACACCTAAAAAATTAACCATTATTATTATTATTCGTTTACCTAAATTTCAGACCACCAAATCTATTTTCAAAATTGATATTATGTCTCGAATAAGAATTGATCTATTGTTGATTTGAAAATGTTATCCAAAAAATTAAAACAATGGCTCGTGCACATTGGGAAAGTAACAATAATAACCGAGTCATGTTATTCAAAACTGCAAAGAATAAAAAGTCTGCACTTCAAAAGCTAAGACTTTATTTCAGATAACTAGAAACATTGTGCCCAGAATTGAGGAGCTGTTCTAGCCCGAAACGCTTTAAGCTGTAAAGAAAAGAAAAAACATATAAATAATTACTTTATAAAATTTAAAAATTAAATTACATTGTATGAATTACATTACATTACATTAGATAAATTTATAAAGTCAATTGACCATTGAAATCAAACAAATTAATTAACGTTGTTGTCGAATATTATACAAAGAGAGCAATTCCATGACAGTGTTTTTATTCAAGACTGTCGACGGACAGCTCTCTTTATTTTCGTATTCGCATGTATTAATTTGTTTGATTTAAACAAATAAAAGTCACTCCTTTCACTGCTAAAAACATAGGTAACACTTTTGCATCATAATCCGATAATATTCGCAACTATGTCCTTCACTACACTTTCACAAGAAAACTAAATCCAAAATTCCTTTTCACATGTGTCCAGGTACGAATATTGGCTCCAATTTCAGTGATGGTTCCAATAGCTTTACAGGTACGAGTACATACCATTTGTGTTCCATTTATTTCCCTCCTGTTTGTCTAAGGCCAATATGAACTACTGCAGCTACCGATATGTATCTTTATAATAAAAAAAAATCAACTTACCGCACCAGAGTCTCGCAGCTAAAATAGAAGCCTTCGAACGAGCTACTGAACAAAGTCTCAATAATAAAATAATAACTTGGAGTCTTTCCTTTAAACTTTTTACAGCCGAGTCTGGGGTTTTAGGCAGCCCCTATGTACTCTAAGAAACGAAAAAAAAAAAAAGATGTTAGTATCTTCTTCCTCCCATTTGAACTAATATTACCGGTTGGCCCAAATATTTGGACAGTGACGTTAATAAGCTCAGTACATACTGAGACGTAGAGTATGGGGTTTTTTCCAAAAAAAAAAAAAAAAAATATTTTACTTTCATCTTCGAATCTGGAAAATGTAAAACACTGTTGCTGCTCACAGCTATCTCATAATTACTTTCATCTAATGCAAAACGGCACGAACTACGCGTTTTGTTACTTACCATATATTGTATGATATTTGTGAGTTGGAGTTTAAATTGACTTAACCTCAATGTGCTATCTTGCTACAGTTTAGTGTGGTTTTTTTTTTCCTTTTGTTTATTTAAAATATGGTATAGACAAACTTATATATGCTTCGAATTTAAATCATCTCTGGCCTGGAAGGCGAAAGAAAAACGCATGTAGTTCGAGTTTTGCCAATTAGCACTTAAGAACTAAACACTTTAACACAGAGATGCCCCCAAATTTGCTTCAGTATTTGTAAATGATTGCGAGTATGTCCACAACTATTTCTTAGTTTTTTTATTTGTGTAAATATTTTTTTTTTCCAACCTCCCTACGATTTAGGAAAAACGATAAGTTACGAGATCAGTCTTGTTCGGGGCGTTAATTATTAATCAACTTCTATGATTTGCTTTCTTTCCTTTTTGTTTCTTTGTTCAAGGCTAATTATCTAAACCTGCCTTTATGATAGAGATATTCATGTCTTATTTGTATTTTAGCCTTAATTATCGTTAAATAAAGTTTCTTATTTGAATGGAAAATACTCGTACATGAGAAAAATGAAAACAACAAAACTGATTTGAAATGAAACGTTTAACGTTGTCTGCTTTGGGTGGATTTTAAGAGTAAACAAAGTTAAGATACTATCTTATCTGAATATGTGAAATGATTTAAATTTTATTTATCCATAATGGAGGAATGTCATTTGTGTTCCCTTCATTTTTTTTAGCTATCATAAATCTGAAGTATAACGTGCTAGTCACGTGTATAGTCTTAACAAATTTCCATTCACTTGTTTGTTGCCAAGATCGTATTTTCGCAGTGCATTCTGGATCAAGATCTTGTTAGAGGCTCATCTTCCAGAGAGTCTATAAGTATTATACTTTTGGAATTAGCTTAGCTGAAAGTAAAACTTAACACACACAAAAAAAAAAACAAAACAATTTTTCGAAAGATACAGAAGTACATTTGGTTACCTGAGCTTTTCACATTTATAAACTACACAGTTGTGAGACGGAATTTTCTATATGAAGACTTAAAATCGATCCGTTCTTTTTGGAAATTAAAATCGATAAGAAGGAAATTGTAAGGGAAATCGTGATTAGCAGACAATTTTAGAAGATATGTATCTTACATACTTATATGTACTTAGCGACAATATAATGCTGAAAGGAAGCTCATTCAGCTAGCTTCTATATTCGATTCGCTTTTTTCAGTAAAATGGTATACACCGCGTTAATTAAGGTACATTTCCAAATGCACATTGCTCAACCTCTTACCAGGGATTATTTCCCTCAACCTGGAAAAAGTCTTTTATTATTGCCCTACATAAAAAAGAGCGCAGAGACGATATTTCTAACTATTGACCAATTGCCAAGCTGTCCTGTATACCTTCGCTTTTTGAGATCATTATTTATGACATAGGTAATGCCTTTCCATTGTTATTCTATTGTTTCCCAAGACCAGCACGGATTTCTCAACCGAAAAGGGTGAGCCAACAGATGGTGTGGATGTTAGCTGTCAATTACTGTCATTTATTATATTCATTGTGGTTGATCTTTTGACAGATATCATACAAGCTTTGGAAATTTTATTACGAAAATGGGCGATCTGTAAAAGTAACATTTCGTGAAACTCGTGAATTTTTCAGTCAAAATAATCGCCCTAGTGAGTCCGGAATTCGTGCAATGGTGAAGCATTTTATAGAAACTGGTTCGATATCGGGTCAAACTCCATATCAGCATGCTCGACCAAATTATCACCGCTCTGAGCGAAAGTGTTCAAAGCCAGATCATTATTTATGGCATAGGTAATGCCTTTCCATTGTAATTCTATTGTTTCCCTAGACCAGCACGGATTTCTCAACCGAAAAGGGTGAGCCAACAGATGGTGTGGATGTTAGCTGACAATTACTGCCACTTATTGAATTCATTGTGGTTGATCTTTTGACAGATATCATACAATCTTTGGGAATTTTTGTCATGAAGTCCTTTACTAAAAAATAACACATTAACATTTCGTGAAATGAAAGCTAGCCAGTCACCTCAATTTTTCACCGAAGTCAACAATTGGGACTCACTTATGGCACTTTACGGCAATTTTTATATTTTTGGAAAATCTACGACGTCGCCGATTTGTTAACTGGATGTTGGATCGGTAGGACAATTTCTCATCGAACTTGATCTTTTCCGATGAAGCTCATTTTTAAATGGTTGGGTATGTAAATAAACAAAATTGTCATTTCTGGGGACCGGAAAACCTATACGAGATTCACAAAAAACCAATGCATCCGAAAAAAGTCACTGTATGATGCGAATTATGAGCTGACGGCATCATTGGCCTTTACTTTATCGAAGATGAGGCTTGAGAGACAATTACTATACAGTGAATGGAGAACGTTACCGTAACATGTTGACCGACATGTTATTTGAAGAGTAAGGCCAATAACCAAGCGAAAATTTCAAAACATAACATTCAAACTGACATTTCGGTGATTGTCCCACTTTTGCAACAGAAGGTGCGACAGTCACATGAACGATGTTTTGTTTCATTTGTGATTGCCATAGATCGAACTTTATTAGTCACTTCTATTCTATATTTATTTCACAATCAATGTGTACTATACATGTCAATGTGTAATGAAAACTTCTACACTAGCTGTTGGCTCACACTTTACATATTGCAAGCGAAAAAACTCAATAAATTGTTGAAAAAATTAAAATACCATATTCAGAAAATGTGAGATTTGAATTTATTCACTCAATCGCTAATAACTCTGTCAGTTTTCAGTCTAATTTTTGTTTAAAAGTATCAGCTTCATGTACATGAAGAGAATCATCGTGGTCACAGAATCATCTTTAAAATTTCCATTGATATCTTTTGAAACGCTCAACCAATTACGATTATATACCCCACTGGTACTAAGAACAACCAAATCGGATATTTCTAGTTCGAGATAAATAGATAAAGTGAAAAGAGGTCGAAAAAATTAAAAAATCACAATATCTTAAAAACTATACAATAAAAAAATGTAACCTTGATGTTCGAATTCAGTGGAGGAAAATCCATAGGAAAAGTCAGTCATCTAATGTACATGAAAAACATTTCATTTTGTAAATTAGTGTTATTGGATAAAAGACTAAAACGTCAGCCTTTTTTGGGGATTTTAAACATCTTAGCAGTGACGCTACTACTTCAACAGCAAATGGAAAACAGGTAGAATAAACACCAGATGATAGTGTCACGTAATATTTTTCATTATTAGGACAGGTGTTCGTTGAATGTAGACGCTTTGGAAATAATCACTAAACATATGTATTTGCTATTACTATAGGTTACAATAGGTTACCACAGTCGTAAGCTATGACCTCGGGGCTTTAGTTCCGACACCAGATGTATGTATACGGATATAGGCCGATATATTTTCGCAAAACATTCAAAACTGTAGTGATCAATGTGGAATTCGATGTGGAATGCGTTGTTGGCTTTGTATCACAAAGGGTGTTGGTTATATGGTACAAGTACTTTGTATTACTCACAATGTTATCGCTAAAGCAAAGTATGGTATGGAACCCAGATTTTCTGAGTAGTGACTGTCAAATAACCAAATGCTTCTCACCGACAAACGGATAAGGGATATCCTTATACAGAAAAATCAAACGCGATCAAATAAAACGTCTATTGAAAGCCATTCTAAAATAAAATGATCCTGAGAAAGCTACGTATGACGATAGACATATTATGGTATATTCGACAACAGATATAAGCCAGCCATTCAAAAAATTTCTTTTGAGAAATCAGTTATATAAAATGACTACCCAACACAGGTCCAGGGTGTATTCCATATAAGTAATGCAATTTTTCTGACATTACTTCCCTTTCAGCATGCAAAGAAAAACCTCCGAAAGTAAAATCTTCCACCTCTTACTCACCGACTATTCCGAGTCAATAAAAAATCGTAGGTCCCGCTCCCTGTGTACAAAATGAAAAGACAGAAAAATGAGTGGTGTATGTACCCACTGCTGAAGACAGAGTAAGTGACGAGACGAGGTTTTGATCCATTTCATGTCGTTGATGATAAGTTTATTTCAAACGTTTAATAATTAGCCCTGTTAGAAATAGAGTCTTAGCAGATGTCATGGATTTCTACTCCTTTCAAATTTTTATAGTTTCTTGAGCAAGTACCGGGTATTGGTCGATGTCCCTATGACCTACGACCTACCAAACTTATAAACGCCTATACGCAGGCAAATATATCAGAACTATAAACGGGACCGGAATAAAACAGATAAGACATTATGCGGTCTACTTCGACATATTTGAAGCTCATGCCAGCAAGGACTTCCGGGACTAAGTAAGGGCGTTTGATAAGAGATGGTGGCGGATGACCAACGGTAGCGCTGACATCCCCGAACGGATTATTAGCTTCGGTCTAACTGACCCCTCGTTCTAGAAGTTTATAATATAGTATAATGAAACTGGCCCTCCAGGTTGAATGCTTTGTTGTTAAAGACAGACTTAGGCAAGAAGTCTTGAGGTTCCGACATGTTAACGAGTGCCTAGTAACAATCCGTATTAAGGCAAAATATTCTTTTATGCGTGCACGCCCCCAAAGAGTAGAAAATTGACGACACCAAATATAGCTTAACGAGCTCTTGAACAACCTATGAGATTAAAATTATCTTCGGTGATTTTAACGCAAAGCTAGGAAGAGAGATCCACTTGGCATCACAATGGGCCAATAGGTCTAAGTGGGTTGGTCCTTTCCAACCGCCGCTCTTACACTCATCCAGTGTTATGGATTTGAGAACGTTCCGAGGGATCAACATCGACTCGCACCATTATATTGTTGTAGTCAAGGTACGGTTGCGGATATCCCAAACATTGCAAAGGTTAGCTAATACTGTGAGAAATTTTGACGTCTGACGGCTACAATAACAAGAGATCGGCTAATCCCTTACCGATCGAGTCTCCCTTAATCTTTTAAGAAGATCACCATATCAAAGCATAACCTAAGGCCACCAAGGTTGTTGTAGCGGACGGCCTGACTACCGAGTGACATTAGATGACTTGGTAAGCATACACCAACTCATCTGTAAAATATGGTCGGACGAAAGTATGCTCGATGAACAGAACCTGAGTATTATTTATCCGACGCTCAAGAAAGGAAACTCTCTGCGCTGCGCCAACTACAGAGGTATCAGTCTTCTTAACATCGCCTACAAGATCCCACCTTCCATATTGTATGAACGACTGAAACCGTTCGTCAACAACCTCTTTGATCCATATTAGTGCGACTTCAGGCCAGGAAAGTCCATCATCAACTAAATATTCACACTACCGCAGATCCTAAAAAAAAAACCCATGAGCTCCAAATCGATGCACACCATCTATTCATCAATTTTTAGGCCGCGCAAAATAGCATCTATAGAGACGAGCTATACAAAGCAATGTCTAGTTTTGACAGCACTGCTAAACCCGTCCGTCCAAGGTGATGTGCGTATTGATTTTTCTTTTACATTATTCTTGAAAGATAAATGCAAAACTCGAGCGCCAACATAAGGGTCACAATCTGTCGAAAGACCGTCCATACGCATACGCCGATTATATTGATATAATCGGAAGAAGGAGCGTGATGTCAATGACGATTTCGCGAGTATTGAGACAGATGCAATGGCGACAAAACTAAATATATACTGTCAACAAGAAAGGATATCCAACACCGAATTCTCGGACAGAATGTAACTTTCAACAGATATAACTTTGAGATAGTTAAGAACTTTATCAACCTGGGCTTTATCAATTCAGACAACGATACCATCGCTGAGATCAAACGAAGAATTTCTGCTTCTTTAGGCTAAGAAAGGAATTGACTAGCAAAAACGTCTCTTGAACAACAAAAGTGACCCTTTAGAAGACCTTTATAATCCCAGTCCTACTCTATGGCGCAAAGGCATGAATTTTGTTTTGAGATTAAAATTATGTGGGTGATTTTCCGTCCCGTATGTATAGACGGTTAGTGGGCGAGGAGATACAACGGCGAAATATACGGGATGTACAGCTTCATCGGCTTAACCAGAAGATTGAAGGTCTAATGACTGAGTTAGCTGGGCTATGTAGATTGGACGAACACCAATGTTCCGGTCCGAAAAGTCTTCCAGTCCGCTCCGAGGGACAACGTCTCAAAGGAAAGCCGTCACATGCAAATGAAAGCGGACCTCAAATAAATTTAGCGTGCGAAACTGGAGGCAGATAGCTAAAGATCAAGCTAGCTGTGAACGGTTATTGGTTGAGATCCAGGTCCACTCCAGAATGTAGCAGCACCTTAATTAAGTAAGTTGAGCAAGTGTCTAAAAAGATTATATCTAGTGATGCGTATCACTGAACAAATATCTCCTCGAATCCTTCTTATGTCTCTACTGCTACTTGGTCCTATTATATTTTAGAATAGATACACGCTTTTAAGCTGACACATCTTTGGCTAGATATTTTAAGTTTAAAAATGTTTATTCGTTTTACAATAACACCGTCAAAAACTTGACTTAACCTGGTCCACTGAGGTCCTACACCCTATGACGCCAAATTTACAATTTTTCTTCGGTACTGCTTCATTAGTTTTGGGAACATCGTAACATAGCAATATCCCTAATGGGCACTTAGCGGTCTTGTACTTAGACTTGAGTGTTATTTCAAGGAAGAGAAATGAATGGAAAAACTGCCAATATGTTGTTTGAGTTGGTTATACAACAGTTGAAGCATTCTGACATCATCTCTTACTAAATCTGTGGAATTAAAGTTGATAAAATTCACTTTGACGTAGAACACATGCTGTGTTGTAGTGGTATTAATAGAAAAAATCTAACTTTTGCTTCTAATCTAAATGTCAAGTTTGATCTTAATTAAAATAAAAAATAATAACAAAGAAGAGATTTAAATCACATTAGATAAAGAAAAAATATGAATGGCGACCAATCCCAAATGCGACCAGATAAGATATGAGTTTTCTTTATTTAGTCCAACTTTTTTTTTGGGACCTGAAAAAAAACAGTTGTTCTTTCGGCTTCGTCTGGCTTTTCAAAATTTGTAATTCAGATTCAATATAGGGTCCACATTTAAAAATGTTGAAAGTTACCAAGAAAACAAGCTTCCGTCCTGTGCATTGTTTTACAGCGAGTTCTCAAATGCATAATAACATACTTTTGAGGCGTTCCAATAACCGATATATAAAATTCTCACAACTCTTTCTTCTTAACCTGCCTCCAAACCCAATGTGATTTGAGTGCATAACAAAAAGGAGTATATAACAATTTAACTATGAAATTTGGCCAGAGGAACGCATACCCATGGAGCAATGTTTTTAAATCTCTTCTAAACTCGTTCGATTGTAAAGGATGTCAATAGAAAACTTCCGTTGCTCTGTCAAGTGGAAAAAAATATCACTGAACATTGAAAAAATATCTTAGACAGGGTTTTGAACGCAGCACTCAAGTGGACATCAGAAGCACAATATGTCAAAAATCTATTTATCTTCACATACACGAAGATGATATTGTCATAATTAGGAGAAGCCAGCGGGATGTCAGTGAGCGAAGTGAGCAGCAAAAATGTTTGGCAAAGCAAAATATACGCTATCATCAAAAGCTGACAATCAACGCCAGGTGAATGGTAACAAAGGACAACAACAATTTTGAAGTGGTAAAAGAATGTACCTACCTAACCTCTGAAATAAAATCCACTAATGACATTTTCGCGGTGATCAAGCTTGGTTTTTCTCGAGAAAAAAAATGGTTAGCCTATAAAATTTGAATACTTTATCCTTATTGTATAATATTGTATTATTGACATTTACAAGTACGAATATTATCGCATCGTTTTGAATTCCATCCAATGGGTCCAAAAGTGTCTATGGGTTCGTTTCATCAGAGTTCGGAATATCGCCTAGAATCTGCAACAATAATCAATAAGCGAAACTAATAAATATACGATAAAGTCTTAGAAACTCTATAATGCAATTTGGATCCATTGCAGTCACTGTGGCTTTGTTGTAGGCAATTCAAAGTTTACAAAGAATGACAGATAATAAATCACGGATTTATTTTTCTGTGATTTATTATCTGTGAGAGAACGTTGGAGAAATATCTCCACGCTTTAAAAACCTGTTACAAGTTTGGTGGAAAGTCACCAAAACTTTTTTTTAAAAATAAATTAAACACTCAAGTGGGTATGAATACACTTAATGTGTCTGAGCACGTGTTAAGTTTTTAGGAAAATGGCACCGAGAGAGAAAGAAAGATTTTTTGGCTCAGTGGTTGGGTTCCATGAGTGACATCAAACATTTAATGGGGAGACTAAATTACTATTGTAAATTGTAAATTGGGGGTGGCCGTGGTTTAGTGGTATATGTTCCAGACCACTAGCAGAGGGTCGCGGGTTCGAATCCCGTGCGAGGCAGTCCTTTGAAAAAAGTCTTTTCATAGAATTTGTATGTAGTTATATGTAAATCCCGTCGACGTCAACTCTGACATGAAGGCATAACACTGATGTTGGAGTGATTGCTGGCTGGACTAAATGTAACAAACTAACAACTAGCACATACTAAGACCCTCTGGTTGAGGATGCACTGGTTCGTCCCGTCCAGTTTGACAACCACCTCTGGGAAAAATATCGAAACCAAACACACCTGAGTTTCAAACTACTACACCACACGCCCGCGCCCTGGATAAAAGCCAGTAAAAGGGTATTCATATTCCCTTGGTGCGCGCGCGGTATTATATATAAAAAAAAAAACTTTATATTGTATTTATTCAACCATTCATTTCACAAGATTGTAGTTGCCTAAAAAAAAGAATTTCGGTCACGGCTGGTACTGAACCCCGAACCGTCCGATTGGGAAGTCAAAACACTACCACATGAGCTACGGTCACCCACTTTGTGGGTTATAACCTCGAGCTAGTGTTATAACTCGTGAATTCTATTTATAGTAGATCTATGCAAAATATTTAGATACTGACTGTTTGTCGTCAATCACCAAAGAAAATGCAATGAAGATGTCGTATATATAGTCAGAGTGGAGTGGCTTAAGTAGCCCGAAAAAATAGCAGTATTTTGCCATCTAAGCATAAAATTCGCAAAAAATCGATTTTTTAAGTCAATCTGACGATTAATCTGGAAGTTACACGAATATTTGTCAATACATCAGAACGCTTGAAAAGAGGAGGCCGGAGCACAGCGCGTGACAAAAAAGCGCATAAGAGCACACGAGAGGGAAGAATGGCGCGCAGGCAACACCAACTGAAATTACCAGAAGCTGCCGAATCAGCGGAGGGCTTATTATATAGCCCTTAAATAGGCGACTCGATATATGTAAGTTGGAAAAAAAAAGTGTTTACTCTATGTAAAGTTCTTTTCACATTTTAAACGCATTTTTCCCAAAACCATGTTTTTGTAGTCGGTTACCGGAAACTGCTCAACCGATCAGTCTCAAATTTTAACACAAGCTTCTTTAGTACATCTTTTAGTATTTAATCGAAGATTTTTTCTCAGCGATAAATATATGGTATTTTTTTATAAATATTTTTGCCAAAATATTTTGGCCAAAAATCGGTTTTTTTTTTTCTTGAGAAGACGCTATTTTCGCAAAAAAAAATTATTTTTCTTATTCCTTCATTAATAACTAGATTATATATTACTTTAACGATATCCGTTTGGTTTTTTTATTTTAGATGATCCAGTTCAGCAATATCGTGGTAACCGCAAGACGCCTTTTTTGAGAGCCTATAAAATTGTTATTTTTACAATAAGAAAATGTGGAAATAGAGTTAAAAGTCAAAAAAAAAAAATTGTAAAAATGTTTACGTTTATAAATTTAAAAGTTTTCTCAGGAAAAATTCTTGAAAAATCCCTTTTTTAGTCCTCCTGACTGTATATAACCCCTTAAACATCGCAATGCTGATAAATATAGAGAAAAAATAGCATCAAAGGAAATAAAAGTACGTATTAAGATTATCAGCGGGTGTAACAAACATTCATCTCTCATACGCGCTGAAGTCGATAGTGGACAAATTCTTCATGAGACGCCACTACATAATACAAAATAGACTGTTTGGTGTAATTTTCATGCCGGCGGCGTCATTGGGTCGATTTTTTCGATGGTGATGATGGTCGTCACCTTACAGTTAATGGAAATCGTTATCGGGACATGTTCGGAGGTTATTTTGTCACTCAACATTGGTAAGATGTGGTCTCAACGTGACGGCGCCACTTGCCATTAGCTATTGAAGCTAAAGTTTATTGAGCGTATTATCTCAGGAAATGGACCAGTCAATTGACCGCCTCGCTCGTGCGATTTTACACCTCTGGACCTAGCTGCCAGAATATTGGCCGAAATGCGTGAAAGAATGGTCAATAATTGTGTCCAACGAATCGATCGCTGCAAGAACGCTTGTAGTAGACATATGAATAAAATCGAGTTCCATTCATAATGGTAAAAGATGTAGATAATGTTTTTTCGATATCTCAAATAGTTTGTGTTTTATTAAACAAAAATGAATAGTCTTCAATGGGAAACTCGATACACAAAATAAAATTTTATCGATTATACTATATATTTTCCATTTTGTTCAATGACCTTATGTCATCTTCCTGACAACTTCATGATTGACAATTTTTGGCCGTTTTTCCATTCTAACAGTTTTGCAAACTTCGAAACATATGAAAGTCTGATGGTGCAAGGTCGGGGTTGTATGGTCGAGGTTGTATGGTGGATGTGACACCACTCACGAGTTATGAAAGTTGTGTGTAGTTAAGTGTGATTTTCGGTTTTTTTGTATAATGCATCTAACCTCTCTGCAATCTCTCGTATAGTCATATGACGACTTGATTTAATTATGAGTTTGATTTGGTCATCAACTTCGTTGTTCATTTCTGCGAAAAAAAAAAAACTGCAAAACAGATTTATATATTCAAAGCAATTCTAACACGGGCGTTAATAAGTTTGACATACACATCTATTTGTGAACCTCATCAGCTTTCTTGCCGCTTTTGGCAATAAAAAGCAAAATATGTCAGAAATGTTCATTTTTGCACAGGTGTTGCTTTTAAAGTAAGATTAAGGTGACAGCTATCAAATTCGAAAAATAATAATTTGTGTATTTTTTGTCTCACTAACGGAGTGATCCAAATCGGCTTGTAGATTTGTAGATTTTTTTAATTAAAAAAAAAAAAAATTGCCAACCCCACAGGGTTGACTAATAGAAAAAACATGTAGCATTAAATGCAATTATATACGTTCACTAATGAAATAAGAAGACGGAGGAGTAGCCTTTCCAGACCGGAACAACTCTCTGTTTTCTACTGAATGATTCAGTTGAAATATTGCCTCCATTCTATATTATTGACACCACGTAGAGCATACTGAGCCCCTATAAAAGAAACCTCAGTTACAAAACGTAGTCCTAATCAGAAATATAAGCACATTTGCTTAATAAATTGATAAACTTTGATCTATGTAGTCTATAGATCTAGTTCTAATAGTTCTAATAAACTGGCGATCCTATAGTTAAATTATTCATAACCTAGGAAAGTCCTAAACTTTGAAAAATTAAAATAAAATAGTTTTAAATTTTAAAATTTTATAAAAAATAAGAAATTTAAAGATTATATAAAAAGGTGTTTAAAGTTGCAAAATAAAATAAGTAGATTTGTATGATTTTGGAAAATTGAATGGGGATATTTTTTAAGAAACATGTTGTTCTTTTCTTATTCTTTTTGTGCATATTAGTTACAAAAAAAAAATCCACTAAATAAAAATAAAAAGTATGAACATATATTTAAAACGCTTTCTGTTATTTTTTTATATAAATAACTAAGTTCTAGAAATTTGTGTGATAAGGTATATAAAAATGTCCGGTTACGTCGTCTTGAAACTTAGTCTTATTTGAATAACCGATAGATGCACAATTAGTCCTATCATTACGTTGCACTCTTATCGCATTCACTTGTTAACTAAAACAAAATAATCAATTCATATATCACATGACGAATTCTGAATACATAGAGACAAGTGCGAGTATCACTAAATGGATTCGGAGATAACGAGTTCTTCCACCATTTTTGTAACGAAATTTATTAAATTTTACTTTTTTTCCTTTTTATTGTTTAAAAATTATCACCATGAAGAAATAAATTCCAAAGCACTCATTTAAACGTGGACACACTTAAGAAAATTATTTTAAAAAGATATTGCATTCCTTTACTGGGGTCTGAATTAAAGCGAAAAAATTGTCTACTGGCTCCGGACGGACGAAAGGCGAAAAAATCCATTTAATCACTTGCTGTAGATTGAAATCCAAAACGGTGATGAATTTCTTTTTATACCCCTGAGTATAATTTAAAAGATAAAAATGAAATTTTTTGATATCAAAGGTGATATGAGTAACAGGCGCTGTAGTGGAGCTAAATACTTACGTTCATACATATTACACTACTGCAGACAGGTGAGATAGCCAGAATTGGTTGGTATTACTGACATACTCGTACATATTAACATGCATGTATTGGTTTAGCTTTTATTTTCACTTGCATTTAGAATTCAAAATAAAGATACTAAAATACATTTTTTTTTTTTTTTTTTGAACAATCATACTGGAGACAACTGCTGTTAGAATTTTAAGGTATTCTCGTATCTACAGATACGAGTATTTTTTAAGCTCTTAACAAAGTTGATGTAACCCGAGCGCGGTTTATTCGGGATCGTGTGTTAGTACTTAATGTACAGTACATAAAAGTTATTATCATAAATTTTAACTTGGTGATAAGAAATCAGAAATGCTTTGCAACGAACTCTATGAAAATTGTACTTCGTATTCGACTAATTGCGAAAAGAGTGGAATATTTTTGGTGAGATCCGAGTTAGGTATTTTTTAAGTAAAATCCAAATACCGTACAACACCATCAAAAATCTATTTAGAACGAATTTTCTTTTTTCGTTTGAAATGTTTCAACAAGTGAATGGCTTGTTATGTATATCTAATCTATGTTTATAGAGCTGAAGAAATCATTTAACTGGTTATCAGTGGCCAGATAGTGTTGGCTTTTTTAACCAGTCTGTGGCAATACCGTCTTCTTCTAATTGTTACGTATTTCTCCCATAACACAACACTACCACTGCGCCGTTTGTCGGGGACTTTAGAACCACTCTATAGGTCGCTTTATTTTGGGTCGTTTGAGTTTAATGACGTCATTGCATTTGTGTGATCGAATTATTTTCCTTCGGCTAGAATTTTGGTAGCTTTTGCTTTTTGGACCAGATTTCTCGACTATTTTGGGAATAAAGCCAGCTAATTTTCCTTACCTGAAATAATCCGCAATTTAAGCAACCCCACATGGACTCCATGTGACACATCATCACCATAATATCCTTGATGGCTGACGAAGTATTTTATTTTTTTACAATGAGCCCGACTATGCCCGCAGAAAGCCGTTCCGGACTTGTCAATGTGATTTTTTTTTTCCTGTCGGAACCAAGCATATTTAAAAAAACTGGTCTGTTGTACTCCTTAAAAGTTCCTTTTAATATAATCATTCAGCCTTTCGTAGAAAGATAAGTGAGCACTTCAGTGATAAAGTGCCTACAATACCAGCATACAGCACTTCAACGCCGAGTACCTGCAGCCTGATGTGAGCTTAGGTCGGATATTCACGAAGTTAGCGCTCAGTACTTTCAAAGCAAGCGTCGCATGATGTTGTTTCACTTATTCCCGGTACAAAGCATTGCGACGACGCCAGTAAGCAACCTGCAGTCTCTACTGCTAAGGGACAGTAGAGAAGCAGCTGACTTCTAAGCGACACCGGGAAGTATAAGTTCGGGTCCTGGAACACCTGCCCGGCAAGTTCATCGGGGTTTTTTTTTAAGAACCTTACACTCAAGAAGATATTACTGTTTTTAAGATGCCGGACCACGTACTAAGTTTTTTTTTTTAAATTGGATAGAAAAAGAGAGCAAGATTATTTCGCTCCGTGGGTTGCATCCAACATTTAATGGGGAGACTAAATAATTAGTGTAAATTGACTTGTTATAGTAAGCTACCATTCATCTCACGAGATTTTAGTTGCCTGAAAAAAGAATGCATTCCAGACACGGCTGATTTGGAACCCCAAACCGTCTGATTGGAAAGTCAATTCACTATCACTTGAGCCACGGCCACCCACTAATTTCCCGTAATCCTATTGTGATAACACTCAGTGAATTTAACCTTCCGATCACGTTTAGTGATGTCTTGCATTCTCAAACTGGCTTGGAAATCGTAAGAGGGTCTAGTAAGGCAACTCTAAGCGGAGCTTGGCTGTGGCTACAGATGCAAACGCTTCGACCCCTCCACCGGTTCTTTACAATATAGTTCGCTACCGTCAGTATTGCGTATATCTCCGCTTGGAAGACAGATGCAAATTTTCCTAAACAGGAGTGCAATCTAACATTATCGTCCTCCAGAAAAACACCAGCGTCGCATACTATATCGGTTTTGAATCCATCCATGAAAACTCGACTGCATTCTTTTCCTGGCTCAGATTCTGGCCTAAGCCAGTCTTGGGCACAGGAAAAGTTGATTTCATATTCTTTTCTGCAGCAGTAGTTCTGGTGTCTGTTTATAAGACCAGAGTCAAAAGACAGCCATCGCGCAAGATCATCAAAGCTTTAGTGTGCGTTGTACCAAGGACTACTTCTTTTTAAACGGAAAATGGCCATAAGAAATGAACTTTTGTGCTTGATGCTTGATTAGAAAAGACTCTAGTAATCTTTTAAGATCGTAGAAGTTCGATGTCCAATTTCTTCATAGTACTTCTTCTTTGCTCTAATTATCATCCAGAATACAAGACCTGCTATTTATGTTGCCCGCAATGTGATCAATTTGGTCGACGCTTTTTGATCAAATGACTGATGAGTCGTCAATTGTTCGAATTCCTCTTAGCGGAATAATGAGAAAGACTTCCCTACATGGATGCCCAAACCGCGGATGCAGGTAGACCTAACGTGGCCTCCGGTCATGAAAAACTCTAGGCATGATCCAAGAGCCAGTACAGCTACATTATCTGCATATACTTGAGTTAGACTCTACATCGTGTATTTACTATAAAATAAATAGGCCTACCAAATCTCTTTGTAAGTATTTAGTTATAGAAAATGTGTACTAGCTATCTTGAATTTTCGGCCCATGGCAAAGTCGATCACCTTGGGTTCATCTTTAAAGCCTGTGCCTTGTAATCTTTTCTTTCAACTACGCCGTCAAAGACTATCACCTTTCCTTCTGGGCGCTACAATTATCTAAATTTTTTGAATGTCTTGCTTATGACATTCTTGTAGGCCTATGGAACTTGTGAAAAAAAGCTGTCACAAAATCATCGTTTTACTTTGTGAGGGATACACGGCTTATGTTGGCGAGCTTAGCCTTGATGAAGATTGTAATCAGGCATTCACTCAAATGTCTGAAACCAAGTCTCCATTCCTAAGTATTCAGTGACATTTACCGACTCAGGCTCAAGATACTGCAAAATGTTGTTTGTACCTTTTCTCATCGAATCCCTTTCTTCTTTCTCAATCTGATCAACAGTTTTTGATAGTTAAATTAATCGAAAAATTATATTTAGTATACCTGAAGGTGCCAGATGCCGGTATCTAACCTTTTGAATGCCTGTATCGGGCATCCGCATCCTAATGCGGATAGACCTCCTTTATCAGTTTTCTAGCTCACAGAATATCAACAAGAAGCCCTTTTTAGAAAATTATAAAACTAAATCGTTGGACCCAATTTTCAACGATTCGGCCACACATATCGGCCGAAACAAACGCTATTTCACGTTAAATGTTGGATCTGAGCTGTTCCAACGTCGTCAGCGTGTTGGCATAAGCCAATGACTTAACGTAGCCCCACAGAAAATAGTCAAGCGGCGTTAAATCGCACGAACGAGGAGGCCAATCGACTGGCCCATGTCTTGAGATAATACGCTCACCATACTTACTCTTCAATAAATCGATTCTAGCGTGTGCTGTGTGGCTTGTGGTACCTTCCTGTTGAAACCACATGTCGTCCAAGTCCATATCTTCCAATTCGGGCCAAAAATAATCGGTGATCATGACGCGATAACGCCGACCATTCATAATAACGTGACGATCGTTATCGTCACGAAAAAATATGGCCCAATAACACCGCCGGCATGCAAACAGCACCAAACAGTTATTTTTTGTGGATGAAATGGTGATTCATGAAGCACATGTGGGTTTTCACCCGACCAATAACGCATATTTTGCTTATTGACGAACCCATTGAGCCAAAAATGAGCTTCGTCACTGAAGATGATTTTGTGATGAAGTTCATCATCTTGGCGCATCTTCTCCAGAAGCCAATCGGAGAACGTACGTCGCTTCAAATGTTCCATCGGCTTCAATTCTTGAGTCAGCTTGATCTTGTGTGGGTGTAAACCAAGATCCTTACGCAAAATACTCCATAATGTGGTCTGAGCGATTTAGATCGTTTGCTACGGACGTCTGAACGGCAGCGATATTTTCGACACTTCGACAAACCCGTTGTCTCACGCAACATCAAACAACGAATATGTAGACTCAAATTTTTGCACTAAACTTGTTATTGCCTGTCTACTAGGGCGAGAATTACGACCGAAAATTGGAGTTAACGCTCCTAAAATTGCAGTCACCGACTCCGAAAATCTGTAGAAAATTTTTATAATTTGCAGACAGTGCGCGTTAGTGTACTTCACCATGATGAAAATGTTGAGTTTACTGAATAAATTGACAGTGACAGTTTGATGATTAGTGAAAGAGTGCGTTCACAAATTAAATTCAAAGTTGTCACGTCCCTATTGGAAAATCCTGTATTTATTTTTGAAGGAAACATATTCTGAATTACAATTCATAGTTTATCCAATAGGTTGAACAGAGTTATTAATTGTACGAGTATCTATACTCGTATATTTTTTAGTGTGTATAGAAGTTTTCAAGTAAATATTTATACATATGAAAATAGTTATCGAATTGATTACACACCGAAAATTTATTTATTGGATGTCTTCATATTTGTGCCCCATTAATCGTTAGATAGATGTAGATATGTACAAGTGCGTATTTGATTAACCTATAAACGTATAATAATCACACTTTACCTGCTGCTTACTATCAAAACGCAATGGTAATGTGTAATGTGTGTAGTTTTTATTGTAGCAGAGCTTTGCTTTTCTCTGATATATTGTTAATTGACAAAATTCAACAGATCAAAGTGGTAAAATGTCACGTAATGGAGTTTTGACCCGACAATTATAACAATTCTTTGCGCAGCATGACAAGTTGTGTATATATAGATATATATGACATGACTTTTACCTGATCCTGTTGGTTTACCCACCACTGTTTGGTAGAAATGAGCTGAGTTCAATGCACTAGTACTAGTTCACACCTCCTCGTGGCGCCATCTGTAAATATCTTTGGAGACTGTCAAGCTGACCGAATGGTCACTATCTTGCTCCAAAAAACATAACAAATTTTGGTTTGTCTGTCAAGCGGGTCACAACCGAAATAAAATTGATCTCTTAAAATCGTGATTGTCCCGGACGCTGATTGATATTTCGTGGACTGCCTTTTGCTACCGACCAAAGATAATGCTATAGATTTAGAGTCACATCAGATTGCGGGACAAATATCTCCAGAGTGAGGGATTCCTCTAATTGGGAACAGAATTCACAACGTTGTATATTGGGGTTGAGTAGGAAGATGGCGGGATTCTGATATAGTTTCTTGCTCTGCTATGGAAAATCAGACTGAAGCATACAGCTTAAATAAAAGCACAGTGCAGCCTCCTAGTCTGGAGGAAGTACAGTCACTGCAGTCGAAAAGAAAAAGATCATAAGTCCTCAACATAATCCGCCAGTTAGTACTACTAATACGCCACGCGTTATCATGACTGGAGTTGGTAGATTGGAACCCTTTGACTTGAGTCATCCGAACAAGTGGATGTTTAAGCTGGTCAATAATGTCAAAGAGGAAGAGTGTCAAAAAGCGGCTTTTTTCTCATGTTGACTGATGCGTCGCTTTATGATCTATTGACATCACTGGCATCCCTCAAACAGGTAAGCGAATTGAATTTAGTGAGCAGTGACACGATACTAGCCGACTATTTGTCTCCACGCCCGGAAATTGCTGCGTTTTACCATTTCCGTAAACGTAATCAACATCGGGATGAGTCCGAGTCAAGCAACTACATATACAGCAGGGCTATGTGCATTAGCACTATGTTGCCAGTTTAGTACTACGTTGTGCCCTATGTTATGCGATGGATTTGTGTGTGGGATGAAGGATGAAAGACTGCAAAAAAGTTTCTGGTTAAGAATGCACTGACTGTACGTTATTGAACGCTATCAATACTATGGCTATAAAACACACCAGCGAAGTACAGCATAACAATCCGCAACATAGCGAATCAATTCATGATGTAGGAGTGAGTCATTCTCCTCCACAACAGCATAAACCTACTTACTTAAACAATTACAGACCATGTGCTGGGTGCGGACGTCAACATTATAGAAAGCAAAAACTTCACATCGTGAAACTGTTTGCCATGCCTGCGACAAAAAGGGTCATCTACAGCGCGTCTGGCCTAGCACTTACGTATCAAAATCGTCAGCATCACAATTCAGATCTTCTCATAGAGAATCTTATGCCAAATAAATTCTACCATTGATTGACAAAAAAAAAAAAAAAAAAATCAACCTCCGTCGTCATCAACAGACGTGCATGCACGTTCAAAGTAAATTCAGGGTCGCTGGTGACTGCCATAAAAGAAGCCACGTTCAACAACATCTGGCTTAAGTTTAAATACTTTTTCTTAACCAAACTTGGCCGTTGCATGAGGCCACCAGTATTTTTACATGTCGATTTAATAACGCCACCAGTAAGGCTACCGCCACGGCGTATACCTTTCACTATCAAGGGTCTATACGAGAAAGAAATTGATCGTCTGTGTTCTGGTATACTAGAAATAGAATATACTACGAATAATACTACGAATGGGATACATCTACACTACATGTCGTAAAGAAGTATGGCTCTATCGGGATACGTGGACACTACAAATCCACGTTTAATCGGGCATTACGACCACATTGCCACCCAATTCCAGCAGTCAACACACTATTGGCGTCCATTACGCACAGGCGTAGCAGCAGTTAGTGATCGACGAACGTTTAGTGCTACTTCAAACAATATCTACATACAAGGCGATATGAATTCGATTCCGAGAATTTTTCAAAACTGCATCGGAAATATCCATTCTAAGAGTCTTGCCATATTTCGACAATATGAGCGTCATGAGTAAGTCAGAAAAGGAGCTGGTTCCACTTCAACAAGACTGAACTGCGTTTGAGTAGGGAAAAGTGTCAAATTGTCATACGACCTGTGGGATTCTTGGGTGTTAAAGTTGATGCCCTGGGTATACGACCGTCAGCCACAGGTATTTATGGACTTGCTTAGCTTCTATCATAAATTTTTATCCCACATAGCAACTATCGCAGAGTCGTTAAATTGGCTGTAGGATAAAAATGCACATTAGTCGTGAAAGGAATACCACGAAGGCTTTTAGTACACTTAAGAAGCTCATAGCATCAGACAACGTGTAATTCCATTATGATGAGAAGCTACCATTAGTGCTAATATGCGAGGAATCTGAAAAACCCATTGCGTTCTACACATAAACACATTTAAAGCAGAAAGAAACTACGCAAATTTCCTGAGCTGCTGTCCAATATTGACCGAGCTGGAAACAAAAATGAACAAGAGGATCCTCATAATCCTTTTAAGGATCTACAGCTCTCCAAAACTTTGCCCTGGGTGTTAAAGGGTGGGCCAGTACCGAAACCAATCGTTCAAATACACTGAATCGATATTATTCCCGTCGAAATGAACTATTTGCTAATAGGGAAATAATTGTTTGGGCAAACTGAGCTGTCATTCTTCCCCCGCTCCGAGAAGCAATATTAAACGCCCTTCACACGCTACACCCTGGAATCGTTAAAACGAAGGTAGTGGAGCGCAAATATATATGGTGGTTCAACAACGATCTTGAAATTAAGCTTGTCGTGAAGAGATTCATGTTATTCCAGCAGAACTACTGATATCAGATAACAGGACAGCGTTCACATCTGAAGAATTCAAGCTTTTTACGGAAAATATCCTATTCCGACACATTCTCTCTGCTCCTTACCATCCTGTTATAAACTTCCAAAGAGAGTGCATGGCACAAACCACTAAGAACTATCGGAAGAAATTAGGCCACAACACAAATATCAAATTTATTCTGGCCAGATTTGTGTTCAATCAGCATATTAATGCCTAAATGACTTTCATCATTAAGACCAATTGTGTGATAGTGTCCATTATCACCACCCTACGTTCTTAATGATGAGGCAAGCTTTAATAACGATTCAGAATCCAGCAGACTATCGTCATTTTTATAAACGGAGCAGTGTACCTCGGGACAACATGCACAATCATCACCAGCGAATCCAAATGCTTCTGTCGTGCTAATGTTACCTTAATCATCTAGCTGTAATACTATCCTGACGACATTGATATCTCACCTAATCTTGCGCTCTAAGAACGTTTACGCTAATTGACTTACTTGTCAGGCTGGCAACCTTTAGAAGGTCAAAGTCTAAACAAATGTAGCGTTCCATACATTACGGTACCGGGTGTGCTGCTTTCAATTGAAAAGACCAAGCTGCCTTATATCCGCGATCGCATGATTTTTAAACCGAAGGTTCAGTCTTCCTTTTCTTTTCGAACCTGGTGGCTTGAATTCGAAGACCCTATTAGCTGGAGCTCGATATTGCCGGGCCAATGAAGTCGAGGGATTTTTGCCTTTCGTAGTATGTCCACATATTTGTACAGCTCATAGAGTTCGAGGTTGTGTCTTCTTCTGCATACGCTCTTCTCACAGACAGGATCTATGGTAATATTCGACGAAATATTTTTCTTTCAAAAGAACCTATAACTTTTTCGACTGTCTTACTTATCGTCCAACTATCGGCTCTGTAAAGCAGGAGTGGCAAGTTTAACGATTTGTAGAGCATGATTTTGACTCTGAGCTTTGACCCAAGTTGTTTTGACAGACCGAAGTAGCTGTGGTTTCCTTGGGTTACTCTTCGTCGAATCTCTACCATGATGTTGTTTGTGGAGTTAAAATTTTCTCCGAGGTAGATGAACTTTTTAACTACCTTAAAGTTGCAACTGTCGACAAATACATTTTGTCCTAGGTGATGGGCAACGAAACGGGCTTTAGTCGACATCATATCGTATATATGAAATGGTGATAACGTCTCATCAAAATCCTTCCATGCGTCGGTTTATATGTGTATTATTAACCTTAATCGATGTCATATTTTACGGCAGCATTTTGGTTTGGTCGTGTTTGAATTATTTGCAATGGAAAATTTATTAGCTGAAAATTTATGCGCAGTACTATTCTCTCGTAAAACAGAGATTGCCTGCAAGGCGACGTCCTGTTTGCACTTTTATAGTGCACGTTTTTAGACTCACTACTTAACGCTGTCAATAGTTCTAACATTTATGCTCAAGCATATGCAAATGATGTAGCTGTTGGATCGGATCCAGCGGCTATCTGCTGCAAAGTCCAAACAGCCCTAGACGTAATCGACGATCGTTGCACTATAAATAGGTCAATCCTCTCAAAACTGTATTTACGAGAAGGAATGAGCTGACTCGTCTAGGGCTTTAATGCATCACCACCAAATTCTCCAACGATGCTAAGTATTTGGGTGTCATCTTAGATAAAAAAATTTTTGAGAGTAAATATATTACTTCGAAAGCCTCTAAGGCTTGACATGTGCTCTGTCAACGAGGAGAATTCTTTGAATCTACATACACAGCTACTAGATGCACTCTAGATGCACTGATGAACCTCCCTCCGCTTGATATTCATACCACATGTTGCTCTTCCGTTTATACGTAAGTGATTTAGGTACAACGCGTGTCGGAACTATGATCACCTTTTGACTTTGCTCTTAAGAACATGTCACCCAATACTTCTCGCGCAGCGATAATAATCGAAGAACTCGAGGTTAAAGTTGGATATAGCAAGATAATGTACAAAGTCTGTTGCCTTAACCATCGTGCAATGTTTTTTATTGAAGGAGCACAACCCAGACCGGCAAGTGGCGAAGCGGTAATAAATATTTGTGGTAGAAGTATGTAGCATTATGAACTATTCTTACTAGGCATACATAAAAATCAGTTCCAAAGTAAACAGAACTTTTTTAGAACTAGAACTAGAACTAGAACTAACTAAAAATACCAATGAGGTCATATCTTCTCAATTACATGCGCTCAAGGTGGAGCCTTCACTGATGTACTGTCAATAGTTCATGACATTTGGACGAATAGAAGCGGAGTTATTGAAGTGACAGTTATCGGTACAAAAATGGCTGAAGACCATAAATTACTTGGAAATGAACATAAGAAGGACAAGGAGGCAAAGAAGAACAAAAACTTTCGTCAGACTAGCCGAAACCCAAAAAATCTCATTTTGAGAAATCAAAAGTAAAGCCAATCTTGATTTGCTTTTATGATTCTAACGGCATTGACCACAAAGAGTTCGTTCCACCGGGCCAAACAGTTAATGTACAATTCTATCTTGTAGTTTTAAAACGTTTGGTTCATCGTATTCGCGCAGAAAAAGTTTGCATATGTTGCACATAAATGCGCAATTTCAACGAACGAAACTTGTGACCGATTTTTTGGTTAAAAATTTCATTTTAACTATCGCTCACTCCTTGTACTGGCCTGATTTGGCACCGTCCGACTTTTACCTTTTCGGAAAAATGTGCAAATGGCTGTATCTTTCTCAACAAGCCTTGCAATACTTTTTAATTGTTTCAACACAAAGTTTTCCCGTGAAACATTTGTTCTAATTTGTATTTATGGAGGAGAAGATTCAATGATGAATCACCTACCACAAATGAATAAAATGAGCCACGTTTGGATGCCAATGTCCAAGAACATCGAGCCTGGTAACAATACAAATAATTAATATCTCACATAAAATGGCAAAAGTAGAGCCAGATACGGAACAATCTTTTTGAAGGAACTTATTATTTGGAGCTATGGTAGATAGCAAAATAGTGCCGTTTTTTTCAAAATGGCTAATGGAAATTGCTACGACATACTTCTGTGTATGTCTATATTTTACGTTCTTGGGTCTATTGAACAAAAAATATAACTTTCTGTGGTAATGCAGTGATCTTGCTTTTTTTTCCATAATTTTATATCTCTTATCTTTCGTTTCGTTATCAGAACTTTAATAAAATTGCGTAAACAAATGTATTTTATTCTTTGTTTTTAGTATCTTAGTGAGTATCTCAGTTTTCTTCGAATCTTGGTCGTCAATAAAGAGGCAGAGGAGCTACCTATACCAGTGCCAACAAACAAAATAAAGGACGAACTGTCTCGTCAACAGCTTATTATTACAAAAGAGTGGATGTGTAAATATCTTTTTATCTCTTCCTATAATTTATATCTTATTTGAATCTCAACACTATCATTTAAGACTATTACATCAAATTGAAAACATTAACATTGCTTACGGTAATTAGTTGACTTGTGTTGTGGAACTATCCTTATCTACATATGGTATATGTACCTAAATAGTTGGAGATAGTAAAGCTAATCGCTTTTATGGCTTTAAGCCCGACTGCAGTGATTTGTCAAAACCTAAGATGGTGCGCTATCTCATGCATATTTAGCTCTGTTGACAAAGTACGGATATGAGTGTATAAATACCTTTTACAAACATGACGGCAATCGTGACGGGTCGCCATATATTCAAATGATATAAAACATTTCAGATATTTTTCTTATTTCGTTCAGATAACTCTTATTGCTGCTGCTTTGTGTTTGACTAAGATTAAGTGGAATGTACGATATCATTGTCACGTTAAGAGCTTCAATATTTAAATGGGGCGACGACTTTTTTTACCCGCCTTTAAATATCATATCATTTTTGATAGATCTATGAATTTTTGAAAATTGTATTTCGTCAGATTTGTAGCTTCCGAAAGAAGCTAATGAAGAGATCTAGTTAAATTCGTATGCAAATTGTTATCTCTTAGACGGACTTAAGCGATGACATTGCCGTGTTCAGATGGAATTAGTAATTCGTCATAAGTGTGATGTTTGTAGAGCTCCTAGGTGGTATTTTACAACGAGCAGATGAACAAATATTTCTTCGTTTTTATTTTTCCTTTAATAAACATCTGGCAGACTGTTTTTCTTCTTTTTGCTATATCTTTTTGATTTACCAAGTATCTGATCTTTAAGGGCTCTGTAGAGCATAACTACATTTTTGGATTCAGCTGAAGCCAAAATAAAACCTAGTTTAAAACGGTATTCAGTCTTTCTTTCCCCTCATTCAAGCAATAACCCAATTTTTCACTTTTTTATTGTTGACCTACCTGACTTTATAGTTCCATAATTTCGCGACAGTTCGAAAAGTGAATTTTTTTGTTTTATTGATTTTCTCCCCAATTATTTTGTTGACGCTTTTTGCTTAGCCGGTATTTATCATGTGTTGCGGAATAACAAACTCTTCTATTAACAACAACAATGCTGACCTTGTTGCTTGAAGGGATCAGAGCCAAAATATTCCATGCCATGCCATGAAACACAATTTTTATTAGAGTTTTCGAAAAATCTGCTGTTTTATGTTGTATGATTCCAACCAAAACTCACTCGTTAGACTGATAACGGATAAACTTTCAGCCTTCGAACATAGTGTAAGATATGTGAAAGTCTTTGTTGCATGTTTCGTCAAAAAATTACGAATAATGATGGCACTGTGCGACGGTGCGTTATCATGGTGCAAAATCTACGAGTTTTCTACCCACAATTCTGGTCTCTTTCGGCGAATTGCTTTACGCAAACGTCTCATAACGCCCAAGTAATACTCTTTGTTTTCTGTCTGACCTTCTAGCAAAAATTCATGATGCACTACACCTTTGTAATTCATGAAAACCGTGAACATTGCCTTCTTTTTTGCCTGAAAACGACGTGGTTTTTTAGTCTCGGCTCATTTGGTGAACGCCATTCACTTGCCTGATGTCTGGATTGAGTGTCGTACTCATAAACCCACGTCTCGTCTCCAGTAATGATTCTTTTTATGAATCAAATCATCTCTTTTGCGACGTCAACACGTCTCTTTTTTGCATGAAATTGAGGTCTTTTGTCAAAATTTAATCCAATCATAAAAAAAGGAGCTTTACAACACAAATATACAAAAATGATCGCTGAAAGAGAAACAAAAATGGAAGCGGACGTACTAGGTGTTTTCAGAAAATAACTAATAAATATTTTTTTTTTTAAATATTAATTTTTTCGTTTACATCAATATTGTCGCCTTCAAAATAGTCCCCAGTATATATTATGCACTTGTGCCATCGGTTCATCCAATCCTAAACACTTTTCAAACTCGATCTTTGGGATAGCCTTTAGCTCTTACAGCGATGCAGAAGAGCTCATAAAAATACGTCTAACCTTAGCGGCTGTCCCAGGCAAGGTTAACAATGAATACAGTTAAAAATTATTAAATAATAACCATATTTCAGGGGCATGTATACCAAATAATAAAAAAAAATTGACAATTGGACTCTTCAAACCCTCGAAATTCTATAATTTCTGTTATTTTCTGAACACACTTCGTACACACCCATGCATTTTTGTGTACGTATTGTTGTAAAGTTCCCTTTTGTTTTAAATTTAAAAACTATATAACTAACTATAGATAACTTTAACCCCCTCTTCTTCTCTCATGTTTACATAACTCTCCACTTCTTCCCTTATTCTTTCTTCTCACAACTTCAATAAGGCAAAATGAATATCTACCTCAGCAAATCTTTTGATTTTACTAACCTATTTTTAACTGATGCTCTTTTGCACTTTTTACAGTAAAATGTTTAATTCTGTTTCTCTTCACGTTCTCTTTTTTTCGCCATAAAACGTCACCTACTTCTCCTGTCTGGTATAACCAGGAACTTTGTTCTTTATGAAACAAAAAAAATATAAAAGAATTTCTTTGCAATAGTTCTTGTTCTGACTACTCTGACTAACTTGGAAGCTGCCTCCAATTCATCCAGCTGTGTAACTAGCTCTTTTAGCGCTTTCTTGGCACTGCACTGAACAACCTTATCAACGATCCTGAGTCTTTTTAGCAAGTCGTCAATTACAAAATAAAATCTGACGGTAATCCCCCATCTCTCTCGTTCGATGATACGCAGCCGCAAAGACATCGTACCTAAAGTGCGCACCGAAGAAACTTTTGCTTCAGTACGGAGTTTGTATTCGTGGCAAGTCTTTTGGAAAATTTAGCCTTAATAAGGCGGAGGCTAATATGCTGGACACTCAAGGCTTCTTGTCTAAGTCTGCCTCTAACTACAAATCTCATGGAAATAGGTTCTGTTTTTGCCGTCGATAACAATCATCATAGTAAATGTCGCAGTTTTCCATCCTCTTTTTTGTCCATTGGTACATTAAGGGCTTACTCGCCATCATCTATTTCCCAAGATCCTTACTTAGGATTTCCGAAAAATTCATACCGGACTGAGCTCCAATTATGTCGGAATAGCCCGGAAAAGTTCTTAGTTGCTTTATTTTCGCGTTGATTCCATCTGGGAAATTCATCCGCTGTCCCGTTTATAGGTGTTGCTATTTTTGTCTGCAGGTTAGCACTCACGCTTATAAAGTTTGACAAGTATCCGATGGTTACCACTTGGAGATAAATTAAGCACAATTGACCTGTAGAAATAGTTATTTATGCAGTAACGGCTTAGCAGAGCTCATGGCCCAACTGATCTTCCTGTCAACATCGAAGCTAATTCGGAAGAAAAAAAGGAATTTTGAATTCACATAATCTTTTCTGAGTTTCAGGCCGCAGTTAAGTCGTGGGGTTAGGATTCTCCTGTAGACTTTTTAGACAGGGCTCACTGGAGAACTTCCCAAGATCCAAACCCTTATTGCAACTGCCTTCATTCTCTGTTAGGCCTCGTATTGATGTTTGGGTCCTTTTCGAGCACAACCATAAGTAGCATAGTTTTGCGGATTGCAGGCAGGTCAAACCATAGCTTACTGGTGTATTAACGGTTTTTCCAAACATATAAATTTACTCGTATGAAACCAACTTCTGCGGTTTCATATAGTAGAGATGATGAGACCGTCGAGCAAGTCCTCCTTGAATGTCCGGTTTACGTTCGCATTACGCCGCGGGTACTTAGCTCTGATGTGGTAAGTGCTGGTATGGTAGGCACCTTATCATTGAAGACATTTAAATTATCATTAAAGAAGTACAATGGCGTAGTTCATTTAAGAAATTTCACCAACTATATATTTTGAATTAACAAAACTCGACATGTCACGCCATAATGATTAATATAATCTACAACTCATGAAACGACCACATGAAACAACCACGATTTGAACTAAAACTCATCATTTCCTTGACTTATGGTTGTACAACGCTTACAATATGTTGGTGGTAGCCTCCTGGTTTTGTGAATTAGGCATTCCTATCCTAAGGTTAGGAAATACATTAAAAAATAATGACAAGCTAAAACTTTCTTGATACAGTGTAGTGAAAAATCCAAATACTTTATTTGCAATAAAAAAAAGTTGTTCAAAAACATTGATAAAAAAAAAAAAACCGTTTAAGCAATGCCATCAAAAGAATCAAAGTCCAACGTTTTCAGGAACTCTTCAATTTTTTGCTTCAGATCCTCATTATCAACAACATCAAGATTGATAAGTTCTTCATTGGTCATAGGTGATGTATTCTTACCACGATCGAACCATTCCAAGATCGCAGATTTCTCATAAGTGAAACCATCTTCGGCCAGCACAGGATGCGTCATGATTTCATGGGTAATGGGACAAATCAATTCCAACGGAATATCAATCTCACTTGCTGCCATATTAAATATAATTGACCGAAATCCGGCAATATGGGAATCCAATGTCAGCGTCGCCGATAAATCCCAGACGATCACTGATCGGTCATTTGACCCCGATGCAACTATTGAGGAATCGCCATTGATAGCCACACAATTTACATATCTTGAATGTTCGAGTAGAGTTTGTAAGCAATTGCCCTGCAAATCCCAAACCTTAACAGCTTTATCCATCCCAGAAGAGATCAGAAGAGTGCCACGTAAGTTGAATCTAGAAAAGTTAAAAAAAAAAAATTAATTAGTATCTCTGGGTTAAAAAGTGATTGACAAATTTCACTTGACACATGTGACAGAGCATCCATGTCCAGAGATCGTTAAAACACATTCGGCGTTTAAAAAACTAGAACTGTACACTACAGAGTTTCCAGATTCTCGCTCATTAGGCCCACTTGGGACAAGTCGAGAGTTTTTCAAGTTTTCACTCGATTTCAAGGCGTAGATCCTCCAGAGTTTAATGCATTGATCGTTACCACATGTTGCCGCCGTGTGAATCGTTGTATCTAGATCTGAAGCTAGAATAGACATATTGAGATGAGTTATCACTGATCACGATTTAAAAATCTAACTTACGATCTGAATGAACAAGTCTACAGAAATCCGCATACACAACTCCAAGGTCATGAGCATGATCAATGCCACAATCGTATTCGTTGTTTTGCGCTGTGAATTTAGAAACATGCTCTTTTTACGTAAAAGAACTTCAAGTCATTTTATTTTAAGAAAAAAAATTTGTGATTATACTGTTAACCAGTAGTGTGAGCTTACTTTCACCATCGCTTTTAATTAATGTGAGTCGAACCATCCCAGTATTACAGGCCGTGAGGAGAATATTAGAATCCGCGGAGAAGGCTAAGGCATAGACAGTTTCTTCATGGAAATGAAGAGTTCTAGGGGAAAAACTTTAAGAATATAGGGACTGCGTGGAAGTTGCAAATACATATCCATATACGAGTACATACTTAACTAAGCTCTTGTCCTGGCCCCAAATGCATACAGCACCGCTATCGTCGGCTGATGCAATAAAGGATCCATTTGGGCTAAAAAGGTTTGATATTAGAAAGTCAACATGAATATAAAGATAAAGAATTACCTGAAGCAACAAGCTCGGACAGCTTCTCCATTTGCTTGGTAAAGAGTTTTGGATTTTTGTCCAGTGGCGATATCCCATAGAAGAACGGTTCCATCGACAGACGAAGAAGCAAGAACACCTCCCTAAAAAATTCAAATAAAAAGTTGAGTTTGGAAAATATAGGTGAAGGGCTGAAGAATCTTAATCTATACATATGCATACTTAAAATTGGTGTTACGTGTTGTATGGCTGGGGAGACACTGCAGCTAGGACTACACATCAATTGTACTTAGCTTAACGCCGAAGCGTTGAACAAGAGAAAATAGCAGAACTATAATTTCCTATCACTGAATCAAAGGTGGCATCAATAATAAGCATAGTAGACTCTTCATAAAACTTAAACATATTTGGTGTTGAGGTCAAGGGCTTTTTCAATGTGTTTAAATAGAGATAGGTAATGGCGGATGAAACCTTAAAGATGGATCAACGGTATGCTTCGCAATATCCAAGCTTTCTAAGCAAGAAGTACCAGAAGCGACCTAGCTTTCCAGTTTTTCATCTATGCTTGGGCATACAACAAATTGCCTCGGACGAGGACGAACTGTTGACGACCCTGCAAAACAAAAAAAGAACAAATACGTTCGGAATTTGGGGCCCTTGAATCATAAATAAACTAACATAGATGGCAAACGAAAGTATGTTTGCAATAATGACAACAATTCCTGCGTAAAGTTCACTATGTATATATGGATGTCTAATATGAATGACCTCAGCCTTAATTTCGTACGCAATCATAGACAGGGTGGTACGGATACGCGCAATCAGTGGAAAGCGCTTTTGGAACAGTCGAAATCTGGAAAACTTTTCATCTTTGTACATATTGTATATTAGTCCTTGAACATGTCATCTGTAGCTGAACAACTATAGGAGACCTTAAATTGTGACAGATACCACTGCATGAAGTGCATAGATCAGGCCATAAAGTGCCATGGGATGCTGATTACTATAGAGAGTAAAAACAACACCTACATATTTGGAAGCAGATCTTTTATTCAGACATTTAAGTGAATGCCTGATTACATTCGGCATCAAAGCTAAATTTTCCAACATAAGCCTGAATAGGCTTACGTCCCCAGATGAGAGGGATAACTTCCTAAAAATTTCTTTCACGATCTTATGGATCACAGATATAAGCGGCATTCTAAGCATGTTTTTTGAAGAGTCCTATGTTTCCAACATCAAGTGCAGAGGATCAATGGCGAAATTGTCAGCAATCTATCATTGACGCCATAGCTGATGTGATAGGTTTCACCCGAGCACTACAACGAGATCCCTAGTTTGAGGAAGGATATCTGCCAGCTTAAAGTGACACAAAAGGCTAAACATCGGCTTCTCAGAAAAGAAAAAGAAAGAAGTAGAGAAGCGTCTAATCGAGGCCTTAGAGAAGTGCTTCTAAAGAAATGCTCAGGAGTTCTAGCAAAAAAATAAAAGAAATTTCCGCAGACAGAAACATCGAAGAAAAGTATGCAGATAAAGATGCGAACATTCGGTCCTCAAATTAAGTAAATTAAGACACATGGAAACGATCATTGCAAAATCACGAAAAATGGGGAATGGAGTATCAGTTCCATAAAATAAGGGCATGCGATTTCTTTTATAAAATCGGATGTTTGTATAGATATACCAGTATTTTGATAACTGAATCTTTTTTGAGTTATTTTTCTTTCGGCAATCGAAAAAATACTCTTTGTTTGTGTATCAAAATCAAAAAATCTGAATAAAAACCCACGGATATTACATGTCCTCCAAGTGCAGCACTATTCACTTTTTTTGCTCCATATTTATTTTTATTCAAGGCGAGTTTTATATTTTCTATTCTACTTGGTGATCTCTAATATGAAAAACTCGTCTTATATTCTAATCCAACCTTTCGTTTCGTTATCTCACCACGAATATTCATTATTGATGTAGAACCGGCTTTTCAAAGATTGGTAGAACTATACTAACGTTTTTCCTCGAAATTCTTAACCTTGGGTCACAGTTTTCGCGACGCATTATCACAAATTTAAAGTACACATCTGATCCTTAAATTCTCGTAAGTATTGTAAATTCATTTTATCCATTCTACTGACATCTAGTTATGTTATCGTCATTTCCAGAAGGAACACTTATTGAGCTCTATATTCACTTGTTACTTGCATATAACCGACGCGAAGTCGTATCAATTCTTCCCTGAATAGATGTGACAATTAGATCATATTTTCCAACATCTTTCTGAACTAACAAAAAAAAAAAAAAAACAAATTTATCCGCTTCACTTAATATGTTGCATAAAACTGATATACTTTCATACGTTTAATTTTCCCTTCATTAGCCTACGGGCTACAAGCCCTTACATTACATTGTCTTTTTCACCTCTGTTGTAAGTGAACCAAACAGTTTTTATGACATTTGGGGTTTGACAATTTAAATAGGCCGCGAATTTGTTTACCTTCAACAACGATTCGATTCGATTTTCGTGCGTTTGTATTTTCCTCGAGAAAAATTAATAAAACCAACCAAAATGAATCACTTTGAGGAATTAGAAGCACTTGATCCCCGTAACTCCACATTTACAACGTCCCGCATTGACACACCAACGCCGCATAAAATATCTGTCGTTCTCCTAGTCCATCAGTACCTAAAGGTTTGTATTAAACCAACCATAGTCAACTTCTTTTTATCTATATTCGTCCTTCCAAGAATATAACAAACAAAAATAGAAGTGTAATTAAAATACAATAACTTTTTCTCTCTACTCGAACAGGCGAAACAACAAGCCTCTGAAGTGGGTCTCATATTCGCTGCACAATCACGCCAACGTTTCTGTATGCTTCTGCTCAAACTCATCCAATATCCGGACATGACCTACGAGGACTTGCACAATATGCTAACTTCAAATCGCTACAAAATCGATACGGTCCACCTGGAAGGTTTCGAGAAATGTATGAGCGATTTAAACACGCTAGGAATCGAGAATCTCTTCGACTTGTTCGAGATGCAAAACTTTGATAAGATTCTCTCCGACACAGTCGGCGTCAGCCAGTATGGAATAGTGGGACTGTATATCCGAAGAGTTGCTGTTATTTTAGATCGAATGTCGTTTCCCGAAATGATGTCACTGTACAGGAATATCTGCCTCTACTACGAGAAAGGTAAATACAAAGCTGCTTGTGCTTACGAGGGTGGAATTTTCATCAGGATACACTGCAAACTGACGAAAGGTCAAACTTCTCGTGTGAATTATGAATAATGGGTATGCAATATTAATGTTCTGGGAATTATTGATTTATCTTTCGGCACGTAAGCAAATGAGTGGCGCTCAGTTAATGACTGAAAATGGCTTTTAGCTTTATTGGCTGGACAACTTTGTTGTGTAGCAAATCAATTAAGATTGATAAAAAGTAACACACTCTAGAGTTATTAATTTTCTCTGCTCCGGGAACGAAGTAAATTGATCGATTGAGGCATGATTTTCACCCCTTCGTGTGTATGAAACCAATTCAATAAACTTCGCCAACTACCCTTGACTTTTTGCACCACTATCTTGATGGAACCACGGCTTTTACTGATTCTTGTTTCTCTTTCAGGCATTCGTATGATGGCGATAGGCCCCCACAAGTCAAATATTCTTGACAGCCGCAGCGAAACGGAAGAGGGTGACGAACAGACAATGGAGGAGGAGGAGCCACTTCTTAACACCGACAGAGCACACTATCGAAACCCACACAGTAAATGGTCAGCGAAGCAAGCCGATCTCTTTATAACCCAGCAGTGTAGCCTATTAGAGAGCAATGAAATACGAGCTCTTCCTCCCATTGACATGCAAGTGAAGCTCAACGAAATTATTCAGGATAACCCGCTGAATTCTCAAGCGTTTTTCCTAACCTACATGAACTATTTGCGACTGCGAGACTATTTTAGTTCAGTGAATGCCCTTCACCGGTCGTTCGACCGCAGTCCCATACAAATGATGAACGGCAATGAGCACAAGGGCTTCCAGTTCTTCAGTATCAACCTCGCAGTGATGCATGCAAACTTTGGTCATCGTGAGGAAGCGTTGGATTGTCTGAAGGAGTGTATCATGCTAGCCCAGGAAAGTGGAGATAAACGATGTCTGGATCTGGCTAACTCTTGGTACTGCATTCTAAACAGCAATAAAATTGATCCTTTCGAGAAATGCCTGCCCGACTTACAGGACCCCAGCATGATTCAGAGTTTATCGCTGAGCATTCAATTTGTTGTGAAAATTGGCGCCCAGTGTGGATACCTTCCGCTGGATCTCTTCGAACTTCTGCAGAAAAGTGATGAGCTCAACTGCAAAAACTCTCTTCTGGAATATTTCTCGGATTCATTAGCCTTACGGTCGGCCCTTTGGAATCTGTATGGTCACAATGAGATGGCCTCAATGTATGCACAACTCCTATTGAAGCTAAAGAAAACTTGGGTATATGGCGACGTGGGAAATAGTGAAAGTGTCTGCATGGTTCTTTGCTGCTTAGCTCTTTGGCTGAATATACAAGGAGAATTTGCTCTGTCATCTGTCGTTCTTCATCACACCAAAAAGAGGTTTCCTCGAAATCCATATTCCAACAGCTGGATGATTTGCGAGTGTCACATAATCATCCACCAATCCATGCTCCGATGCAAGTGGCAGGAGGCATCACGAGCCTGCTGTCAATTATTTGTTTTCGACGAGAATGCAGCAACACTTCAGCGTGCTTCTATACTTATTGGGAAACGATATCTCACAACAGCTCGAACTATGCTAGATAAATTGCTTGCTTCGAAGGATCTAGACTGTCTGACACAAGTTCGAGCCCTAATCTTACTGGCATACTCAATGATCTCAGACGACAAGATCCACTCTGAAGTAATTGGAACTTTGAACAAAGCTTCAACGCTTGCATTGCAGTCGTACTTAGAGTACGAATGGGCAATAACCGACATGATGTTTGCACAAGTTCTACTTCAAATGCAAATGCCTATAAAAGCTCTGCAATCAATCAAAAATGGAATGGAGAAAATCTTTGCCAATGGAGGGCTGTATGACCGCACTAAAGCTAATTTCGTCTATGTACGGTGTTTGGTAGCAACAGGTCTGACAAGAGAACAAAAGATCAAACACCTGGACGAGTGTATAGAACAAACAATGGAAGCTGTGGAGAATTTCAAGAAACTAGAAGCACATGCAAAAGTTCTAGATGTCTACAGTTACTTGGCGAAGCAGTACGATGAGTTTGGAATGAAGCACGAACGAAATAGGTATGCGTGTCACTATAAAAACTATCACATGGAGTTCCCCATATCGCAGGAGTATCTCAATGTTTTCTTTTAACAGATAGATGTTTTGTAGCTAAGAAAATTTGTACAAATGTAATTTATTTATTAAATTTCCTTTTATATGTTGAATGGGTTTGTTTTTCTAAAATCTAAACATTTCAAGGCGCACTTATCTGACAATAAAGCTTCTTCTCTTATCAATCGTTGAAATATGTTACGCATATGATTACATCTATTACTACATATTCCTCCTGCGTATGTGCATGGCGGACCTTAGAACTATTCTACAGTCCGCTCTAGAATGGATCACTTCGTTAGTGAGATTTTGCTGATATTTTCGTATTTGTGTAATCCATTTTTTTTATTATTAGTTAATGAGTGAGAGCATATTCAGTTAACTTTTAGACGTGACACGACACGACTGCTGCAAAACAGGAACCTAGTACGAGAATCGAGACACGACGCGTAAAAGTAGTAAATTCAGAGCGAGAAAGTTTACTCATTAATTAATTAATTACTATATGTGGAGACTTCCGCACGTACTTCCTGTTAAATCACGTTTTGTTGCGCGCTGCCTTTCTCTACTATTTTCCTATTTTAAATCGAGAAAGTATCTAACTTCAGCCGAGAAAAGTATGCTTGGTATGAGTTACACCACCGCCAGTACGATCTACGGTACACATGACCGCACACTATTGAGGCATCAATCTCCTTAACGTCGCGTACAAGCTATCATTTACCGCATCAAGGGATTTTGCGTACCCTTGAAATATTTGCCCGGCAGGCCATTTCATAAGCCAATTGTAAGGCATTGGAATGAATCACGATATTTCAAAGTACGTCCGAAAATTTGCCTCAGGTTACACTGATAAGCATTCGTAGCAAAACGTGTGTTACGATTGAAGGTTTGAAGGGGCGGAATACTCCTGGCAATTTCGGTGGAGCCCTGGTGATAAAAATAGTGATAGAACAAGGTGAGACAGGAGACATTACGCCGGTGTTCGAGGGTGTCAATTGACTGAGTGATATTAGCATGACCTATGCGTTTTATCGCGCGGTTTTGAATCCAATACAGCATGTTCAGATAGGATATATGTAGAAGCATGTGATGATATGTGGGCATTGTACTCCAATTTTAAGCATATAAATACCTTATATATTGAGACAAGATCAGAGAGGGTGACATATTTCTTAAACCATTTTAGAAAACCTAGACATTACGCAGGATTTTTGGCGACATCAAATATGTGGTCATTTAAACGTAGGTTGACATTGACACACATATCGCAAATGAAAAGTTTTTCAGTTTCGACGATGCATGTCTCATTCATAGATAATAGCTGTGTGTTTAAACTTTGCTTTAATAAAAACATATATCTATTGGTGTTACGTTGCAGTTCCCGTTCTAGGTCCGAAGAGCAAGAGCGTCCGCGAACGAATATGTACTGTAGCCAGCAAAGGAGTATATTGGAAAGAAATGTCAGACAAGAGCTCATTTATAAAAATTATAAAGAGCCCTGGGGCACATCAACATAGACTTGAAACCGTCAAAGACAACATGAATTGAGCGTTCCGAAAGTTGATTTCTAAACCATAAAAGATTGATTGACGTAGGTACGCTTTGAACCTGCTGCTACGGAAACTGTGCTGCCAGTCATTTTCGTGTTTCGAGATATTTCATGAGCTGATAATTTATCAGCGTTTCCATGACCTTTGCACGAGAGTGCAATGGTTCTGAAAGAGGAGAAAGAAGAAGATTCACGTTTTTAGGGACAGGCTGGAAAAATGCTGTTTTCCATCAGCTTTAGAAAGTCCTAAAGAATAGGACCAACGGATTTGGTTATGTTGAGATCTGTACTCTTGCTACTACTATTGAAGATTCGACACACTCAAGTGTAGGTGGAGACAAAGCACAATCAGGAAGTGTTGAGCTAGCCGTAAAATGTGCAGCAAAAATATTGGCCATGTCCAAAGGGCTAGTACATCATTATAAATGAGCGTTGTAATGGAGGATCAGGCAGAACTTTTGATGTTTTTGACGAACGACCACAAATATTCACTATTTTGTACTATATTTTGCTTCAGTTTGTGGTCGTATTGAAATTTCACATGCTTAAGAAAGACGTTGCAGCCATTCATGACTCATTTGAACTTTTTTCGGTTTCCCTTTATCGTGTTGGTCTTGTTGGACCGAAAAACACTTCTCTTACCCTGACAGCCTCTTCACAGTTCAAGTACAACCATGCTTTTTCTATCGGTTTGATACACTTCATCCGATGAGGGATAAATGATCTCATTCCAAAGATAATAACAGTGGCATCCACATTCTTATCGAGTAAACATAACGACTAGTTAAAATTCCTAAAGAAGCTGTTAAGTTGCATCCAACAGGCTTTCTCGTTTTGTCATACGTTTTTATAGGAATCTTTTCTTCGTACGAACAAAATTTATGAAAAATTAGCTGATATGACACAGTGGTCCGACGAGTCTTGAAGGGAAAACACATCGACTTTGTACTTATCAGGGTTGGGAATTAAAAACAAGTCCATCGTTTTGGCGGTATGAAATTGAATGTCTAAGCTGGGTCAAGTTATTTTCGGCAGCAAAGATCTCAACATATCGTCATTCGAGTTTTGTCTGTCCAGAATGTCGTTGAAAGTCAAATTGCTGTCCAGTTTCCATGTAATTTTAGCCACATGAAATTGAACTCCGGATTCCAACAGGGATACATTGTGGTGGAGTTTGGTGAGTACATCACTACGCACGTTAATGGCGAGGCCGCTTTTTCTCTCTTTTTTCGAGGTTACGATCCGGAGTAGAAAGATCACAACCCTCCCACTTCACAGTGGGTTTGCTGGTTTGACCTCAGGAAGTATAGACAGGCTTCCCTGTTTCGAATCACTGCGTCACTGAGGCCAATCAAATGCTGGTGTTTTTGCATTTGTGTCATCCAGTTGTTTTTTGGTTTGCCCTTTTTGAGCGTTTGTGTAGGAACGTTGATTGATATCGCCTTTTTAACGGGGTTCAATAGATCTCCCCTGTGATAATGATGATGATGCTTGTGATGGGTTCTTCTACATGAAGGCTTCCTCGAATCTTCGAACTTCTTATTCTATTAGGCTTTCTTACTCCAGCTGTCATATGAAGTATCTTCATCTCAGTTGCCGTTAATTTGCCATCATACTTTTTGTACATTCTCCAGCATTGTGAACCGTATGTGAGCGCCTGACGTACAACTAAGGTGTAGATTCTCCCTTTCAGCTTAGGGGACATTTTTCAATCATAGAAAATAGCAAAGTTTTCCCATCCTACACTTATGCGATGATTGATATCATCATCATAAGTTGCTTCGCTAATGATGATAGATCCTAGAAATCTAAACTTTTTGAACTTGGGAAGCAATTTTCCATTCAAGTTAATGTAGTAAATGTAAGTAGGCAGCGTAGATACTCGCCTTTTTTAAATTAATACGGTATCCATATTCCTTTCAAACATCCACACTTACATCAAGTGCTCGTTGCATTTTTAGTGTAAATTTTTTAGTTGCCTGAAAAAAGAATGCTTTCGGGCAAGGTTGGGAGTGAATGCCGAACCTTCCCATTGGGAAGCCAATATACTATGACTTGAGCCACGGTCACCCACATCCACGAATACAGCAATTAAAAATCGGGATGAATCTACGTCTCTCCAGTGCTTTTAATCATGATGTTTCTCAAGGATCCGTTCTTGGGCCTATCCAATTTTTAATACACATTAATTTCATGCTGGCATTACCTTTTAATGGAAAAGCTAAAGCCTTTGCTAGTAATCTGAAAAATGCATATTCCTCAATCAAACTTTTTAACTTAGGAGCTGATATTAAATATGATATGCATCGTCTAAGGTTTTGGTTCGCTGAACAAAAGCGAGTACTTAGCAACAAAATAAAACTTATGTGAGTAATGATTTTCAGTCTAAGTTCACAAGAATAACCTGATATTGATTTCATAGTCCAAGCACCAGACAAGTTCTTATTGTCTGTGTGCTCTGCTAATTGCTGTGAGACCACCTTTAACGCTAAGTCAAATTGTTGTGACACTTGTTTTAGAGTGGAAAATGTGGATCACTTCAAATATATTGGAGTGACAATCGATCGCAAAATGAATTGGTCCAAACACTATTCAATTTTAAGGCAATATTTTTTTTCCACCATTCAATGTTTTTATCGCCTCAGCAATATCTTAAAAACTACTTATTTTGCTATTTTCCATTCAAAACTACAACTACAGCAGTTGATTGTCCTGCGACAGTACGCCATAAGGAAAGCCTGCAAGTGCACTTGAACAGCCCAATCTTTAGAACTTTTTAGATTACTTAAATTTCTTAGGTGGGACACTTATTTTGTTATAGGGTATTGTATATGAGATGTGGTTATATGCAGAGTCCAATATCTGACGGATATAGTTTGCATAAGAATATACAATAGGTACATGGGTGACCAGATAGCGATGATAGTTTTTTTTCCAATTGTTATGTAAGGTTACCAATAACATCCAGCTGTCAAAATATTCAATAAAGTTTGCATTTCATTATGCATCTTCTTACCCTTGCCGATGGTGCAGATATTATCGAAATTACGGCTCAGTTGTAAACACCCAAAGTAAATTTAGTCGTGAGCTCGGTCGTTATCATGACTTAAATGTGCAGGCAATTCGTCGCACTGTGGAAAAGTTTGATCATGAGTACACTCTTTTCGATCTTAAGCAACCAGCTATGCAGAGATTGGTGCGAAAAGAAAAAAAGATAGCCGCCAAAGCGGCCAGTATCAAAGAAGACCCAGAAATGCTGATTCGGCGCCGATCATCTGGATTGGGCATCGGCAGATAATCAACCTGGCTTATTTTGTGGTTGGATTTGGGCCTACATCCGTATAAGATTATGCTGACGCAAGAATTGAAGCCGAACGACCATAGATTATTAGGCCAAAAAATCATCTTCTCGGACGAGGCCCATTTTTGGCTCAGCGGCTATATCAAAAAGCAAAATTGCCATTATCGAAGCGAACACAATTCACAAGTGTTCGGCCAAGCATCAATGCATCCACAAAGATTGACTGTTTTGTGCAGTTTATGGCATAGAGGCAGCTTATTTCTTTCGAAATGAGGAAGGAGACACCGTTACCGTCAATGGTGTCAGATATAAAGTGTTGGTAATGGACTTTCTGTGGTTAGAGCTCGACAACATCAATATATCCGAGCTGTGGTTACAAAAAGATGGCGCTACATGCCATACAAGCGACGCAACGCTCGAAGTTGTTTTTTTCATATACCTATATATTTTTTTAGTTTGATAGTTATGTTTTTTAAGATGTTTACCCCACAACTTAAGACTTTATTTGAAATGAAATTAACACTTTTATTTAAATATCTAATGCCACTAACTATTCTCTGTTTTATTGTCCGAATAAATATAAATTGGATCTCATATATCGAATAATTCAAAGAAAAATGGACTCGAAGGATGAGTACATGTTTCAGAACCGTTTAAAAGTAAAGTAATTGCAGTAGTAAGAGGGTTAAAGAAAATGGTCAAATATCGCATATGATAACGCACTACTACGCGTAGCGAAGACCGTAAACCATCTGTTGAACTGACAAGGAAAAGCGGAGTTTTTATCAAAATGTCTTCAGAATATCAAAGATCAAACACAAAATTAACGCAGTCAATAAGACAAGAAAAGAAAAAAAGTTGACGGATAACTTTTGAACATTTTTTAAAATGAATAGCAGAATTTTTCAACCATACAAATAAACTTGAAAATTATGTTAATTATGAAATAATAACCAAACACAGTCTAAGTACTATTTTTTACAGAGTCATAATTCTTTTAATAATAGAATTTATTATAAAGCTCAAAATGACTTGAATCAAAGCATATTATATTTGAATCAATATTCGAAAATAATGACGGAATAGTCAATGTTTATGCAAACAGCCCTTACCGCTAATGGTTGTATGAAAATATTTTCTCTGAAAATATCATATTTTTCCCAGGTCTTCAATTGATTTTCCATACAACATTTTCAATACATCAAAAGTAAATAGCCCTCACGTTCTACAAGGCACAGACAAATACCATAGACAGCAGACAAGTACTCGCAGCAACACCCGTTAAATTGATGACCAACACTTTAAATTGAACCCGAACACGCATATTTAAGTTGCCTCGATACTTCTTATATAGATTTAAGGTGTGTTACCTACTCAAATGTATCGCATCTGTGAATTTCACCCCAGCGGATGTAAATATTAAAGTATCGAGAACTCACCTTGGGGGAAATTTTAACGCTGGTCACTCCATACTTATGCCCAATCAACGGTGATATATTTAAATCTTCAACGAATCCCGAACCAGCTTCCCATTTCCAAATTCGAATGGTCTTATCACTGTCAGAAGAAATCAGAGTTTGTCAATCTACTTGATTGTAATTCAAAACCAATTAAAGACAACGCACCTAGATCCGGTAACCAAAAGAACATTGCCCCAAAATTCAAGGCAGGTAACATCTTTCGTATGAGCTTTTAGCTCTTGCAAAATACTGACATTCTTTGCCACTAACTTAGACATTATTGACTTTAAATTGCGACTTAGATTCGTTACTAATCGTAAAAATAAAAACAAGGCACAAATCGTTACTTTAAGCTAATATATCCTTACACGTTCGTTTCCGAAAAAAGCAGGATAGACCGCCTAATTTGTGCACATCGTCACTAACCGACACTCCGAATAGAACTAATAAGATCTACCCTTGGTAGGCAGTACGATTGCGAACGAGTTTGACGTTAAATTCATAACATCGACCTAATCAGCGTCATTGTCCAACAAGGAGGACATGGCATCAAATCTACTACGAGTATGGCACATCGAGTCCTTTTATGACCAGTCAAACATTATACGGAGAAAATCAATAAATCCATATGTGCTACGCTGACTTGTACTCATCACTTGTTTGTATTTGTCAAATGTGGAAATAAAATGTTAATTGTTCCTAGACAATAAAGTTATCGGAGGAACTGTGAAGGTGGTTTTTCTTGTATGGTGGTTGTTGGTTCTTGACACCTGCTGATTCTCTCAGGGAAAGAGCCAATGTAGTCGAAAGTTGTTAAGTAAACAACATCAGCTGAGCCATTATTATGCTTTCGAAAAATGGTTTGCAAAGCTACTCATTTAGTAAGCTTTCAAGAAAAATGCACGATAAGCATACCTTTGCCGGCCAGGCAAAGAAAGACATAGAAATTTATTGATTTTATTTTAAGTAGCTTTTCTAGTCAAGGAAAATGACCACTTTGATAATTACAAGGATAAAAAAAAAAAAAAAACACACGCAATAATTGGTAGTACTCAAGTGAGATAACTTTGGTGAATATTGCACTGTAGTTCTTATGGTAGTGGAGACAAGTTGACAAGTTATGACAATGACACTGCATTTTAAATCTGAACATGGTATGAGCGTCATTCATAAAAAGTGCCAGACCCAATGTATAACACCCGTTTTAATGAACTCCTTTATACTTATCCATATAAATGTACAGTCGGGAATGGACAAGGGTCTCTAGAATAGTTCTCTACGTTTGGGTATAATCCCCTTCAAACCCGCTCAAAAAGTTGGTTGAAGTTACATTTACATAAATTAATCTCACCGTCTTTACAACGCCGTAATGTGCATTCGAATGCTTGTCGGACAGGAGCGTTCTAAAGACCTTGGACCCTTCTGAACATATAAAAAATGCCATATTCCTAGTAAAGGTCGTTGTTGCATCCTCTACACAAAACAACGTGCAAATGGGACTTATAAGTATACAAAGGGGTAGATTGATTGATTGTTGATTCAGTTATGTTATATCTTTATATCTTTATATACAGGTCATCCACTTAGTGCCGGAAAAATTTTCCTTGGAACTACTTCATTTATAATAAATTTATATTCAAATTAGCGCGATTTAGCTGATATATGTGACAACGCTCTATACTAAATGTCACTAAATTTCTTTATATAACATCTTCCTTGATTAGGTCAGTCAAAGTTTATTTACTCACAACCCTCTCCAGTTGGTAAGTCAGTTGAAGTCCCCTTCTATTGAGTTGTGCCTCTGTATTGGATTTGAAGACTCTGTGAGTCGGAACATCGCTCTACATATCCCAGCCATCTCAGGCGTAGTTTTCTCATTGGATTATCCTCCAAAGCCCGACAAAGAAACGGGATAAAATATTTTTCGAATGATTTTACTCTGCCTGACAGATCGATCTTAAGCTTCGTCGGCGTTATAGAATCTACCAAAAAAGTTTTCCCATTATCTCTTAGCACCGACTATGACTTAACCTCTAGGTTTCCTTCTTCATCTCTACAGGGCTTTTCAGTACGGGTCTTCATGCCTCCACATGTTCTTCTTACCTGGTGGTAAAACTTCCGTACATTTTTTTCGGGATAAAACCACTCAATATCTTCGATCCCGCACTTCTCGTGCTCTTTTTTCTTCTTCTGGAGAAGCCAATGTTCTTCCCGTCACTTCTGTTCGTAGACCTAATGTGTGGCTCTCGTTCTTCGTTACAGCGTCGCTTTATAGGCTTCGGGATATGTGTTCGGTAAAGATTCTCTCGGTCACTTGCGATTGCAGCTTTTCTACATTATATCTTTGCAGAGCAGTTCTTCTTTGTTGTGGTGCTTGAGAAATCCACAATCGCACCTTGGCTGCAACAAGGTGGTGATTCAAGTCAATGAATATTCGGACGTCCAGAATACTGGAGACATGCTTAATCGCAATATGATCAATTTGATTCAGCGTTTGATGATAAGGAAACCGTCATCCCCCTTGTGTATATTGAGATGAGGAAAGCATGTGCTTGCTTTAGCCATATTTCGTCCCGCCGGAAAGTCAATAAACCTAAGTCCGTTGCCAGACGTGGTGTCGTGTAGGATATGCTTTATTCATTTCTAAAATATGAATAGAGGAAAGTATGTATGCCTAACGAATGGGATCTCAGCATTATTTGTCATATCCATAAGATGAAAAATCCAAAGGCTAAATCCTTCAAAAGTCTTGGAATTTTTCATAATAGGAAGAACACAGAAAGCTTTTAATGGAGTGTTTGCAACTATTGAAGTAGAAGCGTCGAGGATGGGCTTAGCGGTCAACGAAGGAAAAACAAAGGCGGACGCATAAGTTTGGCATCACTTTCACGGCATTTCAGAACAATAAAAATAAAAAAACCGTCCATTGAACTGTCATCCACTGTCAAATGAAAACTTGACAACAGTTCCACACAAGAAGAAATGTCATTTTCCTATAACTTCCCTCCGTATAGGTATTTTTCTCAATAGACAATGGGTGCAGTTTCCCTTTTGTAATTTTCACTTACTTCCTGTAACTAGCAGTATGTTTGGACAATTCTTCCATACCAAAATAAAGCCGATAAAATAATCGACTGTGTGAATGTAAATTTCTTCGCCTCTAATCAGAATGTGCAAGTGAAAACAACAAAAAGATTTTACCCCTGCGCCCGTCGGATTGAATCGAACAAAAATCGTTTCTTAATTATTTTTTTTCCTATTTTTTCCGTGTGTTGTCTTTTACTTTTGGAGTTTAAACAAGAAAAATCAAAAAAAAAGTACAACACCAAAAGGAACTGAAGACAAGACAAATCTGGAATAATAATCGACGTGTTATTGAGTTGAATTCACCCCGCAGTTATCAGAAACAGCCGTCAAGATTGATAAAATCAGGGCAACGATGGTCGGTACACCGGCCAAGCAAAAATACTCATTTACCAGCTATGTGAACTCGTCGAAGGTGGGTAAATAGTATGAATATGTAATGCGGGATAGTGATTAGCGCACCCCAAAAATATTACCCTTCATTCGTATTGTCGAAATGAGGCTTATGTCTCTATGGTATCCCGTGAGACTGTCTATTTTGTATCTCAGGCGAGCGCTATAGATTTACGTACTCAGGTTGTGTGTTGATATCATAATTAATTACTTCCGCATCCCCTTTTTTTGCGCAATTTATCTATTGTCTAGTAGCGTCAATGTATGAAATGTAAATATCTCTTTTCTGTGTGCAGGAGCTGAATGGGTGTGAAAATCTACGAGATCTGCAGAATCTTAAACCGAAGCTACTTGCAGGTACGTGTGCTTTGTTTTGCGTCTCACATTCTCACAGCAAACACGAAACGGTTGGTTTTTGTTTTGTTTTGTTTTGTTTTGTTACAGACGAACTGGAAGTTGCATCCGCCCCTGTTTATATGTACCCGCCGACATGTAAAATATCCGATGACAACTTTAATGAAGCTATATTGGGATTGCTAACGGTGACAAATTTTAAATTGTCATTCAACGCATACAATCCCAATGAGGTAACTACATAAATAATCATGCTAAAGCATCACTTCACTCAACTTTTGTGTACATTTGTGTACATATCTGCATTTCAGCAACAAGGAGCGTATCAAGAGAATCTTTTTCTCGGCAAAAACGATGTCACCCTGAATAACATCGATGAGATCTATCAGATTGTCGACAAGAAGAAAAAATTACTCGTACCAGAGCAGAAGATAAGCTCAAGGATAGAGGCTCTTCACATTATCTGCAAGGTTAGTTGGCACTTCAATCTTTGAATTTACTCGATTTTGTATCTTATTTTTGCAGAATTTCCGATTGTTGAAGTTCTCCTTTAAGAACACAGCTCGTGATCAAGGAAAAGTTATTGCATCGGCTCTGGCGAGATTTGCATATCCATCACGGCATGACTTGTCGTTCGCCTTCTGCTTCAAGTGAGTAGTAGCCTTTGGCTTTTTGGAATCTGAGCGCAATTACAAATTTTGTTTATTTGCCTATTTATTTTATATTTTCTCTTGAATTTTGACCGCAAGCAGAGTTCGAAGGTAAAGTAAATGACTTTACGTGAAAGTAGGATGTAGGAACGATTATTTTTATTTGCTCATCGGGGATTTTTTTTTTTTTTTTTTTTTTTTTTTTTTTTTTTTTTTTTGTTGGGGAACTATCATAATTTGTAATTACTAGTGACGCATAGAATATGAGGTCAACATTGTTCAGTATTTTGGCTTTTAGTATAGAGTCATGCATGGAAGAAGACGTCATTGGTCAAACTTAAAAAATGTTCAATCATTTTATCGCACTTTACGTTAGTTGATATGATAAAATACTTTGGTAGCGGTTAGGTGATATTGTTGCTTTTTAATTTATGATTCTTGGTGTAAGTGTACTTGGAACTTTCTGTTGTGCAACACTAGTTGGTGGCATCCGAAGCTCAACAACGTAAAGTAATAACACTCTAGACTTGATAAAATACTGAGCCCATGGGCATCTTGTACCAAACATCAGTAAGATGTAGAGAATATTTACAAATCTACATTTGTTGAACTTCAATTTGTTAACACCTAAACCTAGCCAGTAAAAATCATTAAATACCTTAACATCGTGTTGAGAGAATCTGATCCAGAATTTGGTATGGGGTATCCTTTCCATTGACCTCGCTCCCATCTTCTTCAATTTTATTCCTAAACTCTCAAAGTCACTATATCCAGGTAGTGGATACATACTATAGTGATTGCTATAGGTCAGGATAGGAGAGGATGCCTTTAGTAGGACAGATGGTAAACATAACCTACACGACACCATTTCTGGCAAAGGACTTAGGCTTATGACTTCCCAGACCGAAACAATCCATCATCCTAATACAAATAAAGCGATATAGCGGTTTAGATTTATAAAACGCTAAATCAAATTGATCACATGGGGGTGAACGTAAGACATACCTCCAGAAAGAAAGAACATCGTTTTCTTCTGAAGAAAAAAGAGCATGAGGATTAATATTGAGAGGTTATACTCTAGGAATAACGTACGGAACTTTTACCAACAGGTAATAAGAACGTATGAAGGCAAGAAGACTCGTACAGACGCCTAAAGAGATGAAAAGGGAAACATTCTAGTTGGGTCACATTTGGTGCTGAGAATATGAAAACACTTTTTGGGCAGACTAACGACGACGCAGCACAACATCCCACCGCCGACCAGAGTAAACCATTCAACTTAGACAATGATCACCAAAACTTGCCTCCACCTAAAAAAATTAAAATAAGGATAGCAGTATCTAAGCTGAAAGCTAACAAAGCAGCTGTACATGACGGCTTACCGACTGAAGTATTTAAAACTGCTGAAAATGACTGTGGTAAGCATGCACGAACTCATTTCTTAAATCTGGTCAGAAGAGTGTTGACTGATGAATGAAAACGCAGTATCGTTTCCGCTATCCACAAAAGGAAACCTCAATTGCACTAGCTATAGAGGTATAAGTCTCTTCAACATCGGATACAAGATCTTATTGTACATTCATCATTTATTATGAATGTCTGAAACCCTTCGTCAACATACTGTTTGGCCCCTATCAATATCAGAAGAGTCCACAATCGACCAAATCTAGACGAAGTGTCCAAGGAATAATGAATAATGAAATACAAAATAGGTAAAAATTTTTAACAATTATAGATATTAAATTAGTTTCAATATATTAACTTGTTATTTGGAAAGATTAAGCTCACTAAATTAACAATTAAGAGATTTAATCTTCTACAGACAAGCCAATAGTTTCGCAAATACTTAAAGAATTTGTAAAGAGTTAAGATAAACAAATAAATAATAACTTCCGTAGATTCTGAAAAAAAAAACTCAAGAAAATTAAAATACATAACCACAATCTTTTCATCGATTTTAAAACCGCATATGACAGCATTTATGTAGTGCCATGTCTCGTTTTGGCCTCGCTGCTAAGCTCGTCCGTCGGTCAGAATGACTGTTGAGAACGCTTCTGCTCCGTCAAGGTCGGTAACGAATTAACCGAGACCTTCGATGTCAAAAAAGGTTTTATATATGTCATATGACTCCTTTAACATCACACTTGGACTAATTGGACAGAACATCACAGACGACAGCTATAATAGCGAGGACTTTATGTACCTCGGCTGTGCTATTTATTCTGCCAACAACATCTTAGCAAAAATAAAATGAAGAATCACTCTTGCCAATCGCCGTTTATTTGGACTAAGAAGGCAATCGAGTAGTAAGGCCCTATCCCGAAGAACTAAGGAGACTTTATAAAGGACCTTGATCATCTCAGTCCTAATTTATGACGCTTAAGTATGGTGTCTATCGAAGCGGATGCAGATATCCTCAGTCGTTTCCAGAGGAAAATTCTTTATCCAATATTCCATCCCGTTTGCATTGATGGGCTTTGGAGGAGAATATTCAACGACGAGCTGTACAGCGACATCTAAGTAGTCAAAAAACTGCGCGTCAGTCGCCTACGATGGCTAGGACATATAGAGCGAATGTATACCCATGCTCCGATCGGCAGTGTTTTCGAATCTAACCCGTATGGACAACGCAGTAGAGGAAGACCTCACCTTAGGTGGGGCGCACAAGTACAAGGGGGTCTCAATCGACTGGGTGCGTGCAACTGGCGTTAACTAGCTAAAAACCGGACTGACTAGAGGGGCTTATTAGTTGAGGCCCAGCTCTTTTTAAAAAATAGTGCCTTTAATGTTGGGTTAAAATTTTTACTCAGTTTTCTCAAGTATAATACATATTAAATAAGTCAGATGACAGGGCTGGTTTTTGAAATAGATCAAGAGAGTCTGCCATGTTGGTTCTGAAATTTATAGAGCAGCTCAACCAGCCTGTAACTCACTAAAATTGACTTTAACACTAAAATTACATAAAAAAACGAATGAAAGCAACGCTTAGTTTTCCTGGATAAGTCCATCTCAATATTCACAGATTGTGAAACCATCCCAAGATGTTGGAACTGGGTTCTCTGAGGTCCTCTGCATATGTCAACCCTTCGGCCTAGCCATATTTTGTAACGTATTCCAACTCGAAGTCTCAACCGATTATCAGGCCGCTGCTTAGCTCAACTTGAATCCAATGTCCTCCCAACGAACGCCCAAGCAACGATCAGATCTCTAACGTGAAACACGAATGTGTTTAAAGATTAGCGCCTTACTCTAAACGATATAGGTAAACAGAACAGAATCACAGTCTGTTGGGTCTCGGACATTCGGATGTCCTATGGAACTGTGTTACTGATGAACTCACCAGGCTTGGATCCTAAGGAACAAATAATAACATAAATCCAATAATGTCCTACGCGGTTCTATCGAGGAATCTGCGAATGTAAATGTCACAAATGCGCTCTAGCGGTTAAACTAATTGGCCTGAAGCTTAAAGTTAAAGTTAGCAAAAAAACAAAATCCACATTACTGCAATCTACATTATAACGTCGTTATAGAGTATACTGTCGATATAATGTCAACATAATATAACCTGTGCATAGTCGCAAGAACCGTAGAGCACAATCTATTGGTTACAATCCGCCGACATGCTGTTTTACGCGGTTAGTTGGACAGTTTTTGATTTTGCTGATCAAATAAGAACCGAGGGCTGGAAATACTGAAATGGTTTTGCCTTGGGAGTTGATGTTCGCTCTTCATTGTCTCCACATTAACATAGTCGCTGTATCTTAACCTTTGCCATTACACACAATGTATTTTGGTATAGTTCATAGCATTCACGGTTATTTCATCCTCTTCATTTGCATCACTCTTAAGTATCTGCTCTGCATTTCTTAAACTTAAAGTTGTACCACCATGTTCTACGTGCATCATCCATGCAAACGATGTCATTTTAATACCAGAGTACTCTTGAAAGTATAAATCTTCTGTATTGTCTGTCAAGGTCTTTTGGTTAAAATTTAATTACCTTTTTCAGTAGCATCACACCATCGAACATAACTTTCCATAGATGGGGACCAAAAGCAGATCAACTATCGCCAAGTGATCAAGGTTTAGAGCAATCTCTACACCAAAATAAGTTGCATGGTTCGGCTAAACGACACCGGTATACACTTTTTTAATAAACAATCAAGTTTATGCTCCTCATATCCCCGTGCTATTGTCTATTGTGTAATTTAGTGTCTGCTGAACATTATTTGTCTCCCCTTAATAAACCCAAAGTGCATATATTATTTGTCTCCCTCATAACCCATAGCTGCAGCTATTTTTTTTTTTTTTTTTTTTTTTTTTTTTTTTTTTTTTTTTTTTTTTTTTACATATTTAAAACATACATACATGATGGAATTATATTTTACGTTTAACTAGGGAACACTATTACAATACGGTGAAATCTTCAGTAACCATGTACACCAGCAGAAACGATTGGACAAGGGAATTAATTCGGTGTGGTGCAACAGAATGGCGTGTACTTTCAGCCGAATCAGTACAAGAAGGTAGTGGTCTTCCAATGAATTTCGTCATACCGAAATGTTATAGTGTGGAGAAATTCACCGAAAACTTTTCTGCGTTCTGTGATTGCCGAAGCGCTTTTTGGGTAAATATTCTAATTAAGCTTGTCATCACATATAACATGGTTTGAAATATTGGTTTATTTGCAGGTTTATAGTTATGGCAACGCATCACTCGTACGTATGGGTGAACTTAAACCAGAACTACAGGATACTACAGTAGAGAACGTAACCCTGGAATTAGTTCGAAAATGTGATCCAGATCGAAAGCCGCCGGAGATAATGAACCTAGCCGAACGGCTGCCAAGTATTCAAGATATTCAACGGGGTTACTTGAAGTTGAGACAACTTTGCACACCCGATAGTCCACGGCAGTTTATCGTGCAAGAGTCCAAGTACCTTACCTATCTGGAGAAATCTAGTTGGCTTTTATACGTATCAATTTGTCTAAGTAATGCATCCGAAGCAGCGGCGTTCCTGCGAAAAGGAACTACAGTTGTGCTGCAAGAGAATAACGCCCGCGACATGTGTTGTGTGATATCTAGCTTAACACAAATTCTGTTGGATCCTCTATTTCGTACAATTGATGGATTTCAGTCGCTGATTCAAAAGGAATGGGTTGCTTTGGAGCATCCATTTCTTGATCGTCTAGGTCATATTTTTGAAGCAGAATCAGATAAGCAGTCACCTCTGTTGCTACTCTTCTTGGACTGTGTATGGCAGCTATTGCAACAATTTCCCGAGGAATTTGAGTTTAGTCAAACGTATTTAACAACAATTTGGGATTCGGCTTTCCTGCCCATATTCGATACATTCCAATTTAATACGGAATTTGAACGTTACCAAGCAACAAGGGTGAGTTTTTTCCATCACTTTGAAATATGAAACAACAATCATTTAATATTGATTTAGGATCTAAAACTGGTATTGCGACCAGTGTGGGACTGGAGTGAACAATTTGCCGACAAAGACAAGGTATTCTTTACGAACCCCTTCTACCAGAAACGGCCAGAGGCTTTGAGCCGAAAGTCTGTAGCGATTCCACCAAACGCAATACTCTTACCGGGCTTGCAAAAACCCGGCCAGAGATTCACCATCAATCCGAATTTGTTTTCTACTCAATCAACTGTACCAAAGGTATGTTATTACATTGGAGCACAGAATAATTTGGTAAATATTAATTTCTATTTAAGGATCGCTTTCTTGAGCCACGGCATAATATAAGCCAACTGGAAGTGTGGGAGCAATGCTATTATCGATGGATTCCTATTCTCGAAATAAAATCAGGCGGATTTCCCCAGATAGAGCTATTCCACAGGCTTCTACTTAATAACATTAGCAAACTACAACGAGCTCTCGAGACACGCGACTTTGATGAACTTTCCGAAGTTGGTTGGTCCCCAGCAGCACCAACTAATTTAGCACCTCCTACTACATCGTTTGCAGCTACAGCAAGCAGTAGTCAAGCGAACTCAGATGACAACGAAACTTCTGCAACGGTACAACTTAGAGAAAAATCGAATAATACAACTCCAACGAATAGCCCTACACGTCTGCAACAGTGTATACCAACAATCACATCATTCTTCCCATTTAGCACGTACACCGGTGATTCATCGCAGCTAACTGACATTCTGACGAATAGCAATGAGCTCATTCTGGAGGGGTCTATCATGGAAAGGCTATCCATTGCGCAATTGCCCGACTAAAATGGAAGAGTAGTAGTACACATTAACCAAAACCCGTAGTACACATTTTAAACCCTAACTAACGACCGCAAAATTCCAAAAAAAAAAAAAGAACTAAAATTTTAATTTTTACCCGCTTTAGGAAGCAGACTTCAAAGATAGTATTATTTACTTTGTTTCTTGTTTTGTTCAATATCATTTGCAATTTGGTTTTTAATGTTAGCAAACTCGATGAAACTAAACACTAAACAAATCCACACGAGTGATTAGCGAAGAAAAAATTTTTGAAGAGTTAAAGTATTTTTTTTTTTTTTTTTTGTATTTTTTAAATTAAATTTAAGTAAGGTAAAACCAACTAGAAAACAAAGCCTTAATATTGAGTAAACATTTTTTTGTAAACAACATTCATAGACGCGTACGTATATCTAGAATTATTATTATTATATAAAGTAAAAAATTCTTTTCATTTTTAATTGAAAAAATGTACATTTACTTAGATAGAAATTGTTATTTATACAGTATATACATTGAACGAAGTATTTCTTTTATATATATTTTTAGCATTTTGCATTTGATTCGTAAATGAAAAAGGAGAAAACATATTTACAGCCATAAACCATAAGCCGGCACACCTAAACAACTAGACGTAGTTACACCTTTTTTTATAAATTACGATGGCTCCGAATATAACTCACATGCACTCTATAATTTTTGATATTTTATTTCTTAAGCATTCTATATATATATACTAATTTTTAGTTACCTTCATTTATCTAGATGCGAGTGTTTTTTTTTTTTTTTTTTTTTTTTTTTTTTTAATTTTAATTTTATTATTTTTACTTAGAGGAAAAGTGTTTTTTTTTTTGTGTGTGTTTATTTTGATTTAAAACACCAGAAACATATATCAGCAGATAGTTATAATATTTAAAAATATAATGGAAAAAGGAATATAAGGAACAACAACATAATAAATAGTTTAAGCCAACAAACTACAATACATATACTATATAGAAAGGAAATAAAAATTAAATAAATTAAACATGTTACGTACAAGCTCTTATTATCATTATTATTATTATTATGACTATACTCTAATCCTTATTTATTTGTTACTGTTGAAATAAAAACATTATAAAAATTTTAAATTTGACACAATGATTTTTAATTTACTATTAGGCAACAGCTTACCAGTTTATTCGAAAAATGTAAAAATAAAATGCAAAAGCGGCGCTACTGTAGTTTGCCGATGGAACTACTTATATAGGGTGATTCATCGTAAGGTTTGATTTTCAATAGGCCTTTTTTGACAGATTAAGCGTGACTCCTATCAAGCTGCTTCGTCATTTTTGTTCAGTATCGTTTGGCAAGTCTTCATGGAAAGACTCACACCACAACAGCGTCTCCAAATTGTTCAGCTGTATTACGAAAATCAGCGTTCGGTGAGAAATGTTTTTCGTGCGATTCGAGGAACTAACGGTGCGCATAATCGACTTACTGAAAGCACTATTGCCAATACCATTCGCAAATTTGAGTCCCAGTTTACATTAGTGGATAATACTCGACCGGTTCGACCACATCCAGCACGTAGTAAAGAGACTATAGCAGCTATAGCTGAGAGTGTACGCGAAGTCCTTGACGAATCGATTCGTCGTCGTTCTCAGCAGCTTGGCTTGGCGTATTTTACGTGATGATATCTCCTTAAAAGCATAGAAAATTCAACTTTTGCAAGAATTGCAGCCAGGCGACTTGAATTTGCGTCATATTTTCTTTGAATGGGTTCTGGAAAAACTCAATGAAAATCCGGCGTTTTATCGTGAAATTTTGTTCAGTGATGAAGCCCATTTCTGGCTCAATTGATACGTTAATAAACAAAATTGCCGTATTTAGGCTGATGAGCAAACCGAAGATCTACCATTACATCCAGTAAAAACAACGGTATGGTGTGGTTTATGGGCTGGTGGAATCATTGGTGTATATTTCTTCAAAAATGAGGCAAATCAGAATGTTACTTGATTTGCACATGCACATGTTAACGGACTATGTGCTTATTGAAATTCAAGTACATAGTCTCGGTGAGCTCTGGTTTCAACAAGACGGCGCTACGAGCTACACAGCATGTGAAGCAATGGATTTGTTCAGAAATCATTTTAGTGAACACTGAATTTCACGTTTTACTACGGTAAATTGGCCGCCTAGATCGTGCGATATCACACTTGTGGACTATTTTAACTGGGGATATATAAAATCTCAGGTCTTTAGGAATAAGCCAGCTACGATTGACAGACATAGTGGTGGCCAAAATTTACATGATTTCATTTTCAAAAAATTAATGCCATGAATTGTTCTTTTAACCGATAATAAACATTTTTAGTTCAATTTCAAATTTATGTGTTTTATTTAACATTATAAATCTCACGATGAATCACCCTATATTATTAATTTCTTCTTTTTGCCATGGTAAAAATCTCAGCGTGATAACTTGACTTAGTAGCCAACAGCCATGTTATTTTTTTTTTTTACAAAAGAACAATTTAACATCATTGTTTAACATTTAGTTTAATTTAACATTCAAATCTGTATTAAATTTGATAAAACCGCCACGGTAATGTTTCAAATGTTGAAATCTGCGTATAGTGATTAGTGTTTGAGTCTAAACAAATTTGAATGGTATTCACTGTTCAAAACCGACCGACAGTTGTTGGAAGAGGGCGCCTCACCACTTTTAATAGTGAGGATGGAATATTGGATATATGATTGGAAAATGCTGCTAAGTCTTAAGGTGCTTAAAGATTTCTATTTTTAAAATTAGTGGATTTAATTATTTGTGTCATTGCGATTGATAGTGAATTCCAGAGTCTGACGGGTTAGAAGTTGGAATTATTAAATTTGCAGTTTGTGTGGATTGCGTAATATGCAATTTTTAGATGAGATATGAAGGTTTTCCAGTTTTACCAATGGTATATATTGCATCAATTTTCGAAGAATTTCTGTATATTATTATATTATATTTTATTATATATTTTATGCTAGTGTGATATGGTCATTGAAGACAACAGCAATTGATGGAAAAAATATGAATCTAGTGTGCATTATACAGGATTAAAAATTTAATAAGAGAAACCAGGAAAGTTTAAACAATCACTATGAATTGTGATTTATTTGGATTAATTAAGAGCCCTCTTTGCGACTAATTGTATATTTTTAAGAGACCTACATTTATTCTGCAGACCAAATCTTCAATTAAGCCGATTGTATTGATAAATGCAGTGATACGTCGGAACACGCACTAAAAACAGAATAAAAGAGGACCTAGTATTCAACCTTTAGGGACACTACACACTAGTTTTTCAGACTTTGATAGTCTAAAGCTTTAAACCCTCCAAGACCTGAAAGGTAATTCTTGGTCCACTTTTCAGTGAGACCGCCGATCATTGAGAACTTTTCCTGTTTAGCGATATCGTAAACTGACGGTTTATCAGCAGATTTGCAGAAGATTTGCCTTGCCTCAAGAGCTGGCAGTTGGAATGCCCTTAGAATGAGGCATAAGGCAAAGTTTCCGATATCATTGATGAACGAACAAAACATGTTACTACCTTTCGGACATTGTAATATTTTTTGCTTCACTATTAGCCTCACTAAAGCGTTGCCGCCATTTCTGGTTCGTGTTAGATTTTTTTCGGTTTTTTTCTGTCGGGCAGGTCTTTTAAGACCTTCTTTTAAGAGACTGACGGTCTCTTTACAGCTCGAGTCGTAACACACCTTTTCTTTTGGTTTGATAATTTTCATCCGATGAGGGATCCTTATCTATTCCAAAGAGAATAGTGTTTTTAATCATATCAGCAGCGGCATACACTTCATTATGGAGAAAACATAACGGCTATACATTGAGGGTATACAAGTCATAGTAGTTAAAAACAAGTCCATGGTGTTGGCGGTAGTTAATATATACATATCAACTCATTTACAAAATGGATAAAGTTGTTTTCCGCAGCGCAGATATTAACACACCGTTCTTCGAGCGTTGTCTGAATTATGTATAGTGAAATCGCATGCAGTAATGATTTTGTTATGAGGATACTGAGATACAATATTTGCACTCGTATAGAGTCAGACAGTACATCAAACTCGTTGAGGATCGAATTTCTGTTCAAGCTTTTTGACGCGATCCCACGCAGTTGCTTGACGAACTCCAAGCCTGAATGCCACAGCTGCTTTATCATTAACACCTGGTGGTTTTCCTGATCAACGTTCAGCTTTTAAATAAAAGCGAACAGAGGTTTAACAATCAGCTTTGATGTGTCCCCAAAAACTCCACACAAATGTTTTTCGGCCATTGGATCTCAAACTCAATATCTTAAGTGTTCTTTTTCTTCACTTATGTTAACGGTTTGTAAGCTTAACAATTATAGACCAACATATGCCAGACTTAACGTAAACCACATACTCTGTGTTAGTCTATTCACAAAACCTGTTTTACGAGTATTAAAGTCGGATTATTTACAAACGGTTACGAACGCATAGAAATTAGAAGTGCATGTGATAAAAAAAAAACATCAGAATTTTACGTTACGCAAAATATTCACAGTTTATTCAAAATGTTGCGGAAAAACGAGTCAGAACAAAAGTGTTTACTTAACTTTTAACATAGTACTTCGTATGGCAATAGAAAAAAGGCAATTGGAGCTTACTTATCAACTTTTGAAATTTTAACTGGTGGTAATGTTTCCTCGATAACGAAGTGGACGCCGATGCTGAAATGATGACAAAGACTGTTCTCTTCGTAATAAGAGTGTTTATCGCTCATCGGATGAAAAGTAGCAAACCAAAAGAAATGGCGTGGTACGACTCGAACTGTAAAGAGGCTCAGTTAGAAGGTTAGAGAAATGTCGGGTCTACAAACCGAAAACGATTGCAGCAACGTCAAACGTCCGCTGATCCAGATGGTATAACTCCCCTTTTTCAGAAGAAGTTTTATTCCACGCTGTCAAAATCACTTTGTAAAGTTTTTCATTAATCCTATTCTTTAGAGAACTCTGTCAGAGCAGATGGAAAGGTGTTTTTCCATCCCGTCCCTAAAAAAGGCAAATCTTCTTTTCTATCCTTCTGCAGACCTATTGCACTTACGTCCCTTTTTCCCAAGGTTATGGAAATGCTGTTTGTATAAAATAAAATGGATTAGAAATTACCTTTCTGAATGGTGAATTCATGTTGTCCTGGATGATTTCAAATCTAATATCGTTCCCGGATATACGTCTTTGCATGAAAGGCAACGCACCACCTCCAGAGTTGAATTTAATGCTCCCAAAAAACAATGCTGTTTACCGTTCTTAAAGCCAAATTTAAACGCCCAACCAATATCTATATATAGCACTTACATGGCCGCAACCGAAAAACTTTCATTGACAACCAACGTTGGAATGACCTGATTTCCTCAAACGATGTAAGAAATATTTCACTCCCTCTGATCTGCCCACATCTGGTCAGGTGCCCCCTAGACCTTTTTTCACTTGCTAGATAAGATTCAAAAGCCTACGATAGAACTCATAGGTGACGCCAATATTACAGTCAACTCTTAAACACCTAATGCTATTTTCACCACTAGTGCTCCACCCAAATTGCCAATGGGTCATTCCATGAAGGATCGACCGACGTTCTGAACAACATCCCTCCGATTTTACTGAAAAGTGGTAGAAATACTCATTGGAGTGGTACGAATCATAAGGCAATATAATTTGCGTGTAACGGAACTTCAAAAATTGGCAAAAAATCAAAATTTATGCTTTCTTTTATATTTAAAAAAATCATAACTTCGGCTCTGCTCATCAGAGTTTTATAAAATATACCTTGTTGAATTCAGGTATATTGGTTGGGTGCGGTAAGTCGTAGGTGGGGGACCACATAGTACCCCGGCGTTAAATCCCGGACCCTACAAATTAATTTGTATCGTTCCCTTGATAATAATAATAAAAATAATAATAATATGTGCAGTCAAAATTGAAGAAGTCTATGTTAAAAATTGCAGAGAAAGTTTTCTCTGTTACTATTGACAATGATGAAGATAATTCCAGAGAGGAAGAATATTTCCATAAAACTACAAGCAAAGACACCAAACTTGTTTTGTTGTCTTTACTTTCAAGAGAATGGAGCGTCGACAAAATTATAGAAAAGTTTCCAGAATCGACAAGCTATATGATCAAGAAATCTAGAAAACTTCAAGAAAATCAAAGCGTTTCATTAACATAATATCAAGCAATTGGTAGAAAGTTTTTACTGTGAAGACGATATCGGGAAAAAAAAGATTACGTATCTATAAAGGTAACAAAAATTTATTTTCTCAGGTTTAAAAATAAGACGTTTTGCTTTTTTGATAGATTGAAAATCAGAAAAAACATTTCCAAAAACGCCTGGTTCTGGCTAACTTTAGGGAGATATATTATAAGTTCAAAGAAGTTCGAAACAGTGTTAAGATTGGATTTTTTAAATTCGCGTCGTTAAGAACAAAGAACTGTATTTTGGTTGGATCATCAGGAACTCATTCCGTGTGTGTTTACACCATCGATCAAAATAGCAAACTAATGTTTGAGGGTAGCAATATATCAAGGCTGATAGAAATCGAAGATAGCCTGCTTAGCTTTGATAATTTGTAACCCTCCTGATATAAATTGTTACTTGGGCAAGTCCCTTAATTGCTCAAACTATTCTAAATTAAGGAGAATCTTTGATACTGCTTTTAGTTGTCACTTCATAGAAGACATAACATACTATCAGTGGACCCAAACAGACTGATCAAAATTGGAAGTGGGAATTGAAAACTCAAAAAATTTCATTCAGAGCTTTTTGAAACGGCTTGGCGTTTTCATTCGTCATGTTTTTATAATTGATCAACAAAACAAGTACATAAAGGAAGTCAAAACTCTTAACGAAAACGGAAACCCTTGTTTTATTGGACTTTTCCAAAAATTATGGTTTTGTTGTGCAAGATGCAGTGCAGGTATACCACTGGACTAACGAACAGGCGACGATTAACCCTTTCGCAATATATTACCGGAACCAGATCGATGATATTAAAAATTAAAATTTTGTTGTAATCAGTGGCTGCTTAAAGCTTAAAATGCCAATATTTTAAGTAAATTATTTATTTTACCGATGGATCTGCTGCGCAGTACAAAAACAAAAATATTTTTTTTAATTTAACATTGCATGAACACTATTTTGGAGTGAATGCTGAATGGAACTTCTTTGCAACCTCTCATGGTAAGATCGCTTGCGATGGATATGGAGGTACTATAAAAAGACTAGCTGCATGAGCTAGCCTACAAAGCCCGTATATGGAACACATAACAACTCCCTTACAGTTATATAACTGGACAACTGAAAATATAAAGAATGTGGATTTCTCCTATGTGACCACACAGGAGTATAATGAAGAAAAATTATTGATGGAATCGGGATTTTTTAATTTAAGAATTGTGCCGGAAACAAGAAAACTTCATCATATTTCATCTGTGTCACAAGGAGTTATTAAAGGAAAATATTTTTCCTTTTCATCAGAAGAATATGAATATACTCTTAAAAAATAATAAATATTGATTTTTTTTAGATTTTAAGGCCTTTGGATACAGAGGCCCCAGTATGACTTTTTTTTTTTAATGAAAATATTTATTACAGAATATTTAGCCACCTATAAAACATTATTTTGGCCGAACCCATAGAGATACCAACTTGAAAATTTGAGAACGAATCTCTCTATAATATATAAAAAAATAATTAAAAAAAAAACAAAAAAACAAAATACCATTTTTTGAGTTATTCAAGGATATATGTAAAAAGAATATTCTGGAATATCCTTTGTCCTTGAAAATAAAAATTATTTCAAATCTTTGAAAGTTCACCTTTTCTTGAATTCAACAAGGTATATTTTATCAAATTCTGAAGAGCAGAGCCAAACTTAGATTTTTTTAAATATAAAATATAAATATAAAACATAAATTTTTGATGTACCGTTACACGCAAACTATATCGAATTCTGCAAAACTTTTTTTTGCCTTATGATTCGTACCACTCCAATAAGTATTTCTTCCACTTTTCAACCAAATCGGTCGTTCAGAGCTCCCCATATAGCTTCGGCGATTTATCGTGGAATGACCCCAATAGAATTCTGCCCCTTCAAACCTTCAACCGTAACTGACAGAAATTAATTAAAGTGGATTTGTACTATTAGGATTTGAAATTTTGATTCGATATGTCAGCTGTCGTTTGTCATCATCCGAAAGCCACTCGATCACAGATAGAATCTTCTCATTCGAAAACGTGTGCAGTAATATGCCCTCAGGTATCATGAAAGACAACACAAATACAAAACAAATTATCTCTCATTTCAAAATATTGGAGACTGCTAACTGACGTCTTACCGGATTTTTACTCCTTGTTTTTGTTAATTGAATTACAGTTAAATCTTACTATCCAGTCTTTTATGATCGGATAAGTAAGACCTTTTATGTAGAAATTGTTGTGCGCCTCCGTCAAGATCAAGGAAGTTGATTTATTCTGAGATTATGTTATGTTTTTTTTTTTTTTTTTTTTTATCTGGAGGTACGTCGGGGGCAAGCGCATCTATATATACCATATATTGCCCAAAAGGCAATTAGGTCTGGGGGCCATAAGAAATACGTTTTTACCTTCCTGGATTGAATTTTACAGTGAAAGGAAGACCAAAACAAAGGGCAACCGAACATTAGCTAACGAAAGACTCTAAAAACAATCAATTTTAAAATGCCGTACCTAGCAACATTGTTTTTTTTTCATGTTTGCACTTTATTGGAGGAAAAAACAAACAAAAAAAATTAATATATATCCACATTTTATGTATATAATAGTATCTATGATTTTTTTTTTATAAATAATTAACGTTAATTGTAAAAAAAATTATAATTTTCACATGTATATATGCGTGTATATATAAAATAATTTCATTTAAATTAAAACTGCTATACATATATTATATAATTCTTTTAAGACTTAAAAACATTTTCTTTTTTTTCTTAGATTTTTGAATATTTTCTTGTTGAGATCTTGCCATAATCAACTAAACAATAATATTTATAATAATTAATTTGTAAACATTTTGGTCGTACCTACCATCATAGTTGTACGCGTCATTGCAATATTTATATATTTATAAGTTGTTATTATTAATTACTTTTCTTTTTTCGTGTATAGACATAATAAAACTTTTTTCCTGTACAAATTCCGCATGTATAGCACATTTTCTTTTAACTAATGTTTTTATTTATTTATTTTTTGTTTCTTCTATTAATAAGGATTTCGAATCCATGTAAAAATTATTACGCAATTTGTTGTTAAATTTTCAACTAGGTTAAGTTTGTTCTTCTTAAAGTATTTTTTGTTTTGTGTTTTGTTTTATCAATTCAAAGTGTTTTATATTTTATTTTTTCCGTGTTACTTTTTTTTTCTATATTTAACTATGTAAGTTTGTGAAACGTGTTACTAGATTAAATTAACTAAGATATATAAATGTTGATCTCTTTGTATTCCTAATCTGGTGGCAGGTAGGAGAATAGACGATACTTTTCCCGAATATGTGGCCGAACATCTTCATGCTACAAATGAAAAGCACAGTGATTAAGTATTGTATACATATACAAAAAACATGAAAAATCTAGAACTTACCATTTCCACTAATCTCTCCAGGAATGGCAACACTTTGATAAGTTCTGAGTCGGTCTGATCATTAAACCAACTTTCAATTGGTATTCCATTTTCCAATTGATAGCTAAAAAAGAAGAGATGGGCAATTTGTTATAGAGTATACAAGGCAGGCAAATAAAAACAAATAGAGAAAGGTTAAGTTGGACAGGTCAATATAATTTTTACTAGGCTTTCAGACATCGATGGGATTTAAAAGGTAGTCAATGGCAATATACGAGGGCACAAGTTGGAAATCTCCTCAAAAGCGAATGAGCGCGTTTAGAAATTCATAAAAAAAAAAAATTTGTTTTGAAAATTGTAAGAAAAAGAGCAATGACAATTGGACGACAAGGATATATTGTTATTTCGGGAAAACAATTCGATTTCCCCAAATCGCATAATATCACATATAGTACCGCTTAACTATGGGAAAAGTGCAAGAGTCCATGCATGACTTTTTTACAAATAGGATGAGCTCTTCATTACTAACCAATTGCCACACAAATCATTCCACTGCAATATACCCGTATTCACCATTAGACATTTCTTCTAAAACATTTAAAATTAAAAACGGTTTGCAACGGGCACTGCTTGATCACTTCACAACGCTTATGAAGACGACTTGTTCGTTCAGATTGGGTCCATAAATCAAGGTTATTGCAATACTCTAGGACCGTGACTTCACTATTGCGACAAATGGAAACCAAAGAAAAGCGTTTAGAAGTCGAAAATTCTTCTTTTAAGGATTTTTGTGAACACTATCAATTTTTGACAGTACGAGCAGCAAATTCAATGCCTAAATGAAATCAGATACACTAGGATCTGGTTAAATCAATCTTTAAACCCTTTTTAATTAGATGTGCCTCATTTTTCGAATGGAGATTCTCAGAACTGACGTATACCAGATTTCATAATTATGTTCCAGATTGTCTACCATTAAATCATAAGGTTAAGGATTCATCAGTTTATATAAATCATCCAAATTTTTTATCAAAATTCGAAATCACTTACGACTGCGTTACGTGCATTTTGCGAACGAATATTGACCAAATAGCTTACAAAATTTAATTGATTACAAAATGATCAGAAATTTTATGGAAAATTTGTGTTCAGCGATGAAGCTCAACTTTGACTCAATAGATTCGTCAATATTCGGATTGAAGATAAACTGGTGTTAGCATCGAGCCTTATTTCTTAAAAAATAAGGCAGGAGTTCGGATGATGGCACGAATATTTTGTTCCAAATTTGCGTGACAGCGAGTGGTCATACAGCAACTAGTACTATCGATTTACAGGTATCAAAATTTGCTAAGACAACGATTATTAACGCCGCTTGATTATTTTCAGTGAGTGTGTGGAATTCCTTATTCATATGATAAACCAGTAGCAATTGAAGCTTTGTACGACGAGTAATTGCGGAAAGCTGTGAATGAAGGTAATGCCAAGTAATGCTGTCAGCAAGAAACCGGATACATAGCATCGACGAAGCGGACAAAACTTCCAAAAGGTACCTTTAGTTTTGAAATATTGTAGTTCGAGATAAATAATAATAAAATAAATTAGCTCTAATAATGACAGCTCATTGTCAATTGTTGTTTATTTAGCTTATTAAGGCGAACTTGCATCGATGGCGAACTCTACAAGCATTGCACTAATGGATAACAATACTCCAGAAGGAAGTGTTTGCACAATCGAAAGCCAATTAGGAAGGCGAACTTCGCCAACTTGGACTGCGCAATTGAATGCAGTTAGCCAAGGACCGTGCAAACTTGTTGGTCCATACCGGATTAAAGTGCCATCTAAGTAAGTAAGTAAAGACAACAAGAAGGAACTTCTTGTTTTAGATATCCGTGGAAATGGAATAATAAGAGCTCGAACGAGCAAACATTTTAAAATACAAAAATGGGGAGAAGTAGTAAGACACAGAAACTTTGTAATGATTTATATACTCTACAGTATAAAAATTGCGAGTATCACTGGCGTTGGTAAAGTTATTAGTTATAGCTGGCTAAAATAAAAGTATTCGGTGTATAGGGTGTGGATAGGGTACAACAAGATTGCTGGAAATTACTGTATAACCCAATGCCAACGTACCTCTTAAAATATGATGTACCGGGCACTGCTTGCGGATGTGAAACTTAATTTACCCGTATAAGCCATCGACGATGACGACCAGTCTGTCAGACCATCGACATCAACAACTGAGAGACGTCGATGAAATCAAATGTTTATTGGGCGTAAGCCACAAATTGACCATCAGAGAGTTTGCAGAGATGACAAAGATCTCGATTGGATCCGTTTATGGCATTGTAGCCAATCAATTGGGCTTAAAACTTTTCGTTGCAAAGCTGTTGCCGAAGGACTTGAATTTTCTGCAAAAAAAAAGCAGCACGTGGACATTGCGAAAGACGTGTTCCCCGAGGCTGAGCAAACTTTCATCAAAGGAATACGACACGCAAACCAGTCATCAAATGAATGGTATTCCCCAAGTAAGCCAAAACTAGAGAAACCACGTCGTTTTCAGTCAAAAAAGGAGACAATGCTCAGAGTTACAGAGTTGAAAAATTCATCTCAGCCAAAATATGGAATTAAATCGATAACACTTTTTTATTTTCGATGTAGATTAACTCAACAACAGCGTACCGATCAACTCGTCTCGACATTTATTGATGAAGTACCATCCCGGGACACTATGTTTCGCTGGTTTTCTGAATTCAGCCGTGCTTGTCGTTTATTTCAGGACGAATTTCGTGAAGGTCGTCCAAAATCGGTTTTTATGCCAGAAAACATCAATGCTGTGCGGGAACTAATATTACAACATCGTCATGTAATTTAGCATGAAATCGAAGCATGTTTGGGCATTAGTTGCACTCGTACACATTTAATATTTCATAAGCATTGTGCCGTCAAAAAAATTTCTTTGCGTTGGATACCGCATAATTTGACGCCGAACACGGATCATTCTCCACCACGACAATGCAAGCTCTCACAAGTCAAACAAGTGACTTTTTGAGCACTCAAAACATCGGATTGATGGGTCTTAAGCGGTATAGCCCTGACTTTGTGCCCAAATGACGAGTTAACTCGTTCGAGGTGAAAAAAGTGTGTCGAAAATTAGTTCAAATGCATGCAAAAGTGTATTGATCTTCATAGAGAGTATTCTGAAAAACAATAAAGCCGTTTTCGAGAATAAATATTTCTTTTTACTTAAGTAACAATCTACGTAAATAAATTCTGGGAACTTTTTGAGCAAGGTGATACAGTTATCAATTTGAATATTGTAGTATGCCGAATAGTTTACACAACGGTTGAATTCCAGTTGCATCACCCAAATCGATAAGCTTACGAAAGGACCAAGTCGGTGGCGGTTTCTTAAACACTTGGAAAAAACTGATCCAACTCTTATTTTGACGAATTCGGAATTTCCGCCCTTTAAGTTTGAATATGTTGGACAGTTTATATCCGAACTTGAAACTATACTTGCCCCAACTACACTGACTTTTTCACAATTTCGTACGGCGATATGAAAGGATCAGGAGACTACTGAATCAACTTACGAAGAAAGATGTTAGTTTTATTTCAAGTAAACACGTTTGAGCAATTTTATTATCTTTCTAACGAAGGACCCAATACTAACCATTTATTATCCGCAAAGCGAGCACGAGCTACACTGTGCTGCAAATCGTTGGAGCTTCATGGGCTTTTATTGCAAGGTGATTCTGATGGGAGTCAACAAGCTATTAGCTGCCATAGTAGAAGAACTACTGAAGTAGCAGTCAAAATTCATAGCTTCGAGTTCGATGTTCTAATAATCATCGAAAGTATCACCAGTTTTCTGATATATTTGTTGGTAAACCAGATTTGTGTTTTGACTGATTGGCATCCAGTATTATCCCTTCGTTCCCACAAATAGACGATTGAAAGTGTGTCCAGATTTCCGTTTATATTACTTGATTTTCTTGATATATCATGGATTCACCATCTAGGAACGCCTTTAGTCTATGCTGATTGTCTAGGCAGAAATCCAGCAGTAGCAACATCAACTTCAGAGAACGATATCAAAGACAAGTTTGATGATTATGTTACACATATCGACAATGACGTTTGGTTAGTAAAACTTTAGCGCCAAGAAGGTTTAGGTTATGAATGTAATACAAGAACCGTCCTCAAGCTTCGTAAAATAAAATCGTAAGAAAATTATCAACAAATGACATCACCGCATTAAGAATCATTAGAAACTACTTACCCAAAAGCCTGTGGCGAGTTGTCTATAATAATCGTTTTAGATAAATCTCTTCCGAGTATGGTCAGATCTTTAATGTAATTTCCATTGACTAAAACACAGTGCTCACGAAACAGACGGTACCTAGACAAAACAATGGAAGACACAAATCTTTAGTATAACCACTCTTTTTCTTTTCCATTTGAACATACTTAATCCACTTCCTTTCAGGATCAAGCAAATTTAACAATTTATCAGCATAAACCCTCTTCGATGCGGTAAACAATATGACTTCAAAAATCTGCGACACTCGCTCAAGGAATTCACGAAAAAACGGACGCGTCCTAACGAATACTGTATATTTGCAACCCTGCAATCAAAAAAAAAAAATTTTTTTTTCAATTGCAAATATAAACATACGGCTAACAAACAAGTTACCTGAAATAGAACAGGGAACTTGAAACTAGCATCAGACAACTCTTGCAAACTGCAATGCACCAACGTTTCATCCAAGTCTAGTACCAGACTGAACTCAGGGCTTGAACGCGTTTTTAATGGCAACGCTGGGCATTTTGCTCTCATTTCTACCGTCAACGGTGGTAAGCGCTTTATAAACGCATACGGGTCGAACGTGTCACATTGCATTTCCTCTTGACGTGTATCGGGAATTTCCTCTACTTCGGGGCATTCCTCTTCGACAGCTCTCATATGCGAAAATGTCATTGGAGTTGTGCAACCTTCCAAAGCCGCTGTGTACAGTGTTGTGGCATGCAAATCTTGCTGGTATGGCGTTATATTATGCATCAGTGTTTCCACTTCGATTGTATTTACGTATGGATTGCATGCAGACGATGAAGACGATGATGAAGAGGACGTTGATGAGGAAGATGAATTATTGCTGAAATTACCGAAATTGCTCACATTAGACACGGCATCCTTAATCGGCAGATTTATTGAAGAAAATATCGATGTTGGATTGGCAGGTAAATTCGACAATGCTTTAAGATTATCAATAGCTGTCTGTTGATAGTACGATGAAGAATGTGACGAAGACGAATCCTGCTCGTAGCCAGTGCAGGAAGTGTCCGAAAAATGTCCACTTTCCGTGCAATTCAAAAGATTTTGCGCGAGAATTTGATTATACGGTAATAGATCAGCAATGTGAGAGTAATCTGAATTTGTCATCGTCACATTGGCCATCAATGTCGCGGATGATGAAGAAGGCGATGTTGCTGTGAAAGTAGAGGTGTACGTTGACGAGTGATTGGTATAGTTCTGCTGGTATGATTCCGTTAGGGATGTTGTTGCTGGATTGACTTTATCAACATCATCATCGAACATAGATATTGATATTATGTCCTGAGAACTACGTTGGAAGTTATAGAAACCAAAGTTCGATGTTGTCGATGTACTACTCGAAGAATTGGAAAATTGTGATGATGACGGAAAGTAGCTTGGATCAAAGGCTGAAACACTTCCTGAAGTGGTTGTCGGAGCTAAAAAAATTTGAGACTGTTGACTACTCGATGTTGCAACAGTTGACGTTGGTGTTTTGAAATCTAGATACGGGGCACTGGTAAAACCACAGAACGAAGACAACGCAGAATCTGTAGCATTCTCTGGAGAAACACAACACAACAAGTCCTCGGTGGTAGAATCCACTTCTGGTGAAATCATTTCTAAAACTCGCCCAACAGATATTGAATGCTGTTGTTCGTAGTCTGTCGTACTGTCACATTCAGTTACACTAGTAAGATTGCTTTCATCCGGTTGGACGAATGATGACTTAGATTGAGGGAGCTCATGTGTAGTTGACACAGGTTCTTCAATATCACTAGAAATCGACTCAAAAATTGCGGGCACCTCGGTCATCTGGATTGTACTACAATCAACGGTCGAATTGCTTACAATTGAAGACGTAGTCGTCGAAACACTGCAACCTTCACCTTCACGCTCTTTCTGCTTGCTCACGACAACTTTCAGTTTTGATCTTGACGGTGGTAACCTTGAAAATGCCGAAAGCGGTGGAATATTACTCCCCGTTGTAGCTGAAAATATTTTAAAAAAAAATAATATATATTAACTAGTGTTGCCTTAAAAAAAAAAAAAAAATCAAAACTTACCATGCTTTGAAGCAATTAATTTTTTTCGCGTACACACTCCGCTTCCTTCATAGAGAACCATTCGCATAGCTTCTTTCTTTCGCCATCGGTTCTCCTTTTCGGTAGATTTACTCCTTCGTTTGCTTAACAATTTCTGCTGTTGCGTTGAATGGTGTCCTGAAGTCCTAGTACCCATAGACCGTTGACCAGCTAAAACCACACTTATACTATTCGCCGGCGTCGTATTCAGTCGTTTTACAATTGTCGACGTTGCTGATGGATTTTTATTGCACTTGGAATTGGTTATGCTAATTGGTGTTGTCGATGAGGCTGCTACTGGTGGAGAAGTTTTATTACGGGGACAGTTATTATTATTGCTCGAGTGATTGTTGCTTTGAGTTATTTGCAGGCTTTTAATGCTTTTCGGTGTTGGCTTTAAACGCCGTGGTGATATAAGAGATACTGGGGCGGATGTTGATCGCATACTGGACCGACGTAAACGTCGATCCCTTCTATCACTTCTAAGAAGCATTTTTCACAATTTTTTCAAGCTGAAAAATAAAAAAGGGAAAAAATTTAAAAACAAATCATTTAAGAATAATCAAAATGATAAACACATTGAAAACAATGAAAATATGTGGTTTTGTAGAAAGATCAATTGAACTATGTAAAATTAACACAACTAGGAAAGTGCGACAGTTATTTCTAAAGTAAAGGACGTGCAATAGTGATAAAAATGATGAGTTAACGTTCGTTAGAAAACAGAGTTTCTATACTTAGTTTAATTGCATGGGAAGGGCACTCTTGCGGGTAATATATAAAAAAGGTAACCAAGTACCATATTCCGATTCATTTAGGAATAATTCCACGAAAAGCGATGTTACAGAAGATTTGAGACTTCTGTCTAAGGTGGTTTAGAAGGTAAGTAAAAGATCCTGGTATAGAAGTTTAGTTTACCACGTTCGGGCCAACCCCGTACGACTTTATTAAACTTAATATGATACAAACTTGTCTTAGACTAAAACTAAAACAGGAAAGATCAGGGTCGGGTGAGGTTATAATTGAGGTCGTTTTAGAGGGTGCTTCTGCTTCAAATCGGACACGTTCAGAGTTTTATTAGCTTCGCGTAGCATACGAGACAATGTTCTTTAAAACCATATGCCGTTCGGTATGCGTGGGTTGGTATTATTGATCGAGCAGTGAGGGACAGTTGATGGTGCCGGTTAAGAGCCGGTAAGAGGTGTGAAAAGGTAATATCGGCCGGATTCGCGAAGTTTCTCCAGAGATAATAGATATAGCAATTTGAGTCGATCTTCATAGGGCGGAAGGATATTGTGGTCAGCCCATGGGAGCCTGCGTAGAATATGGTTTTCCATAAAAGGCTAACATATTGGAGATGTGGCCTAACAAAAGTGATGTACAGGGATATTGTGACATAAGGGTCAAAAAACTCTTTACCTCTGCTAATTATGAAAGCAATATGGGTAAGGAAATTGAGTTTAGTATCACAGGTCCTGGATTGAAGGGACCAAAGTTACAGCTTGGGTTGGCTGTAAAAAGTAAATTCCGTAAGGAAGTGGTCAACGATTCCGAGAGTAAGAATATGGCTTGGCATTTCTTTATGTTGAGTTCAAGGTTGTTTTTATGGCACCATATTGAGAACCTATTGAGATTGGAAATTAGAAATGGAAATGGAAATTAGAAATTTGTCTATTAATTTTCAAATCATCAGTATAGACAGATATGTGAGAGTTCTTTACAATATTTACAGCACACCATTAATAGTCAAAATGAAAATTAATGGACCAAGGTGACTGCCTTGTGGAACACTCGAAGTGGCTTTAATTGGTTCAGACAAACGAGAACGAAACTGAACAAAAAATTAACGAAAGAATTGGCGATGGTTGTAGGATTTTGGAAAATTTGAGACCAGGCAAAGAATTGTTTGCAGTCAGAAATTAGGAAATTCTTTGTTATACCACGGATGCATGTTTTCTCCTTCGTTGTTAAGGGACTGCCCCCATAATACAGTGGGAGACCTTTTCGTAGAAGCTTTCCATTACGGCATCAACGGTCAACAAAATTTAGAGTATCACATGTAAAGATCAGGTTTAGTTATCTACCCATGTTGTTAGAAATGCCATTTATTTAAAAAAAAAAAAAAGGTCTGAGTTGGAAAGAGGATTTTCTTATCTGAAAGATTCATCATCTCACTGAGTCCATAGGAGATGAGGGAAATTAAAATCGCCAAGAACTATGATATCATCACAGGGGTCAACAATATGAAAATGGAAGTCAACCATATTATTTTATAATATAATAATATAATAATTTGCGCTTGGAGACGGTAACTCTAACACCAATAAATTCGAATTTAGCTTTAACTGGGTTTTTAATGATTTGAAGATCAAAACGATTGCCAGAAGCACCTATCGACCTATAGACAAATCATCATTCTCACGGCCATCATCACGAAACACTCTGAATTCTGGTGCAAACAGTTCCGAATCTTTGATATCGGATTTAGATTCGTCTCGGTCAAAGCAAAAATGGACTTTGATGATAAAGTGATAAACTTTTGGTAGCATTATTGGTGAGTGGGTTTAGATTTAGAAGGAACATGGGAGGCATATGAGGAGAGGTCGTTAGTAACATCTGTGGAGAAGATGTCGAAGTTCTTATGAAAATTCACTGAAAGCTCTTTAGTATCGGTGGATAGCCTCTCTTGTTGTATAGGAACCATAATATTTGCGCGAGTATTGCCATCGATGCAGATAGAATCAGACTTATCATGCACATAATCGAAGTACAAGCAAACACCCTTGTAAATTCTACGGTTTCTTAAGCGGGAAGGGTCGTCACCGACATCAACTAGTTGCTTAGTAAGCTTTACAATGCGGGGAAGCATAGGGTCTAATATTGGAGATGCATGGACGATTTGAGGCCGTACGATCCGAACGAACTTTTTTTCATAGGTGCACTGCGATGTATGTTTGAAAAAGCAGAATGGTCATTTGAAGTTAAAAAGAAAACAGAGCGTAACAACAGTGTGCGGGATATACAGCGGCGTTAACAGCAGAAAGAGTAAGGAAAAATTTAATTCAGAGAATGCATGGGTGTTCATGTATCATTTTCGTATATTTGTTGTTTTAAGTCCCCTTTTTCTCAAATTTAAGAGACCTGCGAAGTAGACCGTCCAACTGAATTAAATCGAGATTAAATGTATTGGCTTCCAAATAGGAGGGTTCAGCGTTTGAAATGATAATCAGTTTATTTCGGTTAGCAAAAATCATGTGATACGAGATCGCCTGCAACAAAAAAACACTCAAATAACACTAGTGGTTTTATTAGGTGCCACTAATCTAGCAAAATATCCTCAAAAACATTCCTTATTTCTCTACCCAATAAAAATACACTAAATGTAAAAACACACTTATACCCTCTGATATATGAACGCCAACACTACGAACCGGAGTATTCGAAGCAAATATTTCTGAATTTTTAAAGGAAGTTGACACAAACTTTCGTAACAGAAAAGAGGTAATTGTCTGACCAATGATGTAGCGATTACAGACCAATATTTGTACTAATCATTGTTGAAAAATGCCTAGAAGAAGTTGTTGTAAAGCGGTAGAAAGGTTTTGTTGCCAGTCAAGAAATTCTTCATCCAAAATGGAAAGAACACTGGAATAATTCTTGGAGAACTTTCAAACGTTGTTCATACGAGTTTGAATAAGAGCCATAACATTCTAATCATGTTTTTGGAATTTAGCAAAGCTTTGGATACACGGTGCACGAGAAAACTTCTTGAAAGTCTTTTTAAAACTGGAATAAGAAGAAAAAAAAAAAAAAACTATCTAACAGATAGAACGGCAAAAGTAAAAACCTCTAATGTGATCAGCGTCGAAAAAATGAGTAAGGATGGTGTCCCACAAGACTCTAAGCTGGGACCAATTTTATTCGTTCCCTTTACTAATGAACTTCTGTGGGTTTTTGTAAAATCGACAGCATTTCCATACGCACACGATATCGCTATTGTGGTGAACCATAAAAACCTTAATATAGCTAAAATCATTATGCCGGAGAAATTTAACATGATCTCATGATGGTGTCACGACACAGTTAAGTGATAAATGCTACTAAAACCAAAATGATGCACATACGAAATTCATATCAAACAACAGCTTTATTGGACCTGTACCAGAAGGCAAAAGATTTTCGAGCAACAAGAAGAAGAGAAGTCATTGAGGTTGTTAAAAAATGATCACGAGCACATTTATTGACTTCGTCTACATTTGAATAGTGCAGGTTTTGCGATGACATATGTCAAGAAATATTACACAATCGAAGTCCATAGAAATATTTATTATTCCATATATGCGACATGGAATCTTAACTTGGGGAAAGGACACCAAAAGTCATCTCGACACTATCTTGTACATTTAACGTCGCTTGGAGTTCAGATGTCAATAGTTTATTTAGGATGACGACACTCATCGAGTATTACGATGACAACAGATTTCAACAACCCTTACGTCACAATTAGAATAAAAGAGGACGAGTCCAACAACTATTCTATTAACCTTTTTTTATGTTTTTTTTTTTTTTACTTTTAATTAAATTTACAAGCTTCCTATGTCAATAGCTAACAACCTGCAGATAAGCTTTTCACTTTGCGGATAGCAAAATTAAGTTTTATGAATTTATTTAAATAAATAAATAAAAACATAATTTGAACTTAATTTTCAATTTTAATTCAATTCAATTTCATTTATTACTTTATAAATTCTTTACAATACAAAATCAATTTTACAATTTATTAACTTAACAAGCTTATATTAAATTTATAAAGTATCTGCTAATCTATAGTTCAAAGAGAACTAGAGGCGAAAGCAGTGAACAAAGTATAGATAATAAACATCATACAATTTATCAATTTTTAAATGTTTGAAATTATGAAGACAACTCTTAGCTATTATCGGTTACCATTAACGATATAAACCATTATCAACCAAGGTATTAAGCTCAAAATTCTTAACGAAACCATGACGGTAGATATGTTGCTCATCGCTCAAAATTATTTTTCGGTCAAATTCACACTCAACTGCCAAAGTAACGAAGCTGGTGATGGATGCCCAACTAAACAATTCAGTTTATTCAACTATCCGAGGATATTTGTCTGATTTTCGTTTTAAGGTATTATAGTCATCAAAAAATTACATTCAAATTTATTGTTATCGATTGGTGTTTTCGCCTTTAGTGCGAAAATGGAAAACACAATTACTAAATTAGTTTGTTACTAAATGCAAGAATTTTATAAACATATGTTTGGTAACCTTTTGATAGCCAAAAACTAGGTAAAAGGATTTGGTACTAATTGAAATTATTCGAATAAATCGCTTGACTGCAACTCGTTAGAATTGTCCTATTGTCCATAGATATATGTAATTTCAATATATACTGCCTCCCTACCTATTGGGTCTTAGCGGTTCGTTAAGAGATGGCATAACTTGTATTATTCTATTCATACTATTCCATTGGAACATGCGTTGGAAAGCTACTGTCATTGTACGTCATTTCAGTATATGTGATTCATTTGAAGCGTAAACAACAATAATTTTTTTTTCACTCAAATATGTCGAACTTTGTGCCTGAAAAAGTGTTTTTGCGGGGAGTTCTTCTTCATTACTTTAATATGAAGAAAACTGCTGCCGAAAGTCATCGTATTTTGGTGGAAGTTTATGGTGAACATGCGCTAGCTCACCGAACGTGCCAAAAGTGGTTTGCACGATTTAAAAGTGGTGATTTTGGCTTTGAAGGCGATGAACGTCCTGGGCAGCCAAAAAAGTTTGAAGATGAAGAACTGGAAGCATTACTCTATGAAGATTGTTGCCAAACACAAGAAGAGCTCGCAGAATCTTTGGGTGTCACTCAAGCAGCCATTTCAAAACGTTTAAAAGCAGCTGGATATATTCAAAAGCAAGAAAATTGGGGTCCACATAAACTCAAGCCGAGAGACGTCGAAAGGCGGTTTTGTATGTCCGAAATGCTGCTGGAACGCCACAAAAGGAAGTCATTTTTGCATCGGATTGTTACTGGTGGTGAAAAATGGATCCATTACGACAACCCCAAGTGCAACCCGGCCAACCAGCCAAATCAACGGCAAAGCCGAATATCCATGGCGCGAAAGTAATGCTCTGTATTTGGTGGGATCAGATGAGTGTGCTGTATTATGAGCTGCTAAAACCGGGTGAAACCATCAATGGACAACGCTACCGAACACAATTAATCCCTTTGAAGAGAGCAGTAGCCGAAAAACGCCCGGAATATGCGACCAGACACGAGGCAATAATTTTCCATCATGACAACGCTCGGCCCCACATTGCTATTCCAATTAAGAACTATTTGGAAAACAGTGGATGGGAAGTCTTACCCCACCCGCCTTATAGCGCAGACCTTGCCCCTTCTGACTACCATTTGTTCCGGTCGATGCAGAACGCCCTCACTGAAATACGGTTCACATCAGAGCAGAATATGAAAAATTGGCTTGATTCATTCTTGGCTGACAAGCCGGCACAGTTCTTTTGGAATGGGATACACAAATGGGTAGAAAGATGGGAACAAGTCATAGCTTCAGATGGGCAATACTTTGAATAATACTATAGTACATGTTTTTCTTAAATAAACGTTTAAATTTTGAAAAAAAAAACGCACGAATTAAAATATATACCCAATACAATAATCTCAAACTATAAGACAAAATGAATCACAATATTATTGAAGATCCTAAGCTAAGTTGTACCCTTTACAACCACTATTTCAACAAGAACTGATGGATAAACTCTTTTACTTTCGGACTTGCTGTAAAATACCATGTATTTTTCTTAACATTTGAAATCCTTTGCGTACGTATGTTAGTATTATTCAAGCATCTTATGTTACGAGAACATCTGTTATGAAATATTAGCATATCAGTCCCTCTATTTTAAAAATAGAGTTATCGACAGACCTAATACTCACAGCAATTCAATGCATACATATAAATTTGTATTGTTACGTAAGTCCATTTAGTAGCAAACCATGACTATCCACAACACCTGCAATCGGTTTAAGAAACTCCGGTCATAGCAATACGCAACATTCTTTAAATCTTGGGGATGAAAGTTAAGTCACCCTATTAGTGGTGCAATTCAATGACCTACTTGCGTTGCCAAAGGTTTGTTACACAGATACATGTATTTATGTTCTACCATCCTTGTTATACGTTCTTGGCATGAGCATTCTTATTTTAGTAAAAGCTGAAAGAAAAGGAAGGATTCTTACGAATATTTTCAGATGATCTCTTTTGATTTGAATATTTTAATACGAGGATATAATTCAGCACTCCATACCTTTACTTTCTCCAAAAGGCAATATTATAAGCGAGTTACTGGCGAACATTCGACCTATTTTATCCAGGGACTTACAGAAAGTGCTTGACCCATCAAGTTAGGGACTTTGCATAGGGTCAGCTACTTAGACTTTTTAATAGCAACTAATAGCCCCAAGTGAGGCTATGAAAGACTTTGACATATACATACAACATACATACAACTACATACATACAGAACAAACAAAGATACGATTTCGGAGCAGATTTTGCAGAAGCAATAGACAATGACTATTTCTACGACCTCGTCGACAAAACCTACGAGTACGACTGCAACCGGACGTAGGCTTATTAAATTTTGCTGCAATATGACTTATTACTATAGCTAGCACACCATTTTCCTTTTCCTAATATTCACAAAGGAACATGGCGGTCACTAGATCATAAAATAATCTACAAAGTTGATGATCTTTCCATTGACGAAAGGCACTCCTAGAGTATCATAGATTTCCAAAGATTTTGGCCAGTGAGTGTAATAGTTGCAGCCAAGATACGCCTAGGGGTATCTCAGACAATGAAGCATTGCAAACATTTTTCCTAAGAAGCACGCTGCGTAAAACCTCGTATGCCGTGCCCTATGAGTAAATAAGGGAGAAAGAGCATTGTCCTTGCAAGAAAAAGATCTGTCAAGAAAATGGGGAAGGGTCAACGTTCGGAATTTTCGAAAAAACGTTTCAAGTCAACAAGATCCGAATAAAAATTAACATTGAAATTTAATAGTGCTGATGATCTGGAAAAACTGCAACCTGTAAAAAAATGGGATGATTCACACTCCATTGTCAGACAGAACAAACCATTCAACTTAGGCCATGGTAGCCTTGGCACAGAGGTCTGTCGCCGGTGCGTTTGATAGTATTGAAATAGAAGCGACAAAAATGGGTTAAGCTGTGAATTATGGTAAAACCAAGTTACTCTGTCAACAATTGACACCAATAACTTTGAGGTATGAATTCTGTCTTCCTTGGATCCGCAATTAACTCAAATAATGACAGCTTATCAGAGTTGCACTTGGCAATAGATGATTCTTTGACCTAAAAAGATAACTGAATAATAAGGTATTGTCAGGAACGCTAGGGAGATTCTGTATAAGACCCTAATCATCCCAGTCCGGATCGTTGGTCGTTTTGAACACATGACTCTTCGAACGATTTGTACTTTCATTTGCGTTGACGGACTTTGAAGGAGAAGTGAGCTGTTCAGCTACATCGAATTGCCCAGAAAAGAGCGCACAAGTTGCCTCAGATAGTTAGAACATGAATAATAACGCTCTGGTCTTAAGAACCTTCGATTAGTAGCCGGCTATTTCACCTTAGTTGGTGCGCACAAGTGGACTTCGACGTCAGTTGGCCAATGACCGCGCTAACTCAAGAAGTTTATTACTGGTTGGGAGCCAGGTCTACGCAGGACTGTGCCGCTATTAAAGTAAGCAATTAGCAAGACAATCGACCCATCCCACAAATGAGGAAAATAATATCGTCTTTAACGAAACTCAAAGTAGAAATCAATTGCGTTCTTACAATTAAGCCAAGTACCATTAAAAGTTTCTTTATGCAATCTAAACGCAAACAAGAAACAAACAAAACAAAACACAACTTATGCTTGTGCTTACTTTTCAGCTCAAAATGAGTTTGCGATTTATTTCCATCTCATCCGCCCAACACATAACCCGTAGTCTAATAGATATTTGTGCATGGTCAACAACTAATTGAAATACTGCTGCGGAAATCGTTCATAATTAACTTCATTGAAGCCTCATTATAGTACTTAAACAAAGCCAACCTCAACTCCATCATCAAATTATTCTAAAATTAGCGCACCATAACGAATTTGCATGGAAAAACTAAAAGAAAAAACGAAACTGAAAAAAGGAGAGAAAAAAAAAAGAAATCGTTTTGTTCTACTATTCACACCACGGTGGCATTTCAATCACACAGCTAACTGAGTTCTATAAATAGAAAATCCAAAACGCAATTATCATCGCAGCTCTAGGAATCAAACCTACAGCACTTCTGTCTATGATCGCGCAATAGCTAACATACGAGTACTACTATACTCGTAACATACCGTGCCCCACCCACACGCATTTACTAGATACACACTAATTTTCAGCTGAAACTCAGGCTATTTCACCTAGGGAAGGGCATTTCAATTGATTCAATCAGAGATGTGTTTAGTTAATCCTTTCCAAAGACAAATAGCGAATAGCGAATGACGAATGCATGAGGGTTTTGAGAAAATTCTCGATCGATATGTTAATTGAAATTCAATTCTCAGACATCTCAGATGATGGAAACGTCCAACATTGAGTACCTTACTGAGCGTTGATAAGATAAACAGTCTTACTGAGTAAAAAACAAAAAAATTGAAAAAAAAAAAAAAAATAGTGATAACGATAGAGAGCACGTTTCAGGCTTGGCCTTTTCCACAAAGGAGCACAATCTATGCTATTCATCCAAATAGGTGGAACACAATCATCAAGTAAAACATGAAACAATCGAACTTTTTTTTTCTTTCGTTTTAATTTATTAGTAACAGCCCTGCCACCCGGTTCATATACATTTATTTATACTCAGAGGAGCTGTACCACTCTCTAGTGATTGCATAATCTTCTATCAATCAGAACAGAACCTATGCTTCAAATAGGGTGAGGGAAGGAGTGCGTTAACGAATATATGAACTAAAATTAGGATGTATCCGTCAAAAAGAGGTGAAATAGAAATCGTTTGTGTACGGGTACGTCTAGGAGCTTTAAATCTAAACCAAAATCAATGCCCTGCAGCGAGTTTCAGTCACTTTTATTGTTGTAGCTTTGGGGAGAAATACCATTTTTCTTCCTTAGCAACATCCTTACGAAACAAACCGAAAACTGCCCAATAAACGACCTGCCAACCCTCTCTTTTTCTTCCAACCAACCACCCACCGACATCTCAAACTTCATACCACATACAGGACAAAAAAAAATTGTGTATTGGGTAGCATTTTCCGCCACCTTAAAGTGGGAATCAAAGGCAGCTACTCGTATGTATTGTACGTTTGTAAGTGCGTATGTATGTACATTCAAACGTATCTACACACATTACGAGGCGACTTGCGACATTGTGAAATCAGAAAATACAGTCCCTCCAAAAGCAGTACACTTGAAAACTGGTTATTTTTGTTTTTGCGTTTTGCACTTGTTGTGCTACACACAGCAAAAATTCGAAACAACGGAAAGGCGGCGGGGTGATTATGACGACTGTTGTTGAAGGCAGTGAAAACAACACACAGTGCTCCTGGATGAACTAAGTGAATACAGTCAAAGAGCTGATGAAAAAAAAAAAAAAAACAACAACAACAAGAATGAAAAAATTGTTTAAAAACATTTGACGTCATTAGACGAAGAACAGCGATAGAGAGGCAAACTAGAAAACTATGCCCGCCCAAAGTGGAATGCTTGGCACAAAGCAAACTTAGCAAAAATAACTACAGTCAAGCGCCAAGCTCTGGCAGCAGCAGTGTGCCAAAGCAGAACTACCATAAAAATAACAACACCATCTCGTACAGAAACGGAAAACAGCATGTGAATCGAGAAAACTAAAATAACAAAAAATAAATAATAGAAACTTGGAAAAAACTAAAAACAAACACAAGACGGCAGGGAAGGTAGACAACAAGACAAAACAACAACATATTGAAAAAATCGAGGGAAAGGCTCCAACGCATAGCCCCCATTGCGCTTCCCGCTTTGACTTCATCCACACACCACAACACATCACCACCCCCCGTTGCCTTTCAGAATTATTTTCTCTCCCCCGCATACATTTCTTTTAAGTTCTCTTTTGTATTTTCTAACTGACGGTGGAGTTGCCAGCGATAATTTAATTTTGCTTTTCTTTTTATTGAATACAGCTTATTGGCTACAATACGAGTATAATTAATCTATTTAACACCGAATAAAAATATCAGACAGCAGTTTGTCATTTGGTTAGAAGAAATATAGGAGCTAGAAGGCTTAAGGTGGTCAGATATTTTACAAAAAATCTATGGTCAATTTTTTATACACCTACAATGAAAAACCAACGAACAATATTGTTTCACTTGTTAGAGCTCGTTTCTATATTTGTCGTAAAATGCGACAGAATACCATATTCAACGAAGGTTATGGGGAAATCTGTTTCAAAAACAATTCGTGCGTTTTTTTTTTTTTCAAAATTTAAACGTTTATTTAAGAAAAACATGTACAATAGTATTATTCAAAGTATTGCCCATCTGAAGCTATGACTTTTTCCCATCTTTCTACCCATTTGTGTATCCCATTCCAAAAGAACTGTGCCGGCTTGTCAGCCAAGAATGAATCAAGCCAATTTTTCATATTCTGCTCTGATGTGAACCGTATTTCAGTGAGGGCGTTCTGCATCGACCGGAACAAATAATAGTCAGAAGGGGCAAGGTCTGCGCTATAAGGCGGGTGGGGTAAGACTTCCCATCCACTGTTTTCCAAATAGTTCTTAACTGGAATAGCAATGTGGGGCCGAGCGTTGTCATGATGGAAAATTATTGCCTCGTGTCTGGTCGCATATTCCGGGCGTTTTTCGGCTACTGCTCTCTTCAAACTGATTAATTGTGTTCGGTAGCGTTGTCCATTGATGGTTTTACCCGGTTTTAGCAGCTCATAATACAGTGCACCCATCTGATCCCACCAAATACAGAGCATTACCTTCGCGCCATGGATATTCGGCTTCGTCGTTGATTTGGCTGGTTGGCCGGGTTTCACATATGATTTTTTGCGCTTGGGGTTGTCGTAATGGATCCATTTTTTATCAATAGTAACAATCCGAAGCAAAATTGACTTCCTTTTGTGGCGTTCCAGCAGCATTTCGGACATGCAAAACCGCCTTTCGACGTCTCTCGGCTTGAGTTCATGTGGAACCCAATTTTCAAACGTTTTTAAACGTTTTGAAATGGCTGCTTGAGGGACACCCAAAGATTCTGTGAGCTCTTCTTGTGCTTGGCAACAATCTTCATAGAGTAATGCTTCCAGTTCTTCATCTTCAAACTTTTTTGGCGTCCCAGGACTAGCTAGCTAGCGCATGTTCATAAACTTCTACCAAAATACGATGACTTTCGGCTGCAGTTTTCTTCATATTAAAGTAATAAAGAAGAACTCCCCGCAAAAACACTTTTTCAGGCACAAAGTTCGACATATTTAAGTGAATGACTTATACTGAAATGACGTACAAACAGTAGCTTTCCAACGCATGTTCCAATGGAATAATAACAATTGAATAATACCAAGTTACGCCATCTTTTAACAAACCGCACGAATATAGACCCAATATATATATGTATATTTTTTAATCGGTTTATTTTTGTGCTTTAAAAAAATATTTAAAATCGAGAACGAATTCACAAGAAAATTATTCAAACTGTTTTTTTTTTTGCGAATATCGCACTTTCTATGGCTCGGAGGTCAATTGAGTTCATTATAAAAATTAACGATAATTAAATTTTAAATGAAAAATATTTTATTGACTTTTTACGTACTCGTAAAATGGCCTCAATGCGAGATATCGAGAAAACAATATGTAAAAATAATAGAACTTTTATGTGTATATAAAACCAATATGTTTTAAAAAGTTTTTCCTCATCTTCGTCTTTATCAATGTCATGTATTTCTATTCCGTCTTTATCTTGTTGAAGTTCTTCATCTTTACCATATTTTTCACTTTCACATATATTGTATTTGACATTAACAGATCTATGGGATTAATGTTATCATCATGTTCAGTGTCATTATTGTCGAATGAATCTAAGGAATTAAGACACGATTATCCGTAACAATTCCCAAAAAAAAATTAAGGAGTAAGATAATGTGATTTTGCGGCACTCAGTTTTCCTCGCAACCTTTTGTACAATTACAAAAAATTGTTTCAAGGTGCATGTAGTAATAACACCCTAACGAGCTCCAAAAAATTGTAAGTTAAGGCCCAACGCCACTGTAGAGGATCTATTTCTTTTCCTAGCCTGGTTTGGACCTTCTTATATACACGGTACTGATCTTGTTGAGATGCTGCAGTAGTAGGTGAAAGAAATGTTTACTGTACTGCTGTATTAATTTTTCTCAATTTCGCATTCCATTTTAAATATAAGTTTTCTTTATTAAATAACACAGAAGTGGTATCACGTCGCACTCCACAGTTACGATATCACCACTGGCTCATCACATATAAAACCATTTTCTGTCATAAATATCAATATAACGATTGCTTCAAGCGCGAATTACAAATAACGACACACTTCAACAACGAATATTGTAACTGAGTAAAAACTGTATACGTTATACATGAAATATCTTATATGCTACTGTTTGGGTCACTCGCAGTCAGAAAATAACTACAATACCTATACACTCCGCTTCTCACAGGTATTTCTCATTGGTGACTTTGGGAACCCTCCTTGATGAATATACCATATATAACAAGTCGGCTGAAAACGTCGTAGGCTAACATAGTAAAACATATTTTTTTGGTAAAATTCGATTTTATTATTCAACATAGTTGCCTTCGAGCGCAATACAATTATACCATTTTTATAATACGATTTCTCTTTAGCTTCAAAATAAACCTCAGTTTCATGCTGTTGGTGGGGAAACAATTAATAGCCTAATTCATGCAATTCATGCACGTTGTTGTGTCGCCGGGTATTGGGTGTCGTTGATTCCGAAGATTTGCCTCTAAACATCTCTCGTCAAATGTTGCAGCAAAACAAGATACTTAAGGTTATACGCAAGAACTAAGTCAAGAAATGCTTGACCCTGTTCGATGAATTGACTGAAGACAAAGAGAACTACAAGAAATTCTATGAGCAATTCAACAAGAACTTAAAACTGGGTGTCCATAAATACAACAGAACGGCCAAGCTCTCCGATTTGTTACACTACTAGACGAGGCTTGGTCCTTGGCAGATTATGTCAGTCGTATGAAGGAGAACCAGAAACACATCTACTTCTTCACAGGTGAGTCCATTGATAAAGTTAGCAATTCTGCCTTTGTTGAACGTGTCAAGAAACGTAGCTTCCAGGTAATTTACAAGATTGAACCAATCGATGAATACGTCATCCAACACCTCAAAAAATGCAAAAGCAAGCATTTGTTACCAAACGATTACTGTAGACGGCGAGCGCTACAGAGCCATGCTCAACGACTTTCTCCTTATTCAATTAGATGAATTGGGACTGGAGAACATGTGGTTCCAACAGGATGGAGCAACGGCGCATACGGCACAAGCCACAACCGAAAATCTGAGGGATGCATTTCCGGGCCGCCTAATCTCTCGTTTTGGCGATTTGCACTGGCCAGCAAGATCGCCTGATTTTACCGTTCCAAACTTCTTTCTCTTATAGAAAATGGAATGATGGAAAATGCAACAAATGGGCCCAGAATGGTCATCAATTCTGGCGGCGGCCACATAGCCGATATATTTTTTCGACTTAAAAAAATTTAAGACATCAAATAAACACAATCCAACCTACCATAAAAAAATTACAGCCAAAGAACATCGGGTGTTAACTTTTACGCCACCTTGTAATTAATATAAAGTGTATTCCATCGTGAGGTTTGATTTATAATGTAAAATAAAACACATACTCGTAAATTTGAAAGTGAACTTAAAATGTTTATTATCGGTTAAAAGAACAATTCATGACATTTACTTTTTGAAAATGATATCATGTAAATGTTGGCGACAACTACGTCTAAGGTGGTCTATTCGCAAAGTTCAATTTTGGGCGACTCGTTCGAACATAGCGACTGGTATCTCGCGGATAACACGAGTAATGTTGGCTTCCAAAGCATCAATCGTAGCTGGCTTATTCCTGAAGACCTGAGACTTTACATATCCCCAGAGAAAATAGTCCAAAGGTGTGAAATTAAGTGCTCACCCAAATGATTTCTCAACAAGTCTATTGTTTCACGCGCTGTATGCCTCGTAGCGCCGTCTTGTTGAAACCAGAGCTCACCGAGACAATGTGCTTGGATTTCAGGAAACATATAGTCCGTTAACATGGCGCGATAACGGTAACATTCTGATTTCCCTCATTTTTGAAAAAATGTGGACCAAAGATTTCACCAGCCCATAAACCACACCATACCGTTGTTTTTAATGGATGTAATGGTAGCTCTTGGTACTCTTCGGGTTGCTCATCAGCCCAAATATGGCAATTTTGTTTTTTAACGTATCCATTGAGCCAGAAATAGGCTTCAACACTGAACAAAATTTCACGATAAAACACCGGATTTTCATTGAGTTTTTCTAAAGCCCATTTACTGAAAATTTGACGCAAATTCAATTCGCCTGGCTTCAATTCTTGCACAAGTTGAATTTTGTACGCTTTACGGCCGAGATCCTCACGTAGAATACGCCAAGCCAGGCTGGTGAGAACGACGACGAATCGATTCGTCACGGTCTTCGCGTACACTCTTAGCTACAGCTGCTACAGCTGCTAGTCTCTTCACTACGTGCTGGATGTCGTCTAACTGGTCGAATATCATCCAATAATGTACCAGGTGTACCGGCATGAAGTAAGCTTCAAGATACAAATGTCTCGATGGAAAACATTTATTTTGAACGGGCTTTTTTTTTTTTTTTTTTTTTTTTGGTTGCTATGACACTTGTCAAACATATTTCGTATACATCAAGTCATTGAGCAAACATCATATATTTTCATCGTGTTAAAAATGTCGAATTTTGTACCAGAAAATATTGACTTGCGGAAAGCATTAATTTTTTGTTTTCATTTGAAGAAAAGTGCTGCAGAGTCGCATCGAATACTTGTCGTGGCATGCTCTATCAGAAGCAACATGCAAAAGATGGTTTCAACGGTTCAGGGTTAACGATTTTGATGTGAGAAATGAAGAACGTCGAAGACCATCAAAAAAAGTTTGAAGACGCCGAATTGCAAATTATTTTGGATGAAGATGACACTTTGAGTCAGAAACAAATGGCAAAAATGTTAAATGTTGCACAACAAACAATTTCTGATCGTTTAAAAGCTATGGGAAAAATCCAAAAGTCTGGAAAATGGGTGCCACATGAATTTAATGAAAGACAGATAGAAAACCAAAAAAACTACTTGTGAAATTTTGCTTCAAAGACACGATAAAAAATCAGTTTTTCATCGAATTGTTAATGGCGATGAAAAATGGATTTATTTTCAGAATCCTTAGCGGAAAAAATCTGGGTTAATCTGGGACAACCATCAATTTTGACTGCAAAACCAGATCGATTCGGCAAGAAGACAATGCTGTGTGTCTGGTGATGTACCACGTGCTCCTAAAACCTGGTGAAACCGTTAATACAGATCGCTTTCGAAAACAAATGATCAATTTGAGCCATGACAATACACAAAAAAACTGGACAAAACTGGTTCAGTATACAATCAAAGCACTTGGCTGGGAGCTATTACCCCAACACATTTGGCTCCTTCCGACTACCATTTGTTTTCATCCTAAGAGGAAGTCGAAAATTTGGTGACTTTTTCGTTTGCTTCAAAAGACAACAGCTTTATTGGCGTGGAATCCATAAATTGCCTGAAAGATGGGAAAAATGTGTAGCTAGCAATGACCAATACTTTGAATAAAATGTTTTTTAATTTCCCATTTAAAATTAGTGTTTTATTTTCACCGGTACATAACGGTACATTTTCATACCGGTACACTTGGTAAACTGGGACCCAAATTTGCGAATGGTATTGGCAATAGTGGTTTCAGTAGGTCGATTATAAGCACCGTAAGTTCGAAAAACATTTCTCACAGAACGCTGATTTTCGTAATACAGCTGAACAATTTGGAGACATTGTTGTGGTGTAAGTCTTTCCATGATAACTTGCCAAACGATAGTGAACAACAAAAATGACAGCAGTTTGAAAAGAGTCACGCGTGATCTGTCTAAAAAAGCCTATTGAAAATCAAACCTCACGATGAATCACCCTATATATAATATGCAACATGTATATTTATTTTATTTTATATATCGATCAGATAATAAATTTCTATACATAGACCAAGCACATGTTTTATACATGGGCTATACGCCTTGCGCGGAAACTTCGTATGTAACCATTCATTGTAAGTAAAAAATTTAGTAAAACATTTTTAATTTTCACAATGACCTTAATTAGTTCCCAAGCCATAGAAAACGCGATATTGGCAAAAAACCGTTTTTTTATGAACCTTGACTTTAAATAACTTTTTATGCAACACTGATCTCGTTCTCGATTTTTGATATTGCTTCTAAAAGACCAAAACAAACCGATTAAAAAAAAAAATGAAAATAATTTTTGGGATCAGAAGACACATTTATGTCTAAAGTGAGCATAAAGTCAAAAGTGACAGCCAGTTATCCCTATTGAAATATCTGTCAGTTAAAAAAAAAAAAAATAGGTAAATATATTTCTTGCATCGTTTCAGGAAACCTGAACAGTTCACCATTTATTTTGGGAGTTTCAGACGTGAAACCGTGCAGAAAAACGTCATCATTGAACGTCCCAAAAGGTACAACCACAGATAATATAGTTACATAGATATCGCATCCAGTATATATAAAAAAAAAGGCCAATTTTCAATCGACTGGGATTTACTCGTCGGTCCCAGTTCGATCGATCTTGTATGTGTAAAATGCTCAAACGGTTGTGAGTTGAGTAGCACGTTTTTTCAGATGTATGAAAGGATGATTCTATGTGTGAGCAATTTTCATCAATTAAAAAATAAATATCTACGTATGTAGGTACATAGGTGACACAGTCAAATGAATTTTTATTTTTCTAAAAAAGGTTTTCGATTTTTAAATTATTTATGTTTGCTTTATAAATAATTACGAGTATGATAAGGTAGGAACTTGGTACAATTTTGAAATTACCATATGTCGTCTTATTATTTCATTTATTTTTGAATAGAATTTATTATTAAAAGCATTTTGGACGCTAATGAAAACGGTTGAAATTAGTTATCTGATTTGAATAAGTATAGATTTATTTTATGATGATGATGATGATGATGATGATGATGATGATGATAATGATAATGGTGATGAGTATTATTTACATGCTTTATTTTCTTGAAAATATTTGCACCTTTTGATTTTCGTTGATTTTTCGCTTTTTTAATTCCCATGATTAGTGTTTGCGCAATAAGACAAGAAGGGCAAAATTAAGCAACTCTAAAAGCATTCTTTTTTCTCATCAAAACAGCTGCTATCACGGATATTTGTTATTCTTATGCATTCGGAGGCCATTGTTTCTCTTATTTTTCTTATATGAGGGCGATTACGACACATTCCATTGAAATGTTGAAATAAAACTTGCAACCGTCAAACAATTCATCTGATGTTGCAAATAGACTGATAAAATTACTATTTTGACAAAAAAATGTTGGAAAATATAAAAAACTCAGAAGAAAACACTTCTAAACAATTTGAAAGTAGCTCTTTGAAAGGATTTTGTTAGCAATATATCCCGCGAAGTATCGCATTGCAGCAGTCTCAAGTGTTAAAATCAGTTCCTGTATCTAGTTTGTATATGATTTCTGTGTACAAAAACTCATTCAGCAAAACAACTTGAGTGCCCTTTGCTTGGATCATACATAAACTCAAAAACTGAACATCGTCGTCCTTACAATTACTGTAAGGTGAGAAGGAAATAAGGTTTGACGAAAGAATTTTTGACATTACCACATACATTGAATTCATACACAGATGGATTTTTATTATAAACACCTTTTATTCTGACAATTGAGAACAGGTTCTCTAAGATGTCTTATATATTACCATCTTGGTCAGTAAGTAATCAACATCAAAAAACAACAATATCCTCGCTTAGTAATAAAACTGCTTCAAGTGTCCATTACATTCCTTTCAAACAACAATTTTTGGGTACATTCGAAAAATTTTGCATCGCTTGCAAATACATTACTAAATATTTTATCTGTTGGTATGCAGCATTTCCAACAGTAACTCCACGTTGAAGTGCATTTTTGCCGTATTGTTAGCCACTGTTCATACAGTCATAAATTTTAAACAAATCAGGTGTTGAGCTGTTTCTAAGGACGCAGCAAATGTCCTGCTAAACATTTGAGTCGAAAGGCGTACGTTCATTTTTTCAAAAGCATTATGAGCTATATATAGGGTTTTCCAATAGGGACTTGACAACTTTGAATTTAATTTGTGAACGCACTCTTTCACTAATCATCAAACTGTCACTGTCAATTTATTAAGTAAACTCAACATTTTCATCATGGTAAAGTACACTAACGAGCTACGTTCTCCGATTAGGTTCTGGAGAAGATGCAAAATCATATTCAGTGACGAAGCTCATTTTTGGATCAAATAAAATAAAATAACTGTTTGGTGCGGTTTGCACGCCGGCGGCGTTATTGGGCTATATTTTTTCGTCGACGATAACGATCGTCACGTTACTGTGAATGGTCAGCGTTACACGCCATGATCACCGATTATTTTTGGTCCGATTTGGAAGATATGGACTTGGACGACATGTGGTTTCAACAGGATGATGCCATAAGCCACACAGCACACGCTACAATCGATTTATTGAAGAGTAAGTATGGTGAGCGTGTTATCTCAAGACATAGGCCAGTCGATTGGCCGCCTCGTTCGTGAGATTTAACGCCGCTTGACTATTTTCTGTGGGGCTACGTTAAGTCATTGGTTTATGCCAACACGCCGACGACGTTGGAAGAGCTCAGAGCCAACATTGAACGCGAAATAGCGGCCGTTTCGGCCAAAATGCGTGGCCGAGTCGTTGAAAATTGGGTCCAACGAATCGACCGCTGCAAACATGCCCGCGGTGGCCATATGAACGAAGTCGAGTTCCATTCATGAATGTTTTGATTGTACTTCAAGCCAATAATAAAGTTTTTGAAATATCTCAAATGGTTTGCCTTTTATTAAAAAAAAAAAAAAAAAAAAGTTGTTAAGTCGTTATTAGAAAACCCTATATGAGCTAGTACATTTTAAACAAATTTTGTCAACGTTGTCGGTCTCTAAATTATGTTTCTCTGAATACATCGAAAGAAACTGACTTAAGCAAATGAGGAAAATCTTAAAGACAGTATATTTTTTGGTTTTCAAATGTCGTAAATGGGTTTTTTTTTTTTTTTTAAGTCACATTCAAAAGTTAATACGCTTTCCTGTTGTTGAAGACCAAGTTCCTTGCATATTCTTTTTAATCAACTGTTTTAAGTCATCCCCTTTTATTCCATTTTCTGAAACAAAATAGTTAATAACGCCTTTCCATGAATCAAAACGTCGTTTGCAGTGTTGTATGTCAGTTTTAGGCGTATTTGAATCTCATCAAAAACCAACACCACATACTTTTGACGATGACTCATTGATGAAATTTTAGATTTCAATATGTTTTGAGCCATGTTTTGGTACTCAGGCTGTAGACCTTTAACAGGAGCTCAACGATATAATGAATTCATATGAGGAAGTCGAAAGCCCAACCAGTCGTGTAGAAATGTATATGTATTTTGCTAGTGATAAAAACATTTTGTGCAAGTTCTTTTACTTCTGGAATATACAGACTTGATTCAGAAATCGCCATCAGCATAACACAAAATAATTTAGACTGCTCAATATCAATATCAATGCTCTTAATTTGGGATACCAAACCTGAATACCTAACACATGGGCTGAAAAGTCGGTGCCGTTTTATAGTAAAACACAAAATTTTTGCAAAATTCAACTTTATTTATCAATATAGTTGCCTTCGAGGGCGATACACTGATTGAAACGATTTTTCAATCTTTCGATACCAGTTTTTTAGTACGATTTCGGTTTAGCCTCAAAATAGGCCTTTGTTTCAGCGATTACTTCTTCATTGGTCTTAAATCTCTTTCTGGCGAGCATTCTTTTGAGGTCTGCGAACAGAAAATTGTCGCTGGGGGCCAAATCTGGAGAATACGGTGGGTGGGGAAGCAATTCGTATTCATTCAATTTTGCCATCGTTTTCATCGACTTGTGACACGGTGCATTGTCTTGATGAAACAGCACTTTTTTTTTTCTTTAAATGCGGCCGTTTTTCTGCGATTTAGTCATTCAAACGCTCTTACAACGCAATGTAATAGTCGCTATTGATAGTCTGCCCCTTTTGGAGATAGTCGATAAAAATTATTCCATGTGTATTCCAAAATACGGATGACATAACCCTTCCAGCCGACTATTGAGTTTTTGGTCGTTTTGGACGAGGCTCGTCGCCTGCTCGCCACTCAGCTGACTGCCGCCTTGACTCTGATGTGAAGTGATGGAGCCAAATTTCATCCATTGTCACATACCGATGCAAAAATTCGGCTTTATTGCGGTTGACTGTGAGCAAACGCGGCACCCACTTTGAACAGAGCTTTCGCATGTCCAAATATTCGTGTATGATATATCCGACACGCTCTTTTGATATCTTCAGAGTCTCAGCTATCTCGATCAACTTCACTTTACGGTCATTCGTAATCATTTTCTGGACTTTTTTGATGTTTTCATCTAAAACAGCCTTTTTTGGACGTCCACTGCGTGCATCATCTTCGGTGCTTGTATGACCACTTTTAAATTTTTCAATCCAATTGCGGATAGTTCGTTCGGCTGGTTCAGAGTCCGGGTAACACTTATCAAGCCATTTCTTTGCATCGGCTGCATTTTTTCCCATCAAAAAGCAACGATAAATCAACACACGAAATTGCTTTGAATCCATTTTTTTCACAATAACAAAAGCTGCTTCACTCACAACGCTATATCTCGACAACTAATCGTCCGATAGCTGAAAAATGATTTTTTTTTCACGCTTCTCGATTGATTTCATCAATTTGATGCATTTCAAACAGCCCAGATCTAAACTTGAACCTCTTCTTCTCTTAGAATTCGACGGAGAAAGATTTTCTAATTCTTTAAATTAATCAATATCATTTTGTTAATTGAATGTGGTAACTGCATCTCTTTTTAGTATTTTCCTGCCCACAAACTCACTACAAAAATGATTTTGGTAAACAAAAAATATCTTATCGCCATGCTTTTTTCATAAATTACTTAAAATTTCATTTTTTCTTTTGAAGGGCATGCAAAAATTTTTAAATTTGGAAAACCCATTTTCGACTTCTTGCATTATCATGCTAGAAACTTCTGACCTCCTTTTATCATTAATTTGTTATTTTTATTTAAAAGCAAACAACCAAGCACTGTCGCAATTCGATCTCAAATGAATGATTCACACAATTTTTAACCTGCGATGACAGAAGTGTATTTACCAAAAGAAACAAAAAATACGCAACTAGACAAGTACATAAAAGCCATGCAACTCTTCTAAGACAACACGACGCGACGTAAGATACACACGAAGCCATGAAAATGACACGAGATCGCTTTTGAATCATACCATACCAACAGTTTGTTGTATGTACGTAGATATTGTTCTTTAACAGAAAATGGTTTTTGTATGACAGAAGTTTGCTTTGGTGTATCTACGACATACTGAAGAGCAAGATTATTGCATGGTCTTGTAACATAATTTTATTTCGTTTTGTCTAAAAGAGTTTGATTAATCTCCTTTACTAGGAGACAACCAAGATTGATCGAACTGGGACCTACGAGTAAATTCCAATCGATTGAAAATTATTTTTTTTTTTTTTTTTTTTTTTTTAAGAGATATTCTCTCGGCGAACCCGAGCATTACAATGGGTCTACACAGACCTAAGAATGATCAAGTAAAGAATGGACTAGGCTCCAAATAACTCATCAACCCGCTAACCTAATCTAACTTAGCAAAAAAAAAAAAAAAAAAAAAAAAAAATGGTATTTTTCAGCATTGTCTGTTTTGAGCTCAATACACTTCGTCCATCGTTTCTCAAATTCTTTGATCCCTGCCGAGCCATTTTTTTCGGGTTTGGAAACAGGAAATAGTCACAGAGGTTAAATCTGGAGAATATGGCGGGTGGGGGAACAATCCATTGCGCATTTCACGAAATTGCCATAGCCATTACCATAGGGATTACCTACGCGCCGATAGCCCAATATGCGCGGTTGATTGTTTTTCTCTATCTATCGCTATAAACTTGGCAAACAGAGCAATCTTAAACATCTTCGGTGCCGATTCACTCTTAGAAATCCACTGTTGCAACTGCTATCTAGTCTCTGGTGACGGCTCGGATGACAAGGCTTGCTCGACATTTTGCACCAGTCGACGAAACCAATGTTGCTTTTTAAATTATAACGCAAGCAAATCAAAAGGTATCAAAGGTATTGATCCACAATCGTAGTTCAAGATCCGGTGAGGAAGAAATTCGTTAATGCACGATTTCGCGAAAGAAGAGCCTGATGCCAAACTCTGTTGCATGCCTTTAATATACCAAGTGCAACTATCTTGCTTCTTCCAGTTTGGGCTAGACTTTAGGTTCACTTTTCTGTAAGGCTTCCATCAAATCTCGAGATATTTTATAAAAATGAGTCAATAGGAGGAGAAAGATTCGCCTTTTTTAAGGTACGGACAGGAAACGTGTTTTTTTCATCGTCGAAAAAAATACTAAAGAACAGGCTTGATGAAAAAACGTACATACATAGTGGCTCCACGACCTAGGAAGGGCATCTCTTCAGAATAAGGAGGAATATACCATGTGAACCAGCGGATTCCTGTTTGTTTAGATCTTTAAGTACCCTTGCTACTTCTACTTGATACTGATTTCGAAAATTGATGGATCCCATAGGTGAGATATTATTTTTTAGTGTAAGCGAAGAAATGACACAATCTGGAAGCGGTGAAGTAGCTGGGAAAAGCGTAGTGGACATATTGGATTTGTCTAAATAACAAAGACAGCCTGAATGTTACTATAAACGAGCAATAAAAAAGCAAATTTTTTAATCTTCTTGACGAACGGCAGAAAAAGTTTTACTACCTTTGGGATCACGTAGTACTTTTGCTAATTTTTTTAGTCGTATTGGAACTTTACTCATTTTAGGAAGCCGTTGTAGCCATTTTTGAGTCATTTGAACTTTTGAGTTTTTCTCCTTTGAGTTGCTGTAAGAACAAAAAACAGCATTTTAACCAGATTTTAACCCATCGAATAAGCAAGAAAGGATCTCATTCGAAATTAAAATGTTCCTGATAACACCAGTAGCGACATCCACGTCGTTATAGAGGAACCAATAAGACCCATTTCCAGCGCAATTGGTATAAGCGCATTTCAGGATTTTAAGCGCTCGCTCATATATTTGATGCTAAACACTACTCAGATCAATTTTTCCTTTGACGAGGTCATAGTTTCACATAGGGCACAGATTTTCTATTCAAAAACAGGAATTTTCACAACTTTGAGTACAACAAAATTAGAAAACAAAGATAACGTCGCTCGCGGTAAAGACAGCGATGAAATATATCTACCAACACTGGTATAGAGACCTGAAAAAATACCTCCAATTAACAGAGAAACAAAAACTAAAAAGGGAAAGTTCACAAGTGCACGAAAAGAATACTGGATCCATCCCATAAACCCACATTAGTAACAATTACATAAAACTGAAAGTATCGGCCCATTCAGTCATTCAATATTTTTTCTAAGAGTAAGCAAGGGAGTAAGGAGCTAATTTTTCTCAAATTCCAAGTTTCCTGGCAATATTGGCAAAGAAAATCCAAAAACCAAAAAATTAAAACGAAAGGAATTGGAAAAAGCAAGAACACCAAACCAAAGAGACGGAACATAACCAGCAATAGCACCAGCACCAGTATTAGTAGTAGCAGTAGGCAAAGTTGAAGCACAAGTCGAAGAATAGCCCCAAAGAAACACGACAAACTTCACCGCGCCGCACCATATATTGGCAAACAATCTACTCATTCCTACACCCAATCCAACCGTACATACATACCCGCATAGTGTACATATGTATGTACGCATATTTTCTTTCTATATGTACGCCTCATTTGTAATGAAAAATAAAGAATCGAATGAACTAAAGCAAAGACTCGACCGATGAACAAGAGCTAAAAGGTAAAATGCAACAGCAAAATGACGAAAAAAAAGAAAAGAAAAAAACGAAAAAAAAAAAAACCTGACACACAAAAATAAGAAGAAAAAAAAAGCAAATACTCAAATGATCAACATTTTTTCCCGCCTTTACCAGAGTATTACTCAAAATGTGAGTAAAAATTAACTTTTTCAATTCTCTGCCGCCACAATCGTAAACGTTTAACGAAGAATTTCACAAATTGCGATCACAAAAATTCTGTCACTTGATTGTAAAACGAAAATTCTCTACAAAACACAGAACGGCGGTGAAAATCTCCCCACAACACACGACAATTGGAATTGTTCACAAAACACTTACCCTTTTGTAGAGTGTTAGACACTTTATTTACACTTTGGCATTTTTTTCGCACATTTTTTTAGTAAAATTTTCACTTGAAAAATCGCAGAAGACACTCAGGATCGGGAACGGACTTTACGTTTGGTTGAAAATTCATTTGTATCTGAGGCCAATATGGCGGCGATATTTTTTCCCCTAACGATTTCGATGGATTGTGAATTTAAATTGGCCGTAGACGGTGGTTGGAAAGAGATGGTTGGAGGAATGGCATGTTTAATAGTGTACGATATTTACGAGATGCGATGTTATTTTTCTTCAGTTCGACTACTTTGATTGGGAGGGGTAATTTACTTTGATATTTACCTATTTTTAATGCGATGTTTTTTTCCCCTAACAGAAAACGAAGAATTCTTGTTTACAAATTCAATTGAAGTTTTTAATCTTCCTTTAAACAGGGTCCTTACATTATATTCATTTATACAAAAACTCAACACGCACACACTTTGGTTCGACATTAGAACATTGCTCCGTCAAGAAACTCCAGGCATTCCACTGTATCAATGGCCATGTCCACGTCCTTTCTTTGGATGGTCTTCTTTTTCGCCTGTGCTGTGCAGTTGTACGACTCGCGAGCTATGGATCCGATGAAGAGCTCAGTAGCACGGGTAACACAAAAGACAGCTTCATTAGAGGCGATGTGTAGGTCTGTGTCCAGCTTCATTATGTTCCTTATTCTGGCCAAGGGCAGGTGAATCAGTTTGTGGTCCCCAGTTTTATCTGATTTCTCTGCAAAAGAAAGGGCCTTTTTTAAGTTTAACTGTGAAAATAGCATTTAAATTGCATCCAACGTTTTGAAGATTCCGGCTGGGGTGGTGTCCTTCTGCCTTCGTTGCCGGTATCTTCTGTGGTCGTGGGTTTTTCGGATGTTTCTACCTCTTCGGCAACTTCTTCGATTTCATTGTCAAAGTCTGGGACTTTTTCGGAGAGACCTTCTTCAAATAAATCTTCACTTTCCATTTTCGATTTGTTGTCCTCGAACCGAAGAATCTGGAAATTGGTAAATTTGAAAGGAAGGGAATACGCGCGTAAAATAGTTGACAGCTGTCACACGGAGGAAAGCGCCTTCACCAAAAGTATGACAGATGTGAAGTCTGGTACTTATTGTTGTCCTTTTTTAACATTGGATTTGGAATCTGATATAAAATTGCTCTCGCTTGCTGTTCGCCAAGTGTATGTTGCAAAGATTCAACCGACAATTGGACTCATGTTCTATGTTTCAGTCAATTCAACTGGTAGTGCGATGTTTTCTAATTTAGTGATGCCAGTCCAAATAGCAAAAGGTTATATTTTCAAAACCAAAACTTTCCAATTCAGTATTCTGTTGGGTACTAATTATTCTCTTAGTTTGTGCTACAGCTCAAAGTGAACTGTAACGGAACCAAGAATTATGTTAGGAATCCGCCTTCTCAAACGTTCATGCTCCCCTGTGCCATAGAGCACAATTGGGATGATAAGGGTCTTATATAGAGTATTCTTAGTGTCTATTATCATGGCCTTATTACTCAATTCCACTTTACACTTGATCAGTTGATCAATTGAGTATACCCGAAATCTGTTTCCGTTCGCATTTGGTGGATGTAGTCTTATCCCAACATATCGTTCAGGTAAAGCCACCGGTGGTTTTATTTTTGTCAATGGACTTGTCACCTCGTTTAGTTTCTATTGCAATACATTGGAACTGCAGCTTTCGCTAGTCTCAGCACCGATTTTATCAGGTCATCGTGTGCAGGAAAAACAGAGACAGAGGAAAAGAATGCAGTCTCAGTTCTGAAACACTTCGGCTGATCTGTTTCTCTTTTGAGCTGGAGGAGTGCAACTTACATATAGCACTCATGCTGTCGATAGCACATACTACTTGTTTTTTTTTTTGTGCCATGCGTTTTCCTTTCCTTTCTTACCCTCGTCCTTCAGAATGTACCTCTTTAAGGACCCCTATTCTATACTTTTCGGTTTCACCGAACAATCCGTCAAATACCACGGACTCACCACCTGCCTATACTGGTGGAATTTAACCTTAACGTGCTGATCCTATCCTATACCCTTTCTATCTTTCCTGCCCAATTTACTTAACGTGTCATAGAAAAAGCGGCAGGACTCATCGAAGTCAAAAAAAGAAGAAATTCGTGGGCCAACGTTTGTTAGTGTGTTGGTTGGTGACTTCAAAAACTGTGCGCCGACCGTGGTCCAAAAGTCCACTGGTTTGACTTCCATACTGTTAATGTAACATCTAGTTTGAATATATTTTGTTCTTTCAGAACCTGTAGGTCCGGAAACAAACAAAATTTCCATCAATTCAGATTTCAGACGAAACTATGACGTACCAGACCCGATAGTAGAGACAAGCTTTCTTTCGAACTATTGTAAAAAGCCTGATTCGTCTAGAAAAATAAATTGAATGCCGTTTATTGAGCATAACAACCCATTAATAATCTGTAATCTGTCCAATCCAAAATATTATTCAAATTTTGGGTATGATATGATACCTATCCAACAATATCCACTTCCAATTTCTCTGCGACGAGACCTCTTGACTTGGCATCACTAACTTTCCTCAGAATGTCAAACAAATCGTAGGTTAAGTTTATTTTGTTATGAGGAAAATATAATAAAATTTCTTCAAAGAATATTTCACAACAATTTTAAATCGTATTAAACCACAAACCCCTGACGAAATGATTACTCACATCCGAAATTTACATTACTTACTACGTCGAAAGTATTTCGTGACTTCTCCGTTCAAAAATCTTCCTAATACATCTTTTGAATTTACATAATTTCAGAACTCTCTCATCCGTTAGCATACGGCTACTGACCGCAACACACCTTAGGCTTTCAAAGACCAACTCAACCACTCCCTTGACCGAGGATGGACGCAATGATGAACCAATAAAATTCTTTGGTAGCGGTGCCGCTGCCTGGCGTGCCAAAGACACGCGCAGTGGTGGCTCAGATGAAGCTCTTTGGTATCAGCCCTATGTCATCTCGGCAAGCCTGGCAGTATTCATGCTTTATTTCTGTGTCTTTAGAGAAGAAAATGATATCGACGAGAAGCTACAGGGCTCCCTATTCAACCACATCGAAGGCCTCGAGGAACAACAGCTAGTCATTAGTTATAAGTACAATAAAGAACGAGGCCTCAGCACAACAGACCTTGAAAATCGCCTACTCGAGCTAGGTATTGATGTTACGAAGTTGGACCAGTAATAATCCTCGTTCTCTTTTAAGACTACATACGCCCTTGATATTGTTAAGTGAATGTTTGAAAGAATAAAGTTTAAACCCAATCAAAATAAAAAAAAAATAGTTTTCCTTGACCATCAGCGCATGACAATCGAGAACAAATCGATGCCGACATCCACCAACTTCTCGTAAGCCGCGAATAAATGAAAGATGCCAAATCCCTTTTCGAGAAATCAAAAATATCTTTATTCAATGGATCTTAGGGAAATTACATGGTGTCTCCACAAGTGGAGACTAATTTCCCTATCAAAGGGAATTTTTTTTAAGTTTTTTTTACATTTTTTTTTTATATTTTTCTGCTTTTCTTTTTCTGTAAATCTAATTCTTAAACTATAATTATAAATACCGAAAAGAGAAACACGACTTCAGCTGATGTTAATAATAAAAAGGTGTGAAATATGTTTTTTCTGTTTTGGAAAAAAATGTATTATTTAAAAGAAAGATAGAAAATTTGTGAATGTTCTGCTCCTCCTGGGCTTGTCGTCTTTTCAATTGAATAAAATCAGCACCAGCAGCTCAATTCCACCGGTGCTGCTGCATACCCTTAGAAAACTTATGCTGCTGTAGATATTAATGTAGATGTAGACTTAAGCACGTTCACCGCGGATTCGCCGAGCCAATTGAATATCCTTTGGCATGATGGTCACGCGCTTGGCATGAATTGCGCACAAGTTGGTATCTTCAAAGAGACCGACCAAGTAGGCTTCGCTGGCTTCTTGGAGGGCACCGATAGCAGCCGACTGGAAACGCAAATCGGTTTTGAAATCTTGGGCGATTTCTCTTACCAAACGTTGGAATGGCAATTTACGGATCAGCAACTCAGTTGACTTCTGGTAACGACGGATTTCACGAAGAGCCACTGTACCTGGACGATAACGATGGGGTTTCTTTACACCACCAGTAGATGGTGCTGATTTACGTGCAGCCTTAGTAGCCAATTGTTTACGTGGGGCTTTGCCTCCAGTTGATTTACGGGCAGTCTGCTTGGTACGAGCCATTCTAATGAAAACATAAAAAAATATATATTTCAGAAAAAGCGCCAAAAAAAAAATAGAAAATACGAAAAAAAAACTCACGTAAACAATAAATAAAAGAAAAAGAAACAATACTTACTCTCGCCGTTGAACGAGAAAAATTAGGAGGAAAAAAAATACATATAAAGAAAAAACAATAAGTGCGAAGAAAAACAAGAACTCGTGTGGAAGACGGAGAGAACAACAGTGAAGATAAAAGAAAATGGCGGTGGCCAACTACTTTATAGTGATTAAGAAAAAAAAAAAAAAGATTACCATCCACTTCTAATTCCAGAGAAATTAGGAAAAAATGTTTCATTTGTTTTAAACAAACGATTCATGGCATCTACTAAGAACTCTTCAAAAAAAAAGAAAAAGATCTAGTTTGAAAGCAATTAAAAAAAAAAAAAAAAAAAAAAATGTATCAGTTGGGGGCATCCCTCAGCGAAGCACACTTGCAATTGCGGCCAAGGAAAGCAGAGCCTCCGCCAGACAATGGAAAATGGCCGCTCAAATGGCGTACCTTTCCCGATTTTAAATATACGCACGAAATGGGGTTTTTTCAATTGCAGCCCCAAATTCTATTTTAGCTGCGAAAATTTACCAATTCCCAACGGCAAGTCAATAAAAAAAAAACCAAATTGTTTTTGAGCGATAAAATGCGATGATTGGCAGTTAAATTAATCTGTTGAAATTACCTGAATTTTTTTTGAGGATTTTTTTATTGAAATTTCTCACAAAACACAAATAAAATTATTTTTATGGATTGTAAACACAGATTGAGATACTTCCTCTCCGGTTGAATGTTTGTAAGCGAATGAAATGGAGTTTTAATGGAACAGCCATATGAAGGGAGAAGTTGCGCTCTTTTTTGGCGCTTCTTTTACAAGAAAGAGTGAGATGGAAGTACGAGAGGCGATTATAAATGAGTTCGTACAGTCGGGCGGAAAGTGATTAGGCTGTGTTCGTCAATCGTTATGATAATGTACAGTTATAGAGGGTTTTCAGCAATCCCTCAACGTTAGTTATAAGTAGAGAATTTCGTATATCAAGGTTTGAGAGAACTCGTCGTTCTTATGAGTTCTGATAGGAGGATTTAAGGATGGATGCAATATTATATTCATACAGCATCGAGATTGTGAAAAGGATGTCCGGTACTGAAATTTGGAAAGAGTTTAGAAAATACTCGGAATAATATGAATGCGACATTCAGTGCGCAAATGTCAAGTAAGTCAGTTACGGTTCGGTATATATTTGGGCCCATTAGCAAACGCGTTCTTCAGCTAACTGCATCCAGTTCCTCACTTCAAAATAGTTCAGTTTCTTTTTCAACAAAGAGAATTCAAACATTCTCTCTACATACCCTAACCATCTCAGGCGCCTGAGGGGTACTTTTCCGATTAGGTCGACGTCGATATACAGCTCGTAGAGTTCCTTGTTATAACTCCTCATCGGAATTCGGTCCGTCAACGCAGAGGAAAAATAAAATCAGTCGAGGGATCACACATTCAAAACGAAGAAGATATTTTCATCTGCTTCGCTTCATACTTTGGAGCAGGAATGGAAGGCTTTATTGCTCAATTTATTCTAAGACCTAAGAAACAGAAATTTTTAGTGTAATTCTTAACTGGATTTCCGATAAGGGGTGTAATTGCTTTCATACTTGCTTAGATAGAGCTACAGTCCGGGGCGGACTAGTCAGCGCAGTCTTTTGCCAGGTATCTCCACGAAGTTGGCTGCGGTCCCCGTCCACTTCCGTCGGACACCTTAAATGAAATCATCCTCTAATGCTCTGCATTGGAGTTGAAATTTTTCCGCGTCGTCTAAACTTTTCTGCGGAGGTCGGCATCGCCATACAACTCGTACAATTCGCTGTTGAAACGTCATCTTAATTCTATAATAATTCAAACGGGACTAAATATTATTCGAAGAACATTTCTCTCAAAGCACCCGAAAGCATTTTATAGTAATCCGCTTTCGTGAGTGCCCCAACTTATACACCGTAAGGAAGGACTGAAGCTCTAGCATAAAGTCTTTTTGATTGCTCGAGAGAGGGCTTTACTATTCAATTGCCTTCTAAGCCCCCAAAAAATAGTGAAAAGCAAAAGTGATTTTTCTAATGATTTTCGTGTTTTTGTCGGAGTTGATAGCAGAGCTTAGGTGGATAAAGTCCCTTACTATGATACTTTAAAGTTGCAGCTATTTTCATAACGTTTTGGGGTCGTTATTGTGCGTCTCTCTTTGTTTTCTTTCATTGGCCGGTAAACTCACATATGCCGCTTCTGTTTCAGTCATCTTAAAAACTCCTTTGACATATGCGAGTAACAGACTCTCAGCCTTGTTTCGTTTAAGATTTTGTTTTTATTGTTACATTTTGGCATGATGGCCAGAAATCTTGATCCTCAATATCAATATCTTCAGCACCGACTGTGACTATACTACTGAATCGTTTTGGTCTTCTCGATAGGTTTGTGTTCGGTTATAAATTTCTTCAGACGTTTCTTTTTTCTTCCGAACGTCATTCCTCTATTAACATGTCTACATTTCCGCGATCGCACGCTTCTTATGATTTTTTTTTCCGAAGATACTCGTACAGTGCACGAGCCGCTTCTGTTCTTCTATACAGCACCGTTTCATTGGCTAGTTGATTTGCTACATGTACTTGGCTGAACACTTCATGAAACATGGGGCTTCGTGGTCGACTGAAGGACAAGGACATCAGTTGCGGCATTGCCGACGACTTCTTGGCATTGATACCACATTTTTAGCATTTAATTCAGCTTGAAGAATTGTAGCATAAATGATTGGGAAAGTTTCCGGTGATTTGCTTCCATTAAATCTCTTCTTGTGGCGTCTGAGACATCGTTAGACGTACCTAGGTTGCAACTGTATAATGGCCTGAGTCTACATTTGATATCTGGTATGTTCGAGCAATTATAATAATGCGTCGCTTGCGTCGATCTCAACTTGATCAACATGCCAAAAATTAAACTGTTGCTATATCTAAGTTGCATCTCAAATATTAAGAGCTATCGATTATCCATTTTACAATTAGGCGAAATTCTAAACATACACATAGTTGAAGGCCATTGTTGAAAAGTGATTTATTGATCTTATAAGAGCTTTGAAGTTTGGAAAAGAAATGCTATACATACTTAGAGAATTTTTAAGTACAATCAATGTTTCCGACTTAGGTAATTAGCCTTTGGAGTTTGTATCACGGACTTTTATGGTTCGAAATGGTGAAAACACAATTTTTTTTGGCAAAGTTCGACTTTATCCATCAAAATAATCTCCTTCTAGAGTGATACAATAATTCCAGCGCCGTTTTAACATTTATATGCCTTTCTTATAGAACGACTTGTTCAACCCTACAAAATACAGTTTCGACAATTACTTCTTCATTGGAGCCATATATTGTCACAAAACCGCTCTGAATCATTAACACGCTGTAGTTTTTGATGTTTCTGTGGGCAATCGTGGTACCCATTTCAAACAGAGCTTTCGCATACCCAAATACTCGTGCAAAATATGATGTAAGCAGTCTATTGATATCTTTACGATATCAGCTACCTATCTCACACACAATCCCTTTTCGGTTGTTCAAAACGATTTTGTGTGTTTATGTTTGTTTTCCGGCATTTATTTTGGGCGCCCAAGACGTTCAGCATCATTTTTGTCTGCACGACTACAACAAATGGAGCAGATTCCTTATAATATTATTCATTATGCTCTTGAGTTTTAACAGTATATTTTCCGATCAAATAAATATCAAATATTTATTTTTGATCGTTGATGGGCACGGAAGAGGGAAAAAAGTGTGTTTTAGCCCAACTGCTCAAGTTTAAGGATAAAAAATGGTTCGATGCAAGTGTTCCACTTGTTAAATAGTCTTTCATCCTTATGAAAATGTGAAAACGACGTTCATGGGCAGGAATTTCATGCCCACGCCAATGTAAACATACCCTAAGAAAGGCATTTGTGAATCTGTAATTAACTGTGGGGATCGACTTCAATACATATGTACAGTCGATTCTCGATAATTTGAAACTCAAGGGACCAGAGAAAATAGTTGCATAACAGTTGAATTTATTTTTTCGCGTCTTTTGTGCGTCTTTGTGGCAAAAGGTGCATACTGGTTGTTGATTTTTTGTGATGATATGGCTTTGAGTAATGATTGTGTGTCCCAACCGGAGTCGTATGAAGATCCTTATTATCGAGTAGTGGTGAACGTAATCCTTCCACTTATTTATTCTATCCCTTTCAAAGTTTCGAATCAGCTTAATTTTAAGGTCTTGCTTGCTGTAGGTATGGAACTGAAGGATTGGATCACTTAAAGCTGATTTTGCAGCTGTGTTTGCTGCTTCGTTGCTCTTAATGCCGACGTTTCCGGGTATCTAAACAAGTCTTAGCCTCTTGTGTGCAATCAATTTGCCCTTGATTTTTTCTATGATATCGGTTCTGTTGTTAACATTTTTTAGCGCTGTGGCTGTTGATAGGCTGTCTGTAAAAAGAACAGTCTTCTTGTTATTCGCCAGTAAGATGGCTTTTAAAATGGCAAACGCTTCAGCGAAAAAGAAAAGGAAAAGTCGGGTAGCAGGCCTTTTGAAATTGTTGTCCCCTTTTCGTTTACTACTGGAAAAGATGTCCCAAGCGCAGTGTATATTTCTTCAACTTAAATTACCGAGGGGACCAATTTATATTGATTTTTTTCAATTTATCGAGTATTTTGCAAGGGACCCGGAAAAAATTTCAAATTAACAAGTGTCAAATTATCGAGAGTCGACTGTATGTATAAGGAGATTCATAGTAAGCTTTGATTTATAATGTAAAATAAAACACATAAATTTTAAAGTGAACTTAAAATTTTTATTATCAGTTAAAAAAATAATTCATGGCATTTACTTTTTGAAAATGATATCATGTAATTGTTGGCCACTACTACGTCTGAGGTGGTCCATTCAGAATCTCGCGGATAACACGAGCAATGTTGGCTTCCAAAGCGTCAATCGTAGCTGGGTTAATAAATGAAGACCTGAGACTTTACATATCCCCAGAGAAAATCGTCCAAAGGTGTGATATCGCACTATCTAGGCGGCATCTTTACATGATGACTTGTCAAATAATACTGAACAAAAATAATAAAGCAGTTTGATAGGAATCACGCATGATCTGTCGAAGCAATCCTATTGAAAATCAAACCTTATGATGAATCACCATATATTTATATTGCATGCAAACGTTAATATAACAATCATGTTTCATGATAAAATAAAAATCATATCTTCTTACCAAAAACCCTAACATGACATGGAAGATTAATACTTCTTTCAACTGTGAAGCCGTGGATAAATATCTGAGATTGTTTTCGAACTCAGCATCAGCTAGTATTGAACCGTGCCAAAATTGTTTTTCTAAGAAAAAGCCAAACAAATCGGAAGAGGTAAAGAGAAAGACAGGAAAAATATGATGGGAGGATTAAGAAATACCCAAAAATATAGAATTATTTCAGGAACATGTTTATAATGCAAAAACGATGAGATACAGAGATACAGATTATGGTACAGAATAAGAAAAAGAATATGCAAAGATGTAGTATTGTTAATTTTGGACAAGCGAAGGAGGTTGAAATTAATATCCGCCAAATTATTGAATAATTTGCAACGTTTTATGAGCTTTGGATATTTTATTTCTAGGTAGAGAAATACATGAGAAAGATACACGTATATAATAAATTTACTTACCGCAGCTCGCACATCTCCTTTCGCTTCCAAGATCAGAATGATCTCGAAAAGATTATGTTCAAACGTAGAGGAGTACAAACTGCGGTGAGAGTGTGCCAACTAGTCATTTGTCAGTTGAGTTTCTGTACAGTAGATGGCGTAGCGGCGAATTAATTCGGTTCGTTTTAAAATTTGTGGCATAAAGCGTTCTTTAACAAGTATGAAAATCTAAGAAAAAGAGCTCAAAACTATCAAAAAACCTTGTGATCGTGGTTTGTAATTTCTTTTAGATTTTAACAGAAACAAAGGCAATTACATTTTAAAGTAAGTCCTTGCGTAGCAGTTATTGTAAATGTGAATGGAGAGTCCTTTCAGAAGATAAAATATAGGTTACCATCTGTACCATCATATGTGAACTGTTTTTCTTATTTTAAAGCATCATCTGCAAAACATAGTTCTATCGCAGATACTCGCACAATACATACTCGTTTGTGGGTTCAAAGGAAACGGCTCTTTAAGAAGAGCGCCAAAATATTATATATTTTCGGTGCATGCTGGTGTCGTAGATATGATCCACATATTGCTAAGCTGGCCTTTTGTTAAAAATAGTTTGTCCAAAATCACATTGCACTGGCATACCTGATGTAGATTTGCATTATTTTCTCTTCTTCTACCTACTTTGACATCGCAAAAAAGAATTTCTATCTATTGGTTATGCGACTTGTCTAAAGGAATACACGTTCACATATAGACATATACCTTTTAGACATATAGATAAGAACTACAAGTATAAGAGCATATGGATCACAAGTCAGAATTATTTGCCAACATATTTCTCGAACTTGTATTCCTAAAGTTCAAGAACCTTCAATATATTTAATCTTGATGTTAGTTTCGACAATAACTAAGTAATAGCATTTTGTAGATAATTTAATAGTGTTTTTCTCCAAACCGGATTTCCAGGTCAAAGTTGAAGGTATATATTTAATGTCCAGATGCACTACTCATTTCATAAGACCACATAAGTATGATAGGAAAAAAAAATTTAAATAAAACAACAAGAGTGTGAGATATAAAATTGATTCTGGCCCTATTTTGAAGCTATGTTCATAATCTTATAAGCAATAATACAATACAATCGCAAAATAAGCCGGGTTGAGTCTCTGGCGATGCTTAATTCAGCTGATCGGCGCCGAATTGATATCTCTGTCTGGTTGGTGGCTTAAGATCCAAAAGAATATACTTACGCTCAAACTTTTCCACGGTGCGATAAAGCCGGAATTTCGATAATATTTTTTGATAATTTCCGCACGTTTGGCAAGCGTAAAACGACATATAATGAAATGGCAAACCTCACTGAATATTTTGAGAGCTGGATCATTCCAACAATTTGAAAAACTATCATTGCTGTCTGGGTATCCGTTACACAAATTATGCATTTTTTTGTTTTAATTGTGATCATTAATTTTTTAGTTGTACTAAATGAAAGATCACGACGACTATAATAATATTTTTAGCTCTGTTATAATGAATTATCTAGAAACTTTAAATGCATTGTTAGTAATGTTGAAAAATTGACATAATATATATATATATAATGGATAGAGTAATACAAGACAGAATACACTATTCGTTAAATAACATCTTCGGTCGGCAAAATCTTTGGAACTCAAATAAAAAAATCTGTGATACACGACATCCCTCTGATGCAAGTCCATCGTGCAAGACTTTTTTTCAATCAGCGAATGGAAGAGTATAGAACGACTTATCTTCTTTTTACTGATGAGGCCGCTTTAAAAAAGAACGTGGTAGACCTTAAGACCCAACAAATCCAACCCCTTTCATCTATTTAAAAGGAATCATTGCGCCAAAATGCAAATGTAATTACTCTACCGTTAACCAGATATCGTTAAACTTAGCTTGGAATGGCTTGAATGGTGCGAAAACGCTCCATTAATTTTTTGTTACCGAAAAATGTCACATAGACTTAGAAGATTGTTTAACATGACAGTCGTTCGTTTTAATTGTAGAATAGCTCTAAGGCCCTAAGGTAAATTTAGCGTCCAGATGTCTGAGTGTCATTTAGCATTTAATTAATTATTTAATTGGAAAGTGATTTTTAATTATTGTTGCAACGTTGCATATAATAATAAATTTTGTTGTTAATTTAGGTAATAGATTTAAACGTCGATATTGAGAGGATGATAATGTAAGTAAAAACAGAGCAGAACTGTACCAGGCACGTAAAGCTAAAACCAGCATCTCTTCAGGAGGTATACCCGATCTCATGTTGGTTTTATTTAGTAACGTATAAAATTTCGCTTTGCACAAAATTTCTTCAATAATTTTTTTCTTTTATTGTCCTTAAAATATTAAACGCGTATACCATAATTACATCTATTTCTACGTATTACTTCCAGATATTTACACTGCTACAACGTTTGTAGGGCTTGTAAACTTTGCGGACTCTTGAACGAGTCTACAGTCCTCATTGTTTTGGATAAGCTCTTTAGTGGAGTCAAAAATTTGCTGATTTGAGTGATTCAATTATTATGCTTTTTCTACTTAGTTATAAGACTTGAACGCATATTACATATTTCGATTTCACGTTGTCGTAATACGTTTGACAGTTTGAAACTTTAACCAAGCATATAGTGCTGATGTTCCAAGTTAAGTAACTTAATTTATTTTCTGGAAGCATCATATTGCTGCCACCAGAAACCATCAAGCTCTGGCAGGAAAATTTCTCCTCACCCTCCAGGATCACTTCCAGGTTGTGTAGAATACCTTCGTACCTTCGAACTATTTTTCTATCGTCCCTGTGGCGCTGGTATGAATGATAATCCGAATCTTCTTTTGCCTCACCGATAGTCTCCAGACGTGGGAACTCGATCACGAATACAGACCTCTACTAGTCTCATTAGTTAGATATTAATGCGCCCCAAGCTCATCTTAAGTTTTGAAATACCGAAATATGATTTTTCCCCATTTAGCTGCCCTTAAAGAGGTAGGAGCTGCTGCAATATTCTCTAAGCTGTTGCCGTGCCCGACATGCCCACTTTTATGTCGGGCGGACAAAATTCTGCGTGTCCGTGTGCTAGCAACATACCGTCATGAGAATATGCTGGCAAATGGAGTTACGGACATGTTAATGGCCATATTACAGTGTTACGTACGCAAGCGTGCCTTGACACGCTTCATACACGCTTTATATCGACCTTATGATAATTTGCGTCAAAAGCTCGAACACGAAATCCGAATCCGCGTTGAGATGGCAGATAAAATATTGTTTCCTCAAATTTGTAATACTAAATAATAATAATGAATAATAATGAACTCGTTGCACGAGGTAGAGTAGAAATTTACTCTTTTTATTTATTAAAATTCAATTAAGAGAAATAACTCCATAAACAATATATTTTTATAAATAAGTTAAAGGGAAACCAACATATACCAAATACAGTTTAAAATTACAATACTATTTTATGTAAAACCATAATATGAAAATCGTAAAATGACATACATACATATATATATTGAAGGTTACCCATTTGGAGTAAATACATTACACCAAACCTACCCTGTTGCTTCAAATCGAACAAATCAACGCCAAATGTAAAACAAATTGTCAACTTTCAAATGTCAAAGCGCGCAAAAGTAAATAGTGGTCTACTTTCGCTTTGCAGTTGTGTTTACGATATTTACAATACAAAGCTGACGCGAAGCTTGAGATAACATTATGAATTATCCCTTATGTTTGCTTTGTTTCTATTCGATATGTCAAAACAGGCACGTGCAAACGCGACATAGTGAATTGGTCGTAAAGCTATTATGTCATTAGCCAAAGCGCAGCATCTTACTTAATAGCTCTGCGCAATTTGAAGGATGCATTCAAGTAAAATGACCCGGAAATGATGAAATTAATGAAATTAATTTTTTGCCGTAACTAAGAAAAATTGAGCGACTTTTGCATGTTCCTCCATTAATGCAATATACATATCTACAATTAGATCTTGTATGAATGTTGTTAAAAAAAAAAAACAAACAAACAAACAATATAACCATAATCTGTATGGTATATACGAGCAGATTCAATGAGATTTCCATATGATAGTGACGCCATATCTTCTCCTTTTCACACTCGTGCATGGGCATATACATAACATACTTGCCCATTTATATTATATTAACGTTCCTACAACAGGTGTCGATAGTAGGAGTACGTGCATGTTTGCATGTATCTATCCTGGATGCCATGCAATATTAAAAAAATTATATATATATATATTTATTGGTTTTTATTGTTGGCTACATTTTCCTGAGCAAAATCCGTTTCTGGGAAAATATAAATTGCTAAATTTATGGCAATAAACGCAGACATAGAATTGAGACAAAAACACTTATTGCGAAACTTTTTTAGGTATAGGGTAATTTTATCTCAAAATAATATTTCTTTATTTAATTTCCAAACAAAATTTAAGGTAAAAGGTGTTTATTTAAGAGGCGCCAAGTCTTCGGTTTTACAATATTTGTTTTATTGTATTGTTTGGTTTGATTTGTATTATTTTGTTTTCAATAAAGTCTAACAATTTATCATGGATAGATTCACACCGCAACAAGTTACCAAACCGTAAATGTTATTTTTGAAATCAGTGTTCAGTTACAATATTTTCGTAAATTTTGTGACAGAAACATCGTCCATCTGAAAGTGCTATTCTTCGTGTTGTGGAAAAATTTCGCACTAATTTAACGGAACGTGACATTATTATAGGCCCAAAAGAATAAAACCAGTGCTTGCGAAGAAAATAACATCGTTCAAAGGCGAGTGTTAATAAAGACCCAAATTTTTAAATTCAATGGGCTCAATATACATATAAGAGATATATCCGTCTTAAATTGGGTAAAACGGCCACATTTGATCAGGTGTCTCCCAAAACTTCTTGGCACTTGCTAGATTAGATTCACAAACATGCGAGAAAACTCATAGGGCGACGCTATTGTATACCTTCCTTAAAAGATGATACCGCCAGTGCGTTGAGGCATTGATTCACATCGTTCATAAGTTCCTCATTACTTTCAAAATGTTGAGATGCAATGGATGATTTCAATTTTGGGAAAAGGTGATAATCACTTGATGTCAAATTAGGACTGTGATCAAAATATCCCAATTGAACTCCTCCACTAAAGTTTTTGTGCGTGCAGCAGTGTGTGGTCGTGCTTTGTCATGCAAAAGCACCACACCTTTGGTAAGCATTCCTTGTCTTTTTTTCTGGATTGCTCTTCTCAACTCACGTAGAGTTTCACAGTTAACCGCTGCATTTATTGTGTTACTAGGTTCCATAAACTCGGTCAACAATATGCCTTTACTGTCCCAAAAAGTTTGTTTGAATTTTTTTGGCTTGTTTGGGGAATGAGTGTGCATCCATTGCTTTGATGCACCAACACAAAAAATACTTAAGTAACACCCCTAAGTTTGGTTAGGAATGAATCAAACGTCGATGGTGTAAAGTTCTCTCTTAGAATAGCTGTACGCATGTCGGTGCATAATCGAATGTCTCCGTTTTGTTTGTAAACAATAACAATCGGTGATATCCAGGGACTAGGTCCATACACAGATTCAACAATGTCTTGATCTATTGCCTCATCCAATTTCTTTTCAACTTTTTCCTCCAACGCAGGTGGTACCCGATGCAAAGATTGTTATACCGGTTATTATTGTTATCACCGTACTGTCAATAGACAAGTGTATTTTAAAACCCTTTATTTTTGGAAACGCATGAAAATTTTCGAGCTGATTCACGTTAATTCCTAACTTGAGGGCTTTCAGCCTTATCGCTGTTTCACGCCCCAATGACGACTGTCTGCTACTCTCGATTACGTAAAACGTTAAAATGGCACTTATGGGTGCCTTGAACACAAATTTGACATCCAAATTTTCATTTACAGCTTATGCTCGAAACCGATTCTCAGGTTCCGTTCTAACGTTTTCTAATATTGCAGCCGTTTGACGAAGGTTCTCCCAATCTTTTTCCCCAATCAAATTAAACCTTGAGCCAAAGTCTATAAGCATGGACAATCTCATACCCCCAATAAAACAATCTATGTTCTCACTCATGTGCTCGGCTCCCTCCTTCAAGATTTGAAAACACTTATATTGGCCGGATTTTTGCCTATCCGGTTTCATGTCTCTTACGTTTTCTTCTTTCACACATTGAACATTTGATGGTTCAAATCACCGTCGCTTAAAACCCTGATTTTCCCCAGATGTATATTTACTTTTATTTCTTTTAGTTTGACATTTTTTAACAAAATGACCAATACCCCCACACCTATTACATTTCGAAGTTCTCGCTGGGCAATATTTGCTGTTTCCCAAGTGACCTAATCTTCACATCTGAGGCATTCATGATTCTCGTCGAAGATCTATTAGTTTTTGCAAAAGAGAAGATCTTATTAACACTGCTCAACGAAGTTGACGGCTTTATTACATCTGTCTGGCATTTAATTTGTTCATGTACTTGACACATTTCAACAATATCGTTTAATGAATATATATCCAGCAGATGTTTTTTTAGTTCACCAGGAGCACACACATTAATTAATTTGTCCTTTATCGATATTAATATCCAATATGTCCTGTTGGATTTATCCGAATGAATATTTCGTTGCCTGGTTTCGTAGACGTTATAAACATGTATTAAAATTTTCCCTTCTTCCGGCATGAGCGACCTGAACAGGTGTCTTTCAAATGATGAATTTGGCAACATTGACCAAAGCTTCCGGGATATTGTAAATTACATCTTACAATTGAGATCCTCCTTAATGAAGCAATTTATTTTTCTTTTTTGTTAGATCCACTATCTCTTCGTAAAAGCCCTGAGCCATCTTTCCCATTCTAGGCGGATTAATGATTTGTCGATGGTCTCGCAGAGAAATGGTTTGATACTCATATCCGCCGTTTTAATTTTTTTCTATTTACTTCAAAATAAATTGTGTTAAACTGCACAGCAAATTAAATACGACTATGCAGCCTTTTCCTTTCCTCACTGAAAGCAAACAAAATGAATTACATTTTACAGTTTACTGTGATTTGCATACCTTTTCGCAAACTAATCGTATTATCTCAAAAATTATCAGCTATCTTTAGTCAATATTATTTTTATGTTCCTTTTACAATTAGAAACAAATATATGTAATTAGCTCTCTTCTTTCTTCTCGCACTAGGAGAAACAAGATAATACGGTTTTATTTTTGCAACCAATTTGGGCGAATTTAATCACCACACATTTATTTCCTTTCGATCTTATCTCCTTTTTATTTCCTTTTAATTTTCTTTTATTTATTTATTTTTTTTTTTTACGTCGCCAATGTAATAGTCAATCGAATTGAATTTAATTAACAATCTTTATAAGAGAACTAACGATAGTCTAGCAAACAATACAATATAACATAGTAATCTGAATAACAAACTGCTCTATAGCAACGCCAAGACTCGAACGAATTCCTATGTAGGCACCACATACACAGCTTTGTCAGATCTTGTTATAAACCTTATTGTACCGGTCTCCACAGTTTCCATCTGCCAGAAAAAAACAAATGAACTATAGGATTTTCCAATAGGGAATTTGACAACTTTGAATTTAATTTGTGAACGCACTCTTTCACTGTCACTGTCAATTTATTCAGTAAACTCAACATTTTCATCGAGAACGGGAACGAACTACGTTCTCCGATTGGGTTCTAGAGAAGATGCGGTAAGATGATGAATTTCATCGCAAAATCATCTTCAGTGACGAAGCTCATTTTTGGCTCAATGGGTTCGTCAATAAGCAAAATATGCGTTATTGGTCGGGTGAAAACCCACAAGTGTTTCATGAATCACCACTTCACTTAACTGACGGTAACGATCGTCACGTTACTGTGAGTAAGCCTTTAATTTGTTTTTGACAAGGTACTTTTAAAACATTTTTTTAAAGCTTATAATGCTTTAACTATTGTATAAGCCTGTTTAGATTTTTATGTTATTCTATTCAAACAAATAAAATGTTATTTCGTTAAAAATCGTTTTTGCTTTTTATTTTTATCGTAAGCGGCACAAGTTTTCTCATACATTTCTTAGGATTATCGCGAAAATATTGCAAACGCTAAAAACTGTCCTTAGATATTTGTTAATTTTTTTTTATTTATGTCATTCAAATTCATGCTTTCAAACATAACTTAGTACCAAAATCGGGACCAATTACTGTAACATAGATATAAAGGAAAAAAAAACTAAAAATAACGTCTCATGTAAAATTCACTTTTGGCCGCTTAGAATAAACTTGCCGTTTAGGCTCATGATATTTTCAAATTTACATGACAACGATATGTATTGTGCTTCTAAAGGTATGGGGCTACGGGTCAATTAAAGTTTGATGAGAGAAAAATTGTTACCTGCCACTAAGGTCTATTGCTTTTGTAAAATTTTGTAGACGTCTGAAAATGTAATGAAATATGAAACATTCTCTAGCGGTTATGAACTGAAGTGAATTTGTGCATTGAAAGTTAAATGTTGTAACAATGAGCGGCGGATGCCTATTCAAGTAGATGAAGTGCATCAATTTAACTTTATTTAGCACTACGATAACGAAATTTTGTGTTAAGTGTGTTTGTTTTGTGTTTTGTGTTAATATGTAACAATTATTATAGAATCGAGACTTCAAAAAAACTTCCAATCGAGGCAATTTTATCCCAGTAAACGATCGCAATAAGACATGAAGTCTCATATCTTGGAAAACCATACATAGTGTCAAATTTTCGAAATATCCCTGTATTTCAGAAATTTGTCAAACACAAGGCCGTCTATGAAAGCAGATATATAGGAAAGTTTATACGCAATCGTGTTCGGTTTTGGCGTCTCTGCTAAATTTTTGCGGCTCTGTAAAAATGAAGAAAGCTTTCTATTGATTGAGGGTTGGTAATGATTTTATGCGATTTCTTCAACATCGCACAAGAGGCAGAATGTTTCAAAAGTTACTACAACTACTCGCCTACACAGATGACGGCCTTGGCTCAAGTGGTAATGTATTGACTTCCCGATCGGATAGTTCGGGGTTCAATACCAGCCGTTTTAAGTTCTTAAAAAAAAAATGTATATATATACCTATATAAGGTGTGTTTTTTTGGCATCGGTATTTGGCGCTTATTTTCAATCTACGAATAAACTACACCAACAACTTAACGTATACGTGCTTACTTAATGCAAGATATTTATCGGAGTTAACGCGGATAGCAACAACGCTTTCAGACTTTTTTCCCCATGATAGCAATAACTTGTAAGGAAACGCCAAAACATGTGTCACTTTTTGAACAAATACAATGCCAGTGCTGCCAAGAAATCTGAATATTAGTATAATAGCTAATGAAGATAGCGGCTTATTTTTGGTCTGCAAATTAGACACCTATTATCAGCAGATCAAAGCAAGCTGTTTATGATACATTTTTAAGTATTAAAACGATGATAGGTCTGGCGGTAAACGATGATCAGAAAAAAACTTTACAATAGACAGCTATAACTTCCAGATAGTTTAGGACATTATTTACCAAGGTCCCGCAGTTAATATAGGGTGATTCATCGGATTTTTTTTGGCAGATCACGCGTGACTCCTATCAAATTGCTTTGTCATTTTTGTTCAATATTGTTTGACAAATCATCATGGAAAGACTCACACCACAACATAGTCTACAAATTGTTCAGCTGTATTACGAAAATCAGCGTTCTGTGAGAAATGTTATCCGTGCGATTCGAGGAACTTCGACCTACTGAAACCGCTATTGCCAATACCATTCGCAAATTTGAGTCCCAGTTCACGACCGGTTTGGCTTGGCGTATTCGACAACTTGGCGTATTTTACGTGAGGATCTCGGCCTAAAAGCATACAAAATTCAACTTGTGCAAGAATTGAAGCAAGACGACTTAGATTTGCGTCATATTTTCAGTGAATGGGCTCTAGAAAAACTCTATGAAAATCCGGTGTTTTATCGTGAAATTTTGTTCAGTGATGAAGCCCATTTCTGGCTCAATGGATACGTTAATAAACAAAATTGTCGTATTTGGGCTGATGAGCAACCCGACGAGTATCAAGAGCTACCATTACATCCATTAAAAACAACGGTATGGTGTGGTTTATGGGCTGGTGGAATCTTTGGTCCATATTTTTTCAAAAATCAAGCTAATCAGAATTGTAACCGTTATCGCGCCATGTTAACGGACTTTGCCCTTCCTGAAATTCAAGCACATGGTTTCGGCGAGCTCTGGTTTCAACAAGACGGCGCTACGAGCAATACAGCGCGTGAAACAATGGACTTGTTGAGAAATCATTTTGGTGAGCACTTAATTTCATTTGATTTGCTACGGTAATTTGGTCGCCTAGATCGTGAGATTTCACACTTCTGGACTATTTTCTCTGGAGATATGTGTCTCAGGTCTTTAGAAATGAGCCAGCTTTGGAAGCCAACATTACTCGTATTATCCGCGAGATACAAGTCGTCCAAAATTCGTGGCCCAAAGTCGTGGTCAACATTTACATAATATGATTTTCAAAAAGTAAATGCCATAAATTTTTCATTTAACCGATAATAAAAATTTTAAGTTTGCTTTCAAATTTATGTGTTTTATTTTATATTACAAATCAAACCTCACGATGAATCACCCTATATGAACAATGACATCACCTTAGGGATCCTTTGAAGAGAAGAGTATATTTTGGAAATCGCTGTTTTTTTTTTACTCAGTAGGCAGCTCAGTAGCAAAGACCTCAAAATAGTGCTCTATAAAATATTAATCGTTCCAATCCTTTTTTATGATAAATTGTAGTAATTTCGAAAGAAATTCGTGTGAGGGAATGCCCTGTCTGCACCAACTGTGGAGGAAGAAATTTAACCAATACGAATAATTGTATGGAATGTATAGCCTCATGGACTTAGTAAGAATTCATCAATTAAGATGGTTGGAATATGTAGAGCGGATGGATACCAGCAAAAGTCTTTCCATCAATCAGAGAAGGAAAGGTCTGCAGAGAATGACGCCACCTTGGAGATGCGCGCAATTGGAGGAAAATTTCAACCAACTTCGCGTGCAAAACTAGGGGTTAGAAATAAACAGGGCTGTCACCCTAATTTGAAGTGCAATATGTGAAACATAATATTGTAGAATACATATATCACCTTATTTCACTCTAAACAGCAGAAGTAATTAAAAAATATAATATTTTCCAATTCACAACAGTAATGTTAACCAAGGAGTGGTGGAATTTAGTCAAAGCGATTTGCTATAACACTCTTAGTAAAAAAAAAAAAAAATAGTAGCAGTACATTTTAATGCATGGGGTAATTTCAAAGTTTATTCACCCATATTTCAGCGCTGAATGCATTATCACTCACAACTCCATAACTCCTCCTTCGACCGCAAAGTCTAAGATAAAATATATCTAGAAAGGATAATAAAACTTCCAGAATCGATGGTATACTATTTGATTTTTATGACAATGTCTCCCTGGCTTGATATTTAAAGTCAATTGACTAATAACTGACGTATTTATGTAGTATAGATTCTCTCCTCCAAAAGTCAATAATAAAATATTCCAAATTCTGAATAGGAGATCCCGATGTCTTCGGCAACTACCGTGGCCTATTATCCCTTGATACCATTAAATTTAAAATAAGTTTCTTCAATCATTGTTCAGTAGATTGAACAAATCGTACCTTTAATGAGTTTTAAGTATTATAAAGACGCAACAAAATCTTTAAGAAATTTGGACTGCGAATATGTCGAAGTAACTGAAATAGGTTTACCGCTTATTCGAGTCATTTAAAGAATTTCTACGCCTAATAAATTTCATTTTGACTTATCTAAATTGAGCTCTTACACGAAAACTGAGCCTTGCCCTTTTTCAACTTGGCTTGCAAGCTTGTGAATTATTTCTGATTTTTTTTTTTTTTTACTTTCTTATATGTATACATAGAGATATACCTCGAGTAACTTACAAAGCCTTAAAACTTTAGAAAGCTTACCTTGACATATGTCATTTATGCTTTGAGTTACGATAGTAAATGCATTAGAATACCATGCCCTGCCTTTAAGTGAAGTTAGGACAAATAATTGAACAAAATGGTAAACTCTAATCGTACTAATACTTTTGCAACCCTTTGCACTGCTATCGAATACACTTTTCAAAAAACCACGCAACTACTACACATCCTGTGCAATGCACGAAAGCAACTTTCACTTGTTTCTATAAAACTGAAAATGAATTGGGGTTGTTGACAATTCACACGTATTCACAGACAGATACTATTAAGTTTGCCAGTTATGTTGATTAATTGATGGTACATTACCCAACCACTGCTAGATGTCATTGGCCATCCCATTCATCAGAATGGGGTTGAGGAATACCATATACGGACCAACTGCGGCATCCACGACTCCAATCAATTCTATCTATTTGGTCCACACCGCCTGCTACTTCGACGTATTCGAGGCCTAAGCATAAACGGAGGTCCATGGTTGTGATGAAACATTGGAGTAAAGTTTACGACTCCAGAAACCTGAATCCGTTAATCTAAGCGACGCTAATGTCGCCGGACTGTTTAGCCAGACACTTCGTCCAGTTATTAAAGACTTGGTCAGTTTGAAGGTTGTTGGAATAACATTCCCTCCTCGAATTAACAGCCTCAAATATGGACGGATGTAAAGGAAATGTTTTAAAGACCAATTTTGCCTTTGAACATGGAATGTTAGAACCCTTAACAAGTCATTTACTGCTAAACAACTCGCGGAGGCACTAAACTGCTATAAAGCTGATATTCCAGTAGGAAAAAATTAGATGAAAAACTACGACATCTACCATACTACAGCGACTGCTATAAAGAAGGAAAACCACACTTATTTGAATGTACATAGATTTACTGTTCGAGGAGGACTTATGCAAAAAGTCGTAAGCTTTCGGCATGTAAGCGAAGCTCTTATAAAAGCTTAGTTCAGAAATATGTGCCCGCTTTGTGTTAATGTCACTATAGAGCGCAATGATGAAAGCGTCAAAAACGAATTCTATGACCTTCTAGACTAGAGCTCAATGCCATAGCTACAACAAGAAGTGTTTGAACACTTTCGAGAATTGATTTAGGTTTTTAGAATTTATAAGGCGGCCTAGTTTTTTTAGTAGCCAGCACACATCGCACATCTACACATTCATAAAGGGACTTAGCTGTATCCTGATCAATCAGATCAGATCACTCCTCCAATAAGAAGCCAAAGATGGATCGGCTCTTTATCTTTTTGAATGCGGATATCATAGGCACAAAGGGCTCATGTAAGACATCAAAATTTCAACGTTGCAATCTGCAAGGTCTTTCAAAATCCTTAACCCCATACGCAAACCGTAGAATACCAATGGGAATGCTTTAACGAGCCACACAGCTTCTGCTTCTGTGATTGGTTTCAAAGCGTTGTCAGAAAGAAACCTTTGGTTTGAAATTGACTGTAGGCAGCCGAACAAGAAGGATATAACATATGAGTAAAGTTCCGCTGCTGCTGCAAAGCTGCTCGCAAGCTTTGCTTTGATTTGAGCAGAAATCAAGAGCAACTGAAGCACATGATCGATAAAATGGAGAGATGCTACTGCATAAATTCGAAATCCTATAGTTTTATCTTAAAAAGCGAACATTCCAGGTCTACAAAACCAGAAATACGTCTGTCATGCAGAATTAACCATTCATCTTGGACGAATGGAATAGAGAATTTTATACATCTGACCTTAACGAAGTTAAGGTAGTTATATCGAAGTCAAAGTCTAATAAAACAATTGGTGCTGACAGACTACCTGCGAAATTATTTAAAGCCGCTGAATAAAAACTGTTAGTTTTACCTGGAACCATTTATGGACAATCTGGTTGGTACATATTAGCGCGGTTTTAGGCCAAGAAGGTCCACCATCGATCAAATATTCGCATTATGACATAACTTTGAAAAGGCCCGGGTATTTCTGATCGATACTCACCATCTAATTGTCGACTTCAAAGCCGGATATGACAGCATGCATAGGTACGAGCTGCACAAAGCCATGTTTAGCTTTGACATCCCAGTCAAATTCATCAGGTTGTGCAAAGTGGCTATTGGGAAGTTTTGCTGTTCTATCAAGGTAGGTAATGAATTAACCGAGACCTTGAATGCCAGGACAATTTTTGAACTTGACGACTCGCTGTCATTTGACTTTTTTTTTAACGTCGCACAACACCAAGAATTTTGATTATTTAGTGATATGGAAGAAACTCCTTAAATGCCAGGACAGTTTTTGAACTTGACGACTCGCTGTCATTTGACTTTTTTTTTTAACGTCGCACAACACCAAGAATTTTGGTGGCTTAGTGATATGGAAGAAACTCCTTTGTCGTTTCCCCGGCATTGTAAAATAAGGGAACCTGGAACCTTATCCGCTTAGTTATGGTGGGTCACATCAACATCATACCCTTCAACATGGACAATTGCTACGGGACATACTAATGCTATCCTTTGAATTTTTTGCGTTACGTCGCTGTTTAGAGGAACGAAATATGGGGTATAAACACAGGCAAATAAGAACGTGAGGGAACAACGTTTACAACAGCTCAATTGCAATAGATGTGCTGAAGGCATCTTTTTTGCCAAAACACGGTAACCCAACATTCAGTTTTGACTAAGAAACAAAATGTCAACAACATTAATCGAACTTTTCGAATAGTTCAGAAGCCAACAGTAGGATCTGGAATTTCTAGTTCACATAACAATTTATTGAGTATCAATAATGATAGCGGAAATGTTGTTATCATAATAGTATGGGAACGAATTTATCAAGCACTTAAGAAAAGTTCAATTATAAAAATAATAATGATATCAAGAATAACAATAGGTCGTCGAATATTTCAATGTTTTTGGTAGCACCTGTTGGCTAGATCAGAATTTCTTTTTAAATTCTAATTTCCTCTCATTCTACAATTCCTCATGAAGCATATGTGGAATACTACTCACTAAGTTGGCAACTCATTGAGTCCGTTAGTGGAAGATATATTTCTTCACAAAATTTTCCCCATACCTGCCACTATTGTAAGTCCTGTAAGTACAGTCTGTAATAAAGAGCATATGGGTTTCGTTAAAGAATAGAGGTGTTCGCCACACATCAGTTGATTCCAATAGCGAATCTTTGCGTTTTGCCTACGATTCAATGAAAGATACTTCCGATGTGGTATATGCGCTGGGGTCAGTACTAGCCCAAGGTCGGATTAATAACATTCCCATGAGTACCAATTCCAGCATAACAATCCCATCTTCACACTCAGAATACCTCAGAATAACACTTCAACGAAATTCGTCAAATCTTCTCATCATTCAATTGTCACGCATTCTGCCTACATATCAAAACATTTCATGACTCGTAAAATTTCTGCCATAATTAGTACCAGTATCCACTACAAGACGCCCGGAAATATATTACTGTCAAATGGAATACAAATATATACTTCAGCCATCAAAATAAAGTCAACAACTTGGACTCTCACCCAGCTCCTCATCAACTTTAGTACAAGCAAAATAGAACTGAAGCCATGTTTACTGGAAAGAAAATCGTAGTCCTGTACCATAAATTTTGATGAAAATTCTTCTTCTTCTTTTTCTTTTAATAACCGTCAAAATATGTTACGCGTAAATGTTACATTAATATTAAGACATTCGCGGATGCGTTTACATTTCCGTCGCTGTGTTTTTCTTTTTTATTTTTCGTCCATCGTTCAACATTATGATGCGCATATTAAAGCTGGACGAATGACTGTCGTATATCACAAACTATCAAATCTATAGTCTATTTAATTGTCACGAAATAGAGCGGAGTGTGACACCGTCATAGCAATTTCCTTGGTGGAAACATTCCGTGAGGCGGAATTAAAGGACGCTGTTTACTATGCATTGCTGCAATAGATCGCAAATTCTAATCTTACTGCAAATCCGATGTAAAAGAATTGCAAACATTTCTTGGATTTTGAAAAAAATATCATACAATATATTGTTGAAAATGAAAAAACAAATAATTAAATTTGTGCGAAATAATCATTGTTTATATGAAAGAAAGGATAGAAACTATAAATTTTTTTTTGTTTTAAGATTAAAATTTAATGCGATGAAATGTGACATTTTACTGCACTTGTGTCTCATGTGTGTTCTTTCACGCAGTAATGCATGCAGTACTGCTGCATATAAGTTTCAGACATAAGCGTTTGATATATTCGTGATTCGGTACGATGACTCCTTTTAATCAGGAACAATTCTATCTAAGTACGCCATATTCGTAGCTACTTCAGTAGAAAGTCTTGCACGATATTTAAAATCACCGGACTTTAAGCACCGCCGTCATGAACTTCAAATTTAAGTTCGTATTCCCACTGTGCATTTAACTTCCATCATCATTATCGCCATGCATATCGTGAACCTTTCTTACCCGGTTTATTCTTTTTATAGCTAAGCTAACCTTGGCTTATGCAAAATCCACCGTTTCATCCAGTGCGGGAAAATTTTTCCTAGTCGTTTAACTAGTCGTTTTTCTATTTTAAATCTTATTAGCCTTTTGTGGGATGTTTTCCTAATAATTTTCAGCATATTAAGGGAATTGAATCTATTTTAAGTTTTTCGTCGTTACTCTGCAATATTAAAAATATTTGTTCTTTTATCCATGTTTCGACCTTGTAGTTGTTTCCATCTTTTTATAGGTTGTGAAATTATCTCCCCTAATTCCTGATACGACGCCATCGTGCCCTCTTCGACTATCCTTACTTTTTTTTTTTGCATCGTTCATGGTCTAATTTAAGACGCACTTTCTAGATTTCGCTATTTACGGTGTATTGTTTTTTGGAACTCTTAAAATGCCGAAGTACGCTTACCTGCGCAACTTTACGTTTTATTTAGTTCGAAGTATATGTTATGAAGCAACAAAATATCAAATATCAATATCAAGGTACAACTATATACAATAATTAGCAAAATGTGAACTACCAGAAAGCTAGACCTAGTCAAAAGTAAGAAGTCCTAGTGAATGACGTTCCAATAATTGCACTCAAAAAGTTGAACTCACATTTCATTAAACTCCTAAGTAATCATCATTCCTACAAAATCTATCAAAATGAACGACTTTAACTTTGACATAACGTCAAATAAATTTAAAACATTTAAATTCTACTACATTCTTCATCAAAGCATTGCACAACTCCATGCTCCCCGTAAAAAAACCATCTATTCCCAATTTGCACCACAAGTCACTTTTCTAGTATTGAAATAAAAATCCTCCTGTCAAATATTTTCGCCCGTGTCAGTCCGTTCAGTTTGATTTTGCTGCCTGTGTCATTCGGTTCGGCATTTTTCCCCATTTTCGGAGTTCGGTTGACGACGAACAGAGAGAAAAAAAAAACCAACAAATCAGAAAAAGAAAACTGTATGAAAATCTATCAATTATCGAGAGAATAGAAAATCTTTTTCCGCAGACATTGTCGAATAGTGTTGCGCGTGCTACCGTCTCTACCCTGAACCGTGTGAAAATGCTAAAAAACCTTCCAACGACGACCATTTGATCATCTGTAGAAAAGTTCTTGTGTAAAAATTTCTTTGGTAAATATCTCGCCCAGCGAATTGAAAAGTAAAGAAAAAAAAATAGAATTTTTCCATCCACCACTACCATCACCGCTACCACTAAACCCCCTGCGCTCTAAACAAAAAAATTAAATCAAAAAATAAGAAAAATAAAAAGAGCACAAGAGCGCAGCGAAAAGATTGTTTGCTCTTTCATTCTCATCGCCCAACCATATCTTTTTATTCCCTTTCCCAAATATTCGCTGCGTTCGCCGTCCTTTTGCCGCTGCTGCTGTCGCTTTCGCCGCGCGACGAATTTGACAGCGACATTCGCGAACGACAGCAAGTGAGCAAAAGAGAAAGCGAAAAAAGTAGTTCATAGCTCAAGTTCAGGAGGCAAATTCGATTTTCTTTAATTTAATCTTGTGTGTGATTTTGTGCAGTGATTCGAAATTGATTGTCAAATTGAGTGTCAGTCAAATTGTTGCGAAATGTTGTGTTATCCTTCAACAGTGCTGCGGTAAACGAGTTAAGAAAAGTCTTAAAATCGTCATTGGATAAGGAAAAAATTCTGCTCTGCGGAAAAAAGAAAGGGAAAGCAATATATACAGGCGACAATTCAAAGTAGTGCGACAGCGCTCCAGATCAGAGTCGAATACAAGAGCACGAAACGAGCGAAACCAACGACCAAGGAGTACGACGAGAACGAGATAAAGAACGATTCAACAACAACAACATCACAAAAGGGAAACAAGAACAGGAAACAGAATTTGCGAATTCGCCAAACTTGCCAGTGCAAGTGATGTGCTGTGCTCTTTGGCTCTTCTGTTTCGTGCTCTGTCGCGCTGAAGGGTGTGGAAGTTCTCTTAAGCGTAAAAATTCGATTATGCTCGCACGGCATTTCTACATGGATTAAGCTGGAAAATGTGGGTGGTTTCTGTTGCAATTGGTAAGAAGGGTTAATGCCAACTTTACACCTTAACACCAACTGGATAGGACTGAACTTAACAAATTTTTTTTCTTTTTACTTTTTGCAACAAATTCGATTACAAGGTGCAGTTTTAGTTGTTTTTCTTGTTTTGTAGTTCTCTTAACGTCTGGATGTGTGTTTTCAATTTTCAATTTGTCGTCTCTTTGGTGCGAGTGCGAATTCTCTTTAGTCACTTGCAGTATACCCTCGGTCTGTTAGTTGGGTCAAATACTAACTATATCGATGTAAGTAGTTTTGTTTTTCATTGCAGAAAGGGCGTTTCGTTATGATAAATTGTTTTGTTTCATAATTAGGTACCAACAGATTAATGACTAGTCCAAGTCCAAGTCCAAGTCTTAGTGGTGTAGGCCATATCGTACTGCTTGAGCAAGATCCACTTGCCCAACAGCCGTGTGGAAGAAGAAAAGATAAAAGCTACACTGATAGTAGTAAGGAATAACGAGCGCTGAGTTTGCAAAATTTGTAGAAGAAAACGATTTATTTGTCAATTTCTCGAATTAACTCTAATTGAGTTCAATTGATATCACTTCGGCTTGCTGGATACACCTACCTAGTCGTTGTCGTCTTCGTCTTCGTTTTGGTCGTGTTCTTTTGTGTGCGCGCAGTGACTTAAAATAGAGGTACGAGAGTAACGAGCAACCAGGGTATCAGTAACAAGTGCAAAGTAGTGGGTATTCTTATGGAAAATTACGCACAGCGTCGGAGAGATTGCGATAATCTGACCAAGGCACGTTTCTTGGTTAATCTAAAAATAGAATAATTCTCTTTTACTTTTTATTTTTATTATTCTTTTCACTGTTGTCATTCGCTTAAATAAGTTCATTAAGTTGATAAATTATCGTATTATTTGCGACGACTGCATATTCCCTAAAGTCAGAGTGATATAACAAGTCACATACTGGCATTTTGTTGTTCAATCTCTAAAGTAGTTGTACAATAGTTGATGTAGATGTTGATTCTGATTTAGATTCAGATTTAGATTCAGATTTAGATTTAGTCCACCCTCTTTGTATGGTTAAATAAATGCCCCTTCAGATCAGGATGACTATTGTCGAGAGGTGTAGTGAAGGCGGCTTCATACCTCAACTCAACATAGATTGTGATTATGGTAATCAAAGCTAATAAAATGCACTTGCAATAAGGCCTCTAGACGCTGTGTAGGAGGGTTTTCTCTACGTTGAGCAGTGGGATGAACCAGATATTATATGCAGATTGAGGGTAGGATAGATTATATAGTGGCAACGTTTGATAAACCTACATAATTGGACTCTAACTAGCATGATCTCAGCGACCAATTTTGATAACCATTTCAAGAAATGACTCGGTCGGGAAACTTTTTTTGCAAAAAGGCAATAGTTTCGCCAATTCTGTGACATGTAGTGTTGCTTTTTTGGAAATAAACGTTGATCAATACCAAAGGAGTACAACGAAAACCCTTTCGGGAAACAGTGGTCCGTCCCGGAAAGTTCTGACTTAATTCCGGAAAACTGTGCACAAAATAGAAAGTGGTTCTGTGCAAAACCTTATCGAACTTTTAGTGAAATTTAAAGGAATCTCAACAAAAACTTTCTGCTAATGCACATAGAGTACTTGACACATATTCTGCTACGCTGATGGGAATCTGTTTTAGTCTTGCGAAAGACCAGAGAAATTAGAGCGATGTCCCTCTTGGAATCTAAAAATTCTTGACAAACATGTCAAGACTGGTGATTTTCGTATATATTGATCTCGAAAATAATAATTGTTTAGAAATTACATTCTGCTTGCAAAGCAGGGCAGTTACAGAGAAAGTGCTGCACATAGTCTCCCTTTCCGCCCCTGAAGTTCTAATAGATCTCGTTATGAGAAATATTGCATTCATGTGCATGTCTTCTAATGTGTCCCGTGAGTGAGACAGATTTTACCCTATCAAATATATGCTGATACCTGATCAAACCTCACTAAGATTTAATATTGACAGGCAACTAATTTCACGAAATTTCACGAATGATCCAAAATGTCGAGAACCGCAAATGCGAAACTGTCTACCGCCTAAAAAAAAATTTTGCAGAAGTTTTTTTTCGCCCTCACCTTCTGTGAGGAATTGGAAAACTCATCAATTGATCTACGTCTTTTTGTTACGGCCTCTGACAAAACCCAGAGGTTTCACACGACTTGGCTATCCGCAGTCCAATTTTTTCCGCCATCTTTACAAGACGGTCAATGATGCGAACCCAGTACTCAACCCGGGTTGATCCGTTAATTTAGTCTTCTACAATAAAGGTCGTGACTGATTTGTTACAGCAGATTCCCGTGATAGAGTTGTACAATGTCCTCCCCCCTGTGCTTGTCTGATATTGCCTAACAGATGCTAAAAGCGTTGCTAAGGCTAAGATTGAGCTTACTGATCATATTAGTGTCAGTAAGGGGATAGCGAGAAGTTTCGGGAATTTATCGTTTAGATTAGAAGGTTTATTCCCACCAGTGAGTAGGGAAGAAGTGGTTGATCTGCACAGAGCACTGTAACGTGCAAACAAACCTAATTCCTCTAGAAATGAGTCCGGTAATCAGTCTCACCGAACACAAATGACCTGTCAGCCTGATTCTGGGAATGGATGGCACCTTGATCCAGAGGATGAGGATGAATACATTTCTTCACGAAAACAGAATAGGTAATTGTCTTAACAGAGAAAGTCATTTAGCCATATATAATACAAGCCGGCAAAGTTTAATTTTAATTTTGAAGATATTTCGTACCTTGCATACCAATGCAAAGGGAGCGTCGTTTTTGGTGTCGTCGAGGTTGCAATTAATTTCGTGCTAAGAGCGAAACATTTCGATTTACCAATAGTTACCTACAGCCCGTGTTCGTCCAACAATGCAGTATTTATACATATGTACAAGTTGTTGAGTTCAATGCTTTATTAAGGCTAAGGGAGAAAAGACATGATTTTGACATTTCATATGTATTATAAGTATGTATGAGTGTGATTGCTTTGATGTTCAAATTATACATATATACATATATATATGTATGAATATAATTCAAAATAAAACTTTGTATTTCAGAAAAAAAAATTAATTAATTAATTTCAAAATTCAATTCAGACTAAATTTAACTGTAAGATGCAGAAGTTTACTATTGGTTACTCCTTTCTTGAATAAATCTGCAACCATATCGCAAGTTGATATATACTGTAGTTCAATTTCTTTGCCTTATATTTTGAAACGGATGAATTTCGTCTTAATGTCCACATTTTTGGTGCGTGAAGAATAGGCATTATTCGTCGCTATTTGTATCGCGCCCTTGCTGTCGTAAAATAAGGAATAAGTTTTTACTTCGGGTATAAGCTCTTTTGCCATGTGTTTCAGCCTTATCGACTCCTGAATATCAGCAATTTTTTGTGTTTTAGTTGTCCACGATACTGCTCCACATTGGAAGGTGAATATGCAACCGGTCGTCGATCGTCTATTATCTATATCACTCGCCCAATCCGCCTTACAATATCCCGTAATGGAATCACTAGGTTTCTTGAAATACGTTAGGCCTTTTTCAGCAGATCCTTTGAGATACCGCATGGCACGTTTTACTGCTTCCCAGTGTGCCTTCCCTGGATTTGACTCATCTGCTAAGAATATTTACAGCATAGTAAATGCCTGGCCTAGAGATTTAAGCCGCAAACAGTAGGCAACCGATGGCTTGCATACAGGGCACCTTAGACATTCGGTTTCTTTCAGCTTCGTCTTTTGGTGACATGTCAGCAGATAATTTGTGATTGCAATCAATTAGTGTTGAGGCGGGATTGCAGTCACATATTCCAAAACGTTCAAGTACTAATGATATGTACTGTAATTGGTCGATTTTTATTTTACCCTCACTGCGAGCGAAAATTTTTGTTTAATTTTCTAGATTTCGCTAACATTATTGGAGAATTGTCATCTGATCTTGTGGCGTTGTAATTAATGCATTGATCCACTTCACTTCTTTTTAAATCCATGTTCAGTAACTCGAGGTTAATACATAGTGTCATTCCATACTCGTCCGGATTGTTTGAGGCCATAAACAGATTTCAGCATACTTTATAGGAACCATCGTCAAATCCGCGAGGCTGTTGCCTGTAGACATCTTTCTTTAACGATACATACAGCGTCCATTTGATGGATTTTCATATCATGTTTCACTGCCAACGCCAGCAAGAATCTTAAGGATTCGTATCTTACCACAGGTGCGAAGGTTTCAACATAATTGATTCCAGCTGGATGTGAAAAACCCTTAGCGACAAGCCGAGCTTTCTAATTAATCGGTTATGACCATCGATTTTTGTCTTATGGACCCACTTCGACTTGACGGCTTCCTTACTGTCTGCAAGGTTCATTAACACCCAAGTCGCATTAATTGATAGGCTATATCGTTTTCCATCGCTGAATCCCATTCCTTTGCATCTAAATTTGAAGATTTGTTTTCAAGGAACACAACGTCCCTACTTATGATGATTTAATTGTTCTTTGGATTGAACAACGGATAAGCCTTGCATTCAGAACTATACTAAACCATTATACATTCGACTGATTTTGGAGATAATTTGTGTCGTGCAGCCAAAAACGCGTAAAAATTTCAAATTTGGTCTCTTACCGGACTATATTTCTTCGGGGCAAATTTAAATCCCTCTACATGGTACACGGATGGTAAGGTGTGTAGCTGTCACAGCCGCTTCAGCTTAAAAACGATTGTTCAAGCCGCTGTCAATTAGCATGCAACGAACTATCTCCATTAACGTACGATTTATTCTCTCCGAAACACCGTTTTGCTCCAGAGTGTATGGAGTAGTTTTTTTTTGTGAATAATGTCACTATTTTACAAGAATGATTCGAAATTTTATTTGTGAGATGCTGCTTTGATTGTGTTTGGTAGCGCACATGATCTTACCTTGTTTAGTTAATGCAAAGCCACATGTAAAGTAGTAATCACTACTTTGCCTTCTTCGTCATCATAACGTGTTTATGATAAAGTTGATAGGTACGTCTATTAACACCAGATAATTCAGCCTACATAATTGCGCTGTAACTCCGAGGTAGAGTATGTATCCACCAAAAGGCAAGAAATATTCCTCACAGGTGTGTAAAAAGCTTTACAATAAACAGATTACTGTTAAAGTGTAGGCTTTACTTTAATGTATGTTGCCTAGCGCATACCACACACAAATGACGACAAATATCATCAGAATTCTTTGTGTATGAATTGCGTTCCATTTCAATTGGCATAAAGAGATTACGCAACGCACCAGCAGTAGCATTCAACCGATGCATTTACTCGTAAGTATTATACTTGACTGACTATGAGTGAGTTCTAAATAATGCAGCTTTTGAACTTTTTATCAGCAACTCATCACTGTCATTATGTTTAATGACCTCACATTGTTTATAGCAAATAAAGTTGCAGTCAAAAGTTCATGCATATATTGACAAAAATAAAAACACTTTCTCACGCCAGCTAAATGGGAATGTTTTCCATTGACAGACAATTTATTTGTAAACTAATAAATAAAATGTAAAAATTAAATGGCTTTCCAAAGCCTGAAACATTCACAGCGTACCGATGAGAGTTCTAGAGACTGTGAACAATTAAACTGATGCGACATCCTACGCATCCTACGACGTTACTCACTATTCAGTGCCAACAACAAAGCACAGTGTACTATATCTCTGATATAAATTCACAACTTGCCTAGAATTGAAAATCAAATCATGTTTCGTCGTGTTAATTCACGATTCACATATGGGTATGGTTGTTTTCATTCTTTCTTCATCTACGCCTCTTTCGTAGAATGCTATGGATGAAATTCAGTACTCACTCTCTTTGTGCCTACATATACTCTGCATATCAGGTCATGAAGGAAAAACGTCTAAGATCTCCTTAAATCCATGGCCACCTTCACGTCGCAAAGGAGTCTTTAATTTATTTGTTTTTGTGTTTAAGTCCAGATTATCATTTAAGCCCGCTATTTTTCTTAATTTTGCGTTGACTTACTATAATAGTTATATGTAGTTGCATATGCAAGCACTATACATAAAAATTGTGTTATATATTCGTACAAGAAATTCGCAACGAGTTGTTAACTTAGAAAACTGATCGCTACAAAAATCGACAACGTGCAGGTACATATGAACTATATACATAAATCTGTCCACAATTTCATCACTCGACTGGTATCGGCTAAGTATAATACATAAGTTACTTCCTTGTGATTTCATAACTTATCTCCCACGTGAGGGAGTGAGATTTGTAACAGTTGGGCAATTATCATGAGTCTATATTTCGCTATCAGCAATATATATACATATATATCAGAGTGTTTATATTAATCCGTCTAGTCTATCGTTGAACTGTATCATAGCACACCAGAGTGTAGCAAAATCTTTCTGTCTGTCCGAATTATTGTTCTAAATTGAGTGTGGTTAATAATGCAGTATTTACATTATTGCGGTATGTCAATTCCAAGATTGGCGACAAAAATCATGCTGAATTCGTGAGCAAAGATGCAAACTAGAAGGTATGTCACCCCTTCAATCTAAGACACTTTGTTCCTTTTGGTATCCTTTGCTATTCCATTACCCATACTAATTGTCTATCATCTTTCCGTAAGTAAAATGCAAGGGCTGCCCGAAAACTTTAAAATGCAAACCTGAATTAAGATATTTTTATATTTTTGGTTTCTTGGCCATCCAAAACGTAAGTCTGTAAAATTACAGACAAAAGGCTTTTTAGTTTCCCTTCCTTCTTTTCAAAAACTTCTTCTGAACTTTTTTGCTTTCAGAGTGCTCCGTCTTATAACGAATACGGTAGCTGAAAGTTTTTTAATAAAATTTTTATGGCTATGTGTACATTCAAACCTAAAACATGTAAACGGGTGAAGGGTACTGGCTTCTTAAATAAGATTAACCTTGTTGAGAAAAGATAATCGGTTATTAAGGGGGCTTTTGCAGGTTTCCTTTCTCAGCTGGGGAGAATGAGAAATTTATCCTCTTTCCTTAGAGATCTCAAAGTAGACAACATCATCAATAAAGCATTAGCTGCGCTCAGTATGATTGCTGAAACCTGGAATAGCAATGTTTTCAGTACTAAAACCAAACTGAGACTATTTCGGTCAATTGAAGAGTCCGCGCTTTTTTATGGGTGTAGTACGTGAAAGGTAACTAATACTATACCAACCTTCATTAATAGATGTCTACGCAATATCTTAAAGGTGTTCTGGCCGAATCGAATCGAACGACCAACTTCATGTGATTACAGGGCTGGGATCTATAGACATCGAAATACTAAGATTGGGGCGCCCACGGCATCAACAATTGAGGTGAATCACGACCACTAGGATGAAGAAGAACACCATGTCAAGGGATTCGATGGCTTAAAATAAGTCTTACTTTAAGTTCGGAATGGACCTGAAACAACAGCTTTCTCCATTTAGCGCTATCTTCGCAAATCGCCTCTAGTTGATCACACTAAGCTGAGGCCTCTTTCGACTTGAGTGCGCCACCTTAAATGAGCTATTCCTACACCATGTTGTCCCTCCGGAATATATTTGAAGACACTCCGGGCTAGAACGGTGGTGTTTATTCACTCAATATATCATGGTCATTTAAGCTAATGAGTTTCAGCCTTTATGACCATGTGGCTGTATAGCTCGTTTATACGGATGGAACTAAAAATAATTCGAAGAAGTTTTTTTCTCGAAGCAACCAAGGGTGCTTTAGATAAAGATAGCTTCTAATTTGACTGGGACGATAAGTATCTTATGAAGTGATTTCTTCTGTATTTGTGAGAGAAACTTATTTCTCAGTTGCCTTCTAGCCTAAACAAAAATTGATTGACCAAAGTTATTCTCCGCTTGACCTCTACATTGGTTTCGTAGTTTTGTTTGCAGTTCTGATGTGCTGGCTAAACCGTTATATGACTATTTTCGTCGACAGCGAGTATACGAGTATACCCCATTTGCAACTAAATTTTTTTTTTTTTTTTTTTTTTTTTTTTTTTTTTCAGCCCCGCTTTGTTATTGAGGCTTGCGTTTTTGGACACTTCTCTTCAAACTAGGAATTGCGTTGTGTCGTCTGGTGGAAGCCATAACATATTACACTTCTAATACATACGATTGCTGATAATTTTGCGATTGTTCTTTTACGGTTGATGTGGGCGGCATAGAACTTTTAGAAAGGTTTTCAGACACTCGATCAGAAAAGTTTTTTAGACGTCTGCGACGCCGTTCCAAGTAAAATATGTTCATAAAATTTCTTTGGTATTGTGTCGTTCCAGTTATGGTATTTCCATTCTTAGCTTGGCTACAGCAAGGTAGTGGTCTGAGTCAATGTTCGGAACATACATTACACTACGGCTGTTCTTTGCGTCGATCCTAATGTAGTCATTTTGGTTGACTTTTTTTTTTTTTTTTTTTTGAACAGGAAACTTCCAAATTCCTTTGTAAATATTGAATATTGGTAAACATTATCTGATAAAGATCGCATTTCGACTCACTGCAAATCCATTTTCAGAGCTCGTGTCATGTAGGTTATGTTTTCCAACTCTGTTGCCAAAGATATATCCTTTTCTAGCTGGCACTTAAATCACTGTCGAACTCAGAACATTGCTCATAAATCTGTTCAAGGAGCTCTTAGAAGCGATCTTTTGCAAAATGGTCCTTTCCTCTGTGGAGGTGTACGTGTAAATTAGGGTTTTGTTGGCGCGATTAGTCTAGATGGGGATTGAAATCAGTTGTTCGCTAGGATGCCTACAGCGCGAAACTTCATGCCTCAGTAGTCTTCCTCTGATAACAAATGCACATCAATATGCTTCCATTATTCGTGTACCCGGCCTATCCATTGTAATAATAGGTTTAGGGACTTCCCTGTTGATTTGCCTGCAAGTGGACTATTAAGGATCCAAACATTCCAAACGTCGAAATTCATTTTTCATTTACTGGGGTTGGTAACAGTATGCTATTTCGAGTAAATTGCTTCACTCTACCTGGTCGTAGAGCTAACCCGACGGCACAACTCAACTTCTAGTGCTAAATAAATCAGAGGAACGTGCCAGTAGCTCAATATGGGGGTTTCAGCGCTTTATAACTTTTTACTTCGACCACCCTGACGATCCTGGAAAGATCGAGGATTCTTCAAATTTATCTTTGCCTTCATCCAAGACACTAAATAGGTTTATGACTTTTTCGTCGGCCCCCATTTACAGCACTAAATCAAAGTGGAACCATAAAACCTAATCTGTAGTCTAACAGTGTCTGCTTTGCGGGTTCAGTTAACCGACAGAAACCTATCTGACCATTTAATATGGGACAGTGGAAAAGACAACTAGAATCAACGAATTGAAGAGATTTGTATACAGCATTTCGCAGCATTCTCTGCCTTTTCGATTTTTGTGATCATAACTTTGAACTATTATTATAGTTATCTATGTATTATAATTAGAACTGTCGCTCAATGCCCAAAAGGAACTCTTGATTTAGAATTTTTGATAATCTTGGTTAATATGAATAAGGTTTCTCTCTTTCACTGGAAGATCATAACTTAGGCGATGAATGGTACGTCACATTAGTGTACAGGCTGTTTTATCGAAAATCGTTTGACAAAGGACAAAGGAAACGTATATTTCCTCATCAAAATGGACAATACAAATGGACAAAGTATGTGATAGTATTACATTGATGGAAAGGCAACGAAATCCTTTGTTCAGAAATGTTTAAGAAATTGTGGTTGGGATGCCTTTAGTTTCGGTCTAAACAAATGCAAAGAAAAACATGACCGACTTTGTAATTCTTACGTTGTACACACATAATTCATGTCAATATTGAATAGGATTATTCAAATGCATGAGTCATTCATTTTCGGATAGGGGTTTTGGTCTCGAAAGAAAGATTTAGAAATCTTAAATTAGTTATCATCAGAAAAGATGTAGGAAGCATCGTAACCTGTTTGATGGTTACGTGGAGGTTTGTAAATGCTCAAGTGTTCTTAAACTATTAATAAAATGTCTTTTCAGAATTATCCGTCCTAGAGGATTCATATCAAAAAAAAAAGAAAAAAAGGACTTGGTGCCGAAAAGGGATTTACAAAGTTTCTGAAGTATCTGCTGACTTCCTGTGAACATTTTCAGTGCAACATTGCAGTCTCCATTTACATTTATAAAGCACGTATTCGTATACGTCGTGCAGTATGTCGAATTATACCAAGTGTTGGTGTCTGTTTCTTATATTATTTTATTTATTCATGAAGCTAAAGATCTGGGAGGAGATGCCATCATCTAATTAAAGGTTACCATGAAATCGATATTTGCTGCATGTATTCTCATGGTTTGTAGGACGAAGAAATTGGTTCGATAGTCTATGAGTAAACTGATGTATCATAGAACTTGCAAGGTTCTCATAGACTGAGGTCCATAAATAACCACAGCAGCCTTTCATTGTCGATCTTGGGCAACTTGTTTCTGCTTTATTATATTCATATTCATATTAAATCGATTGAAAATCACAAATGATTCAGTGTTGACTCACTCAACCAAATGCGATACGAACACAGTGGAAGAAGTAGAAATCTCTCTGAAAACAATTTGGAGCTAAAAATGTTCTGCTTCATCATTGACTTCCCTGATGTATCAAATTGGGTGTTATATTAAGTTAACACACTCATGATATCCTTTTCCACTTCCTGTCAAACTAAAGGAAAGAGACTTTCAAAAATTTAGCAATCCCATTTACTTCTTTATTTAATTTTTGTTTTTGGTCTGTGCAATGGCATTCTCTTGAATTCATTGCTCTCGGTTGTCGTTGGCATTGCTACTCCCATAGTCATCATAATTGCCATCGCCATCGTCATCGCCCATCGCAATCGCAATTACCATTGCCACCTCTTACCAGCAATCTGCGAGACCATATTTGGAGTGTGTGCAAAAAATTAAGAATTTAGCAAGAGAAATAAATAATAATAAAACGAAAGAGGAAGACGGAAAAGTAACCGTTCGAAGAGAAAAATATTGCTAAAAGTTTAATGGCCCCTATGTGAGCATAGCTCTGCTAATGTCGACAACGATGATGATTACGAAGAAGACCATTGCATGGTTAGCACTTCTTATTTCTCTCATGTGTGTCATCATCTTCGTCATATAAAAAAAGGTGCGATTACTTCATACTCTCTATAACCTACACCTATTGCTAAAGCTTTCTTTCTACTTGTACGCCTAATAGAAACTCAGACTCAGAGATAACCCTTGTAATCACCTTTCGCCGCAGCAGCAGCTAGTGCAAAATGGAAATATCTGTATATACATTTAGTTTTTCCCATAGGTTCCTTTGGTCATTATTGGTATTTCAATAGCATTTGCTCGCTGACCGAAAGAAGGAATATGCTGACGATGGTGCTGTGGTGAGTAGGTAGGCACATTTGGAGTGTACACTGTACACTGTATAGCAAGATTCCCATTTCAATGCCTATGCACAAGGTGCAGTGAAGTGTTTTACTAGACGAGTGAGCGAGCGACCGAAGACGAGGGGAGAAATTATAAAGATGACTGGTTCCCGCTATTTTCGTAAAAATGCCTACGAATAGTCCCTTAGCGACAAATGGTCGCGCACAGAATACCAGGCCACGGAAAAACAAGGCAGGCAAGAACACTAGAACCAACAGCAGTACCAAGTCGGACGTTGAACAGCAAAGCAAAGTAAAGCCAGAAGCAGCTAAAGCAGATGCGATTCTCCAGTGGAACCTGACTGCGCTTTTTGATGACGATATAAATGATGATGAAGATGGTTATGGTATCGGTCGCGTCGTGATGGGCTTAGCAATGATGATGCATTCATTGCATGTACATGCAGTTCCTCTTCTTCTTTGTATCTTTTTATTTTTGTTACTTTTTGTTGATATATTTTATTTATAAACCAATAAAGGCTGAACTCGTTGTTTTCCAGGTCTTTTCTATTTCCCCACAAAAGACAGCGTCGTACGTAGAGTACAAGTAGAAAGACGAAGAAGATTGTTTCTCTTTTATAAGTATGAATATCCCTTTTCAGACTTGGTGATCTAGCCTATGGAGCATTTCAATGTTAATTTAATAGTAGAAGGCGAGCGCATACCTACACACAGTTTATTATGCATTAACTATGGCTACGACTCCGGCTACGACTACAACTTCAACATCGACTGGGTCTGGTCGCCGGTCTTTGGATTTCGACTTAAACATCGACTTGCTTTTATATGCCGGCTTTCGTGGAGCACTGACCTAGTTTATCTTTATTTCTATAAAATATCGGCAAGCGGGTAAGCGCAGGAAAGAGAAGAAGAGGAAAAAAAACGACAGATCTCAAATTCAGGAAAAGGCATGTTTAGCCGTACGAATAGCTGGTAGCTGGAGCTGCAGACTTTCACTATGAAATGTTGCCTCGCCGATTTCGCATATGTGTGCACTCTGTGGACTGTGGAGTGTGCAGTGTTTACTTATTTTTATTTTACCGGCCTCTTGCCGGGCGGTTTTTTAGCTAAAAAGCATTTTTTTTCTCCTCATTTTCATTCTCTTACTGAAAGTTGTTAATTAATCAGCCTCGTGTATATACTTTTGGTCAAAGTAGAGTGTAGTTGGTCTTGTTTTTTTCTTTGTAATTTCTATTGGAACTACGAGTATGAATCATAAAAAAGTGGAAGCTTTGTTAGGTTGTCTTTTTGTGGAAGCTAACAATTGTTTTCGAACTAATTTTTTGGTTAGCTGACATGTAATTATCAAGATCTCTTTACCATATATCATACATATGGTATACATTTATTTGTTAACAGTTATCAGCTGAATCAACTGAAACAGAATCCAAAATTAAAACATCAAATTAGGTCTTGCTGAGTTGCTAAGTGTGCCCGGCCAATTTGTGAATATGTTGTTGCACACATACCGTTAAAACATTTGTTATGCAAATTAATTTTTTATTTTTTTTTTTTTTGTTTATTGTTATTTAGCAATAAAAGCAGGCGACAGTTTAGCAAAACTTACTGAAGCGAAAAATGCGAGCAAGTAGTTAAATGGAAAAAATTTAATTTCATGAATTGAATGAGTCAAGTTGTTTTCAATTTAAGGAATGTCTTTTAGTGGTGGAGACTCTTGAATAAGAATGGATACTTGGAATCTGATTTGAGTAATGTTTATGAATGAGATTTGAAAAAACTTAAACCTTTGGCTAATTAATGGCTTGTCTACGATTGATATGTGCTGTCGAAAACATGTTTTAATCAGGTGATGGTAGAATTTTTAGAACTCGTGTGAGACATTAGACCGAGTGTTAAGGATCTCAACATAATCAAGAGTGTTAGGGTGTAAATTGGTTTAATTATAGTTAATTCGAGGGCATCAAACGCAAGCAAACAATCAAGTGTGAAATTGATCGAAATTCCAATCCGTTCCATGGCTTTTTGTGCAAATAAATATTAATGATGCTTGAGCTCGAGCAGTGCTAAGTTTGGAAATATCTTTGGGTTCCATATCAGAAACGAATAGAAATGAACTTGCCAGAAAGTAACATGCCCCTATTTCTTCATCTGCTATGTACTCTTTTGTGGACATGCGAGTATGTATGTCGATATGAACATTAGGGCTGTTGCCATCGCTCTCCCTTGGCACTTTCCTGATTAAAGTGGATCGAAAGAAAGTAACATGATTAATCGTGTGCATGATCCGCTCTTTAAATAAAGTGCGTCGAGAAAGTCCTGGGTCTAGAAATTCACTTTGTTTATCATGTCTATTGTTTCTAACAACGAAATGATGGTAGCCTATGCGCCCTTGCGCCGATTTGAAGGCCTTCTTCGATTTCTTCTAAAGTACTTTTCCTGTTACTAGTTAGCTAAATTAAGATGTTTGATCGGTTTCGAAGGTTATTAAAACGATAAGTTTTGATTGAATTGACGGAAGGTGGTCGTTAGAACGATTTCGATTCAATTGAACGAAGGCTTATCGTCGAATTTCTAGGAATCAAATATAGAAATCATTATTGTTATCACATGCGGTCTTTAATTCTGTGAAAGGGTTTTGTGTTACAACTTGAAATTCTTTTTTCTTTTCGAAAATTTCCCTAATCGTAAAGGTGTTGTCTATGGATGTACTTTGATTCTTGCAACACATTTTTCTTTATTGACAACACAGTGCAGGTGCCAATGTGATCAGTCACTAGGCTCGGCTTTATGGGACAGGGGAGTAGCGTTTATGAAATCATGAGCTGTTTTATAAAACCTCGTTTTGTTATATTGTCTGCTTATTAGCCCGACCGCTATCTTTTGTTTATGTTTCGGACTGTATTCATACAGTATGAGTGTGAGTGTGTGTGCCAGCGCTAGCAGAACGTTAGCTTTTTGTGATTTTGGACGACTAATATTTTTTAACCAATTGATATGTCCCTGTCATTATGACATAATCGCAGTCTTCTAAACTTCGCTCGTCGTAACCATGAACGTGATTTGACTTCCCCTTCTTGACTTTAAGTGAGAGCGAGAGTTTGCTTGTATTTTTGTATTTGAGTGATCCAATTATTTTTCTTTTTATACGCTCTTCGAACGTGGTGGGATTGAGAATCTTTTTGCGTTTTGGACCAGATTTTCAAAAAACCTTGCCTTGTATAATATAGAAAATTATATTACTCGAGTGAGGGCTTTACTAATCAACTGCCTTTTAAGCCCAAAGAGCAACGATTCTCAAGAGTGATTCTTCTTTGCCGGAATTGAGGTAGATAACGTCCCTTAATCCCTCAGAGTTGTAGTTGCCTGTGTGGGTCCATTTTTGTTGAGAGGATATAATTTGTTTTTTCTTCATTTGCCTCTTCTGTTTCGATAGTCGTAGATTATGTTAATATCTTCTTCATATGCGAGTTACTAAATAGACTTTTGAAAGATGGTGCCTCTGGAGTTGACATGCGAGTTTCGTATAATTATTTCAAGAACATACTATATATATACTCTTTCCATATATAGCAAATTTCGTTGTCCCCCGTTAGCAAATGTAGCTTATCATGTTCAATATATATATATATATATATTTTTTTTTTCGTAGTTTTGCAATCTTAAAAATGTTAGCTCGTCTGGCTGTGCGCTTGTTCTACTATTTGTCTCCTGTTTGTAGGTTGTTGCAAGTGGATCGCCCAAGAATCGGCGTTTCGCGTTATTCCGGCATAGACGGTAATCTATGTGGGCTGCTTTTGCTTAGTAAATAGGGAATTAAGTAGAGTTAGACCTTGTGATTTTCATAAGTTTAATTTATCTCCCCTTGCTGAATCTTAGTTCCAAAAAAGCTTTCTTCATGAAAGTCTTTGTGTGTTTTTGTCCGTTTAAAGCATCACTGATTTTGAATACCACGGATAGTTTTTTTTTTAATTTAATTGGTAAACGATTGGGGATTTGTCTGTTTCCTTCCATGCACTTAGAGCGATTGCTCTCAGAATCGGCTTGGTTCTAATCACTAGCACGAATTGGTAAGTGTTCTATACAAAGCGATCTGTGTATTTCGATTTTTTTTACTACATGTGTTATATAATAGATATTTCATTGTTGATGGGTGATCTACTTTTAACTTGAACTGTAAGGCTTGTGTCATTGTATATCATCTATCAGTCAGTTTACAAGTAGGATGTAAAGTTTGACTTTAAGAGGTATATGTAGGTTCCAATGCTTGTTTAGTCGAGTGATCTTTAGACGACAAGCTTGTCGTTAGCACAAATATTGATAAATACACATGACTCATACACTGGAAATCAATTCAATTTGACCACAGTAGGGTTGCTGAAGGAGACAAGCTTTTTTCGACACTGACCATCAATATGGTAGTGGATGCTGTGACATTGTTGTAAGCTTCACAGTTCAGGTTTATTTGAAAGTTGGATCAAGAACTTAAACTAAGAAAACGGCTACCTGAATTAAACTTAAAATTTCTAAATTCCAATGCAAGGTGTGCAAAATAGTTGTACATACCAGCACAATGTTCCAAACGAGTATTTTGTTTGAGTCACTTAATAGATTTTCAAATTCCAAGTTGTTCTCCATGTAAATAAAACAAATCGAACTAGAACTTGTATGTCACGTTCTTTGTTTTTCATTTAATATCATATGTAACATATGAAACATATGATATTTCCCCAACCTTTGCAACATTAAAAATTTTGGACAATTTAAGAATATTTTTATACGATACAAAGGTTGCCTTAGACTGTTGGAGTGTCGATTAAACGAATTCCCAGTAATCGATTTACTCCGGAAGTTGTGTAGTCTGAAAATTCACATTTCACTGACGACAATCTTGCACTAATTGACCATAGATCAACTTTTGTAGACGGTGCCTCGGACTGTAGCTGATAAGACTTTAAAGTATCAAGAGTACTTAGCACTTAATGTGGTGATAAATTAACAAGGAATTCCCTGCTATTTTATATTGCAAATTAGAATGGAAAATACATGAGTTTGGTTTTTCATGTGCTGCACATGGAACACTTTAAATCGACGTCCTAGATTCTTGTTTTTTAATTTGCCTAATTAAAAACTGATTCATTACGAGTCTGTTGCATGTTACACGCGAAATTGTGATCGGGTTATTGACTTTAAATGGGAATAATCTGTGGAACAGTCTGGATTTAATTTAATTTAATTTTATTTTAGGCGCAGTGATGAACTTATTACTAGGATCTCACGATTTAGAAGTTTAGATATTTATCCTACTTGTATACGAGATCTGTAGTTTTGTAAGACTGAGGTCAGGGTTTTATTTATTTATTTATTTATTTATTTATTGCTTAAGAAAATTGAAAATGTCTCTTAGGTAATTCTTTAGAAAATTAGCAGGATCAGTAAATTAATTGAGTGGCCCCATGATTTTCTTATTGGGTTAGATGAACGTCAATAACGTCTTCAAAAATGATATATGGGTTTTCGTTATCAATAAAACGATTTGCAATTTAGCATTTTGCTCGAAGATCAGATCTTCTTTGTTCCATCCACTTCCATTTTCCGAACCTTGGGGGCATTTTTAGAGCCATATAAACTGAATTTATTAGTATTAAAAGAAGGATGTTGTCGCTGTTGTATATGAGTAACTTTTCGCTGCTATTAATAGTAAAATGGGACAACAATAAAATATGTAGTTACAACGTGCACAGAATAATAATATACTCGTATCACACTGACATCACCATCAAGCACTGCCAGTTTTTTTTTTTTTTTTTTTTTTTTATAGAATGAAAGTATGTCTATATCATAATCTATGCAATACTAGTTGTGGCCACAATATACACGGACAAGTTACGAATCGTCTAAAATCAGTGATTTGAAGTAGTAGTGAACGGCTTTATCAGATCAAAAATATACCAACGTATCGATTAATAAGTGGAATAACAAAACTCTTCCGTTAATATCAAGGTTCTAGTTTTGGAATAAGACATACAATTTTCTAGCAATCTAGAAAAGACTTTACATCTGAAAAAGTGTCGGGAATCCGAATTTTAGGCTCCTGATCATGTACATTTAACTTGCAGTATGTGACTGCCGCTGCTGTATAATATCGTCAGACTGCAAATCAATGACTGAGTGTATGTAAGAGTCATCGGCTTCGCCACACTGAAAGCATCGATTCCCACTAGATCACCGAAATCAAGCAGTGTTGGGCACGGTAAGTACGTAGGTGGGTGACGACATGGGAACTCAGTACTCTGCGTGATGTTGACAAAACGCGCCACATGGGCATAGTACCCCGGGGTCAAATCCCGGACCCTACAAATTAATTTGTATCGTTCCCTTGATAATAATAATAATAATAATAATGATAGTGTGTGTAAGAATCGACCTAATAGCAGATTGTGAGTGCAAATTTGGTTGGCGAATTGTTTCTCATTGTTGTAAGGGCATAACATTTACAAATATTTAATTCGTTAGAATTCTTACGTCACAGCTTTGCTTAGCATCGTCGATGTTTGTGTTTATTTATTATAATGACTCAGGAATTATAGTGTACATAACGAACATACGCGGGCTAAGACCACTTCTCTGCGTACGTTAACGTATATAAATATAGGCAGCTTTCTACACCTTGTGGAAACACAGGTAGATACTCGCTCAAACTTCTTAGATCACTTAGATCGCTATTATTCTGATATCACCGCGGTGTCATTTTTTAGGTACGTGGTAATGTAGCTTACCAAAACTCAACAGGTGGTGATCTCTATTATAATCCGGTACTCAACTTCGTTTGGTTTATTTCAACTCTGTAAGCAAGTTATCCAATACTGCTTTATTTACAGAATCATCAAACAGAACAGCAACTCGACTTTTAACGAGCTGGATGCGCTGTCCTATTTTATGCAAAGCATTGTACGCCACGTCCTTATCTTAAGACCTTAAGACCATCATCGCCTGCGATTTCAATATACAGAATTCTGAGTGTCATCGATAGTATGGAAAAACACCATTCGAAAATCGGTATGTTGAGATCTTCGCTCTGGAAAACAACTTGACCCTGCTAGTAAATGAGCCGACCTGGGATATGCTCTCTAGTCTCAGGACGTCGGGCTACTGTTTTATATAAGCTAATTTCGTGTACATTTTTTCTTCTTACGGCGTTACATCCTTGGGGAGGATTTAGGATTCTCTACACACTAAGAGAAAGAATTACTCAAAGAACGAAGCGGACTTAAAATCTTCTCTAGAGTTTAAGTGGTTATTGTCTTTTCTCGATAAGGATATGGATGCATATGCTCTCATTTCTTCGGAATGAGATCCTTCATCCATAATTGGATGGAAAGTATCAATCTTAACGAAAAGGTTATGGATACCGGATACCGTTGGTTGTCGCCGTCACTGTTCTCTTCGGAATCAGACCCTTCATGCATAATTGGGGGGTAAGAATTATTTTAAACGAGAAAGTTCAGTACAAAAAAGACGCAGCCAGGATTAGAAAATAGTTTTTTTCAGTTCAACAATTCGGACAGAGGAAACCGAAAAAAAAAATCCAATTACTCAGGTATGAATGAATGCAACGTAACGGGTGACAGGGTAGCAATGTTAGTTTTTCCAATTGTTATGTTTCAGCAGCTGTCAAAGTTACCAATAACATCCACCTGTCAAAATATTCAGTAAGGTTTGCCATTTCATCATTCATCGTTTTACACTTGCCGAACGTATTGAAATTATTAAAAAAATATCGAAATTCCGACTCAGTTGTAAGTACGCAATGTGAATTATTCGTCTCACCGTTGATATTAGTGCGAAATGAAGAAAGCGAAGCGTCCAGTATCGAAGAAGACCCAGAAATGCCGATTCGATACTGCAGTGTTCCAAAGGTGGTAGAAAATTTGTCGTTCATCAAAAACATTTAAATCAACTGTCAGCTTTTAGAGAAGGCGAAACTTTCATTGGTACGGGCCACGCAGCCAATTCAATGCTTCCAAATTACGTCATATTTTTCTCCTACACTACAGCGCGTAGGATATTCTATAAAACCACTGCATCTCCACATTCAAATTGTAACAAGAATATTTAAAGATCTTAATATATACAAATTTCATCAGTCCTACTCTCTAGGAACCTCCCCGAGAAGATAAACAACAGAATTTCTCTGGCGCATCCCTAAACGACGATAATCCTCATCTATCTCTTCTTACGGGTCTATTGCACCTATGTGCTTTGTATCCTAGGTCATTAAAATGCTGATAAACCATCACCTTATGGAAAATCTCGAGGCACGAAAACGTCTTACTGACAGGCAGTTTTTCGAGCAACAGGTCCACCGAAAATTTGATTGCGTGTCTCACCGAAATTTTTTATTTCTAATTTATTTGGCATCAGGCTCTTTTTCGAAAATGCGTGTATATGGGATCGACGACCTGAATTAGATATACCTTTCGGAAGGAAATTTGAGTTTAATGCTCACATCTGTTCAGGTACTCCTTATATTTCTCTGCATTTGCTAGATTCAAAACCGCGGTGGGCTGGGCTTTAACCAAGACTCGTTCGTTTAAAACAATCGTGGTTTAAGAAGTAATCGTATTAGATATAAAAAATGCAAGTATTTCAAAAAATTGTGTTATATTTTTCAAAGGTAATCTTTTAGAGCGGTACAATTTTCTCGACGCTGCTGCCGTTTTTTAAAGAAAATGTTATGGTTAATATGTCAATCTCTTCAAAAAAGATTTCTGTGTCGCCGATGACCTCCGCATGAAGGAAAACAAAACTATGTCACAGAGGACCAGGTCTGATGAATACAGTGGATGCGGTAGCAATTCGTACCGTAATTCGTGCAGAGCCTTCGTCCAATCATCAAGGTTTCTTCTATTAATGACGTTGACTTAGAAAAAGTGTGAGTAGAGCAAACGCTAGTCTTTCGTAAACATCTTCAGATGACACCACCGGAGTTTGTTATGATTTGAGCAGTTAAAGTTGCCGGTCATAGGTCCTGTTCAGGGGCAGGACCACCGGTAGTCCAGTCCACACTAGTACTTAACGCACGGTACCGTGGGAGTCAGAATTTGCTTGTTGGTTTTGACCCGATGTAGAGTTGCAATAGAACTGGGTGCCGTGTCTCGAAATTTGCAAAAGGTTTTAAGTCGGTCTGAGCTCATACCAAGGTTGAAGCTTGTGCCTCAATACAGGTTCCGCTTTGGTATAACACAACTCCCATGGATGTCACGTCAAAATACAAAAGACATGTATAATTCATGCAATTTGTCTATGATGATTCGTAGACGTTTTTTTACTTAACGTAAACCACTATTTTTTTTTTTTTTTTTTTTTTGTCAAATCGGGTCGTGTCTCAGTTAATTTTTTATCAAATCGGTTCAATAATTGGCTGTAGTACTGCTCTGTGATCTTCAAAAAGTCCATGAGGATTGTTACCTTCGAGTCCCAAAATATCGTAGCCATGATTTTCAGACGATAGGATCGTCTTTACCCTTTTCGGCACAGATTTACATTTAGTCTCTGGCGTGTGGTAATGGGTCTAGGTTTCATCAACATTGACTATTCAACGTATAAACTCATGCGGATTAAAGTTCTTTGCTTCGAAATTGACGGCCGTATCTGCTTGTTGTTCATTGTAAGCAATCGCGACAGCCGAGAGCTTTCTCGTACTTAATTTAGGTTAAATATTGTTAGTCGTTCAATACTATAATTACGTCTGCCCATTAGAGCGGAGGCGCTTCTCACCATGTACGGCCACGTTTAATTTAGTTGAACCAATATTTCATTGATGTAATAGTTGGTGAACGATCTTTATAGATACATATTCAACTTCGCTTTTATTTCTTCGAACGATTTTCGGATCTATATTGCTCTTTTTCCTTGCATCCAGAAGCATCAAACAAGTTGAATACAAATGGTTGTCGAATCAAAACTAATCGATGAATCAACCTGTATTTTGTGTGTCGCCGATCTAAAGATGGTGGTATTCGATGGTAATGTCAACTTTCTTTAGCAACACCACGTGTGTTTAAAAACTTATTGATGCATCTTCTTCATTCGGCTTCGTTAACGTCACGGCTTCTCCGTCATAGAGCAAGATTTCTTTTAACATATTAATTTTTCCTTTTATAGAGTCTCCCTAGTTTTTTTGTGTTTCTAGAGAAGACCTTAGTAATACTATCAGAGTTAGTAGTAGAGCTGAAGTAAACAAAATCCTTTACTAAATTAAATTTGTAGCTGTTGTGTCCAATTCGTCGATGATGTGCTTTCTTTTTTGTTGAAAAGTATACTTAGTTTTGTCTCAGTCACAGGTAGAACCATTTTGGTATGAAAGTGGGTAGTTCCTGCGTTCTTTGGGGTTGGCTTACGAATTTCGCATTATTTCCTTAAATATGATGTTAAAGAAGTCACATGACATTGCATCACTTTGTGAAACCATTTTTTTTTTTTTTTTTTTTACATTTAAGGTGTCAGTAATAATGCTTTCGACATCAGCTAGCGTTTTCTATCGCCATTCTGCACAATCTGACCAGTTTGGCAGGCCTGTCAATACAATGGCACGTCTCTATAGATACTGTCACATGGGGGCGGGTGTTGACCGGCTTAAAACCGCCAACCGTTAACAAATGGTTTCAGTGGTTAACACAATGTTGCAAACAAGATAATGGACGTGATGTTAAGAAAATTGATGCCTCTATATCTGAAACGGTCTAGAGGTTCTTCTTTCTTGCTCATAGGACAAATGGTGATATAGTTTTATTCAATATACATTTTTTTTTTCGACTTCCAGAAACGAGTTGTTCTTGATGTCTTAAATCGTTCGGCAGGTTGGTCGTCTTGTCCGGGAGCCTTGTAATGTTTACGTTCACATACTGCTGACTTTACTTTATTTTGATTGTCAAATTCGTTCGCTTTGTCTGATATTGGAGTTTTTCCTTTCGGTGTTCAAGGTTGCAGAATTTGTCTTTCAATATTCTTAGCACCAATTTAAAAATTAAAAATAAAATTAAAAACTAAATTTTCATTTTCATCACTATATGTTTCCGTTCGGGTCTTGTTGGTTTGAAACGTAACGTTCTTTTTACCCTTTTGTAAAATTTCAGAGGATTGTTTCTGGATTTTCTGCGAAGAAATTGTGGAAAAGAATAAGGTACTTCCTTCATCTTTTGTGCAATACTTCTTATTACGCGAGTTATTGTATTTGGGTACGAGTGCTTGGCTGTCCCAAATTTTCACTCAAAATATTTACTGAGATTGAATTGGAAAACTAATACAAAACTATTTTCCACTTTGTGATCTGCAAATGCGGTTTTCTTAATCATAATCATAAGATAAGATTTTTCTTATTAAATTTTAACCGAAAGGTGTCATTCTTTTCATCATGTTATCGTCTGGACATCCACTTGTATCTAAAACATAAAATCAATCTGTCATCAGAAGGTTAAAAGCATTAGTTAATTTCTGGGCGCTTAGTTAAGAACTCAAAAGTTAAAAATAAAAAAATTACCTTGACTAGTTGTATTTTCTTCTTGACTGACTTAATTTTATTACTTTTTATTTTTGTGTTCCGTACGCAAACATTTTACTCTGTGTCATTAGATGAAATTAAGTCACCAACTCAAGGCGGAAAGGCAGGCCAAATTCGAAAAATGAGATCTCCCCGAAGTTGCATTTAGGAAATGGTGATTGAAAAACTGATAAGACTAAAGATTTCATATCCATATCTTGTAGTGCAATACACAGAATTTTATTTATAAAATTGTGTTTACAAGATGTTCTAGTGTTAGTACGAGTGCAAGTTGTATCATACATACAGATGTATGTACGCACGACGCTATTAAAGCGAGAACAAGTGGCATTCGAGCGAATAAATTTTTGAATGATCACAAAAGTAAAAAAAAAAAAAAATAAACAGCATTTCCAAAAAAAGATTCAAACAACAAAGTTAAATGCGCGTGGCTTTGATATATTAACGAATATTAAAAACATGGATACGTGTCCAAAAATTTGTTTCATATTTTGTGCTGCGCAAATATTGTCCTTCTCTAAACATTACACATACTGCCATTCTTTGTATTGTGTGTCTGCGTTGAAGACTGACTCAGTTGTCAATATTCAAAATTTGAAATTTTGTATTGGCATGGAATTTGTGTGCAAATAATTGGGATAAAAACATGCTGTTGTTGGCTGATCATATACGAATCATTTCAATTTCGGTTCACGCACAAAAACACAGATGAGTTGACGAATGATTAGAGCCTATCAACTGTCCGACTCAAACGGATTGTGGTGATGATTCAATTTGTATGCAAAGATGAAAGCTACTATAAATAATATAATAATATAATAATATAATAATATAATAATATAAAACTGCGATGAATATGATAGAGATTGATGCAGATAAATGAAAACAGTGCCATTACTGTTAATTATGTAATTATTTAATTTAGCAAAATTTTTTGCAATAATTTAAAAAAATGTTCATGCCGACAAAGTAATATGCTCGAAGATTTCTCCGTCTACGGACCTCAAAGTGCTCTCGTATTGTATTTTGAGTTAGGTGGCTTAACTACACTATTGAAATTGATATTCTGGAATTGGTGCCTCTGTATCCATTTTCGTGTTTGTCAACTTACGACTATATTCCTACTCCTACTCTGGAGTCTAGACGTTTTTACCCTATTAAAACCATCACACATTTTGCCATTCCTTTTCTTTGGAAGATACTTCTTGGTTGCTTCACGTTTTTACAGAATTATAAGCCCGATTACCCTTAGTCTGTCGTTGAAGTTCAAACAGAACTTTCAATTCAAATAAGGTTTGGTTAAAAAGATTAAGATGAGGTACACGCACTGAGACCCGTTGTTATTACACTGGGCGTGAGAAGGCGATGCCCTAGCTGCTCCTGGAATCGAATATATTTTTTGACTATTTTGTCAAAATCTGTAATCTTCATAGAGCAGAGATTATTTAGATCTCGGAAGTGGTAACCGCATGGGGATTACATCGTTATGCGTGCCAAATCATTGCAGTTGCAAAGTAAGTGCTCTATAGATTCCTTTTCTTTTTCGTGGCTGAAGCTCCTTTAGAAATATTGTAATTGGGACAAATACTTCATTGCTGCTCGCGCCTTTAATGGTGCATTGTCCTGTGATTATATATGGTATGTAAGTTTGTAGTTTTCTCTCTCGAGGTTGTGCATCTATCTTGATCCATGAATGCGACTATGGGTCATACTGGTCTTGCTGTATTCCAGTTATTCCGATGTTCTACTTATAACTTTTTGGTGTAGGACATTGGTAGCTTGACTATATGAACTTTTCTGCTAATTGCCATGGATTAACTGTTCAATCATTAGGCAAATAAAATTTAATAATAGAAATAAGCACCCGTTAAACTCAATGCCTCTAATCTAGCGAGACCTTTGAACAAATTAGTGATGATACTCTTATAAAAGATCCTTTTACGGTAGCTAACGTATTAAATAATAATAGTTTCACTTCATGCCGTAAATTTTTCAATGAGATGGTTGAACTCGCACCCAGAAATGGAAGCTTTTATATTAAGCCGATTACTCGGCTTGAGGTCTTACAGAAAATCAATTCCCTCAGTAGGTCTTGTGCTTTTGGATATGACAGTATTTCTAATACCATTCTTCTTGCCCATATTTTCAACCTGAGCATTTCAAGTGGAGTTTTTCCCGAGAAATTAAAGTATGCTAACGTTGTACCAATCTTTATAAAAGGGAATAGAAGGGGCAATAATGACTATAGACTCCTCTCTAGACGCTCTCCTAGCGTTTTATTCTACATAATATAGGGTGACCAGATAAGAACGATGGGGAAATTTTTTTTTAAAAAATGACAACGGTGTGAGATATAAAATTGGTATCTGGGTTTATTTTGAAACTACGTTCATACCATTATCTGTGAAATAGCAGAACATTTCAATTGCCCCCTGTGCTTTGCTGGCAGTGCTTCAGGTGCTTGATCCAAGTTTTGATTACTCGGTCTAATTTTTTAAAGTGGTTGGCCTGTAAGCGTAGACTAAGGACTTCACGTAGCCCCACAGAATATAATTGAGTGCTGTCAGATCACATGATCGTGGAGGCCAATTGATGAATGCATGTCGTCAGATGACCTAGTCGCCAGATTTCTCTTTCACAACTTCAAGTGTTGCGTCTCTTGTATGGCATGTAGCGCCGTCTTATTGGAACCACAATTCGGATATATCCATGTTGTCGAGCTCTGACCGCAGAAACTCGGATAACATCACTTTATACCTGAGACCAATGACGGTAACAGTGTTTCTTTCCTCATTTCGAAAGAAACAAGGTCCGATGATGCCGCCATGCCATTAACCGCACCAAACCGGCAATCTTTGTGAATGCATTGATGCTTGTTCGAACACTTGTGGATTGTATTCGCTCCAATGACGGCAATTTTGCCTGTTGATGTAGCCGCTGGGACAGAAATGGACCTCGTCAGAGAAGATGATTTTTTGGTTAAAATCCCTATTCCAGCACCCATTTAGCGAACTCACCCTGTTTTCTATAGGCGTCAGGTTTTAATTCTTGCGTCAGTACAATCATATACGGATGTTAACCCAAATCCAAATGCAATATAAGGCGGGTTGAGTCTCTGGCGATACCCAATTCAGCTGATCGGTGCCGAATCGACATTTCTGGGTCTGGCCGCTCCGGCGCCATGTTTTCTTCATTTCGCACCAATCTCTGTCTGGTTGGTGGCTTAAGATCCAAAATAGTGTATGCATGCTCAAACTTTTCCACGGTGCGACGAACTTTCTGAACACTGAAGCCATGATGACGACCGACCTCATATTTTAATAATTTTAGCACGTTCGATAAGCGTAAAGCTATGCATGATGATATGGCAAACCTTACTGAATATTTTGACATCTAGATGTCATTGATAACTTAGACAGCTGCTGAAATATAACAATTGGAAAAACTATCATTGTTATCTGGTCACCCGTTTCCGCAAGTCATAATCTCCCGAACGGGCTATAGTTTGTAGTCTAATGGATTGATGTCTGGGGTACCCAGACTGTACTAGGTGGTCATGACGACAGATGACGTGGTGAAACTCTATCGTTCTGTTTGTTGAACGACTGTACAACGGTGAAGACTTTCTCGTCAATAAAAAGAATTCGTCTGTGACCGTTCTTTGCGTACAGGTGAAGCAATGTTTTTGATTTTGACTTACGTTTCTATTTCGATGCGTCTGCGAATAGGTGGGTAGTGTGTTTCTTGCATGTGCTGAATCCCAAATCACGTTTTAAGACACGCGCAGAGGATTTCGACGAATTTGATTCTCCACGACTTTATTGACTTGTGATGTTCTAATCTAAGATTCTTTAGTTTATATATTGGATTACGTCGAAGTTATTATTGATAAAACGAGGCGAAGCACATCGCCTATCGCCAGCAGTAATAGTAACATTGCTTCGTATTACTTTTTGACTTTGGATCCTTCCGACAGCTTTCCCCTATTATACTCGCACTTTTGTAATACGAGGCGTAATTCGCTCTCTTTGTGCGCCCATTTATAAGAGGATCAATGCAGTGAAAGTCTAGCCCAGGCATGTGAAAGGATCTGTTGTACCATCAATTTATTCCCTATAGAGCTGGGCATGGCAAATATTTTCTCCATGGGCACTGTCTTAGGCTAATGAACCGCGCGTAAAGTTTCAATCTATATCCAACGCACTACTCAATGATAATGTACAGAGTATTGGTCTTGTCAAGTGCTAATGCCATATTTTTCCAGAATTTCTGGTCTTTGCTAGAGGTCGATGTACGAATTTGAGCAATTGTTTTAGGGGATAATTCATTTAAAATTGTCACTTCCTTGATTGGGCTTCATTCGTAATAACCACTGTCTAAGGATTTTACCTTATTTAATCTATAACTTTCCATTGTTTTGTGATTTTGTAGAATATCTGCTGTCGCATATTTTTGGTGGTTCTCTGCCAAGGAGTTTATGCAGCTATGTTGTGAACTACGCTGTGATTCCCCTACATTTATTCGGTAAAATCACTCACAAAAATGAAATTACTTCTCCTATTACAATGTTCTTGGATGTTGATGTTTTAAACCACTGATGGCTTTCACTCCTTTGGAAAGATGTTTCTGTGCTGTTATTATTAATCCTACGACAGTATATATATTTTGCGTTTGGATTTGGGCCTACATCTGTATAAGATTGTGCTAACGCAATCGGTTTATGGAATACGATTTATGGCATGGCAGCATCATCGGACCTTTTTTTTTTTTTTTTTGAAATTAGGAAGGAGACACTTTTACTCTAAGTGGTCCCAGGTATAGAGCGATGTTAACAGACTTTTTGTGTACAAAGCTCGACAACATCGATATTTCCGAGGTGGTTTCATTAGGACGGCGCATCATGCCACACAAACGACGCAAAATTCGAAGTTGTAGAGGGGAAATCTGGCGATCATGCGATTTGGCATAACTCAATTATTTTCTCTGGGGATACGTCGAGTCCTAAGTCTACTCTAACAAGCCAACCACTTTGGACGAACTCGAGGCCAACATTCGACACGCTATTGTCGGAATAATGCCGCACATATTGGACCGAGTCATCAAAAATTGGACCGATCGCTTAAAGCACTGCTTGCGAGCCGAGGCGACCATTTGAATGGTGTGCTATTTCACACATAATAAAACGTGCATGAACGTGGCTTCAAAAGAAAGCCAGAATCAATTCTATATCTTACATCGTTGTTGTTTTATTTAAATTTTTTTTCCTGTCGTTCTTATCTGGTCACGCCTCGTTTATTCCCACGTCCTCCATTTTATGTATCCTTTAACTCTACGTGCTCGTAAGGTAATTTTGCGATATGTAAGCATAACAGTAACAGCGGCTGCAAGACGCACATCCTTCCGTTAATTGTAGTTTTTGAATTTAATTTTTTAACCTACACAATCCACAACGTAAGAAGCGTGCCAGAACACAACTAAGATTATACTGTAGTTTGTAGTGTAGTTTGATATGTTGCGCTCGTCTTTAGAAAGAAAGAACTTCTTAAGAAAATTTGTGTAAATTTTAAGGTCTATCAAAATAGCAAATTTTAGGAGCGCTGGTATATTTAAAATCCACATATTTTTAAAAGTCAATTGTGTAGTTTATTTTGTCCTAATTATAAGCTTTTACCTTTGCATACAAGTTCCTCTTTTCGCTCTCTGATTAAATGTTGTTTTTTTTTTGGTACAAACTAGGCATACAACACTTGATCCATTCATCCTAACCTTGTTTTACTTTTTCTCCATCCACATTAGGTTCTCAAAAATAAAAACAAAAACCGAATCCCAGTCAACTGTGCCTAGTTATGCAAAAGGCAATCAATCACTTAAGCAACAATTTCCGCCATCAACTTATCAATCAAGCTAAGCAATTTTTCAAAACAATGAGCTCAGAAGTCACCACAGTATCTCAAGCAACCATGGCAACGTCTAGTACACCAATTCTTCCTCCACCTCGTCCACGTTCGAATCCAGCATTGAAAAAAATCGACACGCCCGAATTCAGATCAATTTTCACCGAAGAACTTCGCATGTTAATTGGCTTATTCGAGAAGCACAACTATGAGCTGAGAATAGCTGGTGGAGCGGTCCGTGACATTTTGATGAACATTAATCCTAAGGATGTCGATTTGGCAACAACAGCTACTCCAGATCAAATGAAAGAAATGTTCACCAAAGAAGAAGTTCGTATGATCAATGCAAAGGGTGAGAAGCATGGAACTATCACGCCTCGAATCAACAACAAGGAGAACTTTGAAGTGACTACTTTACGAATTGATGTTCTCACCGATGGCCGTCATGCAGAGGTTCAATTTACAACTGACTGGCAGTTGGATGCAAATCGTCGTGACTTGACAATCAATTCCATGTTTCTGGGCTTTGATGGGACTATCTACGATTACTTTTTTGGATATGAAGATTTGCAAGAGCGCAAGGTGATCTTTGTGGGACATGCTGATATTAGAATCAGGGAAGACTACTTGAGAATTTTACGATACTTTAGGTTCTATGGACGAATAGCTAAGGATCCTTGTAACCATGATGAAAGCACTTTGAAAGCAATTAAGGATAACGTTGGGGGAATAGCAAAAATCAGTGGAGAGCGTATTTGGGGGGAATTGCAAAAGATTCTTCAAGGCAACTTTGCTCAAGAGCTAACTCTAGAGATGTTGAAGTGCGGATTAGCCAAATACATTGGCCTACCCACAGATCCGAATGAGGAAGAATTTCGAATGGTTTTCAAGAGAGTCTCACCATTTCCTGGACCACATCATTCGATTATGTACATTGCGGGTCTTCTACTCACAGTTGAGGATGCAATGCGACTGCACGAGCGTTTGAAACTGTCGGCATTCGAAAGAGATCTCACACTTTTCATTACTCAGAATCGTGACTTGGTTGGCAAGGAATTGAATACACTAAAGGACTTTCAAAAGTTTTGCCTGCAACCCTTTGCCAGGCGTGATTATGTAGAGGAACTCTTAAAATATTGTGGAAAACTGGAGCTGTACAAACAGCTCAAGGCATGGAAGATGCCCTCATTTCCAGTAAATGGAAATATGTTGAAGGAAAAGAATTGCCCCGGGGGCAAGAAAATGGGTCATGTGATGTCACAGCTTAAGCTAATTTGGGCAGAAGATGATTTTCAGACCACCAAGGATGAAATACTCGATGTGCACCTGCCGAAAGTTTTAGCTGAGCTAACACCTCCGCCGTCGCCTCGCAAGAACAAAAAACAAAAAATTAAGTAAACTCATGAAACGACTGTATTTTTAAGGGTGCTTACCTGCTGCTTTTTGTTACTTACCTTACACTAAGTGTACGGAATATATGAAATAAAAACTGTTTTATTGAAATTGAAATTTTTTATAAAATTATTTAAACCATCCTACAATGTTACGTATACTGATAATCTTTGTAATGTATCCTATAGGATCTTAAAAAAGTCGTATCAATTAAATAAATTCATGTCCCACGACAGGGGCATGGTCAATACCTACATTACCTATTTGTTTACTTTAACTTTTACTTAGTCTAAATCAATCATTTATTATATTAATTAAGAAGATGTGTCCTCCCTGATATAAAAATGAGAAATTTAATTCCACATATAACCACGTCTTCATAGGTATTGCAAACTACTACCCTTACTCTTTTTATGTAGAAATAAGCTAAAACAACAAACGAAACTAATCGATTCGAAGGGATAAATCGTAACAGAAGGGATTCAGAAGGAATTAGAAGCTTTCAAAAAAGAAGAAAAATATATTGAACTCCAAGTTTATTCCCTTTTGGGTTTGGTGACGTACATGTCTACCCAAATACTTTACTTGAAGTTTACCTTCATTTTATTTCTATATCACAGCAATTTCAATAAGATTATGTTCCCGAAAAATATGTCCACTGATTGGAAAATTTGTCATAAATATCTGAAAAGGCTTATGGAGGCTTAGGATAGGGTATACTTTGGCTATTTAAGGTACAGAAAATTAGGAAACTTTGCTATAGATAGAAATTAAGATTCATAAAGCTTAGTTACCATAGGTTTCTAGATAATGTTCTTAAGAAGTATCAATAACATCTCAAATAATCAGCTTGGCAGATTTTAGGTATAAGTTGCTTCAAAAAAAAAATCCTAGTTAGAGTAACAATTTTGTTGTAATAATTGTAAGCTACACCTGGTAAGACACAAGTTAATTTTGCCTCTGAAGCCAAAATTAAACCCACTTCTGGTAAATCCATCGCCCACTCTCTATTTATATTTGAGGGGTCTAAGGCGCACTCTCATCACAACTCCCTTCTCGCCCCTCTCTTTCGAAAATAAAACATCAAACAACTCAGATACCATCGCCAGCTCCAACTTTATGTTTACTAACTTTCTTAGGTGTTACTACAGTAAAGCCTGCATGCTTGCGCCACATTGGATGCGGTCTTTCTTTGCTGAGCCGTCCCTCAGAGTAAGACTCGAAAACACTTCGGGCATCCATTCGCTCATTCTGCCGCAGCCATCTCGAACGTTGGATCCACATGCGTGTATGGCCTGTACAGTTTGGGTTGAACCTCCTGCTACATTCTACGTCTATACAAAGGGAACTGAATATGACGCGCAGTATCCTCTTGTGGAAATGGCCAGGTGCTTCTTCATTCATTTTCAGCAAGATCCCAGTCTCTTCCCCATAGAGGGTGACTGGGATAATAAGGGCTTTGTATAATGCTAGTTTGGTATTACGAGAGACACTTTTGTTACCCTATTGGCTGCTGAGACCAGAAAAAAAGCGATTGGCAAGAGTCTGATTTTTGGGTTGTTGTCGTTGTAACTACGAAGCCAACGTAGGCAAAGTACTTACCTACCTCCTTCATCCATTTTAGACGCTTTCGCCTCAATGTACACGAAAGCCTCATTGATGGCTTGTTGTGTTACTCCAATCACATCCATATCATACGCGCAGGCAAGTGTTTATGCTGACTAAAAAAAAATCGTTCCTCTTTTGTTGGACAGTCTTGCACGACATGTACCATGACATTACCTTGGCTAAAACCTTAAATCATTACCGACATTGATGAAGCAGAGATAATTATCCATAGTCATCCCGCACAACCTGACGGGTTTGGCACGGATATCGCGTTGTGCTCCTATAGCTCGCAAAGTTTTAGGTCGACAAATAAATTCGATCTGAAAGTGGGATCTTTTGCAAGATCTGTTGTTGTATGAATTTTTGGTCGATGGTGTATTTTCCTGTCCTAAAACCACACTGTCATTAGCTAATCAACTTTGAACCCATATTGTTAAAATGCAGATCTTACCGCGCTCGTCCGGTGTTTGAGCGCGGCAGTCAGGCTTTCAACGAGCTCATGTGTCCAAAATTTAGAATATTCAATGTCGTCTTCTTCGATTTGCTCTTTGTGGCTTCCCTTGGAACGTCCCTTTTGTCTTAACTCCTTATCTCAACTGCCCCAAGATGCATTGAAGGAGGGATGTAGCAGAAATTCTGTTTATTCATCGACTCAGTTTCTCCTGATTGAACATTTCCTTAACAGTAACCCCCGACGAAGCATTGGTCTTTTACCATCTATATTCTGACCCAGCGAACCTTTTATGGTTCCAGTAAACGAATTTCCCGTATGCTGTGGAAAGTATTTAGCACTTTCCTTTTTATACTCCACCATTTTCTTAAGTTTTGATTCCTTTAAATTTTAGTCTTGGCTTGTATTAAGTCTCATACGAACAATTAGAAATTCAAAATACCATAGTATACGAGCTTGTATCAAATATAAACCTGACCTTTGTTATAAATACCGGCTAGATGGAGCCAGTGGTGTGCTGCTTTGGTATATGTTGGAAGGAGGTTTCTAAAGGAGGTGTACCTTAGTTTTATTTTTAAAGTACACACGTATATTGAGCAACCCATTATTATACAATATGATAAAAAGTTTTGTGGCCGGTAGGCGTGAAACGTGCCGAAATTTTTCGTCGACTAACAATTCGCTTAAAGAACTCCTTTAAAAACACCACCAATTGCATAGACAATTTTCAAGTGATCAATAAGCCGCGGAAAATGGACATGCATCACTAAAGCATGTATACTACAGTACTGCTATGATATACATCAATCATATGATCAATCGATCATTTCTAATGACTGGTGACTAAAATGTTCGTTTTTCTGCTTACCAAATAATATTGTATAAAGCAATACGTCTTCCAGTGTGTCAGGCAGAGATAAATGATTTTTTTAACTCGTATTGTCACGTGTGATAAGATGTGGGTACGGCAAGTATGGAGTGGAGGAAACCTACAAAACCACCTCAAGTACAGACCCGTCGTCTTACAACTTGTCTGTGGAATTGCAAACGCGTAAAGCAACCATTTTACGAAAAAGGTCAAACATGTCTATCCGAAGAATTATTTTGTTGCACGACAGTGCTCGAGGTCATACAGTTGTTTTCAAAAAGAGAAACTGGGCGAAATTCACTGTTAAACGCTGGAACACAGTCCAGATTTGTGTCTGTGTAACTATAACATACTTTCTGATCAAAAAGTACCCGAAACTTCGCATTCAAACAAACCGCGCTTGAGTTATTGTCAAACCCTTTTTTCTTTTAGGTTGGTACATCTGTCATCAAGTCAGTATTTGTTGTGTTCTGCGAACTTCGCATTGTTATAGTTCACCTGAAATTTTTCGATAGTCCATCCACATCAGGGATATAGCACCCGATCTTAGTGTCTCGTTCGGATCGGTGCAGAGGATTATGCAACACGGCATGAGGCGAGTTGAATCACGGCTTACGCCAAGAGTGCTGAATTTGAATTTGATACATCACCACATTCATGTCGCTAAAGAAATGCTTTCTTTGTAACAAAATGTTATCGATGGCATCATTACAGGTAACGAGACATGGGTCTTTGAATATGACATCGAAACTAATCATCAATCGTTGGAATGGCAATTCTTAAATGAGCCAAAACCAAAAAAAAACACGACATGTTGGATCTAAAATCTACGCTTTGTTGACCGTTTTCTGTGATTTCCATTGTTTCAGACCAAAGGAGTACTAACGTTTTAAAACGTATAAGAGCGTTTGAGGGAAAATGTTCGTTGCAAGAGGCCAAAATTATGGAGAAACAACTCGTGGTTCCTTCACTACGACAATGCATCGGCTCACACATCTCATCTTGTATGCGACTATTTGATTTAAAACAACGTATATGCCGTTCCGCAAGCTCCGTATTCACCTGATATAGCTAATTTTTTTTTTCACTTTTTCCTATTTCCTAGTTACAACTTCGCGGAAAACGTTTTGAGACGATTGAGGCGATAAAGGAGCATTCGCAGAATGAGCTGATAAAGGGAATAAAATGAAACCTTTTTCTTTTTATTGAAGTATTTATTTTTGATCAGAAGGTATGTACATTTTAAGTTGACTTAAAGGAGAATTGAGGACCGCCGATTTGACGATGATGAAGATGTAGAAGCATTCATGCGCAACTTGTTATTTATTTGAGGATAACAGCCAACATATGGTTAGTCCCATCTTCATGGAATCGCAGTATTCAATGAGTTTAGTGGTGGCAATAGTATCAAATCATGGAGAAATCAAGCTAACGTAACGATGAATTTGAACTATTCTCCGTTCGTTTCGCAGCTTATGTCTGCTGCAACTTGATTTTGGTTACCGAACTTCCTAAGTTAATAGCACGAAAAGACAAATTCTAGGACTTATTGAACGCCCGTCATATAGTGGTATGAAATTCATTTAGCAACTGCAACCACAACTTTCCTAATTACACTTGTCCGGATTCGCTAAATTCTTTAAGAGCTTTTCTTACACGACTCAGAAGCGGTCTTTTCTTGACTTTAAGCGTCAGGACTGTCTGTTTCTGTTTCGAATGTTAAGAATTTCATTGACGGCTGATGAATGGATTTCTCGCAAAGACAACGGAAGGTGGCATGATTCTCCAGGTGCAGATACACCAGAGGAATGATAGCAATTACACTTATGCGGCGTTTTTGCTATTTCCAAGCAGTTCTACGACAATGTGGAGGGTGGGTTTTGATAATTTAAACAATTTTTCAATAAAACGAATACTCATCAAATTTCTTTCAAGAATATAAAGAACTAATAAATGTATAAATAAGTTCGCTAGATCAGACTTAGCTAGACAGCAGTAGATGACAGTAGAGAGCACACAAGAGCTTATTTTGAAGATTTTGTCGAAGGAATATATGCCTAAGGAACATCAGCGTCGTTTGTCTAACTTATAAGAAAGTCAACTGTCTGAACTAGTGATGAGAACTATCAAATGAATTCGACTATCGATAGTTAGTAACTGAATGATTTCAACTATTGAACATTTTTACGCATTCATTCATTCATGCACCCCACAATATTTTATCAACTTACGAGAATACACATTAATACAAATTGCCTGCCCTACCTTCGTTTCCGTATGTATGTAAATGTATGTTAAAACAAGTGATAGTCCACTATAGAGGCATCATTCTCGTTAACATCGCGTGCAAGATCTTGTCTGCCGTATTATGTGAATTATTTGAATGATTTGTTGGCCTTTATCAGTGCCGCAAAGAGGCGTTATAAGCTGGGTCCAAAAATATTCACTTTACGGCAGATCCTCGAGGAAACCCAAGAAATCAAGGTCGATACTCACCACCTTATTTTTAACGACCTCAAGGCAGCATATGACATAATCTAAAGAAACTAGCTTAATAGAATTACTCGTATGTCTAGATTTGGTTTTAACGATGCATTCTAACAGTTGTTGCTCTGTAATGTGATTTCTTTAACATTATATGCAAAACTTGTGCATACGATGATGACATTGATATCATTGGGAGCACGCAGTCACTGGTGCAGTAATATGAATTGAAACAGAAGCAGCAAAAATGGGTTTTGGTGCAAGTGGGGTCAAAACCAAGTATATGCTTTCAGGAAGTGATGCACAACATCGACGAATCGGACACGAAGTCACAATACATATCTATAATTTTGAGATTATTGGGGATATTGTCTTTCTCGGTTCCGCTTTAAACTGTAATGAAGACACTTAATCAGCAAATGAAAGCTTACACTTTTCTGTCACTCTTTTTTAGCCCTTATAATCGCCGTCCTAATCTATGGTACAAATTCACTTATTCAGATGTGATGTCGAAGACATGTAGAGCGAATGAATATTAACGCTCCGGCCATAGGGACTTCGATTCGTACCTATAGAGACCATGCAGTAAATGAAGATATTGCTTAAGGTGGCACACACGAGTAGAAGGAAACATCATCCACCTTGAAGTAGGTAACTGGAAGACGGTGCAATGACAACAGAACTCGTATTGTGGTAAAAATATGGAATCGACTTTCCCTGTGCCCAGGACTGGTTTTGGGCAGAATCTGAGCCAGGAAAGAAATGCTGTCAGGTCTTCACCGACGTAAAGAAACAATATAAGATTTGGCGCTGGTAGCGTTAGATTTCACTTCACGTTAGCAAAGCTTGCATCTGTCTTCCAAGCAGAGATTAACGCAATCCTGATGACAACCCTCTTACGAGTTCCAAACTAGTTCAAGAATGCGAGAGATCACTGAACGGAGTCGAAGGTTAATTTTTCCTCGTCTGAGTCTCAGGTCACAAGGGGTCACGGGAAATGAAGTTGCCGATGAACTTGCCAGGTAAGATTCAGAGGAGAGTATTTCAGGCACCGATCTTATGTTGAATCTGCCTGCGTCCTCGGTTTAGGCTTCCATTGACAGTTGGGTCTCATATGACCAAAAGAATGCTTCCCGACTTCTCTAGGAAGTCAGCGGCCTTTCTGCTATCGTAACAGGGCATCACACTTTTGCTAAGCACTTAAATGTGATAGTTACTCTGATAGCTGACGCCACATTTTGTTCCGAATTTTTTGGCAAATCATTATGCAAGGACTTAAGCTCGAACATCGTTTCCAAATTGTGAAAGTTCTGAAAAATTTCGCATTACTATACATTTATTCTTGGAGTCCAAGTCACTGACAAGAGTGCGCACAGATGAAAATAGACTAATGTTAAAGAAGACCCTAGTTAATTGATTCGTCATCGTGCTCAATATGCCTGTGCCTTCAACTTAGTCGAAGATTTTGTGCTAGGATATTGGTTTACACGTTAACAAGATTTAATTGCAGCAAGAATTGAAACCAGATGATAATTGTTTGCGTTGTTGAACAGTTGGAAGTCGATCCACTTTTCTGGTCGAACTTTAATGAGTGCTTACTGTCGATTGGAGTAAGTAAGATCTGAAGGGTATCTACCAGCTACCCATTCACTCCGGAAAATGCATTATTTGGTGTGATTTATGGACTAACGTCAGCATCGGCCAATACATCTTGAAAAATGAAGAGAATCAAAATTTCATCGTAAATGGCGCCCAGTACTGAGCCATAAAAACGATTTTATGTTTCCAAAAGTGCGTAAACGTGGTCTGCAGGTTTCAATAAGATGGTTTCACATACCATAATGCCAGCGAGTCATCAACCTTATGAAGGGAGTCTTTGTTGACAACATTATCTCCAAAAATGGACCAGGCTTTCAAGATCATGTGACTTTACGCCGCTAAACTTATTTGTTTGGCGGCGTTTAAAGGCTTTGGCTTAAGCGGACAACTTAACAACGATTCCACTCTTAGAAGCCAAAATCGAGCTCGAAATACAGTTTGTCAATGCTCAATGTTCAAAAATGCAGTTCCTGAAGCGCTCCCATTGGGGCCACATGCCCGAAATTATTTTCGAAGGAGAAAAATTTCGTCTCGTTTTATCAACTTGTGTGTTTTATTTCAGTTTTGAATCATACAGCTCTTTAAAAAACACCCTTTATAAGAGGGTAGCCGTAATGTGCTCTACCTACAAAAAAATATTACGGGCAGGGTTAGGTCCAAAAGGTGTTCTTATTCACAGTTCTTATAGGCTTCAACCTTCTCCAGCAAAAGAAGGGCAAATAAAGAGTGTCCCAAAATTCATGCAAGATATGAATTTTGTACCGTTTGTGCGGTAAAGTGTTGCCAACGCAAAAAAAAAGACGGTGTGACAGCTGACAGGTCAGAATAGATTTTTCAGCTATAGTTCGCAATTTTCGTACAATTCAGGAAGACTGGATCAATTAGTGATCTTAGGCACTCTGGCCGTCCTTTAGCAAAGTTTTTCAACACAAAACTTCAAAGCAGTTCGTAAGAGTGATGCTGAGATACAAGGAATATCAATTCGGCACCGTAGTCAAGAATTGAACATTTTAAGAAGCTCTCTACACAGAGTATTAACACGAAAGACTTATATCTTCATGCATACAAAGTGCAATTGACTAAAGAACTGAAGCCTACTGCTAACTGAAGCCATAGCGAAAAGACTTCGTTGATTATGGATTATACCACAATGACAATAAATGCTGATTTTTTTTTAAACAAAATCATCTTCAGCGATGAGCCTAATTTTCATCTTCATGATTGTTGAGAAACAAATGCATCGACAACGTGTCATCGTTTGGATATACTGTACACTTTGTGAATCAATAAAAATTACCAATGTTTACCTAAAAAATTATACTTTCTTTCAAAATTACTTCTTGCGTGTGTTTTGGGACACACATTATAGAGTTTTTAAACTTGAAAACCGTAAGTGAAGCAGAGTATGTTACAAATCAACCTGAAATCACGTCTGACCTCGGACTTAACGCATGCAAATTTCAATTTCACTAATTACGTCAATGTCATTATCATTGTTTGAATTTGCATTTAAATCTCATTCTCGGAAAAGTTCAAATAATTATTAGCATTCATCTTTAAATTGTTTTCACAATAAAAACATTCATAAACAAATGTCTCCGCTTCTAGGCATTCGTTTCAAAACACACGGCAAACGAATTCACTTCCAAAAACAAAGATCCAGCAAATGTTCAAAGTAGGTGCTGGTATAGTAGTACGAGTACGTTGCTTCTTAACCCGCGAATGGTTTTTAAGCATGAAATATCTCGACCTTTAAATTAAAACTCAGCCGACAACGTCACACTTCCGTGCACAAATCACATGCAAATCGATTTTCAATGCAATGTGAACGAAACGAGAACGACTACGAGTGGAGTACTCGGACGTATACGTTCTTTTTTTGTTTTCGTTTTATTCTATATACAATACTTGGTCTGCGTAACGTTTGGATTGCATTTGCGTCTTTTTTTTTTTTTTTTTGTTATTTGTTGTCAGCTAATTGCTTAACATTGTTTTGCAACAAATGTTGCTGGCGCCACAATATTCCATAACTACATGATAGACCCGCCACCACTACCAACACCGTCGTCACCTCCGACCTAATCGCATTACGAGAATTATATAAAACAATAACTAATACTACGTTTACCGCAAGGCAAAATTCAAGTACGAGTACCAACTGCACCCCAATAAATAACTTTCGCTTTTAAATATCGGCTACAGCATAACGGGAAAATTGCCAGCAGAAGTGCCAGTTTCAGTACCAGAGTACCCAGGGCAGCCACCCTAAACCCCACCCTGTTTCTAGAGAACCTAATCTATCTCTTGCCCACAGCCGAGAGACAGCATTCCACGTGAGGGTGATATAATGCAATCAACTGCCTTGGAGCGAACTTTTTTCATTTTTATTAACCGCGCGCGCTTCACGGTTTCGTGACCTGCCTCTAAGAAATTTCAATTGAAGAATTTCACTCGGAGCAGAGTATAGGTATAGCGCTGGGACTCATTGCCAGCCACTATGCCGGTACCGATACGGATATCGATACTGTTTCGGTGGCGCTAAGCAAATTGCATCTAAATTTAGAATAAACAAATTAAATTTTTATTTTATTTTATTTTTTATTCTTTTTTTATATTCGTGTACAGTGTTTTATTTTTTAATTATCGATTTATAACGATGTCACGGATAAGTGCAGAAGGATCCCTTGGCATTGTATTTTGTACGAAGAACAATGAGAGAATATAGTGAATGCTGATCTAGGACCAGTAAGTGGTGCTCCAAGATGCATGCGCTTACAATGATTTCTTTCGTAATTATCTGCATCAAGACTCGACTGGTGTAGCGCTTCTTCTGTTTCAGTGTTTCAGTGTGTCGTAGCAATTAGCAGCGTGCTTAATGGTTTCATTGAACTATGGCAACTGAAATCAAGAGAATAGCTAGAGCTTCGCCCTTGTGAAAGCACTTGGGGTGTCTTCTGAGGGGGAGGTCGAATGGTTGGAAAGGGGTTGTGATTGAGGTGAGGAGACTCAGTTTCGTCTTTGGCTTTGATTGCAACTGCGGTTTCGCTAGTCTTGATTAAATATGTAAGCAATAAATTATCGTCGGGAAACGTTGTAAAATTGAAATTAATTGTGTGTTATTAGATTTTGTTATGAGGCGATAAATCACGAATGGAGGAGGGTTTTATTTGTGATCTCCACTTTTGTTTGAACGGGGAATAAATCCTAGTAAATGGGAGAGATGTGCGGTTTTATTTTAGTTATTCTTGTCATTTCTTGTTATCGGATGTTGTTAATATAATTCATAGAGAGAGAGAGGGAGGTATTACACGAAACAAGGCGATCTGTGATTCAGATAGTTAATGTCTGAACCCATTCAATATTGTGCTGCCAGTTAGATGTGTCAGAATACTATTGGAAGCAGTAGCAAGAAGTGCAACATGAGAACAAATAGTGTTCTGGACTTCATACTTTCATCTGATGGGTTATAAACTGTTTCCAACTAAAATTTGAAAGGAAAGAGAGAGGGCAAGAATCCAAGAATAACGCTATGAAGATTACCATGTGGAAATTAGTATTAGAGGTTCCGATGTCAAACCAGACTCAAAGGTCCAAACTTGCTGAAGAGGAGAAATCAGAAAAACCGCCCAGGCACGCTTTCAGGAGAAGCTTAAAAAATCACAAGCTCAGATCGAGACGGGAGGCAGTGGAAGCTATTCAAAATCCTGAACTGTTTCTACATCCTATTATGTCAGGAAAAGCTCCTGTAGATCGCGAGGCGATCTTGCGATCTTGTAAGAGATTTTGTAAGAAAAGCAGAAACCTTTAACATAAGTTAAGTTAAGAATAATTTGGAAGTTGACTGGAATCATTACAGATCGAAGCAAGAATATAAAAAGCTAAATAGGATTTCGAAGAGTGTCTCTTTTATGAAAAGATCTTTTGCGAAAAGATCGAAAGACAGACTGATCAAATTCTTCATAAGGGACAAACAACCCGGACTGAAGAATATCTGATGATACCTATGGTATGTACACTGAGCCGAAAGCAGAGGCTTTGTTTCATATTCCAAGCTCACGTCACAACCACCTCCTATCACTGAAGCTACAAGCGAGCAGAGTAACACCATCTGAAGTATAAATCAGCTACTACAAACTCTAAAACGAATATAGGTTTCTAGCCTGGCATTGGTCTACATACTGATCCCATGGGGAATGAATGAAATGGGGTAAATGGATAAAGATGACTATCTAATCGATAAGTCAGACTTCCTTCTTGGTGAAGAACATAAATATGATAGTTCAGATTTGTGTACGAAAACTATTTTGCGTAGCAGAACGCTTACGAAAACGAGTGCCCTTAATATCGCAGCTTTTGTCGGCATGTGTAATATCTCGGATTACTTTCGTGAATCAAAGCTTTACTAGTGAACATTGCGGATTCTGAATATTGGTCGACCCGACTTTTTCTTGAAAGAGACAAAACAGTTGAGCACATTTTATGTGAATGTTAAGCCCTCAACGGAATTAGACGGCAGTTTTTCTTCAGAGAACTATTCGGCTCCATCGAACTAATGAATTTCTCTGTTAGTAGTGTAATCAACTTCATTTAGAAGTTAGAAAACCTATTGGCCTACCTGCAGATCTGACTACCATAAATGGTACAGAATGTCTTTTAGATTAAATTACCTTACTTCGCAATTGGGGAAATATTGCTCGACTCTCTTCTTTATGTTCTGAACAGTTTCAACATCTACCCTGATGCATATCCTGTTATGTAGTTGTATTGTCTGTTGGATCATGCTCGAAAGAGCAGGTAGCGATGAAATCGACGATTGGTGACTAGAAATCAATTTAAAACTGAGGTCGTTCTTTTTTCATCAAAGAAAAAGTAGCCTAGCTTGACGCATCTAGTTCTAAAAGGGTTCTTTGAACCTACTTACGCTTGGCTCAGGGCGGGCCTCCGTATCTATATTGCTGTGATAAGACCAATTTTATATTTTAAGTCAGTTGTTTGGTGAAATAAAATTTAACGCGAATATATCATCGCGAAAAAGAATTTGTTTCAACTACTTTTTGGTGCTTTTCCTAGCACGCCACCCTGCTCTGGGTGCGCTGATTTTCCAAAGAAATGGTTTTCCCTCCAACCTAATACAACCCCTCTCGTTTCTAAGAGAGGGCACATTTTTAGTTGGTACCAACCTTCAAAAGATACATGTATAAATTTGACAGCTGTCGGACGATTAGTTCTCGAGATATAGCGTTGTGAGTGAAGCAACTTTTGTTATTGTGAAAAAAATGATTTTAAAGCAATTTCGTGTGTTGATTTATCATTGCTTTTTGATGGGAAAAAATGCAGCCGATGCAAAGAAATGGCTTGATAAGTGTTACCCGGACTCTGCACCAGCCGAACAAAACATTCGCAAGTGGATTGAAAAATTTAAAAGTTAACAATGACAATGATCTCATTGTCATATCGTCTGACAAATTCGGGAATACGAAATCGACTTTGTCTATACTCAGCACTAGCTTTCGCCAAAATCGATTTAGGATATGGCACTGACGCCTTTATGAAGGACGGCAACCTAAAATTTTAGCCCTCGTAAGGCAAACTGATACCTGTCCTCAAAGCGGAATTATGCAATCCTGATACAAGTATCTTTTGAATAAAAAGTATAAAGAGGAAGTATTTGCATCTGTGTCAGAAGCCAAAGTGCAGTTAAGGCCTTATTGAACTAGCTTACCAACTCTGAACAAGTTCGATAATGCAAGGCTTTTTAGAAAGCTGAATTCAATGAGTCCTGCCAGGATCCTAGTTTAAAATTGGATTGTAGGAAATGGAATCCCCGATTAACTTTCTAGGTAAGTCTCAGATGACAGTTTCTCAAAGCCCGAACATGCGTTGGGACTCCACGTGTTTGCTATTGGTCCGTTCATTGCACAAAATTAAGTCACATCAGGTAAGAGTTTTGAGCCTTCTGTAATGTTTGCAGGTCCGAATATGTTATTAACTAACTCATTTTTTTTTATAATACCGCGCGCGCACCAAGGGGATATAAATACCCTTTTACTGGTTTTCCACCAGGGCGCGGGCAGGTGGTGTAGTAGTTTTAAAACTCGGGTGTGTTTCGATATTTTTTCCAGAGGTGGTTGTCAAAATGGACGGGATGAGCCAGTGCATCCTCAACCAGTGGGTCTTAAGTACGTGCTAGTTGTTAGTTCGTTTCATTTAGCCCAGCCAGCAACCACTTCAACATCACTGATATGCCTTTATGTCAGAGTTGACGCAGACTGGATTTACATATAACTACATAAAAATTCCATGAAAAGACTTTTTCAGAGAATTGCCTCGCACGGGATTCGAACCCGCTACCCTCTGCTTGAGGAGTCTATGCATATACCACTACCACCCCAGGTTGTTTACAGTGATCCGGCTTTACTACAAAATGTTACTTGTGGAGGGGTTTTTACAATAATAGTCTAAGTAACGACTATTGGGCAAATGTTCAATACATTTCAATTTTAGTCATTGTGTTGATCCAATAAATGCGCATTGATGTTAAACGCAGGTCTTGCCTAGTACATGCGACGCCTGATCTAAATGACCTTAGGAGATTTGGAAATTATGTTAAAAAAATGATGACATAGTGTATTGTGGGCCAAGGCGTTGTGTCTTCCCTTTCTGTGCTATTCATCGATCCAAAGGGCAGGAGAGCGATGAACTTTTTTTTGCCAGCCAAATTTTGCAGGTCAGAAGTACAACAGTTAGTTAGAAATAAGTTGGATTCATCATTAAATGAAATTTTCACAAGGCAAAGATGGTGCTTCAGTACGGTAGTCTGCCAAATTGCCTCTAATTACCCACTTCTTGTCCGCTTATGAACGGTACCCTAATAAACATATTCGTTCCATATGCCCTAGGCATTTCAGCAGCATAATGAATACTTCCGAGCAAGCCAATATCACTGAAAATCTCTTTCCCAAGGGCGTCGACGCAAATGTTACTAAAAATCCCTCGAAAAACCTTACCAGAAATATCTTCATCCGCATTCTGTGTAATGATTAACTGCTTATAGAGTCTTTTTATTATATCTGACGAGTTTGGCAGGGATTGTAAAACTAGACATGGCGCTGTATAGAATTTTTCTGTATACATATACTGCAAAATAAAAAATTGGTGGGTACCGATCTAGATTTCTTGGGTTTTCTCTTGCCATTGTGTGAAATATGATCAATTGTGGGCTTACCGGACCTTAAACCGCTCTGGGGCAACTCAGATTATTGACAATTGGTTTCAGACAATATGAAAAGTCTGATAAGAGTTTTCTGTGTTGTGGATCAGAATAACGATGCTGCGGTTCTATTCGTCAAGGATGCTTCGTATCTTATTTTAGGCTACCAAGGAATGAAGTAAGATTTTGCAATATTTCTATTCTGAACAATGTATGATGCATACTTAACCCATTATTCGATCAATAAAGTGAAGCGCTGTTGGAGGAGTGAAGGCTTGTGCTATGAACTATATATAGAATCGATCACTATTTTCAGTTTTTTTGCGATAGAGACGTAAAATAGTTACATCAAAAAAATATAATAAGAAAGAGATACTCTTACCAAATGAAGTGATTAAATGAAATCTGCATTTCAGTGTACATCCCGCAGCCAACTGTTGATAAAATCAAATATGCAAAAAACGTTTTATTATTAGATTCGAAACACTTGACAGATGCATGACAATGACGTCTAAAATCTCCTTGAACCTACTCTCGACGAATACCCTACCCTACACTGTACAATAGTTACGTCTAAATCCGTTTATAAATGTTTACATTGACTTTACTGTCAGACCACTAACACCTTTTGACAAAATACGTCATTTCTGCAATACGTCAATCCGAATACAAGAAAAAAAAAACTCACTCGTCCTTCAAATTGAAATAAACTTAAATCTCGTAACGCACCTAGTAGTCTGATAATAGAATTCATATTCTTACGAACATACAAGCTTATGTATATCTCAATTAAGAAATGAGATAATTTTCATGTGACTACGGCCATATTCGTACACATCGTTCAAATATGTATCCAAGTTAGTCACCAGTCGACGCCAATTGTGTCTTTCCCATGTCTAATAGGCAACACGTGCTAAGGTTGTGTATTCATTTTTTTTTTTTTTTTTTATGATGTACTCAGACTCTCGAATCAAATCGACCCAATAGTAGAAAATGAAAGTATCTTAAATGATTTACACCACGCAAAATGCGAAAATTACTCATCAGTCATCACCACCAAGTCAAATTGTTGAGGTGGGCAAGGGTTTTAATATACTATACCCATGACCTTAGGGCCTAGGGGCAAAGATTATCGGCCATTCATTCAAAATTTACAAAGTTTTTATGGATGTAGCCGATTTATGTCATAGATACGGATACGTTAGAGTTCGACACATTTCGTCAGTTGTTTATTTTATGTAAATTTGAGTGCACGACGTTATAGATGAATTGCGATATGTTGAGTTAAACAATTTTTCTTGTCTTCTCGTTTCTATTTTTCGTTTACTGGGAATGAATAGTTTTTACTGGCTTTCATAGAAAAAGGAAATGTGGCTTACAATTGAAAATTTCCACACCCCAAACCTACGTCGGAGGATATTGATTACTTGCAAATGACGAAGGAAACAATAGACTGTTAATGATTGTCATTAAATGGATTCGGTTACCTTAGTTAACTGGAGCACATAAATTATCGCTTTGTTTAGGGTTGGAGGGTTATTTGGTATTGAAAATAAAATAAGTATATAGGAATTATACCACCTTGGCCAAAAAGAGTTTATTCAGAAAATTAAAAATGCAAGTTTATTCATCTAAATCTTCATTGTCCCTTTCAAAGTAATTCTAATCGACTGCAATAGACTTATGCCAGCGCTTGATCCAATCCTCGAAACATTTTTTATATTCGGTTTTCGGTATGTCCATCAGTGATTCCTCCGATTTTTCCATTACTTCCTCTGGGCTGTTGAAATGCGTTCCCTGTAGTGGTTTTTTAACTCGATTGAACAGAAAGAAGTCACAGGGAGCCAAATCAGATGAATTCGGTGGCTGTTGGATGGTATTTGTTGCATTTTTCGTCGAAAAATTACGAATAATGATGGCGCTGTGCGACGGTGCGTTTCTGCCCACAATTCTGGTCTCTTTCGGCGAATTGCTTCACGCAAACGTTTCATAACGCCCAAATAATACTCTTTGTTTACTGTCTGGCCTTCTGGCTAAAATTCATGATGCACTACACTGTTGTTATCCATGAGCATTGCCTTGTTTTTTTGACTGATAACGACGTGGTTTTTTTGGTCTCGGCTCATTTGGTGAACGCCATTCACTTGCCTGATGTCTGGATTGCGTGTCGTACTCATAAACCCATGTCTCGTCTTAAGTAATGATACTTTTGATGAAAGTGGGATCGGATTCAGCCTCGCAAATCATCATTTTTGCGACGTCAACACGGTCTCTTTTTTGCATGAAATTGAGGTCTTTTGGCACCAACTTTGCTGTTACACGACGAAAACCCAAATCATTAACCAAAATTTCTTGGATGGATCCATAGGCAATGTTCAAGTCCTCCGCTATCTCTCTGATGGTTAATTTGCGGTTATTGACCAACATGTCTTTTACTTCATCAATGTTTTCGTCGGTTTTCGATGTCAATGGTCTGCCACTGGTGAACGACCGTTTTTTTTTAGAGAATCGTTGCCGAAACACTTTTCTAACATTTCCAACGTGCGCGCACCATTAAATCTGTTTTCTACGCAAAATTTAATACAAGTTCGTTGTTGCAAATTTTAATCCATTTCTAAAATTGTAAAAATCGCCAGCACACACAGAGATAGATGTTCTCTTCTCTAAGTAACTTTTGCAAATGTCAAGCTATGACACTAAGATTTAGAGAGAATGTCAACAACAAATGTACCAACTTAAACAAAAATAAACAGAAAATACACATTTTTAAAGTTTTACCAGTTCGAATCTACTTTTAAATGCAGGTGTTGCTTCAAAAACAACAAAACTCTTCCTAAAAATCCTCAATGCTCCGCACGCAATTACTTTTTATAGACAAGCAGCCTCAAATTGGAAAACCAGAAATAGTACAATCACAATTAATTGAACAAAAGCCAAAGAAAGTGTTAAAGCCGATGACAAAATAGGCGTGAAACACTTCAGTCGAATAGCAGAAATATGGAAGGGAAGGAGATTCTAGAACACACTTGAATTCAGGAAATCCAAGGTGGATATGGGCCTAAATCAATGTATCTCTAAATAAGTGGACTTTTAGCCAACTGCCTCAATTTACGCGCTCGCCTTTCACTTGCGGCGCAACTTGTGATAGGGTCTCCCCCTACTCCGTAGGAATCGATAGCTCTTCAGCCCGATTCCTGGTCATGTGTAGTTCTCTGCTATATCTCCTCCTCTAAAGCGCATCATCTCAACCGGAATCGTTAAAAACCGTTAAAAACCGTCAAAGATTCCTTCATTCTGAACTTTTTTTACTTTCTTTATGTGTCGCTACATTTCGGGTAACCCCGTGCGTTAGTCAACAGCTCTCTCTATTTAGCACCATCTTTCGTTAATCGCCTTCAGTTGCTCGACCTAGGGCAATATCATCCTGTGACTTTATTTCTACGTTTCCATTCTTTTTTCTACATGTTTCTATCGTGTCTTTATCGAGTTTTTTCACCTTTTAAAAACAAAAAAAAAAACATCGAAAACACCTGTCCACGTTTTAGATCGGGCGTTTCTCTGATTCTGTTCTTTTTTCGAACAACTTTTGTCTTTCTTTTAAGCGACGCACAGTGTGCAATTTAAGCAATCTAGATGGGGCAAAACTATTGCGCGTACAAAATATTATAAGATTGGTTTTTTTCATGGTTACAACTTAAAGTAAATATAACAAAAACAACTTTTTTTACTTCATTATTAACTTTATTCTCTGTCAGAGTCTTCTGTACTGATGAAAATTCTTCCTGATTTTCTGTACTTGTTATATTATGCTGTTGACGAGTAGTATCTTCTAACAGCTCCAATACTTCTGAAGGTATCTTGTTTTTTTTTTTTTTTTTTTTTTTTTGTCTTTGGATGAGCTCTTAAGCTTGTTATAAGTGGATCCGTTGTAAATAAAAGCCTATGGAATAAATCAGTGTTTATGTTGATTCGTAATGTTTTTCTTGTAAATAGTTCTCCATATTCCCTGTTGTGTTTATTTCGCGCCTCTTGTGCTTCTTTAGATAGTTGGCCAATGGGAACATCAGATGATGCTATTATATCCTTTCCATGAAAAAGTATCTTGTGTACGCTGACAAGCATTGAATACCAAGAATATTCTCTGAAGTATAAGGCACATGTTTGTTTAGAGTATTCATGAAACTTATTAAGATTTATTTGAAACCCACAGTTCAAACACTCTAAGATGGCATAGAATCACTTTAGAAGCTCTAAATTAACCCCAGTTATTTCAGAAGATAGCTCAGCGTTCCTAAAAAGTTTACGAGCAGTATTTCCATCGTTCGTATTGCCTGTTTGCTGTTTTGGCATATCGATGAGTTGGCCTAACTCCCTTCTAAATCTGTCCTGGACAAGTTTTTTTTTCTGTTAGTTTTTGCTTGTTTTTTGGGCCACGAACATGTTTTAATTTCCAATCGATACGAAATATGCAGCAAGCATTCAAAAAGTTGTATCCACGAATGAAGCGGAGACAATCCAAAAGAAAAGAAGTTGGTATTTATAAGCTTTTCTGAAATACATCTTGGATTATTCATTTCAGTGGGCTTCGCACCCCACAAATAGCGTGTTTGTGTTGAAGCACAAGATGAAACCACATTACATATCTTACCGTCTATCATACACAATATGATTATAGGTTTAATAAAAACTTCTGTATTATTTAAATACACTTTTGTTGGAGAGAGTCTAGCAATTTGGTTTTCAATATGGTATGTCTTACTTCTGATGTTATAACATTGACTGATTCTTCAGCAAATATAAATTTAATAGGATGACAATGTCTAGTGATGTGTTTTGCCAAATTACTTTCTTTTAGTTGTCAGTGCCAGAGTACATTTGTATAGGAACCATGGAAATGCTGAATATGTTTTCGTCCGTGTGGTGCTCTTCAGAAAACTTTTGTCGATACCTTGATTGTTCAGCTCCATCACATCCCCATTTTATTATCATTTGAAAATCATTGTTTTGTGTTAAATTCAAAGCTCGAAAAACATTCCTTTGAACTTCACAAAGGTGCATGATAGTATGGTCTATAAATGATTGGAGCCCTATTTTGGCTGATATTTCTGTTACAGTTATATCAGAGGGATAGCATAGTTGCTTAGCGTCTTAAAGTTTGTTGTACGCAGGATAAAATTTAAAATTTTGCGCTTTGACTTGTTAACGTATGATTTTACATATGCTGATGCGTTGAGAGATTTGCATCAGCTATAAGAGCATGTGCTTGATCTGCAGATATTTCTGCTAGCTTCGCTCTTTTTAAACTTGTACCCCTTTTAGGTGAAACTACAGACAGTTCTCTCACAATTAAAGCCCAATTTTTTTTACCCTGCTTCTTAGATTCATTTTAATTGCGAACGACAATTCTCAATCCTGGTTTGGAGAAGGCCTTTAACTTTTCGCCCCTTAGATTAGAACTAGGAATCTCACTAATCATAATTTCCGAAAACTGAATGTATTTCTAAAGCCATAAACTACACCCTGCCTTACTCGAATTGCAATTTTTTAAAATACTATAATTTTTTTTTTATTTTTTGATAAATTTTATTGTGCCAAAGCAAAAACTGTTGGAAAATACATCAATTTTCAAATTACATCAGTAGTTCTCAATATGTCCACCTTTGGCGCAAATAATGGCCTTGAGACGGCCGAAGATAGCATCGCACGCTGCAGGTTATTGGCTCTGACGTATTTTAGCCCATTCCCGGCGAAGTGCTTGTTTGACGTGGTCCAAACTATGGTATTTTTAGTGCCAACCTTCGCCTTCAAAATACCCCAGACAGAGAAATCCAACGGATTTGCATCCGGAGAATTTGCAATCCATTGTGTCAAAGAAATTAATTGTGGAACATTGTTTTTTAACCAATCTTGGTTGACGCGTGCTTTGTGAGACGGTGCCGAGTCTTGTTGAAATGTCCACGGTCTCCGATCGAAATGATTGTTTGCCAAAGGCTTCAATACTGCCTCCAAGACAGTTTCACGGTATACGATCAAATTAATTTTGACGCCACAGTCCAAAAATACGAACGGAGAGCGACCATCGGCGATTATGGCGGCCCAAACCATCACCATCGGTCCTGCCTGCTTTCTGGTGGCCGTCCGAAGGTGTAAATTTTCGAAAGACCTCTCTGGTAAGTAAACTCGGTCATTTTATTTGTTGACATATTGCTCGATAACAAATGGCAACTCATCGGAAAAAATCAAATTCGACAACTTACCACTTTCGTGCAAGCGTAGCAACTCCTTCGCTCTTTCGACTCTAACTTTTTTTTGTTGCGGTGTAAGATCGTGTGCTTTTTTCAGTATGTGTTGCATCCGTTCCAACGATATGTTTAGCTCATGAGCCATTTTTCTTCCACTTGTTTTTTTATGACCACCTCCATGGCGTTTTGCAACGGTGCCAGTATCACGGTAACGAGCTACGGTTCGAGACACAAATGATTTATTCACGTTGAGGTGCTGAAGATCTCTAACGAAAGAAACTTGTGGTTTTCCAGCCAAATATAAAGCAATCACAATATCACGTTTGAATTCCATCGCGGATAAAAATTTTTCAACACAACTGAGAAGCAAATCGTTTAAAGGCTTGTAAATAATAAAATTATCTGTCATGGTCACTGTCATGAACGGTTTGGAAATTATAGCAGTCTGAAGTTGGTTGCAGTTTGAGTCAGGCAGGGTGTATTATAATGCAAAAAGCGTTCTCGTTGCCTGCCAACTTTAGCCCATTTTGTTTTAATATTTTGGCACATTCCTCTTATTTTAACTTTGATCTCCTGAAATGCTTCATCAGGTAGAGCAATATTATCAAACACTTCTAAGACATGATCAATGATGTCTTTAAATCTATTGGAGTTGGAGTTTGTGCTCCAAACATCAAAAATTGACTGATACGAAATTTTAGAAGCCATTTAATGTAACATACACAACTTGTTGTTTCGCAAACTTTCGCAGATTGCACATGTCACGAAAAAATGAAGCAACTGATTAGCATTTTCCGCTAGTGCATTTATCCAAAGCAACTAACGGCAACTTTAAGATAGCATTCCGGTAACTTGTACCTACATATTCTTTTTGTTTTATACTTTGGTATACTAAAGAAGTATTTGTTTAATAGAATATCAAATCTTTCAACGAAGAAATTATCTCAAAATTTGAATTTTGCCCACATAAATTGACAAAATTGCACACTGTGCACCGTCTTGAATGGCTAACAAGACGAGGAGTCAAATACGAAGTCTTTAATATATGGCTTACAATGTGTCCACTGACTTTATGTGCTTAAACCAGGCAGTATGAGACTTGATCAGAAAAGTCTTTACTATCCACTTGGGATTGACATCTAATTTCGTCGTCGTATTTCTCCGGTGATCTGTCATCCGTGATATTCAGAGCCGAATTTTCGGTGAATGGGCCTTAGAAGAGCTGGATGAAGATCCGCTTTTTTATCGAAAAATGGTTGAATGGATATGTTAATAAACAAAACTGCCATATTTGGTCCGATGAGCAACCTTAGGCAATACAAGAGCTGCCAATGCACCCGGAAAAATTCAACATTTGGTGCGTATTTTGTCAAAGATGACCGTTAGAACAACGTTACCGCTATAGTTAAATTTCGAACTTTTTTTTCGCAAAATGCACGAGCTGAACCTGGTTCTAACAAGACGGCGATACATGCCACACAGAATCGATGAATCAATTGAGAAATGTGTTTGGTGAGCAATTTATTTCTCGTTTTGAACCGGTGAATTGGCCGGCTAGATCATGCGATTTGACGCCTTTGTATAGGGTTTTCTAATAACGACTTGACAACTTTTTTTTTAAATAAAAGGCAAACAATTTGAGATATTTCAAAAACTTTATTATTGGCTTGAAGTACAATCAAAACATTTATGAATGGAACTCGACTTCGTTCATATGGCCACCGTGGGCACGTTTGCAGCGGTCGATTCGTTGGACCCAATTTTCAACGACTCAACCATCGCTATTTCGTGTTCAATGTTGGCTCTGGGCTCTTCCAACGTCGTCGGCGTGTTGGCATAAACCAATGACTTAACATTGCCCCACAGAAAATAGTCAAGCGGCTTTAAATCGCACGAACGAGGCGGCCAATCGACTGGCTCACCATACTTACTCTTCAATAAATCGATTGTAGCGTGTGCTGTGTGGCTTGTGGCACTATCCTGTTGAAACCACATCACGTCTAAGTCCATATCTTCCAATTCGGGCCAAAAATAATCGGTGATCATGGTGTGATAACACTGACCATTCACAGTAACGTGACAATCGTTATCGTCGACTAAAAAATTTTGCCCAATAACGCCGCCGGCATGCAAACCGCACCAAACAGTTATTTTTTGTAGATAAAATGGTGATTCATGAAGCACATGTGGGTTTTCACCCGACCAATAACGCATATTTTGCTTATTGACGAACTCATTGAGCCAAAAATGAGCTTCGTCACTGAAGATGATTTTGCGATGAAATTCATCATCTTGGCGCATCTTCTCCAGAACCCAATCGGAGAACGTTTGCAGACGTTGCTCGTTAATTTACTTTACCATGATAAAAATGTTGAGTTTATTGAATAAATTGACAGTGACAGTTTGATGATTAGTGAAAGAGTGCGTTCACAAATTAAATTCAAAGTTGTCACATCCCTATTGGAAAATCCTATATTTGTATAAAATAAATGGCGAACACTCAAATAAAAATTTTATACAATACACTTTTGCAGTTTTCCTTTTATTTTTATTTTATTTTAACAATTAAAAATCAAACATTTCAAAAATCACCTACCATTTTAGTAAAAGTCCACTATAACTGACAGTTATTGATAGTCCTTACTCTGTTAAAAATTTTAAATCTATCGATTTCATTTAATTTTGACCAAAAAAATAGTAAAATGTCAGTAAAAATGTATAGAATTTAGAAAACCCATAAATATCTACATTTTCATCGTACATTGATCGTTTTTTCTTCCTTCTACCCCAAATCCATTCGTACGTGAGCTTGGTAGCCATCGTGTGTGAATGAAACTCGATCACGAATGAAATAATGTCAAATTGCGACACTCGGAACTCGATAAATGTATGCGGGAATACCATGTACAATATATTTCTCAGTGACAAGTAGCTCGATCACGTGTGCGTAATTTGCCCCCAGGTAAAAATCAACCTTGAAATGCTTCTACCCAATGGATTGGTTGATGTCATTATTGAAAATACCAGAATAGATATTAACAGAGGGTCATCAACACTTACATTGCAGTAAGTAATATACATCAGACGATAAAATGTTACCAGCAGTTACCGACAGTGATATGTCCGACCATTATCTTGTAGTGTATGGTACTTTTGGTAAAATTGAATCTTCGGCGAGTGCTCTCAATGATAAAACTTCGTCATTCATCAAAAACAGACTAGTGAATAAATAGAGTTCTGAATGGCAATGATGTGGATGAAATCTACTGCAATTTTGTAGATAAGTTTCAGGATATATACAAAAAATCTACTGCAAATAAAAAACCAAGTGCTTAATGCCGAAATAGTCAATGAACAACAGTCATCGCGAAAATTGTAGACAAAAAGATTAACTCTACTTAAGACTGAGGAACAAGACTCTTAACAAAGCTCTGTCCAACTGAATCTTTATAGAAGAAACTAACATCGAAGATAGAGTAATTTTATTTTTTATTTGAATATTTATTTTACACACTTTAATTTTACTTTTTGAACAAGGATTTTCTGCTCCATCTTCCCAGTATATCGGCCGGCACAAGAAGAACGAAAAACCCCCTCTTTGTCGTTCTATTGACTAGAACAGCCTATGACGTGTTACTACAAAGAAGTGCTGTTCATATTACAACACTTACATCAAAACCAATCCCTAGGAATCGATAGTATATGAGTTCGCGATATGAAAAATCTTGCTGAGACTTTCATTCCACTTGTCTCAAAAATAATCAACTTAAACCTTAATCAAGCCAGGATTCGAAATAATTTCAAAAAAATCAGTGGTATGGCCTATAGACATACCATACAAAGGAGACGAAAAAAATATAGTCTCACATGACAAACCAATATCAATCTTGGCAGCTATTGAAAAATGACTCAAAAAAATTGTAGCCAGGGGATTACTTAACTTGGTTGAACGTCATTCCTTTGTTTATGGAAAGCAATATGGCCTTCAGAAAAAAAAACGGGAATTTGGAAATTCATTAAATGAAAGCCTAAAGAAGATTCACCATATCTTGGTATTATTTATTGACTTCAGTAAGGCGTTCGATACCCTGAACAACGCTAAGCTAATTGACGCATTTATTCGACTACTCATCAGGGTTAAGATTTTAGTTTAACCTGACGGGCAAATATTTTCAGATTAAGATTATAGATACCTTCAGTAAAGAGACATCAGTATCATTCGGCGTCCCATAAGGATCTCAACTTAGATCTCTGTTATTTATCCTTTTTACTGCGGGCCATCAAATGAATATCAAAAGTCGGGCTCAGGGAATGCTACAAGTTTCTATGTCATATAACACTTACGGCCGAAGGCAGTTTAGGCTCGATGTTCCTTAAATCCTGAATGAAATTCCACAGGCGCTAAGAAACATAGATAATATTAAAATCCGCAAAAAGCACTTAAACAAGTCTTTTCTAACATAAAACAAATTTGTTACCTTTTTTTAAATACATATAAGGGGTGATTCATCGTGAGGTTTGATTTTCAATAGGCCTTTTTTGACAGATCACGCATGACTCCTATCAAACTGCTTTGTCATTTTTGTGCAGTATCGTTTGGTAGTTATCATGGAAAACTCACACCACAACAGCGTCTCCAAATTGTTCAGCTGTATTACGAGAAATGTTTTTCGTGCGATTCGAGGAACTTACGGTGCGCATAATCGACCTACTGAAACCACTATTGCCAATACCATTGAGTCCCAGCTTACATAAGTGAATGATACTCGACCGGTTAGATTACATCCAGCACATAGCACATAGTAAAGAGACTATAGCAGATGTAGCTGAGAGTGTACGCGAAAACCGTGACGAATCGATTCGTCGTCGTTCTCATCAGCGTATTCGACAACTTGACATATTTTACGTGAGGATCTCGGTCTAAAAGGGTACAAAATCCAACTTGTGCAAGAATTGAAGCCAGGCGACTTGAATTTGCATCATTAATAAACAAAATTACCGTGTTTGGGCTGATGAGCAATCCGAAGAGTACCAAGAGCTACCATTACATCCATTAAAAACAACGGTATGGTGTGGTTTATCGGCTGGTGGAATCATTAGTCCATATTTCTTCAAAAATGAGGCAAATCAGAATGTTACCGTTAATGGTAACTTATCGCGCCATGTTAACGGACTATGTGCTTCCTGAAATTCAAGCACATAGTCTCGGTTAGCTCTGGTTTCAACAAGATGGCGCTACGAGCCATACAGCGCGTGAAACAATGGACTGACTTGTTGAGAATTTATTTTGGTGAGCATTTAATTTCACGTTTTGCTATGGTAAATTGGCCGCCTAGATCGTGCGATATCACACCTTTGGACTATTTTCTCTGGGGATATGTAAAGTCGCAGGTCTGCAGGAATAAACCAGCTACGATTGAAGCTTTTGAAGTCAACATTACTTGTGTTGTGTTGTTATCCTTGAGATACCAGTCGCTATGCTCGAACGAGTTGCCCAAAATTGGACCTTCCGAATGGACCACCTCAGACGTGACATGATATCATTTTCAAAAAGTAAATGCCATGAATTGTTCTTTTAACCGATAATAAAAATCTTAAGTTCACTTTCAAATTTATGTGTTTTATTTTACATTATAAATTAAACCTCACGATGAGTCACACTTTATAAATCATCTAGAAAATATGATTTGTTTAACTGTTCAAAAAAGGGTTCTGTCTCGCCTATACCTCCTCATTCGAGCTTATTTTCTTTTACTGTGAGTCATGTTTTTATGATGAGGTACACAAAAACGTTGCAGGGAGCTGGATCGCACGGGTATGGCAGAAATTCATACCGTAATTTGTCCGCGGTGATCCCGGATGGGTGACCTAGTGCATTGTCGTTGTGAAACAGCCCTTTTTTTTGTGTCTATCAATTTCTTATCAAATTGAGCCAATAATTCACTGTAGTACTGCCCTGTAGTTGTGTTTTCTTTCTTCAAAAACTCGATGAGGAGTATTTCCTTCGAACCCCATAAAATCGTAACCATACCTTTTCAGCCGATGGGACTTCTTCTTGACATCTCCGGAACAGATTCGCCTCGAAAAGTCCATTGTTTTGGTTGTCGAGTGCTCATTGTAATAGATCAAAGTTTCATCAATCCTGAAGACTCAACGAAAAAAATTCCTACGGATTTCGCTTAAATAGCTCCAAACACTGCTTCGAATTTGACAGTCGTATCTGCTTGTTGTCCATTGTTAGCATTCGCGGCACTCATCGGGTCGACAGCCTTATTGTGAAATATTGAGTGCAATTACGTACGATACGCCTCCTTCCGCTGCTTCTTTGCGTACCTTCCTTCGACAATCACCAAGAATCATGTTATGGACCTTTAAATTCGATATATGTCATATATTATTTCTTCAAAAGTTTTTCCAGCCAAAAATAAAAATCGAATTCCTATTGTATTAAAAAAAAAAAAAATAAAATAAAAAAAAAATTTAAACACTTTTACGACAAATAGCTTTGAAGTCAAAAGTAACCTATGAATCAATATGAAATGCTGCTGGTACTTATTTATCCAGTTAAAGAAAGGAATCGCCTGATTTCAAGAAAGCAATGTTTTTTCATCGATCACAAGTGTAAATTCAGCTAAGTAAGTCTAAAGACTTTTTGGAATGCCTTAGAGTTCAGACTTTAGTGCCGTATACTTTTATACTACCATATTATTTTTAATTTAAAAATATGATAAGAATATCTGCTTACATTTTTGTTATGTGGCAAAACTCAATATGAAACTCAATTGAATAGGTATTAAGTCGATCACTATATACATATACCTTATGTATTTTAAAATTACGTGAATACCTATGTTATGTATTCACTTCATATACCTATATATAAGAGGTAGAGTCCCATAAAATTTTCGTAAATTGCTACTACAATATGATACTAAGGCAATCAGTGACACAATCACATGGTATTCGAAGCCTTCAAAAACAAATTTTTGAAAATCCAGATAAGACTTATATTTTTTATATTATTGTTGTTCTTTTGCAAATAAAAAGCGTAACAATACGGTAATTCCAATTAAGTTGTTTCAGACCAAAGTTAAGGAAAAAAAAAATAATTAAACAAAAAAAGAAACATTTGTTCATTTTAAAACTTGTTAGATGCATATGTACAATGTTCATATGTACGAGTACGTAGTCGTACTTAAACGAATACTAGCGTTCGGTTCCACTTTGTCGTTTGGTTTCCTTAAACGAAATAAAAATTCATTAATCAAATCTAATTACTGCAGCAGAAGCCAGGGATTTTAAAGCTGAATCATGAGAAAAGAAAATACTTATGTCTATGGTGGAACAACGAAACGTGTTCTCTTTAGGTTTGTTCTTAAATTTTACAACTGAATGTACGAGTAGATATAGGAATTCGCAAAGTTATTTACTAAAGTCTGTTATACAATGTTATGTGTGTTTGTGTTTTCATTTAATTTTTCTATGGAATTTCCTCTGTGTCCTTTTTACAAGTCAAAGTAAATTACCATTGTCTTTAGTCATTTGAACTATTTTTGTAGGATTGTAAATTTTCAGTTGTTGTTGTGTGGTACATTTTCGTTACTGAGGAAGTTTGCTTTGGGAGCAATCCTCTGTAATAAATTCCTTAAAGACTTCCCTCTGATTTTCTATGAGCGCTTGAAGGTTGCTTTAGTGTACGCATAAGTCTAGACCTAAGCATTTAAGAATGTTTTTAGCGGAGCATTTAATTCAATAATTCCATCATTATTTTCAAACAAAATTTCATTGCAAAATGTTAATCTCTGCCTTTAAAATTCTACTTATTTTCTTATAAATTGAATTATTAAATTAAATAAATTGAATAAATTTGAATTACAATATTTTTAACAATACTTTGTTTATTGCCTGAGAAGAAAATTTCTTAAATTAGAGTTGTGTGTAGTGAGAGTAGATCTAAGAAATATTGAGGGAAAAATTGATTATTTTTTATTCTATAAATTTTTAGTTTCCAAAGTTTCAAATAAATTTTAAATTCGTTTTGATGTTATGAGCGATTAAGTGAACGTTTTTGTTAAATACTTTTATGACTTTTATGACTTGGAAGACAAAATGTCGACTTATCAACTAAATATGTCTGATATTTTATTTGAATCCCATTAATGATCACGTTCTATTCTCAAAGGACTTGGGCTGTCCCGAGTTCCCCTAAGTAGTTTAAATAAATTCATTATTCCCTTGAATTGGTCATTTTCGGACTCACTCTAGCTCAAAAAGTTTTTAACCAATCATTTTAAACATTGGTAGTAAGTTTCTTTATATAGGGTCATACAATTCGTGGTCCGGATTTAACATCCCTGTTTCAATCACATACGTCAAATCAAAAAGTCTTCCAAAAGTGTATGTGTTTAGTTAGTTGGCTTAATGAAGATATGCCATTTTATGATACAATTCATGAAAACTTACTTTTAAAAAAATTAGTGATTCTGTAGTAGGTATGTTTCGTGCACTACGAGTAGATTATGGTTTATATGGTTTTTTAGGCAAAACTTTAAAAAAAATTCGAAGAGACTGGCTCTGTTACAGATGTCTTAAGGCCTATCTATCATCGAAATGCACGCTCTACAGAAAAAGATACAAATCTATCGACTTCACAGCGAGCTCAGCATTTTGATTTATTTTACGGCACATTATAGCGTATTTTGCATATGGATTCGAATTTATACACTTATAAAGTTCAACTCATTCGAGAATTGAAGCCAGCTAACCACGGAATACGTAGAACATACGCCAATGTGTAGAACATCAAAGCTTAGATGAAAAATTTTTACACAAAATTTTCTTCAGCGATGTGGCTCTTTTTTCTCTCGGTAGATACGTTAACAAACAAAATTGTCATATATGGGGAAGTGAAAATCCACATTATATTGTCGAAAGACCATTGCATCTACGAAAAATCATTGTATAGTGTGCAATTTGTTATGGTGGTGTCACTTCGTCGAAAATGAGAAAGGTGTAATTCTCATCGCTATAGCCAAATGTTAACCGAATTTTATGGCCTCAAATCAAAGATATGGATGTGGAAGACATGTGGTTTTAACGAGACAGTACCACATCTCACACAGAAAAACCCGTTATGGATATATTGGAAGGAAAATTTCCTGAACGAGTTATTTTGCGTTTTGGTGTTGTGAAACTTGTCACCAAGATCGTGTAATTTATCACCGTTGGATTTCTTTTTGTGGAACTATGCGAAAGATCATGTTTATGCACACAATCCGCAAACTCTTGACGCTTTGAAAACGAGTATACGTTAAGTTATGACAGAGTTATTTCCCGATATGTGTCAAAAACTCATAGAAGGAAGAACATTTGAATGATTCTATTTTCCATTCACAATGGCAAGATCCAAACAATATATTGAAATAAAAATTTGATCGAAACCTAAATTATAAATTTTATAAATTATTTGAATTTGCTTTCGAAATCACAAAATGAACTACCATATATGAATCTATATTTAGAGTAATATCATTGTTTAAAACATTGGTTTATTGTAAAAAAAGCTATAAAAAATGGCAAAGGAAAGACAAAGGAAAAAGCTCCTTTGTCTACATATCTCCTAAGAATCAGATTTCAATTTATTTATTTATTTATTTTTTTTTTTTTTTTTTGAGTTAGGTTCATATAAAAGAAAGGCATGTCCTTAAAGTAAATTTGAAACTCTGCAGATTTCGGGTAAAAACTGTGTTCACTAGAATGTATACAAAAAGCTACTTTTGATGGTTTCCTCCGATGGGGAATATTTATTTGAATATGTGTACAAAATGTTCTCAAAGTTTCAATAGATCATATAATAGGTGATTTTGGTTTTTAATTGTCAAAAAAAAAGCAAAGGAAAATTGCAAAAGTGTATACAATTTTTATTTGAATTAATAAATCAATGCTTGCCATTTTCTTTTTAAATATTATTTCATGTAAATGATGACGTAAACGTAGAGTCCAATTTTCAATCACTTTTTCGAGCATATTGGCTGGGATGTAATTGACTCTAGTTTATCGACATAGACTAATGATTTACTTGACCTAACCCCATAAAAAATAGTCAAATTACACGATCTAGCCGGCTAATTAACCAGTCCAAAATGAGAGATAAACAGCTCACCGAACTCATTTCTCAATTGGTCCATCGATTCGCGTAATTTGTGGCATGTAGCACCGTCTTGCTGAAACCAAATGTAAGCCAGATCTAGCACGTGCATTTGAAAGCATTGAACGATAGCGGGCACTATTGATGGTGACGTTATTCTCATGGTTATCTTTAAAAAAATATGGGCCAATGATTTCGCCAGACCATAAACAGAATCAAACAGTGCATTTTTCCGGGTGCATTGGCAGATCTTGTATTGCCCGAGGTTGCTTTATTAGCATACTCGTTCAACCAAAAATGGGTTTCTTTGCTGAAGAAAATTTTTCGGATCTTTCTCCAGCTTTTCTAAGGCCCACACAACGAAAATTCGAAACAAATCGTTCGGCATCAGTTCTTGCTGTATTTTGTAAGGTTTTAAACTGAGATCATTGCGTAAAATCTTCCACTTAGTCGAGTAACACAATCCCAATTGCTGCAAAGGGCGAGGAATGGGCAAATCACGGTCTTAATTAACAGTGGCGGATACAACAGCAATATTTTTCTCTATACGCACTCTACGCATATGGGTAGGTGGCTTGATGTCTAATAGCGTGAGATTGGTGCAAGATTTGGTCACTATGGTTTAAATTACTGGCTTGGTCGAAGTGCGTGAAAAATATTTTACATAGAGCACTAGCTGAGCTAGTTTGACTTTGACACATATCACGAATCACGCGTGAGCTGTCAAAAATAGAACACTGAAAAACCAAACAACAAATAAGTCACCATATACATTCTTTTCTTGTCAAAGAATCGTTCCGCCTTTAAGAAACCAAAGCGCCATCAAAAGGATGACTACGTACAATCGGAAAATAACTTCTTTGTACTACGATTTCACACTGCAGAAAATATTAATACGAGTATACATATGATATGCATTTGTAAAATACATCGACTTGCTTATTAGATCCGTTCACCAAAATTGCTGGCAACAAATTGAAAATAGAAGGGGCTATATACTCTCCAGACAATAACCCGTTTAAACTACTCAAATCTGAGTTTGTTTTAGGCCGAAGTAAAAAACAACAAAATAAAATAAAATACTATAAAACAAAATACGCACAGTTACCCTTAATTAAAAATGATATTAACATTCCTCAATTCATTGTTATTTCTGGTATCGAAAAAATTGGCAGGAATCTACAACCGCTCTTTTTGTATAATTCCTTCTAGGTCAATCGCGGCTTGGAATTCATTTCAAAGGATATTAAACCAATGATATAGTGATATTACTATCAAGCTTGGCAAACAGCCAAACACTACTTGAGAGTTAAGTTCATCGACTTAATTTCATTCAAAATTACAAGCCACGCAAATCTTAACTTAGTACAAGGTAGAACTTACGAGTATTCCAGATATATAATTTATATATCCGAACTCAAAAAATGTAAGTTTATCAAAATCAAAAAAGAAACTGATGCAACCATAAACACATTTGATCTGAATCGGCCACCGAAACGAAATAAAAATTGAATGGGTCAACTGTTAAGTCAAGGAGTTCATCCCAAACCAAATGTGGTGTGCTTCATGCCAAAACCTAGGTCGCACAAAAAATCGATGTAATAATTCAATTATTTGGATGGAATGCTGGCTATCCACATATTTTCTGTGTAAACTGCAACGAAGAAAGACGCACGTCAGGTTTTATTTCCCAATCTTCCGGAAAATCTTCCTTGTCCCATGCTCTTCTTTTGAGCGGCTCTTTGTTGACAGATGTAGTACAAAGACTACGATATGATAGCAACCAATTTTCTGTCTCAATATATGCCTGATCCAAAATTTAATGGACTTCTTGCATGCAGTATCTTAAGCCTCGGATAATGGCTTTGTGTACGTTTGGTTCATTACACGTTGACGGGGTCAAAATCAAGTCGAAGCTAGCTGATCTTTTGGCAATCGCCTGTACCTTAAAAGTTTTGCTCCAGTATCCAGACTGCTGACATTGCAAAGCATAACAAATATTTCTTTGAAAGGTCTTTGTTGACCATTAAAAGTTTTTTTTTTTTTTTTTTTTTTTTTTTAATTTATTTTTTATTAAGTTCAAGAACATTCATTCCTCATCGTGGTCAAGGCTATAAAGCGTACACAGCGGAGAGAGTCCGACAATTTGTTCATTGAAATACAACTTAAAGGTGAGTTTTTTTAACAAAATCGTTTTCATTAGCACATTTGTAATGACGAAAACTCACATATATTTCATGAGAAGAAAAACATCCCAAATGTGTCATTGTTTGATTGATTGGTGTAGAGCTGGAGGGATCATTGGGTCATTTTTCTTCATTTATCGTGTGATTTAACGACCTTGGAAGTTTCGTTAAATTAAACACACATTTATTGTGAAATCAATGTAGAATTTTATTGGGTAAAAAAATTCGATGAATTATGAATGGAACACATCACCATTTATATGACCACCACGGCTTATGTTGCAAGCGACAATCCGAAGGTCAAAATTATCGATGACTTTTTGGGTAAATGGCCGCAATTGCAGTTTAGATGTTATGTTTCAGATCCTGAGTTGTCGCTGAATCGCATGATCTTGGATTGGTGGCTTGTGTGGGTGGTAGCATCACTCTGTTGAAACCAGAGATCGTCCAGACCCAATTCATTTAATTTTGGAAAAATATCGGTAATGTTCTTAATTTCACTGAACCTGTCTCTCCAGTTTCATCTTAGAAAAAGTACCGGCCAATGATGCCGCCAAACCATAATAATGTACGTACTGGCCGAGCATGCTGATATGGAGTTTGACCTGATAAAGAACCAGTTTCTTCAAAACGCTTCACCATTGCATTAATTCTGGACCTACTAGGGTGAATATGTTGACTAAAAAATTTACGAATTTTACGAAATGTTACTTTAAAGATCGCCCATTTTTGTAATAAGATTTAATAACAAAAATGCACCACTGCGTGATAAACGACTCCATGACTAAAATTGCCAAAGATTGTATGACATCTGTCAAAAAGATCAACCACATTGAAATCAGTAAATGACAGTAATTGACAGAAAAAATCCGCACTATGTGGTGGCTCACCCTTTATAATCATCCAAGTTAAAAATAATACATAAATCGTCCACTACCTCCTCCAGGCTTGAAAAAAAAGAACACTTTGCCTAGTTAGCGAATGTTTTACAATATCAGTTCTCCTTCGTTTACAATTATGAAAACTCAAAACGCAACTAATGCGGCATACACATCCACTGCGAAGAGAGTTCATGACCCCTAAGAGACAGTAATGTAAAATTTTTCGATATATTAGATCCAGATGAAAAGAGTACATAAACTTCTCTTACAATAAAAAAAAAAAGTTAGAACTTAACAGATCCTGTGCTAATATTAAGAAAATCTCAGCTATGAAAGCGGAAGGCTGATTGATTTAAAAAGGATCATGCATATCTGACGAATATCAAGAATGGCAATAACGCCTGGCTTTATTTATTTATTTTATTTTATTTTATTTATTTATTTTTTTTTTTTTTTGCAAAATTTAAGTTTAACCTCAGTAGAGATTTGCTGGTCATTGATTATTGTTGCTGTCTGTTCTTAAAATGTGGGCTAACATCAAAAAGCACTAGAGTCAGTAAAACACGCGGTATACTCAGGTAAAATATTGACTTCATCGTCACCCTCTAATTGAAGTGAAAACTAAATAACTAGCCGAAATAAACATACGAAAAGGAACTGAAAAAAACTCTTTTTTATGTATATTTCAAATGTTTTTCCACCATACAAGCATAAACTTCTTTTTGTAATTTGGTTTTATTAACGTTTAGATGCTTTAGCAAATATTCATTAAACACATTAGTGAATTTAGAGATTGAAAATCATTCCAAACACTGATAACGACCATGGGGATTCGTATTTTTATTTAACTAACCAAAACGCGGAAGATAAACTGCGTGTTTGTTTTAAACTTGATAATACAAATAAAAGTATCTGCGAGACATAGAGACTTAGGTAAGGTTAGGTTAGGTTAGAGTGGTGGTTGGAAAACCAACCCACTTAGGCCTATTTGCCCGTTGTGCTGCCACGTTGATCTACGATCCCCTCAGTCATGGAACCAATTTAAGCTTACAATGAAGTGCAGGAGACTGTTAACGTCTGTATTTTTTAGATCGTTCAAGTCGTTGTAGAAGAAGGCTCCTAGGAGACTTAAATTTAAGTAAACTTTGGCAGATAGACTACGCAAACAGCGTTTTCCTTCGAGACGGACTGCTGTTTCTTATTTGCTAGGCAATGAACATGCTGCAAATGCGTGATTAAAAACCAGCCTTATTAAGACAGATGTATATTTAGACTTATTTCAATGAAGCGTTTTTAAAGGTTGATACCTTTACTTTACTTTAAGTGGTGCTACCAGTCCGAGCTCATTCTGGATCCTGATCCAATTTTCGCGATCTTGTGCTTATCGCCTGCAGTTCATAACTAGATCCATTGGGTGGTGTCATTTTTTAAATTTATGTTAGTGCTTAGGTAGTTTTAGTCCCTTACCACGTCAAAGTTTTAATTTTCCGTTGTGGCATGCTGTACTAGCTGTTGGTGTTGAAGGTCCTGTCTTGTCGGAAACGTATTTTTTTTATAATGAGCGCAGGCTCAAGTCATTTTGTGTAATGTTTTAAATGTCTTTAATGTTTTACACTTAGAGTGCAGTTTATTCTACCCTCACTTACGACTAAACACATCGTCCCCACTTCAGGCCTAAGAGTTTCAGTGATAGCTTAGTAAGTTGCTTTCACATTTTGGTAGAACTTCCGAATATTTCGACCGTTTTTTTATTCTGAGAAGGCAATGCTCCTCCCTCTCATATACCCATAGAGATCGTGAGAATCTCTCCTGTGTCGCTACATGCGAATGCCTACTCTTCGTCAAACTGGAAGTTTCAATGTTGGGCTGGTTGGGTGAAACTTTGCACATCAAATGTTGCGTCTATAATGGCTTCCTGACAATGTCAGAGTCAATGCTAGCATCATTGGAGCTCTCGAAAGATTTTCGGAGACTCGATCAGTAAAAACTGTAGCAGTACTACACACTTCTGTTTTTTAAGTCGGAAATCTCGCTTTCATATTTAATCAAATGCAGTGACGGAGCTTAAATGAATTTCGGTTATTGCATTCTTATCAGCCTGATTGAAGCTTCGTTGGTCAAAAGACCGCCAATTTCTTTTGTGGATCTTAAAGTTTACGGAACCTTGATGACAAAACTGGCTAACTGTACAAAGTATGTTTCAAAGTAGACAGGAATTTTTACAAATAAGAATAACAAAAAGATGTTTTTTTGCAAAACCGATTTATTGTATTGGGTCTATAACTGAATTCGTGCGGTTTGCTAAGAGATGGCGTAACTTGTATTATTTCATTGGAACATGCCTTGGAAAGCTACTGTCATTGTACGTCATTTCAGTATATTTCATTTTTTTGAAGCGTAGATAACAATAATTTTTTTTTTCACTCAAATATGTCGAACTTTGTGCCTGAAAAAGTGTTTTTGCGGGGAGTTCCTTTCCATTACTAAATACTGCTCCTGAAAGTCATCGTATTTTGATGGAAGTTTATGGTGAACATGCGCTAGCTGAGCGAACGTGCCAAAAGTGGTTTGCACGATTTAAAAGTGGTGATTTTGGCTTGGAAGACGATGAACGTCCTGGGCAGCCAAAAAAGTTTGAAAATGAAGAACTGGAAGCATTACTCTATGAAGATTGTTGGCAAACACAAGAAGAGCTCGCAGAATCTTTGGGTGTCATTCAAGCAGCCATTTCAAAACATTTAAGAGCAGCTGGATATATTCAAAAGCAAGGAAATTGGGTTCCACATGAACTCAAGCCGAGAGACGTCGAAATGCTGCTGGAACGCCACAAAAGGAAGTCATTTTTGCATCGGATTGTTACTGGTGATGAAAAGTGGATCCATCACGATACCCCCAAGCGCAAAAAATCATATGTGAAACCCGGCCAACCAGCCAAATCAACGGCAAAGCCGAATATCCATGGCGCGAAGGCAATGCTCTGTATTTGGTGGGTTCAGATGGGTGTGCTCTATTATGAGCTGCTAAAACCGGGTGAAACCATCAATTGACAACGCTACCGAACACAATTAATCCGTTTGAAGAGAGCAGTAGCCGAAAAACGCCCGGAATATGCGTCCAGACACGAGGCAATAATTTTCCATCAAGACAACGCTCGGCCCCACGTTGCTATTCCGGTTAAGAACTATTTGGAAAACAGTGGATGGAAAGTCTTACCCCACCCGCCTTATAGCCCAGACTTTGCCCCTTCTGACTACCATTTGTTCCGGTCGATGCAGAACGCCCTCACTGAAATACGGTTCACATCAGAGCAGAATATCAAAAATTGGCTTGATTCATTCTTGGCTGCCAAGCCGGCGCAGTTCTTTTGGGATAGGATCCACAAATTGCCAGAAAGATGGGAAAAAGTCATAGCTTCAGATGGGCAATACTTTGAATAATACTATTGTACATTTTTTTCTTAAATAAACGTTTAAATTTAAAAAAACCGCACGAATTAAATTACATACCCAATATTCAAAATAGTCACCTTCTGGCTCAATACAGATATTTGCACTGTCTAAAAGCATGTGAAATGAGGCTTTTCTTTCATCGGCAAATGTATTTTTCCGAAAAGGTAAAAGTCGTACGGCGAATTCAGGGAATGGTGATGTTTAGCCAAAAAAATCGGTCCCAAGTGTCGATCGAGATTCCGTATTACCATGCAACAAACTCCAACTTCCTTCTACGCGATAATCTGGCCGAATGCAACTTATACGATGCACCAGACAGTCCAAAACATCAAGGTAGAAAACCCTGTAATTACAATGCCATTGCAATCGTAAAAGCAAATCAACATTGTGTTCTCCAAATGAGATTTGGAGATTTGGAGACAAAATTTTCCGAAAGTGTGAAATTACTTCCAATTACACCAGCGGGACAATGCAATAGAGGACGACCTCACCTTAGATGGCGCACACAAGGTGTAGCAGACCATAGCCAACTTAGTGTGCGCAACTAAAGATAACTGGCAAAATACCACACTAGCTATGGAGACATGTTATCTGAAGTAACGGTTCACCGCGGACTGTAGAGCCATATAAGCGAGGTGCCACTTGGTGCGTTTGGAAAAATTGAAACTTCTATTCTGTTCTTAACAAGGAGGGGCGCATAACATAGACGAATCAGACAGAACGGTTCAATAGAAAGCTATAACTTCAAATTTGTAAGGAATTCACTATTAACTCTGAACTGAACCTCGTCAGAAATCAAACGAATGATCATATTTGCCTATCGTTTGTTCTTAAACTTAAGAAGGTAATTAAGTTATAGGACTTTATCAAAAAATACTGCGGACATTATACTCGTATAAGACTTTCAGTGACCCAGGGCTTCAGCATATATGTAAGCGGAGACGGATGGGGTTAACTTAGTCGTTTTGATCGGAGGACACTTTGAGTGATTTTTGGTCTAGTAGGCGTCCATGAATCTTAGAGGAAGTTATATAAATCCAAACTCTATGAAATGTGCGGAACTGATCAGATCGAGGCAAGAAAAATGCACAAAATTCGACTGAGGTGAAAAGGGCATATCAAGCAAATGAATAGTACGTAAGTAAGGATCTAACCAGTTCTGTATTTTAGGTATGTACACCGCCAACAAGTCGGAACCGTCCACCCCAACAGTAGAATAAGGTAGATAATATGCTAAATAATAAAAGAAAAGATAGCCTCAACTCAGCCATGCCTCATCAACAACCCGGCTCAAACTGGTCCTTTAAAACCTGAATTTTTCTAAGGTTTTCCTCACACCTTCTTATTTTATCCCTTTAAAGTCTTATTAGCTCCCATGTATTTAACTAAACCACCTCTTCCTCATCTTCATCTACTAATCCCATTGATCCAACCACTCTCACTAGTTTAGATTCTAAATCCGAGTAGCTTCTTCATTCACTCGTGCCCATAATTCCCCTGCCCCCGCTACTCACCCAAAACACTTCAAACCACTCCTACCATCGGCTGTCAAACTCACTAAACAATTCTCAGATTTCGATTCAACGAGAAGACCTACCAATCAAGGCAGGATAATTGATGCAAATTTTTGTTCGCTACCATGAATGCTTCAACATCTCTTCTGACGAAGTTCATAAAGATTTTTCTACACTTTCTTCCCATGTCAATTCTAAACGTCTTTCGTACTTATAAAGAACTCATTCAAATTTAAGATAAACTATTACAGTTCCTAACCAACCGAACTCTGTATCCTCGAGCCCAAAATGCCTGCCCGTCTACTACCAAGATGTAAAGGTTTACACTCTAAAATCTCCGCCGTATATCTCAATTCTCAAAAATTCGCTATGACCTAATTATTCTTACTGATAATTAGATAATTAAATATAATTTCTGATATTGAAAGCCATAAAGTTTTTCCTAAAAATGTTTACGCTGATACCCCTATACCTCGAGGTGTATTACTAGCTATCCGGAACTGTTTTCTCACAACTCCTGTTGACATTCCTCATACTGACAATTTTGATTTAAATATGTGTCGACATTATAGCAACGAATACAAAAGCAAAAAAAGTGCCTACCTCGACCACGTATCCTTTTCCATATTCCTCGATCCATTAGTTTAACACTGTCTTTGTTAATTTTTAAGGCTTTTTTTTTTTTGCTTGTAAATAAGATAAATAAAGTTGTCTGGAGAGCCCCGGGCCAATAAAAATAGGTATGTACAGTAGAAACTGCATCTGTATGCATATGGCATTCAATCAATCATGTCATAGTGTACATATAAGACAACTTAAATTCATACGCTTAACACAGATTTATGAACACTAAGAAAAATGTTCCAACGAAAGGCTTAAAACATGATACATAATGCGTTCAATCAGCGTTTACCACTGAAATTATGAAGGCCACTTGTATTTACTCTCTGTTATTGCCTTCAATTTTAAACAATTCCCCAATCGAATAACCGCTAACTCTAGTCGCCGGCAGCGCAACATACTATATCAATTATTATTATTTTTTTTTTATAATGTTTATTTGTTTGTCTATTGGAATACATTTCAATTTCAAGTGGGGCCACGACCACACCACTGCCAACAGTCTCAAATATTATCGCTCAAACCGCATTCGACCTTATGCCTCCAGCGGAAAGTTACCTTATATTCTAAGCCGTCTGTCAGACGGTCGAGCTCAACAAATAAACAAAGACTACAACGTATTTTAAAAACATATGTCCACACTCGGCATACACTCATTCTTTTGTGTTTGGACAATGAAACAAAGAGACGCGCAATCAGCAAAAACCCGATCCAATAAAGCCAAGCAAAATGGAAAAATCCTCTTCAGCTATTCTAATGTCTAGGCCCCAGCTGATCTACATATGTTTTAGTCTCCCGTTTATTCTCTTTCAGAGTAAATTTCGTAAATAAAATAAAATTCCCAGAATTTCCTTCAATAAAAAAATCTACTTGAAAGAGAAAAAAAAAAAAAATTCGCACACGCAACACTACAGGCCCCAAAGATTCCCCCGCAGCGCAAAAAAAAAATATTGTAAGACATAACAATGAACACACGTAATATTCGGCTAGACCCACTAACGTCAATGCTCTCTCTCCGAATTCAATAATTCGCAAAAAATAAAATAATAAAAAAAGGAAAGCGAAAAAATCATAAACACTCCCATAAGGGGAAAAAAAAACAATGAAAATCCGGAAGAGTAAAAAAACACACATTCCAAGAGTGAGAGACATGCAGGCGAACTTATGATTCATACGGCGAAATAGAAAAAACAAGAAACACGAATCAAATTAAAACACACACGGCAATAAAAAGTGCAAAACAAAACGCAAACAACAACAAAAAAAACTCTAAACGGTGTCAAGTTTTTGTTTATCAATGGTCATGGAAACTCCAAGCTAAAGTTCGGCAAGAAAAAAACGAGGCAACACGCTTTTGTCCATACAAGCTATCATAATAACCGATTGCCGCTTAGAGGAATTTTCGAGCGGTAAACGGTAAGTAGCTTTTCAACAACAACGACTAAAGACCGATAAGTGATTTCAAATAAAATCGCAAGATAAACTTGAAGTGTTTTCTTTCAATTACTATTTCCTCGTATTCAGATTCGGCCAATCCAGCAACACACGTCAATTAAAGGCGAAATAACACACCAGCTGACGTTGTTTAGTGCATTGGTCAACTGACTCCAGTTAAACACTCTAGGATATCTATTCACTCTTATTCCCTTAGCCATCTTAGCTGACTGATGTTCACTTTTCTAATTTATCTCCTGCTCCAAAATCCGTCAGCGCAAATGGCATCACCATATCTTCACACCTGTTCATTTATTCGAGATACACGATGACAAGACCAAAGAAGTCGTTTGGAAAAATTATGCCTCGCAGGACATTTTCATGGTTAAAAACGGTAGCGGACCCGAAAATTAGACCAGATCCGAACGAGAAAAACCCAGACTCGAAGCGGGAGCAAAAACCATCCTCAGCTGATTGGAGTGAAGAGTCTCGCAGTAAAACGTTTAGCGAAATAAGGAAGGAGCCGAAAAAGCACTAAAGAAAGAATTCGTGAAACTAAAGTAGAACCTGTCATAGTTTATGCCATAACCGTGGCATAAAGACTGACGCGAAGTTGGAGGCGATTGGAGAGAATCAGAAAAAACACAAAAGGAAAACTCATAAACCTCGCTCAAAAAGACAGGAGACAAGACAGCTGAACTTACTATAAAAGCGTTATGAGTGGGAGAGCAAGTAAACGTAAGTAACCTCACCCACTGTACTGCCATCGAGCTCAAGGATGTCGATGAGGTCACCACAAAGGAGGATATCTGTGAAGATAGATAAGACAAGACAAGGCAAAATAGACAATGATTTGGGCATATGGACGGTATACCTTCCATGAATCAAAAATAAATGGGGTCTAGTTTGACGGCCAACGAATATAAACTGATGCTGGACAATTTGACTGCGGATGCGCTCCACAGATCCCTAATGGTTACTGGAAACATTCGCGCCCCTAAAAATAAGTCGTTAATGTATAACGATAAGCAAACGCTTATCGGAAAGTGGGATAGGAACCTACCTTTTCAAATCAGGCCTTGACCCACTATGCCGTGTTTTAAGTCTTGTTGTGTACAACCGATGGTCCCGCCACTCAACAGAACCTATGACAGGCAGCTTATAACAAATCAATTTGATAAAAACTGCTACGATAAGACCAGTATTTGTTCTACCCTCGCTTTTTATTAGGCAATTTCATTAATGGAAGCAGCTTTGATAATTGGGGAGGGCCCAGTAAAAGAAAAGTGAGAAATATTCTCATAGCAACCATGAGGCGGTATTAATGGAGATTAAAAAAAAAAAAATGGAAACGGTGATTGTAAATGGAACAGCTATTATCAAAACAGCGTGTGATACATCAATGCCTATAGTAATAAATATAGGCACTCCGGGAAAAATGCTTATAGAAGAAGACCAAATTTCCAACAATGGCTAGATACTCTTAGACTGGTGAAACGCAACCTTACTAGAGCCAATAAAAAAGCAAAACCACATGCTTCAAAAGTCTCTGTCAGAAGGCGACATAAATCCCTGGGGTTTACCATATATATTATGTTACAATGGTGATGGCGTAACTTAAAGGCTATAAACCCCTCGATAGCACACTTGAAAATGTTGAGATATATAGTTTAGCATTTTTTTGGTAAAGATCAGCCACTATGTGCAACATCATAGGTGAAGTTAGTGCAGAGGAATATCAACTAATTACCTCTAGACTTGACGACTTCCCGAATAAAGCAATAAAGGTGGTAGTCAAAAAGAGACCAGAACTCTACGTAACTATGAAACAAAAGTGTCTAGTGTCTAGGAACACAGCATTTGGTTCTGATAGAGGAAAGAAGCCCTCTATAGCCCAATATGCCTTGGACACAATGAGAAAGATTCTCGATAGGATAATTTATAATAGACTGCTAGCAGTAGCGGAAGAGAAAGGAGCGCTCTTAGACAACCAATTTTACTTTAGAAAAGTGCGTTCAACTGTTAATGCCATACAAGCGGTAGTCGATATCGCAAAGAGTGTCATCGAGGGAGAAAGATGGCTTTACGGCACAAAGAAGTACTGTGCAGTAGTTACATTGGACGTTAAAAACACTTTAACTCTGCGAGCTAGTTATCCATTAGATGAGTACTTGCGAGGATAGACCCACCATACTATTTGCTGAGAATAGTGACGAACTATTTCGACAACAGAAAGCTGATTTATAATTCGAATGTTGACATAAAATACTATAAAGTCACTTCGGGTATCAAATGGGAACGGTTCTAGGTTCATTGTTATGGAACATAATGACGGAGTCTTACGTCTTACAGCCTTCTTGTAAGCACGACATTGACATCTTGAGCGAGCATGAAGCCAACGCATCAAGACGATTAAAACTGAAAACAAGGTAACGACAGTAACTAATTGGCAGGCCGCTGGACTAATACAACAAAAAAAAGGTTGACGTTTAAATTAATACCAACAATCTAAGATTGGATAAGTCAATGACATTAGGACTGTAACTACCACCTAACGCAGTTCCTATCTGGTTCCTATCTTTTGGCAAGACTGCCCAAATCAAGAGGAAGACACAGTGCAAGTAATATTCCATTGCATACGCTTTTTGGGATGGAGAACTGGGATACAAAACACACAGTCAATAATTGACCAAGTGTTGCGTTCAGAAGAATATTTTCACATTCATAACAAACGTTCAAAACGAGCTGCGAAGCAAGAATAAGACATGCAAATGCAGTAAATACAGAAGATATAGCATAGATTGCTTACCAGCCCCGGGAAGTTATACCTACCGGCAGTCGCGTGAGAAGAATTGTTGAAGTGCGTAGGGTGTGGTTTAATATGCGTGCTAGCAATTAGGCTAGCGAATCGTGCTTACTGGTGTCTTTGAAGATTAGACACCCAACCACCGCAACCAACAGCCTTATTAACTTCTAGACAGCATATACTCGTACTTGGTTTTTCCTAAATTTTTGCGGCTTCCGTTTCAATATTTGTAGTACAATAAGTGCACAAGTTATAGGTTGCTGGGTTCTGCCAATTATATCAATGCCATCAGCGTAACATATTCAATTAACATAGCTGCACAGACTCTACAAATGCTGTCATATCTTTAAGTTGATAGAAAGGTGGTGAGTTTCAACTTTGACTAGAGTCTCATAAGACCACTGCTTGCGATCAACTTAAATCCATTATTCTTAATAGAGATGAGGAAAATATTACAAAATCACACTTTATTCGATTCAAGTACATTTAGGCTTTTTAGGAAACCGCCTGCAAATTAGCAAGGAACTTGTCAATATTAATCCATCAATGCTCTAAACCAAGCACTCTCAAGCGTTCTTTAAGGTCAGTCATGTGTGCATTCATATGGATAACTGTGATACATGTACTTGATCTTAAGCTACTGAGGAAGTTGATCAACCTTAAAATAGTTTATATTGTCAACCAAGCGATTATAATCACAGGACACTGTGCTTTAGGAAGACATGCGCAACGGAATAAAAAGAAGGAGGAAAAATCTGTGCACTTCCTTTGCAATTGCCCTGTGGACACCGACTGTAATTCCTAGCCAGTTACCACTTCCAGTTTTTTGTGTAATTGTCGGTCCCGTTTGAATCAATGGAGAATGGTGAAGACGTTTCAACAGTGATCTGTATGGACTGTATGAACTGTTCAGCGATGCCGACCTCGTCAGAAAAGCTCGGAAAAACCTGCTTAAATGGGTAGGTCACCTTGAGCGCATGGGCTCCAAATTCCAGCCCGAAAAGTTTTCGGCTCCAATCTAGAGGGACAGCACAGTAGAGAATGACCTCATCTTAGCTGGCGCACACAAATTAAAGGGGACCTCAGTCAACTTCGTGAGCGCAACTGAAGGTAGCTGTCAAAAGATCGCGCTAGCTAGAGAAGAATTTTAGCAGAAGCCCTGGTCCACCCCGGACTGTAGTCCCATCTTAGTAAATTTGTAGGTTACAAATCTGAAATCTTAAAATAGAAAACAAGTTATTCACCGAAAATTTTCTTCTCGCGACCACATCATATTTTTAGTGTAGAGTCCACCCTGCTAACATACTGATAACTACAAGTATGTAAATTCGATTGGTTTTAAATTCTGGACACGGGCAAGCTCGCAATCATGTTTTCACAACTATTAAAGATTATTAAGGAAGCAATAAGTCTCATTCAATTATTACCATACAGATCTATAAAATATTTTCTAGTGGCACACTCTATGTATGTTTTGCCGTACCCTCACGTTATCACAAAATCGACAGCATCTAACAGCTTTCATCTTAATATTTTTGCTTATATGAAAACGCAAATTTAACATATTTTAGCTCTGGTTAAACCAGCCAATTTGGACTAAATCAGCCAATTTAGACTCACCTTCATAGCCGATAACTTAAAATTCACAAAATAAAACCGGACATTCGTACTGATAAACCATACCAGGGTGCTTCAAGACCTCATTCCATTCATTGAATAAAACCGCAGCAAATCTTCATGTGCTGGTCTGTTTTGTTACCACCAATGGCTTAATATAATAATCAATTACGTCTTATTCCTGAAACAACACGTTGTTATGTAATTATAATCGGGCGATATTTGGACGGCGGAGGTCGTTTTAACATTTCCTTCAAAATATTGAATTTATTTGCTAGAACATATTCGAGTTGCTGGTATTTACGGCTCGAACTTTGTTGTTCGAAGGTTAGAGAATCTCTTCTATTTATTTTCTATTATCTAAAGTTGAAGGTTTTTGAACGAAGACTTCAGTGTCATGACCTCAATGTTATATCTTTCAGTATACAAGGTACAAGGTTTTTAATCTCGATAGCAGTCTACTTATGCTTTGGTGCAATGTGCCAGTTGCGTTGCGGAATGTATTTTTGCTAGCAGTATGTTGATATCGAGTCATCGTACTTCACATCGTGTGTTTTGTGGTCGCGTACACTTGTTCTGGGTGTCAGTCAACCTCCTCGTTTGACAGATTCCGTGGGTAGAGTGAGTACGTGGAGAGTGCTCTCATCAATATTCTGAATAAGTTTGCCCAACGCATCCTTCTAAATTTGGAAAGATACGTTTGAACAAACTCCTCCAATTCGTCAAATTCATTAGGAAAGGTTATTTCGGAACTAAAACTGCAATAGTCACTGTCAACACGAACGTATGTAAACTGTTTATAGTTTGTTGGCGTGTGCCTGTCAGTTGTATTCGCGTGTCGAACAGCAGAATATCCAGAAAGGTGACGTGTTTAGAGAATGACGATATTTCGGTTTGTGGTTTATAGACCAAGTCAGTGCATACTACTGTGCTGACTAAACCAATTGCTTGGTAGGATCCTTCTTACTAGTGTTTAGAATATAATTTCCTGAATCTCGTACTATAAAAAAATATTCTCCTAATTCCAGCCTTAGAATTCTAGGAATCGAAGAAGTGTTTTCATCAAAGATGATGAATAATGTGAATTGAATAGCTCCAGCACCCGGAATCTACGTACGTCATGCATGAGCAGTGTTCAAATTTTTGTCAGAAAACACATTTTACGTATTGTATATGGTACATTATGAACACTATTTCCATTCATTAGATCTAAAAACACATTTGTTCACCTTCCTTTTACATCAATTACTGCATATCCTTCTGGATTACCATCAAGTCTAATATTATATTTTTCTTTTCTTTCTTTTCTAGAAAACCTTACTAACCTTAAAGTGATGTACGGAACCTTGGAATGTAGAAACCACTCCGCAATGCTTTAAAGTTATTAAAATCAACTCAACGTGGATGCTCAAAAGTACCCTGTAAAACACGTATTTACTAACAAACAATCTTTTTAAATATTTCTTAAGAAAAAAAAAAAAAAAAACCTATTTAAACGATTTTCTATATCATCATTGTTATTGTTGTTGTTGCTCGTTGCATTCTCTTGGCACCTTATATCAACTGCTACTTTCCACCAATTACCAACTACCCACTCTAAACCACCAACTACCAATCCGCAAAAAAAAAAAAATTAAATATAACCAAATCCACTACGAAACGCATATAAAACTTCAAGTGTTCGATAAAATTGAAACGAAGGTAATTTTTTGGATTCTCGATCTCGGTTCGAGCATTCTAATTGCCTTAGCAAGAGCGTGTGTGTAAACGCACACTCAACAACTAGAAGCTACAGTGCGTTGTCGGCGGCAATGCCGAATAGTCGATCCAGTACCACAGCCGATACACAATTCGATACATCACCCCGTGAGAGTGGCGACGATTCTGAAGATGAGAGTGAAATTCTCGAAGAAAGTCCTTGCGGTCGATGGCTTAAGCGACGCGAGGAAGTTGACCAACGGGATGTGCCCGGAATCGATTGTGTTCACCTGGCGATGGACACAGAAGAAGGTGTAGAAGTAGTCTGGAATGAGATGCAATTGTCTGAGCATAGAGATTTAAAAGAACAAGAGGACCAGATGAGACAAGTTTTCGAAAATCTCCTTCAACTGGATCACCAGAACATTGTGAAGTTTCATCGTTATTGGACTGACTTGAAAAGTGACAAACCTAGAGTAAGTTTAGAGTAACCTTGTACACATTGCCTCTGTTCAATTGAATTTGTATGGTGTTTTTGTGTTTTAGGTCATATTTATAACAGAGTATATGTCATCTGGTTCATTGAAACAGTTCCTGAAACGAACCAAACGAAATGCTAAACGACTGCCTCTTCAAGCATGGAGAAGATGGTGTACACAAATTCTATCAGCACTAAGGTAAGTTTAATCGATTTCTGCCATATGAATTTCCAAAATGTTACTAAGTGCATTTTGTCTTTCCAGTTACTTGCATTCCTGTACGCCGCCAGTTATACATGGCAATTTAACCTGTGATACAATATTTATTCAACATAATGGCTTAGTTAAAATCGGTAGTGTAGTTCCCGATGCAATTCATTATAATGTGAAAATAAGTAAAGAGAACGCCGACAGCAGGCATCTAATGGCGCCCGAATACGAGCGAAGTAAGTATTGTGTCATGCATTCATATGTTTACTCTGCACTAGGTGTTAATGATATTTTATTTATTTAAGATTTAACGCCTGCCGTTGATATATATTCCTTCGGTATGTGTGCATTAGAAATGGCAGCTCTAGAAATCCAAGGAAGTAGTGATTCTAGTTCCGTGAATGAAGAGAGCATCCTGCGTACCATCAATAGTCTGGAAGATGAACGGCAAAGGGACTTAATATTTAAGTGCCTGAAAAGGAATCCAGATGAACGTCCCAGTGCCCACGAATTACTATTTCATCCATTGCTATTTGAGGTGCATTCCTTAAAATTACTTGCTGCTCATTGGCTGGTATTTTCACCGAAGAATCAGAGTAAATTTCATTACAAATTGATTTTATTTGGTAAACTAATTAGGGAAATCTCTTCTGTTTTAGCTCTCTTCTCTGAGACGATAATTGATGAAATGATGCAGCGATACAATCGACAGGAGGTTATTTTGGGGAGGATTCCATTGAGATCGGGTGAGGAGATCTGCTATCGATTAGCAGATGTGCCATCTGCGGATAAACTCGAAAAATTTGTTGAAGATGTCAAGTAAGTTTTATAGTATCTAACCCCAATTTTGGGTTAGCCTCTTGAGAGCAATGCTTTTATTGTGCACAATAATTCTACTAATGAGATATATAGTTTTACTCAACGTTTATTACTTACTGTATAAATGTGCCACTGGTATCGAAGTCCTTTGCCATGATTTACCTTTTGACCTACTTTTATTAAGTTTCAACCATTCACTCGTCATTGCTCACTTCGGTGTGGGTGGCTGCGGCTCAAGTGGTAGTGTACGATTATTGACTTCCCAATAGGACGGTTCGGGGCTCAATACCAACCGTGACCGAAAGACTTTTTTTCAAGAAATTAAGACCTTGTGCTTATTTCGCTCCATTGGTGTCATCCAATATTTAATGGGGAGTTGTTCTTTATAAGGCAACTATTCATCTCACGAGATTTTAGTTGCCTGAAAAGCTGAACCGTCAGAAGTATTGGGAAGCCAATACACTTCCACTTAAGCCACAGCTACTTTTGCTTCCATACCAGCAAAAGCCCCACTAATATAACGTTGGTTTCTCTCGACGATGTTAATGTCATCTGTATAAACAAGTAGTTGGGCAAGTTTTCGAAATGTTTTACCTACGGTGTTGACTTAAGGTTTGCGCAGAATTGTTTCAAACACGACGCTAAAGAAGTCGCATGACAGCATGGCGTTCTGTGTAAGACGATTTTTTTCAACATCAAAAGGTTCAGCAATGTTTGTCCCGAATTTGATAGAGTAACGAGATATTTCCATCGTCATTTTGGACCACCGAACGAGTTTCCTAGGGATTCGAAGACCAGACATGGCTCTCTATAACTCCTCCCTATAGACAACATTAAGCAACCCTAAAATGAAAAGGTGCTGAGTATCGATTTGGTGTTCTTCGGTCTTCTCTAAGATATGCCGCGAAATGGAAAGTGAGCGTACTATAGGCGAATTTGAAAAGACTGTTACAGATGTCTTAAGATCTGTCCATTATCTACAGAAAATATGACTATCGTGTTGAAGACAATCCAAATCTATCGATTTCACGGCGAGCACCGCGTTTGGGTTTGTCTTATGGCACGTTATATCGTATTTTGAAATTGCATCTACACCCTTATAAAGTTTAACTCATTCAAGAATTGAAGCCGTCTGCACACGGAATGCGTAGAACACACGTCGATCGAGTGCTTGAACATCAGCGTTTTAATGACCAATTTTTACACAAAATTTTCTGGATGTGGTTTTGGATTTATTGCAAAAAAAATCCTGAACGAGTTATTTTGCATTTTGGTGATGTGAAACTGGTCACCAAGATCGTGTGATTTGTTACCATTGGATTGGACTATGCGGACACCCGATAACCGATATGTGTCGAAAAGTCATCGAAAATTACCTTGTTATAATCAAGTCCCGTGGAAGAAATCTGAATGATTTTATTTTCCATTCATAATAGCAAGATACATTTTATTTAAATTTACTTTCGGAATTTCAAAATGGATGACCATGTTTGATCGTAGATCCTAAAATAGGCGAAACCCGTGCTTGCCACGACGAGGTTCCGTTTTTACTTTCAAAGTTTTTCAGCCTCTGTTTTCAGATGTCATGCAGACTGTGCATGCCCACTGTATAACTAAACGTGTCCCTATTTTTGTATTAAGATCGCCGAGTATGATTTGTACGTTTTACTTGAGATACTGTTCATAGATTCTCTCTAGATGTTCGTAAAAGCCTTATTTTTCGTCGTCTTTCTCCTTTGTGAAAATACGTACGCAAATAATGCTAATGTTAGCTAATATCGTCCTGATACCGATGGTCGTAAGTTAATCGCTTATATGTTAAGTACAACAGTGAGCTGCGCGCGATTAAAATTGGCGTAGTAGATCGAGCAACTTCTGATCATGTTCTTGCACGGTCGACCTCATTGCATTTCTTGGATAGCGTTATACCATTTCTATAGCCCTCTAGTGTTACTACTAGTAAAAATTATTTTATCTATCGAATCAGCAGGAAAGCAAAATTTAAGACTCTTGAAGAGTTGCTTCACAAGACAAACGTTCCCCTTGTACACAAGTATGCTGAGGCCAAATTGTTGCCACAATCATAATGTGGAAATGGGAGTTCGTCGAGTCCGAGGAATGAAATTGAAGATTTGAGCTATCACACGTTTCTGTCCGGCTTTTGTTGACATGACACGTTCTTTTTATCTTTCGTTGTTGCTGTAGTAGCAACTCTCCATTTCCTCGATTGCATGCCTCTCACGTAGAGCGCATGACTTGCTGTCGGGCTTTTAAGCAGTGCTTCATAGGCCTCATAGGTGGGGGTTGTTTTTGCGATTGTTTTTATTCTGGTTGTTTCCAGTATTCCTTCTTTGTCCTTTTTAAATTATAATATTTAATATTTAGATCTAAATGTGGTTTTTGGATAACTTTAATTATTAAATTTTTATTAACTATGTTTGTTTTTGTTTTGTTTTCTATAGATTTGGAGTTTATCCATTGACTGCTTTTGCTGGTAAGAAACCGCCATGTTTTCGATCAAGAGCTGTATCACCAGAAACAGCTGATTCTGTTAAATCGGTAACACCAGAGCCGGTTGACGTTGAAACACGTCGAATTGTAAATATGATGTGCAGTGTTAAAACGAAGGAAGGTAGCAAGGACCTATCGGTAAGAGTTGCAAACTATTTATACAATAAACAATAGTGTAATTGTAAATATAAATTATTTAACAATAGATGACGATACTTCTTCGAATGGACGACAAAATGAATCGGCAACTAACTTGTCAAGTAACAGAGGATGACTCTGCTAGTGTGCTGACAAGTGAATTGGTTCGATTGGGTTTTGTGCATCTTGTAAGTTCATATTTCTATTGGAATCCAAAGCGTCTCCTTTTTTTTTTTTTTTAAACTTTTTTCAATGCTTTTTATTTTTCGTGTAATGTAGGAAGATCAAGAAAAAATCTGTGCTCTTCTGGAAGATACACTACGAGGTAGTTTTGCTACCCAGCAACTTCAAACGTTAGAAATTAGTGCTTTAAATGAACCATCTAGTGATAGTGGGATCAAGAGTGTTTCCACGAATCCGACAGGTAAGTTGAAAAATTCTATCATGTAGCAGCTACCTGCACTTATGTTATTCTTAAGGTTTAGAATTTATTTTTTAATACTGTTATTGCACAAAACTGCTACACTTCTACACATACACACACATATACTCTTGTATACACACACATTTAACACCAGTCGAAAAGCTGATACATTTCTTCATTTTCTTTTTGTATATGTACCTACCCACCATTCTTAACGTATTCATCTGCATTGCAAGCAAAATTGCTTACAAAAAGAGAACATTTCTGTACTTTCCGTACGACTATTTATCAAAAAAAGTAGAGAATATATTATGTATATACATATGTATTTTTGATAATATCTGTCAGGTGCATATTGTGACAAGATCTCGCTTCCAAGCTTTGTGTAATTTGTTTTATTAAAAATGACATGGATGGAAATGATAATAATAATAATTCTTTGCCAGCCTGAGCTGAAACGATGACAATTTTTGTTGTTATTTCGTTTCAGAAGAGATTTGCTGAGAGGAAACTTGGAAACGGGACGATTTATCGTTGCGTTCCTCTACAAAATTACTCAAAGGTAACTATTTTGTAGGGGTTGGTTTAACACGTTTCTTTCTATTTATTTTCCTTATTAAATTCAAGAACTCTTTTATGTACCTAGTAGTACTTAGTGTTTTTAGACAAAAATAAAAATAAAAATACTAAAAATTTAATAAAATAAAAAAAAATCTACATACATACATACATATTAAATTCCAAATTGAAAATTAAATTTCAGGATTTTGGAAAAAAGTGTCATTACTGTGGCAAGCTAGCTTAGCAAGTAAGTTGCGCTAGTGTTAAAACAATCAAATCAAATCAAATTTTGTGTCAACAAACTTTTGCATACTTTTTTTTTCTCAATTCAAATCCTTTAAGTGCCTTAAATTTGCCATATTTGCTTCATCATTCATAATATCTAGTGAGTCGGAAGTATTGTTCGTTTTATGTGTTAATTGCAAACTTTGTTTTTGTTTAGAAATCTCCTTATATTGCGAGAGTTTTATCATGTTTCTATGTTTCTATTGATTTTAAAGTTGATTTCCTATAAGTACTTTTGATATTGCTGTTATCAGATGTAGAAAACTTTACACGATCATGGACGCATATCCAAAGTGTTGCCGTCGAATCATTTAAATTTATAATTGCGTAGGTTGGTACTGAAGTTTTGAGAAAAACAAGTAAACACAAATATTTATAATTCAAAATGGCTTTATTGTTTTTCAAATATATTCTTCATGAAAATCAATACACTTTTGCATGAGATTGAAGCAATTTTCGAAGCTCCGAACAAGGTAATCCCAAAACATGCATTTTAATCGCATCAACCGTTTCTTCAAGCGTCGAAAAACGTTAAGCTCGCAATTTATTTTTGATTTCTGGGAATAAAAAGAATTAATTAGATGCCAAATCATGGCGCTTCAAAGTGCGCGAACAACTTTTGTTGGATTTGGTTCGTCTGTTTAGTTTAGTTTCGGGCTCATATGCATACATCCATGATTCGTCGAATATCACAATGTTATAAACATTTGTTTGGACCAATCGCTATGAGCCTTTTTTGAGACATTGTCAAATTATGCTTTATCAAACGCGAAGAAATAATTTTTTGGACGGTCAAATGTTCATACAATATTAAATGTATGGAAATGGAACTAATGTCCAAGTATGCCTCAATTTCACGATAAGTCACATGACTATCTTCCAACATCAGCTCCGCAAAGTATTGATGTTTTCTGACACAACAGACGATTTTGGACGACCTTCACGAAATTCGTTCTGGAGCAAAAGAGGACAACGGTTAAATTCGGAAAACTAGCGAAGCACGGTGGTCCGAGATGGTGCTTCATAACCAAAAGTCGAAGTGAGTTAATGGGCACACTGTTTTAGAGTTAATCCACTTGGAAAATCATGCTGATGTCAGATTTGACGTATCTACGTCGGTATTTCCATATCTTAAAACTTAAGTAGGCACCTACGTAATTGGGCTGCTTGTTATCGCCATATTCGACAAAGTTACTGTACACGTCCAATGTCTCGAATAGTAAAAAACATTTCTACCTTACTTTTTAGAACATAATGCAAATAAAAATTATTTGTGTAATCCCGTTATACATGCTTGGTGATTTCTTACAATAGAACAAAAGCGAAATCGTGTAAAGTATTCTCAAAAAAATGCAAATGTGTTCAAGCGTAGTCCGTAATTTCATGAGTCGTTTCATAACTTTAGTAAAGTACCAAAAAAATCAAAAAGTACATAATAAAAGAGAAAATTTAAAACGGTTTATTGCCAGTATAGAGGCTGATTAAAAAAATGTGCCAAATCCAGTAAGTTTTTTGGTAAACAAAAACACTTGCCATATATTTAAAAAAAAAAATAAGATACTCCTATATTCATGTAAGATCTTCTATTGATTGTTATAAATTTGAACCCTCCAATCCATCACAACTATCATTTATGATGTGATGACATTCTCACTTTCAGCACTTGGTTCTAGTCATCCTCAAGCACCGTCATAATATCTCTTACTTTACTTCGTTTTATTTCTTTTTATACCACCAGTACTCCAATGAAGTTGCCAGTAGCAATCTGTTCCTTGAAACCTGCAACCGTAACTCCCGTCTCGCTATCCATTGTGATCTTTTGACCCCAAAGTCCGCCTTGTGACGTACTCTGAAATAACGTGATTCTTTCTCAAGTCTCGCTTATTTAATGCCGAGCTCTTTGATTCCAAGTCATTTTAACATTTTAAAGGTTTTCACAATCTCTTGACATCGCGCTAATAATTACATACTCGTATATATGGTATATTTAAAAAAAAAATCCCAGACATTGTGTTACGATACCTATATAGGCTAGTTGAGTTTAAATTGGCTTAACTCAAAAATATTTTCTACATTTACTTGAGATAAAATATTTCCTTAAAACTTAAATTGTAACTTACTTACTTAAAGTTGCCGGGGTTAACCTGGACATCAACCAACAAGCGTCTCCAGCTAGCTCGATCGTAAGCTAGCTGTCTCCAGTTTCGCACACTAAGTCGAAGACTTTTCGGACCTTCCCTCTTCTGGCTAAGTCGATGTTGCTGTACAGCCCTTACAGTTCGTCGTTGAATTACCTCCTCCACTTTCCACCAGCGATTGGAAAGATTGAATTGAATTGATAGCGGAGCCTAGATAGACAAAGTTCTGTCCAAGACGTCGGCGTTAAGAGTCCTTTCTTAACTCTTGATAGCTTACACTTGGTCCTGTCCTTACTAACCGTTGAACCCATATTCGCCGCTTCTGCCTCAATACTCCCGAGAGTGCCACTGAGATCTCGCTGCTTTCTTCGGATTATGCCAATATCATTTGCTTATGCGAGTAATTGGACGAACTTTTGAAACATTGTGCCTCTTGTGCTTGCGGATGAATTTTATGCTATTCCTTCAAGAATGTGGTTAAAGAAATCGCATGACAATGCATCGTCTTGCCTAAATTCATTTTGGACATCAAATGTCCCGTCATCTCTATTGTCATCGTGCACAAACGAACGATTTTGGCAAGGTTGCAAAAACTAAACAATGCTCTGTATAGCTCGTCTCTATTGATGCTGTCATAAGTGGCCTTAAAATCGACGAATGTGTTTTTTCCAGGATCTGCCGTAGTGTGGTGGACTTTCCTGGTCTGAAGCCACACTGATATGGACTAATCAGGTTGTTGACGAACGGGTTCGGGCGGTCACACAATAGGCAGAAAGGATTTTGTAGGCGATCTTAAGAAGACTGATACCTATGTAGTTGGCGCAGTTCAGAGGGACTCCTTTCTTGAGGACCAATAATATGGGGGTTCCATTCAACGGGCATACTTTCGTTCGATCATATTTTATCGATGAGTTGGTGTATGTTAATAACTCGGCTTTACATTAAAATCGCCGAGGACAATTTTAAATTCAAAGCTAGGGCACCTCTTGTAAGTCTTGTTCATGAGCTCGTAGAAGCTATCTTTGGTGTCGTCATCTTTTTCCTCTGTAGCGCGCATATAAGGCTAATGTTGGTACGTTGCACGTAGCCTATTAAGGAACCTAACGATCCGATCCGAAGTTCGTTGTCCTTGTTTCGTTTGCAGGGGTAGATCCGTATCCGATCCGTATAGATCAATGCATCGTAGTTTAAATTTTTTTTCGCATAGCCGGTCAGTTACCCTGGGCACAACCTACAACATGGAGAGCCAGTTCCGTTAAATATACCCTAGGACGAGGGGTCAGTCAGTTACACCGAAGCCAGTAAACCTTTCAGGGATGTGAGCGTTGCCATTAATTCATTAAGGCTTTATCTGTCACCATCTCTCTTCCAAGTTCCTGACTAAGACTCGGAAATCCATACGGCCTGAGCTCCAAATAAATCGGGTTAAGCCCAGATAAAATCGTATTTGCTTTATTCCAGGTTTTTCAATGTTGATTCCATCTGGGGAATTCATCCTCTATTCCGTTTATTCGTTTGTCTGCTGGCCAGCACTCGCACTTATAATTTTGGAAACCGTGTCCGGATGGACGTATTTCCAATCAAGAAAATAAAAATAGAACGATGTTTGATGCTTTAAAAATGCAATACTATCTTTTGTCGCTAAAACAAAAAAAAAGTAAGTAAGTTCTCCCAAAATTGGTCTCAAACTTGTAAGGAAAATTCAAAACAGTGAACTTATACTTAATTAAGCAATAAGTTGGTAGTTTCCAATTATAAATGAGGTCCCGACTTCCCCACACTTCACATTGATGAATCCTTAGGTAGAATAAAGAAAGCAAATACTAAAATTGCTAAGATATTGTCCATTTATAGCACATGCGATTTAAAGAACAGTGTTCGGAGTTCCCTGAGCAATGAAATGAAACACATCTTGTTCTTTTCGTAAATTGCAGAGGTCAGATAGTACAGTACAGAAGAAATAATTCACGTCTCATTTAAAATGTAAATGCAATTTTTTTCAGCTGTTTTGCTATTTAGGAGATATTTTTCTCTTGTTATTTAAACTTTAATTTGTTATAATTCTCTCTGTGGTTCTAGGATGAGCTTCGTTCACATATGAATCGTAAATGAGATTATTAGTTTTTTCACGAGTTTTCTAAAACTTACTTTTCAAAGGCCTCGGTTAAAATAAGCGAGGTGAGAATTATTTTTGGCAGTCTTTGATGTTCTATTCCTATAACTTCCAAGTTATAGTCTCAAAATCAAAGTGCAATTTTAGTTTTTTTTTTTTTGGAAAGAGTGGATCCAATCCGCTCTTCAGATTAATCATAAAGTTGGGAGTACTACTTTGCAGTTTAAACAATGTTCTTACAGAATGGCAAATAAACTCTTCATATAATAATTTAGGATAAATATTTCTCAAGTTCAATTGATTTATATGTTTAAGATTGCTGGATTTATGGTTTCATTGAACTTTTTCCAATGTCACTTTCATCGACCAGAAATCAAATCTAAATCTCTCCAATCCCTAACCTTTTTGTCCTAAATAAGTTGCTTTTTTTTAAAAACGAATTTTCTCTTTGCCTTTCTTGCTTTTTAGCCAATTCCAGTTGTCTTAAAACAGTTTTTGGGAAAAATCAATTCCCTGATTTATAATTAATTTCTACTACTATGTCAGAAGTTGTCCACCGTTAATTCCTTAATATTACTCTTTCTTTATCTACTACTACTTTTTTTAATTCTGTACTTTGTTCGCCCTTTGAATTGTGGTATGTATATCGCCAACTGAGACGCTTCAAAGCTTTTGTAATCTGTAATTCCACAATAAATCTAAAGAATCCCTGCAATTCAAAAGGGATGAAGTCTTTTTGGATTTCTAACTGTGCACTGCCACCCTCGATATTACCTACACAAAATAAGTCTAAATGCCTTAAGGAGACAATACTACCTTAGAAAAATTGTAATCCCCGTGGAAATTATCAAAATTTCCACAAGAGAGAGTTTCAATTTCATCAAAAGAATTGAGTCTCTCTTGGGTTCTTAATTCTGATTTTAAAATACAAAATATCTTTTAGGTCACAGTGCCCCCGCAATTGGCGAATCAAATCCTTAAAATAAAACAAAAAATCTGTAATTTTAAGATTAGAAAGTAGGACTTTTTCTACTTTGGACACATTTAAGGTCTTTGAAATGGTTTTAATTGATTCCAATCAAAACAGTCATGAAATAATCAAAATTTACACAAAAAATAAACCGAAAAACGATCGCCACCAGTTGAATTCACAACACAAACTAATAAAAGCAAAAGAGAACTTCAACCAACACATCTCTCAAACTAGTTTAATCCTTAACCTCAAGCACGCTAAGTTGCTTGGGCCATCCTTTCTACCGCGCTCTAAACTCTATGTCCAGTCTTACTCTGTTGCGTCGTCATCCCTTTGGACCTTCAGGTAAGAATTTATGCTTCTACATTAAATAAGCTTTGCTATTTGGCGTATTAAAAATCCATTCATCGTTCTACTGCGGATGTTTGATCCCGATTTTGTTAATTCTACGAAACCAAGACGCTATACTTGTTTTACCAACACTCTTTCGGACATTTTCATCACCAACGATTGCCAGGATGTATTTTCTACCCAGGTTTCTGCTCCTGTCTTATCTTTGCAACATTTAGCTTAACCACTGCTAGAAAACCCTCGAGGAATATGTATACTTAGAAGTTTTAAACATTTAAACTCAGATCAAATTGAGCGAGTTCTTATAAGCTTCAATTAGCTGCCAATATTTTACGTAATATCGATTGACGTCCAAGTTGAACATTTTGACAGTATAATAACACAGCTTTTTGATAAACATTAAAACGAATTCTTTGAAATACAATAACCAGAAAAAGTCTTTTCATAGAATTTGTATTATATGTAGTTATATGAAAATCCCATCGGCGTCAACTCTGACATGAAGTTGAGTTGAAAATAAAACCTGCGTGCATCAGCTGTAAAATAATAAACTTTTCAAATCCTACACCTCTGGTTGAAACATTCTTTACTTTGATATTGTAACGTTGCCCGTATAAGATCTATGAGAGTTTAATCTAACATCGATTTCCTAATCGATGAAGAAGTTATGGAAACTTTTCGAAATGCCGCAACAATACGTAATGTTTGAATTGCGTCAAATTGCCGTTTAGTTCAATAATAATACGCCATCGAACGTTTAGAACTCCATGAACCATGTTCATACATGGTGTTTCAAGTGAACAGGACCGATTTATTTTATTCAAAATAATCGCCTTCCGCCTTTTACGTCCACAAAACGCTTTCCTTTCATCTTCAAATGCATTTTTTAAAAAAGATAAAAGTCGCGCTATGTCAAATCCGAATACGGAGAGTGGTTGACAGTTAAAATGCGATTTTTAGCCAAAAAATCGTTCACTATTGTCGATAGGTGAGATGACGTATTATCGTGCAATAAACGTCAACTTCCTTCTGCGCGATATCCTGGCTGAATACGAGGCACCAAGATAGAATTGTGCTTTAACTGTTTGTCCTGGTGGAACGAATTACGAATTCTTTGTATACAATGCCCTTGAAATCTTAAAAGCAAGTCAGCATTTTCTTCACTTTTGACTTCTCCAAACGAGTGATTTCCACTCAGCACTTTGGGGCTTGGATCATATTGAAAACACCAAGTTTCATCACCAGTCACAATGTTTTAAAGGATTTTTTTTTTTCGTTTTGGTGTTCAGTCACTTTTATACCAATGACACAAACATACTGTCACTTCAAACGCAATAACTCCGCTTCTATTCGTCTAATTGTCATGAAATTAACAGTACATCAGTGATGGATCTACCGACGCATGTAGATAGCCTCACTAGAAATACATATTTTTAAAAAGTCCTGTTCACTTTGGAACGGACTTTATAGTATGCGTCAATAATTTTACTAATAGGTAGCTAGCGGTGCACAGTGGCACAAATAAACTCTCCACTAGTTAAGCACTCGATCGCCTCCCATCATTTTATTAAACAAAATTGAGTGCCATTTAAACCGAAGTTTTACGATTGTCGCCTATACTTTAGAGGGTATGCCACTGAATCCACCAGTACGAAACCGGTTCATCCATTTTACTGCTTCTTCAACTACTGGCCAGGGTAAAATCTCTTCGTGCGAGACAACTGAGGCCTTGGTACTGCGTGGAAACTCTCTGTTAATTAAAACGTTTAATTACTCCTTCAACTTATTACAGATTTCGATCTTTTCCATTAGTAGTTAAAGCTAATATATAGGGTGATGCATCGTGAGTTTTGATTTATAATGTAAAATAAAACACATAAATTTGAAAGTGAACTTAAAATTTTTATTATCGGTTAAAAGAACAATTCATGGCATTTACTTTTTGAAAATGATATCATGTAATTGTTGGCCACTACTACGTTTGAGATGATCCATTCGGAAGGTCCAATTTTGGGCGACTCGTTCGGGCATAGCGACTAGTATTTCGCGGATAATACGAGTAATGTTGATTTCCAAAGCGTCAATCGTAGCTGGTTTATTCCTGAAGACCTGAGACTTTACATATCCCCAGAGAAAATATGTAATTGTTGAAACCAGAGCTCACCGAAACCATGTGCTTAAATTTTAGAAAGCACATAGTCCGTTAGCATGGCGCGATAACGTTTACTATTGATGGTTAATACTGATTTGCATCATTTTTGAAGAAATATGGACCAATGATTCCACCAGCCCATAAACCACACCATACCGTTGTTTTTAATGGATGTAATGGTAGCTCTTGGGTAGCTCCGGGTTGCTCAACAGCCCAAATACGGCAATTTTGTCTATTAACGTATCTATTGAGCCAGAAATGGGCCTTATCACTGAACCGAATTTCACAATAAAACACCGGATTTTCATTAAAGTCACCTGGCTTCAATTCTAGCACAAGTTGAATTTTGTACGCTTTTAGGCCGAGATCCTCACGTAAAATATAAAAAGCCAAGCTGCTGAGAACGACGACGCATTGATTCGTCACGGTCTTCCCATACACTCTCAGCTACAGCAGCTATAGTCTCTTCCCTACGTGCTGGATGTGGTCTAACCGGTCGAGTATCATCCACTAATGTAAAATGAGACTCAAATTTGCGAATGGTATTGGCAATAGTGTTTTCAGTAGGTCGATTCTGCGCACCGTAAGTTCCTCGAACGCTGATTTTTGTAATACAGCTGAACAATTTGAAGACGCTGTTGTGGTGTGAGTCTTTCCATAATGACTTGCCAAACTATACTGAACAAAAATAACAAAGCAGTTTGATAGGAGTCACGCGTGATCTATCAAAAAAACCCTATTGAAAATCAAACCTCAATCAAACCTAACATAAGAAGGCAAATATTTCCAAAAATTAACCACACCCGAACGTGCTGCCGGCGATGGCTTAATACTTTAGCACCACTGTCTCTGAAGCAAATGCATCAATGTATAACTTTAAATATATTTAAGGAGTTCGCTTTTTAAACAATTTTTTAATTATTCGCTATATCTTGTGAGTTCTTTTGCTTTCAATGGAATCCAAAATGAAATCCGTGTGCGGAGTTGCACATTCACAATCCATTATTGGAGTAGTTACCTGAAAAGGTAGAATAACTGAAACACTGACTTATTAAATATTTATAAGAGTTTTATTGGTAATATATGTTTTATTTTATCACACACACAAAGAACCCAAATAAATCATCCGAAAAACGGACTTTCACATAATTTAAAAGCTTAATTTTTACACACTACATTTTTACAATTTTACATTTCAAGTTGTTTTTTCTTTTGTATTTATTAGTTTAAAAGGTCTTTTCACAAAGACCATGTTACGTTTTGTATTCTTGGGCATCGAAATAATAAATTTCAATTATTTTCTAGTAGCTGCCGAACGAAATTGGTCTGTTGCTGATACAGAGTCGCCATCCAATCCGGCAGCTGGCGTACCAATTGCCGGAAGCAGTGATCAGTCGCCATTAAGTGCAGCAGGAATAGCAACAGCGGTAACTGCTTCAACTTCAGGCAGCGGTCAATCAACAGCAAAGCAACATTTGACTCAAGATACAGACATAAGTAACATACAAAATTTCCAACAGCAACCACAGCAACAGCAACAGCAACACTCATCGGATATTAGTAGTAACGTGAGAGATCAACAACCACAACAATATCAAAATCCAATATCTACAATTGTTTCTTCCGCCGATGTGGCCAATCAACAACAACAAGAACCGCAGCAACAGCAGCATCGACAACAACAACAACAACAACAACACCAGCAGCATCAGCAACAGTCACATCCACAAGACACACAACACCAGCAATAGCAAATTATTTATTTCTACGATAGCATTAGACAAAAGCAAAATATTAATTCATCAAATGAAGACAGCCACAAAAAAACTATTCGCAGTTATGCCAGTGATTATTCTTGATAAGAAGTAAAAGAAGATAAAAAATAAATTAACAAAAAATAAAATCATAAAAACAAAATAAAATAATTTAAATTTAAAAGTATGAAAAGTAAAATTAAAGAGAAAGAAAAAATAAAAACAAAACAAAATACAACCTAAGCTAAGCATTCATCATTACTATTATTGATATGTACGTATACAATTACAACAACAATTATTCTTATTATTATTATATTATTTTTCTTTTCTTTTATTTTTTGTCTTTTCAAAGAACAAACAAAACCAAACCGCAGAAACGTTTTTTTAAAAAAAAAAAAATTGTTTAAACAATATACGTATGTATGTACTCGTCTATGCAGTATGCAGTATATTTTTACACAATTCTTTTTTTATTTCTTTCTTTGAAGAATAATATAGTCCATTGAGATTATAATTCGGTATCTGCACCCAGAATAGAAGTCGTTCAGTTTTTCTTATCAGAGAAAAATCTATTTAAAAAAATAAAACAAAACACTTAAATACAGTTAAATTTTAAGAGAATAAAAATAAAATAAAAAATTCAAAATATAACTTTAAACTATAGAAAGTATAGAAAAAGAAAACAAAATAATAACAATTTATGTTAAACAATAAATAATGTTTATCGTAATTTAAATAAAAAATTAAAGTTAACCAGTTTAATTGTGCGCGCTGCGGAAGAAAAAAAAACAAAACAAGTATTTAATTATTATCTTTAAACACAAAAAAAAAAAAACAAAAGATAGCCACTAAAATATAAATTCTACAGATCTAAAAAAAAAAAAAAAAATAGTAATAACCAATTAATGTTTAATAGAAATTTTTAGTGAAAAATATGAAAGAAAAAAGAAAGCCAGATTTAAAAAAGAAAAAAATATTATAATTATTATTTCCCATAATAGTTATACTATACAGAGAAAAAATAATAATATTTAATCATTTTTATATGCTAATATATATAAAAATTAATTACAATATTATGAAAGAAAATTAGAGAGAACACAAGAGTAAATGAATAAAACACATTTTAAGGAAGGACATAGAGGGCATGTACATATAAGTGAAGTGAATGTGATGTGCCAGCAGAAAAAATGGGGAAAAAAACTACGACGAACAGTGACGATGGGTTAGACAGTTTTACGAAGATTTGATTTTGTGTATATTTTCTTTCCTTTGAAGAGAAGCAATTGCAACGTGGCCTTGTGCGATGCTCAATTTCTAGCACTTAACATTTTGTAAGCTTCATTTAAAAAAATCGGAATGATTGATGTAAAATGCAGAAAACTTCTATAATTTTAGTTTCTTATTATAATTTTTATTTTTACATTAAAGTGTTATTTGTTAAAAAGAAAAAAATTGATAAAATAATCCTTTTTAAATGAAGGACATTTTCTCGTTGATAAATTACGACTTTTTCTAAAGCATGTCACGCAACTTTTCTTAGGTAAAATTTAAATTTTTCATCACCATCTCTGTTGTCATCTTAAAAGTCTTCTTCATCAGAGCAGTTTAGAACTGAATAGCTTTTTATTGAAAAACAAAAATATTTTCAAAGAAGTATTTATCATTGCAATCGTTTTGGGTCACAGCAGACCTCCCAACAGAAACGAAGGGTTGAAATAAAAAGTTAACCTTTTTACACCCTTTGTTGTCTTTCAGAGGAAGGCTTCTGTAAGCAGATTCACTGCATTCTTTATCTTTAAAATAAATTTGCAGCTACTACGTACTATCAGAACATAATACGTATTAATTTTTTGTATTTATGTTGTTTATGCTCAACAATGTTGTACATTATAATACCAAAATGAAAACGAGCATTCGACATAAGACATATGTTAGAGTGTGATTTAAAGTGCTTAAGTGGTACGAAAAATCGAGCGCTTTTTTTTTTTTTTTAAAATAATGGGAATAAGTAAAAAACAATTGTGTGAACTTAAAAAATCTGCTTGTTTTATGAAAATCTCCGTCATTTGCCTTGGAAGCGATCTACTTAATTTTTTTATGTATTTTCTTAGAATTGCCTACCGTTTTTTTGTAATGCTCTTTTTGTACTCTTCAATTATGAGGATTTCTCTCACGAGGTATCCGAAACAGATCTTAATTACGTTAAGGCCAGCGAAGTGCACATTATAGAATTTCAATTTGCTTCCTCTGTAAAGTTATTTCATAATCTTGGCAGTATTAAATTCGATTCAATTATTTATTATTCAAAATTTTGTGTATCATGAACGACTGGGACATTTGTGAATTCTTGTGTCGGATTAGTTTCAATATCCCTAATCAAATTCGGGTAGCTTATAATGCTCATTCGTGTCGATTTCTGGACCACATTACAATAATCGTGGTAAGTATATTTTTGAGGTTCGCCTCATAGTTAAATAGTCATCTGCTGTGATAAACTAAAAACCAACACGTCAGCAAAATTTGTACTTATAAATACAAATAAGTAATGCTTTGAAAGACAGAAAAAAAAAATCTCGTCACCACCTTTTCTATTGAAAGATTTTGATTCAACCACTCTCACCGTTCTAAGTTGATAAAATGTCGTAGGTTCTTTTCGTCTGCTAACAAAATCCGAAGGCAGAAAACACCATGGACTAAGAGAGGCCACAATGGTGAAAACCTCAGGAGTAGGAGCTCCTTCTTTTGTAATTTCTCATTATGATAATTTGAAGATGGAGGCATATCGAGTCTTTTGTACTGTTTTCAAGAGTCATAGTACTATTTAGGAAGATATGCCTAAAGAGGGAGTATTTGTATTGTAGAGTCACACAGTATGCGTCATCCTAAACAGAATTCTTACTCTGTTTCAGGTGAAAGTTTCATCTTGCGATTTCTCAGACTATAGTGACCGGAGACAAAAATGTTAAGCACTCTGATACTAGGATGCTTTTGAAATTTCTGTACTAGAAATTGCCTAATTTTTGGGGACATTTACTTTGTTCCTTGTTAATAGATGCTTCTTTTCTTACCAGTTTAGTAGGATAGTCAGCTTAGAGTTTGGGATATTGCAGCAGAGTTCGGTTTCTTAATACATTTTGGTACAATTATTTCTTGCTAATCCATTAGCTATTTCAATACCCCTCTCACCTGGTACAGACCAAAGTCTGATTTTATTGCACTGATTAAGGTTTTAGCAGAACATTGAAGCAGTCTGCTACGGGTAAAGGCCTCCTTAAGTGTGTTTGTTTATTCAAGAATATGCTCTTGGCAGTACCTTTTCTTACTGGTTCTTGGTTGGTGAGGGTAAATATTGCAAATGACTCGGCCTAAAAGACATATCCCTAGTGCGTTTGCGATTTGAACCGATTATACTAGCACCAACACAAGACTCAGTCTTTGACCCATTTGTCGTTCTGCAGAGTTTAATAGGCGATTTTTAGAACTTTTCACTACAGTTACATTTTTAAAGTTAGCAACCTTTTTATTTTCATACAAAAAACAAACACATTTAATAAGACTTTTTTTAAAAGCACTGTCAGTGCCACATAGTAGTAGCTGGTGGAAGGATGTTCGCAATCGAGATTGCTTCAGAATTGAAAATAGGCTATGTTTTCTACATTTTTTTTAAATTTGTAATTAAAAGTACATTGTAAACATATCCCTTAGAAACTAACGTGAACTACGTCTTTGGAATGCTCGTTTTAAGGCTTTTTTCGTCGCTGACTCTATTTGTTTTGATGAGTCATCAGTATATTTTAAAACGTTGGTTCTTATCAAAGTATAAGCAATTTGTCCTTACCGGCTTCTTCATTTGCTTAAATATATAAAGGTTCGAAGCGAAGGGGGGATGTACAATTGCTCCCCTATGAAATTCACTTTTTTTGGGATTCTGTAATACCACTTTATATTTTATTTAAGCCTGTAAGGCTGTTAATCCAAAAAGAACTTCATAAGTAGATTTTCTGTGAAACAAATAATGTTAATGTTATAGTTTTATAACGAAATAATTTTTTTAAAATAGCCTTAGCATGTGACTCATAATACAGATTGTGCTGAGGTCTTCGCACTTTGAAGTATTATTCTTCTATTGATACAGTTGATCCTTCATTTTTATTCAAATCTTTTTCTCTTTCACATTAAATAATGCTTGTACTTGGAGACATTTTTGCAGATTTTTAAATTTATTTAAATAATTTTATATTTTGTAATACTAAATAGAAAATAATTACTCATCTTTATGTACCTCTACTTCAAAAGAAAATGTTGCAGTCAGGTTAGGTTATCAAAAGTACATTCAATTTACTTCATGCCGACATACCACGACTACTTTTGTTACTACATAGCATTCGCTTAAAAATATAATTAAGATTTTTAGGTTTTTAGTACGCTATAATGATGGGCATTTATTATACAATGTCGTATTATTTATTGTCCGCCTTTTAAGATAAGTAATGTAAAGTATTGTAAGAAAAAACGTTGGCGTAATCATATTTAATTTACTTTTAAACGGCATGAAGTTAAAGCTAAAAGTTGAAAATGGTCAGAAAAATAATAATATCACCACGTTTCCTTATCCACATTTTTTTTATAAGCAGGTTAAGGGTAATTATATGCTTTTAAGAGTAATGCATATAAGACTATATATGTAGTACTTTGTTTAGAATTGAATTTCCATTTCCTGAAAAAAAAAAAAAAATTAAATCATCCAAGTGAGCCTAAAAAGGTTATGAACATTTAAAAATTCCATACGAAACCATTGACATTTCAACGGAAGCCAGTTGGAGCCTTTTCCAAACGATAGAAATCGAATTAGTAATTTGTGTTTGTCACGTGCAGATTTCTAAATTGATTCAAATTGTGGAAATTGGCAACGCACACATATTTTTCTATTTAAAAGTGTGAACATTTATAGAATTGTTCATATCATGCTGAAATTAAACCATGCCTGAACTGTGTAAATAGTTATTATGGCGTTAGTATGTTTTTTTTATTTAACGGGTGAAGTAAAGTCGTAAAATGAGAGAATAGTGAGAGATGATAATTCTATCCAAATTGGTGGTACTTGATACGGTTTTGTATTTTTCTTTAAATTTATTTTATTTCAATATTCTCATCTGATTAAAACTTATACAAAAAAGAAAACCTTCAAAATCTCCTTACCATCGTACTGTTCGAAAAATAAAAAAAATATTGGCCTAAATAAATAATTGCTTAATTAATTGTTTGTCGTGTATTTATTTTGTATTTTTTTATTTTTGGTTGATAGGGGTAGCGAGAGATAGAGACACGAAATATAGAGAACTTAACGAATTTTCTACCAAACGACTTCCAGTCATAATTAAACAAAATACATAACAAAACAAAAATGAAAAAAAAGCATTGGGTTTTAATTGAGACGTAAATAAATAATTTATCATCCAGAACAAAAAACAAAAAAAGGAAAAGAGGAAAATCATGTACGAGAAGAGAGAATTTAACATAAAGAGAAACATTTAAGAATGATTTGTATATTTTTACTACGCATATTTTGTATTAATCGAGTCATATACCACGAACAGTTTTTTTTTTTTGATATATAAATAAATATATATATTATATATATACTATTTGTTATTTTAATATTATTACCACAACCTTTTTTTTTTGTCTTATATGTTTTCTGTTTTATCCGATGATTAATTTTTCTTTTCTGCTAAGCTTAGTGATTTACGTTAGTGACTGTATAATTTTTATTTAACTTTATTTAACACTTGGTTCTTTTGTAGTATTTATGTATGCGCTGTCTTTTTATTTTCTGTGGCAATTCTATTATTATTATTTTTATTATTATTATTATTGATACATTATAATAATTATTATTATTGATTTAATTTTTATAAAGATTAGACATAGAAGGAATAAATAAATAAAGAATTATTAGATAAGCATGTTGTATGTACCGCAAGGAGGAGACATATTTTATATTATGTGATGTTCTAGTGAGCTGAGTGATTTTATATTTATAGTAAGAAAAGTAAAACAACAACAAAAAATTTCAAATACAAAACATGTAATTTTTTTTTTTTCCAAATTAGATTTTTATTTGAGCTGAAATGAAGATTGATAAAAAACAAAAATATAAATAAAAATGAACGCAAATACAAAATAATTCTGATCACAGTGTTTGTAAAACTAGTCGTAGAGCAAAATTATTGATATTAAAATTTTGGAAAGGAATAAAAAGCAAAAAACAAAAAATTAAAAAGATAAACGCTATACAAAAAGAGAAAAAAGAAATAAAACAAAAAGAAAAAAAAAACAAAAGAAAAGAAAAAACAGAAAACCAATAAAGGATGCGAAACAAAAAACGGACAGAATATGTTTCTTTTTAATTCTAATGTTTTAACTTTATAATTGAAAAGGGACATACGAAAAAAAAAAAAAACAAGTGAGCAGTTTTGAGTAATACGTATACGGTGAGTCGTGAAAGGTGTCTCTTCTGTGTGGACATCCTTGTCCATGAACGGAATCTGATTGATATTGCAAGCATAACAATTTCCTTGAAACAGATTACGATTAGCTCGTTACATAAAAAATTGCCGATCTTAGGCTCAGTCAAACAGAGTGCATTTTTAACGCCGCGTTGAGATTAAACCTACAAAAAATAATAAAATGTCTGTCCTAAAAATACCCATATTTCATATAAAGTTTGCTTTTGTGGTAGCTATGATAATAATATATATATTTTTTTTAAGTTATCGTAAAAATATTAAATAGTTCTGGTATATTTAAAAATACTGCGAAAAAATAAAAGGATCGCGACTTTCACACAGCGTCTACAGATGTCAATTAAATGACAAACTATCAATATTTGCTGTTTTGTAGAAGACTCAACGAAGTTAAAATGTCGTCTAGAAAGTGTAAATATGATGCTGATGCATTTTGTTATATATGTGGTATATTAATTAAAGTACGAGATATAAAATTTTATTTAAACGTATGTGTAAAGCTTTGTGAAGCTTACGAAGCTTGTTCCAATCTAGACAAACGCTGAGCTCCACATGTTGCTTGCAAAAGATGTTTAAAAGGTTAACAATTTTTAGTAAAAAAAATATGCATGTATGTTTATTTATATAAATAAATGTACATTATATGTTAGTACCATTAATTTGGCGAGAGCCAAAAGACCACATTGATGATTTATGTTTGCGTAGTAAATCCTGCTAAAAGACGTAAAGGCAGAAATGCGAAACCCATCGAATATCATCTTCTGCTCCAATATCACATAGCCTACAACTTCTAGTACCTGAACCTTCTTTAAAAATTGTCTCAATCAAGATCATCTCAGAGTTAAAAAAAAAAAATATTGAAGAGGAAGAATTTTTACTGTCACAGGAACCACCAAAACCCCATTTGAATTGGTCGAAGAGTAAGGCAGAACTTTTGTGTTCTCGTTTAAAGCAATGGAATAAACGTAGTCGGCATGAGACATTTGCTATGTTGTTCGCCAAAGAAGATGGACTTTGTTATTGTAACAACATAAGAACTTCGTTTGAAGCAATTGGGATACCCTGTATTCCCAATGAGTGGCGTTTATTTATTGACAACTCAACGAAAAGTATGAAAGTCGTTTTATTACATAACGGACATAAATTTTCTTCTCTTCCAGTCGGTCATTCTGTACATCTAAAAGAAAACTACAAATGTGTCAAAATTTTACTCGAAGCTATGAAATATCAAGAGTATATGTGGCAATTCATTGCAGAAAGTTGTCAGTTGCAAATAGTGAAAGCGCACCCTGTTTGACGGAGCCTTTAGTGCTCATTCATAATGTGAATTCTTGTGGAGTGAGGTTGTGAAAAGGTATTGAAAGGAAAGTGATAACTTTTCTCCTTACATATGTAGCTTTGTATAAGAATGTATTTGAAGGTAATTCTGTGTTCTTTTTTTTTTATCGATCGAAAGTAAGTCGAAGGGAGTATGTTCTCTTTCTGTTTTGGAACGGCGTATGATGCATATGATCGGATTTACAAAAATAAGGGTATCGCAAAAGGGGAGACACTTGTCTTTTGTCAATATATATTGTATATAAACCACTATCAAATAAAATAAAATTGTAATCATTCATATCTGCACCGTTTTAATTTATGATATGCTTTTGTTTGCATTTGTATGCGCAGTACAAGCTGTTCACAATGCATTTCAAATCGCGATGAAACGTAACGATGCCTATGTTTGCAGATGCGCAAAGCAAGCAGTACTGGATTAAGGAAGTCAACCTTTGTGTTTGCTAGAGCTTGTCTTATACTTGGAGTGAGCGAGGTGATGTAAATTTTAAAATAAGTTGGGCGCCGTTAACATTACAACAGCAAACAAGATATCATTAAGATCCGAGGTTCTTATGCCCATGTAGGAATTTATTTCATTTATGCTTCGAAGAACGTTGGACTAAATTAGCGATTGCCAACCAAATAGAGAAAGCATCATTTTTGTTCGACATATTGTCCAAAATAAAATTGTTTCAGCTTAAAGGACAGGATGTGACTGCTCTGGTCAAATTATGGGGCTGTGTTAATGCATGAGTGCCGCAACTGAAAAGTTTTTATCTTGTGCCGGTGATTTAGTTCTTAACTGCCTCACTGCGAGCTGCAAGATTGTCTAGTTGTGTTTATTATTTGCACAATGCTGCAAAAAAAAAGAAAAAAAAAATACAAGGAAAAATATATATTGACAATTAAATCTTTGAAATGCAAATCTCTTTCTCATTAAAAAATCTCAAAAAATCAAGATCTTAAAAGGCTTTAAAGAATAAAGATCAGTTTCGGTATGACTGGTAGTCGCTATAACACTTTTAAAAACACTAGTCAGCACTAATAGAATCCATTCAATTCAGGTACCAGGTTACAGTGGTTATGATGGTAAGGAAAGAGCAGACGAATTGGTCATAAAAGTTTCGGCCTCAACATTCATGTTGCCACGACATTATGCGGGTTACCAATTAGTTCTATAAAAAGCCATATAAATAAAAAAACAGAGGCATTATATTATTGAACAGAAACTGAAAGTAACATGCAATCCAACAACTTTTTACCACCCCCTTCTCTCAAAAGAACAAAAACAAACCCTACAGCTTTCAAAGGGTCAGATACACGTGGTAATGGGATTCCTAAGTAACTGCAGAGTCAAAAAAGCACCCTATGACTATGGGAATAGCACAAGACAACAACTGCGTCATGTGTATCGATGAAGAAGAAGCAGGAGAGCATGTTCTTTGCCTTTGTAACCGCTTAAGCAAAATATGTTTATGTCTTCTGGGTAAACCATACTTGAGGCAGAAAATATCACTGCCAGCTCACTCAAATATATACCCGAGTTCATTAAAATTTCACTTTTCATAGGACTAACCTGGTCACACTGATAAGGGTACAGCTTAATCTAATATAATCTAATCGGGTATTAAATTCATGACATTTTAATAAATTGTATGGTTGCTGTATCGATAAGGAAGTATTCCAATGATATAGGTTTAGAACAATGGGAAATCTCCGAGCTCAACCGGGAAAGCCTTTAATCGACAAAAAACTTAATCGACCTTTCCTGACGATGGTGTCTAAGGAATTTAAAAAGTTATTTTAATGCGTATACAACTGGATTTTGAGAATGGATTCCTTACCACTTACGCTTTGGTCAATCAGTAGGAGCTAGGTGTTGCTAAGTACTATACCTATATATGCGCACCAAGCTTGTAATGCATGCGAAAATTTAATCATTTACCCACCTGAAAAAATGAAATTTCGGCTTGATAATTTTCAAAATTTTCATTTTTCAAAAACATACGTTAAGCAGTAAATACAAAGCACGGAGACAAAGATATTGTACTGATTAGTGGCGTTAACTAAGAAAGTCTAACACATTTAGTTTAAAAAGTACCATGATAGAAGATAGATCCAAAAAAGCGCCTTCATATGTAAGTGCATAAACATACATACATACGTCTGGCACATTTGTTATTTTTCCAGAATTGTGCAGGGATAGCTGGAGGTTTAGGAACATTTTGATGATATATTTTTTTTATGTCAAATTACCGCACAATTGCCTATTTGTCTGGAGTGTTGTTTTTAGTTATGTGTTTCCTAGTGTGTCTTGGCTAGTGCGAAATAGTGACGAATCAAGATTGGCCGCCCCAAATCATCAGGCATGAAGGAATGGCAAAATATTTTATGTCTTATGCAATTTAAGTAACCACTTCAATAGTGAAGTTATCTCGAATCAGAAACAAACAAGTAACAGCGTAAAGCATCGAGATCAAGAAGCTGTAATAAGTACAGCAACTGGATTTAATGGCGCTGTATAGAATGTGGAAAAACGCTTTCTGCACACTGTTCTCATAAATTCGGTAGAACTGTACGACGGACCATTCAACTTGGGCGATGAAGCCCAAACTTACGCGGGTATATGAAGAAATGACAGCAATATCTAAATTGAATTCATTATTATCCAAACGCCTTAAACCATTTGTCAATGATCTGAATGGATTTTATCACACTACGGAAGATCCAAATAATTCTAAGTCAATACTCACCACTTAATCGATTTTAAGGACGTATAATCGCAATAACTTTCTTGTAAAAAAATAAATAATAAAACCAGCATTTAAAAGATTTTTGTTTATTTTGGGTAAATAAATTGATTACAAAAAACTTTTCATAAATCTGTGCATCTACGTTCCAATATGCGCGTTCCTTTTCTGTAAATTTCTACTCATACCCAAGTCAATTTGGTCAACACCTCATATGGCATTTTTATAAAATAAAGTTATTATAAAATACTTAATAATACATTCAATTGTCTGCGAATATAATGGAATATAAATGATTTGTAACTGCCAGCAAAATAAGTAGTATCTGTAGCAGCAAATGCTTATTAACTATTGTAGAATAAAAAAACAAATCTGATTTATTCATATACATGTTGTATGTATGTTGTTTTGTGTAAATTATTTTATTATTATTATTATTTTTTTTTTTTTTTTTTTGGCATTTGCGGTTTGTTGCAGTGGCAGTAGAGTTTCTTAAAAGTCAGGAATACTGTGATCCATAATACCACGTAAATATGATGTTGATAGTCTAAACGAAACAACAAAAAAAATTAAATTAAAATACAATAACCTATTTGCAGAAAGTTTGCTGACTTACTTCTTAACTAAATGTTCAAATATGAATGTGGGAATAATGGTGATTTTAACTGTTGTTCCTGGTGCCTCATTTATGATCTTGACGATTTCTTTATCTTTCATTGCAACCACAGTTTGTCCATTGACTTCAAGTAAATTGTGATTAATAAGCACTCCATTGCGAGCAGCTGATGAATCTTTAACAATTGTTGTGATCTTTCCATTTTTAAAGACGAAACCCAAACTACCTTTTGAGTCTTTGAGCAATGTAACAGTCCTCTCAAATGGCCTATTGAATATAAAAAATGTTTGGTAAAAATATAATTAACTGAAATAAAAAAATAATAATAATTTTGGATTGCTAAAGAGGATCAGAATCAATCCGACGCACACAAAGAAAAACTCGAAACTCCGTACACAGTTCGGATATTAAAAAATTATTGTTAACACAAACTTTCACTTAAAACCATAGGACAGAGCTTAGTGCTTTATGAAGCTGTACCTGCTGTGAAAGTGTAGCGAAAGGTCCGCAATTATTAATTCGGCGTTGATCTCAACAGTTTGGCCTTTGTCTGTCCACTACGTAGAACAAAAAGATTTCGGACACGTATAAGGGGTCCCCGACCAATTACCAGGCTTCGCCCATCAATGTCTAATATACTGGTCTTATCGTAACGGTTTTCAGATGACGCCACCGAAGGTTTCTACGGTTTGACCAGTTACAAGCGTTCGGTCAGAGGTCCTGTTGGGTGGCAGGACCACCGGTAGTCCTTACAAGGACTTAAAACACGGTAGTATGGGAGTCAGGAACCCCCCGGATTTCAGTTCGGGCCTGACTTGTAGAGGTTGACCCTTTGTGGGAGCGTCATTGTGGCTGTGGTTTTAACCCAAAGTCGCGGATAGGGTCTTTGACCCAATGTAGAGTTGCAAGATACTGGGTGCTGTGACCCTAAGATCAGCAAGAGGTTTATGGTCGGCCTCGACCTTAAGTGGAACTTGTGCCTCCAACATAAATTCTACTTTGGTATATTTTCTGTAGCAAATAGCGATGGCAAGGCGTATCCTTGGGCATGTAAGGGCCTCTTGTGGAATAAGGCCATCCTGTCAGGTGTCCACGTTAAACAAAAGATACGTTCTGCACACGTATAAGATCCAACAGTTGGAAGTTGAAACTTATTTTTAACGAAAAATCGTAATAAATGGCTAGGTTCACTTTTGGCTCAATGGGTTTGTGACCAAGCAAAATCTCCATTTCTGGAGAAATACAAATTTAGAAAAGGCTCATGAGACCCAATTACACCCACAAATGTACACTTTTTGGTGTGATATTCCAGTATGGGCATAGCGAAGGTTAGATAAATATATAAAACAACTCTGTTAATGATATCGCCCATATTAATGGCAAGCAAAATTTAGGTTCCATGTAGCATACAACAACCAGCTCTGGTAATGAACCGTGATTCGAGTCCAATGAGAATGGTAATTTCTTGCGAAATTTTATTGAAAGTTTACTGAGTTCAGTAGCAATTATATCGACTTCTTTTCCATTTTCTAAAGCCCAAAGCGTATTTAAGATAAATATAAATAAATAATAATATTGTGTTGATACTTGCTAATCAAGAGAGAATATAGATTTGCAGTGAAAGGATATCAGGTTTTAACCTTTGCTTACAAAGAGTTTTAGTATACACCAAAGTTAGGCTATGAGAGGGTAATAAGATTTGAGATTTTTTTATTAAGCATATGGTATGCCTCACACAGGAGCTGTTCTAAAAAAAAAAGCTTGGGAAATGCTTGGGGGTTAGTATGGCCCGGCGAAATTAGTTCAGTGTGCGCTGGTCCGATGGATTACGTTACTGATAATTACTTTTTTTTACCTGAAATGTATGCTATTGCCATGGACTACGTTTATTTTCAGCAAGATATAGCAACATGCCACATATCTTGTAAAACAATAGCTCTATTGCGTGACATCCTAGACATATCCTAGACATGTAATATCTAAAAATTAAAACTTCAGTTGGCCACCGAGATGGTTCGATCTATCCTTTGGGAATATGTTTTTTTTTTTTTTTAGTTTTATTTTTTTTTTTTTTTTTTAAAGAACTTAAAACTCAAGAGGGAATGAATATACTTATAATGCGCTAGTTACTAAGTGTTAAGTTATTGTGAAAATCTGATAGAAAGAGAAAAAATGCAACATTTAATGGGGAGACTTAATTTTTAGTGACTGGCTTATTGTTATTTTCTAGTCAACTTCTTATCTTACTTATTTTTAGTTAACTGCAAAAATTAATGTCTTTCGGGCGCGGTTGGAATACCGAACCTTCCGACTTGGGAGACAGTTTACTACCACTTGAGCCACGAACAATTATAAAGTCTACCCCAATGCTCCGCAATTATGCGAAAACCTGATAAAAAATTTCATCAAAAGAATTATTATTGTGTTTGCCAAATAAGCCAAATAGGCATTTGGGGACTAATCTATTCAGTTAACTGTAATTGATCCCTAAATTCCGTTGCTTACATTAACGTTAGAAAATCGAGTGCTGTCAAAGATAACATTTTTACTCGCAGTAATTAAAATGAATCGTGCTACCAAAAATACCCGATTTCCGAGTTTTGTGCAAAAATCGCCGCGATCAGTTTAAATTTCTTGACATCATTTCATCCTTTGCAGCGAAATGGACGCCTACCAGGCCAATATTGGTGAACTAAATTTCGCTTAAATTTGACTGGGAGTTGCATTTGTTCTATATGCACTATATCCGATATGGGATATCGGAAAGAATCGCAGAAAACATATGTTTAATTATTGAGAAATTCTAATTAACAGCGTAGGAGACATAAATTTTACTTAAACGAGTTTGTAACTACTTCAATGCGGAGAAGAACTAAACTAAACACAATCTCAAGTAGTGGTATTGATATAGAATCATGAGTCAGACATTGTATATATAATATGAATACGAACACTTCTGTATTGATAAGTAAATTAATTTTGCATATTATTTTCTTGAGAGAATGCTAGAAAATAGGATTTGTGTCAATTACTTACCTATCGCGAACAACAACAGATATGTTGTTCTTTCCCGAAGACTTAAGCATCTTATGAATCTTATCCACCGAATAACCGCAAACTAGTGTCCCATTAAGTTGTAAAATCTGATCGCCAAATCTAAGACCTGCCAAAGCAGCTGGACTATTCTTTACAACAATACAAACAAATACGCCATTGTCAATTGCCTGCACACGAAGTCCGACTTTTCCTTTAGCATCCTTGCATAAAATCAGTTCTCGGATGCTATGTGTGACCTGTGCAACAGATGGAAGTATAGAGTTTCCTGTAACTGGTGCCACAATTCCATTATTCGTTGGATAAGGTGCAGTTTGAGCTGGTGTAATAGCAGTATCTGTTACATCTGTCATATATCTAAAACAAAAATTCACACAAACAATTGAATAACTTTTCATTACAAACAAAATTGTAATATGCAAACTTACTCTGGCATATTTTGTCGAATCATCTCTTCAGACAATTCCAATCCAAGAAAATTTCCCAAAGCCGGATAGACAACACCATGTTGAAAATTTACTGCTGGATATCCACCAGTAGTTGGGGCATAAACAGGAAGAGGAGCTGGTGCCGGCGCAAATGGTTTATCTTGCAACTGAACTACTTCATCTATTAGGGCACGTTGATTTTGTGCAAGTCTATCAACTTGCATATCCTCGAGTGATGGATATAGAGACATTTTTGCAGAGAAAATTTGTCACTGAAACAAAATTTTAATGTGAAATAATGAAAATAAAATGAAGCCGATATCTAAAAAGGTGTTATCTTTGTCAGTTTCTAGTGATTGTCTCATCATCTAGGAAATTAATTGCAATCGCTTTGTTTCTGTTCCGAGACTACTTAACCAACACAGGGACAATTTATTGGATTCCACTCGAGATAACACTGTCGATGGTGCTATGAATTTCAATGGCGTAGAATTGATCGAATTTTTCTTCGGTTAAATAGCTTGTGACTCATTGAATTAAATAATAACCATAAACCTACTGTTAACACGGTATATTAGAATTTTTGGCTTTACGTTTAGATTTACTTTGGAGTACACCAACTTTTACTAGTGTATGATAAAACACTAAACTTAACGCAAAATAATACCATTATGTTTTGAGACACGCGATTTGTCCCTTCGCTATGAGAAGAGTTAAATACTCAAACATGCCGCCAGTGGAAACAAGTTCGTTACTAACTTGAGTGTGCCACTTTGGATAAATTTTGCCACTTGGCTTTGCAAATATTTCTCCAATTGACTTCGATATCAGTATGAAGTGATAGCAACACTCGAATTAACAATAAAAGAATAAGAGTCGTAGTTAGGAATTTGCTGTGTATATGGATGATTCCGGCGGCGAATGAATTGTTATAGTTAACTTAACCTAATATATGTCTTGAGCATGGCTGACTTTGAGTTTATTTGTGCCACTATTTCAATTTCAAACCATAAGTCATGGGTGTCTTAATTCCTCGGCAATTTTAATGTAAAGCTAGGAAGAGAGGGCATCTTTGGTAGTGTTATGTAAGAACATAATACAGCAAAATACCTGTCTAACAAAAAGGCAAATGTTTTCAAGCTACAATTTTATTATAAATAGTTTATAGTTCATGTTTCAAGCGTAAGACCAGATTCAGAATTCGCAGTTCACGTTGATCGCATTTCAATTTGCTTGCGACTGATCTGAAGCCTGTAATGTGTACCTAATTAAATTGTAAATTAAAAGCTCAGTTCCAACAGAACCACAAAACGACGAAGTCGTTTAATATAAATAAATTTACTAAAACATCACTTAAAGTGTTGTCTTTTTTGTTTGTGTAACTATAAAGTTAACAGGTAGTACTCTCGGAAAGTATAGCCTGCACGATACCACCTACAAAATCGGATTCAGACTAATCGTCTTTGCGGGGAGGCGAAACATTGTCGTAGCTAGCACACGGTTCCTGCATTTCCATATTCATATGGAGGCTTAAAGATCACCTGATCAACCGTCAACCAGTTTGACCACATTGCGGTTGACGCAAGGCACTGCTCCAGTGTTAGGGATGTCCGAACGTTCCAGGGGGCCAACATCAATTCGGACCATTACCTTTTTGTACCCAAGGTACAGTTGCGGTTATCTTGAACATCGCAGAGACAAGATAATACTGTGGGGAAAATTGATGTCGGACGGTTACAATCGCAAGAGATCGCTAAATGCTTTCCCTATCGAGTCTCCCTTAATCTCTTAAGAGGTCCTATGCCGCCTCTGATGTACTGCGCCTCACTCGGCCACCACAACGTAACTCTTGGTTTGATGACGAGTGCTGGCAAGCACATGTAGCTAAGCAAGAAGCATACAAAACGGCGCTGCATAGAAGAACTAGAGTGCTCACGAGCTCTACAAGCAGAAAGGGAGTGAAGAACACCGGCTTCTCAGGAAGACAAAGACGTAGCATGAGAAGCGTGCGCACAAACCCTGAACCGAAGCCTGTAGCGACAACCAAGGAAACATAAAGAGCATTTGTATAGACTGTATAACGGCGACGACGAACCAAATACAAATGTCAACGTGGGCGATGTAGACCAACAATTCCATCTAGCCGACCTGGATGAAGTGAAAATATCCATATCTAAGCCTAAATCCAACAAAGCTGTTGGGCGGACGGTCTGACTACTGAGCTCTTCAAAGCGGCAGGCGATAACTTGGTAAGGAGCGTACACCATTATCATGTGTGAAATATGGTCGGACGAATGTATGGCCGCTAAGTGGAATCTCAGCATTGTTTTTCCGATTCTCAAGAAAATAGACCCCCTGAATTGCACAAACTACAGAAACATCAGCATTCTTAATATCGCTTACAAGATCCTAGCTGCCGTAATATGTGAACGCCTGAAGCTGTTCGTCAACAACCTGATTTGTTCATAACAGTGTGGCTTCAGGCTAGGAAATTTCAATACACTACGGCAGATCCTGGAAATAACCCAATCATCGATTTTAAGGTTATGTATGACAGGATCTATAGAGACGAGCTACACAGAGCATTATCTAGTTTTGGCATCCCTGCCGAAGTCGTCCGTTTGCACAGGATGACGAAGGAGAATGCACGCTACTCCATCAATGTCGGTAAAGAACACTATCAATTCGGACAACGACGCCAGCTCTGAGATCAAACGAAGAATAACTCTTGCGAATCGCCGCTTCTTTGGGCTAAGAAGTACTATTATGTGTATGTGTATGTCTAACACTTACACCAAATCGAAATAAATTATTAATTACTTTGTTTACTTTGGAATGCCAATCTTTTATTCGGATTTCGTAACAAGAAAGTTGACCAAACTATTTTGCATTTGGGTCGTATAAGAAAAAGAAATACATCATTTTCTTGCCTCTGGTGCACATAACTACAATCTCAATCTGTCACCGAATACTTTGAATACCAACCTGTTAAAAACAGTTTAAAGGAAATTTAATAGTAGGATAACAAAAGATGCTTAGAATATAAATGAAAAACCCCATATACAGACTGTTAAGCGATGGGAACCATCCGAAAATTCCAGGATAAGAACTATTCGTGGACAAGAGTAAAATAAAGATAACAATATCTACACTTAGGTACAACACTGCTGGACGAACTGCATACCGAGCTTTTTGTGGTAGCGGTAGATGAAAACTCATTTTCAAGATTTGGTCAAAGGAATGTATGTCTCATAAATGAAATGTAAACATCGGGTCCCTCTAAATTCCGAATGAATGTGTGAATGTATTGTATTATGTCAACCACTTTAGCTAACCCTATCAGTTCGGTTTTAGGCAAGTTAAAGCTACGACTGAAAATTGCTATGGCAAGTCCTAGAAAAAAGACAGGAATCCCCGATTAATGCACACCACCGCTTTAACGATCTTAAAGCCGTATATAACAGCATCTATAGAACCGTTTAGTTTACGGAATACCTGTTTAATTCGTCGGATTGTGAATAATCTGAAAGCTGTTTAACCGAAAAGGGTTAGTCAAGATGAGAAGATATCATTACTTCCTTAGAATCATACATAGGTACAATTTTGCAAGCTTGCACAAATGCTTGCATAACTTGATGAGAATGACATCATTGGTGGAACGCTAAAAGCTGCCAATGGTGCGTTTTCAAGTACTGAAATTGAACTAGCAAAATACATTTAGAGGAGAATGAGGGCAATATCAAAAATACTCTTTCAACAAGAGAGCACAACATCCGGAATCAGAAAAACAATCGCGATTGCAATAACTCTGAGGCAGTTAGGCATATCTTCCTCCTTGGTTCGCCATAGACCGCGTTAACTGACGAAGTGTTTTGATTGAAGCCCAGATTTAAGACCCACCACGTTATTTCTGCTACTTCTTATTATCCGGTAATATATTGATTCTTCGTATGTAGTATTTGTAATGGGCTGCGGTATGACTAATTAGGTCAGGGCTAAGTTATTGATCCTACCACTTTGTTGATTCATCATGATGGCAATCCATCAATATATTTTAATGCACACAACATCTCTGCATCCACCATGAAACGGATTTCATGTCCCTACGTTTTTAAAATAAATTCATCAGACGTATGTACCCAAGGTACATGAGGGACAAATGCCCATTAATATTAAAAGTAATGAAAGAAGGTATTCGTGGATAGCACAACTGCATCCAAGCACTTTCAAGCACCAAAAATTACTGTCATAGCCATAGATAAAACGACAGGCTAAAGTGCGAAACACATCAGCATAAAGACACTTAAAAAAAGTTGTGACTGTTTCACACATTAATTTATTCACTTTAAGTCTACTGATTCAAACTACAACATATGTCTTTTAACAAAATACAATAAGAAGACATCAAAGGAGGAAAAGATTTTCTGCGTTTTAATAAATGTAGACAACAAAAGATATCTTTACGCACAATTGAACCCCATCATACAGAGCGAGTTAAATAAGGAAATGCTAAATAGGCCAAAGTATGTAGCCATTGTATACATGCATTTCCAAAACGAAGAGAAAATAACTCTTTTATCTCCTCTGTGAATAGATCAGAAAACCCAGAAACAGTGGAGACATACAAAACTGTTCCCAAAAACAATTCTTATCGAGTTCATCAAAGTAGAGCCAATTGTATGTAGTTTAACGACATAATTTGCAGTACACAAAATAAGTAAAAACGGGCTTAGACCACAAAAAAATCAGAACATACTACATAGCAATTTAAACATCTCAGCAATTCCACTTACTCGTAAGAAATGCGTAGGAGTTGATACCCGATTACGTTGTGCAACACAAGCAAGACAAACAAAAGGAGTTTTCAGCACTTTTTGTTTGAATTTGCAAAGAAAAGAATATTGATTATAAAGACTAAGAAACTCTTAATTCGTATAAAATCCGTTGCAATCTATGGCCATTTAGTTTTAAGTAATGCAAATAGCTCTTAATTTCGAAAACAACATTAATCTCAACCACTTGTCTATCAAAGCAAAGGCCAGACAATAAAACAAGTCAAATTATTTCGATGGGACTATTCCATTTCTCACTCCTAACAGATAGTTCTTATAATTCATGTTCTCCTTAGCTTAATGCACTTCTTTCTCCGTCTTCCACTATTTACTTTAGGTTAATTTTAATTTCGTAACATGAGCAAAACCAAAACAAAAACTACAATCTTTGTCGTTTCTCCTTCCATTGCATCGGATTAATTAAAGATTCTCTATGCTTCTGTAACTTCTCCCTGGAACTAGAAAGGGCATTATCCACATTTCTGCTCTGAGACAGAAACAGACTTAAGAATTTCACAAAAATAAATATACAAAATAAAACAAACAAAAAGTATCTGCGGTTTTCGATGACTAAGTTGGAAAAAACTATTAATCATGATGGTGTGACTTCTTTTATAAGATATCTTCAAATATTTTTTGGCTTGGCTTTGTTCTAATTAAAGATGTAGGTAAGTCCCTTCAATCTGTGAGACAACAAAGAGATGCCCTTGGAAGGGCCACTCACCTGATTCTATTGCTGGGTCCGGGAAAAAAATTAAATTCAGAGTATTCGAATGGATACCTCAAAGTTTGACTATTAAATCCGATAGCTGATGATAATTACAATGAGCAAGTGTATTTAATTAACAAAATTTCACTACAATGATACGGTTGGAAGGTAAATGCGGAATGAATGAACCAACGTCGCCCTTCAAATAGTCAATCTGGAAATGAGAGTTGGATTGGAATTTGGGTTTATCAGCGCGACGACAACGATAAAGTGATAGGAGGTGATTGCGTTAGACAAATGACAAGTGAGTCAGAGTCACTTCCTCTGTGTTGGAACAGTATCAGTATCAGTGGCAGCAGCTGGTACTCAATCCGAGGGATACGAAACACAAAAACAAATGCACGACTCCAGTCGTTTGCCCTAAGAATTTAGAGGTGTCAGTTCAGATGGTTTGTGTATTAGATGTATGAAGGTTGCAACATGTAATGTCTGAAAGAGCAGTAATTGTGAATAGCCTCACAGGGTGGGATCTATACGCCGATACATTTCGGCTTTCCCAAAGCAATTTTTAGGTGTACGGAGATAAAATCACCGTTAACCATGCGTTTTTTTGCCTTTGAAGGCCTGTGACTAAACGTGAGGTCCAAAATCTGATATTTTCAAACAATTACTTTAAATCTTTAGTGCTAGTACTTACTTTGTTAACAGTAGTAAATAACCCCAAAACGTCTATTAAGATCAAGATCAGCACTTTGCATTCGTAAAAGCCTTGTTTTCTGGACGAAAGTTAAATTGGATACAGAGCTAAATATTCGACAAACAATTTTCGTACGAAAAAGTTCTATTTCAACATCGTGCCATATAGTGAAATTGGTAGGACCGATGTTTTAAAGAATGTTTTGCAAATTGCTTACTTACTCAGGTGGCTATACAGTTCGGGGTGAACCTGGCCTTTAACTAACAACCTTCTCCAATTGGTCTGGCCTTCAGCTAACTGCTTCCAGTGGTGCACACCAAGTCGTTTGAGATCCCCTTTTACTTGCGCGCACCACCTACGGTGAGGCCTTCACCTACTGCGGTGTCTTCGGGGCTCGATTCCATTCACTCTACATGTTCTATCCATCTCAGGCAACTAATGCGTAGTTTACTGACTAGATCGATGTCACTGTGCAGCTCGTAAGGTTCGTCGTTGAATCTTTTCCTCCTAAGCCCGTTAAAGCAAACAAGACCGAAGGATTTTTCTTCCGAAGGGGCTGAGAATAACTTCATCCGCTTTCGCAGAATTTATAGCATAAGCAAGATAGGCAAAGTCCGTTACTATCTTGAAATTACACAAATTAGGATTTGTAAATTATAATATTTATTTTACCAAATAAAATAAAATCTAGCTACTTTGCTAGAATATGTCTTCATCGAATTTTCACTGGGATGGCGGAGTTGATATTTACTTCGATCTACCTTATATAATATATGGGCTGAAAAGTCCATGCCGTTTCTATGAGAGGGTACCACTTGAATTAAATCCATATAATTAGTTAGTACCAACTTTCAAAAGATACGTGTATAAATTTGACAGCTGTCGGATGATTAGTTCTCGAGATATAGCGTTGTGAGTGAAGCAACTTTTGTTATTGTGGAAAAAAAATGGATTCAAAGAAATTTCGTGTATTGATTTATCATTGCTTTTTGATGGGAAAAAATGCAGCCGATTGAAGGAAATGGCTTGATAAGTGTAACCCGGAAAACATCAAAAAAGTCCACAAAATGATTACGAAGGACCGTAAAGTAAAGTTGATCGAGATAGCTGAGGCTCTGAAGATATCAAAAGAGCGTGTTGGATATATCATACACGAATATTTGGACATGCGAAAGCTCTGTTCAAAGTGGGTGCCGCGTTTGCTCACATTCGACCAAAAACAACAACGTGTTGATGATTCAGAGGAGTGTTTCAAGCTGTTCAACCGTAATAAAGCCGAATTTTTGCGTCGGTATGTGACAATGGATAAAACTTGGCTCCAATACTTCACACCAGAGTCAAGTCGGCAGTCGAGTGGCGAGCAGGTGACGAACCTCGTCCAAAACGACCAAAAACTCAACAGTCGGCAGACAAGGTTTTGGCATCTCCGTATTTTGGGATACACATGGAATAATTTTCATCGACTATCTCCAAAAGGGGCAGACTATCAACAGCGACTATTACATTACGTTGTTGGAGCGTTTGAAGGACGAAATCGCAGAAAAACGGCCGCATTTGAAGAAAAAGAAAGTGCTGTTTCATCAAGACAATGCACCGTGTCACAAGTCGATGAAAACGATGGCAAAATTTAATGAATTCGGCTACGAATTGCTTCCCCACCCACCGAATTCTCCAGACTTGGCCCCAGCGACTATTTTCTGTTCGCAGACCTCAAAAGAATGCTCGCCGGAGAGAGATTTAAGACCGATGAAGAAGTAATCGCCGAGGTCTATTTTGAGGCTTAACCGAAATCGTACTACAAAACTGGTATCGAAATCATTTCAATCAGTGTATCGCCCTCGAAGGCAACTATATTAATAAATAAAGTTGAATTTTGCAAAAATTTTGTTTTACTATTATAGTTATACTTGAACTATGAATCTGGTTTTGATGATATCTAGTGCTAAAACTATGACAACATATCAACCGTACTTATATAACCCTGTGATAGCGACCGGATATTGGTGTCATATACCGGGCTTAACTTGCCGAGCTGTGGAGAGAGTGAAAAGCAACACTCTAATCTAATTTGGAAGCTACGGGTACGGAAAAACGTTGTCTCTGTAGGACTGATCAATTATCTTTCTACGTTTTTATCCCATTCTTTAACATTTTTTTAATTCTGTCACATTTCGTAGAGCTTTCGTTAGCGAAAGGAAGAAAATTTTGTTCGTATAGTGAAGACTACACCGCACATATGGTATTTCTCTTCTAATCACTTGTTATGATTCCCCCAACCCATACTTATGATAGTAGACGAATCGGGGTATGAAGCGTAGTTACAAAATCTTTTAAAAGTTTTAAAACCTCAGCTAGAAGACCATTGGATAGCAAAACCAACTTCTTACACGTGCAGTGCTTTCTTCTGAAAAAATTGTGTATAGTGTATTCTAAATATCACGGTAGTTGAGTGGTCTTATGTAAGTTTGCAAATTAACTTAAAATCTAAAGCCAACCAATCACGAATTGATTGAGCCCTTCATCAATTTGTTAAAATCCTCAATTTACTTTGTCTTTTATCTTCGATGAAGCGCATTCGCTACTTGATGGCTACATTAATAAACAAAACTGCCAACTCTGAAGTGATGACAATTTTATGGAAATGTAACAAGCGATCCAATATTTTGGGAAAGTCATAGTTGTGGGGTGATTGGGCCTTATTTTTTTCGAAAATATCATAACTGTCAATTCTAGTCTCTACCGTAACTTCCTGGACAACTTTTTATCGATTGATTTTATTGGAATGGAAGTACATTTGGTTTCAACAAGACGGTACTACATTCCAGACATTGCACCAAACAGCCAATAATTTGAAAAAGAAATTCGGAAATAACATAATTTCGCGAATAAACCCGAGAGTTGGGCTGCAATCTGGTAATTTAACACCTTGAGCCTTCTGAGCCTGAACTAACAAGCGTCTTTGCTCAGCTCGATCTTCCAGTTTCGCACGCAAAGTTGATTGAGATCCCCTTTCATTTGTGTGCGCCATCTGAGTCGCAGTCCTTGTCTGCGCTGCCCCACGGGGGCGGACTCGAAGAATCTTCGGACCGGAGCATAAGTATCCCTTCGCAATTATCTCTTGACACGACCCAGCCACCTAAGTCATTGTACATTCACTCTTCTGGTTAAGTCGATGTCGCTAAATAGTCCGTACAGTTTCCTCATCCATTTCTATTAAAGTTTATGCCTCTGCGCCATAGAAGAAAACTGGGATTATTAAGGTGTATATAAGGAGAGAGAGAGCTTTGCTAGTCAATTGCCTTCTTAGCTAAAATTAACAGTGATTGGCAAAAGTTAGGATGAATTCCTAAAAGCGGTACTGCCGCAGTACATCAACGTAAAGCGTTTCGTAACATAACTGCAGTGATGCAATGAATAGCGCTTCAAATTGCAGTGTAAATGCATTTACTGCGCAGACAAAAGCAATCTTTGCACCACAAATAAGATCTGATACAATATTTTTGCTTGGAAATTATATAGAATGGAGACTACGCCGAGCTCGTAAGCAATTTTTCTTATTTTATTGTACATTGTCTTGACTCATGCTTACTATTTTATTAAATAACGAGTTAAACAACAGCCGAGAATATGTGCAAATGACGTTCCAAGAAGTCAAAAATTTCCAAGCATTATGTCTGTTCCAGGACTGAAAATTTGTACAAAAACCTGTTCCCGCGAAAAAAAAAAAATTGTAAAAAAGAACACATTTGACAGAATAATTCATTTCCCTAACATGCCAATTCTTACAAGTCTCTATACGAGATTTTTCTTTGGGAGGGAATTGTAAAAAAAACGTCTGTCAATTAAATTTGAAAAGAACTGTCAAATTCGTAAATGTTTAAATTTGTGTGAATCGCGACAATTTTATGCATTTGTCCACCGCATCTTTAAAAAGGTTCATCTTCTTCTCGCTCCTTCTTCAGACCCATTGCACATACGTCCATTCTTTCCAAGGTTATGGAAATTCTACAAAACCTTACGCTCATGAAATACCTCCAATTACGAAAACTCCTCAATGATCGGCAGTATAGTTTTTATAGCAACAGGTATACTGGTGATTTGATGGTATGCCTCATGGAAAAGTATAACCAAAGCGTACATCAACCTGGCGACTGGTTCTTTTGTTGAAAATGGGTGCATTTCGGATCAACGAATCTCTTCTTCAATGTTCTATTCCATTATCTTTCGAATCGTTCAATTCAATTTGTCTAGGATGGTTTCAAGTGATATCCACAAAATAAATTCTGGTGTGCCACAGGGCTCCGTTTTGTCTCCGACACTCTTTTTAATCTTCATTAATGATCTCTTATCTGGTTTCAGTACTGATGATGACCGTATTCTCTCCCTTTTATATTCGTTCCCGGACTCCCGTTCCTGCTGTTCGGCTGTAAAACGGGAACGGCAGCTTATGCTAAGCTCATTAAATTCCGATATAAACATGGGGAACCACCAACAGAGTGGAATTTAATGCTTTCAGAACATAATGCTGTCTGCTGACGTTAAAATTAAATCTAAACACTCAGTCATTATCTATGAATAGCACTTGCATCGTTTTAACCGAAAAACTTTTTATTACGTGTATCAATAACAACTTAGGTTGGAATGACCATATATTTGATGTCGTCAAAACCGTGCAATAAGACTCAAAGAAGATGCTTACATCACCCAGTTAATTGGAAACTTCGAACACCGACGATTTAAAGATGTTATTTTCAATAGGAGTCGAAGTAGGACCCACCCATAAGATTTTTTTTGTTTTTTCTCAAAACATGTCAAGAGATCTCTTTACATTATCCTAAATATACTGCATATTGTGAAAATAAAGCTGCGCTCAAGGATTACCATCCCACTTCTAAAACAAATTCTGCCCAAATCGGTATGCTAAAATACTCTGAATCTCTTTTGAGTTTCAGATCACAACATTAAATGCAGATTTTTTTAAGAACTGAAGTTGCATAAGAACTATTAATGTTATCAATTGAGGCTTCGATTAGCGGTTTGGTCTTACAAACTCATTAGTAGATAGTATAACTCCTCATGATGAATGAATGTTGACGAAATTTCTGCTCTTGTAGCTGGCTTAATGTCTTAACAAGGTAATATGCTTTGCTGAGCTTAAACGATACAAACTCTCATGACGCTTGTTCTGTAAGTATTGGCCGAACTGTAACTAGGTGCTGCAGGGGCCAGACTAGGGTAGATGTTGATAGTTCTTTATCTGAATGCTAAATGTCTCCATACTTTGTTTTTCCTTTGCATGTTCGATGATAACGCAAAGGTAAACGATTCAGTCAATTGAAAACGTTGATATGTAAACCATTTGTTCTTAAGTTGTCTGTAAAAAATATCTCCAATATTGAACTTATTGTCACTTACGCTCAAATCAAAAATCACTTTTTTATTTTAAATACGTTTTATTAAGAACAAATATATGTATGTATAGGTATATCACAAAAAAAGAAAAGAAAAGGAAAAATTAAGTGTTTCTTGTCGTTGACTTCTACAAATTGTTTCACTAATTAAAAATATCATCGTAAAAATTTATTTAGCTACAGGCGGGCGTGCTGTAAATAACCGGCACACTTTTCATTATGAACCGAACCAAAGGAATTCCTTAGCAAATTTTGACTAATGGGTTTAGGATTTATCAGAACTCCTTACAAATACACGTACATCTATGAACAAGTCTAGGCAAACATTTAATAAGTCTTTGTTTATAGTCCAAAGAAAAAAAAAAATAAAACAGCAAATTCTTGAACATGAATATCACTACTAGTAGCTCTTGGCATCGTTTAAATCGAAAAATTCATCGCAAGCAAGTTGCTCCTTGCTCTTGATAGCCAATAAGTAAAATTTCAAAATTACCATGTCTATTTAAAAGAGCTTCCATTTAGGACGAATTTGGTCTTTCTGCGATCCTGCAAGAAAATAATAAACAATATTAGTGAAAAAAAAAGGAATCAAAATTGCAAAACTAGCGGTAGCTGGCAAAAAATACTTGTAACTTCAACTACCCAATTAATGATGATTAACCATAAAAATTAAACATATGCATGCATACATGGATATTAAAACATAAATGACACACGTATACTAAGACGAATGGAATGGATATGATAATTATATTTTTACATCTACATATTTGTAATTGGAAAATTAAAAATTAATTTAACAAAAAACATGCCTCTCTTTGCGTTTTGAAGCTTTAACTGATCGGCTTACGATACCGTGGTTGTCGTTACTTGCAGTCGTTGCAGTGACTGTTACACCATTTGTTGTTGTTAATGTTGTTGTAGCCGTCGGTGGGAGTGCATTGGACTGTGCTACAAATTGAAGTGATGAGATCGGTCCTGTAATACTGATTAAATTTTCACTGTCATCGTTGTGTTTTCCCTCTTCTGGTACTATCGCTGCTGCTGTTGCTGATGTTATTTCGGCTTCTTCAGTAGAAATTGCTTGAGGAGGCTTCCGGATTTAGTAGAAAATTTATTTTAAAAGGTGACGGTACATGGAAGTACATTTGGACATGTTGAGGAAGGGGAAAGACATTTTACATTAAACATTAAACATTGATAAGTTTAACAACAAAACAAATGAAGGATTTGTGAAAGGGTTTCAATATTGTAATCGCTTGTAGTTGATTAATGAAGGGTTGGAATGTGTAAGCAAAGATTTGTAATAGTTAAAAGGAGATGCTGTTAGTAATTCCGATTATGTATAGGAAAGAAATGTTAAAAAATCACAGGGTTTTAAACTACTCGTTTAATATTTAAAGTAAGGACAGATGAAGAACAGAAATTTATTAAAGTGGCGAGATGATTTGTAAACGTAAATTACAATCGACTCGGTTGTCGACGCGGCATATAATTCATAGAAAGGCCACAATTATAAATTCCAAGATATGTGATCAAATGGTTAGCCTCAGAATCCGGAACCAGAAATAATACATGGGCTGAAAAGAGGGCACAAAATTTTCAGTTAGTACCAACCTTCAAAAGATACGTGTATAAATTTGACAGCTGTCGGACGATTAGTTCTCGAGATATAGCGTTGAGAGTGAAGCAACTTTTGTTATTGTGAAAAAAAAAAAATGGATTCAAAGCAATTTCGTGTGTTGATTTATGATTGCTTTTTCATGGAAAAAAATGCAGTCGATGCAAAGAAATGGCTTGATAAGTGTTACCCGGACTCTGCACCAGCCGAACGAACCATTCGCAAGTTTTTGAATTTAAAAGTGGTCATACAAGCACCGAAGATGATGTACGCAGTGGACGTCCAAAAGAGGCAAAATGATTACGAATGACCGTAAAGTGAAGTTGATCGAGATAGCTGAGGCTCTGAAGATATCAAAAGAGCGTGTTGGATATATCATACACAAATATTTGGACATGCGAAAGCTCCTTTCAAAGTGGGTGCCGCGTTTGCTCACAGTCGACCAAAAACAACAACGTGTTGATGATTCAGAGGAGTGTTTAAAGCTGTTCAACCGCAATAAAGCCGAATTTGTGCATTGATATGTGACAATGGATGAAACTTGGCTCCAATACTTCACACCAGAGTCAAGTCGGCAGTCAGCTGAGTGGCGAGCAGGCGACGAACCTCGTCCAAAACGACCATGAACTCAACAGTCGGCTGGCAAGGTTATGGCATCTGTATTTTGGGATACACATGGAATAATTTTTATCGACTATCTCCAAAAGGGGCAGACTATCAACAACGACTGTTACAATGCGTTGTTGGAGCGCTTGAAGGACGAAATCGCATAAAACGGCCGCATTTGAAGAAAAAGAAAGTGCTGTTTCATCAAGACAATGCATCGTGTCACAAGGCGATGAAAACGATGGCAAAATTGAATAAATTCAGCTACGAATTGCTTCCCCACCCACCGTATTCTCCAGATTTGGCCCCCAGCGACTATTTCCTGTTCGCAGACCTCAAAAGAATGCTCGCCGGAAAGAGATTTAAGACCGATGAATAAGTAATCGCCGAAACAGAGGCCTATTTTGAGGCTAAACCGAAATCGTACTACAAAACTGGTATCGAAAGATTGAAAAATCGTTTCAATCAGTGTTTCGCCCTCGAAGGCAACTATATTGATAAATAAAGTTGAATTTTGCAAAAATTTTGTGCTTTACTATAAAACGGCACTGACTTTTCAGCCCATGTGTTAATATGTAGGTTCATCGAAGCTTCAAGGCGAGCAGTGTTCTATACTGCTTCTGGCAATAGGTATGTATATATATTTAAATTAATTTATTAATTTACCAGGTAAACCTGCATCTAGAACAGTAATTAGATCATGGATTCGTACAGTCTTACAAGTTACTAGCTACTTCGGGCAGTTTTCGAACAGTAGTTGCGTCGTTGGATTAGCTTGAAAGTGAATACTTTTCAAAAACATTACTATAGTTAGATTAGTTTAAATACGACCGTAGATTCACCACTTCTTTTCAATAACTTTGAACTTACATAATGGATATAGAATGTATTATGTTCAAACAAATTAAATATTATAGAATAGAAACATGAAAAGAACACATGAATGGATTTCTTGTGAGTTTAAACAATAAAATTTGATTTTAAAAAGCATCGTAGCGTTGTGGGCAAACACCAGCAGATAAAAGACAGGTCTTTAACGGTGTGTGTTTTCGGTAGGTAAATAATATAAGGGTTTTACAATAAAATAAAGCCGATCTCATTTGCTGCAAAACACGACGCGTCGCAGCAAGTTCCTCGTTGGTGAAGAACATTATGAATAAATGAATAATAAAAAATGAATGAATATGAATAAGCTGCCAAGCGCAACCGTTAATGTTCAATATGAACGGCAGCTCCATCTCGGTGTGGGAAAAGATGACAAGTTTTGGTAAAAAGATTAAGACGAGTATACAACAGCGTGTTCAACAACGACAGATTTATAACTGTCATACTCGTATTTGCAAAATTGGATACTTCTTTGCTACCCTAAGGTGAAAACATCTGTAGACAACGAATCATCCACGGTGCAACAAAACCGTTCTCAGAAAACTTGGTCTTAATCTAGTGACGAGGAGTGCACATATTTTATAACCAGTAGCTTTAAATGAAAAGCGCCAAAAAATCAAAGAAATCCCGAGAATGCATATGAATGATTGTGTGTACCTTTAAATAATTTAGAATATACAATTTATTAAAACTTTTAAAAAGCCCATGTAGTTTAAAAAAGATCAAAAATCAGTATAAATTAAGTTATCCAATAGCATGCATGATTCATGCATAAAATATTGAATTGAATTGAAAAAAGAACAACCTTCAGGCAAATTTTAACACAACAAATAGTGGGAAAGAATGGAAGCTGTCTAAGAATTAAAATGAAAATACAACTACAAGCGACATTTATTCTTTGGTGATACGAGTACATCAATTCTACTCCTTTACGGGGAGGTAGGACCAAAGTACCAAATATCAAGTACGTATGTTTTATAAATAAAAAAAGTAAAATTTTTTTTAAGAAATAGAAATTAAATAAAAAAAAAAAAAAAGATCTTAAAAGGTTAAATAAATATTTTAAATGAAACATGAAACCAACCTCATTGAACAGCATTGCAGGACGTGTGTCTCGAAAGTATCGATCCAATAGGTTAGTATCCCCAGTTTCAACAGCAGCATCGCATTCATCATTCAACGACCCAGAAACGACTTGCCCTGCTGCATTTCCTTTCTGGTCATCTTTCATTTGTAATTTTGAGGCTCGTGGAATACGTCGTGACGATGAAGTTGATGGCATGCTTGAGGATGGCTGATGGTTAAAAGCACTACGATTGGTGCAACTTGGTGCATGTCGGCGATAGTTAAACGAGTGATAGAGCGGTGCTGCCGATGGCAAATGGCAGGATACCAAATCCGTCTCGATTGGGTCCAAATATGAGAAACTTGACGAATTAGATATGTAAGATGGCTGGGATCGCGGTGAGTTGTTTCTCATATCTGCAGATCGAGTTGAAGAATGTGGCTCATAAGGTGGCAGTGTATTAAAAAACGAATCAGTCCAAATGTTGACTGCTTTATTCCAGTCATCAGTCTGTGCAGTTGCTGATGGCACTGTGGTTGTAGTCGAATTTTTTTTCTGTGAGGTAGGTGGCGGTACGCGGACATTATTGCTGGATTTCGGCCAATGAGAACCTGCCAATGGACTACCATCACGCTGCGATTCGGTGCTCTTGTTATTTACCCGTTTTACACGTCCATCTGGCGCCATTAAAGGATATAGATCATAAGATGGAAAAAGATCAGTCCATTCAACTTGTTGTTTGTTGTGTGATTGGTTCTGTAATGTTTTCATGGAATGGTTGTTGGAACGACTGTTCGATGTTCTATTTGAACTGCCAACCGTATCGGGATTCTTTGAGGTCGATGCTTTTCGTGCTAGACGCATGAAATAATTGGATAGCGCATCGTTGTTGGTAGGTTCATGTAGTTGCGGCATAGATGGTCTAGTTGCTGGTACATTTATCTGTGTACGGGATGCATCCGGGGATAAATGAATGGTTTTTAACAATCGATCGAATCGCGAGTACGCATCCTATTGATGATGAGGTGTTGTTGGGTAGCATATCGTACGGCGAACGTGGATTGATGGTTGTGGTAGGTTGTGATGGTGGTGGTGGTTTGAGGTTGTTTAAGCATTTTACAGGGAGAAGGAGTTGTATCATTCGAACGGGGACACATATAAACCAAAAACGAAAAACAATTAAAAGAGAAAAAAATAAAATAAACATAAAATCAAAACAAAAAAATGAATAGCTCACAAAAATGAACCTAAAACTAGTATACTCGTAGCTTGACTTACAAATTAAATACCATAAGCAGAAACAAATATGTAAAAGCTAAAAAAATAGCATTTTAGTGAGTTTTAGATGATGATAGGCAGGGATATATGTTAGATTCGATACAATACCAAACTAATAATATTGGTATGAAACATTTCACAACTGAAACTTAATTTAGTTTTACTTATCTATGTATTCTATAATATACATAGTATATGGTATGATGAGTAGTTCAGCATTTCCCAACTGTATTTTTCATTTGAACATAATTGCCATAGTATAAATGGCATAAATTGTGGGTGCGGTCTTCAGACGTTAATTCGAATTTTAGGGGCTGGATAATAAACTCTTTTTTCATACTTTTTTGGACAATGCCTGACGAGTTAAAGTTGCGGATGTTATGACGCCGAAAAACAAGCCTTAGATGTATTTTTTTAGGTAGTGAGAAGTGCGGTGGAAAAAAAGAATTACGTGCGCTCTTTAAATGTTTGCGCACTGTGTGCAAGGCAAGGGAAAATTAGAAAGTATAGAAAAACGAGATACCAAAGTTAGTTGGTTTTGAATGTATGGAAATTATAATGACTAGAAAATAAAAACTTCGGCAGGCTTAGGAAAATATCACAATATTTTAGAGTACGTTTGTGACAAAAAATATTGGTTTTAATGGGCACACATACCTAGATGGAAAGTGCTATTCATGGATAATGGCTGAGTGCTTAGATTTCTCTTTAAAGACATCAGATAGCATTATATTTGTGAAAAATAAAATTCTACTCGGTTGGTGGTTCCCTAATTTGTTATGATGCTGTTAATATCGGAATTTAATGAGCTTAACATACGCTGTCGTTCCCATTCTAAAGCTGAAGAACATAGATATAAGGTTGTAAACGAATATAAACAGCAGGACAGCAGGAAGTATTGGTGTTAGCTGAGAAGACTAGAAGTAGCAGAAAATAAATAAAGGGCATCAGAGACAAAACGGAGTCCTGCAGCACACTAGCATTTATTTTGTGAATATCACACTTAAAACTTTTCAAAACAATTTGAACTGAACGTCCCGGAAGGTTATTTCTAATCCATTAGAGAAGAGAGTCGTCGATTCCAAATACACGCACATTCGACAAATGAACCTTATATCAAGCTTTGTTAAATCAAGTGCATCCATCTAATTTTCGCCAATTTAGAGTAGAATTTGGTTCGAATTTACGGGGAAACATAGCCCTAAACTGCCAGTGAACCTGTTCCTGCGTAAACCATACTGGAGCGAAACAACCACTTTGTTTTCAAACATCTTTTTCTCTCTCTATCCAATTTTCCGAAAAACTTAACACGTGCTCCGGTATTTTAGGAGTAGTAATACTCTTAGCGTTTCCACGAGCTTGGAAAGAAGAGACGCAAGTGCAATGGATCTGTAGCAGGAGATTAGCCTTTTATGGGAATGCGATGAACAGCTGATGTTATCAAAAAGATTTCTAAAGACTAGGATTAATGAAAAAGATTACGAAGTTGTTCTACTTTTGTGGAAGAACACCTCTTTAGAAGAAGGGGAAATACACCAACTGGACCAGCGAATTTATGTATGTTAAGATCTTCAAGTATTCTTTCTTCTATACGAATGGGAAAGTGAATTAGTCCCATTGAAGCTTTCATGTGATCTAGTCTAAAAAAAGGTATGACACAATGTGGAAGCATTAAACAGCCGGAGAGCCCAACAAGCACATTTTCCTTCTTGAAAAAGCTAGCAGCTGGTATACCAATGTAAATTCAATTTGGTTGATAGCATATCTTTAATATAAAAAACGACCTGAATAGCCATTAATGGGCTCTTAGCGACTTGTACGTTAGGGAAGAGTGGTGGAGAAAAAAAAAAGGTGATACAGCTTCCAAGGCGATTAAGAATGAAAGACAGAGGAGAGATTGAAGAGGTAGTCAGTAGTTTGATTGGTTTGTAAAATCGATACTTATACTCAGTATCCAACGAAGTAGTAAGAAAGTTTGCCGATCAAGTATTGTGGCAACATCGCGTTATTAGCTACAGTGGTACCTTTTCTAGTTCCGCCAGATATGAAAAGAAATACTGTCCTAACTGACGCGTGACTGTTTATTTCTTGAAAAGTAACAGATGAAGTGTGTGGTATGTTCCTCAACGTCTGGACCCTTGCAAGGGGTTCGAATGAAATGAAATGAATGTCAGGTTGTACATTTCTGATTTCACCCACAAGATTTCAAAATGAATGTTATCGCATGCATTTAAAAAGAAAAACAAAAATTTGTCGATCTCTATGTAGGCGGTATGAGAGAATGAAGATAAACATCAACTTTATGGTTGCAAGTCCGCATGTGCAGATAAACAGTTATGGAGTAAACATGTATGGATATAACTTTGTTGGGAAAATACTCAAGCGTCAGATGATGAACATCATGAACCGAGAACACGACACGAAACAAAAATCGATAACAATTTGAAAGTGTCCGAACATTATTCATTTCACGAGCTACTCAAAAAATAGAAACCAGCGAAAATTAAAGTATATATAGCAACCAGAGGACGGAAAGGGACCACCTAGAAGTTTTTTTTTTTTTTTTTTTTTTTTTTTTAACTACAAGAGATACACGACACCTTCTATTTAAATTAAATCTTGTTCCCAATTGAAAGGGTAATACATTTTCAGCATCTGTTATATGAGCATGAAGTGTAGAGAGCAGGATACGAGAAAAACCAAGATCCAAAATGACAAGCCAAGAAGAGGTGCAATTGAGAGCTTTGAAGTTGGAGTTGATAGAATGCATGCATCGGATAATCAATCAATTGAAATATCAGACCTACATACATACATATATGTTTCATCTACAAGAAAGGCAAACCTTTGCTTGGCAAAAACTATGTAAAATCTAAGATCCTTTCGTGTCACATTAATCGGAAAATACCAGAGTTGTTAACGTTTCGACTTTTGACTAAATATTCACACTGAAAAGACGAATGAATTTCAAATTGATACACTTCATCGAATTTAAGTTTTACAAGGCGGTGGTTAATTCCATAATCCAGCGTAAACAATTAAGGCCGTGTTAAGCTGGAAAATATTCGATGATTTGGAAATTTCTACTCAAAACTATATAATGCATGCACTAACGTGTCGTTGTAACATTCAGACACCAAATACTGTTCACAGTAAATGTTATGTACATGTTAGAAGATACTAATTCTGCTAATCAATCAATTAATGTCGATAAAGCAAATAAATGCACATGCTTTACCTAAGCAGTTGAGTGCTTACAACAAAGCAGTTGTTCTGAATATACACATAAAGGCATGGTTAGTCAAGATAGTGCACAAATCCTCCCAGTCAATAGCTTTTATAAGGGCCAACCTACGATAGATCTATAATAAATGGTAAATTCATAAATTTAAAGAGACGTGAAGCAAGCATGTATCCTTTCATCGCTAATGTTTTGGTGGTTTATAATCGATGTTGTTTGCGGTGAAGTGAAAACAGAAGCAAGTAACATCGTACTGAAGATGTCATTGAACAAGACAAGACAAAAAAAAAAAAAAAAAAAAAATCTTAACTGCTAAATTGTCACCTTAACCTTATCTCATTTATCCCACAAACCAAGCTCTAGGTTTGGAAATATGTACCGCTCCTCTGAACTTGCACACCTATAATATTCTGTGTTTGGCTGATTGAAAATCTTATTCTGCTTATGAATTCTGAATTACGTAAATGTATACAAGATACTGTGATGGAATACACAGTGCATAAGAGTAGCTCCAAAGTACTTTTTAATAAATCCAGTATAAACATAACGTGCAAGTTTGATGTCCTTCGAAAGTCCTTGCTTTTAAAGTAGCCATTTGCGCCTGCTCATCGAAGTAGGTGCGAAAAATAATGAAGACCACATGAAATACTACAATCCTTTAATTATTAATAAAATTAGTCTTTTTCCTGTTCACTCATGGTTATGGCACAGAAAAACAATTTCGCTAAAACCTTAAATAGGTAACGGCCTACAGAAATTATCTCCTAACGGTTGGTTTTCCTTGATGAGAGCAAGTGTTCTGTGCTTTGTGTCAAAGATTAGTTGGCTTTTGTATTCACGAAATATCTCAGTCTCACACTCACTGATATGTAAATACACTTTCCATAGTGTATGCAAACAGTCAGATTCTTCCAAACACCAGCGAACTGTCGAAATGCCTCAGGGAATTACATGACAGAAGACCAACCCAATTAACATTGTTAAAAAATTGAGCGCTAACAAAGTTTACATTAGAAGAATCGTAACGATAGCGTTTCACTAAAGACAAGCATATTTGAGTGAGTCCATGCATTCTAAGCTGCACAAAGAGATGAAATATCTCTTGTCCCAACTATCAATCCGGCTTGGATATCCACTTTTGTTTGATTAGAAATATTTTACATTAAACAAATACACCGCAAGTTTGGAAATAAAATAATTTTCATTTATTATATCTTAAAACGTTGCCCCTACACTTAACAGTTTCCCTACTTAGAATGCTTTCGTTTTCTGCTTTTATCGGTGGTTTTCGATCTGAATATTTCCTCATCGGGTTCTTCTCCAACTTCTTCCCTGTAGTACTCGTCATCTCTATCCGGTTCAACGTCATCCTTCTCATTCGGCACATAACCCTTATTCTTAGAATGATCTTTTTTCTTTTTATTCTTTTCTTGATTTGCCTTCTGCACTTTCTTGTTGTACTCCTTCTGTTTTTTCTTTTTTTCCACTCTCACCCGGTCGGCTTCAATTTCATGGTCTGTCTTTGAAATTGTAGAATGGTACAGAACCTCTCCAGTGAGCAATCCTTCTTCGATTTTGATCAATTCCAAAGTCAATCTTGGTCCAATCTCATGCAACTTCACCGATGACTTATTGTTCTCACAGTTAATTTTTGGATTTACATCTTTGACGGTTGTTGTTTCGTCGTCTTCCTCTATTTCAGAGTCAGAAGCACCAGCTCCTTGTAAGAAGTAATCGGAAATGTCCTGACACTTGGATAAATTCGGAATATTTCCAGCCACCAACTTTTTCACACCTCTATGCAACCCCACGGGCACAATTTGAATGCTATAGTGTCTCATATCCACCAATTTGGTTTGTGAATTATATGAATACAAAACACATCGCCGGATATTGTTAAGGTTCACCTGTGCCAAATTGATTGCAGGAAACATGCTCTGAAAAGTGTTTGCCATCAGTTTCAGGTGTTTGCCAGACTCACCGGTGAAATTGTTCAAAATCACGAGCGGAGAATGTTGGAACATTTCCTCGTTAATGTACTGCTTCTTCGACATGGCCAAGACGTCTCGAGCTAAAGTGAATTCGTGCACTTTGAAAGTGAGTGTTGGCCCCCTGGGCATGCGAATCACTTTCAACGATAGCTGCGTTGCTCGTTTGTTGAAGACACCCATGTAGCTAACATGAAAGACACCACTTAGACTCACAAAATCCTTGATGCGGTTTATTTTCTTTTCTCTTAGATTTGAAGCGGTGAAGGGCTCCATCAGACGCCGAAAGTCTAGAGTTAAATCTTGAATGTATGGACATGATAGGCCGCGGTGGATTATAAATGAATGTGGCGCCTCTGCAAGTTCGCGCGGTTCTTTGTCTTCAACTAATTTCACTTTTTTCGGTTTGGATTTTCTTACTTTTGGCATTATTTTTCAAATACTGCAGATTTGCACTGCACGAGTGTCGGAATAGAAACCTCGTGTCAACGTTTGACATTTCTTAGTAAGAAAAAGATGGCGCGAAAACAATGCAAATAACAGAAAGAGATAAACTGTTACGAGTTTGATTACGAGTAAGCAAAAGTGTGCGCAGGCTTGTTTTTTTCTATGATTGTGAATTTGTTTTGATCTGCGGTTCTTGAATGTGTTCACAATGAATTGGTAAATATGAAAAACGTTTTAATATATAGTTTGGTGGAAAATTAAAGTTCAAACAATGACTTAATAAATTTAAGAATGTTAAAACATGGGGAACTACATGATAAAATTGGTATTTAAATATCTAACATGCTCAGAATAATATCAAAGTATACTGGCTACGATAGGCGTACGTTTAAGTGAAATCATTTGTTAAAACAGTTGGGGGTAAAAATTGTATTGGATAACTAAAGCTTTTTAACTGATGGGACTTTACTACTTAAATATGGTATACCTGACAGGTGAGCCTGTTGAGGTAAATCAAAACGAGTTTGGCATCTTGTTTTAATATAACAGCACATTTTGATGCGATTTAAACTTTTAAATGGAAGATTAAGCAATAAAATGTTTTTCGACAGCAAAAAACCTAGTCACAACGTGTCGATGATGCTCTTGGAAAGTACGAGTATACATGGAGTGAACAGTGGCAAAAATCATATAAATTTGAACAATAGAAGATCGGAAGAGGTCTGTATGGCTTGACGAGAGAAAACTTAATCGCTACCAGCTTGATAAAAAAAGTTTACCTCTGGCACTAAACTGATGAAAGATTTATTAGGTACAAAATCAATGAGACTAAGAAACATGGTGGAGGTATATTTGGGATTGTTTTCTTGGTGGCATGTTGGACCAATATTGAAAATTTACGGTATAATGAAGACATACGATTTTGTTGAATATTTGAACATTGAAGAGATTGTCTTTTAGCAGAACGTTGCAAAAATTCTCAAAAACTAGCTTGGTAACCAACGTTTTTCAACCTGAACAAAGCATGGGGAACCAGCACATACCACATCGATAGCTGAATTATATCAAATTAATTTATGTGGAAATTTGATGGGATTATAAAGATGTCTTGTATTTTTATTTGGTTCCAGGGAACTAAACAATGAATTCAGATGTTTATTGACGAAACTGTACGAAGTATTTTGGCAAAAATTAAAAAAAGATGATTTCTTGTACTTATCAAACATTATTTTTGCAAAAAAAAAAAAAAAAAAAAACCATCACCAAACCAAGGATAAGCTATGAAGAATGAACCGTAAATTTCAATGGTAAAGAAGTGGTTTACCGAATCCCGTTGTTGTCGCACAAGCTCAAGTGACGGCGAACGTTATGGACGGCAACTTAAGGTCTCTAGTAATCTTTGCTGATGGGAGGTTGAAAGTGCGCGAGATTGTAAAAGCCATGTCCATATTATATTGCTCAGTTGTTAGATGGCATGTTTGCCCACAATCGACCACAAATGCAATCGTTTGGCAAGTTTTTGTGCCGTTTCAGAACCGTGGACAAATAATGTATACACCACAACGCATCAGAGAACGGAAAGCAGTCGAAATCTTATTATCTTCAAAAATAAATCTTGATTTTCATGGATCCCGCAAGGCATCAAGATCAAGATCAGAACAAGATTATTTTTAACAGTTATCCTCCTAATTACTTTGTTTTTTTTTTAACGAAATCGTTTCTCATCTAAGCAGATCAACACTGCAGCCAAAATTACAAAATTCTGTGTTTTACTGTCTTATGGCGTTTTCGTTTGGGCTTTTCTCCGTGCTCCGGAGAAAAAAAGTAACGTAAAACCATTTTCCCTCATTTTTTTAAGAAACGAAATTTTGCTTCTCATTTTCATTTGAGAATCAAAAATTTCTCTCTTGGATTTTATGTCAAAATATAAAAACGTCAAATAGTATTGTGTCAAACTAGATTACTGTTATCGTGCAATTGGCTGTGCTTTTGGGCAATTTATTATCCTTAAGTGTTCAAATTGATTCAATATATTTGAAAAATAAAAGAAGATGGAAGCACAATTAATAAATATTTTACTATTCTCACCGAAGATAATAATAATAATAATAAATCCGATGAAGTTTTGAGTTACATTGGAAATAAAATCGAAGAATACAAAAAAAGACTTATGACTGCCCAAATGAAAACGCCATTTAATGCAAACACTCCATTACGTCGAAAAATAACCCATCAAGAAAATTCATCAACATGAACATTTCGAAGACATTCCGCAAGTAGATGTCGCTTCACCAATTGCTGACTTTCTCTTTGTTTATAGTTTTAAAACAGAAAACAAGTTATATCATCCCTAACAAACCACAAGCCAGATAGAGAAGGCAGCATTTTTCAATTGTTATTGTGGAATGGCGTTGCTCTCACTCGTTTTTATTTATCGCTCTCGCTAACAATGAATAAAAATAATTTGTAGACATCACAACAGCAGCATTAACAAAATTTCCTTCAACCTTTAATTATATTAAGAGCTCTGCTCCAAACTCAAACTAAATGCTATCCCGGTTCGCATTTTTCAATTCAATCAAACAAAAAATCACCATCTCGGTTAGACGACGCCTACGCAACACCACTGACGCTAGCACTGGGACAGGCACGGACACGGGCACATCAACAGTGCGCATAACAGAAGTTACGAGTAACAAGGTTCAACTATAAAAAATAAAAATTTTGTTATAGATAATTTATTCATAAAGCATTTCGTGAATGGGTACTCTCGCCCTTTCTCCCTTGCTATCACTAACGCGCTATCGCTTTACTTACGTGCAACGTTGAGTAGTTGACACAGTTTTTGTGATTTCATTTAGGCAATCGAACCAAAATCGCGTCGTTCCGCAGCAAGTGTTGGCGATATCGTTCGGATTGCTGCTCTGATTGGACTTCCCGTTGTGTACACTAAAGCAGCGGCTTCATCTCCTCCTGCAATTCCTCTGTCTATTTCATCACTTTCACACAAGAAAATGTCTGAAGAATCTAATCTGCAAAGTGTCCTTCAGAACGCTGACCAATTATTCGACCAGAATCACTTTCAGGAAGTTGTGGATTTGCTCAACAAGTACGAGGTAAACTACATGCATAGATGTTTGGTTGCTGGCAAACGCCTTGGAAGTTATCCTTGGCCTGCTTATTGATTTTTCTTTTCTCCTTTGCGTGAAAAAAACAATAAAAGAATCAAGCATTGTCCGACATCCAATGGAGGAAAGCTAGAGCTCTATATTCGATGTCCAAAGAAACTAAAGACAAGCATGAAAAGGAGAAACAAGTAAAGCAGTCGTTTGAATGGATAAAAGAAGCTCTCGCCACCGATGCGACAAATTTCGCAATTCACAAGTGGATGGCGATTATATTGGATGCTACGTCGGAGCAGGAAGGTATCAAGGCGAGGATATTGCAATTGGATAGCATTAAGTTCCACATGGATGAGGCAGCGCGTCTAAATCCAGAGGATCCAACTACGTGGTATATGATGGGCGCTTATGAATACGGCTTGGCAGAACTTTCCTGGATTCAGCGAAAATTAGTTGCTACTATATTTGCCTCGCCACCCACTGGTTCCTTTGAGAGGGCTCTTAAACACTTTGAAAAGGCAGAATCTCTTAAGGAAGGATTCTACTCGACTAACTGGCTTATGCTGGCCAAGTGCCATATCGCATTAAAACAATTCGACAAGGCAAGATGTTTTCTAGAAAAGACTGCTAACTGTGCGGTGCTGTAAGTTTAGACTTCAAAGATGAATCGCATATCAAAAATTCTAATGAATCAATTTTCTTTGTTTAGGAATGAAGATGACAAAAAATCCAAAGAAGAAGCTGTGACGCTACTTAGAAAATTGTAGATTCAATTGATTATCCAAGAAAACAAAAGCAACAAATACTGTGTAAATGCAAGTGAATCACTGACGTCGTGTTGATTCATTAGAAAAGCTCTTCCAGAGCTCTTATGCTTACATTTTTTTTTATATATGTTTTGTGTATGTACTCTCGTAAATTATATGGTAGTTAATGTTCGATTAATGATTAGGTGTATAATAATGAAGATTATAAAGGAGCAACTACATTACAAGTGGAATTTTGTTTTTTTTTTTTTTTTTGTATTGTTTACCCTGTACTGGCGTTAATAGGGTCATTTTGATTACATATATACTTATCTAAATTTCTAATCGAGATTTTGAGCAATTGATAGATGGCACTGATGTGATTATAACTTGTTGATATAGTAGGAGTGTCCGACACAACTGGCTAAATCGGTTTGCGTGATATGGAAACATCTGTTTTTATGTCTGCTGTAATTATGAGGCTATTTTTATGCTATGAGATTAAAGGCATTAAATAATGTTTTTTACAATACAAGTGATACTTTTCTTTAGCGACAGTTAAAAACCATTTGAATGGTGAGAATTGAATGCCTTTTCAATGACAAAACTTTTTACTATTACGAAAAATTAAATTGTTGGCGATCAAAGCAAATTTAAAATATCAACATTCTTAAAGTATCTGAACACTGTCAGATGAAAAGCCGACATACTCTCTGTTTAAGACACTGTCTTGGATCCGTGTCGTATCAACCACGTATCAGACCATGCGTTCTATTTTCCTTGCAATCTTCGACCTGAGGACTGTAATTCGAAGATCCTTTGGATGGTTATTGTCCATTCGCTCGGTGTAGCCGACGTGTTTTGGCTTTCTAGACTACATTCATATACATCTGTATTTTGTTACTGTTCATAGAATTTGCCGAAGAATTCGATGAAGGACTTTTTCCACGAAACTATTCTCTATCTGCTATGCTTTTCTGCTTAGGTTTATGTTCCAGCTCCATATAGCAGAACTGGGAGGATCGCTATTTAGTACATTTTATAGCATTCATTTCGTTCTCAGAGTTTTTGAGCCCAAAGTAACAACGGTTTTCTAGGTTAAATAATCACCAAATATCCACTAGGGTGTCATTCCTGGAGTTCAGTCAACAATGACGTTTTGTCCTAAGCAGTGGACAGGTGCTTCTTTGTTTGCTGGCAATATGTACATGATTTTGTTTTCATTTACTTCAAGACCAACAGGCGAAACGACTTGGCCGTTAAAGCTCTATAACGGCGCCCTGGGATCAATCTATGATGTCGATGTTTTCTGTGTATCCCAGCAACTGGACACAGTTGAAGATACTCGCTATCTGTTTTAGCACCAAATTGAAGAAATTACATAACAATTCATCCTTGCCGAAATCCGGTATATGTTTATGTATATGTTTCCAGCTTCACACGCCACAGCTGGATTTAATGGGATTCCGAATACCGACATTGCCTTGTAAAGCTCAAGACGGTGAATGCTATATGTGGCTTTAATGTCGACGAAGAGATGGTGAGTCTCGATCTGAAATTCGTTAGCCTTTTCAGGTTACGAATATTTTAAAAATTTTCTTAATCGTCGATCTGCTGGGCGCTAAGCCACACTGGTACGTGCAGATTCTTATATTGCAGAAGAGCTTAAGACGTTCACACAATATGTTCGATATTTGTTGATAGTTCTTTAAAGACATTCGCCTTTCTTAAAGATGGAGAATATAGAGAAATTTCAATTTCTGGGCGGTTTGCAGCTTTAGCTCGTTAGATAGTCGAGTTCTGAATTTGACTATAACAACGAGTCAACGTTTGCAGCAGCAGAAGAACAAAAAAAGCCAGAAGAATGTAGAAGAAAAAGTTCAAAATAACTTTCACAGCTGTTCAAAGGTATCGAAGAGAAAACAAGGAAGCACATAGTCGTAAGATTTTACGAAAAAAATTAAGAGTTAAATCGGCTCTTTGAAACAGGAAGGGTCATACGAGTATTGTTACCGACAAGCAAGATTATTTTCAGCAGCTGCTTGATGAATGTGGAGAAAAAACTATTTCTATCGATTAAGTAGTTTTTCCACAAAACATAGAGGAAATCAGTTTAATAGTTGAGGCTTGTTTCCAGAATGTCATTGAAGCATATACGACGATTGAAGAAGAACGAGACATACGAGAAAAACATAAATTACAAATCATGTAGCATGCGAAACCAGCTATTATTTATATAGTATAGACCCCACAAATGCCAGCCCGTTGGAGATTTAAGGAAGAATAACCTAAGTAAAAAAAAAAATGATCTGACCAATCTTGCTTCATGGAGCTCAATGCTGGAAAATGAATAAAACAGATGAGGAGATGCTGAGAAGCTACGAAGTAAAAAATATTACGCCTAATATTCATATTTGGTTATAAGAATATGGCGTACTCAGAAAAATTTAATCTGGAAAACAAAAAGCTTCTGACCGCACTGGAGCGAATCGATGAAAATTCTCTACCTTAAAGCGTTTTTGTATCCCAGTCACAGAGATAAAAAGGCCAGGGCAAACCTTTGCTTTGATCAAGTAATGTGAGACCTTGGTAAACCTGAAGCAACATTTACAGAACAGTGAAAGCGAAAAGGTGGCGTTAGCCTAGGCTATGACTCTTCAAGGGTCACCAGCCTAAAAAGTAATTAAGATAATATGAAATCTAGGAAGAGTAAGGTGTTTATCAATTTGACTTAATAAAGAATCAGAATAAGCCAATTGCAATCTTAATTCTATCGTTATTATACCCGTAGCTTGCACTAAGTAAATATGTGGTACGGAGTGGTATGGATATATGTTAGGACATAGAATATGCATAAACTTAACGACGTACTTGCATGTAATTCGTAAATTCTCAAAATAAAACATTGGCCAATGTTTTATTAAAAATCAACACAATCCGATCTTATTCTAAGTTCATGATACTTCAAAGTTGAAAGTTCTCTGTTTAATTTTTGAGTGCAATTGCGACACTCATAATCGGAGAACGATCGTTTGGAAATCGAGATACACAAAGTCAAATTACCTAAATAGATTAACATGTGCTTGCTAAGGTACGAATGCACTTTAACTCGACGCTTGTTATGATTCTCATTGTTATCAGTTGAATAAAATAAATGATCAAAGTGCACCCTCGTGAGAGATTTAAGTTTTACTGATCGTTCCCGCCTTGTAATATTTGCCGAGTTAGTAATTGGCTGTCTCAAACATAAAATAATAAGAAGAAAACAAAATATTCTGCACCAATTGATAAGCTTTTGGTAAGTTAATAAAAACCGACATAAACGTGTATTCGGACACTAAAGGCAACGGCTGAACTCATTGCGATTTCAGAAAGGTGGAACGTAGCGTCGGGCAGTAGCCAATGCGACGTGAGAAGCAATAGTTTCCTTAATTTTATACTGTGGTCTGATCAATAACATTGGCTCACGTACGATACTTGTTACGAAAAGAAGACTGCAAGAGATTACATGTCGGAAAGTACGAAAAAGACTGGACACGTTTAAATAACAAAGTTGGAAAATTTCCCAAAAGTTCGTTTAAACTCAAAACGAAAAAGCTATATGAAGCTGTACAGAACAGCTTGTTCAGAAATTGGGACATTCCATCAACAGTTGAATACCGCTTCCATGAATAATTGATAAAAAATAAGGAATGAAACGTTACAAGTCTAGTGAATTCAAAGAAAAACCGAGCTTAACACACATTCTCAAATAATGGTAAACTCAGTAGACGTTAACAAAAATACACAACGGTACTATATTTTTGAGACACCATATTTCAAAACACTTTGTGAAATGACTGTAAATAATACAAATAGAAGATAAGATTGATGAATAAATACTAATTTGGAGAGAAATTAAAACGATTCCATTTTTATGTTATTAATACTTTTGTCAATTTGCTTTTGCGTTTTGGGACGCACTTTATAGTGTTCACCTTGTTCTCCGACTGAACAAACAGAACTATCTTATAAAGTGGAAGGTCGCGAGTAAATCCATAAACAGATAAAAATTATAAATAAAATCCATCAAGATATGATTACGACAAAAACATTATTATCCCTAGCAACACTAAGCAGTAAACGCATCAAGAAACATTTTCCACAGAGTTGTGGCACACCGCTACATTTAATTAGAAAAGTCTCAAAGTTACCTAACAAAAAGCTGCAATAACATATGTGCGGGTACTCATGCACATTAAGCGCAATCAATTTTTAGTGTCAGTCAAGAACTATGTACATCAATTTCTCAGCGTTAGTTCTAGACTCACTTATTTTACTTCATCAGTCACTGAGTTCTAAAGATACTATTAAAATGACAGATTAACTGACAATTTGCCGATTTATATACATAGAGAATTATCAATTGAAAAATGTTCTGTTCACGCAAAACCAAATCTGTGCATTTACTTGGCCTTGCACCCTTTTCATTCATTTTCTTATAACCCCTTGGAAAAGGTGCATTGAACTCGTATGTCATAGGTTTTTGCCTAGCCTAAGGATGCTTGCTTTTGGTGTCACGAGCAGTCATTCATCAAAAAAAAAAAAAAAAAGTGACTACTATATCTTAATTTTGGCACTTTATTTCTGTCCAAGAAAGCATACTCGTAGTAAGATAAAATGCCGAGTATTAATGCACTTGCTTTTATACAATGCCTTACAGCACCGCTGATTGCTGCTGAATGTCTTGCACGAGTACACTAAAAATAGATCATTTACTATAAGTGCGCGGGCGGTAAAGCTAGATTATATTTTATGAATTAATAATGCATATTTATATTGGAGCAATGTTGGCATAATTCTTTCAAATGTGCACATTTCCTAAGACAATCATGCTTATAGTCTTGACAAACTAAAAAGATATAGATACTCGCGATATGCTTGTAGGGAATTGAAGAAGTACTAACTTAACACAGGGCCGCTTGAGTCATAAGATATATAAATAAAGAGTAAATGCTTTTCATCGTGGGTAAAACACACAAGCTTTTTGCGTAATTGCTCTAACTTCCACAAAGTGGTTGCGTAATAACTATAGGGTTATCCATTTTCAGCTTTGATACATATCAGTCTTTTGGCTCCTCTGAATTTCTTGAAGCACTTGACTATTCTTTTGTACAAAATCTGGCTCTACCTCGGCTATAATTCAACGAATACTGCCTTTCAAATTCTCTACTATCGCGATCTATAAGTCCAATAAACTTAAAAAGCAGGATCTTTTTTTCAGATTGATGTTGCAAACAAAAAATCACCATTTCCGTACTAAAAAAAAACCATCAAAATCAAATCAAATCAAAAGAATCAACTGATTATTACCCCTTCATACAGCAATTCGGTCCATAAACATGCTGAGAGAAGTGAAAAGGTTAGAAAAATCAACAACAAACTCATTAAGACTTATTAACTGGGTAGCGAAATATTACTATACCTATAATAAGCGCCCGGTTTCTCAACCTCAATCTTTTCAAAGAAACATGGTAGTCACCTTATGTTTGATCGACGTAAGTACGATCAAGTACGCGTGATATAGATATCCGAAACTTCCATGCGGCAAACATCAACATCATGCTGCAAACCGTCAGAAACCATTCGTCTCAAACGGGCAAAATGATGTAAAGATATCTAAACATAAGTACAGGAAAGTTAATGGACTGAAGGGGTTTTCTTACGACCTATCATATTTAAGGCAGCAGAAGACGACTTGGTGCACTGATTTTTAAGTTTTGATTGGAGTGTGTCTAAGTATGGAACTCCAGCATCGTTAGTTCGATCTACAAGAAAGAACACCGTCTACACTATGACAACTATAGAGGCATCAGTCTTCCTAATCTCGGATACAAAATTTTGCCTCCCGCATTATGTGGAGGCCTGAAACCATTTGTAAACCATCTGATTGGGCCCCATCAGTGCGACTTAAGGCCGAGTAAGTCCATAATTGACTAAATATTCATACACAGATATCTAAGAAATCCAGATGGATATTCATCATCTCTTTATTGCTTTAAAGGTAGCGTAGTGTTTTTAGCGGCGATTTTTATATAGAGCCATGTCTATTTCGGCATCTTTCTACACTGCTCAGATTGTGCAGAATGGCTATGGGGAACACTTGCTGCATCTTTTAATGTCTTTATTTCAAAAAGGAATACATACATTAGCTCGTAAGAGCTGACTTCATTGCAACTAAGAGGCATTGAGAAAATGGTTGAATTCGAAGATACATCCTGCGCTGCACATGAATGCATCCTCGATCTAAAATGCAGCATGTATACAAAAGCATGCAAACTTTTTGTGAAGCTGTGTTTCAAAACCTAGTGCTTACAATTGAATGTGGGAATTTTCATCAACAATTTCGGATGCTGATTGCAGTCAAAAAAGGGCGGCATCATGTCCACACTACTATGGTGGATGTTCGACTCTCTGCTTAAAGCTCTCAATGGTTTTAAAGTCTACGCTCGTGCGTATGCGGATGATGTAGCTGGACTGTCTGTCGGATCATGCCAAGCGCAATCGGCGATTGGTTCTCCAGAAATGGGGTTGCTGGTTATAATAGGTGATTTTCTTCACGAGAAGGAGGAAACGTCATCATATGTTTTACTTAAGAAACTAGGTTTCTAAGTACTACCTTAGAAACCAGACTTTTATGCTTCAAAAACCTCCAGGCGCTGTTGTCAGTGGAAATGGGCCTTTTGCAAGACATGGGTCGACCAGAAGGGTCGAGAAGGCAACTATGGATCTACATGGCTAAGGTAAGACTATTTTTTGAATTCACTCTAAAAAATGGTTTGGTAGGTAGCTTTTCTTTGTGATTGATATTAATGTCAGTGGTATTTCAATGACATCTTCCGTTGAAAAAGAAGTGGTTTTGGACTATAGTTTCGTCAACCTCGACCCATGCCCCATATGACGCAATGACATTCGAACTCCGGGAGCTGCCGGAATACAAAGTTAACTTTTCCCGTATCAAGACCGTCTTCGGCCAGAATTTGATTAGATTTTTATTGATGACTCCAGATCCGATCCAAGCATAACTTCTCGTTATGCAAATTTGTGTCTGTCTTCTAAACGATAATTGCAATCCGGAAAGCAATAAACTAAATAGGAACAAGTGGAGAGATCAAAGCCCTTAACGCCTTGATGGACCCTTTCATCACTTCCATGTTAGTTGGAAAATTGAATTCGTAGTCTTTTTTGAATCCCGATTCATCATGGGATAGCAGTATATGAGATGGCCGATAAACTTAAAATCTCAAGAGTCTTTTTTTTCCTTTGTTCGGCCTTCCACTGGCAATTGGGTCTCTCATTACGTTGCTTGGCAGACCAAACTAATCCTTCTGGACGTCTTTAAGAAGTCAGCGGCCTTTTTATTGTCCCTTGTTTGGGTGACGGCCTGGTTATTACGCTTTTTCGAAGTGCCTTGAATGGACACTATGGCGCTGTGAGAGTTATGACGAACCTATTTTGTATATATATATACGTAAGCCGTATACGCTGGCATTAGGCTCAAATACAAGTAGCAGAGGTAGTGGGTGCTGCTAATGTTGGCCCTTTTTCACTGAAGTGATTACTCACCTTTTTTTTTTAAATTGAGAAATTTCATTAAAAGGACCACAGAAGAAATACAATGGACTAATTCTTCGTCTGAGAGCTCTGTTCCGAAAAAAAAAAGAATTTGGCAATCATAGTAACTTGAACCAAAACATCTAACTTGAGACAAAGAATCAAATTGTCTCTAAGGTTATGGGAGAGAACTAAAATGTGCCAGTTGATTAGAAAAGTGAACCAAAGTGTCAAATCTACGAAATAAACTTATAAATATCTGTAACATTCAGTAACACAAATTGGATGTACGAGTGCATGCACTAAACAAGCTTACAAGACAAACCAAACTTTGTGAATGCAGTTAAATCTAGGTGGAAGAACCTGCAACTTTTACAATTGAAAAATAACCACAACTCCTGTAAGATGCGTCCCAAAATGATAGAGTCACCTTCCAAATTATTTGAGATAGTAATGCGGCGCAAGTATTGAGAAAAATAACAACGCAGTTGTTCGCAATATCTTTTAAATCAGCAATATTCACAGAAAATTCGGGTGGTTTGCTATCTTTGTAGTTACTTAACAGGTCGGTTGAAAAGTTCGTAGGCTTAACATACATAGTAAAACATTTTTTTTTTGGTATAATTCGATGTTATTATTCAACATATTTGCCTTCAAGGGCAATACAACGATTATAGCAGTAATGTATTGGGTATGTAATTTAACTCGTGCGGTTTTTTTTTCAAAATTTGAACGTTTATTTAATAAAAACATGTACAATAGTATTATTCAAAGTATTGCCCAACTGAAGCTATGACTTTTTCTCATCTTTCTGGCAATTTGCGGATCCCATCCCAAAAGAACTGCGCCGGCTTGGCAGCCAAGAATGAATCAAGCCAATTTTTGATATTCTGCTCTGATATGAACCGTATTTCAGTGAGGGTGTTCTGCATCGACCGGAACAAATGGTAGTCGGAAGGGGCAAGGTCTGGGCTATAAGGAGGGTGGGGTAAGACTTCCCATCCAACTGTTTTCCAAATAGTTCTTAAACGGAATAGCAACGTGGGGCCGAGCGTTGTCATGATGGAAAATTATTGTCCAGTGTCTGGTCGCATATTCCGCGAGTTTTTCGGCTACTGCTCTTTTCAAACGGATTAATTGTGTTCGGTAGCGTTGTCCATTGATGGTTTCAACCCGGTAATAGTAGCTTATAATACAGCACACCCATCTGATCCCACCAAATACAGAGCATTACCTTCGCGCCATGGATATTAGGCTTTGCCGTTGATTTGGCTGGTTGGCCAGGTGCAAAAATGACTTCCTTTTGTGGCGTTCCAGCAGCATTTCGGACATGCAAAACCACCTTTCGACGTCTCTCGACTTGAGTTTATGTGGAACCCAATTTCCTTGCTTTTAAACGTTTTGAAATGGTTGCTTGAGTGACACCCAAAAATTCTGCGAGCTCTTCTTGTGTTTGGCAACAATCTTCATAGAGTAATGCTTGCAGTTCTTCATCTTCAAACTTTTTTGGCTGCCCAGGATGTTCATCGTCTTCCAAGCCAAAATCACCACTTTTAAAGCGTGCAAACCACTTTTGACACGTTCGCTCAGCTAGCGCATGTTCACCATAAACTTCCACCAAAATACGATGACTTTCGGCAGCAGATTTCTTCATGAAGAACAATTCCCCGCAAAAACACTTTTTCAGGCACAAAGTTCGACATATTTGAGTGAAAAAAAAATATTGTTGTTTACGCTTCAAATGAATGACATATACTGAAATGACGTACAATGACTGTAGCTTTTCAATGTATGTTAAAATGGAATAATAACAATGGAATAATACAAGTTACGCCATCTCTTAGCAAACCGCACGAAAGTTATAGACCCAATAATCTTTCGATACCATTTTTATAGTATGATTTCTCTTAAGCCTCAAAATAAGCCTTGGATTCAGCGATTACTTCTTCATTAGTGTTGAATTCTTTCCCAGTGAGTATTCTTTTGAGGTCGGCAAAGAGGAAAAAGTTACTGGGAGCCAGATCTGGAGAATACGGGGGATGGGGAAACAATTCAATGATTTGCGACACGGTGCATTATCTTGATGAAACAGCACTTTTTTATTTTTTATATTGAGCTGTTTTTTTTCTTACCCAACATGCTCTTCTGACTCACTTTACGGTTATTTATAATTATTTTTTCGGGCGTCCACTGCGTGCATCGTCTTCGGTGCTCAATTCGCTCCGTTTAAATTTGGCAAACCACTTCTCAACGGTTGATTTTCCTGGTGCAAAGTTCGAATTATGTTTATCAAGCCAAGCTTTGGTTTATATATATATATATATATATATATATTTCACGAATTTCGTGTTTTGTCTTTTTTATAAAGATAAAATTTGACTTGTTTTGCAATGTTGGTACAATTTGACATTAAATAGCGAAGTTCTACTCGATCATTACCGTTCATTGACGGAATTTGAATAAGAACAAATAAACGAAATATTGAAGAGTGGTAAATCGACTCGAGAAATTGTAAGACATCTAAATCGTTCTATCATTTTATGGAAAATTTAGAGAAATTAGGCACACTATACGGGACAAAGAAGTCATTAGGCCGTTCACCTGGACTGAATAATCATCAAAAACGGAGATAACCAATTAAGCCAACTGCATTTGTAATGTAGCAACACTTCGCGATATAGAGTCTACCAGTCTACCGTACACAGAGGCAACCACCTCTTGGTCTACGACATAAAACGTGCACATTATGGTGGACTCAAAATCATATGACCTACAATGAGAAATGGTGAAATGTTGTTTGGAGTTTTATATCGCTGGTTCAATTTGGATGGTCCTGACTGATTGGTGCACTATTGGCAATATACTAGAAAGGAGGAACTTTTGTTCCCAAAACGTCAACATGGTGGAGTTTGTATAAGGGTGCTCTTCTAATATGACACTTCTTATTTTAACAGTTGTTCCTAACAAAATGAATGCCGAAAAATACCAAGAAATAATGGAGAACACGCCTGTACCAATCCTGGAAGACCTGGATCAAAACTTTTTGTGGCTTTTAACTAGAGGATTTAAACTTTATTGAAAATTTTTGGGACATTCCATCAACAGTTGAATACCGCTGTCATAAATAATTGATAAGAAATAAGGAATGAAACGTTACAAGTCTAGTGAATTCCGAGCTTAACACACATTCTCAAATAATGGTAAACTCAGTAGACGTTAACAAAAATACACAACGGTACTATATTTTTGAGACACCATATTTCAAAACACTTTGTGAAATGACTGTAAATAATACAAATAGAAGATAAGATTGATGAATAAATACTAATTTGGAGAGAAAAAAATAAAACGATTCCATTTTTATGTTATTAATACTTTTGTCAATTTGCTTTTGCGTTGGCTTTTGCTTTTGCGTTTTGGGACGCACTTTATAGTGTTCACCTTGTTCTCCGACTGAACAAACAGAACTATCTTATAAAGTGGAAGGTCGCGAGTAAGTCCATAAACAGATAAAAATTATAAATAAAATCCATCAAGATATGATTACGACAAAAACATTATTATCCCTAGCAACACTAAGCAGTAAACGCATCAAGAAACATTTTCCACAGAGTTGTAGCACACCGCTACATTTAATTACGAGTCTCAAAGTTACCTAACAAAAAGCTGCAATAACAATTTTTAGTATCAGTCAAGAACTGTGTACATCAATTTCTCAGCGTTAGTTCTAGATTCACATATTTTACTTCGTCAGTCACTGAGTTTTAAAGATACTTGATTTAGCTTCTATTAAAATGACAGATTAACTGACAATTTGCCGATTTATATACATAAAGAATTGTCAATTGAAAAATGTTCTGTTCACGCAAAGCAAATCTGTGCATATACTTGGCGGTGCACTCTTTTCATTCGTTTTCTTATAACCCCTTGGAAAAGGTGCAATGAACTCGGATGTCATAGGTTTTTGCCTAGCCTAATGATGCTTGCTTTTGGTGTCACTAGCAGTCATTCATCCAAAAAAAAAAAAAAAAAAAAAAGCCGTGACTGATGAAATAACTAAACTGCATACCATATTTACATTGGGGCAATGTTGGCATAGTTCTTTCAAATGTGCACATTTTCTAAGACAATCATGCTTATAGTCTTGACAAACTAAAAAGATATAGATACTCGCGATATGCTTGTAGGGAATTGAAGAAGTACTAACTTAACACAGGGCCACTTGAGTCATAAGATATATAAATAAAGAGTAAATGCTTTTCATCGTGGGTAAAACACACAAGCTTTTTGCGTAGCTTTTGCGGGTTATGAATTTTCAGCTTTGATACATATCAGTCTTTTGGCTCCTCTGAATTTCTTGAAGCACTTGACTATTCTTTTGTACAAAATCTGGCTCTACCTCGGCTATAATTCAACGAATACTGCCTTTCAAATTCTCTACTATCACGATCTATAAAAAAAAGTCCAATAAACCTAAAAAGCAGGATCTTTTTTTCAGATTGATGTCGCAAAAAAAAGTCACCATTTCCGTACTAAAAAAAAAATCGAAAGACTGGAAACCAAATCCATTAAGTTGTGATCGACGTAAGGGACTCTTCTAGTACGCGTGATATAGATATCCGAAACTTCCATGCGGCAAACATCAACATCATGCTGCAAACCGTCAGAAACCATTCGTCTCAAACGGGCAAAATGATGTAAAGATATCTAAACATAAGTACAGGAAAGTTAATGGACTGAAGGGGTTTTCTTACGACCTATCATATTTAAGGCAGCAGAAGACAACTTGGTGCACTGATTTTTAAGTTTTGATTGGAGTGTGTCTAAGTATGGAACTCTAGCATCGTTAGTTCGATCCACAAGAAAGAACACCGTCAACACTATGACAACTATAGAGGCATCAGTCTTCCTAATCTCGGATACAAAATTTTGCCTCCCGCATTATGTGGAGGCCTGAAACCATTTGTAAACCATCTGATTGGGCCCCATCAGTGCGACTTAAGGCCGAGTAAGTCCATAATTGACCAAATATTCATACACAGATATCTAAGAAATCCAGATGGATATTCATCATCTCTTTATTGCTTTCAAGGTAGCGTAGTGTTTATAGTGATGGTTTATATATAGAGCCATATCAATTTTGGCATCTTTCTACAGTCTCCAGATTGTGCAGAATGGTTATTGAAAACACTCGCTGTTGCGTAAAGTTTGAAATCATTCACATCGAAATGTTTGATGTTAAAAAATGATTACACCAGGGGGTGGGCCACATTTTCCATTATCTGTCCAACTGCTTGAGTACGTTGATTACATTGATATTATTGGTAGAATGCAACAAGTTGTCACCACAAGTTGTGGTTAAAGGCAAGATTAAATATAAGCTGTCAACAAGAAGTGACGTACAACATTGACGAACTGAGCAGCTATTAAATTTTATCAAGAACCATTAACCTATTAAACCTATTATACCAGTCCTACTCTGTGGCTCAGAAGAATAAACATTATCGAAAGCAAATGAAGTTATCCTTGATCGTTTTGAACGCGAGACTCTTTAAGTGATTTTTAGTCGCATTTGCATTGTTGGTTTTCGGAGGAAGAGATATAACAGGTAATTCTGAGGCGTACAACAACATCGAGAAAAACAAGTTCATCACTTGCCTACGATGGGTAAGACAGCATAACGAATAGATAAGAACGTACCGTTTGAAAAGAAAAAGACCTCGACTCAGGTGGCGCGCACAAAAGTAGACCTCAACCAACTGGAGGCAGTTGGTCAAGCATTAGGCTAATAAGTGAGGCTTCTTAGTTGAGGCCCAGGCCAACCAACTATTGTAGCGACATCTAAGTAAATAAGTAAGTACGCAAGACGGGTTCAGATAATCTGAAACTAGTTGCTGGAGATTTGCTATTTTAATTTGCACGTACATTTTTACATATTTGTACATTTGATCCTAGTAATATGTAACTTGTATACTACTATTAACACTTCTTAGGAGTGGCATCAGTAAATGAAAAAAATATATGAAAGTAATCAGGCAGATATAAAAAATATTAGGCATTTCCGAAAGAACTGCGAGAACCATGTCGAGATTTGGCATCCCTGTCAATCTTGTTCGTTTGAGCAAAATCACAACGCAGGTTTTTAATGTCAAAAAAGATTCAAAACTAAACAACCCGGTGACATTGAATGTGTTTAGTAAGATTCACAACTCAATACAACATAAAAAGTGCTCTCTTTCAGAGCGATTTAAGAACATCGTAAGCTAAAATTAGTGCGTTTTAAAAAAAAAAATTTACAACAGACAGAAGCGTCGAAAATGGGCTTTCCATATAGGAGGGCAAAACGAAGCTTTGGGAGGGTATTATCAATACAAAAGCACAATTCAGATTTTGTGTATCTACGCACTGCTTTCAATAAAAAAGAATTTCCCAAAGCACATAACTCCCAGTACTGTTTTATAGCGCAGAAGCTTGAGCTCTATCGAAGTTATTTCGAAGGTCCTCATCTTCAAATGATCTTCAGTTTTTCAGCACTGATGACAAAATCCAAACATGACATCTTACAGCGACATCGAACAAGTAAGGAAGGTAGAGAAAAGGCACGCAGGTGAACATGTTAAAATGTTGCTTAACTGATTGGCCATTCAAACTGGAGATAATTAGCAACTGATACAGAACACCGTAGAGGATTTTTAATTTAACATGAAACCCAAGGTTCCAATTCCACAAGAATGAGTTCGAACACCAAAATCAATTCACGCGATTCCGCAACATGCTGTGAGGTTGAGGGTCCTAAATGTAAACTATTTTGTTAGCCAAGTGAAGAGAATTTACCTTGTCATTTGGTTCTATTTTAAAATTCAAATTAAACGTAGAAATAAGCTGTGCATACAACGTCATTTTAAGAAGATACATACGAGTACATATATTAGATTACAAAATCGGTAAATATAATGATTTAATAAAGTTTTTTATTTGTATTATTGTGTATTTTGCTTGCACAGGAGGAAATTGTAAGTGTTAGAATTTATGGCTTGTAGATAAGATTTGATTTTTATTTTTATCTTAAATACTTACTAACTGTTATATAATCAAATATCAGTTAGCATGGCATTATAGTCGGCCTTGATGACAAAAACATGTAGATTACTGTTTATAGCCTAATATAAAAGTAAAATTAAATAAATGTTTATTATTATTATTTTGTTCTTTTTTCCTTTTTAAAAGTTTTCATTTAAGATTCTTTCTCATACTTTAGGGCAGTTTTGCAGTACCTGGTTGGCAATGAAACATTAATTTCATTAAGAATTTGAAGGATTTGGTTATCCGATAAATTTCATCTTCAAACACAGATCTCTTTGTTCCATACAAAATTTGGTACTTGCCAACAAAATGAAAAATATCCTTACACATGCTGCAGACTGCAGGTAGGGTAGATCGCCCTGTGTGGGTATATAATTCTCCACGTACCTTCAGCACATCGTTATTTCCTTTATGCTGTGTTCATCACGAGATTGTTATTGGGCTTAAAATTGTGGTATAAATGACTGATAAAATCACACCATTCCACATAGTTATGTGGTATCCGCATACAGGCTTTCAATCATTCGTCCGAACTTAAGCGACATACCCTTGTCAAAGATTTTATACAACAAGGCGCTTCGATCCACTGAGTTAAAAGCTGCCTTAAGTTAACGAAGAATGCATACAGTTTCCTATTTCTCAAGAAAAATTATTTCACAATACTACTTAAAACAAGCACATGATCAACAGTGGAGTATCCTGGCCTTGAGCAGATTATTGGTGTCTATACATGCAATTAAGTCGAATTTGTAATAACCCTGCACAATTTTTGTACGACGCATTCAAAAAAGAAATGCCTCGATAGTTCCTAGGGTCTGCCCTACAACATTTTTTTATAAAGGGCAAAGATGAAAGCGCCCTCGAAAAGCTGCGGTATTTTCCCAATTTCCAAAATATTGTAGGCCCTGCCGCCTTACCATCTTTAAGACTATTTAGAATCTTAACAACATCCTGTAATACAATTGGCCTATCCAAAAGTCATTCTGGAAGCCAAGCATGACATCACATACTTTCTACCATTTAGTTTTTTCGCCAATAAAATTCCAAAATCCTCCCCTGGTTCTTTCTTTCTTTCGTAACTTGAATGTTAAAATCCACTTGCATTCGTAGTTTGGAAACCTATTTTGAAATTTAATAAAAGTATTCTCCTCTACGAATGTTTAATATAAAAAAATAAATTCGAATTCATTAAGAGCTTATTGCTTAAACCAGCTACATTGAAATATTCGGAATAATTTTTTCTTTAAACTTATATTATTACTACTACTATTATTATTATTAGGACAGACATGACAATCAAAAATTATTTTTCGGCCGGTAAAGGAGAGCGCTGCCATTGATCAAATGGTGGAGAATTGATATTCCGCTTTCATCTTCGCACCGCAAATTGTTTATGCTGTCGTGGTAAAATTCCTTGACACCAACTTTCATGCAGTTCTATTTTTAGGATTTTGTTTTTCATAATGATGCCGCGTTTCCTTACGCGAACGATGCCAAATATCTCGGTATGATACTCGACGCTAAACTAAAATGGAGAGCACACGTCAAGAAAAAAACGTGAAGAGCTTGAAATCAAATATAGAGATTTACTGGCTTATTGGAAAGTATTCCAAGCTTAGCTTAGAGAACAAACTGCTGTTATACAAGCAAGTGCTAAAACCGATCTGGACATATGGTGTACAACTTTGGGGTTGTACTAAAAATAGTAACATTAATGTATTACAGACATTCCAAAACAAAGTTCTTCGAGGTATTTTTAATGCGCCGTGGTACATTAGAAACGATGATATCCACAGAGACTTAGGAGTCGAAAACGTTCAGAACGTAATCAAAATATTTGCGCGAAAACATAATAATCGATTACAAGGTCATACGAATATTTCTGTTCAACAGATCCTCGACGAGACAAATTTATTGCGCCGTCTGAAAAGGACTAAGCCTCTCAATCTAGCGCGGTGATTAACAGTACGTAATTTTTCTAAAGTACACAGGAATTTTCAATGGAAAATCGCCTGCAGGATATCTTATAAAAACAAAATAAAATGCGATAGAAGAACTGCTTGTTGAGTGTGAACTACTCAGTCGTGGTTTACATAAGGGAGGTGTTTTTTAGTGAGTAAGAATCTCACACTACTACAGGCTCAGGGCCTATAGTGTCTATGAAGATTTCTCACCTTCCCATGAAAAAAAAAAAAAAAATAATAAATAAATAATAATAATAATATTGCCGCAGTGTAATCACTGTGTATGGGGATACCACTGCAACGAATTTACACAGTAACAGCTTCAAATTAGTAAAGGTGGTTTTCAAAATTCCTTTCCGGTGACTTTTCTTTAAAAGATGAATTCCGATCGAAGACTGTAAGATTTTAATGATCAAGTGCTACGCAATATGCTCTGGACTAATGCTACATAAAGCTTGGAGTTCATCAGACAGCTGCTTTAGATCGCATCGAAAGGCTTCGTTTTGTGTCAAAACATTCTGCATTAATACCACATAAATTAGTCAAAAAAAAAAAAAAAATTAATGGAGCCAATTTCCATATGGAAAAATATGGTTTTAGAACGCTTTGTTACTGGTAAAAGTTTAAAAATTGTTCTAAGAAACAGCGTCTATATTTACAAAGGGGAATTCTGTGTTATTGGTGCAACCGCAAATGTCTGGTGTTCTGGGAGCTGCTTACGATCATAGTACACGATCATATGCTCAAGTTAATATTTTGAACAAATAGATTCAATGCAAATGTTCGTCTTTGGTCAACAGACAACAAATTAATGTCTCTTATATTTTTAAAAGTTCTCAAATTATAGCGATATCAATTAGGGAGTAAACAAATAAACAAACATCACGTTGTGAACTTATAAAAATTGTTTATGTTTTAAATATTTTAAGTGAGACGAAATATATATTTTGTATAGTCAAACGAATGTGTGTATGTTTTATTTTTCATATGTTCAAGCCTTTAGGTAGTCCATGACTAAGGGCTTATCATTGGGATCATATAAAGTAGGTGCAACGTTATAAGGCATAGGGAACGGCGGCATTCTATTTATATTTTTATGCATCCGGAACGTCTCCTCACCCGTCAAAAGTTATGGCAGAAAGAAAACCTCCATTTCTTATTCGAAGGCAAGGTTTAATTTTGGAATTTTTATTGAAGACACCCCACGCTACTTTCAAAACTGCTGACGTTTAGGTAAACCAGTAAAGTCCCTCATGAGATGAACGAGTGTACGATTTAATATGTGGCATTGCTTGAGACCTATGACGGGCCTTGGACTTACACTACTATAATACAGATGTTTTCTCAGCCAAGGCTGTTTATCGTTGACGTTTTTGCTGTACGGTAAGCAACTTCCACGGAACAAGTCATCGTGACTGTGCTTTACGTTGCCATGGAAGGTACCCTTCGTAGTCCCAGCGGTTTGGAATTCTTGTGAAGATTGTTGAGGAAGTCACTCTGGATCCAGGCTTGAATGCTGTTACCCACACAACCAATCGATGAACTTTGACAAACTACCGGATAATTTTTATCAATTCGAGCGGTGCGATTTTGCCAATCGTCTTCGAATAGATGTCGATATTAACACGCGCATGGAACCATCAGTATATTCTACCAGCATAATTTTGGTATGCGAATTGGCGAACGGTTTTGGCATGTGACTTTGATCGCCGTTACTTGAGGATTGTAATGTGATTTAATCTTGAGGTCGGGCTTCTTGTCACCATACAACACGATCAGAGGCTTATCCAGTATGCCAGCAAAGTAGTAATGCCCCAAAAGTCATGGAATGTCAATCATCAAATTGATATGCAATGTCATTTCCACCTCGCCCATGCGTTCATGAAAGATTTCCTGCAGCGTAGTAGTTGTCGGCTCGTTGTGATTTTTTTTTGAATCAGGGATAACCGTTAAGAACATTTTGTACAGCGCGAGTTTTTCTAACTTCTCCGTTGCCTGACCCTTTGGCAGGGCAACTGAAAGGTAATCTTTGATGTTTTTATTGATTTTTGGCTTTTTCGAGAGGTTGGAACAATCGATAACAGGAGAGGAGACTTTGGTAGTATCAGCAACTGGTTGTGGACTACGTCTTCTGACGACAATAGTGGAAAAATTCGGTTTTGAGGGATGAAAGTCAAAACCGTTTAAAAAATTCCTGAGTTGGGTTGTGAAATTCGAAACTAATGGACTACGATCTATTCCGATGTCTACAAAATAAATGTTTTCATCCTATCAAGAAAAAAAAAAACCTTTGTTTCCCTTACACCTAATAGGTTACTCGTCGATTGTGCTATTCAATCCTTACGGATTTCATTTGTTGTTTTGATATAAGCTAACTACTTTCGTCATTACATTTTTAGAATATTTAAGCAAGTTAGATTTAATGGCGACACAAACCACTCTTGTAAGGTATATAATATACAAGCATCTAACTTGAAGATACCCCGTCAACACCTTTGGAAAAAGCTGAACTTTCTGCATCAATTTCATATACTACCATAATTATTACACTTTCTAATACAATAAATCATGCAATTCACATCTTTTAGGCTAAGATCAATCAGTCTTTTAAGCAAAATTGACTTTCCAAAGCAAAATTAAACCTGAGGCGCTTCTATTCTATATTGTATAGGTATTTTATAAAAAAACAAAACAACAACGAATTCCTAGCGCTTCAACTCAAAAACAACAAAACCAAGAGAGAAACTTAACGAAAATCAAATAAAAGAAATTCGTAAATCAAAAAACAAAACCGAATGACAGGGGTAAACGAATGCACAAAAGAATTAGTAAACGACATAAATACAAACTCTAATTGAACAAGTGTACACAATATTCCATACTTACATCGGAATTCTCCCATCGGTATGATTGTGAGGCTTCTTGTGGTTCTATGGAACTCGAAGAAGGTCTAGTCTTGCGATACTCTTTCAGCAATGAGTCTAACGAAAAAATAAATATTAATGTTAAATCAGTTATGATCTTGAATTGACAAAGACAGAGAGTTTTTATATTTTCAGATTTCTTCTTCTCAAATAAAAGATTCAAATAATTGGAGCATTTCTGCTGCAAAATTAAGAAAAAATCCAAAATGAGAACATTTTAAGCACTTCCATTTAGTAGAATGTTAAACAATTACTCACCTTCTGAGTAACTCAAAGGAATTGATGTATTCAATATAATACTGTCATCCAAGTATTCTCCGTTGGCGCAGTGAAATTTTGGAGGTTCGAATAGCGTTTCTAAAACTTTAGCCGGGAAAATTGGCGATCGGGGAGCTATTGAAAAAAAAAAAAAACCGATAAAGTCTGTTATGCTTTAAACAGAAGACAGCTTACCTGAACCAGAGTCTGATGGATGATTATTCTCAGTAGGGCTACTGCTATCTAAAAGTGATAAATCACGACGACGATTCGATGGCGCACTACCAGTTTGTCGTCTTGATGAACCGCTGGCACCATTGGACGAAGATTTTGCATTGTTCCAAGGAATTCCTTGTGCCATTGATAACTCAGCATATTCGACATCATTCTCGCCCGACGAAAAGTCATTATCCTCACAAAGTGGGTTATCATCTTGATTATTGAAGTTATTAGGATTGATGTTGATGCAGCGAGAGTAAGAGCCAGGCACCGAGGAAGTAGCAGCTTCATCCCCTTCAGAATCAGAGCCATCTGAGAGGATGTTACTACCGAGAAATGTCTTCTCGAGAGTAGTTGAAGTGAGATCTGGTGAGGAATTTGATAGAACGTGGAATGAAGATTTTTCTGGAGCTAGAATTGGAAACGAGGAAAAGCTTTATGGAATGAAAGCTTGACAAAATGAATCAGCTTCTAAAAACTGTCGTAATACCAGATCACTTTGAAATAATCTGATAGATTAGCTAAGAAACTGAGAGAAAAACTAAGTTACATAAGACTCCACTAGCTAACTTTAGAGAAATGTATCAAAAGTGTATAATGAAACTCAGACTGCACACCATTTGTAACATGGCACAATAAAAAATGGATTAAAATTTGCAACAACGAACTTGTATTAAATTTTGCGTAAAAAACGGATTTAATGGTGCGCGAACGTTGGAAATGTTGGAAAAGTGTTCCGGCAACGATTCTTTAAAGAAAACGGTCGTTCAACAGTGGCAGACCATTGACATCGAAAACCGACGAAAACATTGATGAAGTAAAACAAATGTTGGTCAATAACCGCAAATTAACCATCAGAGAGATAGCAAAGGACTTGAACATTGCCTATGGATCCATCCAAGACATTTTGGTTAATGATTTGGGTTTCCGTCGTGTAGCAGCAAAGTTGGTGCCAAATGACCTCAATTTCATGCAAAAAAGAAACCGTTTTGACGTCGCAAAAGAGATGATTTGCGAGGCTGAATCCGATCTCATATTCATCAATAGGATCATTACATGAGACGAGACATAGGTTTATGAGTACGATACGCAATCCAGATATCAGGCAAGTAAATGGCGTTCACCAAATGAGCCGAGACATAAAAAAAAAAAATACGGTTTTCATGGATTACAACGGTGTAGTGCATCATTAATTTTTGCCAGGCCAGACAGTAAACAAAGAGTATTATTTGGGCGTTATGAGACGTTTGCGTGAAGCAATTCGCCGAAAGAGACCAGAATTGTGGGCAGAAAAATCGTGGATTTTGCACCATGATAACGCACCGTCGCACAGTGCCATCATTATTCGTAATTTTTTGACGAAAAATGCAACAAATACCATCCAGCAGCCACCGAATTCACCTGAGAGAAATTATAGTAATGGAAAAATCGCAGGAAGCACTGATGGAAATACCGAAAACCAAATATAAAAAATGTTTCGAGGATTGGATCAAGTGCTGGCATAAGAGTGTTGCAGTCGATGAGGATTATTTTAATGGGTACAATAGATTTAGATGAATAAACTTGTATTTTTAATATTTGGGAACTTTTTGATCAAGGTGGTATCTATTGTATAATAATAATTATTAGCATTATATAATCATCAAGGCTTTCTTCAAATTTATATATGAAGTTTTGAGAAATAGATTAGCAGAATTACTATATGTCATATCCTAGAAAATTAGAAGAGCCATTAGGTATCAACAGGATGACCTTCCCACGGGCTATGACCATGCAGTCAGAGAGAACTTAAATCGTGAGTATGAAAATTCGAGAACGGGGTAAAGCGGTCCCATTCTATGGCCTCTATTACTTTTCCAGCGGTTTGATATATGGACCTGGCTGGGAGATAGTTCGATTAAAATCTAATCTCATTACAATCGACAGGCGATTTATCAGGATCCTGCTTCTTAAGACGGAAAACAAAACCAACAGCGTAGTAAACATATGGTGCATAGAGACTAGAGTTACAGCCGTAGTGCAAGTATTAAAAGCCAAACCTGTTCAGCAGCAACGATAAAATCAAATATACCAGCAGGACCCACTCCGCCTAAAATTCACTTCTCTTCTATTCATTGCTTTAATAGGAACAAGAGGAAGATTTCCTTCTGAAAGTGACTTTCCTTGACGACTGGTGCAGCAACACCAATGATTTCAGCTTTGATAAGTAAAACCAACCCTGGAGGAAACCAAGGCTACAAAAAGGTTCACTGGTGATTTGATGGCATGTTTCATCGGAAAATGGAACCAAAGCATACATCAATCTGGCGAAAGTAACATAGTTGGACTTTTGTCGAAAATGCTTGTTTTTGAAATCGATGACTCTCTTCTCCAATGAATTAGAAATTATTTTTCTGAACTTTCAATTTAAGTTATCTTGGATGATTTGAAATCTGATATTCACAAAATAAATTAAGCAATGATCTGCTGTTTTCTACTTATAATCCAATATATTCCTTTGCTGACGAGAGTACTCTCTACTTTTCATATTCGTTCTGCTCTGTTCTGCTCTTTGGCTGTAGAACGGGAACGGCAGAGTATGCTAAGCTCATTTAATTCCGATATATACAGCATTATTAAATGGGTAACCACTAGTAACATCTAAACAATTAAAACCAACATACATCGGTACCTCTCTTTCTTTCCTCCCTAATAGTTTTTAACCGGCGCTAATTAATAAAAAAACAAACAGCAGTGGCTCTTTAGGACAAGATTGACTGAAGCTGATGGGGTTGTTGTTTTGCCCTTGTACAAGGTTTAAAAAAAATGAATACTTCTCGAGGTCTCTAAAATCCCTGCAGAATTTAGGTATGCTATTCCTCAGAAGTTCTGTCACATAAACTGGGCAACTAGCACTTCTGCATGTCATGAAAAACTTTATCTCCAAGTTTACTCAATTTTTATCCAATTGTTCCACTAATTAACTATCAATACAAGTATTCATATATAATACAGCTATTGTCACACACATGCAATATGAACCATCAACATTTTGGTTTCTTCCCTTAACTGTCCTTTGTCATAGGCCAAAGCAATCTCCATCTCATAAAATCTAATCACTCAATGAATAAATCAAGTAACTCAACCTAAATAATTGTGATCCAAAAACAGTTGATACTAATATCCCCGATTTAAACAATTCGAAGCAAACATTCACTATGAAATATGTAAATGGGCCATAAACTAGCAAAATAGAAAACCTTGAGATTGAAGTACGAAGACCCACAGAATTCGAGAACTATACACTTTGATCTTTAAATTTTTATAATGATTAGTTCATTTGATGTCTAAGCATTAAAAAACAAAACGGTTGCCGTCAAATTATTACAAATAATAGCGACAAAATTCTGTTTCTAATTTCACAAAACAAAACATTTAATGTGATCTTACAGCTCAAAGGTGTAGCGCTATTCGTTTGTTTGACTTCAATTCCTGTGGCCTCTCGCGATGATGAACTTAAGTTAGAGGAACCATTGACTAAGGCTGCCAGCATACCAGAAAACGATGCATCAACTGGAAGCAACAAAATCGACACAATAAACGTTAAAGCCTTAACGAATTAAATTTCTCAACTTACCACTTTTTTGGATATCACTTCGACTAGATTTTTTAACACCATCTGAGGCCTCATTTGATCGACTGGCACTGAATTCTTTAGAAGAATTTTTATTACTGCATGAACTCGTCACGACAGTTTTATTATTATTCTCCTCTTTCCCTCGGTTGTTACTTAATTCCTGTATATTCTCTGAGTCTTCTTCTAATTGCACCCCAGCTGCTGCTTCTCCGTTGTTTGGCCTTTCTCGTAGGGATTTATTTTCGGCAATTAATTCTTTTTGTTTCTTCATAAGCTGATTAATATACCACTGCTGATCCCGACAACGCTGAAAATACGTAGAAGGTCGCACTTGAAATCTCAGCTCAAGTGTATCCTTGGCCAAATTTAAATAACCTTCTGATGCAAGCAAATCCAAGCGAAAGAAGCGATTATAACCCCAGCATTCGCCGACTTCAAAATCAGATACAAACTCTCGTTGGATGATTTTACTCGAGCTTTGATGGATCATTTGAACACGGTATTCGTATTTGCTTGTTTCAGGGAAACCAGCAGCCAATTCAAGGAACACCGACAAATATTCACCACGAACTGCTCCATTACCATTAGGATAGACTTTAAGGCGCCATTGCAAACCATTACTCTCCAAAGGTTCGGAGTAGACCGGAGCACCTTTAAGCTGTAATTGACTGAACCGTTTCATAAGAAAATTTCCAGTGTCATATTGGGGAACTATTTCGCTATGAAAATCGGCAGGTACTGGGGCAGTTATGTAGCTGGCCATGGGTTTAATTCTAACCTGATGAATCATTTTCAACAATTCTGGCGATTTCATTATCAATTGTGACTTGGAACATATATTCATTTGTTGTTCGATCTCTTGCAAAAGATGTTCGAGTTGTTCGGTCTCTTGGCTGAGTGAGTTCTTCTGACGCATCAGAGTGACGAGTTTTACTTTTAATTGTGAGTCCAGGCGACCAACCATAAGCTCAACGGCGTTTCGAATCTCACGAACTTTCTCATCTTTTGCTTTGCGAACGGTTTCTACGTTGTGTTCGACACTTTGGACCAGCATAATTAGTTCTGCAAGGCGTGTGCGAAGTTGAGAAACCTCTTCCTTGACTTGTGTTATATGAGTTTCGTACACTAGTTCTGGAAAAAAAGAAAAAAATCAAACAAACAATTAATTGTGACACAAAACTAGTTTAGTTAGGTAATGGTTACTGAGAATAGACACCAACAGAGCGTCTATATCTATAAATGTCTTAGATCAATCATCATCTCATAGACAATTTAACCAATGAAGCTAGAGGCTGCTCATAAATAGCTGACTTCTAACCAAATTTTCATTCACATCAGACTCACCCGACTGGCAGAAATGCAAATTGAAGAATGGAAGTAGTAATATGATTTAGGAGAACTATTCGAAAAAAAAAATGTTTCGCTCGTAAATTTAACACCTTAATCAAAATTTGTGAAGCGCTGAAAACTCATTGCGTTCAGCCCAGAAAGGAGTGGCGGGAAAATAACATGCAGCGACAACCAACGCGAGACGGACAGCGGAAACAAAATTACCAATAGCAATCCAAAATAAAATAAATAAATAAACTGGATGCAACAACAACAAACAGTGACTTTTTCGGGATATAATAGGGACTCGAGTGTCTTGTGAGCATTGTGCTTACTCCTTAAAAGGCAATTTTGCTTGTTAACATGCCCATTGAGCCAGAAATGAGCCTCACCACTGAAGATGATTTGACGGTAATAATTCGGTTCAAGTTTCAGCTGATTTTCAGCCCATTCACTGAACGTACAACGCTTTCGTACTCTTTCAAAATCTTTCCCCAAAATTTTCCATGTAGTGGACAGGCAGAGACCAAGTCGAATCAATAAATGTTGATCTTTGCACGCACAGTATGAGCTTGTCTTGGATGAATTTTATACATAAGAGTATACGTAAACATAAATCGACCCTTTGCGTATAAGATGCTTAGATAGACGATGGGCGTAGTGCTTTATAAGGCTGACGCACAGAACACATAAATTTTTTTGAAAAAAAAAAAAAAAAAAAAAATTTTTGTTCGGGTGCAAGTCCTTGCATTTTAATTTGACAAAGTTTACTGGACATAACTGTAAAAGATACGCGCCCAGCTTGACAGATGGTTTGACAGATAACCCTAACTGTTTAAAAAAAAAAAAAAAAACTTTTATTTGGTTTTACCGTCTTTGTTTCAATAATTGAAAACGCGCTGCCTGCGTTACGCCAATTACGTCATTGTTATCAGCTTAGGAAAGTAGTTGTGCAAACTTGGAAAATTATTCCTCTGGTTTTGGCTTGCGAGCTTGGCTCAATATTCTTACGAGTGATGTTAAAGATGTTTTATGTAAAGGTGTTGACGAGAGTTTAAGACACACGCGAATGGCAAACATTCAGGCAGTTTATTCCAATTGGACCCGTTTAGCGCTAAGCATTTTCACAGTATTTCTCCGTTTCTTTGGCAACTGAGATACCTGTAAACGTGCATTGACCCCAATTGAGTTGTGCTCGAGTCTATATTGGCTGTTTGGATTGTTCGGACATCTATGTTTTAATGAAAAGGGACTGCTTTGTGTTGTCCCAGCATGATCACTTTGGTTGGTTTTGAACTGCTGACGACCGTGTTTTTATGAATATTGAGCTGGGTATTCTATTCCGCAACACATTCAGCTAGTAAAAGTCCATTATCGCTGGTGTCCTGTGGGCTATGCTTTCTGATTTTGCTAATGAAGATGTCCCCGATTTCTAATTTGTCGTTTAAATGATCTTATACGATTTTAAAATCATACTTGAGGCATTGGTCATAGGTTTTTTCGGGGAGAAACATTTAACAGTTGGTTACAATGCGTTCGCTTACATGTCTATTTTTACAATAAATCTGCATCCAGGGTACAGATATTTCAGAGCCATCAATTTGATACGGGAAAATGAAAACTGCCATTGATTCGTAAAAAGTTCATCCGCCACCATCTTCATTTTATTGTCCATATTGATCACATCCGAATACGTTGAAGTAGCTTTTATACGTCCTTTCTAAGGTTTCGTCATTTCTGACATAGTTTTGCTTTTTTCTTCTCGTCAACACTAGCGCTTAACATATGTATGACTTGGAAAAGTCGAGCCCAATTGGCCTTAAAAACTTGTTCAGCCTTTTTTTTTTTTATAAAAGAGCTTAAGAACATTTTGGGCTCAATGGTTATTTTGCTCCATAGGTGACATCCAGCATTTAATGAGGAGATTAAATTATTAGTGTATATTGGCTTGTTGTTATATTTTAGGCATCCATTCGTCTCACGAGATTTTAGTTGCCTGAAAAAAAAAAGGTTTTCTTTTGGGCGCGGCTGGTATTGAACTCTAAATTATCCGATTTGGAAGCCAATACACTACCACTTGAGCCACGGCCAAGTTGACTATAAACTTTAAGCTGGGATAAAAAATCTTCCAAACGACAAAACACGAACAATCCAGATATTGACAAATAAGACGCTGTTGGTGAAACAACTTTCTTCAGAATGTATACAAGTTGAATGATTTCTCTTGCCAACTTAGAACGAGCCCTTGTGCAAAACTTCTACATATATTATGAAATGATATGAAAAATAGGATACACCTTCCGTTTATTCAGAGTTTCAGCGATCATTCGTCACATTAAAAATTATGAAATTAGTGGAAACCGGTGGCAAACCGAGTATAGCTCTTTGACACCTTTCTCTAGAAACAGTGGCTATTTTTAGAAACCTATTGGTTCACAAATCCAGTAAATTATCCATGACGAACAATTGTAAAGTATTCCAAAAACAGATTAATAGAGTCATGCAAAGCGGGTTGACGACTAGAATGTAATTCGCGAAATTCAATTCGACTTCAAGGCAGGATATCATATACTCGTATAACATATGTAGTATCGGTTGTCTACTGGAGAAAGACAAGAATCTATGCATGGCTCTTCTACGAACTGAATAGGCTCATCATAAGTAAAACATTGCAACCAAGCAATTTATTGATCTAATAAAAAACACTAGAGTTTGAGTAAATATCCTATCCAGATGAGGTTTTATACAACAGGTAGAACACGGCATTGCACGTCCAATAAATTCAATAAGGCGGGATAAGAGTTTGATGCCTTTTACAGCCAATAAAAAAAATCCCACCGTAGCAGTAGGGGCACAGACTTTACTTAACATAGTCGACTTTTATAAATCTCATTGGAAAGAAAATTACTACCAATTGTGTTATCTACATTCATGCAAAGATCAGAACTAAGGAATTATTGTATAATGTGTTGCTGTTTGACCATTATAACCCATCCTGCATGCGCAAAACTAAAACGATTTCAATGCTGCACTCTCTACCAGCCTTAAGCTTCAATCTTGTATAACTTTGTTGTAAATGAATCAAATTAAAAGTAACAAGAGATAAAGCTATATATATTCATTCGTCCCATATAATTTTACTTACCCAACTGCTTAAAGGTATGACCAGAATGCGTGCCACCCCATAATGCACACTGATGGCAAATACAACATTTGCATGTCCAACAATAAACACTGAGCTTCTCCTGATGACTAGGACACAAATCGTGCTCCTTACCCTGTATCAAACCATTTGTTGTACGTATATTGGAACATATCTGTTGAAGATTTTCAATCTGCTGTGCTACATCCTCCAACCAACGACAATTCACTAAATCTTTCACATGCAATGAAGCTCTGCAATGCGGACATTGACGACGTTGCTCAGTCAACCACCGTGAGATACACAAATAGCAGCAAAGTTTCGAGCAATGCGGACATAGGTGTGCATCTTGTAACTTTTCCATACAGATGAAGCATCGGAAAACATCGTTGAGTGACTGCAAAGAGACAGAAAAAAAAGAAGAATTTTTAATTAAAGCAACTTTTGGATGCACTTTCGGGTGACTAAAGTCAAGGTAAACGCTATGCGTGCGCATTTTTTGCTTGATAACGAGGTGTCGCTGGTCTATTTCTGTTTGGCACTTACGTTGACATGTAGCCTAAACCTAAATTAAAACCAAAGAATATATATATATATATATATATATATGATACATATAAATGTAAATGCAGAGATGAATGAATGAAAAGTATTTAGACGGACGGCATTGACAGTGGTCGTAAACACTTGAACTTTTGCGAGATATTTTTGGAATGTGGGGTATTTTCTTGTGATACAACACTTGTTGCTCGTTTGTGATGAACGCTTTGTTAAATTTTAATTAGAACGCATTTTTCGAGTTATCTAATAAAGTGTTTTGTACGTGTTGTTTGTTAATTCGAAGAAATTATCAGATATGCATTGGTTTTCAATACTTGTTTAAGCAACAACGAATAAAGAATAGCAGAGTTTTCATATACGGAATGTTTCAAAGCTGAACTGCAATTGGAATGGCTTTGTGCAGCATGTTATGCCGCATGTCAAAAATATAAATCAACGATGGTATTTGTGATCAGGTAAGCATTTGGACCGCGATTCTCTGAGCCACTCCTTAAGAAGTACAATACCATATCTCTAAACTTGAAAACAAGACCACAAAAATAAAAAATACATCTGCAACCTGTGCCAATTTTATGAGTCAGGCTTTCAAATAACATATTCTCGGATCAGACTGATCGATTGTAGATGACTTTCACGGCATGTTATATTAAGCATAAGTCCCTAGTCAACCGCCAGACAAATTCATCTTGCTCATTAGCGCCGAATAATGCCAGCTTTACATGTTGCATAAAATAGGCGGATCTGGGAGACTACAGACTTCTAAACATAAATTCACTCACCAAGTTTCTTAGAGGTACCTCAAAAACGTTCCGCCACGTTCAAGTCAATGAGGATGATGTCCCAAAGATCGCCATCAAAACGACATTCGATCTGTACGACCACATGCTGTTTGAGCTACGTAAACCAATTAGCAAATGATTCATGAAGTACTACAGAAAGTTGTATTCACGATCACATACATGGATGGGAGCTATGCATGTAAATCTCATCAACATACCCTAACAAACATCGTCAACACTGAAGTGGAGTATTACGAAGGCTTTCTAGCTGCCGCGCACACATAATAATAATAATATTGTTCATTCCCCTGCTTGTCGTAAAGGGCGGGTAAAGGTAGGCACTTTAACACCTTTAACACCACCTTAAGCTCACTGATATCTAATAAATACACTATCTGAAATGCGGATAGTAATATATGCGTAATCGCGTTTTCACGAAAGTACAGCATCATGGTAGTTAACGTATATGAAAACACTACTCCGCCGGCAATTCTTTTACGCAGCGGAGAAGTAATCCCGGAGGAAATACAAATATTTGACGGTTTCCGGAGCGAGCAATGGAACATCGACACAATGACCACACTAGCAAATTTATAACTTCAATTCGATGTAATATATACAGAATACAAAAAGAGCACAGTTGCCATGAGAAATTGCAAAAATTGCAAAAATTGCAAAAACATATACCAACCGGTGAAGCTAGTGTCGCATACTATGAAAGTAAACGAGAGGGTTTTAGACAGTCGACAACGCATACATTATATAACTCCATGGCAGTCAATGTGGCTCTGTGGGATGCATTTCGACATATGAACCAATTCAAAATTTACGGATAATGATAAAAAAACATTTCGAAGCTTCGATGGAGTCTTCATCAACTTGGAAAAAGCTTTCAATACAGTTCCCAGAGATCTCATATGCAAGGCACTAAGATTTGTAAATGTATCTGAGACGTATATAAGAATGATACGCGATGTGAATAATGACGTTAAAAATAATAACTGGATTATCCGAAGTCAATGTTGGAGTACACCAAAGCGGTGTACAAAGTTCACTGCTTTTTAATTTCGTTTTCTATCAAAGTAGCACATCCACGAGTCCGGCCTCATTTCCCTTCAAAATGCACAATTCGACTTCCATCCTCAGCACATTTGCTCCAAAGAACATCCACCGTAGCTCACTCAGAATAGGGCTTTTCGCGATAAAATAGAAGACATTTTCTCAATCTCTGAGGTTGCACAAATTACATTCGATTGGCCTTAGGCCGGTGTGGTATTTTATTTAAATTTGTTAATTCGCCTCTAATTTTAAATATAATGTTTATTTTTTCAGTTGAGTTTACATTTACAAAATATGATTTCTGCAATGCGTTTCAACTCACGCCAGCTTATTTGCAGTTGTATCGATTCCTCTTCGACTGTTATTCGCTATGTCTGCTTAGGCCGCCTCGCTCTTCTGACTAACTGGTTGAGTGGATTCCACTGCATGGCATATTTCGCAATAGGGCCCTTTTCGCGACATAAAGTATGGCCAATTGATTTCCACTTCCTCCTTCGTATGTTGACGTCTTTAAACATTTTGTGAGATTTGGTGCAGATTCATTATTTTATGTCCAAGGGGGCATACATCGTCAGCGTAGTCGAGGTGTTTAAGGTAAGATTTTATTGTCCAACAACAACGGTGAAGTATACAGCCCTGACGTACCTGCACTATGGAGTTCAAAGTCATTTGACACCATACCATTATGCAGAAAATGAAACCACCCTCGTAAGTACCCTTAATAATAGCTATAAGTTTTCGCGGGAAACCTGACCTGTTATCCAGGTAGAATCTCTGTTCAAATTGTCGAAAACCTTTTCGAAGTCAATGGACAGTCGATTTGGCGGAGAGCTGAACTCGTCGCATTGCTGAAAGATAATTCACAAGGCGTTGACATGATGAACGCAAGAGTATCCACCCCGAAATCTCGCCTGTTAGACATCGAGTGTAAGATCTATATGCTCTCTTTTCCGCTCTAGAACTATCTTTGCTATTTTGGCTATGGCTGGGAGAACGTATTTTCCAGTTCTCACATTCCATCAAATTCGCCGCCTTTGGAAGCTTGATAATCATCCATTTCAATCCTCGAGAAACAGCTCTAAGAATAAGCAGTTGGAGTAACTCTGTCAATGTAGTTGGCGCTGCTTAAAAAAAGCTCAGCAGGGATACCATCAGTGCCTACCGCCTTATTTGTTTTGAGGGATCTGATATTATCTCGGTGTTGCTGGGAGGTCGGTTTCGAACTCGGAAATTTGTTGCTGCGGCACGCTAGTTGGAATTTGAGACTATGATGTTGTCGCTTAAATTATTTCCACTAACGCGAAATGTTCCCTCCATCTGTTTAGCTGATTCTCATCTGAAATCAGCAGACTAGCATCCAAACTTTTCACTGGATGTTGTCTAGAACTCCGAAAATCAGTAAGTTCTTTTGTGATACTGTAGACGGACCTACTGTCACAGCTAGCTGCATCTTTAGTCTTCGAGGCGAGTGCGTTGATGTGTTAACTCTTGTTACGTCTTTCACTACGCTGCACTTCCCTCCTCTTCCGACGATATTGGGCTTTTAACTTTAACTTTTAACTAACGCTATTGCTGATGCTGGAATCCGGGCTTTAAGTGAAATACGCTTATAGATCCGTCTCCATCTGCTGCATTCGGCCACTACGTTCACTCTAAACGAGTCTCACACCTACAGCGAAACCGAGCTGACCACGATAAATTTTTTCGTCCATAACGTGCCTTCCTCGTCAGCACTTAAACCATCCCGCCATACATCTCCACCACACAACATCCCTCTTACATTTTACTACCAGAATGTAAGAGGTCTTCGCTCTAAAACCAATGCTGTCCTACGTCAATCGCATTCTCTTCCCTTTGATATTTACGCCTTGACTGAAACCAATTTGATTCCCGACATAAAGAACCAGGAATTGTTCCCCCCTACTTTTAATGTTTTTCGCGACGACGATCCTACCCGCCCACATGATGATTCCCCCTGTCGAGGCGTCTTACTGGCGGTCCACAACAGCCTTAACTCTTCTCCCATTAGCATCTCTTCATCCTCTAAAGTCGACTTTGTCGCTATAAAAATATCACTCCCCTTCAAGTCCCTTTACGTTTTATGTTGCTACATCCTGCCAGCTCAACCTACCGAATCTTACCAACTTGTTGTCGATGCGATCGACTATTTAATTGACCTGTCAGACTCTACTGACGATATCTTTGTTTTCGGCGACTTTAATCTTCCTCAGCTACAGTGGATTCCATCAGACGATCAATCGTTCTTCATCGCTTCAAATGCCAACTCAGCTAAGGAATGTCTCTTCTTAGATCGCTTAACAGACTCAAGTCTATGCCAAGTCAGTGATGTATCTAACTATATGGGCCGGCAATTGGACCTTATTTTCACAACAGATTCCATTAACTCCTCAGTCTCACTTTGTCCCCTATCTCTCTCTACAATCGATAACTACCACCCCCCTCTTCTTCTTTCATTTTTTCATAACTCTTCTTTCCAGTCCAATCCTCCCACAACTCTCTCATCCTACGACTTTCATAAAGCAAACTTCCACAAAATCAGTGACTATCTTAGCAGATCCCCCCTTAACTTTCACAACCTAAACGTAAATGATGCCTTATCCATTTTTTATAAAGAAATATTTAATTCTTTCAGCCTTTACGTTCCGTTTTCTCGCCTTAAAACATCATCTACTAGTCCTCCCTGGTATAATCGCAAGCTTCGTTCCTTACGAAACAAGAAAAACAAGTTATGGGCTGTTTTCCTGCGTACCAGATCCTTGTCCGACTATTCCAACTATCTTGGTGCTTATCTTCATTTCACCGAACTTTACGATTCCCTTTACCAGCGTTACCTTAACAATGCGCAAGTCAACCTTATAAATGACCCTAAGTCCTTTTACCAATTTGTTAACTACAAAAGAAAGTCCGATGATTAGCCTCCTTCCCTCTCTTTCAACAACAAGTCATCAACCGATCCACTCACCACTGCCAACCTATTTGCCAGCTTCTTTAAACAATCCTTCACCAACGACTCCTTTGTACCAGATCCCTCCTATTTTCGTTACCTACCGAACTTCTCCAACGGCCCACATCTCTCTCACATCTTGGATCCCTCTTATATCGAATATAAATTACACCAACTCAATGACGAATTTACACCAGGTCCAGATGGCCTCCCTGCCATATTTCTTAAAAAATGTTCTTCGTCTCTTTCCCTTGCCCTTTCTGATCTCTTTCGTCTATCCCTTTCACAAGGAGAATTTCCTCAGGTTTGGAAAACCTCCTTTATAACCCCGATCCACAAAAAGGGATCAAAGAACGAAATAACAAACTATCGTCCAATCGCTAAACTCTCCCATATTCCCAAACTCCTCGAAAGTATTTTGTATGAAGCTCTAAGTTTCCAATGCAAATCACTTATTTCCCCTAGACAACATGGCTTCCTAAAGGGTAGGTCAACCACCACAAATCTTGTTGAATTCGTATCCTTTGCCATTTCTGCCCTAGAGAACGGCAACGAAGTCGATGTAGTTGCAACCGATTTTAGCAAAGCCTTCGATAAAATCTCTCATCTTCAAATTGTCTGCCCTCGGCTTTGAACCCATACTGTTAAAATGGATATCTTCTTACCTCGAAAACCGTTTTTACAGTGTTCGTTTTAGGTCAGCCCACTCCACTCCATTTTTGGCCACCTCTGGAGTTCCTCAAGGTAGCCATCTCGGCCCCCTTCTCTTTATATTAACCATAAATGATCTCGATAGGATCATCAAATACTCCTCCGTCTCCCTTTACGCCGACGATACCAAATTTTTCAAAACCATTTCCTCTCCCCATGACTCCTTCCTTCTTCAACAAGACCTTGATAGTTTTTCGATCTGGTGCCTCAAAAATTGTTTGGAACTTAATATCACCAAATGCCAGTCCATCACCTTTTCACATAAGCGGCTCAAATCTCCTCCCCGATTCTACCGTCTCCACAACCAACCGATCTCCTCCGTTGAATCTCTTCGCGACCTCGGCATTTTGTGTGATAGGGAGCTCAATTTCCGTTTGCATATGGATGGGATAATCCTTAAAGCCAACTCTGCACTAGGTTTTGTAAAACGATGGTCCAAAGAATTCACCAACCCATACGTGACCAGGTCCCTCTATATTACCTTTGTTCGTCCCCTTCTAGAGTACGCTAGTCAAGTATGGTCCCCATATCATCGCGTTCATATCTCGAGAATCGAAAGCATCCAGCGCCGTTTTCTTCGATTTGCTCTTCGGGGTTTGCCCTGGGATGATTCTTTTACTCTGCCCCCCTATCAAAACCGTCTCAACCTTATTAACCTAAACACCCTTGAGGAACGCAGAGACGCAGCCGACTTTCTCTTCATTCATCGACTTCTTTCAGGTCAGGTTGAATGCATGTCCCTTCACAATTCTATTTTCCTCAACACTAACCCTCGCAATCTACTTACCCCTCGTCTCTTCTATCTCCCAACCCACCACACCACCTATGGCGCGAACGAACCAATCTCCCGCATGTTACGAAAAATTAATTCAAACCCTAGCGTCTTTGACTTCCACCGCACCACTTCCTACCTCAAATCGGTTCTCCTTCACCACAACAACCAACCTTAGTTTTAAGTATTAGTTTAAGTTTAATTTTAAGTTATAGCTTGTAGTAAGCCGAATAAATGGAGGCTTTCGCCCCCACCAAAATTGAAATTAAAATTAACCATATGCTGTGAATTTTCTGTCTTATACCGATGTAGGCATATGCCCTAGATACGAAAACATTTTTTATAGCATTCCAATGATATTCAAGTGTAGAGCTGCTAATTGTGTCTGCTTCAAAGTGCTTTTCCATATTTAAATTAGCTGTGATCAAGGCTCCTAAATATTTATATTCCGTTACGACTTCTATGCGTTCCCAATCATAAGTCCACTGTTTGTTTCTGGAGTACCTCCCCTACACCATTTCTAAAAAACATCTTTTTTGTCTTCAAGACAAGTTCCACCTCCTGTAGTAATCTATTAGTCTGTTAATCATAAGCTGCATACTATTCACGGTCTCAGCTAGAGAAGCAAAAGCTTTCGCAAACCTTAAAGCTGGAATATACGCCGTATTCACTTTAATATCTCCTCCAACATCGTCTGTTATATCGTTGATAAATAGAATAAATAGTAGCGATCTCAATATGCATCCTTGTTTTACTCCCATCATTGTAGAAAGATCTTTCGAAATGCAGTTTCAATGCATTACTAAGTTATTTTTGTACAAGGCTCTCAAAATCATTGAAATTCCGATTCCGTTTAGTTTATAAGGGAGTTGTGCTTTTTATTATGGCTATTTTCACGTATGGTCCAACGTTGAATAACGTCTTCTAAGCCTTGCTTAAAATTCTTGCAGGACTCTCTTTTCTTTTGCCCACTGCGTAAGCCTGTTGAAGGGTAGAACACCAAACAGTTTAAACGCAGTTTTAAGAAAAGATATTCGTCTGTAGTTCTGCGGATCGTCATATTCTCATCACATTTTTAGAACTTATTGGTATATTTTACTGTATATGACGGATGCGCCATTAATACCTTTGTTATACACGACAATCGTTCGCAGGTATAACAAAACGTGATCGATATGAGCTTGTCGAACCAAAAAGGACATGAGCTTAAGCGCCTGCCTGTTCGAAAAAGGGACCGATCTTAAAATAATTAGATCGCTCAAAACCAAAACCAAAAAACATCAGAAAACTCTAGGGGCTCTAGCAGCTAAAACAAATTAGTGCGGCTTGAAGAGTAGTAGCAAGGTCCGTGAATTTGGACAATGCTAAAACCAGAGTAGCAATGCAGATACGTGGAAGACATATGCATGTAGTATAAAGTGTAATTATGCGCATTAATAGTTCAACAGTTTATAAAATAAGAAGCCGCACACTTCGGTTCATAGGGTCTTATTAGGCTGCTGTAGCGCTTCTTCTTTCTTTCAGTTCGGTGATGTGAAAACAAATCTTTCAGCATTGTTATGCTTGAAGATGATTGTGGCTATACAACTACTGATTATTGTTACGGCTGCTTGATACATTCTTTTAATTGTTGGTGCACTATGTCTTATCTTGTTCGTTCAGTGTTGTACCTAGGTATCTTAATAGCGTTGCAGAATCATGCGTAGTGCGAATATTTGTAGCAAGATTACAGATCTGACTTACTTTTTTCACTGGTCATGTCCTACGCTCAGATATGTAGTCCCAAAAGCTTTTATTCGGGGTCTTGTTTCCCTATTACATGTCCAAACCTTTGGTTGTCGATGCTCACCTGGGCATTCAGGTTATGTAAGCACTTTATCATAAATTTGATTGTTAGACTGCTGGTTTAATAAAAGTATTTAACTTTGTTGCTACAGCAGAATATTTAAATTTGTTGATATACAGTCTTGGCCATATGTATTAGGCACCCTTCCCTTTTTGTCTTTACTTCACTTCTCAGAAGTAATTAGTTTGAATTTTATGGTTTACAGCGTCATAATATGAGGTTGTAAACGACTTTTATTTTTTAAGAAAGGTTACTAATGCACTGTTATAATGCAATAGCGGGTTTATGCACTTTTTTCAATGGAGGATCAGTGTGCGAAAAAGCTTTCTGCTGTTTATAATGGTGAAATTTGTTAATTTTTCTTTTATAATGCCAAAAACAAGTATACTTAGTCTGGATAAACGTATTAAAATACAGCCCTTATTTGAGGAAGGCAAAAAACAGACTGAAATTGCGAAAGACGTGGATTGATTGTTCACGTTGTGCCGTGCAAAATGCAATTAAGTAGCACAGCTATACTGTTTCGCACGAAAATCGCGAAAAATCCGGAAGAAAAAAGGATACCGAGCCTCGGGAGGACCGATTTTTCCCAACAAAATATTAATAATCTCCAATAAAACTTTTTATTTATTATATCTGTTTCCTTTCATTTCATTAAACTTTTTGTTTTTTTGAATATATAACGAATTTTAAAGCGTGCCTAATACATTTGGCCAAGGCTGTATAAGAGAAGAAACCAAACCACACAGAAAAAGAATCTATAAGAGCATTCTCAGGTATATAAGCCACAGTATCTCCCTCTTTGGTGTGGGAATAAATTCATTTATACCAGTTTATTTTTTAAATTCAAGTGCATCTCCAATAAAACACCATAGATACAATGCAATACAAACAGTCCTACAACTGATAAAAATTCCACATGCCACGCACAATTCTATACTTCTTTATCGCCAGTGCAAGGTGCTTAAGAATAATTAACATTTTATGAAGGTTACGCTTCGCGCCGCCAGTTTATCCTTAAAAAGAGAATCCAATGACGGAACGTGCTGTTTACCAGCCACTTAAACGTACCAACACTTTGTTGGCTACACATGGATGGTGGTGCAATACGACTATACTGGCTGGCACTTAATAATCGAAAACAATAATGACTTCAATGGCGTTACTCAGGCGAATGCCGACAAGTCAATAGATTCTTATTATTTATGGCTTGTTTGATGTTTTATTTGTTTTTTTAATCACCGTTTGTGACCATATCTAGACAACATCTAGACACGATGACTTACTATTCAATTATTGATACGAACATATCTTAAATCTGTAGATGAATGTACGTAAGGGTATAACAACAGGAGAATGGATGAATGTGAAAAAGAATAAATTGTTTATTTGTTGAACACATTCAAGGTCTTCCGCGTGTGACTAAATGCCGGTTACATTTGCCGGCAGTAATCTGATTTCGCTGAATTATAGGCTCTTGAACTTTTGCAAACAAGATATGAGTAATAGTTTACTGGTGCAACGGTTGGGGGTTTCTTTAAGTTTGCTGCTTCAAATAGCCCATGTACTCGTAAGATGTTATTCTGTTTATTATCTCACGTAAACTTTAACTATCTGAGGTATAGAATGTGTGGTCATGGATAGAAAGAAATGTAGATAGTAACAAAGAAGTGTATGGTGATAATCTAATGTTTACTCAGATTAATAAATTTTTAGTGTTTTAGTGGAATTGTTTGATAAACAAAGGCCAATGGAGACTAAGTCCCATACAACAGCCGATAACTTGTCCTTTTGCCCCGAATTCACTTTCAGTATCCAAATTTGAGCAATTTTGCAACCAGGATTTCGTTGCTTCATTCATAAACTACGAAACGAACGGAGAATGGCACAAACTTTTCCTATGATTCGGTACTACTTCCTACTTCGGTATCACCACCATCAAAAACAGTAAGAGAACTCATTGCATACTGTGATTCTGGGAAGATGGGACTTATCATATGTTAGAAAGCTTATGTTCAGTATACTTTTTAGAATACGCGGAAAACCAACTGGACACGTTCTTAAGCAAGAACTTGATGAAGAACTATTCATTTTCACTCTAAATCAGCGCCAGTACCGTCAACTTGATTTGCGCGTAAATCAGACACCTACAAAAGATGTGCTCCGCACTGTATTCTTCACTCTTACATTAAAGATCGCTTGATGTTGTGTCCCAAATGCATAGCACACTTAGCTGCTTAGCAAAGTGTAGTTCGCAGCTATAACAATAGGATGCAGCATTGATCCCACAACGCCATTTAATATTATCAAGTCAACATCCGTGGAAAGGAATGGTACTGACCACTTTGGATAAACAACCCGAAATCTTCTTTTCTGAGCGATTGGAAACTACAGTGTTTGATCGCGAAGTATAAAAACGAGAAGCTAATGAGCCAAAAACAATTCATGGCCTCCGTCCAATAATAAAGAGCTAAAGGAAGTGGATGATGACCTGGAGTTCCAGAGGCGCTGTCTCTGACTTACCAAACGTGGTTGGTAATCACCTCAGTATTGCTTGGTGTTTACTTTTTGATTGACAAAATTAAATAAAAAAACAACGGTGAGATATATTTGATTCTGGCTTTATTTTGAAGCTACGTTCATGCCAATAAGTGTGGAATAGCACATTATTCAAATGGCCGCCTCGACTTCGCTGACAGTGCTTTAAAAACTCGGATCAATTTTTGATGACTCGGACATACAATGTGGTTATCCTGTTAGCGTGACTAAAAGCTTGACGTAGCCCCAGAGAAAATAATCGAGTGGTGTCAAATCGCACGATGGCAGCAGCCAATTATGAACGCTCGCCGTGTAATAACCCTGTCACAATTTTGAGAATTGCGTTGCTTGTATGGAATGTAGCGCAGTCTTGTTGAAACCACAGCTCGAATATATCGATGTTGTGATATATAACGAATTGCGAATTGAATAATGGCAATTTTGCTTTTTGACATAGCCGCAGAGCCAAAAATGGGTCCCGTCCGAAATGATTTTTTGGCGAAAATTTCCAGCGCCCAATTAGAGATTTTATGGTGTTGTCTATAGTCGCCCCGCTTCAATTCATGCGTCAGTACAATCTTATACGGATGTAGGACCAAATCCACTCATAACATATGGTAAGTTGGCTCTCTGGCGATGCCCAATTCAGCTTATTCTCGCCGAATTAACATATCTGGATCTTCTTTGGCTATTGGCCGCTATGGCAGCTATGTTTTCTTCATTTCGCAGCAATCTTTGTCTGGTTGGTGGCTTAGGATCCAAAAGAGTGTACTCATGTTCAAACTTGCGACGGTGCGGTACTACGAATTAACTGCACACTGAAGCCATGATGACGATCGACCTCACGACGAAATTTATGTTGCGTGCATATAACTGAGCACGAATTTCGATATATAATTGGAAAAACTATCATTGCTATATGGTCACTCGTTATATGATACAATCTTCCTGGTATCATTTACCTTCATAATTAAAAACAACTTTCACGTTCTATTAATCGAATTATCAGTAATAATATCATTATATCAGGGAAAGTGTGTTCACCAGTAGTTCCAAGCTCTCCATAGATAATTCTGGTCTTCTTGGCCCTAGAGAATCCCCTAGAGATTCGATAAACGATTTCGATCTCACCCTTTGGAGGATATTGCGAATGACAATATGTCATGACAAAAATAATTCCCAGATACTTTGATGATGTGTTTTTTAACGGATCAAGGAGAGGCGATAAATGCATTTAATAATGATTTATCAGGAGTTTGTACCCCGTACCTCAAACAAAAGGACGAAAGCATAACACGAACGATGCATAGTATGATACCTTTGTATCAATATCGACTCTGCTAAAAATTCTTTATTACCGGGAGTAGCTAGAGCCTCTCCTTTCACGATCTTTCAAATTCGACTCACAACTGGTCGGAGTGCACCTAAGTGGTGACTCTAACTTTGCCTAACCTAAAGCTTTTCTATTGTTTCACTAAAACGAAATGCACTGATGTTTCCTCTTGCCGCTTGAGTTAAACGTATTAACTGCTGCTTTGAGACAGAAACCATAAAGAGCCCGAACTTAGCCCAATTAACTTTGCACTAAAACGTTTTAGTCTCTAAAAATTGCACTTTTACATTGTAAAGCAATAGACAATAATTTGTCCCAGTTAAACACAAAGAAGTAAAACGTTTACCTACTCGTGTTTGACTGTTTGCATACAAAACTACTCAGATGGGTACATTAAACCCTTAAAACAAAAACGTATGTACTTAGCGAAAACGGTCATAAAAGAAAAACACAAAAAAAGAAACGAAAGAGCCAAGAGGTTAAAGACTGGTTTACGTTCAAATGCAGAAAAGCAAAATTCAAACGACCGTGGGAAGGTTCTCTGCATCCTTTCGCACAACCAACTACAAACACTCACGCAGATAATGAAGGGAGTAAAATATGAAAAAAAAAAAAAAAAAAAAAATTAAAACAATAAAATCAGTTCACTCACCTCTGGTAAGAGCTCAGCGGCACCGCCTGTTGTTGCTACTACTGCACCACCACCACTGATTCCATTAGTACTACTGCCAGCACCAGCACCACCACCCACTGCGCCGGACGTAGACGCACCATTGTTGTTGCTGAGGCCACTACTGCCCGATGTACCAACTATCTCCCACACGGGATTCTTAGTCCGTTTCGACATGATTGTATTTTAAGATTTTACTAATTTTCAAATCCCGTCTCCTCTTCACTGAACACAGCACAGCGCCGGATACTTATGCCACCGTCAATAGATCCCTTCTGACTACAATACGATTTCGAATTCCAATACGAGTAACTGCTTCTTCTCTTTATGTTGCAAAAAGAATGCAATTTCATTCTCTAATCTGACTGTCTCCCATTGTCATGTACGAGTTTTGCGATCGAGCCAACTGTAAAAAAGGGCTTCCTTCTGATGACTAGGCTCACAAATTCTAGACAGGTGCTTCCGTAAACAAACTAAATCTACACATAAACAAACGGACAACGGAAGAACATTTTTTTTACTTTTTTGTTAATCAAATTCATTTTTGCTAATCGATTTTCAGATAGTTTACCACGAAATCAATTGGATTATTCGAGTTGCCTAGCCTGTATTCCAAATCTTCTGGTACAGAGATCTTGTCCAAGTGGAGAATTTCTATTTTGTATTTTTAATTTTCGATTTTCTCGAACAAACAAATTTGTGACACGGTAATTAAATTTTGTTTAGCTCGACAGAATTTCCACAGTCAAGTGTTTCCTAATCGAAGCAAATCGCTGGCTGCTTTGTAAGTGTGACTGAGTTTGGAAAAAATTTGTTTGTGACTTTGTGGATGCGCAAAGTTGGAATTGGTAAAATAAATTCGAAAACGAAAAATGTGTTTGCGATGAAGAAAATTTTAATTTTGCGGTTTAGTGACAAGAACAATGCACCACCCTCACTGGGATCGCAGCTGAGGCACTTTGAAGACTGGAAGGAACGGGCGGACTACTGCATCAGAGAGTGTGTGGTTGTTCTCTTTTCTGTTTTTTTTTTGTTTTTTTTTTGTTTTGATCGGGGTGGCCTTTGTGCGTGCAAAAAAGACAAAATGCGTTGCAAATGACAGATGATTGGACTTCCAAATTTGCAGTCGGCTGCTTTTGACACTTGTAGTGACAACTGGAAGTGTTGTGTACAGTAAGGTTTGTCTGATTTGTTGTAAGCCGGTGTCCGTCGAAGGAATGTTTGATGGTAAGCCTTGGAAAATTGTTTTATACTATGATGGTTTCGCTGTGAATATATGTTGTTCTAGGCACTGCGTTTTAACGTAACAGATATTTTCTTCTCCTTCCTCTTTTATTAACCATTGGAATATAAGGCGCTTATTATTACATCTAATGCCACATATTTCTCCCACGTATCTGCATTTCTACTTCGCTGGGTTGGATAAAGTTGCACGCATTTAGAATTATTCTAGAGGCCATTTTATTTTGGATCACTTCGCAAGCGAAGACAAGAGTTTACTGATATTTTCGCATTTGAATGATCCAATTTCCATTTATTCATTTTGCTCTTTGAACCTCGACAGGGACAATAGCCTTATTGCTCAGCCTAAAGTTCAACTACTACAGGTTTCTTAATGTGAAGATTTCTGTGAATGAGCGTCCTTTGGTAATTGTGATATTTTCAGTTCCGTTGCTTTTTCTTTATACTTTTCGTATTTCGTCCAACATTGCAATGTGTCGTATACATAAGAATAACAAACACCTTAATTTAAGTGACATTTTTCTGTCACAAAATAGAGCGTTGTCGAGCTATACAAGCCAGCCCACACAATTTTTTTAGTAGTTAGCGATGAATACATATGCGGTACATTCTGAGATCTTAGAGCAATCCAAATCGATGAAGGCGCTATGCATATCTTTCGAAGTTTTGGAATGTTTTTTTTAATTATTCGTAAATTTTGAATCGGGTCATCTGTCGACATGCAAAACACACAGAGACTGCCTAACTCTATCTAATGTTGCATTGTTGAGTGTCTCGAACTCTCTCGTTTACTTTCATATTATGCGATACCAGATTCACCGATTGGTAATTGTTGCAATTTCTCGTGTCGAGTTAATGTTTATAGAGTGGAGCAAAAAAGCTCCCTTTCCACTGGTTACACATCCGAGAACGTTTTCTCTTTTGATTTAACAAAATCGCAAACAAACTGAATCGCGGTTTTCCGATTGTCACCTATTCGACTGCACATCCCCGATTCATTATTTTCACTGCTTTGCTCACTACGGCTTCCAAAAATCGACCGTTTTCTTTCCTAGGCGACAGAAGAGAGAATTTATTGCAAATATATATTACAGCGATTGAATCTCTTGTAAGTTTTTTCTTTGTTTTTGTGCAATTTTAGCAATGTTAGGCTATTCACCCGTGACTCGACTTCTACTTCTTGTCAGTTTTATGACTTTCGAAGCCAGCATTTATTACGAAAGTAACGGAGCAAGTAATCGAATCAACGTTGTCTATCTAACAGGTGCACTAAGGATATTTTAGGTTGAAAATTACTATCGGACGTCACAATGTCAGACCATAAGTACATCGAATTCAGAATCGTATGCGAGGTTTTAATCTGGTTGAATAGTAAGAATTCGTGAAAAAACAATTGGACACGCTTCGAGGGGGAGCTCATCAAGGTTTTTAATGCTCCCAATAAACGCAGAACAAAATAAAAGCTTAAGGAAGATGTGCAGAACCTGGACAGTCCTCTCACTAAGTGCTATGAACTGACAAAACTAACTGAAGGAAACAATCAAGCAAATCGCCTGTTTCTTAATGAAATGCAAAACTGCAGTGACTACGTAAATCAACTAGAAAACTTCTAAGCGAGTCACTTAAGACCAAATTGGCGAAAGCTGAAGAATTTACAGATCGAAGCAAAAATAATATAAAAGGGATTTTAGAAATTTCTTTGAAAAAATGTTTCCAAAATATCAAAACTGTAGATGATAGCAGCGGGCAAGGCAAAAACGAAAAATCAGCCAGGCCGGAATCACTCAGAAAATCTAAAAGCACATATATTGAATCGATGAAATACGCGCTGGGTATTTTCATTGATATTGAGGGTACTTTCGACAACGCAATTTTCACGACATCTGTAAGGCGGGCAGACAACACCGCGTAGGCGAATCACTAGTTTTTTGGATAAAAGCAATGCTGATGAATAAGACACTGAGGTGGCCAAAATGTGATTGCGGAAGTAAACAGAGGTTTCCCGCATAGCGGCTACCTGTCTTATCTGCTATGGTGAATGTTGGTCGACTCAGCCCTCAACGGTCTTAATAGTTCTGATGCCCATGCTCAAGGATATGCAGATGATGCAGCTGTAGATACTGTTTGTTGAATTACATCTAGGAACTGTGCGCTCTAAAGCCCAGATCGACAATTGGTGCAATAGAAATGGGATTTCACTCGATCCTCTCAAAACAGAGGTTGTTCCCTTTACGAGAAGAAGGAAGGTGACTGGTCTGACTCATCTAGTTCTTAAGGCATTACCATCCAATTCTCTCAAGAAGCTAAGTATTGGAGTGCCATCCTGGAAAATAAACTTTTATGGACTAAACATGTTACTTTAAAAGCCTCTAAGGCGCTGTCGGCCTCTTACAGAGAAAGATTCTTTGAATCTATACGACTCTGACAAGAGCAATTATATACTATGCTATGGTTGTCAAAAAATTGCTTTTAGGCGCCATTTCCAATATGGCAGCACGAGCGGCAAAAATACGAGGTGGCAAAGTTGAAATTCGGATAGGGCACATCGAAATCTATAAAATTACCCATTTTTAAAATTCCCGGTAAACTTTCCAGATAACTTCTTTTTAGAACACAATGACTGTATTAAGACTCCAAGGAACGATGTTTTTTGCCTGCATGGGGCTTTCCCTGGCTCCGTTCTAGACACATAAATGAATCTCACTCCCCTTTATACAAATTACATGGCCTGCACCCTCAATACCATCTTGCGTTTAAAAAGAACTGGACTTTGCTACAACATGCACTAGATCTTTAATGACCTTGCGCGCTGACTGCCTTTTACTCTGATCTTTTGTATATGTCATCTGACGCAATGACACCAGAATTCCTGCTGCGGAAACTATACGAAATCGACTTGGCCTATACCCAAGACTGGATTCGGCCAGAATCTGTGTCAGAAAAGAAATGTAGTCGGGTTCTCACGGATGGTTCCAAATCCGATCTAAGATGCAGCGCTGGAGTCTTTCTGGAGAACGACAACGTTAGATTTCACTCTTTGTTAGCAAAATTTGCATGTCTTCCAAGCGGAGATATACGCAGTTCTGGTGACAATGAGCTATGATATATTGTAAAGAATCGGTGAAGGAGACGTAGGATTTGTATCTGTGGTGATAGCCGACCTGCAGTTAGAGGATTTCTTAGCCCTCCTACGACTTCCAAGCTAATCCGAGAATGTGAGATTTTACTGAATGCAGTTAGACCGCTAAATTCACTAAGAATTGAAATCTTATGGGGATCTTCAATAAACTTATTAGGGAAGGCTCAGATGAGAGTTTTTTAGCGTTCTCAATAATTATTCTGCACAGATTGACGAGTTTGGCAGAGATACCAAAACTCTACATACCGCTATATAGCTTGTCTCTATATATGCTGTCATATGCAACTTTAAGGTTGGTGAAAAAATGGTGGGTATCGATTTGGACTTGTTAAGTTTTTTCCAGGATCTCCCGGAGGATGAAGATTTGGTCGACCGCACTAACTGGAACCAATCAATTTCATTTGATCCCCAAAAAATCATTTGTTTTGCAAATCGCTGTCAACTCTACACTCTAGTGAAAAGACCTAAATGTAGAACAAGCCACTCTTCTTACGCTGCATCAAATCCTTTTACAACCAACCGACTTTCAATTAATTGTGATTGATTTCAATCACTAGATTCCAGAAAGGAACAAAGGAATAAACGTAAAACGGCCGAAGGCCTAAAACCCTACTTTTCTGACTAACTCATATACTACCACACCTTCCAAGGCGTAGTCTCAGCTATTTACTAGGCCGCTTCTTGGTTCAGTCTGGATCCAATACACACGTTGGATATTGGAATACATGTTATAAACTTCGAAAATTATAAATTTGAAAGTGGTTAAGACTGTCACATATCACTGAACGGGATAGCTTAGCAACACAAATTTCACTTTGTTCGGAATCGGTCTTCCCAGAGATCTGGACTGAGCTCCGTCGATGACATCCTAGACAGGTCCGGATCAATAAAAACGAATGACACACTTTAAGGCACTCTAAGGTCATTTGCCCATACTCGACCTTAAGGATTTAGGTCACTATAGAGGCATACCGGCGTACGAACATACATATGTAGGCAAACATCAAAATGCAAACTCCAACTAGTTACCGCTCCCAAGATCAAAATGGTATTAACAAAGAACTCTCTTAGGTTCCAGGGATAACTAGACTATCGTCCTCCACCGTCTTTCAATAGTATCAAAAAATTAAATACAACTGGTCTACGTATGTATGTATGTCTATATGGTCTATGTATGTTTACAGCGAGAGCCATTCCAACCTAATCTAACGATAATTTATCTACCCTTAGCATAAATGCTCCCTTACAAAATAACAGTTTAAAAAGGAAAAAGATGAATCTTGATGTCCTGCCTAACAAACCATATACGCAATTGAGTGCAATCTAAAAAAAAAAAAAAAAACACCTGCTCAAGACGTATAAAAGGTGTACTTAACAGTTCAACAAATACAAAAACCAAACAGAACTAAAAATAAAAAAAAACCCCAGAAATTCATCACTTAGCGCCGCGAAGTTCCAAAATCTTTTCCGTCAAAACCTTCTTTGTCGACGTCTTCGAAATTTTCACATCGTAACTGCATAGATATTCCCAAAGTCGATCCTTGTTCAAGCGTTCCAATCCGTTATTTGCAATAAGACTGTCAATAAGGTCGTCAGTTACAGGTTGATCAACCAGTTTGGGTATCTTTGCAGCTGAAGCCTTGTTAGAGCTGCCAGAAGCCTTTCTCTTTTCGGTAATCTCTTCTTCACCAAATACATTTCGAAAGTCCTCCAAGTACTGCTCGATACGTTGGTCCTGCTTCTCCCCACTCGGCATTTTAATATCATCACCATCTTCAGTCTCAATATCGAATGCCAAGCGCAGTAGTCTTGATTGAAGCTCCTCCAATGCTGGGTCCTTAATTTTACTCGGAACGTACTTGACTCTGAGCTTTTTTATGATTCTTTTGAATAAAAGTTCCCCATTTTCTGATGGTGATACGGCGATATCCCAGGCCTTTAAGTTAAAATGACGAAAACTCTCAGCACTAGGTAGGTACACAATTTTAAAGCCATCGGCCTTCATGAAGGTGCGTGCATTTGACTCATCCTCATTGCCTGCTGTTACTGGGACGAGGGCAACATAAGAGACCTTGGATTTCCGGCGAGGGATAAAAACACACAATGCGATTTTGTGCTTCTCGAGGCATTTCTTCCACAAGGCTGTGAATAGTGTTGTTGACCCAGTTATGCGGCCTTCGTCAGGGTACAGGAAAGAGCAAGGTCGAAGAAAATGCTGCTTATTGACGGCTGATTGATCTCTGAAACCAATCAACTGCAAGATCGGCTGATAAGGATATTTGATCTTCAGCATTTCATTTTCTGAAACTTGAATGCTTTCTTTGCCACAAGCGAGTTCATACACTTCGTCACCAGTTTGCATTTCTCTTTTGCTGACAATGTCACCGGTTTCGGAATCTTTCTCTTCAATAAAGTTTGTCATTTTGACTGTAACTATGGAGTTATCATCTCGTTGCAAGGTTACCTTTTGGGGATAGGCGGATTTCTGGAAGTAGTTATAGAATTTCACAGACAGCTCCACATTGTTGCCAAGGTTCCAGTTGAGATGGCCCAAGCAGCGTTTGTTGATATCCAATTTCAGCTTGCGATCGGCGATCATTTCACGCGCTAGCTTAGGATCTGTTGGTTCAAAGCTCTCCATGTCGATGTCTATGAACAGAGAATTGAATGAGTTTTGTCAGATTTCAGATTTGTTGCGAACTCACCCTTGGTCAAAGCGAGAAATTCCTTGTAGAAGGGCTCAAAGTCGAAATCATCTTGCATTGGTATCAACTGAAATTCGATGTTTTGTCCCTCCAAGTCAGTTGCCTTTTGAATGGCCTTCAGGAACTCTTGCGTACCAGCCTCGTGCGGCATTTCTCGATCGGTGAAATAAACTATCGTTTGGTTGGATAATTTCATGCCACATTGCTGAAACATATTGCCACATAGGCGAATCATGTTGGCGAATTTGCTAAGATGAACACCGTAAGTGTTTTCGAAGTGAGCGGGATTCTCTTCCGTGAAATTGAGATAGTACTCCACAATGTCTTTGTTTAATTGACGGAGTGGAAGGAATAACGTGCAGTTCTCGGGGACCACAATATTTTTCAAAGCTTCAGCTTCCTTCGGTGGTGGGGATTCCTTGGTGTTGTTGAATATAATACCTATGAGGTCTTTGTCCTTAACCAATAGACCAGAGAGCAGAGCATCGCGTATTAAGTTGATGGCCTCATTGAAATGCGTCGGAGTGGTAAAAAGAAATGCATCTAAGACGAAGATGATTGCTTCTCGCCCCTTGATGTCAAAGGTGGTTTCCTCTTCCTCAGAATCGGAATCATCTTGGTTGGGACGCCAAGTTGACATTGTTTTAAGATTTCGTCAAGAACAAGACCAGACTCGTAAAATGATAATGACCGTTGACTAGAGTAAAAGGAAGTTCACAAATTGGCTCGACATTAAGTATGTGGATTGTATTTACACGGAATTCCACTATTTTTCACAGGAAACCAGTGTGAGAGAGATTTCGTTGATGACAATTCAATTCACCCGGACAGCAGTTGTTTTGTTTGCGCTACGAAATACCAACAATCAAACGTCAGACATTTCGGAAGGTATTGAAGGTATGTTCGTTTTGATGTTACCCATGGTGTATTTAAATCACTTTGTAAGCTATAACGCAAGTATTTTGCTATTTTGAAAGAAGGGTAATTATCGTCAGCTTACACTTAAACATGATGATTATTTATAAAAGTGACCATGTGATTGTAAGCAGCATAAGGCAACAGAAAATAGAGCAAATGGATTGTAACAATCTACAACGCCGACATCAATTTGATTTACGTTCGACAAACCTCATGAGCTATGCCATAACTAAAATAGAAAAATAGGAAAAAAGGAAATTTTGGTAGCACACTCGGTTGTATAGTATACATACACGGTACCTTATTTAGAAACGGACTTATGCTATTTGCCTCAGCGAAATATTAAAATAGCTGGTACACAGTTTCCTCACCTCAGTGATCATGCTGTGATGGGTGCAAGATAATTTTGTAGTATTATAATTTATATGTGCAAACGGTACAAACGGCCAATCTAGATTTAGACACCTAGTTGCAGCTAAGGTTCGTGTATGGACGTCTTAAGAGCTACAAAAACACGGCTGTAATCGCAACAAACCGCCAGAGTTTTTGTCGATGTCAATATGTCCTATGCATATAACAACAAGCCCAGAACGGTGGTATCGATGCCAAGGAGTCATCAGAAATACTTAGACTGATGTACTGGGTATCACCCGACCATATCCGCGATACCCGCTGTTTGATGAAGAATGCAGATAAGCACACGGAGGCAAGCAACTCGCCTACAAAGCGGCACTGCGTAGAAGAATGAGAGCGGCCCATAAGCTCCCTGTAGGAAAAAGAAAGAGCATGAGAAGCGCGCGATCGGCGTAATAGAGAGGTGCTACTTCAGGAACAATGTTCGGAAGTTCTGTCAAAAGGTCAAGGCAACAAGATCTGAAAAGAGGGCCGTAGAGATGAACAAGGGAATATAGACCAAGAACTACTATCGGTACAGAGGATATAGGGAAACTACACTGCACCCTGTTAAACGACGAGGGCAACCTCAACTCCGATGCAGGGTATAATGAGCCCCTCAACCTGGGCGGTTAAAGTCAAGAGATCCATTTACTCTACCAATGTGAAGTGAAAATATCAATATTCAAGCTTAAGAATAACAAAGCTGATGGAACGGAAGCCTTAACTCGTCAGATAGTGCCGAATGAAACTCGCCGGAAGAGAGACCGGAAACAATCTCTCCAAGAACTTTGATGTGAAAAAAGATCTCTACCAGATGTAGAGTAACATTGATCTGGTCATAAAAGTCCACATTAGTCGATAAGATGGACAGTAGATGTAGAGCGAAGAAACACTAACCCTCCAAAAGAGTATATGCCTGATGAATGGAATCTCAGCACCTTTGCCGGATTCACAAAAAAAGACGTCCTCAACTGCTCCAACTATGAAGGTATAAGTCTCCTCAACATCGCATAAAAGATCTTCTTCACCATATTGTGTGAACGTCCGAAACCTTTCGTCAATAACCTGACTGCTCCTATCAGCTTTTAGTCCAGGAAAGGGCAAAATTGATCAGATCTTCATACTTCACATTTCCAAGGTGTTGACCTTGATATCCACCATCTGACCATGGAGTTTAAGGTCACATATGACAGCACTTATGGAATAGAAATAAGCTATACATAGTACATTATATGTCGGATAGTAATTCAAAGGTATTTATAAATGTAATCACCAGTCGACTTGGCTTCACTCGGAATAACGATTTTTTCATTGACAAGTATCAGCCCGCCCTCTGGTTGTGATGTCAAAACTCAAAGGCGTTTGTTGTATATTGACATAAAAAAAAAAAAACAACCCTCAACGGTTGCAACGAATGTAAACATCGGTGCGCCGTGCATAGCAAGTGTTTCTCCGCTCTAGAAACCAAAACAAATTCCTTATTTATTTTGTTTTTGTTTATTGTTTTTATGTATTCAGTATTATAGTTTAACGGAAAGTGTTTACAGTTCAAACGGGCCACTTGCTGAATCGAAACGATGGCCTCCTATAATGAGGAATTCATTCAATATCGTATTTTTTTAGAGAATATCGCCAAATCTGTGACTCCTCAAGATTTCGAAGTGACACTTAAAGCGCAACACTTGAGAAATCGACTTGTCTGCTGCCATTCCGATGCTGAGGGAGAGATCATCTATTGGATTCTTAAGTTCCTCGATGAGAAGTGAGTTGTGCTACATACAAAAAAGCACATTTTCTAACGATTACCATTTAAAAAATTGCAGAAAATGTCCCACCAAATTAATATCACCGATTGTCCGTAATGTTTTAGTTGAAATACGAAACGATCCACGTTATAAGGATCCAAGTAAGTGGACAAAGTTATCCTTATAAGCCTGATTAATTTACAATCGCATCTCGTTTAGATACAGAGGCTTTTGCTGACCTGAAAGGGTTGGCGACAACTATATTGGAAGGATTTTGCATTCGACTACTGGATAATGTCGAATTGAATAAGATTCTTGCCACTGCTACATCACATTCCGCCCAGCAACAACAGTTAAACGATGACCTTTTGGTCATTCCAATTAGAATTGTGGCAGCATCACAGAATAAACGCCGCAAAATGGAAGATCGCACCATATGCATTGATGAATTCCACAAAGTCTATGACATAAAGGTACTTTAACTCGTCTACGTTCACTTAGGTCTATCCACACCCACTTGGTTAGCGATGAATCATAACAAACATAGTGAGCTTGGTTGACGAGAAACTCACTTCAAATTTAGTCGCTCACTTGCTATTTAATCAAACTATGACTCAATCTAAGGGATGGAGGGGTTATTACCTCAGCGTTGTGTTTAGTTCCTTTTTTGGCAAGCGACCTTGTACCACTTGTAAACGTGTAGAGAACTGTATTACGTTGTGTAGCATATTGTGGTTGGTCGGTCCTTCGGCCGTTGGCAGTTAAATTTAAAAATCAATCGTAACCTTGACATTTGATAAAGTTAACAGTTTGCGGATCTAACTTTAAAATTCTAATTGAGATGATGGAGTCAGTGAGATGATGAGTCATGCTTGTGCATTAACTAACTCGTGAGACAATGAAGTAAACAATGAAGTCAGACTTGAGTTAAGAGGCTCGTGTGGTATTCGTTCATAAATATTGCAAATGATGCGTGCAAACGGCTAAGTATACATACAGCTTTGTGTTAGATAGATTACGCTAGCTTCACTCGGCTAATAAATTATTCAAATAAGAGGGGTTTACAGTCGTTTGTCAGCTGAGCTGTTCATGAGATACCACGACGATATAACTTATCGTAGTTGGCAACTAGTAAAGATATACACATTTGTGCATGCGATATCTTTATATGTAAATGATTTAATGATTTCTAATCTTTTTGAGTTTTGTCATAATTCGCATCTGTTGTGAAGAAGTAACTATTTAGTGTAATTGCAAAGCGCCCGAAACTCATTCACTTGGTCCTTATCACTTGTTTAAATATACTTAGAATGGAATATTTTTGGAAAGACACGCCCAAATGTTGATTATGTTAGTAAGTTTTGAGTTTGGTCCTTTTGTTTTTCTAATAGAGATGGGCAATGTAGTCTATTAAGGCTGCACTAGTTTATAGAATATGACAGCAGTTTCTTCACCTGTTTGACTAAGTTAAAAAAAAAAAAAAAAAACCCATAGATGGCTTGCGATTGTTTTTTTTACCATAACTTCTGTAAACAAGGCCCGATGCTACTTAAAAAACGACTCGGCATGTTTGAAGGTTTTTCATTAAAAAAAAATATATATATAGCTCCGTCACTTTCCGTCACGAGTTCGGAAAATTGCGACGCGTATGTAAGGTGCCCTTAAAGTTTAACTTCGGAGTTTTCGCGTCATTTAAGGAACCACATAATACTGCGGTACTATGATTACTAAAATATAGAGCTCAAGCATATATTTAAATTGCTCACACGATGATTCCGTCTAAATAGAAATGGACCTTATACACTGTCTTGGTATACTCCAACTTTAACTTAGAAATATTTGGTTTTTCTCGTTAAACATTTTATTTACTCAAAAGTTAGTCTGAAAAAGATTTCTGAAATTCTGATTTCCAAGTTGATGAAGACGATATGCATATCCTTCGAAGCTTTACAATATTTTTTCATCATTATCCGTAAACTTTGAATCGGGCTATATGTTTTGCCTCCCAAAAGCCACATTGACTGCCATGGATGTAAATAACATTTCTTTGCTTAGAACTCACTCGCATATTTTTATAGGATACGACATTTGTTTCACTGATCCGTAGTCGTTGCAGTTTCTAGTGTCGTTTTTGCCTTCATACAGGGAGTTCTTAAATGGCTAGGAAGCCATTTAAACCCAAGATTTCCGATTGTTACCCACACTTCGGAGGTTCATTCATTTTACAGTTTCGCTAAATTCTTCTTCCGTAAGTCGAGGAAATAGTACTGTGTGGAAATACTTCTTTTAAGAAGGCGTTTAAATGTTCTTTCTTTACTCTTTATGAATCCGATCACGCATACAGAGTGTTATTGCGTTGATTCTTCCTGCAAAGAAACCTCATAGTAAAACCATAGTTGTTGCTGAGAATCTGGAAAAATTATTTTGCCAGACTGTTTAATTGTGATAACAAACAACATCCTACGGTCAGACACAATAAACCATACAACCTCGACGAAAACAGACATTTCCGTCCACCCAACCAAAATGGATGAAATTAGGACAGCCATTTCCAAACTTAAGCCAAACAAAGCTGCTTGACCCGATTGCTTCAATGCTTCAGCAGGTGATGATTGGATACAGAACATACATCAACTCATCTCCAAAATGTGAGTCGAGAAAAGTATGCCCGAAAATGGAAAGTTATCCGGTTTCGTGGACAATGGCTGGGTGTTTAAATTTCGCTTTAACGAAGGATACAGAGCATACATCAACTCATCTCCAAAATGTGAGTCGAGAAAAGTATGCCCGATGAAGTGAACCTCAGCGTTGTTTGTCTGATATTCAAGAAAGGAGACCCCCTGAACTGCGTAAACTAAAGAAGAATTGGTCTTCTTAACATCGCTTACAAGATCCAATCTGCAGTATTTTATGAACGCCCGAAGCCATTTGTCAACAACCTGATTGGTCCATATCACTAGGAAAGTCCACCATTGACATAATATTTACACTGGCAGATCTATGAAAAAACCCATGAGTTCCAAATCGATACACACGTCGCATCTATAGCGACGAGTTATCCAGAGCAATGTCTTATTTTGGTATCCCTGCCAAACCTGTCCTTTTGTGATGACGATGGAGAATGCACGTTGGTCCATCAAGGTTCGTAAAGACCTCATCGAGACGCTGTCATGCGGTTTCTTTAACGTCATTCTTAAAAGAATGCAATTTTGGACTAAGAAGGCAATTGACTAGCGAAGATAAAAGAAACGACGAACTGTACATTGGTGGACATCAATGTTCCGGTCCGAAAAAACTTCGATTCCGCTCCTGAGGAAGCGTAGTAGAGGAAGACTGCGACCCAGGCGGCGCACGCAAGTCGAATGGACCTCAAACAAACTCGTCGTGCGAAACTGGAGGTAGCTAGCTAGATTGAAGCTTCTTGGGGACGTTTGTTGGTTGAAACCCAAGTCCGGCCCGGACTGTAAGTAAGTTATTAGAACTTAACCAGAGAGAATAGTCTGTTGCAGCAATATACTTCTTTTGCCAAATTATTAACTATCTCATTATCCGGGATATTCATGCGCCCTAGGAGCTTATTCAAGCGACTTCTGCAGGTTTCACAATACTTGATTGACCCGAAATCTCCTTTTGGCGATACCATTCTCAATCATTTTATTGGAGCCTAATTAGAAGACGATATATTTCAAGCATGCTGGTTATTTATTTGTGGTATATTGTGTAGCATGTTTGTTTGTAGTTGAACCGATTGGGAAAATTTATAATTCCAAATAAGCTGTGTGTATCATAGATCTGATATTTTTTAGTTGGTCTGAGTGATATTAATATATCCTGAGTTTTACCGCACGGCTTTAAATTCTAACTAACAGGTGCAGAGATGTTTTGGAGGGTTAGTACTCCAATTTCGGGTGGAAAAATGTTTATATATATATTATGAGCCAGATCAGAGGAACTGAAGTGTTTCTTACATCGCTTGAGGTAACCTAGACATTTCGCAGCATTTTTGGCAACACTGAATATGTGAATGACCACATGACAGCGTAAGTTTTCATTAACACTCATACCGAAAATGGAAAGTTATCCGGTTTCGTGGACAATGGCTGGGTGTTTAAATTTCGCTTTAACGACAGCAGACAGCATTTTGTTTTGGAAGCATTAAATTCTACTCTGTTAGTGGTTCCCCAATTAATTATGCTGTTAACATCAGAATTTAATGAGCTTAACATACGTTGCCGTTCTCGTTCTACAGCCGAAAAGCAGGGATGGGTGTCCGATTATGAAAAGCAGAAAGTACTGTCGTCGGCAAAGGAATGTATTGGATTAGAAGTAGTAGACAAGAAAACGTTGATGAAAATTAAAAACAGTATCGGAGACAAAACGGAGCCCTAGTGCACACCAGCATTTATTTTGTGAATATCAGACTTGAAATCATCCAATACAACTTGAATTAAACGTTCCTAAAAGTAATTTCTAATCCATTGAAGAAGAGAGTCATCAATCCCATAAGCACGCATTTTCGACAAAAGAGCCAAACTCTATTAAATGCCTAATGCAGCTATTTTGCTTTCGCCAGATTGATGTATTTTAATCCGTGCGGTTTTTTTTCAAATTTGAACGTTTATTTAAGAAAAAACATGTACAATAGTATTATTCAAAGTATTGCCCATCTGAAGCTATGACTTTTTCCCATCTTTCTGGCAATTTGTGGATTCCATCCCAAAAGAACTGGGCCGGCTTGGCAGCCAAGAATGAATCAAGCCAATTTTTGATATTCTGCTCTGATGTGAACCGTATTTCAGTGAAGGCGTCCTGCATCGACCGGAACAAATGGTAGTCAGAAGGGGCGAGGTCTGGGCTATAAGGCGGGTGGGGTGAGACTTCCCATCCACTGTTTTCCAAATAGTTCTTAACCGAAATAGCAACGTGGGGCCGAGCGTTGTCATGATGGAAAATTATTGTCTCGTGCCTGGTCGCATATTCCGGGCGTTTTTCGGCTACTGCTTTCTTCAAATGGATTAATTGTGTTCGGTAGCGTTGTCTATTGATGGTTTCACCCAGTTTTAGCAGCTCATAGTACAGCACATCCATCTGATCCCACCAAATACAGAGCATTACCTTTGCGCCATGGATATCCGGCTTTGCAGTTGATTTGGCTGGTTGGCCGGGTTTCACATATGGTTTTTTGTGCTTGGAGTTGTCGTAATGGATCCATTTTTTATCACCAGTAACAATCCGATGCAAAAATGACTTCCTTTTGTGGCGTTCCAGCAGCATTTCGGACATGAAAAACCGCCTTTCGACGTCTCTCGGCTTGAGTTCATGTGGAACCCAATTTCCTTGCTTTTGAATATATCCAGCTGCTTTTAAACGTTTTGAAATGGCTGCTTGAGTGACACCCAAAAATTCTGCAAGCTCTTCTTGTGTTTGGCAACAATCTTCATAGAATAATGCTTCCAGTTCTTAATCTTCAAACTTTTTCATCGTTCATCGTCTTCCAAGCCAAGATCACCACTTTTAAATCGTGCAAACCACTTTTGGCACGTTCGCTCAGCTAGCGCATGTTCACCATAAACTTCCACCAAAATACGATGACTTTCGGCAGCAGTTTTCTTCATATTAAAGTAATGAAGAAGAACTCCCCGCAAAAACACTTTTTCAGGCACAAAGTTCGACATATTTGAGTGAAAAAAATTATTGTTGTTTACGTTTCAAATGAATGACATATACTGAAATGACGTACAATGACAGTAGCTTTCCATCGCATGTTCCAATGGAATACTAACAATGGAATAATACAAGTTACGCCCTCTCTTAGCAAACCGCACGAAGTTATAGACCCAATACGCTCTGGTTCCACTTTTCGGATAACATGCTATCAGATCACCAGTGTTAACATGTTAAAATCTTTGAGAACTCTTGCTACTACATGAGTGCAAAAGTGAACTCGTCCCATTGAAGATTCGAGGCACTCAAGTGTTGAGCTAGCCGCAAAGTGTCCAGCAAGCATATTGGCCAAAGAGCTGACTGCTGAAATGTCAATTTAAATGAGCCGTGGGATGAATGATGAGGCAAAATTTCTAATATTTATGATGAACGAAAAAAAATTTTTTCCTACCTTTGGGACATTGTAGTATTTTTTCCCGCTTATGAAAGATGTTGCTGTCATTCCTGGCTCGTTCGAACTTTTTCCGGTTTTTCTCTTTGGGTTTGATCTTGTAGGACTAAAAACATTTTTTCTCTAACCTCATGGTACGATTCGAGCTGGAAAGAAGCTATCAGTCTTTGCCTTTTCTTTTGGTTTGATACTCTTCATCCGATGAGGTATAAAACATCTCATTCCAAAGAGAACACATGTCTGTGATCACGTCAGCAGCGGCATCCACGTCATTATTAAGAAAACATAACGACCAGTTAGGTTTCCTAAATAAGCTGTTAAATCCGCTCCAAGTGGTTTTCACATATTGTCATAGGGTTCTTTTAGGAATCTTTTCTCTAAATGTGTGGTCGGTGTAGGAGATATCACACAGCGGTTCGACGAGCTTAGAGGGGATAACACATTGATTTTGTATTTGTCAGAGTGGGAAGTTAAAAATAAGTGAAGGGTGTTAAGGGTATGACTATGAACGTCTTGTAATCGTGTGGGCTCATTTACAAGCTGGCTTAAGGTATTTTCTGCAGCGAAGATCTCGTGTGTCGTCTGTCCAGAATGTCGAAGCGACCCAGAATTGTGTATAGTATATTGGAATCGCCCGTAATAACGATTTCAGTATAAGGATACGGAGATACAATTTTTTGTATGGAGTTAGACAGCGCCTCAAACTCATTGAAAGTCGAATAGGTGTTCAATTTGGGGCTTCTGTAAGTAAAGCAGTAGTGGATAATTTGCTTACTGAGGTGTAATTTTAACCATATGAAATTGAATCAGGGTTAGAACAAAGATTACATTGTGGTGGAGTTTGGTAAACTACATCATAACGCACGTAAATGACGAGACCGCGGTGAGAGAAAAATAATGGCACTTGTTCATAGCCAGGTATCTTTAAATTAGAGTGATCTGAGAGGTGAAGGCGGAGATCTACCTGTGGTTCACTAAGTGGCAATACAGCTTGTCTGTATTTACAGACGTACACGAATATTAGCTATTGTATGTATATCCACTCTAAATTCCTGAGTAATTATAAAAAAAGGCAAACTCAAAAAACACAAACTCCGACGATACTAAGCACATCTGTGAAGTAAAAACATACTGAACAACACAACTTCCTAAAACAACAGAGCATTTAAAAACCTAGCTTGTTGCAGTTTTAATCCCAAAACATTGTGATAGGCCACGATAATAGTTTTTCCTTTTTCATTTTGTTGTAGGACGCTCAAAAATCTAGTTTTTATGGAGTTTTTGATGGACACATGGGTTATCCAGCCGCACAATATGCCGCATCACAACTGCCATTTAATTTATCAATAGATGCTGTTGCATCGACAAATCCAATTGAAGCTCTTTACAGAGCATTTAAATATACAGATGAAAAATTCATATCAAAAGGTATTACTAGTGGCACAACAGCTGCCTGCGCACTATACCGTCCAGAAGAAGGGCGTTTATATATTGCCTGGGTTGGTGACTCCAAGGCAATGTTAGCAAAACAGCATGGGAAAATTATGCAACTTGTGACACCACACAGACCGGAGTTAGAGGTATGAAGGTTTTTACATTTCCGTACGGTAGTTTACAATTAAAAGCTGTTTTTTTTTTTTTTTAACATTGCAGAGAGAAAAAGTTCGGATACAGTCATTGGGTGGTTCAGTTCTTAATGTTCAAGGTTCATATCGAGTGAATGGAACATTGAATGTAACCCGCTCAATAGGTAAACCAAATTTAGCTTATCTATTGTCAGTTAAGGCTAATTTATGTCTTCTCTACGCAGGAGATTCTATTCAGAAAGCATTTATAATAAGTCGTCCTGATTGTGTACTAGTCGACTTAGATAAACAGGAAGAGTTCCTTGTAATGGCTACGGATGGGCTATGGGATCATGCATCGGAAACTGAGGTTGCAAGAATGGTGTACAGTTGCATCAAAGTAGATTGTGGTAAGTTATTTGATAATATATTTGATAAGTTCTAGGAATAGGATTCAATTCCACTTGGTGTGGAGTTCGTAACAACATTGGCCTGCTCCAAATTTAGGAAGACACTTTCTAAAATTTGGTTTTATTTGATGAAAGCAAGTACTTTCCACTTCACCGCTTGAATAGTTCTACCTCACTCGCTTCAGCCTGATACCGCAAATTTTGGTTCTCGGTGAATAATTGTTCTTTAAAAAAATAGTTTCGCACTTACATAGGGGTTGCCATAATCAGGGATTAATTGTATGGATATATAGCAAGGAGCTTAGAAATCCGTTTTTGTGTATTAGATAGACAAAATGTGACTTTAGTTAAACAACAGAGGGCCTTAATACTCAAAAGGCTTCTTGTAGATAGATCATCAGACCATCATCAGATATATTTATAACTAGAACAGAAAGTCTACAAAGAATCTCGAATTTCAATTTATCGATGGTCGATTTTCGCTGTTCACATTCTACTCTTTATTTTGTTAGTTTTACCATTGAACTGATTCTATGCTAGTCAACGCTCTATCAACTGTCGCATAACCTGCTTTGAACGAGTATAGCCTAAAAGTAGATTCAATAGTCTGTCTAAATAGGAGTTATGCTTGCTAGTAAAAGCAGTTACGTCTTTACGTGCACTTTTTTACATAAAACAATCGATACATAGGTACAACGACGATAATTAAACCATTCAAACCCAAATAAGCCTACTTTATTACAAATTTTATGTACCGTACTCCCCAGCAAATGACTGAATAAGAGTGCGTGAAAGCAAAAACTCACAATAGGTAATGGTCTGTTAAAAAGCGAGAAAGAGCCGCTATAGCCGAACTTCTTGGAGCTCTGTTAGTAAGACCTACTTCTACCTCTACGTGGTGTCATCTGGAGATATCTCCGGAAGAAGCATGTCTGTAAGATTGAAATGCGAGCGCTCTACATCGTAAGCATTGAGTTAGGCTGTAGGCTAGTGACCACCATCTGTAAAAATTATACTGCTGCGAATCAAATTACAATGTCTCTGATGCGAACAGATTCTTTAATGACAATCCTTGGCTGTTGAATTAGAATAACGATTGCTTTCTGGAACGTTAGGACCATTCTAGACCTACGGTTCGCCAGTTTTTTTCACATCGAGTTTGAGTTCATATATTCTAAAGTTGGAATCGGCGCAGTGGTTTACTATTTTCTAAAACAAAACATTATCCTATTTTACATTAAGAAACCAGTTAATACAATATATAAGCTTTATATCTTATAAACCGACTCCAGAGTAAAGCAGAAAAGATCAACATTTTAGTGTTATGCATCAACAAAAACTTCGGGGGAGGAAGATGGGACAACTTTTAAAGCCAAATAAATGCCGCCTACAAAACAGCACTTAATAGAGATATTATCGTCGAAATAGAAGGTAGGCAATGATAACAGCACTTTTAATTTTACGATGGGGAAATACGGCCTTGAAAAATGAAGAACAATATTTCATTTCACTTTCGTTTGAAGCAACTACAATACACGTATAGCATCGGGAAGTTTCTCGATATGATAGTGCGATAGAATTTTAGGGATCACCTCGCTGAAGGAGTCAACTAGAGTAATACCTTGTCGCCAGCTAATATAGAAGAATTGGAGAATAGTGCAAAACATTTTTGTGACAGTTATATCGATCTAAGACAAAGGAGTTACAGCACATGGCTGAAAACTGAATTAAAAAGGACTACCCACAGAGTAACAATAGTGCTAATGCCTGGCTAAAACTGGGCTTAACATCCAGAGATGAAGGATGGAACCTTACGTCGGATGATGATGATGGCATAGACATTTGGCCACGGTACTTTACCGGATAGACAATAGTGTAGTGGTTCTGGACGCGAATGAGTTATCATTTGCAATTAGCACTGAAATCAATACAAAAAAAAGTTTCGTTTGAAGGCATTTCAATCAAGCTTCCCCATTCGTTGTCGACTTTCCCAACCCACTCTGCTATGCTTTTTACACCTGAAGCGCCGTAACCAGAATTTTCTTGGAAATGATAAGCCCGATCTTTGGTCAATTGAATGTAGTTACGAGGTTCAAGTTGATTTAGGTCTTCTTCACTTTTGCGTGAAGGTAGGAATCAAAGACTCTTCAGCGTACAGTGTTAAATTTAATTGACCCTACATGACCTAGCCATTTCAGACGACTGATGCACATTTGATGTCTCTGTATAGTTCGTGCAATCTGACGAGTTTATTAGGGATGCCGAAACTCTACATCTCTATAGATACTGGCGTATGAGGGATTGAAATTGTTAAAAAGGTGATGTCTAACGATCTTGATTTCTTAAGTTTTCTGTCCTAGAGTGAGCATTTGGTTAATTGTGGGCTTTCTAATCCTTAAACTTTGTGATAGGACCCAATCAGGCTCCAGGCGTTTACACAATACGGTAGACATACGATATTGAGGTTCCATTTATCAGACATGGTTTTCTTGAAAATGGGTTGTTGTATTCTCTTTACGAAGTTGTATTCTGCTGCCTCATACGCCTTTCAATTCGGTAGTCTTGTTATGTTTAAGTTTATATATACTTTTCTTTATTTCATTTTGTGGGGGCGATCGAAAATCTTGCTTTCCATTGCCTAACTTGAGAACGTTTTGTGGTGGCATCTTTTATTTCTTCTGTGGGGGGTTGAGCGCATATCAGGCTAATATTGTTGAATCAAGACATGATGCGGATTGTCACATTGCGTTGGCTCACATGCGCATGCCTTAATAGGCATACTGCCGATAAAAAGACTGCTTCTATTATTCGTTACAGTTAACGTAGTATATGTGTATGTCACAGTTTTTCATCCTTCTTTTGTTAGGTTCATCCCATTGGACTCGCTGGATTGCAGTGATAACATGTGTAATAACATTTTAGGGTCTCCGTAAGTTTTTGGGCTTGACATGGCCCGTCCAAACATATGTCCAGATCCGAAAGTACTTGTCCTTTTTCGTTTTGCGAGGTCGTCAAAAGTTTGTTTTTATTCGTGGCGCGTCTTCACGTGACTGCGACCTCTAGGGCAAAGTGGCCAAATATTCATAAGTCAGTAAACTTTTTCTGGGATATGTGCGCTTGACCTATTAAAGATCTATCCGATGTTATCTCTACTTTAGCACTTGACTAGAATCTGCCGTGGTGACTGTTGATGTCACCGATCATTTAATCACGCGGATTTATCCACCGTAGAACCTCTTTCTGAGGCTTAATAATTTCTGACAGGACGTGAGCTTATAAATTTGGCAAGCCAGTTAGGCGAGAATAGTACCCGGTATCTACCATGAGGAGGTTAAATACAGTACTTGACATCGCCAGGTTGATGCCGCTCAGTGCCTGCAATAATGGTACTAAATGTCCGCTTACTATTTTATTCCCTCCCTATGGTTGTTTTGCCACATAAGATCCGTTAATGTAAGTTCTTGCTTCATTTAGAGCGCATTTAACCTAGTTGTTAACAAATTTTATTAACTTATATGTCGCAGTAGAACTCATAAGGTGTCCGCTTTTGTGATTACAGTTTTATAAGGTGAAATTTGTCAGTGTATGTCTTCTGAAAAAAGTGCTTTCAATAAATGAAATTGTTCAATACCTCTACCTTGTGGATTTTGATCTTATAATTGTTCAAAGGAACTGATGTGCTGACATCTACCATAAAATACGCTGGACGATTCTAATGCTTTCAGATAGATGTATGGTTGGTTCAAGGTGTACGAGCGTGTGCATGTGTCATAAAACTCCCTTATTAAGGACATTTGCCGTTGAATGTCACCCATTCTCGTTGTGATTCCTCAAAAAAAAAAAAAAAAAAAAAAAAAAAAAAAAAAAAAAAAAAAAAAAAAAAAACATAAAAAAAAAACATAAAAAACAAAGCTTCGTAGTATCTTTTCTATTAAATGGGTCGGTTCATCACCCTTTTCATCATTGTTGCATGCATAATTGTCATTCCACCCTCATCTAACTCACCTAACTCGCACACCCCACTTGTTTGACCCAAAAGTGTCTTGTTTGTCTTTTAGACTATGAAAGTAAAAAGGGAAACAACAATGTTACAATTCAAGGCCAAGCTATGACTAATAACAAGAACCCCTCAACAAATAAAACACGTAATATAATGTCGTCTACCATTTGGTGGCAGCAGCAACAAGAAATCATTGTCAAACCATTACGATTCATCTCCGCTGATGAGTGTGTTAAAGGTCACCAAAGTTTTTACCATGACCAGGGAGAGGGTAGATCTCTGCCACAATACCAAGAATATTTATGGGATAACCCCGTCTGAAAGTGTGAAAAAGGAGAGATTTGTTAAATTGCCGGAAGGTACGACTTAATGGGAAAAAATGTGAACTCCACCCCTCCATTTGTTGATCTCCTCAATAGTATGTAATCCTAAAAACGGAAAACAAAAAAGAAATCTTAGTTTCAATCTCAATCGAAGTCCCAAATCTAACCTGAATAGGGATTTAATTGAGCAACCCATTTACTTAGTTTTACTAACTCCAGGAGCAAGAACAAAAACCCTTTGAGTGATTTAAATTGATGGGGTGGGTACGAGTACGAATACGAGTACGTCTGCTCTCTAATCCTCGTTGAGTAGGTGTGAGTCTTCCCTTGCCTCGAGCAGGATAAGATTTAAGTGAGAATCGACGCTTTAATCGTTATGTTACACGTTCAATAAAATTAAAAAAAAAAAAAAAAAAAAAACTAAAAAAAAAACTTCCAAACCCTTGCCTTAAAACGCACCAAACCAACCCCTCTAGAGTTTACTTTTTAAGAGCAGGGAGGATGGCATGGAATTACGTTCATTATACATTCGTGAAACCACTTAATTCCTTTAATTCAACAGTACTATAGCTACAGCGTTACATAGTCCTTACATGACTCATGGGGAAGGTGTGGAAAAAGCAGTTAAAAAAACGAAAAAATCATCAACCCACCGCCCTTTCAAATGTTGAGTCGAGAGCCTATTCTTACTACCCTCTATTTGGTAGTAGTAATCCTGTTGAGAGAGAGTGTTTGTACCTAAATTGGACGACGACGATGACTTAAGTTGTTTTTTTTATGTGTCCCTTCCTAGAACATACTGTGCACATCTCGCTGCTGAATGTAGTATTCCTATAGTTGTTTGTTAGTTTTTCTGCTTACCACGTCACCTTTACGCATGTCGTCACGAGTCCAACTGTGACGAGACGGTAGTGGAAATGCTAGAAAATAAGCATATAATCCATGAACACACCCCTCCATCTGTTATGCTGTTGCTAACGTATTGTGTCGTGTAGTAAAAAAGCCGGCCGGCAACAGAATAGGGGTTGTGTCGAAGAGAAATAAGGCCAAGAAGCTAACATCAAAGTATCGAGTGAGATTGCTCAAGAGAGAAAGAGTATTTGTCTCTTGAGTGGAAAAGAATTGATTAGTAGTGCGTGGAATGAGGAGGTGAATCTTCCTAAAAAAAAATAGAATCAGTTCTAGACATGTCTAATACCTAATTGTAGAACTATTTATTAGGAAGTATTTTAAATTGATCTTCCAAAGGGTACATGAAAGAAATTCTATTGGATAGGAGACCAAGGAGCTTTTGTATTTAATTCCGACTCCAACTGAGAGATGGAGGTGAGAGAGAGAGGGTCTGCAATATATTTTGAAATATAAATAATTCACTGAAGCTATAGGGTGATTCATCGTGAGGTTTGATTTTCAATAGGCTTTTTTTGACAGACTCCTATCAAACTGCTTTGTCATTTTTGTTCAGTATCGTTTGGCAAGATATCATGGAAAGACTCACACAACAACAGTGTCTCCAAATTGTTCAGCTGTATTACGAATATCAGCGTTCTGTGAAAAGTGTTTTTCGTGCGATTCGAGGAATTTACGGTGCGCATTATCGACCTACTGAAACCACTATTGCCAATACCATTTGCAAATTTGAGTCCCAGTTTACATTAGTGGATGATACTTGACCGGTTAGACCACTTCCAGCACGTAGTGAAGATATAAATATACTATAGCAGCTATAGCTGAGAGTGTACGAGAAGACCGTGACGAATCGATAAGATAAGAATAAGAATAAGATTTTCTCCAATTAAGTCGTTTCTCTACTTTAGTGAAAAACCTTGAAGTGCGTTGATATTGACTTTGATCATCCCTTGTTTGTTTCAAAAGTGCGACTGATACACCTTATATAAACTTAAAAGACAAGAACATTGTTGAGGATCTAAAAAGTCCGACACCGGAACCATTTACATCTTTAATCTCTCACGAGTTTAATGCTAGCTTAGACTCCATTTTAAGAATCGCATCCCTGTATCTTCACTCAGTTGGAGTAGTAGTTAAGAACACCTAAGGTGGGTGTCGCTACTGATACTATCACAACCTTTTGAAGTTGGTCCGTTATCGATCAATATCACTAAACCAACTGGACATAAGAAAACCGAAAAAAGTGCATACGAAATTTTTTATCATTTAACATATACTCCCAAATTGTGCCATGTTTCCGCCTACATTTGAGCGCGTTGAATCTTCAATGGACCGATCTGCTTGATCAATTGTTAGTAGCAAAAGTACTTAAATATCTTGATAAGAAAAATATATCTCCGTTTCTTCTGAAGAAGTGTTCTTGTACGCTGGCAGCATTTATCGAGCCCGTCCCTAAAAAAATTGACATCTTCTTCCTTCTCTTACAGACCCATTGCACTTACGTCTTTTCTATCCAAGGTCAAGGAAACGTTGATATATCGTCAGCCTATGAAATATTTCAAGACACTAAAACTTCTTTATGACTACTAATACGGTTTGGATGGCAAAAGACCAACTGGCGTGTCTTACCGAAAAGTCGAACAAAAGTCTTCACCAATCGGGCGAAAACAAGATATGTACTAGGTGGATGATATCTTACTCTATCGGAAAGTATCATAGATTGTATACATTGGATCGAATATCAATTCATTTTTGACACTTGTAAAGCAAACAAAATAAGGGATACTATTATTCTGAAGAATGCGGAATAATCGTCACGTCTTTGACAAACAATTCGTCAGTGATTTTGGCGCAACGTCCATTTCATGCAAGTTTTCCTGGCCGCCCGGCTCCATCTCGTCGTTTAATGCGGTGTTCAGCCGCACGACTCTTAGAGACTGGAACAACACGGGACCGAGCAAGCCCTGGAAGACCTCGTATCTCTCGTTCGGCCGAGAATATCGCTGCCGTGGCTGAAGATGTCGTAGAGGCTTCGTAGACATCGCCCAGTTGGTCGATCGACATCGAAATTGGCCATTCCACGCAATCTTGCGGCGAATTTTGCTGAAAGACTTGAAGATGTTTCCTTACAAAGTGCGGACTATCAGCTAATGGATTCATGCCCCCCCGAGTCTCAACAACGAAGTGGCCGATTTTGCGTCAAAAATAATCATGAGCGACGAGGCCAATTTCCATCTATATGGATACGTGAACACACAAACACACAGTGAAACACTGAAAATCTCATAACGAAGAGCCATTAAATCCATTTAAATCCATTACAGTTTTCGCTGTAGGAGTTATTGGAAGAATTTGTGAAGTTGTGAATAAAACTATAAAAAATGCCATAAAAAGAGCCTAAATGCAAATCAACAATGGCGGCGGCCACTTAGCGATATAGTTTTCAAAATATGAAAGAACAAAACTTGAATGCCCAAAGATATTGCTTAGGAAAATAGGGTCATACATTATGACCCACCTTGTAGTTGCACTTGATATTTCATAGACATTTGACAAAGTTTGGCATCAGACTCTTTTGTCGAAATTATGGACATTTTGGATTGATGAATTTCTTCTTGAATGGATTAGAAATTACCTCCTGGAATGTTCAATTCAAGTTGTTTTGGGCAGTTTCAAATCTGATATCTACGAAATAAATAGTGGTTTGCCCCAAGGTTCTGTTCTGCGTCCAAAACTACTTTATGTGCGCTTGTGAGTTATTTCTATTGTAGTTGAGCATATTCCTTTGCTGAGGACTATTCACATACATTCTCGGACGCGCGTTCCTTATTTTCGCCTTCAGAATGGGAACAGTTCATAAAATTCCGATATATGTAAGTAGGAAAACAAATTGGAGACACATCAACGAAGCGAAATTCAATGCTTCCAAAACTCAATGCTGTTAGCTGTCGTTTAGATGAAACTCGATCAATCAGTACTTTCCGAAATCGGAAAGATTTCTATTGTGGGTGTGTGAGTCAACAGTAAGTTACAGTGCTGCGAAATGTATAGGTCGCTTCATGTGTTAAAGGAAATACAAGGTGGGGCAAAAGTAATATCATAATGTCAATTGGCTACCATTTTGTTAGAAATGAAAAAAATTGGGGTATGTTTTCACGAAAAGTTTATTTGAAAGTGTAAAATTCATAACATTTAGTTGAAAAATTTATATGGATCAAAAGACCACCCCCTGAGTTGATGCAAATTTGTGCTCGTTTTACGGCATTTTGAATTGTTTCTCGTAAAACGTCTGAGTCGAAATTCGTATTTTCTTGCAAGTTTTGTGGTTTGTTTTGGTAACGCGAGATTTCAATAAGCCCTAAAGGAAGAAGTCTACTCCCGTCAGATCTGGCGATCTGGTCGTCCAGCTCAAATCGCCAAAACGGGAGATCACACGGCCTGGAAATTGGTGGTTCAAAAACTCCATCGTTGCTTGTGAGCAGTTGCTCTGGCCTACTGGAACCAATCACATGTTCATTTTCATTGAGGGGATGCAAAGGGTGTTCGTGCATTTTATGTGGATTCTCCGTGCCCCAGAAATGCAAATTTTGTTTAGTCACATAACCACTTAAGTGGAAATGGGCTTCGTCGCTCATTATGATTTTGGATGCGAAATCATCCTCTTCTAGGTAAAATAAGATGTAACAATAATTCTGCGTTCTTCAGGTGTGAATCGCTCCATTGCTTGTTGTCAACTAATTCTGTATACATACACAAATGTCTTAGCATACATAACTGTCAAAGCACAATGACACTTGAAGCCATTTGTAAATATTATGGCACATTCACATTGTGACATTACTTTTGCGCAATCTTGTACTTTTTGGTCTCTGATCTCTTTGAGATTATATATGGAACCGAACACTTGAAACAGCGAAAGCTGTTGTGGATGCACTTCACCATCCATGTACCAGACGAGGCATCTCTTGCTAACAAGAGGTCCTCAGCGAATGAATCCGCATCAATGATTCATTAATGACGTTCACAGGTAGATTAGCGGAAGATTTATTTGAGCTACCGCGAAATATTCGTAACTCAGGTCAATAAGGGACTATGAGGACTGAGACAAGGTTTTGAAAAAGAAATGAGGCGGATGAGCTCTTAATGGACCAAAAGGATCGAGCTCTTTAATTTCTAGTTGTTATAACCTACAAACATTTTAAAAAGACATACAATGGTATCTCTGCGTCTTTCTTTCCTAATTTTCTCACAATGTTTACAAATATTTTAAAGGCATATAAAATCCCGTGATACAAAATTACTTAAGAACACATAAAACCTTAGGTGGACATACTAGATGTTTTCCATGATAGTCAGGGCACTGAGGATTGCCCTGTGTGACTCTAGTAACACATAGCTTGTGAAAGCAATGGTCCTTCTAGGTGGCCGACAAAGTTCGAGGTATCTTATCAAAAGAACATGTTTTCTTCCTAAATCCTAAAGTCCAGCAATCTTAAATAGTCCTCTATAGGTCACAGCGTTCGTAAATTACCAACTTCAAATTTAATATATTCACTCGAATGAATCCCGCAGGGTACCAGATAATTCAAAAGACCTAAGCTTCCATAGATAGAATGGAACGGAATGCCTCCAACAAAACTGAAGCTAATAGAGGTAATCATAATTAAAGAAGTTACTCATATTACACTACCCTCCACTGTACTCCTCTAAATTCCGGTCTTGCCGAGACTCTCCGGAAAACTCTTCGCTAAGGTGCTAGGAATGTGATGTACTATCAAGGTGGGGCAGTAATATTCTAAATTTCGCAAAGACAACAGCACAACCTTATGGGTTGAAGAATCGTCGACTCCTCTCTGAAGAACGACTCAGAAGAGATCGACTTCACCTTAGGTAATGCGCACAAGTGGAAAGGATTGTCAACCACATTGAAGCGTGCAATTGATGCGCGTAAAAACACTGGAATTGGGGTAAAATTAGTGATAGTTGTTTTCTATGATCGCTGAACAAAATAGTTGCATCAAATTTGACACCAACACCAGGAAACTTATCTTGATTCTTTATTTAGGGTTCATCTTTCTATGATTGGTACCTATAAGATAGGACAGTGCCAATCCTTTGCCACTTAATGTAGCAAAGTGGCAAAGGATTGGCACATTCCTGCACTAAGTTCTGTTAAGTAAATACAGGTAGGGTCATAATGTGTGACCCTATCAGAAAGATCTATAGATTTTACAATTAACGTTGAATGTCAGCTTCCGTGAAGCAAACAGATGTTGAAGGACGAGAATTAATCGTAATTTTTTTTGTGAATCCAGTGATGAGACTGACAAGAGCCCGTTTCCGTGAAAAAACAAAATTTATTTTTTTGAGAAAATGTTGGAAATGAGCTACGATGAGATTAAATTGTTTTATTTACGAGGAGGGGAATGATGTCAAATCGACTCTCTTCTTACCATTTCTCTTAACAAAGAACATGAATATTTTGGAACCGCGGTGCACAGAGGAGGTGGATGTTACGCCATCAAGATTTATTGGCTAATACGCTAATACCTATACAAAATCCTGGCTGGATTGATAGTTTTGATGATAAGCAAAACCTTTCCTCACACTTGTTCACATTCTCACATACACAAGGAAAAAAACAGTGATTCCTTTCATCCAATGCAAGAACATCGGATAAGGACGGGTTCACCGTTGGCGATTCTAAAAAAAGAAAAAAGGATAACGAAATTCGAATAACCTTTTACTGGCTTTTCTCCAGGGCGCGGGCGGGTGATGTAGTAGTTTTGAAACTCAGGTGTATTAGGTTTCGATATTTTTCCCAGAAGTGGTTGTCAAACTGGAGCCAGTGTATCCTCAACCAGTGGGTCTTAGTACGTGCTAGTTGTTAGTTCGTTACATTTAGCCCAGCCAGTAACCATTCCAACATCAGTGTTATGCCTTCATGTCAGAGTTGACGCTGACGGGATTTTCATACAACTACATACATACAAATTCTATTAAAATACTTTTTCAGAGAATTTCCTCGCACGGGATTCGAACCCGCGACCTTCTGCTTGAGGAGTCCATGCACATACCACTACACGGTAGTGTAGTTTCACCTAGAGTTGGTAATATAGAGAAAGTGTTGGAGAATTCTACACTTGATGAGTCCCATTTGGGAGCTGGGAGCAGGTTGACTCCGCGAGAGAGGCATCGAAGGTAAAGCCACATCTTGCTAGCGCGTCGACTCTTTCATTCCCTTCTATGTTACTGTGGTCGGAAACTCAGTTATATTAAATCGCGAGTAATAATTTCCTTGCACTGTTCTTCTAGTTTAGAGAACGAAGTAATTGAGTAAAGCGCTTTGATGGCAGCCTGGCTGTTAACAAAGATTCCTATGTTGTTTATGGTAATGGACCTGAGGCTAAATACCTTGCAATCCTCTCTAATCAGTAGTACCTCCGCCTGGAAGACACTTTAAAAGTCTGTAAGGCGGTACAATTTGGACATCTTCAGTTCCGCTGAGAAGACACCTGCCCCATTCGATCTTGAAGACGTCGGTGAAGATCGATGCTTGATACAGTGTGTTAAACGTGTGTTAAATTGCTTCTTTTACCTTACACACGCACACATGTTTGTAGCCAAATTATTTTCTGCCTCTACCATAATTGCCGATCGCAATTGCTTTTATTTCCACTGTGTATTTCCATACCTTTGCAGCAAAACATCATTACAAAATAAGTGCGACTTTAAAAAAAACCTTTCGAAAGTGTTTTCTTAGTAACTCACCCAAAAAGAGCTGCATATGAGTATTAAGTCGACAGCAAAATATTTAAAAGCATCAGAGGTATTTGTGAGAAAGTGGATAAATGGGTATATGGAATCCGGTAATGTCGGTGATGTGTAAGTTAGAGGGAACGAAATAAGCACGTCCAGTAAGGACAATAAATAAATTTGTTAATTAAACGCCACAATTAGTCTAAGGAACACAAATTTCCATAAATTTTCCATAAAAGGAATCAATGTGTCCATCAACACAATACGACACCGTTTTTTAGCATCTGGCATCAAAAACAGGGGTACCAAGCCTAAACCGCTACTGGCCCAAAAACATATCGAAAAGAGCCTAACTTGGCCAACGCAGAACTTAAACCGGGATTGCAGCAACATCATATTTACAGACGATCCATCTCCGTATGGACCAAACGATTACAACTGGATTTTGCAAGACAATAACGATCTAAAACATCGGAGGGGCCTCTGCACATGATAGAGGAAAATGGTATAGAGACGACAGATACCTGCGCAGGTCTTGAAGTAAATTTGGAGAGGCACAAAAATTAAGTGAAAGTTATACCAGACGATGCCAAACAATTACATATAATAATGGTGATTGGATACCCTAACAATGTAATTGCACAATTTGTATTGATATATACTTTAATAAAAAAATATGATGTAATAAAATTTCAGTATTTTCCATCGGTTTTTAGACGCACGTTTTTGTTAAACACACTGTATTTCTATAGGGATATATGGTATGGCTTCGACCATAACTGACTACACGACACCTAAACTCAATTTTAATAATTATGTTCAAGTTCACATTTGGGAAATAACGGATTTGAACAATAATCTATCCTTATTGACACTTGAAATGATCGATCTTCACCGACGCACGGCTATGAGCATAGGATTTTGAGGACTAGAATCCAGATTCTCTGAGTATGATAGCACTACACGAGACTATGTATTTGATCTGCAAGTCCGGGGTAGTATATGGAACAGCACGTTAAGAGCTTCTGTCGGGCTCGATCGTAGTGCCTTTGTGCTCCCAATACCAGCTGTTCGTTGGACTCTGGTAAGTTTTGTGTTCTTGTAGGCTGAACTTAAGACGGGCCACCACACGAGCGATCCATAAGTACAAATGGGTAGAACTGTGGCAGTGACATTCAGAGGACCATCTAAAGTTGAAGTCCTCACCTTTTGCCCTGTGTTCTATGTTTACTCGTAGTTTCCAGTTGACCTTGAGGTCAAGGATGACGCCAAGGTACCTTCCACTGAAGTAAGAATTTGGTTCTTAAGACTAATAATTTGTACGTGGTAAATAGGTTTATTTTTGATTAACGCCAAGTCCACAACCTGTGTTCCAAATACTTAGCTTAGTCAGAACCCTCTCTGTGAGTTCACTATTTATTGAGGGAACATCCTTGATACTAAAACAACCAGGTCGTCCGCTTACGCGACTGCCTCGGTTTCAATGTTATCGAACTCCGTCAAGATATTGTTGATGACCAGGAGCCATAGAGCAGGCGAGATAACTCCGCCATGCAGGGTATCTCTGTCTATGAGCTTAATTATGAGGCTGTTCCGCATTTGTGACTGAATGGTTCTGGTTTTTAGCATGGATATGATCCAGTTGCCGACGAATTTTTTTTTGCCAAGCTTGGTGAGTGATTATATGTAGATTGGATTCAAGTTCTAAGAGGGTGGCTAACGTATACTGTTATATAGATTTCTCAATCGTCTGCACCACCTCATGCAGGGCTGTCTTCGTGGACTTGCCTTTGATATAAACATGTTGGGACTTTGAGGAGATCTTTAAAGTAGTCCCAAATATGTATTCTAAGGTTTTGGCTATGAAGGATGTAAGGCCTATTTTGTAGATTTTAGAGAGGAAAGCAACTCGAACTCGTCTTCATTTTGAGGAGATGTGGTTGAGTCGTGGGGATCCACAATAAATGGCCGTCAACAAGGGCAGAACCACCTCCAAGTTCTTCTGGACCATAATCGGTAAAATCCCGTCAAGGTCTAATTACTTGTAGGGTGAGAAACTGATGTTGGCCCAGGAGTTGATTTCATTCCGGAGTGTGGGTTGCGGGCTTGCATCCCGGCAAATGGGTGTTCATTAGGAGTTCCAGCGATTCTTCAGTGGAATTTGTCCATCAGGTCGTTTAATGAATATCGGATCAACGATCTGATTAGAACTTATCGGTGTGGTTATGGGCCTTAAGCCCACAATTGACAGATCCTGGAGAAAACCCACGAAGTCTAGAACGATACTCACTATTTCTTTATCAATTTAAAGGACGCACGTGCGAAAGAATCTATCTTCGGGTGATTTTAAGTTTCGCCGAAGAATTTTGATCTTCGTCCATCCTGAAGAGCCTTTGGTACCAACTCCGAGGAATAATGCATTTTACATAGATCAGGAGTGCACCGCAACTGGAGGTTTCTATTTGTTGCCGTCCAGGTCCATCGTTTACTGTGGCGCCACTTTAAGTAAGCAAATCTGTGCTTGTGCTGCAAACTCAAAATCATACTCGTAGCGTCTCAGATCCTGACTCCCATAAGAATTGGCAACAATTCGTTAACATTTCTTAACAAGTTCAACTATAAACCTAACACGACAGAACCCATCAACCATTGGTCCCTATACGTGAAGGAATCATCCCTGTTGACATACTCGTATTCATGAGAAAACAAGTAGTGGGCAGATCAGTCAGTCTGGAAGAATCATTACAGCTGGATAAAATCAGTCATTACAGGACAATACAAACAACCCAGATATTATCAACTATTTGGTCTTACGGTCTTTAATTCCCAGAAGAACTGACTACCACACAGATGGTTCAATGTACAGAAATAAACTGGCAGGACAGAGGATAACACATGACACCTTTGAAACAGGGACAGATTTATAGATTCTCTTAATACTAGCGGCACTTCGGTTGGAAAAGAAAGCTATTTGAGTTAACGCACTCGTAAGCATAAAATTTTGACGATTTAAAAGTTTCTAGGGCTAAATACACTTAATCCTTTTTTTCTGTTGCAGGCCAGTATGAACCTAGAAACCTCACAGTAGATAAGAGCTCCGATGGATTAGCTACGCAATTTCGAATTTTCTCAGAAAAAATCTACAACCTTTGTGATACTTGATAGTCCTTAATTTTACTCATTTACTGGATCACTTCTGCATTGCAATTTTCCATGGCTCATGGTTTAGTGCTGTACAAATGAATTTAAATGATCCAGTAAGCGATCAGGCATCAACTTCAACCGCCCTTAATATTTGTTCCCACTTCTTTGTGAACACACATATGTAAGTATGCCATGTGTCATGTGGAGATCGGTAAAATGGGCTGTGCGGTTATACGAACACGACTTCAAACATTATACGAACTGCTTAAATCGCTTCACTTGCGCTCCACTTCTGTCTGTTTATGCGTTAGTGTCTTCACATGAAAGACCTATTGTATAAATGACAGCCAGCAAGATTATATCGTTCGAGAAAACAGCTCTTCATTTACATTTGCGCAAAGCGAAGCGCAAGAGTAGTGGGTTCCTGAATCTCCCAATGTGCCACAGCAGCATCTTAAAATGCGAATTTTAAAATTCCTTATACGTAAAAGGAACCACAACAGACCATCAGACCCTCATGTCCACAGTTTTATACATTGTCTCCAATCTCTTTGGTATAATAGGACACGCGTCGCTATTGCATGTCCAACGATATGGGCAACCAAAAGGAGTGCCCCCACTCAGATCCAACAGTAGTCAGGTTAAAATGCCATCGAATGTTACCGGTTACCGGTTCAATGTCCGAACGTGCAACTACCTCCCAAAAACTCGAAAGTTATTGAACCCTTCTCCACTTCCTCAAACCCTCGTTCTTTTTCCATTTCTGTGAAGCACATCGTCATCGTCACCAGCATTTTATTGGGAAGACAAAGCAAAGCTCATGCGACTTCTTCTGCTTAAGAATGTTCGCAGGAGAAGCTCTTGGAATATGTTACTTTCGCGCGACCTTATTCGCGCGCCAGCAGTAAGACATACGGGTTCAGCAACAACAAAAGCGAAAAAAAAAAAACAAAATTTGCAACATAAGAGGTAAATGATGATCGCACAGATTGGTTTGGTTTGGTTTACTCCAAGGCATTGGAAGAGACCGAGAGATGGGAGTTAATAAAGAAACAATTCTGGAAATGGTCTTCGCACAGTTTAAAGTCTCAAGCTCAACCTACTTTTCCTCGATTGTGTTTCCGCTCCAGCAGTTCGACGAAGCTGGAGTTAACAGAATGCCTTAGATATGTTTTCAGCCAAGCCAAGCAACACACCACCGTCACCACCACCGCAATCTGGTGAAAAAAGAAGTGTGCATGCGGATACTTGGAACGGTAGGCGGCAGGAGATACTACGGGTATATGCATGCATTGATTATAATTGGAGTGTCACCAGCGCACCACGTTTGTTTCATTGCTTCGCGTAAATCTTTTCTCTTTTCCTTCCATTTTTTTTTTTTTGTTTCTTTTTTCAGTTTTTTAGCCATTTTTTTGTAATTTAATTTCCGTGGCAACACGAAGGTAAAATGTAATAGCTGAACGAGTACGGGAACGGGTACGAGCGGGAGCATAATTAACAAAAGTTTGGTGGTGAGTGAAGCGTTTATTGGTTCTCATTTGCAAGATTCCAGTAGCTGAAAATGGAGATGTACCTAGATGAAGCCAGAGTTGGAGCCATAGTCGTAGCCGAAGGTGAAGTAATGGTTTTTAAGGTTTTAGATTCCATCCAAAGGGAATCCTTTAATTTCCTGCCTGAAGAAGATATTGCACGCAGAGTGGACGTAGACGCCAACAACATGAAAGGTGTTAGGACTTTTGTTTAACAAGTCCGTGCACCTGCTGGGTTTGGCTGACGACATTGACATCATCGGCTGGTACTTAGAGACAGTCGTTAGCAAAAGCTTTTACCGTAATTGAAGGCGAGGTATGCGGAAATTGGTGGAGGTTTGTTGTAAGGAAATTTCCACTCCTTTCTTTGGATGATTAAAATGCAGTACAAGGGGGTCAACAGTCGTCTAATGAAACGTGAGCTGAAATTAGAAACGTAATCTTTGTATCTCTTTGTGTATACATATAATCCTTTCTTCTTTCGTCCAGGAGTACCATTAGGATGAAAGTGTGCATGTAATCTTCATTATAAGATTTAACAGCCGAAAATGGAGGAATTTTGCCATTTTGGATGGCCGTAAAATCTGGTAAAAGTAGTACCATTCATTCGCCGAAAAGGGTCAAGGTGAAATTACACAGAGGTAAAAAATATTCCTTTGCCCATCTTAAGAAGGCTACGTTATATACGAGTATTTACTAGGCTATGTAGTGCTACTTCTTGGGTAGGTTAGGAAATAATAAGGGATGACAAGCATACACGGAGGCCTATTGGTCTATTGTGATTCCCTGTTAATATTGTTAGTGTATTATATTATTATTATGTTGGATCTTACCTAACTTGGGATGCAAGTTCTCTAAAAAGCCTGTACCTCAGATGGTTGGCGCGACGGATTTGGAAGTTAGGACAGTCGTACAGCAAGTGTGTGATCGTCTCCAAATCTTCTTCCTACAGCTTCTACAGCTTCTACAATAACCTTGAGAAGAGGCTCCTATTCTGCTGACCATCCTGCCAATGAGGCAGTGGCTAGTTAGGACACCTGTACCGATACGGATGTTTTCTTTGTTCAGTCCGAGGAGGGTACTTGTTCTCTCACTGTCTAGGTTTGGCTGACACAGTCAGCCCTGGAGATCCATGCTTGGCACCCTCTCTTGCTAGTTTATTCGCTCTCTTATTCTCTTTTACGTTTGTGTATCCAGCAGATGTCTACTCGATGAGATTCGCAGACTATACTTAGAGTTTGACAACATTTTTGTACTTTTATTGGTTTGGTGATTTCACTTGGCCAAGCATTTATGGCTGCTGGACTGTCCACAAAGTTAGAGACCTCTGAGGAATCGAGTTCCATGAGTAGTACAACCTGTGCAACTTTAAGAATTGAAAATATTTCTGCCTGAAAAATACTGTATTCGCCCGGAATCTTGAAGGAGTCCTGGATCTATATCATTTTACAGTAGACTCTAGTAACACGAATATCTTTCTTTATTTTGGAGCGGTCCATGTAGAAGTGAAGTTTTCAATTGTTGGTGATAGTATTAATTAACTAGTTATGTGTACTAGGAAATGATGTGAATAAACTTATATCAAACCCCACACTTGGCACGATGTAGACACTAGATGGGTATTCTAAATTGCAATGCGTACATAGACCTGAATCTTTCAGTTTCATCGAGCTTTTGGAAGCCGTGTATTTAAGGAGTTCGTCTAAAAGAATGGTGTAGCTTGTGTTTTATTACGACACACGCTAGTTTTTAAACTTGTGTGAGTGCTTTGAGATAGCTGGTCTTTTCCGCGGCTTTCCACCGTACTATCGCACCATAAGTAAAAATAGGTCTAACTATGGCCATGTTCATTCAGTGAATTAAACATGTTCTTAGTCCCCAACTTTTATCAAAGGTTCTTTGGCATGTGTATAATGCCCCTAATGCTTTTTTGGTTCTTTTTTGCTGATCGTTGGAAGGTGTTTTCTTCGACCAGAATGACTCTACCGTCGGCGTAGGCTACTGCCTTAATACACTTCTGTTCGAAAATTGTATTTATGTCGTTTGCAGAGGAGTGATTATATGTTCCTGCTTTGGGAATGAAAACCACTTTCACTACTTTCCAGTTGTTTGGAACGTAGTCCAGCTTTAGACAACGGATAATTTTAAGCCAGGATATGACAACATGTATAGAAGGGTGCGTTGTAACTTGACCTGATTTGTAGGGGTTGAAAAATTTGGTCATCCATGTTAATCTATTCTCTGTAACCAGGCTTGAGATTATTGGTTCGTTTAGTGGTGATGTTGTGGTGCCAGTCAATACCTGTTCACCAGCATCCTTACAGCCTGGGAAGTGAGTTTCCATAAGATGCAATAGTTATTCCCGGCTGTTCTCTGTTCAGACTCCAGTAGAGTCTTTTAGATATCCAGGGGCTATTGGATCTGTGGATATGACTTTCCTTAACCTAGCTGATTCGTTTGTGCTTTCGTTTCGCTTTGCAAAAAAAAGTAGAAGATTGTTCCTCAGCTGTTCTTACGTTTCTTGTGTAGGAGTTTAGTTTGAACCTATAGTTGAGGGTGAGACAGTTCTTAATGAAAGCTTTCCTTAGGTTTGAAGTTACATGTTTTATGGCAGAGTCAGTAGAAAAATGATCAGGAAGGTACATCGTTCCGAGTGGTTCCATGTTTTCGCTTCATTATTTAATGAAAAGAATTCTAAGGTGATCCGAGAAGGATTCTTTAGTGGATTCTCTTCAGTTATTGACATACCATATGTTAAAGCGTACATGTTTGCGATTGTTAAGTCGAGAAATTATTTTCTGTTTTTTTTTTTTTTTTTTTGTATGAAAACTGGGGCGATTTCCCCACTTTCTTTCTTTCGTTGAAGTCTGTGATTCCCCATTGATTGTGATATGCATTGGGATCGCATACAAGACCAGTCTTTCTGTTGGTGAAAGGGCGTTGTCTGCGTGTGGCATGCAAGCTGAGACTGGGAGTGTTTTTTGGATAAAATACAGCTTTTAATTTTACCTGTATCTTTTCGATAGAGAAGATCACATTAACTTTAGTCCTTGTACCTTGTTTACAATAATCCAGGGTTTTTGGATTAAAGCCACGTCAATGTTTGCATCGGACATGAAAAGCGTTCGATCAAAAGTTGCTCCTCTACAGTGGTACAACTTAATTTACACCACTTGTAACTTTGATATACATACATATATAATGGCGAAGTGTAAGGTCGGTTTTGGAAGTAATCATCAACGAGACTTTCTTCCAGAGTTATCCTGCTGTGGAGATGGTCTTGTTGTGGAACTTCAGAGATCGTTCATTCCCGCAAGCAACCACTTTAAATACGTTTTGCACCCTGCTATGTTGAAAACGAATTCCTCCGGGCACCTGGTTTCAACATTGTCCAGGTGCGAACCTAGCGGAACTAGTCGAGGGCTTTATCCGTTTCGAACTGCCACCTTTGGTCCCATCTCCAAGCTATTCCGTACAGTGCCTAGAAAATACTGTAAGAAGGTTTGACTTCAGACGCTTACAATCGCAAGAGTTCGCTAAAGCGTTTGCTACATCACCACCATCAACATCACCACCATGCCGATGGTCATTCTTAGAGGCTGAATCGAAAGCAGAGAAAAAGGCCGAGCGCAAAAGAAAATGAGATATTGTTCGAATTGATTGAATGACGGTGGTGCGTGTCGCAGCAACATCGTAGTAGGGACGTAGGCCGATTTGGAAATGATGCAATTATGCAGGGCACACCATTTAATCTCGACGAAGACTGTAAAAACTTCCGTCCGCCTGATCAAAATGTACCGATTATAGCAATATCCAAACTCAAATGCAACAAATCTCCAAGAGCCGTTGAACTGTTCAGAGTTAAAGAAAATGATCTGCCCTGCTTGCACTGTCTTTAAAATCCGGTCCGAGGAGCTCATGCCCGATGCATAGAATTGCAAAACCGTCTGTCCAGGCTTGGAAAAAGGAAGGCGATTGAACTACGGTCTTGTCAGTCCTATCATATCTAAAATCGATCATCAGCAACCTAATAGGTCCATATAAGCACGGTTTTTCTTCATCGATCAAATGTTAATTTTGCGGTGGGTCTTGGGAAGACCCAAGAATATTATGATATTGTCTATAGAGGCTCATAAAAATCGATGTCTGCTCTTGGCATCAATGCTAAACAGCTTTTCGAACAGCTCATATTTCTCTTTGGAAGGTGGTTTCTTTATCTTGGTCGTATTAAACCTGTAGCGCTGTTCTGGATAACATTGGTGTTACTAGTCTCCTATACTTATATTTGCCGCAGGTGAATTGAGACTTTGTGAGATGTTAGATTCACATGTGTAGACCAAGGCATAGTCTCTTCACTTGCTGTCGTAGTTCTTCTTGTAATTTTTGTAAACAGAAAAAGGGATCTACGGTTGTGTGTACATTCAGAACGGTACAATTTTTTAAAAGGCAGACGCTTTCACCTTCAATGGTTTGCGATCTCCTGCCAAAAGGGTTGGCGCTGAAATTTTGTTTTTTTGATGAGTTTGATATAATACTGCAAAACGAAGATACCATTCTACCAGCTTTTTTGGACTTAAGCTTCAATGTGGCTATCTTCACTACCTCCAAGTTGTTGATCTAAATCGTCCAGGTTGAAAGTTTCATTTTGCCTGACAGCGGTATTTGGTTCGTCATCGCCTAAAGAAATCTTCTTTCCAATTCCTCAGCATATGGTATACTGCGGCTCCGCTACTATGTTTCCTTGTTCGTCTCTATATTCTTCAGTTCGGGGCTTATGAATGGCATGTCGCGGTGGGCGAGTGAAACCCAGATCATCAGAGGAGATAGTTACCTCTTGGAGGTAAAATTAGCATACAATTAATGTGTTGAAGCAGTTATAACACTGGGCATCGCCAAGTTGACACCTCACAGTGCCTATTATATTTCTCAGCATCCAACCACCAATACTCAAATATCTTAAATAAACGAATAGTGCCTTACGTTGATCGCAACATCAACTTGTTCAGCCCAGACTTAGACTTTCTTCAGTCGTTGGTTACTTTTGTTAATGCTCTACCAATTATCAATGACGAAAACAGTAGCCCTACAAAAATAGAACCTTAAGGAACCCCATCTTGAACTTCTGACGCCTTATTGTTTATTTGATAGCGATTTTCTTGGATATTTCACTCTTAATAAGTCTCCAAAAAAACATCTCGGTTTAACATTTTGAAAGTATAGTCTCCGCTTTATCCACAGCTTATTGTCGAGGAGGCTTGTATCCGACGTTTTGTTGTAAGATGATTTGTTACGAGTTGATATGTTGTTTGGGCTCTAGAATTATTATTATTATTATTATAATTATTATTATTATAATATAATATTATATATATTATTCATTTGAAGGATTATAAGGCCCGTGCATCAGAATCCAATTAAAAATTGTGAAAAGATATTTCTACACCGATGGGTATTACCTTAATAATTGCTTTCATGTCCGTTGCATTAGTTAATTACTGGTCGCAGTCTTAATGGATGTTGCAAATGTAAATTCCAAACTTCATCACTAAGTGTCTGCAATGATTTATCTACACCTCTACATCGGAAATGAAAATGGATATTATGATGCAACATAACTTGCTTCAGTTTTAAACTGGATAACTTAGAGCTGCTCCTCAACATGCAGTGTACGAGTACAATGTCAGGATAAATCCCACCTGATTGAGTGAGCAACTGATCAATCTACGCTCTACGAAAAGCATTTTACACTTCTAAAAATAAGTTATCCTCTAACCACTCTATGCAAGATTAAGCACTTACAACCCCGATATTGACAGTGATTTGCCGGCGATCAACAAGGAAAGATAAACTCATGCACTCAATGTTGCTACTGTCCAGTCTAATCCAGTTTAGTTGCTTAACAGTTTTCTAGTTAATCGTTGGCATTTTCTTTGATTTATTGCTCTACTTGACTTGATTTACTTAAACTTCTGACAAATAGAGAGCAACATACAACCCAGTCTATCTGCAACCGTACTCGTATCTTTAACTTATTACGCAATGCAACATAGTCCTAAAGACTAAAGACTAAAAGCCAGCTTCGTCTCATTGAAAGGACTGACATTTATCCTAGAAAAATAGTCTACACTGCAACTAATTTATTTTTAAACGCCTAAACATAAAATCTCTCCTCATCTCCGAATGAGATATCGCTAATAGCTAGGAGCTATTACCAGCACCGTTCCAAAGGGACAGGTTTAGGTACGAATACGAGTATTTCTTCCTCTACCAACCACATCTGTACATCGAACTCGGTTCATCTATGTAACCTGCACCTCCTTCCCGCCTACACCTACGAGTACTTCATGTACGAGTATAGATACGAATACATTATCCACAATGCACATTGTACCCTGCACCGTCCAGCTCCAGTTCCCGGTCGTAGTCATAGTCGCAGTTGTAGTCAACGTGCCAACGATAATCCCAAGGAAGATCCGATCCCAAGGATAAATATAAATTTCGATCATTTATTTAAATTAATCGACTTCTACGAGTAGCAGCGACGTGGTGGCGGTGGTGGTGGTAGCAGCAGTATACTTAAGAAATGTACCTAAGAAATGTGCTCTTATCCGTAAGACTCTCACATGTCATCGGTCTGACATTTCGCGCCTCTGCCAGCTCTGCCAGCTCTACTCTATCAACAGACTAACTGGGTGCTCCGTAGAAAGGAGTGGCTCCGATGGGATTGTGGCTTGTTCCAGCTTTTACAGCAACACGACCAGAGCAGAAAGTGGGGGCAACTGTGGCTATTTTTGGAGCTCCGATATTAATTATTGCAGTGCGAAACGTTCTTCGCCTCTGCGCGGGTCTTTGGACTGGAGGAGGCCACATATAGCGTTACGAGTTGTGTATTTCATATAAAAGTCACCATAAGGCCAGGCGATGCGAGTCATGGCACTTTTCGAATTTTGTCCTCTAACGCCACACCAGGCCTTGTTGTTGGCTAGTGATGATGAAGATGATCGTGAAGTGATCGTGAAGTCAGTACTTAAAGTGCAGTGCGCACATTCCGTTTTCATGTATTTCGTCAACTTGCTATGTAAACCTACGTGCCTCACCGTCCCGTCCATCCTTTTGGCCTACGAGAAATATTCGAATCCGAATTCGTGCTTGTACTCTGGGGCAGACTGGAGTGCATATAATTTATAACTCCGTGACAGTAGGACGATGATGTGGTTCCTTTGGATCTTTTGCATCTTTTGATTTTTTTTTTTTGATGTTGCTCTCCGTTTTTTTTTTTTTTTTTTTTTCTTTCTTTCTTTCCGTTGCCAAGATGTTAGGTCCGTGGTCCGTACACACACGATATTAAGTATCGGTTTTACGAGTATCGGGCGCATACTACGAGTACTGGCGGATACTCGTATCTATAACTCGAAATAACAGTTGGTAACGAGCAATATTTAGGTGGAAGGTGGGAGGGGTGTGCGAGAATGCGAGTGTGTATGGATAATCATGTCGAATTGTTACTTGTATTTGGCTAAGCTTTCTTGCCGCGCTCTCACAATTGGCGTGTCGAATTCCGTTCTGGTGTAGCACGTACCGCAACAAAATTGAACGAATGCGTTCATCAGACCATGTCCGAATAGACAAGCAATCCTGATGCCGGCATTGGTATCGCCATCAAACTACAGTAATAGGGAAAAATGAAAGAAAATTTCAAAGATAAAACAAAACAAAGCGAAGAAAAGAAAAGAAAAGAAAATCTTTTGTAGAGCTCTGAAAAATTGAAAAGCTGAAAAACTGAAAAACCGAAAACTCCAATCGGGAAATCATTACCTCCCCGCTCTTTGCCATCATATCGTTACGACTTGTGAGTATAATAATCATCCGATATAACATCAAAATCATCCATCCACGGAAACTTACTTCGAAAAAAAGTGTGCCTTTCCACCTTCTACTCGTATCGTATGGGGCTTATGCTTCTGCCGCGGCATGTCTTTTGTGTTCGTTTTCCTCTTCCTTGTCGATTGTGAAGAGAGCCGTTTTAATTTTTTCTAAAGTGGGAATTGGATTTCACTCAATGTTGCCCAAAATAGGTGTAAAGCACCGATATATATATATATTATATATATATTATATTTACTGGTATAATACCTATACATACATAGTGTAGCTGCACCGCACATGTACCTATTGTAGGTGTTGCCGATGAGCTGAAATAGTATTGGAAAGGGGATGATGGGGGGGGGGGCTAATATGCCCAGATTGCATATCTCAGGAGAACTACAGTCTAAGGGACAGTTGATGGGGAAATGGAGACGTGGGCCAAACGCACGTTGGCAAGTGTTGTTAAACGCGCGAGTACTAAAACTCTCACTCCCCCAGCGGCGAAGGACAGGAGAAAACTGTACAGTTAGATCTGTAACTGTGCTCTCATTTTCTGTCTTGAACTGGTCCAAAAGGAAGAAAGTTTCCAGCAATCCCTTTGTCGATGGTCCTCTTCGCGCACTATGCCCGGATGAAACCTTTACTGTAACCAAAAAAAAGCTTCAGTTCCAGTGAACGAATATTGCAGGAAGCAGTCAAGCCCATCGACAAAAACAAAAGCAGCGGTGGTTTCAGTGTTGGGATATGGCCAGTGTTACAGCCAGTAAAGGTTGTAGTGAAATGCCACTCTGCTGGTGGTATTCCCATCTCCACACAATTTTTGCACTGTGTTCAGATTGTTGTCATTATCAGCCTTTCCAATTTGAAGTGCCAGAGAGGAGATAGCGGCATTCTTTTAGGTGCCCCGGCTTCTTCGCCTTTGGCGTTTCGGGGTTTTCTTGGAGGTTGCTTTTCCAGCGACGTCCAAGTTCCGTCCAGCATAACTGCAATCGGTGCTGGTTGCAGCACTGGTTTCAACTGGAATCCAGGAAAGGAATGTAATTGGGTCTTTACGGATTGCTCCAAAGCCGATCTAGAATCCGGCTCTGGTGTCTTTCTGTAGGTCGAAAACGTCAAACTTTACGCCTTGTTAGCAAAACTTGCGTCTGTCTTCCTAACGGAGATACGGAATGGAATTCTATAGTATTGTAGGGGGAGCAACGTATTAGCAACTGTAGCGACAGCCAAGTTGAACTTAGAGCCCTCTTACTACATCTAAACTAGCTTAAGAATCCATGGCGATTAGTCTGATTCATCTAATGCTAAAAGGCATCGCTACCCGTTTTTTCATTACAAGAGTTTTATATAGAGTTTCTTTGGTTGTTCGGGAGAGGGCCTTACTACATAGTTGCCTTCTTAGCCCAAAGAAACAGCGATTGGCAAGCGTTATTCTTCGTTTGATTTATGAAGAAATGTCGTTTTCAGATGTGAGAGTAGAGCCAAGGTAGACAGTCTCTTACTACCTTAAAGTTGGGTGTCCCTTCTTGTTGACAACATATACTATGTTTTGCCTTCGTTACCTTTTAGTAAAATTTCCGAACATTATTCCTGGAGTAGCACCTCTCTATTTCCTCAATCACACGCTTCTCATGTTCTTTATTTTTTCTCCGGAGAAGCCGATGTGCTTCCCTCCTCTTTTACTCACAGAGCTCACGAGCCGCTCCAGTTCTTATGTGCAGCACTTATTTGTAAGCATTTTGTTTTGCTGCATGTATTTGCCGGCACTGTTCATCAAACCAGTGTTTTCGTGGTGGTGAACGGGTGAAACCTAGCACGTCAGTTGCGGTATTTCTGATGGTTTCTCGGCATCTAAGCCACTGGTTCTCAGCACTTGATGCGGTTGAAGGATACGCGCTTGGCAAAAATTCTGGTGGCTTGTTGCGATTGCAAACGTTCAATGTTAAATCTCCTCATAGTATTTCCCCGTTTTTGTGGCGTCTGAAATATCGAAATGTTCAGACATCTAAGATATTTGAGAGTGCCTTACGTCGATCGTTATATGATCAATTTAGTTGACAGTTTGCTGATCTGGTGTCCGGCATGTTCCCTTGTGAGTATTGAGGTGACTAAACCGTGTGCTTGCTATAGTAACTATACGTCCCGCAGTGAAATCGATTAGCCAAGTCCGTTTATACACGTGGTGTCGTATGGACCATGTCTTCCGATTGTCCTACCAAGATGTCCTCCTTTAGCATTAAAGTTGCCAAGGACGATTTTACCGTTATACATCGGACATTGCTCGTAGGTTTTGTCGAGGAGTTCGTAGTCTTTTTCCTGTGTTGTGGCATGGGTGCATATAAAGCTGATGTTAGCGAATTAACCTTTGATACCGATTGTTAAAAGGCGTTCACTTACGTGTAAAAACCTCAAGACTTCTTGCCTAAGTCTGCCGCTTACAACAAGTCCGTATCAAAAAAGTCCCAATAGCATTCACCATAGTAAACATCACAGTTTTTCATCTTTCATTTGCCCGGCCTAACCTACCTCACTTCCCAGACGGCGGTGATATCTGCTTCATAGCAGTCTAATGCCTCCGCTTATTGGTCGGCTGCACGCGGCCTCTTCAAGGTCCGAACATTCTACGTGCAGATCCGAAAGTCGTTGTCCTTTGTTCGTTTTGCAGGGTCGTCAACAGTGAATCCGTCCTTATGCAAGGCCATTGGTCCCTTCGTAACAATTACTTTTTTACGTGGTTGGGCAGTTAACACCACACACAATCCCCAACCTAAAGGGCCAGGCCCTTTTTGGGACCGCAGGACAAAAGGGTCCGAGCCGAATTCCAGAGACAGTAACCCTCTCTCGTCAACTGCCACCAACAACCATTCACAGAGGTTGGTTACCCCACTCTCTAATCGGGGTACTAGGCCCTTAGCAGTCACCACATGGAGGTGAGTTGTAGGAGTTAGTGGTGTGAGGCTTTTGACTACAATTCTTTGAGTGACGGCAATAAAAAGTTGTCTGGGAAGTGATGTCTAATGAAGGAAATTACATTATCGCAATTCAATTACAATATCACAATTCAATCCAAAAAAAATTGCATTATTAGTACCTTGAATACACAATTTTTAATTAAAAAAACAAAAAAAAAAAAAAAAAAAACAAAAAAAAAAAATTGGGGCGCACCCTGTACCTAAGAACGCAAATCGAATCGACTGCTTTGAAATAATTGCATCATTGGTCCAAATGAAGGCGATATGAATAATTCAATTTTCAGTAATCGCATTCCTATCACTACAAAACTACTCGTACCAACGAAGTACCACAACACAACACTGTTTTTCGCATCTAATTTGAATCACTCAATTTCCTTCTCATTCGCTATATAACTTTACCACCAACACATCTACACAAAACGCCGGTATGACTTATTGATATCAAAAGCAAATTCCCAAATAAAAGACGATGCAAAGAGAAAATAAAAAGCCGGCACTATTGCATATATTGTCCGCTGTACAACTCAGCAGACTTCATCATCGTCGTGCGGTGCGGATGGATGACTAAGTACAAAAGTATCTCAAACAAATACACACAATTTCTTCGTTATTTGTGTATGAACTGATGGCCAAAAGAGAGTCAATTCATAACCAAATAAACTGCTCCCTTCTCCTCATCTATAAGTACTGAGTGTAATCGTATTACACTCAAATTGATTGAGTCATGTCCGACTCACAAGAACCCCTAACATAAGGAGAAGGAAAAAGTTTCACATTTTCCACTTTGTACAGTCTGGTCTCGTTTCTGAAGTCGTTAAGCAGCCTTGCTGAATATTACCGCTGAATTCACATACGAATTAAATCTTGTGCATTTTTCTTCTCAAAGGAAAATATTCAAAAAAAAAAAAAATAATAATAAATTTACAAAAAAAAAAATAAAAAATCCCAAAAAACAGTTGTGTTTAAAAAAAATTAACAAAAAACAAAAATTCAAGTTTTTGAAATTTCACCTGTGATCTTTGTGTACTTTCATTTTTCTCTTCACTTAATCTCATTTTAATTTTTTTTGTTTTATTAATTAAATTAAAATTAAATAATTTATTTAAATTCGTTTTCTTGTTGGAACAAAATTTAAAATTAATAAAAAAGTGCTTAAAAAAATTTTAAATTTTACTCTTAAAAAATAATTAATATTAATATAAAAAAAATTGTGATAAAATTATAAAATTAAATAAACAAACAAACAAACAAACAGAATTCTTCCCTTAATAAAACAACGTGCTTTTGTGTGTGAAAAAATCAAAAATATTTATATATATAAATATCTTCCCTATTGTCCTCGTAGAGTTTAATTGCTGTGCAAAAGCATATACAGAGTAAAATACAATAGAAAAAAGTATGAAAAAAACCGTTGAAGACAGAGCTTAAAAGAGAAAAGGAGCTACCGAAATAAACCCCCGCAGGCTATTTCATTGTCTCTGCATAAAGAGTGTGTGTTCTACATATATATACTCCTACTCGCACTCGTACTCGTATTCATAGTCGTACTTGTATCTTCCGAACTCTCTGTGTATCTTCATCTGCTGGCTGCTCATCATTATTATCTCCTCCTTCACATACTGTGCTATTTTCTGAAGAGAGAGAAGACGCAAACAAAAAAAAACGTTAAAGGCGCCTGTTTAGCTGTGTGATCCCCAAACCAGCAACCGCGCCCTGTTAAACAGACAACAGCTTCGGCAAGCCGCATCAGTAGCAGTAGAAAACCAAAAAATAAAAATTAAACAGAAGACAGCTAAGAAAAAATAAAAAGGAGAATCCCCTTTTGGTAAGTCGTTTCGTATTTCATCGTTAACGTCATCATCATCGTTTCATGTTCATCATGAACGTTCTCCAATCGTCATTCTTTCGTTTCTTCGCACCCATATTTCCTTTTTTATTTGTTTCCCTTTTTTTTTAATTCAGAAGTCAAGGCGTGTAAGGTCCTTCGAACTAAAATTTACTCGTACATTATATTTGTATCTATTTTTTATTTTTTTTATTTTTTCGTACATATAGTATATGTATGTGGGTACATCGTTTTATTTTTCACTTTAGGTTTAGGTTCCATTCCTCACCATGTACGTGCATTTTTTCTGCTATCCCATAGTTGAACTTGGGCTTCCTTTTTATTTTTAGTTTACCTCTAGCAGCAAAAAATTATTTAGAATTCTGCTCGTTAACTTTGGACTGTTGTTCTTTTTTCTTATTTTCTAGTCCGCAGATTTGGATACGAATACGAGTATCATTTCCATTCGGCATTCGGATACCTTACGGATATTTTAGTGGCGCTGGTGGAGGACTGCTTTTGCAGTTCTTCTATCCCATTGTAGTCAGTTCAGATTATGATGCATGTAGGCCTCGTAAATATGACTTTAGTTGGGACAGATAGGCGGAATGACTGTAGGTAGAACTGCCTTCGTTTGTCATATCTGACACTCTCACTTGAGAATGTGAAGAAAATCATAACGTAGGGAATAATGTAATTAGTAAGAATGTGTAACTGAGAAAAGCTACCCAAGTCGGGTTGCAAAGATTTTTTTTTCTGTTTGTTTGTACCTCATAACAGTTTAGGATAGTGAGATGAATTTTCTTTAAGATAGAGTTCTGTGTTGGAAATTAGGAGTGTAAGGTTTTGTGTTAGTTTTTGAAGTGTATTTATTGGATTGTCTAAGAAATATAGGGGATATTCAGGAGCAGATGAAAGCAGATGTTTAGACTAAAGAAAAGGTTGAGCACTAATGCGCATATGTTTGCTAATTCTTTAAGACTTCTTATTGAGAAAATTGAAGTCTATTGTTAACCCAAATAATTCCATTGTATATTCCAATTCAATTCCTGTATCTTGGTATCTCTTACACGTTTTATGAAGGGAATAATGCCAAATTGTGGCCACTTTTAAACAGGCTCGAACTTGGTAGATCGAGACTCTCTGTAGACTTTCAAGGTCCAATTCTCTGTGAAAAGTCTATTTCTAACTTCACAATAATGCTGAATTTAAACGTTCAACCATATTTTTATCACTTTTGAAAAGCTGTTTGGTTCATTGGTTCAGTTCATTTTTCAAAACAAAAAAAAAATATATATATATATATATATTTTGAATTTGAATCTTCTGTAAATAGCCAATCTTAGAGCTTACTTCTTCTATTGTCCATCATATCTGCTGGGTCCATAGTCTTCATGCCCATAACTTAAATCCTAATGTTCGGATTTGGAAGAAATTCTGTGGTAACGACAATCTCGAGCTTTACTATGGTATACCCAGATTGCAAATCCTTAATGTTGTGAAATGCAAATCAAATCGGAAAGAGCTGACTTGCTGAGTGTAGTGCAAGCTCCGAAAAACTTGCGGATTTTACTCCGAACTGGAAGTGACATGGGTTTGATTATAGAGCTAGATGATTCGCTATACGAACTTAGGTGCTATATTGGTTTTCCGTTGCAATTTTGATTTTATCCTTTCTAGTTCGAGGCACCACTAAACCCTTTTTTTTTTTTTTTTTTTATTTTTTTTTTAATTTCGACGACAATGTTAGGGACAAAAGCAAATGAGAACACCTTGGAATGATGTGCACATCTTGCATTGAAAATTCTGATTTTAGTCATTGTGTTACATTCTTTTCCAAATTGAAATTGAAAACCCACACATAAGATTATCCCTTTATGATTCTTATATTATTATCTTGAAGTTGTTACTCTGTGAATTCTGTTCAGTAATGAAATGGCTTTAGTGCTAGAACAAAAAGCATAGCACCTACTCTTGCCTACAGTCTTTTAATTAGCAGAACACCCACAGGTGTAGTTATCATCCACATAGCAAGAATCGCAGGTGGTAGTGTTCCTTACAAACTAAGGTGTTAAGCAAAAGCAAAAGCTTTGAAACTCCAGTAGGCAACTTGCAGTCTTCTGATGAAAGACCGCAAGAATGCTTGACTCTTTACGGACGACGGAAAGTATTCCATTGCTATGCCTATATATCGTAATTAGTCAAACCAATAAACTGATAATAAAAAGACTGGCTAAAGACTCAGATCATCCCGGCTCAGATGCTGGAACGTACTTTTCTGAGCCGTGTATCATGATTTTTTTTCGGCATTTTCCGAAATACAATTGCATTAACATGCATTCTCGAACTGGTTTGAAAGTGGTGGTTGAAGTGTCAATTCTCTTCACAATATTTTAGGTTGTTGCGCGTGAAATGGCCAGAACTAGTCATTTGTGTTAAATTAAAACGAAAACCCTGATCTTAACAACCCATCAATGATTTCATTGATCATTGCAACGCTTTTTTACCAACTAACTAGAATTGAAATTTTTAATAAAAGCCAAATACAAGCAATTTTCTTTAAGGAGCTTAAGCAGGAGCAGGGTATTCAACTCTGCTCTTGCAGAAACCAAAAGTATTGATCGAAGACTGCATATTGGTGCTATGAACTTCGTTCAGGACATGGGTCACTCCTAAGCGCACATGGGTTTTGATGGAATCTAATGGATGTTAAACTGTTAGAAATATTGCGGAACGACTAGGCATCCACGATTCTACAGTAATTCAGCATTTGAAAGCAAATGGTTTCCGTATGAACTGACAAAATAGAGCTGGCTCGAAACGAAATGCTTTATTTTTGCATTTGATTTTATTGTTAAGTGTGACGAAAATTGGATCCTCTATAATTCGCGCCGGTTTGGATATTGTCTATGTCTATGTCTATGTCTTTACTCAAAGAAAGTTATGGTGAGCACTGGGTGGCGTGCAATATGTATTACTGCGAAGTTTACGAGTGAAATGACAATTCTAAAATCTGGTATAACAAGAAATCCTACTACTAAGTAGTCACGATGACGTGACGTGAAAGCAACAACTTAGTACGATTAATTCGTGACCATCAGACATGCGTATGCCACTGCCCGGAAAACGGACACGTGTTCACTTAACATAGAATTGAATTTGTACTAAAGACCGCTTCGTTTTACCCGAAAGATAGCTGTGAGCCAACAAATGATGTTAATGTAAAGGGAAGAGAAACAGCTTACCAAAGATGTCCTCCTTCCCCATCCTTGCGTTAAAATTGTCTAGTACGATTTTAACGTCATACTTCGGACATTGCTTATGCGTCTTGTTGAGGAGCTTGTATTAACGTTCCTTATCGGTGTCATTCTAGTTTCCCATTTGGCCATGGTCGCATATTAGGTTTATTTTAACAAATTTAGCCTTGGTACGGATTGTCATAAGACGTTCGCTCACGTCGGTAGCTTAAGACTTTTTGGCTAAGTCCGCCGAATCTGGCAAATCCGCATCCAAATATACGTTGTTTCTTTTCCGTATAGCAATCACTATAGCATATAACGGGTAACCAGATAGCAATGATAGTTTTTTCAATTGTTATATTTTAGCAGCTGTTAAAGTTACGAATGACATTCGGCTCTCAAAATTTTTAGTAAGATTTGCCATTTCATCATGCATCGTTTTACGCTTGTCGAACATGCTTAAATTTTTAAAAAATATTATCGAAACTCCAGCTTAGTTGTAAATACACAACGTGAATATCGCTATGAGGTCGGTCGTCAACATGGCTTCAGTGTGCAGGTATAGTAATTCGTCGCACCGTGGAAAAGTGTGATCGTGGGTACACTCTTATGGATTTTAAGCCACCAACCAGACAGTGATTAGTGCGAAATGAAGGGAATATAACAGTCGTAGCTGCCAGTATCGAAGAAGACCCAGAAATGTCGATTCAGCGCCGATCAGCTGAATTAGGCATTGCTAGAGAGTCAACCCCGTTTATTTTGCGGTGGGATTTGAGCCTACATCCGTATAAGATTGTGCTGACGCAAGAATTGAAACCGGACGAAGAAATGATCCATTTTTGGATCAGCATCTATGTCAACAAGCAAAATTGCCATTATTAGAGTGAGCACAATTTACAAGTGTTCAGACAAGAATCCACACTGTGGATAGACGGTGCTAGATGCCGAAGTTATGAAGGAGAAATTTAGCAACTGGGTTATCTCATAACGAATGTTCATCGTATGGTCGCCGCGGTCACGCGATTTGACACCACTCTTTTATTTTCTCTGGGGATACGTAACAAGCTAACTTATGCTAACAAACATACCACTTTGGACGAGCTCGAGGCCAACATTCGATACATCAAAAATTGGATCGGCGACTTGAGGCACTGCTAGCGAAGCCGAGGCGGCCGTTTGATGATTATGCAGCTTAAGTGTGAAGTTGGCTGTGAAAAACATACAATTAAGTCCTCTGGTGGGAAAAAACGAAATTACTTTCCGAACAAGTCAATATAATGCATTCTAGAGTTCTTAGTTTGGAGCTTAGAGGCAATGAAAACATCCTTAGGGAGGAAGTAAATCAACTCAGAACGATTAGCGTTTTTATGACGTTATAATGACACTATTATTATGTAGGTATCAACTTTTACTGATAGAAATTTTTTATACCGGCTTGACAGCTCGATCGTCAGGCACAAAATCGGTCTTAGGGCGATGAAAGCAGGAAGCAGTAGCTCAATAACATTCTTTTATGAGTACTAACCATTTTTTTTTTTTTTTATAAATTATCAGAAGTTTAATTTGCTTGCGAATGAATGCAGCATACTTATACTCAGTTCAACGGGGTAGAATAAACTTTTTATTGGTTTAAGCCTTTAAACTTCAATTATCAGCCAGTATTAGTCAGCTGACTGCTTTTTGTAGAATTATGGTGAAACGCAAAAATCGTAAAATATAAAACAGTCTTGTATTTAATAGTAGCTGTTATTGTGAACAAATTATTATTTTTTATTTTTTTTTTAAATATATCATTGTGACCATTAAGCAGAGTGATTTCAGCTGCAGTCGAAACAATAACTCTGCGGTTATTGCTTGTGGTAACGCTCTAGTAAATCATTAATAAAATTTGTTTAAAACGAAATAAAAAAATATTGTTTTAAGGTTTACAGAGCAAAGAAACATAAATTAAATATCGCATTAATTGTGATTTTGCTTTTTCGTGCAATCGAAAGTTTCACCTTTATTTTCATTTGTACTCAAAATTGGAAGCCCGATTCAGTTTATTTGCTTTCAGTGGGAAAATCTTAGTTGCAAGGTGCATGGTTCTTCAATAGATTGAATGTGGTTGAAAGGTTCCATAATTCATTTGGCACTTAGTCATGGCGCTACAATTTGTGGGCCTTCTTACGCATTTTGATATGTGCACTTATGTATATTATAATGAATGTACGTAAATGTGCAAATATGTATAGATTTCACAGCTTTGAATGCATATGCACATGTATGTGTAAAGTGGCAGTGGCATAAGCAATTTAGGCGCACCCCTATGGCACCAGTACATTAGTTTAGACTGCTTATTGCATGAGTACCACCTGGTTTTATTGTGCTTCTGGTATGCACCCTTACATTGTTATTGATTATTGATTGTTGTCGAGAGACTACGACCGTTGCTTTTAAATTTTTGCCGACATGAAAGCTGGACTTATGAGGGTGACCATTGTGCAACCGACGAGTATGTGTATCACCGGCTTAAGCTGGCGACAGCCAGATGCATATGAAAATGTTTCACTGGGTCTTAATTTACCCCGTATTTTTGCAAACCATAATTCTGCTTACATCACATGTTTTTCTTCGCAATTTCTCACACAACTTAGGATTTGTTTTCCCATAATTATTCGTAATTTATTCAGATAGTTCTTAAAGGATTTTTGATTTGAGATCATCCGAGATCGAATATAGATTTTATAAAGAGCGAAACAACAAGTGCAGACAATTTAAATTCCCTGCCTCTTTTTATATTGTGCTTTAACAGCCAAAACTCAGAGTTGGATGAAGGAACAGTGAAGGAAATCCTTTTTGATCCTCTTCCAGAGCTACTTCGACAAATTCAAAATCAAGTCTGAAAGGTTGCAGAACCAGGTGTCAGGTATTCAAAGGTAAAGATAGTGGTAGCAATTTAACCTTATTATACATATAGAAGAATTATAACCTCATAAGGGCCACTGACACCCATGGTCCAGTATTTTATGACTAGACACGCCATAAAGAACGTGGCTCTTCAGTTTTAGGGTTACACATCCGGTCTACTCCCCTACGGTATTAAAATATATATACTGTTGCGAAACAACTGAAAATAAGAACAGCTTTACGCTCCATTCTATTCGAAAAAGGCACACGACCTTCTGTAGTGCACGTAGAATGTGAGCTCTTAGAACTCCACGTAGAGCCGAACGTTCGTGGAGACTGAATTGCTATTAAGCAAATCTATTTGCAATAAAAAAAAAGTGTGATTGAATGGACTGGGAAAAACTGCGAAATGTCCTACGTTATTTGCTACCAAGAAAACCAGCAGCGGCTGTTTGGATGCGTATTTTTCATTAGAGGTAGACTTAGGCATTCATTTTTAACATTCAGGCATGCGAACGAGCGCATCGTGACAATCTGCATCAAGGCTTATATCACACCAAGACGTCGAAAACAGACGAGGAGTCGACATGGGTTTAATACGAAGTCATTGTCTTTTGGTAGCTACTGTCCAGTTACGTACTGCATCTGTTCAAAGACTCCGTTATATCACCCAATACCTAGGTATAGCATCTACCGGTTAAGGATCGCCTAAATATGCTAACGAGAACTAACGGATCACTTTTCGCTAGGAGTGGAAGCACTCAGCAGCAGAGTGGATTCCGATAAGATTGCATTCCATCAACGATACTTTTTTTTATTGCTGATTAGCGATGTACTTCGCAAAGCCTTATCTACTGGAAACAGAGAGTTTCGTTAGACTATTACATCTCGCTTACAGGATTATTGATCTGCACGAATTGACAGCAAGAGTGGAGAGAGATGCAAATGTCGTGGTTTTAATGGTTAACACTGCCAAAACAAAAATCATTAACGTCGGTACTAACTCATCAACTCAAGTTAACATTGCTGGACAACCGGTAGAGAGAGTAGAAGGCTTCCAATATCTTGGTAGTATTGTCTCTACTGAAGGATGAAACAAACAGGATATTGTCAAACGATTCCGCAAAGTTTGCGTTTGGAATTATGTTCATGATATTGCGAAGCAATATGGACGTATGTTCTACGAAGGAGACAGACGATTGCACCAAGAACTGTTTTTATGAACTCCCCGACAAAGCGTGTACTCAATATCCTAAGGATGATGTTAAAATCGTTCTAGACAACTTTATTGCAAAACTAAGCCAGGAGAACATATTTGGTGACACAGTCGGTAGATTTAGGTCGGAAACAAATAATATATAGAGCGGCACGTAGGCTCTATGTTCAAAAAATTAAATGAAATGTTCGAACTGAAGCCCGAACAAATAGAACATAGTGGTAGATGCTCAGCCAGTACTGAGGATATGGTTAGGATAGGTTACCGTAGCGGTTAGAGAAACATATGGATCCTTGATCGTCATACTCTTAGAACTAATTTATGCTTCTGACGAATCGTAGGATATTGTTAAGATCTATATTGTTAAGATCGCTGAAGTGATTGTAGAAGAAAGCTCTTAAGTGGAGTATTGAAGACCAAATTCTGCAATCTATTAAATGACGAGTACAATCAATTTTCTACTAACAAAGCATCCTACCTTTACAATAGTGAACAATTCTTTTGCTCAAACGACCACGCCGAGGTGAGGATAGCGCTGTCCAAACTTTAGTCTACATAACAAGGCTGTTGCTACGGACGATCTAGCGCCAAACTGTTTTAGTCGGCTGATCATGACTGTTAAGGGTATGTGTCGTTTTATCTCTTAAATATGATCGCAAGAAAGCATGCCAGACAAATGAAACCTCAGCATTGCATGCCCGATCCTAGGCAAATGAGACTCTGCATCAACTTTAAATGCATTAGTCACCTCAACATCGCCTAAACCCTTATTGGTCTTTTTCAGTGTGATTGTGATTGTGGAAAGTGCATCATCGATCAAATTTTTATTATACGGGAGAACTTGGAGAATAACACCTACCTCCTACCACCTAAGCCACCTGAAATTTACGTATCCCTTCTAAATTTGTCCGTCTCTGCAGGATGACGATTGAGAAAACTTACTACTCTGTGAGGGTCAGTAATGATTTTTCCGATATCTGTGATGTCACAAAGGTTATCCGACAATTCGTCCCACTGTCATTTCTTAAACATCGTGTTTGAGCACAAAAACTTGCGAGTCAATCCTTGAGGCATAATCTTTCAAAAGTCTGTGCAACAACCCTCTGTGGACGATGCAGTCGCATTTCATATATGCTTACTTTATGTTGCGGGGAGTGTCACGATTCAGTTCTCCGACCGAACGGCTTACTGGCACCATTCGCCCGAAATTCGTAAAGACTTTATCTTGTGTTCCTATATGCGTTGCATCAGAATATAGGGTTTTTGTAGCTTATTTAAATATCAGCATAACTATTGCACATTTTCACAGTTCTGTAGTTTTTAGAAGTCAAACGAGCTTCCCACCACAATTTGAAAACATATACCTTTTCTTAGTTTCAGGTATCGAGTGTATATTTCTTTGAGGCTTTGACAATACTGTTTTTCGCAGACACTTGCAACATCTCTCTTGCTGCCTTTTTGTAGGTGGGCTCGTCTTTAACTAGGGATCGCTCTGCTCTTGGGCTGCTAAAAAGCTGTCTAATTTTGTGCTTCATCAGAGTGGGAGATTCCTGCAATTTAGTTATGGACAGATTAATCACTTAGATCATATGGATCAAATGAATCTTCTCTCTGAAATCCTCGAGCTTGGCATGATCTCTTCAATAAAGCATGGAACTAAAAAAACCCCACCTCCAATCTTAAAGCTATCAAGTGGTATACGGATGGATCAAAGGTAGATACCGGGATGGCTGCTGGTGTATATGGTCCAAACACAAGAGTGTTGGGAAAGAGTACTAGCGTATTTCAAGCGGAATGTCATTTAGGTGTGCGCAAAGGTCATCCTCGATAAGGGAATCAAGGGCGTCTCCATTCATATACTAACGGACGACCAAGCAACCATTAAAGCATTAGGCTCTAATCTCATTGACTCCAAATTAGTCTTGCACTGTTTCAATGCACTACAAGGTCTCTCTCAAAAGAACGAAATAAAATTTTGGTGGGTGCCTGGTCATATAAGTATTGACGGGAATAAAATAGCTAACGAACTGGCTAGAAACGGTTCGGCTGATTTTTTTATAGGCCCTAAGCCATTTTGTAATATCTCGAATTAAGCAATTAATCCCCAATATAAAAAGTTGGGAAAACAAAATGTGTATATTCCACTGGGACAACAGACCAGGGCTTGGCAAGGCTAAAAGAACAAAGGTTATTGGCTATTGGTCCATTGTGATGCCACGTGGATCTAAGATCCTCCTACTCCAGAAACCTTTTGGAGCTCTTAACAAAGCTTAGGAGACCTTCAATATCTATGTTGCTTGAGTCACTTAAGTCGTTGTGGAAGAAGTTCCTAAGGTGGAGATTTCTCCTTTGGGAGAGACCTGGACATGTACAAAGGTGAGATATTGTCTCCTCTTCCTCCTCATCCATGCTGCTTCCGGAAAAATCGTTAGTAAACATGTCAAGCCTTCTTGCATGTTTACCTATGAGGCAGTGTCCAGTGATGACACCTATAATGGCGCTAAGAGGTTTTCTATTTAGAAGAATTAAACTCCTGAAACGATTCAGATCTAGCTTTGGCCAGATTTGTTTGGTCGCTAAGCATGTCGATCCAACCGCCCATCTATGGTATGTTCTTCTATTAGCATTCGCTTTATATCTTGTTTGCACGTAGCGATAGGTATACCTATGTTTTCCTTTTCAGGTGTGATAGGTATAGTGGTTCCAATTTTGGCAAGTTCGTCGGCCCTACAATTCCCTGGAATGTCTCTATGTCTTCCGGCACCTAGCAAAGATGAATATTAAACTGCTCCGTCATTTCCATTAGAGATGATCGGAAGTCGATGACTGTAGGCATGTTGTACCGTCGATAGGAGTCTAGGATTCAAGCTAGAACGTATGTGGATATCAATCAGTCGTTCTAGGGTTTTTAGAAGAAAAGATGATAGACTAATAGCTCTTAGGTCCTTTGGGACAACATGAAAACATTTACCGCTTTTGGGAATGAAAACTACATTTACTTCTCTCCATGACAGAGGTTTGTGGGATAGTTCTACGCAATACCTCATGATATTTTCAAGCGATGGCAATATTATATATATCTGAGGATCTTTGTAACTCGGCTGGAATTACACCATCCGGCCCAGCAGACTTATATGGTTTGAAGCTATGCAGTGCAAAGAGCAGTTTGTATCTTGTGATAAGGCCAGTAATTTTTGTCGCGGCTGCAATAATTTTATTACAATATTACTGTTGCTAGCGGTGAAAGGGAAGCTACCTGGAAAATAGGTATCCAGTAACAGGTTGAGAGATTCGTCACTTCTGGTCGTCCTTGAGCCGTTGCTTTTTTTTTTCAAGTAGCTAGGCATCATAGGATTTGTTGACAGGATTTTTCTAAGTCGAGATGCTTCAGTGATTTAATCATAAAAGGATCTCCAGGATTCACGCTTTTAAAAGAGCAAAAGAATCCCTACAACTCAAAATGTATAGTATCAGAAGCGTGGTTGGGTTTCTAACCGGACACTGCCACTTTCGATATCACAATATAGGTCTTACTCAGGAAACTGAATGTCGTCTTTACATGGAAAACGAGGAAAATGCGGAACACATTCTATGTGAAAGCATGGGTCTGAGCACCAGGAGATGATACTTCATTAGAGAAATTTTTATCCCTGGGGAAATTCTCAAAACCTCCAACAGGGAGATTCTCAAATTCATCAAAAGAGTTGAGCCTTCTTTGGCTTCGTAATACTGGTTTTGCAGTAAAAAATATAATATATTTTACGTCGCAAATCAGATCAGATCAGATCAGATGTTAATTGAGCGATCTCAGGCTTCTCGAGGAAAAGTTGACGCGGTATCTTCTCCTTCCTCTAAACACAACATTAGTACGTAAGAGCTTCTTTTCCTACGATAAAACATTTAACATTGCCTCTGTAAGGATGAGCTCCTATTTGTCAAAGAAGACTGTGTTATGAATTATAGTTTGAACTACTTACACCTACACAGCCAGATATCTTATTGAGTTGGCCTTGTAGAGTCTACTTGATGTTTTCCAGACCCGTATAACAGACTTATATGTTTTTCACCAGAATGATGAGCTTTTTCATTCCCCGTTTTGGCCTCTCCCCCTCATTTCTTTATGTTATAAGTCGTAAGAAGATCGAAGATTTAGTTTTGGCCGATCTCCGCCAAATCAAACGACATCTGCTTCTTGCAGTCCTGTTTTGTGATTTCTCAGTGCAACTTGTTAGAGAAACTGAATTCTTTCGAATACGCACTTGCTGTGATCAAGGCCTTTTTAATCAACTAAACGCGTTCGGGGAAGTACTGGCTGCCAGTATTTCCGAAGTATGCCACAGTTAGTTGTAGTACACTCAGGGTTGCCTTGCTATATCGCTGTCTCACATCTCACAGTTTTTTTTTTTTTTTAATTTATTTATTTTTTTTTTATTTAAGGGACTTGCAGTGTGATGTACTCCGAAGACATCCTTTTCCTGAAGTAGTTTTTGATGGCGTTGGCTACTAAATGCCTGCTTTAGCAGAAGCTATCCTTTTCGTAGTTTTTGTCCTTAGTTAGGTGGCCTTTCACTACAAGATTCGTCTTCGCCTTTAATAACATCCTCCTCTTTTCGTTATGGTCTGGCAGCGAGCTTATGAGTAATTGTAGAGGTATAACAACTCTATTTAGGTGCAGTCCTCATCGTTGCATCTTGGGGTTTAATCAATAATCTCCTTAAGAAGCTTTTATTTCTAGCGAACCTTCATGTCGTGCTTTGCTTTGCAGAACGAGTGTCGCCTCATTTCACTTCATCGTCTTGTCTTTCCGCGATTCTAAGGTGGATCTATGAAAGTGAAGAAGCTGCTATTTTATCGTAATTGTGAGGTGATCCCTCCGGTATGGAGGCGTTCATGAGGATAGTGTGCCTGCCTCTTTACTATGAATGATTGCTAATTTCTTCTTGTTTGTGTTCATTTCTATTCTCACGAATAAGCCTTGAAGTGACGACCGAGTACCGACAAACTGAGTTCTTATGGAACTCGTCGATCTGTCAACTCAAAACTTTGCCGACACCACGATAACCTAAACAGTCGCGCATGCGGCTGTATGATTTTACACTTCTGTTTCTGCAGATGTTCTGAGTGTCGTTCTCAAGTGTCATCAGTCAAATGATGTCAGCAAACATGTGTTTTTAAATAGAATGACGGAGTGTAACCCTTATATATGTCTTCAGAACCGTTGTTTCCTTGATATTAATATAAAAATAGCAAACGCAAAGTACAAGGTTCATTAACATTTGACATGCAGCGATGTGTACTAGTATCACAAACTTAAACTTTCCCCAAAATATCAAAGTTTATTTTTTTTCACAAATGCGTTCGTGTCTGAACATCGCAAAGTAGTGCGTGTCCCCTTGAACTTTACGAATTCAATGACATAAGCTTCGTTTTGTATTAGTTGGCGTCGTGCCTTAACGCATTTATTCGATTGTACTTTACAAGTTATTTTGATTTCGCAAATTGCGTGGAAAGAGACATTGTTCGAAAGTCGACAGTAAAAGTACCCGTATTCGTATCACATACTCAACAAGAACAACAAAAATCTATCTTTAGGAGACTATAAGAGTTTTAGTCTTGAACAATTATTTAATAAATGAAATTTATGCGATGTACATCCGCTAGAAGCCGACCATCAAACTGTCTTTTCTCTTCTGGTCATTAGTACCTTCCTCTCTCTATCCAAGCGGAAAATATTAAATGCACAATGCAATCTCGCCCGTCCTTCATTGTAAATTTTTTAAACGCTTTATGGATTTCCATAAAAAAAAAAAAAATCGATCACATAACTCATCTGTCATGCAAACGGATTTAATTTTTCAATTTAAAGCTATTTTTCTCTATCCAGTAGACCGGGTAGACCAGCTTGGTTGGGTGCCATGACGGCACTACAGTTCCTCCCACTCTTCTGACAAAAGTAGAACACAATAAAATTAATTCAGCTATATGCAAATTTGATATCCTCCCCCGACTAAAATTTTCGAGCGCTTTTATTGCAACCAATTTAAGGGATGTTCCCACACTAAAACCGCAAAAGTATACTCGTACAAAAAAATGAGGAAAAATGGGGTTGGGGGTCACATTCCACAATTTCATTTACGTAGTGAATGTTGCATTGTAAAACCAGTAAATTCTGACCTGGAGAATATCGGTTGCTATCCGGCTCGAAGGACCAAATTTTTTTTTCTCTTGTTATTGTTTTTTTTTTTTTCAAACAAAATTACGCAATACGTGACCGTTTCTTGTTTGTTTGGAAATTTTGAAATTTCCGCATTTGATGCAGAAAACCAGTTCGTGAATTTGAAAATGTTAACGGATGTCAGGAGACAAACTGCATGACTTCAGTACGAGGCGATGTGAAACCTGATTCAGGTCGCCTTAACCACACCAACCTCTGATGCCATAACACTTAATTGTTGTCGCAATCTTTTTTGTATGTTTTTCGTTGCATAAAGATCAAAGCGAGTTTACTTTCAAGTGTCTTACTTGGAATTGTGTTTACAAGTAGTGCAACTGGCCGGGGCGCAACACTGAAGTTTTGCGCAGATTCAATCTTAAATTTCATCCCACGCTTCATATACCCTAAAAGGTGGCCTGGAACTCGTAAATATCTGTCCAAACAACCAGATAGAGGAGGGGGTTCGTGTTTGGAGTACTCTGTTGTCGATAATTTATTTGGGAATTCAATTCGAATTCGAAAATCTTGACAAAGACTAGAGATGCCTTCGAGGGAAAACAGACAAAAAACCAAAGAAAATGAGATAAGCAAAGAAAATCCATGAGCTCATGAGCTCTGTAAATGGGTCCCATAAATAAAATCCAAAAAAAAAAGGAGAACGGCGGAGGAAAAAAAAAATAAAAAAAAGCCAAAAAACCACAAAAGAAATTGGGTGGGGGGATGTCGTGGGATGGGATAATCACATTCTACCTGTTTGTCTGTCGATGTGGAGTGAAGTCCCATGCACAATGCGGTACTTATAGCTGGCTTATATCTCTGTGTTTATTTGGACAAGTCAGCCATGAAGGAGTATGAACAACTTTTTTTTGATATTTTGACAAAGAATTCCCATATATCTATCCGTACGTACTTATACAATGGGTAAAGGAGTAATCACATTTTTCCTTCTCAATGTTTCTCTTGCGTGTTATAGTCATTTTTATATCAAGCGGAAATAATTCGGATACCAAGTGTGGAGGAAGGAGAGTGTTTGAGGGGATACGGTGCACGTATTGGTTGTGTGAACATTTATGAAGAGAAATTTTTGGAAATTCGAGTTTGACCTCGATTTGCAGTTGGTGATCTCTTGGAGTTCAATTTACCTATGTTGGTGATTCCAGATGAAGAATAATTGGTCTGCTCCCTTGTTAGTTGAGGAAAAAGGGTTTGTAAGGAGAGGACATCAGGTGCCAATGAACATTGGTTTTGAATGTTTGGTAGCTGTAATGATTCAGAAATTTAGAGATTCGAATGGTGTCTTAGATTCCTATTCTCTTATCTTAAGATCAAATTTAGTCAACGAGTCGTCCTAGTCTTTAAATCCTATTAAGAAGGCCTGGAGGAGTCGGATTTGTTTGGATTATTAGTAAGTAAATCGCTGGAGTACCAAGAGTCCTAGTCCCACAATGAATGAATGAGAATCTTCTGTGACGTAAAAATCGAGGAATCCCTCGAGGGTCTTACGGAGGAAGGATGACATATGGAAGGTTTTGCATTCAGTCCAGGTACTGGGTATTCTGCCGAGAGCTGAACTTGCTTTCAGATTGCAAAACAGAGTGTCTGATATTCAATGGTCATGTAGTGAAGATAAAATTTCGGACAGATAGGAATGCTAATGCACTACACTGAATTGTGCGGAATAGTACCTAAAATAGATTTGCTAGAGGAAAAAGAGAGATACCGATGTGCGTTGGTTTTAAATGTTTGCAAACTATAGTGACTAGGAAATAAAGAGCTTGGCAGGGCATTCCATAAGCGGAGCGCTGCGCTTTTAAGCGCCTTTAAGCGCTTTTAAGCTTAAAAATCTAGTGTGATAGATAAAAGTAAAATAACCTCATGAGAGGAATAAAATAAGAGAACGTTGCATAGATATCTGGTAACACACTATATAAGACTTCAGGCCGAATAGTCTGTCATCACCTTTTGCCTTTGAATCCCGACGTTTGCATATATTTGAGTCGTAAACATGGGGAATATAGGAATTAAATTTCGCGTCTTCAGTCCAAGGTTTTGTTTCCTGGGTAAGTAACGACTCTAAACACGATGTTTGTAAGTGACTACAACTTTCGTGAACTAGTTGTGGAAGTATTGACTAATGACTGTTCCTGAATGTTCGAGATCGGATTGGTTCCTTATTTCGATTACGATCCTTGCCAAAATTGAGGATTTTTTACTATAGCATAAAAGACTTTTGATTGTCAATGGACTAATTTTAGTTTGGAGAGCAGGTTTCTTTGTAAAAATTTTATTAAGGAAAACCGATAATAGTTGCCATACGTCAAACTTATTCGATTAATTGTTATGACACTCTCATGTCATTCTCATTCGATACTCCTTATGTACATGCGTCCTAAGCACACTCGTACCTAGAGTACTAGAACCTACTCTTATGAGCACCTATTTGCGTCCTAGACTCTGCACCTTGCTCGTATGCGATATCATCTTTGATGGCCTTGGAATGGATTTGAGCAAATGCGAGTATCATCCTTATCTGTTCCCATAACCGTATCCCTACATGTGTCTAAAGAAAATGTTTAAAATTCAAAATTTATGTGCGAAATCGCAGTGGAGCTACTGAGCAAGGTGAAATTGAAATTGTCTCTCATGACTTTTAACCTGTTCTGGAGGAATGAGAAGAGGACTTAATGACTTCGTATGTATCATGAATATTCATTATTGTAAAAAGTTATACGACTCTAAATGTGAAAAGTTAAATGCCAATTTAGGTATACTTATTCTGACACTTTGAAGAGGGAAGTAAAAATAGAACAAAATAAAGGAAAAGATGGAAACAACAGAAGAATCTCATAAAAAGTTATTGTTTAATAAAACACTCAATGGCCCATAAGCTGTCATCGTTATGTCAAGACTAAAACAACCCATTTTTTAAGGATGAGGAGCAAAGTAGCTACTCACAATTGATGGATGCATTTGCGGATGCCTCAGTCTATAATAGGGGAATTCGTTTACGTTTTTTTTTTTAGCGCTTTTATGTCGTTAGACATTTTGGACGGGTAATAAAAAAATTGGAATGAAAGACTGGTAGGGAAGGGATGTGAAGGTAATAGAGGTTTTAGACTTGTTTTTACGAGTACGAGTATAGCGAGGAAATCAACCAAAGCCATGGTTCGTAATCTCATGTCATCCTGTTTAATTAAATAAAGTTTCATATTGCACAAATATTTTGTTGTATTTTTACGAGATTTGAAAAGGCAAACACGTCAACTTAACCAGTATTCCCAACCAAATCCACACAAGTTCTTTGATAAGGAACAAACCAAGACGAAATGCATATCTATAGTACATATAGCTGCTTTCGGCTCTTAAGAACCTACTCGGTCTTTAAAGAAGACCTCATTGGCTCATGAGCTGACCCTTAACAAATCTCATTAAGCAAAAATCACAATTGTTCTAGCTAATCTAAGAAAACGGTTGACATACTCGTATAAAGACCCAATTGATAGTAATATTCACAGTAGAAAAGTAGTACTGTCACATCGTCTCGGTGCCCACTGGATACTTATAGTCTAGTTAACTAACAATGAACGTCTATCAAGATTGTTTCAGCTCCTCCTCGACTGGACGAACTTAAGCATTTGGGTAACGAACCAGGTATAGCATTCGTAACAACACATCTGTGTTCAAGTCTCTGGCTTTAACCCTCGAGCAAGGCACAGACAACATTTTCACCTAGGCCGTACAAAACTTTGCGAAAAGAAAGATGAAGACAACAAAAGCCGCGGATAAGGTTGACTAAACTGTTAATGACCCAAGCAAACAACTTTCAACAGATCTGTTGCTTCCGAGCATCCTGTGATGCTCAATAGCATGATGGCGGCTGTCATCCAATAGATGAAATGGAATATCCCAGACAAGAAATAGATCAGAAACTGGTATATGTATTACGGTGATTATAATCAATTTTAAAATTTGGGTGCAGTTCTGTCATAGGATCCAGACTTAAGGATAAAGGCATATGCTTTACACATATAAATGATTAACTGATGATAAAAGAGATCAAGCAAAATTCGTCAACATGAGCCTAATATGCGCGCACGCCTCAACGCAAGAGAAACGCGACGATACCCAGTAATGTCTTTATGAACTCTCATGACTTAAAAATCGTATTCATTACGAGTAACTTTAATGTCAGAACTGGAAAGAACGGCACATTTGGTTTCACTATGGGGCACCGACAGAGAATTCCCGCTCTTCTATCAAAGTCGAGAGAAAATATCACCGAATCTTCAACCACGGATTCTAAGAACCTTAAAGGCGGTTTACAAAAATGGCGCTTATCCTGACCGAGTTTCAAACCTGCTTCCATCAATCGTTTGAGGACATATAGTATTTTAGTAATTGCTGGTGTTTTTGGAACGAGTTTGTGACGATGATGATATCGTTTAAGTACTTAAAGTCGAATAGATCGAGGTCGGCACCCAACACGTTGTCGATAAACTTCTGCCAAGTCGCTGGTGCATTATGTAATCTGAAAAAGACCCCTGTTTGGTACCGTAAAAACGGTGAATGGTCCCGATCCATCGGGACCTGCCTGTAAGCCGACTAGGTCCAGAGTGATCAGGTATTATGCGTCCCGAAGTTTATTTATTGTTGACGAAATGAAAGCAAGTGGATCAGTATAATTATTTAGTTTTCTGTAGTCGACACAGAATCTATACTACCCATCTTCTTTCTTAATAAGAACTATAGGGTATGCTCATGTATTATTAGATCTTTCAATAACCCCCGCGTCCATCATTTCCTGGAGTTCCTTATCAATATGTATCTGCATTGCAGTTGAAACAAGATAATACCTCTGGTTGATAGATTCTGCCATTGGCATTGCTTAAAAAGCATTACTCAGTGTTTCTTTTAACTGTTGCTCTTCCGTCTTTTCCAAGTCTGCCTTTTCTTGTATTGAGGCTAGTGTGAACAACTGTTCCTGGCGCCAAAAACTCCATATGCCTGATCTTATTCCCGAGAGTGCCTAAAAATCTGCACCAAGGATCATGACATGTTGTAGGTTGGAAATTAAGAGGCATTCCAGAAGGACGGACTTTTTTTCGACTATGATTGGGAGAGCAATAACCACCGAAACTCATTTCTACACCATCAGTTGGAGAAACAGACTTACCCTACTTTCACCTAATAGTAAACCTAAATCTCCGGCCATCTCTACACGCATCCTCGACGATCCTGAATCTAATAAGACTTAAAATCCAATCCTATAAATGCTAACTCCTAAGTAGGGGCGGCTATCCCCTTCGTTTGCTCCCAAAGTACAATAGAACTCAGCTTAACTTCATCAACCAAAAATTTTTCCAAATCATAGCAATGTTCCTTCATCATTGTCTGTCAACTTTCAACCGTGTCGTATCTGAACGTGCCTCTTACAAAGTCTCATGCGATGTCAAAGCGTTTGAAAGTATTGCGTTGTCGATTGTCCACAACGTTCTCGAATATTTTCATAGCGTACATTAGTTCTACCGATAGGTAATTGTTTCAATCTTTCGTGTCGCTTTTGCCTTTATAAATTGGATTCAGGCAGTTGCCGCGAAAAATAAAGCTTATATATTGGATTTCTCTTATAATTTTCATCAAGGTAATGTAAAATCTTGCGCGTTTAATTTTTGGTTTATGAGCTCTGACTTATATGTAATATGCACGATGTTAAATTTTTTAATGTACAGCTATACCGAAAAATGGAAGGCTTGTTGGTTAAGAAGCAGTCTTATCGTGGACTGTGTAAAGATGTACTATCTTCTGGAAACCATTGTCTTGTCTACTTACTGAGGGGCATTCATGAGACTTGTTAAGGATAAATTATAGAGGAACTATCCACAGATCGTTGTCGTTTTCCTGCAGTAGTCATTAATACTATGACACTATATAATTTTGTTTGTCGGGAGTATGAAATATTTTCGACCGACTTTCTCGTACCCTGTCAATTAGTTTCGACGTTTTTTGTAAGAGCAACTAAAAGACAAATTCCAAAAATGTTTGATCTAATAGTTATAGATGTATGAACTGACCTCAAAATAAATTAAACCATCTGGCAAAAATCTTGACACATTCAATAGTGCGAAAGGGTTGTCATGATGCAGTAGAGACCTCTTCAATTGAAATTCGGCATTTAGCTATTCTACAAATGATCTGACTAATTTCGAAGTAATATAATCCGCCCACTCATTCCGTTCAAGGCCTCTGAAAATAGACATAAATAATTCATTTTATTGAAAGTGATGTTTCACTCTTTTGAATGGGGCGAAGCCAAGTTAAATAGTGAAATAATTTTCGAAAATAGCTAAATTGCCAGCCTCTCTGAGAATTACTCTGCTTTTGCTGCCTTCGTAATGTGTCCGTTTCATCGTTACCGCTTGCCCCTAAGTCTAGTCAAAAACGAAGCAAAACAAAAATTTAAAACAAAAAAAAAAAGATTCTCTCTATTTTAAATTAATACATATATAAATTTAAAAGCAAAACCAAAAAAATTAAAAATAAAATTTCATTAACATTGGATGCGCTGCTGCGTTTCCTGCTTTTTGCCGTAAGATACGAGTACCTTTCCTGCTACTTTTGACTTATGCCACCACTTCTTTAAGATAGACAAGTGAAGCTTGCTTCTGGGCCTCCCATTTTATTATTTTTCATTTTTTTTTTTATAATTAAATCGCAAACGAGGTGCTTATTAGTCACATGCACTTTACACTCGCTTGTGTATCTAAAGTTGTGTGTAACAAGATGTGTACACAACAATGGAAATTTTTTTAAAAACAAACAAAAAAAAAAAAAAAAAAACAACGAGCGTGGGTGAGGAGGTATTTGTAGAGATCCACCCGGAAAGGAGAGAAAGTTACAATTGCCGGATGGATGATGCAGAGGAGACTGTGGAGGATGTGCTGGATACAGATACGAGTACCATGGCATACCATGTCATCGTCAGCAATTTTCCAAAGACGAAACTTTTACACTTTAAAAAGGAGAAGACCATCAGATGTGTCAAAAGGTGAAGGGTAAAACGGTGCAGATGCTTTTGCTCTCCCCCAAGATGAGTGGTGTGTAAGAGTTGCACGTTAAAAGATGACTTTACACCGTGTCCAAACGGTGTAATGATGTTAAATTCTTCATAAGAAACGCTCCATTCGCCTTAAATCGGCCTGTCTGGGTACACTTGCAAATTGATGAATCAGTTTTTGAATTGAGGAATTTTTATTATTTTTATTTTTTGTTAATTCGAACGTGTATTTGTGTATACAATTCAGTGATGCTTATAAATAGTGCGGCGTTGATTGGAAGCATGTGGATGATTTGACTTCTTGGCACTAGAAATCCATTCTTCTGGAAGGAAATTTTGCAATTTTTCAAACCTCACCAGCAGCACAAGCTGGAACTGCTACTTGCTACTACATAGTGGCAAGGCAGCAACTTTTCGGGGCCAGATGGTTATCGTATTTAATGAGAGAGATGTTTGCTTTTGCGCAATTCGTTCGCATTGTGTGATGATTGCTGGACTTTTCAGCGAAATTGAAATAGAGAAAAAGTTTTCTGTTTTTGAACATTAATGTACAGGGACGACAAGATGTGACACTTTGACAAATTGCAGTACCAGCGAAGGCAGGAAGACAATTTTTTAATTGCTTACGAGAGGTATTTTTAGAAGATTAATCGTTTGGACAGGACAATATGACGTTTTCCGGCAGGAGGTAGGTTTTTATTTTTATTATTATTTTTTTTTCACAAAATTGGTAAGTTTTTTAACCGTTTATTTAATTATGAACATTGCAGAGGAGTTCCCACTTGAAATGGGAGTGTTTGATAATGCCGATGTAGAAAGTAGAAAGAATAAATTAGGATCTGCCTTTTGGTGTAAGGGCGAAAACTCCATGCCATGCACCTGCCTGCAACTTTATGGGTCTAACAGTGCTGTTATTTTCAAAGATCGAGAGTCCGTGAACAGCGTTCTTCCAGTTCTTTATGACTTCTTCAAGATATAATCAGAAGCAGCACAAAACATGTTGGATTCTTTAAATTCCACATGAAGAGAATTCAATTCTTCTATTTAATCCTCAAGATTAGTTCTTTTAGTTGGAGCCCAAAATTTCAGCTCTTAATCAGAAGCGTTTAAATGTCATCTGGGCAATATTCCTACAACCATTTGAGCATGACTCTTATTGTAGTACAGTTAAGAGAAATGTTAAACTTAGTGTTTCTATTTGAGTAATTGAGGGAACACAGCGCCTTCGAGAATATCAAGAACGTTATCAAATCGTCGCTATATTGCCAACAGCGACCTTTCAGCTATGGTCAACTTTCTAAGTAGGCTCATGTTAGGAAACACCATATCCAATACTTATTTGTGTGTATAGTTCTGTTCTATACTAGGTGAGGTGAAAATGTTTTTTATTTTTTTTATTTTATTCAATATAGTCCCTTTTCAGTTTGATAGACTTATTCTAGCGATTTTCCAACTTCTTGATCCCTTTCGAAAAGTAATTTTCCGGAAGGTCTGCAAAATATTCCTCCGTGGCCTCGATGATTTCCTCGCGTGAGCTGAATTTTTTATTGTATGAGCCATCTTTTGAGGTTCGGGAAGAGATAATGTAATAGTCTGAGAGAGCTAAATCGGGCGAATACGATGGATACGCTAGCAATTGGACCCGTAAGTCATTGTGCGCCGGTGCATTGTCTTCCAAAAACAAAATTTTTTTTGAGAGAACGAAAATCGTTTTTGTTCATATTTAAAATGATACCAAACACGTCAACAATCAGCTGTCAAAACAAAACAAAAGACAGTATCGCACCGAAATTTTGCATGTCTGCGGACTTCAAGGCACCATAACCTTTTTTGCAGTAGCATCGCATTCTGGCGGTCAAGGAGGTAACTTTTGACTCTACCTAGTAACTTAAGGTGGTCGGGGTGTGCCTGGGCCTCAACCAACAAGCTTCTCCACTTGCATGGGCCAACTGAGTCCTCTACTGCGCTGTCCCTCGGGGGCGGATTTGAAAATTATTAAAGAAACCGAGAGCACCCTCATCCATTTTTGATAAAATACATGCCTGTGCATCATATAACAGTGGAATATAGCGAAGCCTAGGTAGACAGGGTCCTTAACTACATGAAATTTATATCTGGCGAGGGTGATGTTTTCTCCGAGACGTTGGTGTTGGGTGCCCTTTCTTTTTGACAACATATACTGTGGGGTCATGTGCGCATATAAGGCTAATGTTGGTAAATTTATCCTTATTACGGCGCTCGTTAACATGCTGGAAACTCAAGACTTCTTGCCTAAATGTGCTTTAGGCATCTTTAATACATTTTGCAGTTTTTGATCCGCTTTTTATCGGGCCAATCTCATCGATTTTCTTGGATGGCGGTAATATCTGCTTTGCAGCAGTCCAAGGCCTACACTATGAAACAGGGGTTAACAAGCATAACTATTCAACGACAGCAGTGGAAGTGGAATATTTTCTGAAATGGTTCAAATATAAAATAAATAAATCTTTGTGCTGGAAAACATTTGAAAACATGTGAGATTTTAACACTATTTCCAACAAATATGTCCAGCTGGTGGTCATATTCAGTGTGCCATCGTAAAGGTTTATACGGTGGTTTGAGAAGTGAATTGAGCTTGAAGTCAACGAATACAAAATCGAGTTTATGTTTACAAAAAGCCGTGAAGTATCTGTCTAATATACAATCTGGGACACAGCGTTACGTCAGCGTTATTGGTGGTGATTTCAAGGTAAGAAAGCAGTTTTCGTATCTCTGAATAAATATCAATTCATCGAATGGCACCCTACTGATTCGACGTAAACATTTTTTTAGAAAACACATTCTACATGAACTACGAAGCATTGCTCTTGCCAGATTTGCTATATCGAAGCTGAGCGAACAGTTAAAAAGGTAAATCGCGGCTGAATCTTTTTAAGCGAACACGTTTCGTTTCCTCTATGTTCGGTCCTATATCATAGGCCATCGAAGAATCGTTTATGAACTGTATCAAAAGGTGGACATTGTATATAGGTACATTGAGTTGTGAAGTACGAGAGGCGAATCTCCATTAGATTAAAAGCATACTATTATCAATATTGATGGGGGTCAATTTAAATTTAGAAATTACCATAACAATGAAAAAATAACAAAATTTAAAGAATATTATGAGAAAGACAATTTAAAAACAGAAAATGAAAAAAAAAAAAACGATAAGTTTCATGAACAATTTTCAGAATATATTAATTAATCTGCAAACAATCAAATTATTATGATTAGTAATGGATTTGATTTGAAAAAAAAAAAATCTAAGTATTTCGCATCTCAGATTTGTAGTCAAGTCGTTAAATAAACGAAGCGCAGTGACTTTGTAGAAGGTAGAGAAGTGTGATTTCTTTATGAAGGATGCTTATATGTGTTTATGTTTCAGGCTAATGACTCGTAAATTATGGAAATCATACAATCTTGACGAATACCTGAAACTTTATAGCTCAAAACTGTAGATTCTTCGGTTAACTTTACTCCAAACACGATTCATATGCTTCTGCTTAGTAAGCAAAGGTTCAATTTTGTTAGCTAGCACGTGAGCTCATATTGCATCTTAGATTCGAACAAACCATTATAAACAAGCTTTAAAACATAGTAAAGTAAAGGCTGGTAAAACCGTCTCAAAACGTTCTTTAAGTGATCTTTCCAGCTTAACCTGGTATACTTACAGAATTGAAGCTTCCAACACTTTCGATAGTAAAGCACCCCACAGATCAGTTTGTATGATATATACAGGCTAGTTATCTTAGATAAATTATGTGTACAAAAACTAAGTAAATTATATTTAGGACAACAAGGCGGATGATATCTCACAGCCCTGTCTTCACAGGTGTTACCTAAAATATTGAAAATCATATATGTACTTCGTCTAATATCTTATAATCAGAAAAACATTTGCGCAGAATATATATATCATTACAGCAATAACATCAGCAAAAGCTGTTAACATGCCTTCAAAACTTTGGACAAAAAGTAAATTCATAACTTGCGGGCTATAGTCCAATATGGTTCTTCGTCTCGCACTCTTTAAAGTTAGAAACAAAAGTTCTTCTTTGGTAGATATTTGTGAAATAGTCAGGGTTACGTTCTCCAAATTTAATTGAGTACAACCATCAGTATCTGCAGATGGTTATTTACTGCTTTTTTTTTGCCTTTTTCGCAAAATTCACTCCTTAAATTGTTTATTCGTATGACTTTTCAGAGTCCACTATAAAGTAATCATGTCTTTTAAAAAATAGATATTTCAAGTGAGGCCATTCATTGGCAATTACATGCAAAAGATAGATCTTTCACTAATGTACTATCGTAATGTAATTGCGTGACATTTGTACGAATAGAAGCGGAGTTATTGCGTCTGAAGTATTTGTATCATCAGTACAAAAATTACTGACGGCGAAGAATTTCTCAGAATTCAATTCAACTACATCAAGGCGTCCAAAAAGAACAAAAATTTCCTTTACAAAATTCTGACCGGTGATGAAACGTGGTGTTTTCAATACGATCCAGAAACCCAACGGTAAAGTGCCACGTGGCGCCAGACAAGTCAAAACCCAAAAACTCTCGTTTGGAGAAGTCAAAAGTTGAAGACAATGTTGATTTGCTTTTACGATTCCAAGGTCATTGTCCACAAAAAATTCGTTCCACCGGCTCAAACACTTTATGCCCAAGTCTATCTTGGTATTTTAAAGCGTTTGGTGCATTGTATTTGTCGAATTTGGCTAGAATATGGCGCAGAAGGAGGCTGGCGTTTGTTGCACGATAATGCGCAATCTCACCTGTGACCGAGTTTTTGGCTAAAAATCGCCTGATTGGGCACAATGCGACTCTTACTTTTGCGGAAAATGCATTTGTCGATGTAAGGAATGCGTTTTGTGGACGTAGGAATCATCCAGAAGGCTTATACCGACATCCTTAATGACATTCCGGCCAACGATTTAAAGCACTTGTTCCACATGCTTTTAAACAGTGCAAATCGCTGTATTGAGTCTTACGGGGACTATTTCAAATAAAATAAATCGATTTTCCCAGCAAGATTTTTTGTTGTTTTTGTTTTTAACAAGTCCTCTTTACTTTGGAGCGCACCTTGTAATATATACCTTGGTATGAGTAGTAGTAGTGCGAAACTGAGACTTTGTGCCTACAAAAGACACACTGGATTGGCTAATAGCCGCATTGAAGCAGAAACGTAAGCAAAAATCAAAAACTCTCAAAAGAAGCTTCAGAACATACTCCAGGTGTTAAAAGAGTCCAGCAACCCGCAAATGTAATGGTATAATGGGAAGTGCGCTACGATGGCATATCGAACATATTTTTTAATGAAAAAGCTGTCAAGATTCCGGCGTAGGTTTATTAAATCACTGTTTTGGAAGACGTCGTTAAGCCGCTAAGCAATGTTCACAACACAATGTTCGCAAACAAGTACTGTTTCAACAAAATTCTACTCCAACCCACAAGGCGAAAACCACTCAAGAGTGGCTAACAAGAAATGTACCCGATTTCATATCACCGGGTGATTGATCAGCTGGTAGTCCGGACCTCAGCCCTTTGGATTATAAGTTGTAGTCTGTTTTAGAGGGAATAGTCTGCTTTACTCATCACCGAAAAATTTAGTCTTTGAAGCAAGCCCTCGTCTGCGCTGTCGACAACTTTCCGATGAATGAGGTCCATAATCCGATTGATGATTGGCCAGTATGTCTCAGGTCGTGCATTTAGACAAATAGCGGACTTTTCCAATTAAGTTTCCATAACTTGTAGCTAGTGATTTGACAAATAAAAAAAATAAATTTGTTTTTTAAATATCAGCGCGCTTTCATTTGGCATAAGTTTTTCTTTGTATCACTTTATGATTAGACTAGGTGTGGTGTGAGATGGAAGCCAATGACATTGCTTTTTAGCCTGTAATCCCCTAAGCATACCTGGTTGATAGAATTTAGTCGATCACTTGTTGTCTTACTATAGTAACCAATATTGGCTAAGGACCAGTATAGAAATAGTTTTACGGAATGCCATATGATATACCGACAAATTTCCGACAAAACGATTGCCATCATATTGCAATGAATTTCCTATACAGATTCATGCTCAAATAGAAAAGACATCCATATTTATGTACATACCTCGCTGATTTCCACACATTTGTTTTAGTTGGTCTGACAACTTAATGACGACTTTCTTCTATTCAAACGAATTCAATAAATCACCCTTGGCTGGTCGGAAGAGGTTCAAATACGCCTTACAAATACCCCATCAGCACGATTCATTCAGCACCCAACAGAACATAAAAATTACGAAAATTACAACAACCAATCTGAAATTGAAAATCTTTTCAATTTAATTGCTTTTTATCCGAAAACATTTCACAAGTCATTGCATTCTAATTCGTTACAAATAAATCACATATCCATTTGGCCATTTCGGAATTGGCTATCACGTTTTTGGACCATTGCACACAGGAAGCACATTTCAATTTTCAATAACCTCACATCAGTTCCAGTCGCCCCAGGACGTTCACCATTTACGAGTACGAATATGCCTCTGGAGGAACTCTCTAACAAATCATTCAGCACCACAAAGTGGCAGGGCATTAGAACCAGCATCAAGATGCAGACCAGGTCTTTTATTTGTAATTAAATTTCAAATGATAAAAATAAATTTCTTATTTGTTACGGGTACGTCCTTTGAAGAGCAGGGACAGGAGAGCGATTCCTCTTTATGTAAACGATTGTTGGACTTTGAAGTAAAACCACCACCATCACCATCATGTAGTAGAACATACCTACTTCAAGTAAGAAACAAAGGAAGAGCTTTTGTTGCACTTCTTCAATGCGATGCATTGTGTTCCATGACCAATTTTCAAATTGATCTTGCTTTCAGGACATTGTATTCCCGGACAATTCTTCTTTTGTTTTTAATTAGAAAATATTTTTCTTTAGTTCGCCTTGATAGTTGATCATGTCAAGAACGGAAGAAGGCCATCTGGATGAGAGGTCACTTGAAAAACCATCTAGGGCGAAGCAATGCTGTCTGATCCACCGTCAATATTGAAGCAATTTAAACTTCTGAAGCTTTGTTTGTATTGCCTTAAACCGCCGGCACATACTTTGGATAATTAGCCTGCATTTTAGAGATACCATCATAACCGAAGCTCGTTTCATGCAAAAGTAATGTAAACTGAAACACTCAATATGCTAGGTTCTTGGGGTGTTTGCTTTCTGCCTTTAATTGGGTCGGTTCACCACAACTTTTGCCGGCCTTGAGCCACCATGTTATTCCTTTACACTCTTTGGGTAGAACCCTACCTGCCTGCATAATTAGAAAATTAAATTTTTACGAATTGGATGTCACGCTTTTAACAGTCGTGAATTAATTTTAATTTCTCATTCTGCAACGAAAAATGAAACGATATAGAGATACGTTACACTTGAGTGGTGAGAGTAGAAGCACATATTCTCTTTCATGATTGAGTTCTTGAATGCTCTTGGGTGTTCTTGGGTATACTCAGGTATTCCCCGTTGTGTGTGTATACGCCTAGGGCTTTTCCAAAGAGGTCGTGTCCTTTTTAGAAAACTCAATTGATGATGCATAATACAAGTATACCAAAGCAGACAGCTTGAGAAGGCCAAAGGAAAACGAAACTCTGAATCAGACTGAGTGTCATGTGAAGTGGAGTGCATCCTTAGATTCAAGTGGATATCCGTGCGGACATTAATTTATAATTATTCAGTGAATTGTATCCTTTCACATGGTAAATTGCGTGTATGATTAGATAATGTGCGTGCGGAACATGTGTCATGGAAAGATTTGCAAAAATAATAGTGTCGTTGTCTGATGCCATTTACATAAGTGGCCAAAAAAGTGAGGTTATCACGGTTTTAGGTAATAATGCGAGGACCTATGTTTAATGCAGGAATGCTACAACTGTGATTGTCTTTTTTATTATTCACCAGGAATTGGGGTATAAGCCCGTGTTAACTTAGGGATATCAAAAATGGAATGGGACACAACATTAATGCCTTTAAACAGAAGTGGGTAACATTGTCATCGTTGAATCACAGCTATGAAAGTGTGATGTCTACTCGTTTGTCTCGTACTCGTATGTCCATGATTAGCTTTAATTTTAAATCATTTATTTGATTTCTGATAAAGTGTCTTTTTGGAAGCTATAGCTGCGCTGAGCCAGAGTGCATGTCGCTGTCTGTCTAACCGAGTATGGCAATGTGATTGATGATGTCCAAATTCCAAGTTCCGTTATCTTGTTATTGCAGTTTTCCTTGTTATTCCTCTTCACCGTATTTATCACTTGTTAAGTCGTTTAGCAGAACTGAAATCCGGCTACATCAAAACGTTGGTTAAAGTCGATACTAGCTCCTCAAAAGATTTAGCCTTTCAGGATTGTGAAGTCGCACCTGGCATCGATCTGAATACCGAAAATTTGTATCTCCATTTGTTGATATGGAGTTGAAAGCATCTTGTGCTTACCAAGTCTTCGTTTAGAACCTCCCCAGAGCCCATTAGCCTAAACCTATTTCCCGATGTTTTGTAGTGCAAAATATGATTGCCTTCATTTCAACGATGAGGCTTATTTTCATGTGGTAAACGAGCAAAGTTGCTATTTTTAGACTGGCGAATACCCACAAGTGTTTTAGGAGAAGGAAATGAATCTCAAAGTTGTCACTGCTTGGTTTAAATTTTAAGCGAAAGGCCCTGATGAACCATTTTTCTTCAAAAATTATGCTGCAAATTCGCAAAGAGTTAAAGGCGAACTGCATCGTGGAATAGCAACCAATTTTTTTGTGCTTCAAATGAATGATTGAGGACATATGGATCCAATAGCTCGGAGCAACTTGTCACACATCAGACGAACCAACAGCACTGTCGCACAACACCCCTAGAATTGACAACCCAAATTATCAGCGCCTTTTGACTTCTTTCTCTGCGATGTTTTTAGCCTTAAGCTTACGTCAGCCAGCCATGGCGTCCACGTTTATTCGGATTGTGATTAAACATCGCCAAACACTCATTTGAAGTTATCAAACTACTGCGTTTGTTGTCAATTGTGAGCAAACGCAGTACCCAATTTTTGAAAAGCTTTTTCAGATCAAAATCTTTTTGCAAAACTGAAATTATTGATGCCTGTAGCCTCTTCAATGTCGCTAACCTTCACTAGCTGATCGTCCAATATCATACGTGAATGTGTCCTTTAAAAATATGGAAAATAGATCGGAGTACAGGTCTTTTTAGAACCCTGTTCCTAATACTTCAAGAAAAGCTTCTTCAAGTCGTAGAATGCCTTGGTATGCCAGTATTGAGGAATACGTCGACACATTTTTTTTGTTTACATTTTCCAGAAGTTCACTGTAGTATCGTTAACGATTGCAAAACTGTTAAGTTCCCAGATAGGGTAAGCATGGACATGGATTACACATCTCTGAAAGGTCAAATGATTTATGTACAATGTACGTAAACAAAACTGGTTGTCTTACTACGTTTATTCAAAAAAATCTTCAACAGATTATGTAAATCGACACAATTTTGAATATATTAGGCCCATAATGCTGCAGAAGACTTTTTCGCATATCGCAGAGCTTTGTCTAAAAACATTTTGAGATTTCACTAGATGTTTTTGCTCCTGTAAATCCTATTTCCTTACTCGTTTCCGTTGTTGATAATTAAGAAGGCCTTACGACCTGCTTGTCGCCCACTACCTCCTTTTATTTCTTTTCATTTCCATCCACCGCCCAGATACCGAAATTGCACAAATAATCCTATTTTTATCACACGACCTTTAAAGAATATAATACACCACCTTGGAGCTCTGCTAGTAAGCCCTACTTCATCCCTCCTCGTAGCGTCATCTGGGAGTCTCTTCGAAGATTATGAGGTGGAGAGGACAGGTAGTGAGCCACGAAACAGAATAAGTGCCAGTTGATCTGTGACCCAGAGAGCTGCAGACAGGAAACGTCTTGGGACGAATAAGTGAAATAAGATAGTGGGATGCAGCAGAATACCAGGAACACTACTTATATACTACTTTACTCTGGAAACCCAAATGGAAGCGTGCGGGAATCTTGTGTAGGGCTTATATTAATATCAGCAGGACAGAAGAGCCTTTTATCGTGGGGGCCTTATAATAACCAGTACTGTAGGAAAGGTAACCATCATCTAGTGTTACGCACCAATGCTCAACTGAGGACGAAAGGGACAGCTTCAATGACCAATTAGGTGCCACATGCAATTTAACGGCTAGCGGGAACATCGTGATAGTGATGGGAGGGGATTCCAAAGGTAGGAAGCGAAAACACCGCGGTCAGACAGGTAATGGGTGTTCATAGCATTGGAAACAGAAATAACAATTGCAAGCAGCTGTCGGATTTTTGCAACTCCAACCACTTGGTCATTGGAGGTACTTTGTTTGAACACCGGACCTGCCACAAGAATAGCTTGTTCTCAGGCAGAGAAGATCAAACCAAATAGATCACATAGCTATTAACCGGCGATTTAGAAGCTGTCTTTATGACATCCGTCACAGGCGACTACCATCTTATGGTAGCTGAAATACGCCTTCGTACTGCATCTGTGACTAGCAATCTTGCCAACATGGGCACTATGCCCAGATACAATACTGACAGACTACAGGACCCCGCAGTGCGTCAAAAATTCAGAGACAATTTCAGCTTAGGAGCGGTAACAATCAACAGCAAGCAACTGAGCAAGCAACTGTAATTGAAAACTGGAGATCTATGAAACATTTTTTCAAATCTTGAGCGCAGAGGTTTATTAAGTAACTCCTGGAGATGGATCTAGGACATCAGCATCAGAAATCTGAACTTAAAGCCCAGTACCGCGTGACAAGAAAGAAAGTAGGGTCTTACACCACAGACACGATAAACCACATAAATATAACCGTTTATACTGTTACCAAGGAGCTTACAGGGGAACGCAGCACCAAACAGCTTTTTGTAAAAAATGTTGACGGAAGATGGAGGGAGCTCTTCGCGATGGTACTTAAATATACTCAGCTATACTCATAGATGGAATACCCGCGGAATTTTTCTAAACTACCAAAAAAATGTATGGGAAAAGGAGCGTTATCGGGATAAGTAGAATTAGGCGATGATTGTCAAATTGCCGAACTAGGGCAATCTGATGAATTTTGGAAATTGGCGTTTTATACAGGATCAAAGTACATACATTTAGACTCAACTCTCGATGTCGATCTGAATCCTAGCACACGTTCATATATACACTTTGCAGACCATCGCAGAGCAATGCGTCGAGTATAGGTCATCGAGAACGCTTTTGATAGCGTTAACCGGGAGTTTATGTGGAAAACCTGCTAAAATCGTTGCTATTATTTTGTTAAAGGCTGCATACGAAGGTCCAAAATCAGTTATCAGAAGGCTTTGAAGTCCAAAGTAGAGTTCGGCAGGGTTGTATTTTATCACCACTTCTATGTTATCTGCTCATTACTATCGGAGGAGAGCAGAGATGTTCAATTCACAATGGCGTCTTACCTGAAATATCTTGATTACGCTGATTATATCTGCACAGGGTTTCGAATTTATACCGGATGAGTCGGAATTTGGAAGCTGAAGCCAACAGAGTGGAGCTTAAAATAAAAACAGCTAAAACGAAAGTCCTTGGTTTTTCAAGCTCTTTCTCGCAGCTTAACATTGCTGGACAGGAGGTGGAGAAAGTGCAGAGCTTTGCTTATCTGAGAAGCACCATCTCGACTGGCAGCGGCATCGAACTCGATATTAGTAGCTGAAAAGAAGGCAAAATCTGCTTTTGGAATGTTTTTTAAGGTCTTGAAAAACAATATTAAGAGCACTAAGCCAAAGATGCGGCTGTTTCGCTCCAACGTCTACTGTGTGAGTGCAGTACTTAGACTGTGACCACGGCGATCACTCGTAAGCTGCACTCCTTCGTTAACAGATGTCTGCGCGCATCATTTTAAAAGTATTTTGGGCGATGAAGCATATAGTTTTGGATTGGTCACACATTAAGGCGAGAAGACAATTTCATTGCGAACCACGCTATGCACTGGAACCCGCTTACTCAGTATGGAAGAAGAACTTTTGACAAAGTTTGGGGATAATTTCAATGGAATTTCTGATTTTTTAAATATTTCAAAAAATTAGAAGTGCAAGAACATACTCTTGTGGTATTCCATTTAACATTTACTGCATACAGTCTGAAAATGGTTAAACTACAGTAGAATTGATTTGGATATAAGATATTTTTGTGTATCAAGTCCAGAACTTTCAATTTATTCTTTCATTAGGGTTATAGCATATGTAGGAAAGTCACCAATTATGAATCAATCCTATTCTAAACGGTTTGCTTGCATTACTGCTACAGTCAGCTACGGCAGCGAACATATTTTTTATAGGATATATGATATATTTCTATAATCACTTCACCTCTAGAAACAAAGGCTGCCAATTGCTTTTGCAGAAGTAAGTTTGACACTAGAAAGGACTGAAGAAATTTATTTCGTTAAACTTGCTTCAAAAATTGAATAAGGTGAAGAATTGTTGAATATAAAAAATTTAATTCTAAAATCTTTATTCGTTATTAAGCCCGAATTATAAAAGCCCCAAATCGGTCGATTTAAAAATTGCTCATATGCTTTAAGCCCGTAATATAAAAAAATGTCCCAATTTGTAGGAGATTCATTTAAAAATGTCTTGTGTGCTGCACTGCAATGTCCTGCAATGTGATGCACAATAAATGACCTCGTTTTATATTGACCTCGTTCAGCAGTCGCCAAACTTGACACATGTCAAACTGAGAGAGTAAGAAAAGGATACCATTAAATTAAGAACGCTCAAAAATATTAAAAATTCCGAATTAAATCTTATTTGATCCGAGTACTAGATAAGGGAAGCACTTTCAAGCTAATACTGTAAGCGATGCTGTTAACAATCTAACTCATACAATCTAAAAACAAATTAAACTCCACACCACTTTCCTGCCGGGACAAAATCAAAACTTTTTCCTCTCGAAAATTCGATTGGTTTGACAAGTTCTGTCACAACAGCTTCGAATTTTTGACATGTGACTTCGAAAGCAAATTTTTTTTTTTCCTTCTGTCTTCGTCATCGATTTTATTTATTCATTTTATTTGATTATCCTTTGGAATACGGAACTCGACCCAGAGACAGGTCAGACAAAGTCAGAAAGAGGATTCATTTTTTTGAAAACTTATTTATCAGCGTACTTTTGAATGGTGTTCCCTCCCCTAAGGTAATCAAACGTCAAGTGCATGAAGACTTGCCATAACAATTTTTATTTTATTTAAGATTATAACCTTTTTTTATGTCCCCTAACCACTATGCAATTGTATCTGATGATGGGGATGGAAGTATGTAAGTGAGAGTTCATTTCTTAGTGTCTCTTGAGTGACATTTGTTCGAAGAATGGCATGCCATGGCGCTCGAATAAATAGAAACGCATTCATGGAAATGAGACAAAAACCGGCGAGACTGTGTGTCATATATTAGAATAACTTAATGACATTGGTTGCTTGGAGAGGGGGGATAGTGTTAAAGAATGGGAAATGGTGTTGTCTGCAGTGTAGTGCAATGCAGTGGAGTAAAGAAAGCGCGTGACAATTGCCTTTAGTGACAGTTGTTAGTTTAAGTATTCATTTGAGAGTATTCAAACTACTTTCGCGTAATATGCTATATAAAATTGGATTGAGGGGGTTCCTGTAAGAGTGGATTATGTTGTTGCTGTGTTGTGTGTTTTGTGTGCCAATAGTGGTTGGATAATCCTTATTTAATGCTGTTGTTGGGTTAAATGGATTAGAAGTAGTTGGTGTTGCTTAAAGTGGAACTTTGCAGTGGTATGGTCATGGGATAGGCTAACAGCTAGGGTTATTGTCAAAAGTACTCCAGATAATTGAAGCGATATTGTTTTGCCCTGTTTAAATTGTAACCGAAAACTTCAGAGACACGTTTTGTTCTTCGTGAAGAACATAAGTTTATTCCAAACTAACAGTAGATGAACACAAGTCCTTCTCTACTTGCTGCCCACGATGTTTCAATGTTTCTTGGCCCCCAACACGTGGACATTTCTTGATCCATAAGTCTTTTACTCTTGAGTTTGCTTGAAATGGGTATCTCATTTATTTCTTCTAGATATGCTGAACGAAGATTAGAACAGAAAGAAGCCTAACTAGCACACTTTTTTGAAAGCAGAAGAAACTTTTTTTTTTAAAAAAAAGCTTATCAAAGCGACCATTTTTTTTTCGGGCTTTTTAACACAAAGTCTGACCAAATAAATATGAATATACAGAGATCAAGATACTCAACTCACAAACTGGATATCTGATTATCCTTAGGATCTACTCGTAATATTCACATAGTTAGGTCCTCATTGAGGTGAATTTAGATCACTTTTGAGTCCAAAGTGATATCACTGAGAGCGTGGAAGGACGATGGCCCAGCTACTTTTTGACAAATTTGTGAAGATCTGTGATCTTCTTAGAGGACAGCTTTGGGATTGCATCCTAATGCCCTACAAAGCTGCTCAGGAAATATACCACAAATTTCTCTTCATCTACTTTCCTGCAGTTCGGTCAGAAATTATTAAAAGGAGTACCTAATCGCTGGTCGTGTCTTTTGGTGGCATATTGAGTTTGGAGACATGTATTATTTTAATCATCCCTCTTGATCGCTTGGAATCGAATATGGACCATATCGGCGCTAATGTCTCACATTTATCTTTGGCTCTGACTATGACAAGTTAATCAGCAATGGGATGTCCGAGTGCTCTGTGATTTTTTTCGACTTACCCATCTTCTTAAAATATACGCGGTAGTATCTAACCACCTTAAATTTATGATGTTGGAAGTTAAGGATATGATTGTTACTTGACAGTCTACGTATATTGCAATATCTGACGCGGGCATTGGATTGAGGTTGGTAGACGTTACAGTATGTGAGATGAGTGAAGGATTGATACTCATATGTGCAGTGAAGGGCGCCAAGGCTACCGGTAATTTTAGAGCCGTCTGCGCGGATAGAAATGCACTAAATATAAACGTTAGTGTTAGCAGTTTATCCATTTGTTCACCTACATGAACTGAAGGAGTAGATTGGCATGTCCTAAATTAAGCGCTATCAATTAATGAGTGTTTTTCAGTATAAGGGCAGATTCAATTATAATCAAAATATTTAAAAGTCTTGGGTAACAAATGGTGCAGAGTTTAGAAAGCGGCCATTGGAGAGGATGTTAATGTGCCAGAAGTAGTTTATATATGCAGGCCTTTTAAGATAGTTGTTGCTATCATGTGCAGAAACTACTGAATTGATTAGGTGCTATCTACTTAGCTTAGATATATCCAAAAATTTAGGAAGATTATCAGCTAGGGCATGCATGAAAACAAAAGGGCTACAAACCTATACTTTATGAAAGGATGACAGTGGCTACGGAAGACATTTTTAAGGAAACCTCAGTCAGCTCTATTGGAATCTTGAGACAGCTAAAATCTGATTGAAGTTGCTTAAAAGGGACGTTGAATGAGGCTAGTACTGCCCAGACTAGAAAATGTGTCAAAAAAAATTTTAATAAAAAATTAAGGTGAATTTGGCGCCCAACGTGAGATCCTTCTAATTATTGAATCAATGATTTAAGCGACTATTGGATTTATACTAATTTGATCCAATTGATCCCGCTTAAGAAGGCTTACTCAATCAAAGCAAACAAATAATTGTCCTGCCTATTCGAAATATCTTAAAAAATCGTTCAACTCTTCGTTTTAAAAAGACACCGATTTGTATGGGAATCAGTCTCTTTTGAATCACATGGTATGGTTTTCTTATTTGAATTTTTGAGTGCTCCGATTTCGACTCCACAAAACTTAATTGATGAAGGTCGTTTCCTTAAACTCTATCGTAGACTAATTTGTACTGCTGTTCGCTTTATAAAATCAGCAAAATAGGATCTATGCCATGGACTACCTATTCAATTGGTTCCCTCTCAACCACACCATTTTGGTTTCGAAAATAAAGTACGAAAGAAACCCGCCTTACTATACTAAATTCTTTCAATTTTCCCGTTGATTGTTGCTTTGAGTATATGTATTTGAAAATGTGCACCTAAGAGGACGGCTATGACGAATTCTTTTTTATTCTCATTTTTATCTCGATTTTTTCAAGCGAACAAATCCATTCAACTGAAAGCACTTTGCAATATCATGATTATTATTTTGCCCATTCATTATGCAGAGCATCCTTTACCGCTATTTCGCCATTGAATGCACCACAAACAAAGCAAAATCACGTATACTCGTATTCATATTTTCCTCTATTCCCAGTCTATTGTCTGGCCTCTTCCGAATGGATGATTGATTAAAGTTTTGCTGCCATTAAATGCAAAACTACAAAATTTAGCTATTCCCGCGGCTCATTATTCATTTCACCTACGACAAGAGTCGCTATGTAGCCATTTTTAGCCGTGACCTCTAGTTAGTAAAAAAAAAAAATATATATATGGCCGAAAAAACCGGAAAGTTCTCATTCGTATTGCCGTTCTTTCAGTGAGATAGCATACGAGTACGGGCACTTGTGTGCCAATTTAAAGTGCCACACGCATGACTTCATCAAATGAGCCTTTTCCCTTCGCTTAAGGAAATCTCTACATCACCGGTAAAGTGAATATCCTTCTTAATATGCCAAATGCACTACATTACACATCCAAGCATGCGTCTTGTATGTAAAGTGTATTTAACTTACGGTTAGCGAAGAAGAAAATGAAGGGAAAAAAACCTGAAATAAACGGAAAGTGCAGCAGAAAGTGAAGAGAAGAAAATTATTCACAAACTTATGTGCATTATAGAGGGCGCATAGCTATTAAGTACAAGTGGTGGCATGTTTTCGTCGTTTGGTGGTATAGTGTTGCTCTATAACCGACCTTACATCCATACCCCCGTTGTCAACCCATAAACCCCGCTTTAAAAAACTTGAGTGTGCTTATTTTTTTTTTTTTTTTCTGTTTGCCGTCATTCTCTATTCTTCTTTAACACGAGTATTCCCTTACAGTTCTGCAAACAGTGTGACCATAAGTAAGTGTTAAATTAAAATTTGGAAACTTTTTAATAAAGTTTTTAAATGAAATACAAAAAACTTGCATGTTTGTGCACTTCATGGGATTTTGTACTATAGGATGCTATCCTATGACTTCTGGTTTTTGATAGAGTATGCATCGATTATATTTCGCATCAACTGGCCTTAGAAATATACCGTTTGACTCATGAACACTATAATGCCGTTTTGTTCAAGAATATGAATTCACACGTTTTCTGTACTCTGGACTGGCTTTCGTTAGAATTTAAAGCAGAGAAAGGAATGCAGTACCAGAGATATATGTATACGGGTCTGTCTTTTAATCGGAGATATGTGTAATCCTATATGTTATGTAACTTTTGTTATATAGAATACGTGAAAAGCGGTAAGTCTCGACACCTGTAGCGGCTGTTGATCCACGCTTAAGACCTTTTTAACATTTCTAACTTATTTCGAGAATGCATGGTGTATCTGGATACACTTAAAAGACTAAATTCTCTTAGTCTTGTCTTTGGTCCAAGGCACAATTTGATCACGAGAAAAAGGGCTTTTCAGGACTTTAACTTGTCCAGGGTTTTCATTTCCGTGAGTACAATTGTAAACAACATGACTTCAGGATTTTTCTGTGAGGTATTCTTACTGTCCCTGGAGAGAAAACAATTTGTGTTTCCTGATAGGAAACCAACGTAAATGGATCACGATGGGGTAGTTATTTGCCTTATATTTCGCAAAATAAATACCTACAATATTTACACTTCGCCTGTTTGGCTTAGACTGTATAAGATTATGTGTATCAAAGAGCGGAAATGGTGAGAATCAAGGTGTACTATTGGCTATCTGGCAACATTGGTATAGAAGTAAGGCAGTAAGATATAGTCATAATTTTTACTTTCGAAGCTGGTAGCATTGTACTTTGTATTTTCACGAAATTTGAGGAGGATCTGCTATTCAGTTTGTTTAAAACTGCAGTTGTTGTGAATCATACTTAAGAGTCCGCTGCGATTTTTACAATTAAAAAAAAAAGTTGAGCAAAGGTTTCGCTGTGCTAAATCGCTGAAAATGTTTCGAAAAACCTACGGCGAATCGTGTATGTCAAATACACAGGCATATGAATGGTAAAAGTATTCAAAGTAGGCCGCGAAGTGGTAATTGATTTGCCTTGTTCTGATCGACCTCTAACGGGTACGAACGACGAATCAAGAAGCTGAAACTCGAAAAACTTTGTATGAGTTTTACAGAGTTGGCTCAAGATGTGACCATATCTTTAAAGTCCATTCGTAACGTTCTCACTGATATTTTGGGCAAGACACCCATCGCGGTACGACTGTTTATACAAAAGTTCAATTTGGTTCAAAAGGATCATCGAAAGCAGGTCGCTGAAAACATGAGTTCTTGAGCTTCCACGGACCCAACGGTTATGAAACGGATGGTAACTAGCGACGAGACATGGTTTGAGAGTATGCTATGCAAACTTTCCAACGGTCTCCGAAACCAAAAACGAAACACGAAAACCGTGACAAACTCGCTCAAAATATTTCACTTCAAATCCCTCCAGAGGGACAAACGGTCAATAAAGAATATTATTTAGGCGTCATAAAGAGTTTGTGTGAGAGTGTTCGCCGAAAACTACTAGACTTGCGGAATTGCCTTTCATAGATTCTGCACCTTCTTACAAAGCCATTACTGTTCAAGACTTTTTAGCCAAACACTTAACAAATGACATCGATCAAGCACCATACTCACCTGATTTGGCTTTGACTGATTTTATGTTCCTTAAATCGAAAATTACCAATTCGAGGAAGGCGTTTTGAGTCGATTGAAGTCTTAACAAAAATTCGCTAAAGGAGTTAAAGGCCATACCTCAATAAGACTACGAAAAATGAACGGAGGACTGGGTGAAGCGTTGGCGTATTTGTATTTCAAGCAATGGGGCCTACCTTGAAGGCGATAAAATAAATTTTGATGAATAAATTAAGTTTTTTGTTTTATTAATAATTTCCAGATGCTTAGTACAAACAATGCGTCTCCATAGCGTAATATGAAGTAATGGCCAAGCTGCGTTTTGGGGTTTGCTGACTCCTCCGACTAATTCCCAAATTAGTTCGAGTATGTGAAGAAACCAGTCGGAAGGCTATATTCATTGAGTTTTGTTTGGAATTCAATTTACAAGGGGACCACGAGAAATGAGATGGTCGATAAATTTGGTAAATGAGGCTCAGATGAATTTTTCTGGAGCCGAACCTGCGCTAGGTTAGGCCTTTCACTGACCAGTGGGTTTCTTGTTAACATAAATATCTCTCAGATTTCTTTCCGACACCTCAAAATTCTTCTGTTGTCTATCAATATAAAATGCTGCGAATTTCTTATTAGCATTTTTATGAAGCACTACCTTGTTCCTAAGCACCTAAGTATATTCAGCATAAGTGACACATACTGGTTGTGAGATTGATGACGACACTGCGGAGTACTTCGTGTGTGAGTGTCTGGTCTACGCTCGCATCAAGCTGCAGGTACTTATTTTTGATTCACCACTATGTCTTTAGCGAATTTAACAAACTTGTTAGACACTGAATTCAGTTCGAAGGAATACCTATTCATTCGCTGTTAGGTTAGGGTTCCACTTCGTTTCTTCAGACCTTAAATCGTGAATCGTTTAATAAAGTCACACAAGTCCATTTGAAGATAAGTGCAAATCATAACACCTGAGCTCATTGTCACTCTCGGTTCTACAACGTTTTTACCTATTCTTCAAATATCTTGAAGAGGATAAGATTCATTAATTGAAAACGTTTTTTGATACTTTATACGAGTAGAGTATTCTTAAGCACGCATCCAGCTTCTACTGTTAAGAAAGTATATTTGTTGCCACGTTATTCAATTTCACATTAGTGCGCTTAGTGATACCCTTTTTATCTCAATCAATGCAGCCAATAAGATCCACCCCAACTAAATCGGAATACGTTCGTTACAAAAGTGTTCATTTGGTCACACTGTTTATGCAGTTTTTTTTTGCACTGGATTTGATACTCACACCTTTTTAACACGAGCTTTGCCAATTGCGAATTTATCCTAGAATCGAGCTGTGGATGAGAAGTTCCTGAGGGTAACAAGCAAAAGCAACGTCAACAAACGAGGGCGGGATGAAGCAGTGGTGGTTATAAAGGAGAACAAAAAGTCCTTCGTCGAGAGCAGAAAATACGACTACAGCTGATTTTGGTGTTCTGCTTGTGCTGCTGTTGCCAAGACAACTTGTGCACTTTTATACATTTTTGCATGCTTTTTTACACCCTCTTTCGGTGAAACCCTGCATTGTATACTCGTACATGTCGTCGCTTGGAGAGTGCACTTGTGCTGCGTCGAATCTTTTACACTATGGCCACATGCACACTACGACGTTGGGTATCGGAGGTCTGGTACTTAATAAATACATAATGAGTAGAACAGTGTACATAAAGTTACCCATAGCTACAATCAGAAAAGTGCAGATATTATATACTCTACCCATTCTCGTGTATACTTATGTATCTGCAGATATTCTTACATATTATTTTACAGAATAGTATCAGCTGTGATGATAGTAGATAATCTACAACCAGAGCGTGGGATTACGTTTGATATCGCAGCAAAGATATCGTAGATACAGTTGGCAGAGATATGATAGTATTGTCCCGGAATGTGCGCATTAAGAGGAATAGTATCAAAAAGCAGCCTAAACGAATACAAGTACATATCCCGGGGAATCAGAATCACCTGATGTGGAGAAAGTTTGATTTTTTTTTTTTTTTTTTTTTTTTTTTTTTTTTTTTTTTGCCATGTTCTACGAATAGTAGTTTATACGGATTTGTAGCTGATGGAAAAGTTTCTACTTAACTCCAAGTGGGTTCTAGAGTGCTCTATAGAGAAATCCCGACGAGGAATGCATACAACTGCATGGGAAATTTAAACTTTAATCAATTTCAGATGAAGTCTGTTGAGGTTTTTGAATGTTTTTGATGAAATTTCATTTGAAGAGAAACCAAACAATGCAGACACTCGAGAGGGAGGCGCTTTATTAAATTGGTCTAGAGCGTACGAGTATATGAGTAAACTTGTGGAGTGGAGATACTTCTTACTTGCGGAACAGACTTTCTTTAATAATTTTTTTTCCATTCCTTGCAATAGAAGCCATGCAGATTAGAAGACGGAATGCCTCGAGGCCATCTACGTTTTTACCCGGTTTGCCTAGTCCTTTCAATCAAACCTATACAAGCTTAAATTTCCTAAGCAAGATATTGAGGTACTATAATAAGGTGCTTGGTTTTTTGTTGGTCTTTTCTTTTTTCTAAACGAACCTGACCACCTGGTTTGTTGACTGCCGCTGGGTTAAAATTCAGATGGTACGCTGTATACGCTGATGGGATTGTCCCTGGTGCGTTTATAAGTATTGAAGCAGAAGCCCCGAAAATGGGTATGGCTATGAATAGAGGCAGATTCAAGTGTACTCAAATGCTGTCAACAAGAAGAGTTGCATAACATCGACAAATCGGACAGAACGTCACAATAGTTATCGCTTAACTTTGAGAAAGTAAGGGGTTTTGGCTGTTTTGGCTCGGCTATTGTATCAGATGTCTAGCGAAGATTAAAACTAGCCAATCACAATTTTTTGTGCTTAAAAGGCTATTAAAGAAATACTACGAATATACATAAGACCATAATCGTCCCAGTCCTGTTATATGTCGCAAGCCAAGAAGGATGAAGGTACTACTGGTGGTTTTTTGATCCGTTCGTGTTGTCGGGTGTTGGATGAGGACGTTTAAAAGCGAACTATATAAGCTGTACAGCGGCATCGACATTACAAGAACACTTTCCTACCCAAAGAGACAAGACAGTAAGAAAGACTTCAACTTAGCACGTGTGCAGAAGACGAAAACGACCTTAATCATCCTGGAGTGCGTCAATGGAGGCAATTAGATAAGTATGTAAGGTGAATTCTAGATTGCCAATGAGTGTGCTGGGCATGGCTCGGAGAAAAGTTTCTCAAGACCCGAACCAGTTTTATAATTTCGTGTCTCCGCTGTTATGGCTCTGGCAGTTGGGATTTGTGCGAGCCTAACTAAGAGATCAATGATCAATGACTTTGTTGTTGTCCCTCAGTAGGAAAAATTGCAGACTCCTAGTGGACACTCACTTTTCAAGTAGCACTAACACTAGAGAATATCATGAGAAACTGCGCAGAAATGATTCACATTCCTTTGACATGGAGAGAAGTTAATGTAGTTTTTATTCCCAAACCCGGACGGTCTTAGGCTATGCAATCAAGAGCGGCACTGGACATTCTTTTTCACTTGACACTGATATTTTCGGCAAACAAGTAGCTGCTAACGCATATATTCGTCTTAAAGTGACTACACAGTGGACAAATAGGAATCCTTCTACAGAACATCGACTACACTATGCCCTATTGGTTTGGCAACGATTTTCAAGTAAGCATCCCCCGATATCTTTCATAGATGAAGTCAATCCATTTTTATACAGATGGATACAAGACTGATAGGGGAGTTGGTGGCAGTGTTTTCTCAGACAAGCTTAACCCAAGCCCTTTCTTCCGTCTTCCAAATGATTGTATCGTGTTCCAGATGAAAATGTTTGCGATTTTAAAATTCCTGTCCTGGACTCAGTTTCACTAAATTCTAACAGCCACTGACTGCTGATCATCTCTCAGGAAGATGCTGGAGCATTTCAACATTCATCTTTATTGCGTGCCGGAACTCACCAAAATTGGGATCACTCTATGATGGCGGTCCCAGAAGTACGCAACCAACAAGGAAAACACAAAAATTTTGGAAAAAAATTTATTAACTTTTTAACATAATCGCCTTTCAGCTCTATACACTTTTCCCAGCGATGTTCAAAAAGTTCGATACCCTTTTTATAATAAGAACTATCTTGCTTTCAAAATAGCTATTAACTGCCGACATCACTTCTTCATCGTTGGAAAATCTTTGACCACTGACCCATTTTTTAATCTGGTGAATAGGGTGCATGGGGTAGCAATTCAAACTTTAATTCATTAATTTTGGCCATTGCAGTAACGGATTTGTGAGCTGCTGCATTGTCTTGATGAAAAAAACTTTCTTCTTAGCCAATTTCTTTACTTAACTTTTTCGCTCAAACGTTGCAGTAAGTTCGCATAATACTGGCCGTTGATAGTTCTTCCTTTTTCAAGATAGTCAATGAAAATTATCTCACGCGCATACGAAAAAATCGACACCATGAACTTGCCTGCAGATGAAACGGTCTTTGCCTTCTTTGTAGCGGGTTCTCCCTTTTGAATTCATTGTTTTGATTGTTCTTTTGTCTCGGGTGTAAAGTGATGGACCCATGTTTCATCCATTATTATGAAACGGTGCAAAAATTCTGCTTTGTTGCTGTGAAACTTCGCTAAACACTTAATTTAAACATCTTCACGACACTGTTTTTGCTCTAGTGTGAGCAAACGCGGCACCCATCTTGCACACAGGTTTCTCATATCCAAATTTTCAAATAATATGCGATGTACCGCACTTTTGGAAATGCCTACAATGTCTGCTAGCTCGCGCATTTTCAGTCGACGGTCATCTAATACCGCTGTGGATTTTCTTCACCATTTCTGGAGTCGTCACCTCATTTGGTCGACCACTGCGATGCTCCTCTTGGCAGCTCGTACGGCCTCGTTTAAACTCAGTAACCCAAAATTTTACTGTTGTAAACGAAGGAGCAGATTCACCCAGAGTATAATCCAGTTCAGATTTTATATTGGTTGGGCTGAGTCCTTTCAAATAATAGTATGTTGTCACATAACGATAACCAACTTTCTCCATTTTCACAAATTCACTGACAACGTTCAGTATTGATAACTGGCGTGTTCAAACTTGAAACATATGCTTTATAGACTGCGTACTTTCCAATACTTCTGTGTATAGTACTTCTGGGACCGCCTTCGTAGTTATCCTACCTTAAAAAGATGTTATCCGTATATCAATCGCTACTGGCAAATTATTTTAAAACTTTTGGGTCAACACGTCTAGCGACCAAATTTAGCCAGAACTGGATCTGAATCCTGGAGGAAGAGGAGACAATCCTCAACTTAGGAGCTTCGTTCTACAACGACTTAAGTGATCTAAACCATACATGTCAATGTTGTGAGTACTGGTACTATTGGCATCTTATTTTTTAATTTTTACGAAAGAGTGTTAAATGCCAGTAAAATGTTATACAAGGAGTACGATGGACTAGCTCTGGCTAGCAAAAGAAAACAGAGGTTGACCCTAAAAATTGTGGTCGATATATTTCCAGTAGCTTTCTGTGTGCCAACATTTGAAGTTTGTTCACCTGTTAAGGTTAGGTTAAAGTCCTGGATGGAATTAGGTCTTAAAAAAACAGCCTTACACATAGAACGAAATCTTATTTTGCTCCTAGATCGTATTCTTCCGCTGGCCTGTGGAAACGTTGACCAATTTAATCGATCTTACCTTAAATATCGCTAACCGAATCGGGTCGATTAAAATTGTTTTCGAGCTCTTTCAAATTTCGTACACTTATTGTAATTTTACTCCTCTTTTTCAATGCTTATCCCTGCGTACTTCTGTTCAGAATTTGTGTTCTGAACATTATTTTCATATAGAAGCATTCCTTCATAGCCTCGACCCAATGATCCGAAACTTGTATTTGCTTTTAGTTTTCCTGTATGTCCTTGTCGGTGCTTTTCATCACATCAGATGCGAAGTCTATAGTAGATTGCTTTAAGATATTTAAGATATCCGCTTTCATATATCAGCGGGAGCGAATACCAAGTCCGAGTATAAGTTACATGTGGGTCTCATATTGACGCATATGCATGATGTTCAGGACTTTTCCTTAAACCTTCGTTTGACGACAAATTCGCATATTAATAGGAGCTTGTTCTGTGCTTCATAAAAAGAAGTCGCCATAGTAGACATCAACATTTTTTGCCCCGCCAATCCCATTGCAAGTCTTGTGGCACGTCTTGTAAATCCTACTGTTCTTCGTCTTGAAGTCAACATACAGAAGATCACGGTTTTGAACGGTCAGTTTTACATATTAAGAAGTGTGAGTAAGCATTGATCTTTCGCTGGATCTTCGGTAGATTCGTCATATAGGAGCGATCTTTCTGGTGAGCTATAGTACTATTCGCTATTCATCTACGAGTATTGCGGTAATTGGAATCCCACTTCAGACATAACCATCTCTCAAAAGTTGAACTAATGTCTGCTAACGAGACGAATTTGCTGGTGGACGAATTCTTGCGCGTTCATATCGTTTTTATTAAAGAAACTGCATGTAACGTGGGAGTGTCAGCGGTGAACGACCTACACAATGCTGAATCACATTCAAGGCATGATACAGTCTTGCCTCATTCTTCGTCTCTTGCTGATGATGAGCCATCATCAAGAGATCTACTCAAAAGAAGGCAAATCTGGTAAACGATGAGATCAATGTATGAATCACTAATTACGTGAATCAGACGGCTATGACTTCATGAATTATCTTTCGAACTCCAAACCAACCAAAAGCGAAAGGATTTTGACCTCATACAGTTCACATTTTTCTCAATAAGCATACATAATATTTTTTTCTTGTTTTTTGAACCATGTCGCAACCATAATATGGCAGCAGAAGGCCGTGGTACTCGTACAACAAAAATTGTAAACCTATGAGCTCAGTCATCCAAATTCTAACCATTTCTAGATTATTGTTACTTCCAAATACAACTCCGATGACATAATACTCGTAGATACAAAATTATTACTGCCACAATCAGCCAACTACCTGTAACACAATTTTCGTCTATTTCGTCTATTGAAAATCAGTTAAGCAGCGTTCAATTTAAAATGGTCAGCCTACCAGGTTCAACATTCCATAGGCTTGCTGCTGGCCGCCGTGGTCTTCTATTTGTCAAAAAAGCAAAAAGCAAAAAAAAAAAAAAAAAAAATCATTAACGCATTACGTAATCTCTCATCGAGTGTCTTTAAATTTTCGATATATCAGTTAATACTGTCAATCAGAAACATGCCAAAAAAAGATACACTGAGTCCGACGATGAGTAGATGCGAATACATACCAGTACTACAAGTACACAAGTCGTGTCATGGATACATTAATTGTGTGAGTCAACTTCCTTTTGGAAACCTCGAGATTGTTGTTAGCAGTTCTGTTTATTGCTGACCAAACAACATTTTGGCGAATAAATTTTTTCAATACGTGTACGAAAGATGACAGGAGTGGAATTCAAATCACAAATCACCCATTAAAGTTGGCAGTGTGCGAGTATCGTTTGGATGCGGCTCATGTGCACGAGGTTGGTCCGATGACAAATTGTAATCTTTCCAAATCGGGCGTTGCACAGTGACAAGGGTAGTCATTGCGCTGTCACAGTATACTCGTTTGGTCCGATTATAACAATAATAGTCGCCCCAGAAGCGATACGATTATGATCGTCTTGAGAGGATTTCGAATGTTTAGTTTCGTGTCATTCTAAAAAAAATTACTCTACCGAGATACTTCTACGCTTATGGTTTTACTTTTCTGTTTCATTTTTGGGAGATTTTATGATGTAGAACGGATCGGAAAGGTGAAAAACAAAACCCAAAGATACTCTATTCAGATACAGGGAAAATAAAGAAAAGTAGAACTTCTTCATTATCCGCTTGGGCTAACATCGGCACAAGAAAGTGCTGATACCAGTCTACTGGTGTCTCATCCAATATTCGCAATTAAGGCAAACCGAATCGAATGGGGGCCGAAGAACGGATGAACAACCGTTTGCTTCTTACTGGTGAATGGTGAAAATGAACGTGATTTCCGGTTGGCCTTTTTATATATATATATGTATATATATATACGAGAATATACGTATGTATCCATCCATTTCTCTTTAAGTTTTGTTTTTATTTTCCGTGAAAATGTAATGTGCGAGCATTTGCTGAGTGGTGATTAACTTTTATTGATTTGGTTTACCTTTGCACTACTATAGAGGAAGTTTCTTAAAAAAGACGTTACAATTGGGCGGGAAATTGATTGTTATTGAGGAGGGTACAATGAGGGCTAATGCAACTTCCTAAATGGAGACATGATGACCTGTACTAATTTTAACTGAAGACAAAGTCCTGTCTTTCTATGCAATGTACTAAGTAATTAACTTTTAATAGACTCACTGGAATGAATCGAATCAATTTGAAAGCGATGATTGTGATGATTGTTTTGAGGAATTGCTTATAGGCTATGTCCCTTGCCAGCAGAAGAGTCATTAGGACATCGCACTTCATTAAAGTATTATAATTTTGGTTTAAAACTTAATCTTAAAACTATTTTAGCCATCCGCATTTTAAGGATCTTAGCGAGTTGAATTTATTGTTGAAAATCTTGCAAGATATTCAGATTTATCGAAATATCAAGCCTAAATGGCTGTATGTAGTTTTCAAATATAGTATGTAGCACATTTTAAGCTTATTTTTTTAAATCAATTTCTTCGAATAAAACTTATAAGCTTAATTCAATATTCTTTTTCTTTACTTTTATTTTCAGGTAAGCTTCCTTACAAAGATTTAAGAAATTTAATCAGTAAGTAGATAATTTTTGGAACTTGGTATATTTAGAAAAAAATATGCTTAAGGTGTGTGTTAACAAAAGATCACCTATTTCGCTGTATAGGTTCTACACTTTTCTCAAGGTTTCTGTCTTTTTAATATTAAGCGTGCGCTCAAAGGAGTAAACAAACCCATTAAATATTTTAAAATATTTTCATACAGCGAAGCCGAATGAAAATAAAAACAGGCGGAAACAGAAATCATATACCGATGCACGTTGGTTTTCAATGTTTGCAGACTGTGATAAAATGGAAATAAAGAGCTCGGAAGGGCATTCCATAAGCGCATTGTACAACTTTTGAAAGGATCGTCATATTTCATCGTACCTCCAGAAGTAAGCTAGAAGATAAACGGGTGAACATTCTTAGCGTACAATTTAAGGTTTGATGGGGCGTCATGTCACTAACATATACTGACATGCTGGTGGTGAAAATAGCGATAGCACAAAGAAACACTAAGTTACTATTGGAATGCGTCAATTTACTGGCCAATATTGAGTCTAGAAAGGACATACGTTATAGATCCTCCTGACCAGATGTTAGCTTAGACTCTAAATTTGGGCAATTATATATATGTTCAGGCCAGATCAGACAGGGCAAAGAATTAATTTAATTGTTAACACAAGTGTGTACTGGATTTGAAGTACCAAAAAAGAAATTGTCGTAAACAGAATGGATCCCTGAGGTAAGCCATTTAATAGAACGAACGAACAAATCTCCCTTCTGCTACGAAAGATCAATTCAAACCTTACCGTCTTTGACTTTCACCGCAGCATTCTCTGCCTCAAATCTGATCTCCTTCACCACTCCAACCAACCTAAGATTTAAGTTTAAATTTAATTTTAAGTTAGTCTAAGATTATATAGTTTGCATTAAGCCGAATAAATGGGGGACATTTGCTCCGTCATGGGGGGTAGCCCGTCAGTCCAAGCAGGATCACAAATAACTCAAAGAATCTGGTGTTTAAAACAATCAAAGGAATCCTTATTTCATTTCAACGTCCATGCTTCCTCGCCATTAAGCAGGATTTCAATAGAAAAGTTCTTATATATGTATATATGTAGGTTCTTCTCAGTGTTTCTTGAAACGGTCTTGTTACCCAGTTCCCTTTTTAGGCCAAATGAAAAACGATTTCCAGATGTAACATTATCAGAATTTATAGAGGAACTATAATAGACTTCTGATTCAATAGTTGTAAGCGCACCTGTGACAGCTCGCTGTCTTCTTACTTACTTACTTACGTAAGCGTTACAATTCGGGAAGAACCTGGCCCTCAACTAAGCAGTCTCACTAGTTAGCTTCTTTAGCAAACTGCCTTCAGTTGCGCACTCCAAGTCGGTTAAGTTCCCCATCTACGCCACCTAAGATAATGTCTTCCTCCCCAGCGTTGTCCCTACTAGTTAGATGCGAAGATTCTGCGGACCGGAGCATTGGTGTCTATTCGCTCCACAAGTTCATCTCAGACGACTGACGCGCGCTTTTCTGACTAGGTCAATGTCGCTGTGCAGCTGGTATAGTTCGTCGTTGAATTTTCTCCCCTAAAAGCCCGGATTTTTCTCTCAAAGGGACTGAGGATATCTTCATCCGCTTTCGTTAGAGTCCATTCTTCAGCGCCATAAATTAGAACTGGGATGATTAAGGTCTTATTTAGTGTCTCCTTAGTTGTTCGGGATAAGGCCTAGTCAATTGCTCTCTTAGCTCAAAGAAACAACGATTAGCAAGAGTGATTTTTAGTTTTACTTCTGAGGTACTGTGAGCAGTTTTTTGAGGAAGACAAAGTCCTTTGCTATCTCGAAATTAAAGCTGTCGACTGTGACGTTCTCTCCAATTCGACAATGTTGCGTGTCCCTTCTTGTTGATAGCGTATACATGGTTTTGATTTCATTTACCACTAAACCCTTTTTGGCAGCTTCCGTTTCAATACTAATTAATGCACCGGTGAGAGCTCGCTGAGTTCTTCCAATTATTTCGTTCTCATCGGCGTAAGCTAGTAGTTACACAGCCTTTTAAAAGTGTTCGCTTGCACAATTTCTGCAAGTATGATGTTAAAGAAGTCACATGACAGCGCGTCACCTTGCCTAAAACCTTTTTCGACATTAAAAGTTTCGGTGAAGTTGTTATTGACCTTGACAGATTAGTGAGCGTTCTAGATCGTTATCCTACACAAACGGACGAGTTTGGTAAAGATTACAAACCTAGACATGGCTCCCTAACCTCGTCTCTATAAATGCTGAACTCTCCGGCTGTAAAATCGATGAAGCGATGGTGGATATCGATTTGTACTTCTTTAGCTTTTCCCAGGATCTGCAGGAGTGTAGAAATTTGGTTGATTGTGGACTTTGGTCTGAAACCACACTGCTAGCGGTCAATAAGATTGTTTACGAAGTGTTTTAGACATCCATAGTGTGCAGATAAAATCTTGTATCCGATTTTGAGGAGACTTATACCTCTACAGTTGACGCAGCTGAGAGAGTCTCCTTTTTTATGGATCACGCCGACGGTGCTAGGATTCCATTCATCAGGCATACACTATTCTGACCAGATTTGAGAAATGAGTTGATGCGTGTTTTACACAAAGCAGCTTTGAATACCTCGCCTGGCGAACCGTCATGTCAATCATGTTCAATTTTAGTTTAGATATCGTTTTGGTCAGGTTGAATGGTCTATTCTGTTTGGCGGCAAGATGTTGGGCTACTTCGCCGTTATACAGTCTGTGGAAAATTGTTTTCCAATTCTCAGAACCGACTGTGACTATACTACAATTTTCCTTCTTCTTCTACGATTATATAGGCTTCTGTACGGGTCTTGCCTTAACACGTTCTTTCTACCTGTTGGTAAAACTTCCGTACGTTATTCCCAGAATACAAACACGTTACCTGTTAAGGGTCCGAACATTCCACTTGCACATCTGAAGTTTTTTGTCGTAAAAATGTTTGCAACGGTCGTCGAATGTGAGTCCATTTTTATCCGAGGCCATTAGTGATGCTTTTTTAATGATATTAATGTTATCAGCGTAAGCAAGTTGGTTTGCGAGCTATGCACACTTTTCTCAAGAAAGTGCATCATCCATAAGCCTTATTGGCACCGTTAAAATTGCTTTCGACCTTTACAGACTGAGCATTCTGCTTGTCCATTCTTCTTAATCCGACGAGCTTTGTAAAAATGCCAAAGCTGAACATAGCTCTGTATAGCTCAACTATAACGATGTGGCCATATCGCTGAGAAATGGTTTCAGTCGTTCATACCATTCATCAGGCATTCTTTCCAACGATCAAATTTTAGGAACGGATTACCATACATAGTCATCTTCTGCTGTCTTAAATAGTCCAGCAGGTGGCTGTACGGTCGGGCAGTCTTGTTACACTTAAATTTAGACATTCTTATTTCTGCTTCATTTTTGTCACATTGAAGAAAATCTTGCCTTTCATTTCCCAAGTTAAACGGTTCGTTCTGCCTGGGACGAAAGTGTGAGTCGCTGTTAACAGTCTGCTGAAGTGTGTTTCTCATATTAGCCTACTATATACTTATAAATCTCTACAGATTTTTGTAGCCGTCTTATTGTCTGGTCTTTATTTCTCGCTTCTCATGTTCTTCCGCTTCGGAGCCGATGTTCTTTTTTCCTCCTTTACTCGCAGAACGCACCTACCAATCTTATCCTTCTGTGCAACGCTGGTCCATCGGCGTGTGCTTTAGCTACATGTTTTTACTTGCACTCTTTAGTGTTTTCGTGATCGAGTGAAATCCACCACATCAATTGCGATATACTCGTATGTACTCGTATGAGCTATCAGCTCTGAAGCTAGGTTATACAGACGTTGACGGCTGTTTCATAGATATGATAGGACAAAGCTTGTGACGATTTGTTAGAATTGCAGCCGTTCAAATTTAGTTCCATGGTACGTCAGTGTGGCGTCTGCAATATCCGTAGGTACACCTTAGCCGCAACCGGGTACTTGTTTAAATTGGCATTTTGATTGATCCAAAATCCACTACAGAAGTGCGTCGAGTCGATTTTAACACGATCAATTAGTTGACGTTTTTGTTATCGGGTGACCACCATGCTCCTTTGTGAATATTGAAGTGAGTTAACCGTATGGCACCTCTATATCGCAGCATAGTCAAATAGGCAATCAGGCATTTGACAGGGTAAGCTATGCTTTTCAATTGTTCTATCAAAGACGTTGCCTTTTAATATTTTGGCATCATAATCACTTATGACGATTTATCTAGGACATTTCTCTTTGGTAGCACCTTCTATGGAGGTATATTTGATGCGGAGCGAATTTAGCCTTGATGCTAGCTGTCGCTCACATGCTGAAAACTTAAGACGACCTCAGTTGGGTTAAGATGAGACTATTTAGGGTTCTTACATCCCTTGTGCAATCCAAACCCCGTTGCTCTTACAGTGTAGTCAACTATTTCTGAGAAATTTTAATTAAACTCAGGAGTAGCAATTTATACAATACGTTTAATGAATCTGCTATTCTGACTATTGATGTCACCTCTGTTTCGGTTACGCGAATTCGCCCACGTGCTCCTGACAGGCCATTAAAGTGTTGTTATTTTTTTTTTTTTTTTTTTGCTTAAAATCTGTCGTAGCTATAAGTTTGCCAATTGGATGAGATTGATTATATCACTGATTTCTTCAATTTATGATGCATTGCTTGGTGCATATTTTACACCACTACCCTTTAGTTCTTTAAAAATAAGATCAGAACTCGCGTAATTATCAGTGAAAGTCATTACCAAGATAAATTAATATTTCTCTGCAAAAAGATAGAAATTATCTGTTATTATGCCACGAAAAAAAAGTATTGGTCCAACGAGGCTTCCCTGTTATATGCATGGAATCTGTTTCATTGGTGTATTTTTCGTAGTTCTTAACTACTAATTGACTACCTTGATTAATATGTGTTCTGTCGGTCTTGCATCCTAAAAAGATTACACGCCTCTTGCAAGTTTGCGTCTGTAATATTTTAAAAGTCAACATTATCCCAAGTATAACTTTAGCAATTTTAACGACTCTTCAAGTGTTCAGATCATTATTCACTGAGGAGTATTTGATTTATTATTATTATTTTTTTTTTTTTTAACTCAACTGGGAGTGGAAAACTTTGTAAAACTATGTACATATGTAACTTTTAACCTGTACTTAACTCGTTCTCGCCTTTCATCCGAAAAGATTACCCAACCAAACTCTAGTGTTTGCTTTGGTTTTTAATGCAACGTGTAAACTTTTCGAAAAGAATTCTCAACTAACCGAATAGTATGCATCTCAGAGGTACGCTTGGAGTATCCGTATGAGTACGAGCACAAGTACGAGTATCTGGCTCACTTTATGTATTTTATGATTCTTGTAATAAAAATTCTGTAAGGACAAATCCATATACCATTGACCGGTCTGGTATGGTCCGTTCTATACTTGAAAATCGCATGTAAACTGGCACTGAAAATACTCTTGACTCTGCTCGTTTTATGTTTGCATAACTATAAAACGGTCAAATTCATAGCAATTCATTGAATATCTTTTTCCATTTTATTCGAAATTTTCTTTCTCAAAGTGTACACATTTACCATAAACAAAAGGTAATAACGTAAATAACTAGTAACTGCATTCTTTCTCTCATGAAATTCTAAGCAGTTATGAACCGTTTTGTTTATTTCGAATGTATACGGCTAATTGTGTCTACACATCTCGGATTGCTTCAGATTATTTCCGAAAAGATTGCCTCTGTCCGACGATAAAAACAAAAATAATAAAATGCAAATGAGATTCGCACTTAATTTCATTGCTTTTGATGATGTATAGTATCCCCCAAAGGCCAACCGAAAACCAAATAAAAAAAAAAAAGAAACAGGAAAAAGGACAGATTCGCGGTAAGAATATGACAGTAGGGGAAAATAGATACTGACATGAAAATGTTCACTTTTTGAAAGCTTTGCAGCGTCAGTTGGCCGGCCGTCTCATTGTCATTCATCTTCAGTGGGAATTGTTGTTAATTTGTAACTTTTTTTATGTTTTATTGGTCGTTTGAATGATAAATCAGCGCCGAACTCATGAATTAATTGCGAAGAATATGGGGAAAGGAAAGTATTGTAATAACTTGCATTGAAGTAGATATCTGTATTTTATAAAAGATAAATGCAAAAGATTTCAATTACCTTCGGACAAAAGATGAATCAGGAATACCACTTATGGTATTTTAATTTACGTTGTTTTATTGGAAAGAAAATGACTAGTGCCTTTATGGCTCTACTGTCATATTTTTGTGGAGTAACTTTGGCTTTCCTAGGCTAGTGCACTAATGAAGTTTATATTGTTAGTTTGAGACTAACGTCGCAGATGTTAATTTTAGTCAGAAAATATCGTGGACAAAGCCATAGTAGGAGTGAATATCTTCAAGAGTCCTTATCAAAATCAGCCTGTAAATTTTAACTACAGGCTCGAAAACAACACTTGCCAACGAGCACATTTCACATGCTTCGTAATGATGTGAACTTTATTTTGCTGGATACCCTTTGATACCCAAAGTTTAGTCAGTGAACAGATAAATTTAAAATTTTCGGAAACTCTTATGGAAGTCGCAAATGCAGAGGATGCATTAAAACTTTCCTTCTACGATGTCAATCTACTGAAATAATAAAGCAGTAGTAGATAGAGCCGTATAGTAATAGCTGCATATTCATAATTTATGCAATGGAATCCCACATATAAGCCTACCTTCTTCAACATTTCTCATCTCTTTCACTACCCTTTTTATTACAAGAATAAAGGGCTTCACCGATAACACTCCCTTGCGGCGTCCGATCAAAATCGCCTCCCATTCATTTTTCCCATGCATTTTAGGTGTCCTTTAACTCAGAGAAACTTAAACTCGTACTCTAACTATTATTTGCGATTCTTAACCATTTGGCATGAATTCTAAACCGAAAAAAAAAAAGAAAAAAAATGCACTAAGTACTGCCTCCAAATTGAATGGCAAATAACCCGATTAACAGTTCGACTGGAAAATGCCTGCATTGCATTTCACTTGTGGTTCGCAAATTTCCCTATCCTTTCAATTGTGATTGTTACTCGTAATCGTAGTTGCCATAGTCGCAATTGTTCTTTAAAGGTAACCCGCATTTCTTAGATGCACAGTGAGCTCGTAACTCATAGGACCGGTTGGTCTAACCATTTTCAATTGTTCCCCAGTGGTTGGAAATGAGAAAAAGCTACAAGCCTAGATTGCTAAAACGTTTTAATTGCCTTTTAATGTTTTGCTAGATACGTCGTCTTTTTGAACTTCAGAAAGAGTGATGATAGAGAGGGCTCTTTTTGTAGTGGGGAAAACCGAACTAGGAATGCAATTTGAAGTTAAACATCGAAAATGATGGTCTGATCGGACTTGGGCGGCTGAGCAGCTGGGCGGTTAAAATTATCTATCCATTCGTCCGAAACCAAGTCCAAGTCCTAGGTCTTTATAGTCAATTTTCTGGTGCGCCTTCTGTTACATTACACGAGTATTACACGAACATGCTTGATGAGATGACTTTTGATATTTGTTGCATGCAATGTGCAATGGTATCCATTCGGACGTATCCAACGGACATCCATTCATCCGAAGTATGCATCCACGGGTGGTAGGTACCATCATCTCGGTACAAGAGGTACCCCTCTTTACAAGTATCGTGCTCATGCTCGTGCTTATGTTGCTGCCGCTAACGTTGATAGTGGTACTGGTACCGGCAATGGTACTAGAACTGGTGCTGCTCCTACAGTTGATGACGATGATGATGATGATGATGATGATGGTGATGATGTATCTGTGCATCTTCCAATGTAAAAATTTAAATTGAATTTCCTTCGTTTTAGTCGGTTTTCTTTCTGTTCGTACTCGTATGTACTGACGAAATTGCTAGGTGGGCTAGCAAATTGGCTTTTACGTGCTGTTTAATGGGCAGCGGGCGAGTCCACAGAGCCCGAGTATTTACAATCTCTGGAGAAGGGGAGAACGTAATTCAGCTAATTGAATCCGATGCGATGAACGATTTGAACAAGAAAAACACGCCAAAAGACCATACTCCACTTCAACACACAAGCGGCCTGGCTTGGCTTCAAACTCACGATTTGCGAGTACGAGTTCCAGAAAGAGGGTTGGATGGTGTTTGATTTGACTGTAGGGTTGGCTCGTTGATGACTGCTGACGCTGACTGTTGGGCTGCTGATGGAATGGGTTGTGGTGTGATCAGTATTTGTAGTGACTGCTAATTGAATAAAGCTTAGGGGTAACATTCAAAGTCTATGCCAGAGTACGAGTAGTTTGGCAATTGTTTGCTCAATAATCAGGAAATAAAGAGAAACAATTCCGACGTGATATCTCCAAGGAGCTGTTAATGAGAATTACCTGAGGTTGATGGAATTACAATCAAGAAATCAGTCAGAAACGTGCTAAGGTCAACAAAGCAATTATAGGAATTGAAGATTCTGATTGTTATAGATGTTCAATTAGATAGTTTAATTTGTATTAATATCGTCGCATATTTTGGACAAAAACTTTTTGAATTTTTGGTTTTAATAAAAAAAAAAGAAAAAGCTCAGGTCTCAAACCGGAACGTTGAGGCTCAACATTTGATATTAGGAAATGTCACGTATAATATCGGTACCATATTAATTCTGGTCATTGGATCCTTTAGATTTTGGTTTGTACATATGTGGCACATGCAGATGAGATCTACTGCAGAATTTCGGTTAACATGTTACTGGGTGGTTATTCAGATAGAAATCTGCTTATGAACCTATATAACAAGTTCAGATGATTTCTTAATTAAGATTAAAATTGTTTTTGAATATGAAATTGAAAATTAAACAAATACCTGCTGAAACGTTAGTCATAAATAGAATCTGGGGAAGTAAACAAAGTGTTATCAGTGTTTAATTTGACCTCTAGAAATCATAGAATATTCTAGTCTCAAGTTATTATTGACTGCATGACACATTTTCTTCTTATTGCTTTAATCGAATTTAACTGCTATCACTTATTATATAAAATCGTGTACGAGTCTCCAGAACAAGGTTTGAATTAATTGGGACGTCAAAAATCTCCGTGCCAGTATCCAAATTTAATTAAATAGCTCCGGCCTTATTTTTTGCCTCATTCAGTTGTGATAACGATAATGTTGTGATTTTTTAATATACAAAAGAAAGAGCTGATTATGTCGTTAAAAAACAAAGTTCGTTTGGCGACCTTAATCTGACTTATTGTATTGCTGTTAAAACGTGAGTGAGTTCCCCTTGGGACTATAAGCTATTAGGTTTTATCAGCTAATTTGTATCTCTGTTTATCTTCTGAATCACATAAACCGACTCTGATGCACTTCTATTTGCTTACCTCAAGTATCAAGTCTAATATTTGGATCTCTGTACTCTGAGCGGTATTCTAGCAAGGAGCTAGCTAAGCAAACGTTTACTGGAATATCTAACAAATAATCGGTTCGCAGAAGATGATTAAAAAGAAGCGCTAGTGGTTACAGCTTCAATGAAAATTATAAATTGCCATACAGGTATCTCGAACTATAAATTATTTTTCCCACATAAAGGCGCTGGGTTTAAGACTGATTGACACCTGTTTCAATAACAAGTTAAAGGCTTTTACAATTGACTATTTGACCTACGAAAACTTAGGTATTTTAGTAAGTTAAAGTTATCTGTTGTGCTTCTGAGTTTTCCTATATCAGTCCTACATGTAACACATCTCCGACGGCGAATAGAAATAACAGAGTAAGCAACTTTGTGAATCTGCTCGTCAGGACTCAGGATTATATGACTGTTGGAAAATTCTTTACACAACAAAGTGTTCTCTCCATGTTTGAAGCTGTATCTCATCCAACAAAGTACTATTGACTAAATAACTGGGTTCATTTCGTAGAAGTAAAAACCCACTTCCATTCGATCACCTTTAGGATAGAGACCTGTTGTAATATCTGGTTGCAACACACTCTGTCCTAGAAGTCAGTGTGTTAATGTGCTGACATCTTGTTCCGTTTTACGCTTTACTTTCCACTCTCTCTCCACTGATAAGCGACCAATTGCTAAAAATATGCTGTGATCTACCATTTTTGAGAGTCTATTTGTTGTTAAGCTGGTTTTACAAATGGTAGTAAGCCTGAGCCTTAAACAAAAATATTTACAGCCGGCCCAATATAGATGAAGAGTTTCAGTCATATTTTATATGTATTCGTATCTTGTCAACGATTTAAATTGAACAGTGCATTTGTAGGGATAGTTGGATCATTTCAGAGGAGTACTGCTTAAAACAGTCCAACATTTAGCTCGACTACGGAGGCCTGTGTTTTTTTCTGTCGGAACTCAGACAAATTGGGCTCCTTTTTTTCAACTGAATTTTGCAGATCCTTTTGCAGAAGGATCTGTGCGTAAAGTACCAACACCCACTACACAGTGACGAATACCTGCAGCCTGTGTCCGCTGCAACCTGTGTCGGGCTGTGTCTTTATAAGTTTTACAGCAAGCCATGCATTCTCGAACTATTGTAGCTTGAAATGAATGGGAAGTTTCAGTTAAATTTTAAGTGCAACTTGGCTGTCGCATTCAAAGCAAATACTACGCATCCTGCTCCTTCCTATTCTAAACAATATAGTTCATCAAGGTTGCTTATATCTTCCTTTGGGAGACCATTGCAAGTTTGCCTAACAAAGAGTGAAACCTAACACTGTCGTCCTCTTAAACGTCGCCAGCACCGCATTATTATTTGGCTTGGAGTCATCTGTGAAGATGAATTGAATTGAATTGAATTGAATTCGTACTTTCAGGAGTTCTGATAACATTGAATCAGATGTGTTCACACATCTCAAGCAAGTCCAAAGGGCCAGAGTAAAAAGGCTTCAGAAGAGGGAGGTCATCGAAACTCCAGTAAATATTGTAACAAAGACCACTTCTTACGGAGAATTATCAGTGCATCCAGAGCAGAGTTAGGCAAGTTATGAAAAGCTGGCTTGCAACAGAGACAAATCGTTCTTTGGTGTTTGATTAAAATAAAATTTTGCAGAAGCGGCGTTGAATAATCTTATTTAAAAAAAGACTGCGGCATTTGATTCATTTAAGCTTTTATCTCTACAGGCTTTCGTTCTCTGTTCTTGTGGGGTAGGTGTGGTTTTATAGTTCACTGCATGTAATTGTCGGCATTCTTTTCCAAACTACGAGTTCTTTTGCGATTGTTCCTTGGATTCTAGGACATACATATGTAAGCTCTGATGTGTGAGATGGATTGTTGGCAGTGTTGTAGCTGGTGTTTTCCGCTTAATGCATCCGACCTCTTGAAAGGCCTTGTGAGATTCGATTCGAAAAAGCTCTGACAGTCTCTTTTAACTTTTTAGAATGTTTCTACGGTGCTTTGTCGTCCGCGATGTCGGTTTGAATACTTCAATTTGTTGATCAGTTGATCTCAAGGTCCCTTTACGGAAGTTCAGGTTTAAGTAACTTATGTCGGTTACGTCATCCAACGCGCTCCTTCTGCTCATATTGCATTTAGTTAGAGGCACTTATGTGAAGAGGTTGGTCACTATGTGGTAAATTGGTGTCAGTACAGTGTCTGCTACAAGCATCTTTGGAACAAAATACAAATATTTTTGTAAACATATGTCCGTTGCTGACGCACTGACATTAGTACAAAACCAACTTATGTTGAGCCAGACGTTTTGTTTGATTTTGGCAAAAGAATAGTTCACTAATGTGCAGAGATATCTCTGTTAAGATAAGATAAGATAAGGTCTGATTCTGTTGACATCATTGAAATCCAGGCACTCAACTTGAAAGTAAGCATCGATGTTTAATTCTTGTATTATTTATGTATGTCTGCTGGATCCACATGTGGTTCACTCGCAGTATATCTATACCTCAATTATTTTTAATGCTGGAAGGATTTAAATTGCCAAGGACACCGTTCATGTCGCCTTACAATGGCGTTATTCAACGATAACGTTATTTAATGGTTAGCAGCCATACTTTTCTCATTATCTTCATATGGAAAATGTGATGAGGAAGTAAAATTGCCTTTAGAAGCGAATCTAGAATGTTCCGATACGTTGCACGATATCAAACTTACGACGGTTCGTCCAGCAGAAACCTCTTCAAAGTAAACGTCATATCTAAAGCTCCTTTTAACAGCTTCAAGATAAAGACAATTACATCTATGAGGTACGTAAATAAGAATTTATCTGTTTTCCGTCAGCTTAGAAAGAGCTGTTCTCGCAAATGCATCCCTATCGTATCTTCACTTAATTAGTAGACCACCACGTTTGCCGCAAGCCTCGTATGTTCTTGCTGTCATCTTCTTTCAAGAAGAAAACGATTTTCATTTTGCAACCCACGCGGCTCTCACATTGTATCTGTACCTTCTAATTCGCTAAAACTCCCCCATAAACAGTAATCAACAGTGGCAGCAGGCAGCAGGCATTAACCAACAACAGCAGCAACAGCAACAGTACCAAAGCTAATACCCTTCGGCATAAATGGTTCAGTAATAAATTTATTTACGTTTCACGTCCATTTGAGGCTGCTTTGCATTCACAAACTAATTACACATTTTATTCTTCCGAAGCATATTTCACTGAACCGACCGACGACGAATAGCAACAACTACGACTATGACGACGAAAACGACAACAACGACGATGACGACGACTTGTACCGAGTATAACTACTCCACCGGGTAGGGTCAAGGAACTCCACCATTTAGTTCACCATTCAGGCAACCATCTAGCTTTAGCGAAGAGACTGGCGTTCACATTCACATGTAGGGTTGGTAGCTTGGTTGGACTCCACTGTTAAAGTCGGTGCTGCATACGGACTGTTCACCGACACCAATTTCTCACTCCACGAGGAGGAACCTATAAATAGTTTCACTATCGCAAAATGCAAAGTGCAACTGCGGGTAACTATGTACGTATCCAAAGCTAGGAGTACATGATGGTGGCTCCAAACAACCTACCCCACTGTGCTTTTCGTCGTTGCGGTCGCCCTGACACGGGGCACCGGCAACACGAATACTCGTACTAGTGTGCCAGTCATGCAGCACCATATAGAAAATCGCTGGGGAAGTGCACAGAGATTTCCTGGATATTACGCTGGATACTGTGAAATTAGATTACATCCATAGGTTCACTTACATATTTGGTGATAGGAGTACTCGTACTGTACTACTTACTAGCAGCGCTAGATCCAAACAGAAACAGATGCACACAGATACGGATACGGATATGAGTATTGATTAGGATATGTAAAAGTACATATATGAATAGATACAAGTAAACGATTAACCGACGATGTTGTGATGGTTGAAAGCCAGATGCTATGACGCACTTGAGCAATGCAATATGGTCAAGAGGTCAGTGGAAGCGCTGTTATTTGAAGTAAAATTTCAGTTACCACTACGGTCACCCGTATATATGTATGTATATAATGAGATGTGAGATACAGAAAAAAACTTAAGCAGCTACTAATTACTGGTCCAAGGTTAATTGGGATCATAAAGTTGGTGATCTGTACAGGCCTCTCCTCGTTATCAGAGCAAACTTTAAGTTGAGCTCTTATCCGTAGAAAACAAATTTTCCGTAAAAGATATTTGTGTAACTCTGTACGTCGGATGGCAGATTGGTTGTTCATGTCCATGAGTCATAAGTACGAGTATAAGTATCTGCGCGATCGAATGATCGCAAGCAAAAAATACTGTGTGGCTTCCTTCACCGCATTTGGGTGCCGGCAATCTCGGGGATGGAGGAACAGTCTCTTTTATTGCTTTCGCTTGGCAGCGATGATGTCAGCAGAGAGTGGATGTTTGTATTTCCAATTTCGATTAATTGTTTGGCTTCTTTGGTTCGCATGTGCAAAAAAATTGTGAGAACGCAAAACCTATAATAGCTCCGTACTGTTACCAAGTATTGTATCTTATTGTATATATATACAGAGACTCTGAGAATCTGTTTATTCGTTTGTGTGTACGAGTATCTTCAGTCAATAATTACCACATTTAAGGGAGTGTTCCAAAAAAAATTATTTTGGCAGCTGTTTGACGATCAGATGGATCGGAAGCTCAAAAGTGCTTGGAAAACTCTAAATCAGCAAACAGTTGACGATTATTTATTTGATAGGAGTTCTGGGTCATTTGACTGGTAAGATCGATGAGCTTCATATGGTTTGTTCGACGGAATTGGTTATTATATACAAATAAGAAGAAAAGGAAACAAGATCGTCGTATTTACGTTCGCACTATAGACTTCTAAGAAAAGAGTCTTACGATTACGCATGCTGGTAACTATAAATATACCACATATGTATGTGCTTGATGTTGGGTCGCAGATAGACTGCAGAAAATATTTCACAGTCTCAGTGATTATTTCGAAGAATTTTCCTGTTTGCGAATTGAACTGATTGGTGACACCAATTGATATAAGGCGACACCATGTTTTGTTTGTCATTCTAGAAACGATCTACGAAGGGTCCAACGTGTCTTTTAGTCACCCTTTGGCACACTAAATAGTCAGAACAAAGAAATTATGAACTTTAATTGATATTTACTCATAGCAAATATTTGTTGCAGATACCTTAGCAAATTGCAAATGATTAACTTGTAACACTGCCGCAATGTGACCACAGTTTCGAGTTTGCGAAAGGGACTGCACGGAACGAATGAGCACTCTTTCCCGTGCACCAGTTCTGATATCATATTTAGTCCTCATATGCGTTTGTACTTCAAAGCTTATGATCCATAGGAACAGTATTCTGAATGTGGTGACCCACATGCTAATCACGCCAAACTACCTCTTTCAGAGTCTTGTTTTCTGAGAAAAGAGACCTGGTTTAATGCAACATTGGATGCTCCCAATGTAATGATTGTAGATATAGATATATATAGATATCAACCGTTGATACCAAAGTAGAGAACATATGCATTCAACGGGCTTAAGTGTGGTACGCAGCAATTCCAACAATGCCTAAGCAGTTGTGGATCAAAAATCACTCAACTGTGTATTTGAAGTTTCCATGCTGCCAAGTTGACGCGCGTCATTTATGGGATCCTACGGCAATTCAAGGGAGCGATGGATTTATTGTCGAGTTTACATATTCAAAACCCTGGTCTCGAAATGAACCTAATATCGTAGGGAACAAAGTTTCTGTTGAAACCACCAAGCTTAAGTATGACTCTTACCCATAATTGCAATTGGGTAATTGGAGGATACATTCTAAGATTCAGCTCGTTTCCGTCTATAACTCATTACTGCTATCACTGTCAAAACAGAAGCTAAACCTATTGAATACTGTAGTTCCAGAAAGATAATAATTCTGTAATAAATATACTGCGTTACTAAAGCTCAGAATATCTTCTGGAGCAATACAAGACATTACCATTAAGTCCATGTCACAATATAGTATTTCGAATCGCATGTTAAATCTAGAACTTCTTGCAGCGGAGATGAAACAACTGTATATACTTCAAGCAGGAGCTAGGCAAATCTGAGAAAACTCCAGATAAATTCAAATCAACATTTAGGATACTGAAATCTGTTCATAACCTTAGATGCATCCTAAGACGATGTAGTTCAAATTAATAAAAATAAAGGTGGCTTTACAACAATGCAAACTAAAGCTTCGTTAACTACTGCTTGGTTTTGTTGACCAATTTGAAATCGCATACAACGTTGATAGCAAGGTTTTTCGGCAGACAGCCAAAGCACACTGGTGCGATGAAAATACTGTCCAACGCAATGCCACTGTGAAGTAGTTAAGTCGACTTACCCTAAGTCAGGCAATGAACGTTGTCGAATCCTAAGGACAGCTTCAAAATCTCAGACTTCACTCGTCTTAAAGTAAACATGCATTTGTCTTCCGAGTGGCTATAACCTATATTGTGAAGAACAGGTGGAAACAGTGAAATATCAGCCTCTACAATGACTCCCAAGACTTCTTAGTACTTTGAAACCAGTTCGAGATAACAGTGTTTCCCTGAAATCAGTCGAGACGATGAGTTTGCCGAATTTTGTCTGATTTTCCATGATCCCTCTCGAAAACGGAGAACTACGATCGCCGATGAACTTCTTAACGAGCTTTAGAGAACGAGACCTGTTGTTGGGTCTTCTGTTTGCGTTTATTTTTCAGTGAGCACAATTGTAGGTGGTATTCCCCTCCGGGACGTTGTCATTCTAGATTCTCTTCAACAAAAATGTTTGCAAGCTGCTAACCGACATCTAAAGGCCACTACTTTGCCTTAACACCTAAGTGTGCTAGGCGTAAATGACTCTACCTACTGCGATGCTTGCTGTGAAGTTGATGACGAGCATGGATCACTTCTGTGAATGTTCAGCATTGCTAAGTAACAATCGGCGATGTGGTTGCTGCTTGTACTATACTTTTTAGTCGTTATCTGATTTGAAAACATTTAGCATGACGATACATCAACGAGTAAGTATTAATCTTCGTGCAGACATAACATGGAGTTGTAGAGCTTACCTTTCTTGCCTTGCTTGACGATAACCGAATATCTTCGTATTCGTATTGCCTTGTCCTAAAGCCCTCAGAACACCTGCACGCCATCTTGAGTAGCGTCTCCGTCGTCATCCTGTAGTAATTCCGTACTCTGTATAACATGGCTCTGTAGATATTTTTATACGCGGCATTAAAACAGTGAATACGTGACGTGTATCGATTTGGAGCTCATGGGTCTTTTCCAAGATCTGCAGTAGTTTAAATATTCGGTCGATGGTAGACTTTCCTGGCCTGAAGTCACACTAATATCTATATGATTGAGGATCGGACAAACAATGCTCATGTTTCATTCATCGGACATACTTTCATCTGACCATATTTTATAGTTGATTTATGAAGATATGTATATCTTCACTTCATCTAAGTGATGTGGACAGAAATGTTGGTCTACAACCTCCAGGTTGAAAGATTCATTTTGTCAAGGTTTGTCATGGCTACTAAACAGAAATGCTTTTTCCAAATCCTCAGCATCGATTGCAACTCTACTACTAAGTTTCCTTGTTCGTCTCTACATTCTTTGTTTCGGGGTGTGTGTTCGTTGTCCATGGTTTCTTACTTTTTTGGTAAAACTTCCGAATCTCATTCCTGGAGTGCCATCTCTCAATTTCTTCGAAATCGCGCTTCTCATTCTCCTTCTTTTTTCTTCTGAGAAACCGCTGTTCGTCTCTCCTCTTCTGCTCGTAGAGCTTGTGAGCAGCTCTAGTCCTTCTATGCAGCGCAACTTTGTATGCCTCTTGCTTTGTTGTATATGCTTGTCGGCACTCGTCGTTAAATCAAGAGCAGAGGCAGCATTTCTGATGGATTTTTGACAATATTCTCATTGATTGTAACCGTCCAACTTTAAACTTCCTCACAGTATTAATAGTCTTTGTGATATTCGGGGTATGCGCAACCGTACCTTGGCTACAAAAAGGTAATGGTCCGAGTCGAAGTTGACCCATCGGAACATTCGGACATCCGTAATACTGGAGGAGTGCCATGTGTCGATCGCAATGTGTTCAATCTGATTAACGGTTAGTTAATCGGGAGATCTCCAAGTCCTTTTATGAATTTCAAAATGCGGGACCGCATGTTAGCTATGACAATGTTTCGCCCCGCCGCAAAAGCGATTAGCCTTAATCCGTTATCGGAGACTTAGTCGTGCAGGTTATACTTTCCGACAGTACTACCAAAGATGCCCTCTATTTATAGATTTGCATTTTAATTATTGATTACTTTCTTGTCCAAGAGCTGTAGAAAGTCATCATTTTTCTCCTCCGTGAAAGCTAGCACGTATATAAAGCTAATATTGGCAAATTTAGCCTTGGTACGTTAACATGCCGGAAACTCACGACTTCTTGCGTAAGTCTGCCTCCAACAACAAATCCGCACCCAATCGTAGTCGTAGTACGAATAGTGCTAAAATAGACAATTGCTCACTCAGCAGCTCGAAATGTGGCGATAAGTGGCAATGGGAACTAGATTTTGTAGACATTAAGATGATGTTTACAGAAAATGCCAACCTCCTGAAAGGGACTTATGTAGAGCTCGACTGTCCAAGATAAAGCTGTAATTGGGCAGAAAAGTTACTTGATGTAGTACTCATTGGTGAAGGACTCTGCATGGGGTTGCTGAGGCCACCATATTATATAGCACAGCTAAGGAGCCTGTTGTGATGGTGGTGCATACACCGCAGAAAGATGGCATAGCATGCACGTCTGTTAGGCAGACATTTCATTGAAAAACTAGGGTGGAGAATAAACCAAAAGAAAAAAAAATGTTGCTTTATGCGACTGATACAAAAAGAAGTAAGCAAAGCAAGCAATTGGTTTTAGTATGTACATATCTTGTGAAGAAAACATTGTCACCAAAACACAGGAGTGTTTTAAGACACTTTCAGCAGCTGATAAACAGATATCTTAAAGAGACAGTGATAGAGCAGGAAATCTGGGCAATGAAGGAGCAATCCTTCTGACTTGAAATTTGACTCGGCGTTACATACATGACACAGAACATTCAAAGAGTAAACAAAGCCACTTAGAAAGAATAAGAGAAAACTACAACACATCTCAAGAAACCTGTGATCGCATTCATCGTCTACAAGACATGGACTAACTCGTCCATCTTTGTCGCGCTTCACTGAAAATGTGAACTGCAATGCACCATTTAAGCTCTTCATAATTTCCTTAAATATGTGTTATATTTCGTGGTAGATCAGATAGTGGACATTCTTCAACAAATTAGTCTATCTGCTGACACACGTCGACTAAATTTTCGAAATCATTGTAATTCTTGGGAAAATTTTAGTCCTGGCTTTTAAAGGTCTAGAAACTTCGCTTACATACATAAAATTCAATGAGCAAGGAAAATGTATTGAAATTTAGTCCTTCAGTATGTCATTACAAGTATCATTACCATCTATTCTCTTTGGTTCTTGGTTTCCATTTATCTGGACCAAACCGTAATGCATGAAACGTTGAGCTATTTTTGACTTATTTTTGAATGTCCCGTCGTCGATGGAGTTGTTACGCACACCCAGTAAATGCTATAATTTGTTGCCTATGTTCACAAGGAAATTCTGGGACTCATAGAACTTTTGCTACAAAATGTACATACGTACATCCTTGATGTGCAAACTAAATGCCAAAATTCACAACTCGGGCTAGCAGTTGACTATAACTTGAGAATAATCTACAAAAAGTTGATAGTTTTAAGTCCTCTAAACTTTCTAAAAAGGTCATCATAGTTTTGTTAAAAGGGTTGAGACTTGTTTATCTTGTCATTTGGTTCCGGCCCAAGCAAACACTCAACGCTTAGTTAAACAAAAATTAAAAATAAATTAATTTTCTTCTTCCGTACATCTGGTGAACTGTATACTTTGGCAAAACAGTTCAAGGACCTCTTTCAATGGTTCTATACCTTCTTCTTTTATCGTTCATTTCAAAATTGTAACTCTAACGATGTTTCATCTTGAAACTAAGTCGAATAATCTCAAGTAGATAAGCTTCTCATCTATTCTGACCCCTTCTCCTTGTAGCTAATAAATTTGTAATTTTCTCCATTCACTAGGTGGAAGTCCTCGAACTTGTTCTTCTGTTCCGTTTGTTTACTTATTTCAAATTAAATTGGCAGCACCCTGCTCGTAATGTATCCACCCCCCCTTGAAATTGCCACCCCTTCTTCATCTCGTAAATAATCCATGAATGTGCTCCGGCTCTTGGGAACTTTTATAAAGGGACTCCATTTCATTCCATTTCAACAATCATCCGCAGAATCCGAGAACAACGAATAGACCAACCAACAAAGACTTGCAAATGGAATGCCTTTACTTGTTGCGATAATTTATTACCCCGAGTCTGCGTCGAGCGCGTTGCGTTTTGAATGGGCCGCTCGCATAATAGGCCGCATTTTTTAAAGACAACTTTTTTGTGTGGCTTTACAAGGAGCGAACAAAAGCGCGGTACACCAGAACCATCACCAGTTCACCTTCCCTCTTCCCTTCTTCAATATTTATTTTTATTTTTTGTCCAAAAATGGGCAATTTGAACGGCAGAGACAAATCAAAAAATCTGCATTCCCGATAAGTGTGTCGATGTTTGTTGGTGTTGGTGTCGGCGCTGGTGTTGGGGATCGGAATGAATTATTGTTTGTATGTCGCTGCCATTAAGTGGTACTCTCGTAGCTACTGCATAACTTTTCCAGATCTAGGCCATCCGGCCGACAACCGCTAACAAAGAAACAACAGACATTCGACAATCGCCAACCGCCAACAGTCGCTTCTGTCAAAATAACACACTCGACCAAATGTTTGGGAGGGATGCGAAAATTTATGTTCTTCCATTTCCAGTTACACAGTTGGCACTTGGAGTCTGTTGTCTGGTTGTGGTAGCCCACAAAGCTCTAGTTTTGGCACTGACGCTGATGCTGATGTTAAAGCTCGAACTAGAGCTACCGCGCGCATAAAAAAAACTGGTACAAGGTTGTTTAATGAATGTCTGGGGTGGAATGGAGGCTTGAGGGTAGTCCCGTGTGCTGGCTTTAAAATAAAGTTTTTGCTGCTTTTTTGCTACTGCTACTGCTGCTGGTGTTGTCCATTTCCACCGTCAGGTGATGGAGTAAAACAATTTTTTCCTCTACTTGCCAAGGCAATAATTTAGAAACAAATAATGCCCCAGCCATGGCAGATTGTTTAGAGTTTTCTGTTTTTGTATTTCTCATGCTCTCCTTGGCACAGACTTGCACAGATGGTAATTTCTAAATATTAAAACCCAACCCCAACCGCGGTAGAGTAGAGTGAGTATTTTGGCTTGGATTTGAATGTTCTTTGGGAGGGTAGGGGATAAAAGTTTTGGCAAGGTCCTTCAGAGTTTTGTACCAGTTTACCTGAATAAATTATTTTGTTAGAGCCGGGGGATTAGAATTGCTTTATCGCTTGAAGGGAGCCCGCTGTATGGTATCAGGACTTAGCACTTTTTTTACTTGATTGGCAGAGGATTTTGTATTGTTCATAATCCTTCGTGAATACACGAAATAAGAACTGCCAAATGAATTCAAATGAAACAACAACGGAGAAACAACAGATACGTATTTGAATTTTTTGGGAGTGCTCAAAAATGGATTTACTAATGTAGGATAATGGTTTGAATGAACGTTTCTTTAGGTTTACGTGTCTGATGCTAAAATAAATTTAAAAGTAGTATGTGAAAGGTTGAGACATCTAGCAAAACCATCGAAACAGTGCCAAGATTAGTTCACTTTAAAATCTTGACATGAAAACGATACTTAGAAATGTCCAGTTTGGAGAAAACCTTAGGACACATTTTCCTTTAGAAACATCACAAAATCACTTAAATACGCGAAATGGAATATTTTTCCTTCTGCGTCATATGCTTTTTTATTACCTTTGGCTTAGCTCATAGAAATTCAAACTATCCGGCTTGTATCCTGTCGGATCGTTCTGGTAGATCTGCAACCCGACTTGGATTGTACTCAGGGAATGTGAAAACGTTCCTTTCTCATTAATTGATCATCTTTAAATTGAAGTAGATGGTAGATCGGCAGCACATCTGACATGAACAAAAATACATTCGAAGTTCCTCAAGTAGATACCTCTAACCGATAATCTTTAACCACGTTTTAGGAAGTATTTTAGTGTTCTATGAATTCTTGTCATCACGTTATCAAATCGATCGATTTACCTTTATGAGAATTTCCGGAATCGTATCATCGCCCAGTGACTCCAATGGCAATGGCATATAAGACAAATCAAAAAAGTTCACAGCATTTTTAAGGCGTACTTACATAGATGGGGTTTCAGTCTCCGGTGTTAGCGCGTTCTTTGGCTAGCTGTCTCTAGTTACGCACTACAAAATAATTGAGAGCCGCTTTCTCTTATAAGCGCCACCTTAGGCGAGATCTTCATCTAATTCGTAGTGTTTTTAGGTATAATTCAAAGGGTCTTCAAAGGGTATATAGTTCATAAAGTGCGCTATTGTATACCCTGATCCTACGTCAATCAATGCAAACGGGACCAAAAGTTGCTCGAAGAATCTTGCTTTCGGAGCGACTAGGGATATCTTCATCCGCCGTCGCTAACTTCCATTTCATCAGCGTTTGAATGTAGTTACACAGACTTTTTCAAAATTGTGCGTCATTTCTCAAAAATTCTGTCTTGGTGAGCAAACGTTTTCAATCGTCATTCTGTGAAGTTTGTTTTCATAGAAAAGAAGCTGGTCCAGTCATCAGGTTTGAGAAGAAATACCGATTAGCGCAAACTTTTGGAAACGATTATCGTTATAGTGGCATTCCACAGTCTGAGCAGTCTGATCAAGAGTTTATATGACTATGAGGTAATGTCATCGGAGTTGTGTTCATTGATTACTACTTTAGAAGTCCTGGGTTCGATTTCCGGACCATACATTGAAAAACATAAAAAGAAACCGGAAAGTCTCATTATTTTGTCATCCGGAGTCAGCAAAACTAAAGACGAATATCACAATGAAGTTAGAAAATAGAAACTAGATAGCTCTTGGTCTGCACCAAACTCTTTCGTTATCGTTTCCTATTTATCAGATTGCTACCGAGTAATTGAAAGAAGAAATAATAAAATATTTCTCAAGATCGGTCAATCTAACATCGACACTTTTTGTCAGAAATCGATTCTGAGTTAGATCTGTTAGCCCTAAATAGGCTTATACGAGCTCCAATTGGATTTTGATAGAACCCTTCTTTATTGAGATCATGTGAAACCCTTCCGTTTGCGTTATTGAATGACTGCTTGATAGCGGTACTTCATATGTCGTCACGGATTAACACCCAGCTGGAGTAATTCTTTCAAATCCTCTGCACCTTTCAAATCTTATATCTGTTTTGAACGATTTGTCGCACTTTTTCTACTGCAAGTGGAACAGAGTTTCTCGTGTTTTTTCTTCTCGTTTGTAATAACCTGGTGTCATCGCTTTTCTTTCGATATCTCGTTTCACCCTAGTTTTCCTCTGGAGTACCACTCAGTATACTTCTGCATGTCCTCGCGACCAGTTGCCACCAAACCAGAGGTTTCTTTGTGGTTATGAATCTGGCGCACTGGTTTCGTTAGCCTTTAATATTTGGCTCAGGGTAACCGGGCAACATTAAGAGAAGCTCGGCTTACAGTGGTCATCTGTGAATTTCTAGCTATTAATCAGCACTAAATTTTCTCGCAGTATTATGTTGATTTCATTATATTGCAACTGTTCCTTGGTTAGAACTTACTCTCGGATCATTAAAGAGTTCTTTGTTCTTTGTTTCGACAAGTGATATTTGTGTATATTTAAGTGGGGAAACTGTATACTGGTAACGACAGCAGTTCGCTGAGATATACTTGAACCTCATGCCTTGTGCAATGTTTGTATGTCTTGTCTATATAATCCTATCGTTACTCCTCTGTAGATGCATGGATCTACAAGTATGTACTATATATAAGGTCATCTTGAAGAGTTTTGACTAGATAGTGATCTTTGGGTGTAAATTATCATGCCAATATGTCGAGGCTTCTTTCAAAAATCATCTTACTATAAAGTTTGCTTCTAAATTTCTATTATTTCCGTCTTAGCAAACATCGCAGTTTTTTATCCTTATGTTCTTACACTTAACGCTTTTTATGTGATACCTAACCCTAACCCTAACCCTAACCCTAACCCTAACCCTAACCCTAACCCTAACCCTAACCCTAACCCTAACCCTAACCCTAGGTCCTAAAATTACTGTTCTTTGTACGTTTGCTGAGGTTGTCAATGGCTTTTTTATTTTTTATTAAGGCTTTCAGGATACGTAGTTCAAGGTACCGTCGGTGTCTAAATGGAATATGAAATGAACATCTTCTTTGCTTCGTCGTTAGTGAGTTGATAATTGAAGTTAGAACCACAGAGCAATTTGTAACTCAGTTATCAAGGTTAATTTTTTTTTTTTTTTTTTTTTTTTTTTTTTTTTTTTTTTTTTTCTTATATTTAGCATAGTGGATTGTAGAATAGTTAATAATGATGAGAAGCAGTGCCTCTCAGCTTCAAGTACTGTGCGACTTACTTCTTGTGCGGGTTTATTCTAGTATATTGCCAGTGAAACGTTCATCAGTTTGTAAGAGGTATATTTGTGTCTAGCTCTCTCTTTTTTGCCTGTGTGTGACTTCTACGAAGGAACAAATTTTGCTCCTTATGCTAATATTTATTTCCAGCTCCCATTGTTGAGCTTCTAACCTTTTGCAAACGAAAAAAGTGTGGTTTTCATCGTTTAAGACGTACTTCCTTTTTTTGGCGATCAATTAGGGTCACATCTGCGATTAGAGGGACTGGTGATTCCGACACAGTTCGGTATGAGCTTGCTACGTGTAGAGCTCCGGGTTTCTGCACTGAGGCCATCTGCTTCCTGTACTTTTCTCGATGGAGTGCGTCTACCCAGATCTCACAGCCATTAAGTCGAACGGTGTGTGTGATTAACATTACAGTCTACGTTTGCTGGCTGTAGGAACCCCTACGTTTGCCATCAGTCTGTTTAGTGACATTGCGACCTTCGGCGCTCGTTCTGATACGGAATTAATCTGTTGCCAGAAGGTGAGTTTCGTGTTGAAAGTCAGCCCCAACTATTTCAACGCTATCACGGCTAGTAGTCAAACCATGTAATGCATCATTGTCTAGGTTGGGTAAGGGAAAATACCAATTTCCTGTTTACTGAGGGACTTCCGAAATTGAGATTTTCCAGGATCAGGAATTACAACATAATACACATCAAGAAGCAAGAGCCTGATTTTAAAAAGTGATTCAGTTCTAGCAAACACCTTCACTAAGTCATGAGGTCAGAGTTTAGCCTTATTTGTGAGACTCAAAGATCCTGCGATCGCCAACGTGTCTGTCAATAAAGAAAAGCATCGGTTAGTAAAATTTATTCCTAGAGTTCGTATTTGCCTATAATAACATACGAAGAACCATTCGAAGCATGTAAAAGGTATTCCAAATGAAATCTTAAAGATCGCTGTTCACTTGACTTATTTGGTGAAAGGTTTAGCCTTGAAATCACCAACGACTACAATTATTGCCAAAAATGACAGAAAAATCGAAACAATGCTTTGTGTTATCGTTCCATTTGTTTGTTTGACACTTTCTATAACTCAGGACGTGGGATTGTAGGATCCTGCCTTTATCGGATCGATAATGACAATGGTCGGAAATGATAAGGAGCTGCTTTTCAAATAGAACCCTCCTCTATGATTTTGACACTGAGTTAGGAGTAAGGAGTGCCGTAAGGTTTAGTCTTAGATCCTCTGTTGTAAAATATAATGTATAAAGAAATTCTACGACTACAGGTTTTTCGATTATCGGCCTTGCGGACGATATTGCCGTGGTGATTGTAGTAAAATTTGCTGGAAGAAGTACAAGTCTGCAGTAGTGAGACAATTGCAACTGCACGTTGTTCGATAATTTGCGTTGGTTGGGCACTCGTCGTCTTAAAACCGAAGCAATGTTTATTAAAAGTTAAAATGTTCGCGAAACAATAACGTTTTAGATGGTATGAAATACCTTCTCAATTATTTTTTAAGTACCTTCGAGTCATCATTGACGCTTGTCTAAGTTTTAAGGATCATTTAGAGCAGATATGCAAAAAATCATCGGAAACTATGAGTCCATTGATGAGTAATATCGGAGGTCCGACACAAAATAAAAGACTTCTTGCAGGTTCTCCGAGTTCTATACTCATGTAGACAAGTCAAAAGAACAAGTGCAGTTGCGTTTACATGCAAGGAGTCAAATCTGATGGCCGCCAGTACGTACGTACTAGCGATTTCAAAATGGCCGGACAGAGGACGAAGAAACAAAATACGTAAGGAATCGTAGCATCACAACCTGGGACCCATTGGGATCACAAATTGATCCGTGGAGGTGGGATAAGCTGGTAAAAATCTGGTACTAACCATAAACGTCGTCCCATTGGTGCCCCATGTAAGGTATTCCTGTTGGAACACATTATTCATCGTCTTGTGTGCTGTGTTTGGTATGGTGGTGTCCTTGTACTTTTCCACGTACCGACAACTATGTAGTCTATAGATTTCGTACTTATATTGGCACGACATCTTCATTTGGGGTTGCAGTCCAAGCCGGTCCTGGACTATATGTGTATAGTCGAACATACATTCGGATAGTTGCACCGCAAGAAAATTGAACCGTTGAATTTAATTGGCACTTTAACAATTTAACAAAACAATCGACTTTCCAATTCCAGTTACAAGCAATTGGATAGGAATCAGAAAACTCCCAAATAATGTAGCACGCCACTCAAGGTGGAAATTATCAGCCCCACCCATCACTACGATATCACCGCTAGCTGCATTGGTTGGGTGTTTCTTTTTTTATGTTTTTTTTTTTTTTTTTTTTTTTTTTTTTTGTAAGATAAACCTAATTAATGTCGAAATATACCGCATACACCGCCTTCTCTGGCTTAAGTATCGCGTGAACATCCCAAGGTTCCACTAGATACGATACCAAATCCGCGCGAATTCGCCTTTTCGTCTTTTCCATCCACGCCTATTGTTGTAGTCGTTTCCATCTGCAGTGCTGCACCAGCAATCTCTGGCTTCATGTCAAGGCAGACAAACCCCATCATCTCCATTGTAGTGGAGGAATCCGATTTGGGTTAATAAAAAGTTGCCATCAATTAATTTCGCTAACTAGACAGTGTGTCTTTTCTCATTTCGAAACGAACAAAACAAAAAATTCAAATAAAACGGGTCAATGTCCGGTGTGGATAGAGCAACTTCGACTTCAACTTCACATCTCATTAATGAGCCCAAGTGATTTACATTTCTAACGTTTAGCTCTTCGTGATTAGCTCTTTTCCACTCCCTTCTGTTGGTCTTCTTTAAATTAAAAGTAATTTTTTGGCATTTATTTTGCAGTGTCAAAAGAATAGGAAAGTCTTAAAAATAGTTACCGCTAGTGAATGATTTTAGCGGTAAATGGAAATCTATCTCTATACCGCGCCCGATGGCTATCTGCCGCTGGAACTTTCATTTCTTTCGGTTGAAGAATTTTTTTGTTTACAATTATTTTTTTTTAATTTTTATGATTTGTTCAGGAGTAACTTTTACAGGGAGGGAAAGATGTTTTTATCGTAATTGGATTGTTAAATCCAAAATTTGAGAGTTGGATTTGAATTTGCATGTTCACGAGATGTGCATGCAATTTGGGCGCATAAATGAATTGTTAGTGTCTGGGTTTGTCGGTTTACATTTGAAGTCGACATGAGACTTAAGATATCGGTACGTGGCTTTATGCTTATGTTATGAGGTTTTTATGAAGCCACTTTGATTAATAGTTTCATCATGAACCACAGATGTGTAAAGAAGAATCCTCTTCAGAGGGGCATGTCTGCATTCAACCGTTGTTCGTTTGATTGATTACAGAAGTAATGTTGGTTAAATTCCTCATACAGTTGTTGTGCTCGTAGTATATTGTGGGAATTTATGTCCGAATTAACTTATTTATTTACTGACTTAATTACTTATATGACGGTTATATCCGACATAAAACTCTCCCCTGTACTGCATTCAACTTGGTCCAGTTTCGCAAAGCAAACTAATTGTTGTGTACTCCTTCTAAGTCATCCACTGTCGAGTTTACTGTTTTTGCCTGCAGGTTCTATTTGTCCAAAACATAAAGTCGATGAGCTCGTTCCTAACAAACTCTTACTCATAGATTCTACATCTTGCAGCCATTGCTTCATTGCGCGTGTACAATTCATGGTTAGATCTTAAAAAACAGTGAAGCCCTAAGGACTCGTGGCAGAGAGTAGACGTTTTAGAAAACGTTGGGACTACAATCCAGCATTACTCAATAATTGTATACTGCCCTAAAGTGTTCTATCCGTACTTATAAATTCCAATCATGGTGGTCTGTCTAAAGTAAAAAAAAAAAAAACTATGAAGAACAGGGCTTAGAGAGAACGCTTAGAAAATATGCTATTGTCGCGATGGAATATATGTATTCAATGGAGGCACTTAAACTTGAGTTCAGTTAGCCACGAAGTCATCCAGGATGCAAACTCTTTACAATAGCGCCCAACGTGAGGCTCGCGGGAAATTCGGTTTATAGATCTAAACATCAAGTACATTGTCTGTTTGGCTAAGAACTTCTCCGAGTTAAACTGGGAGTACCTTGACCCCAGCAATAGATCAACAGCCGATTATATTGCACCTATTTCTGGCTTATAGAAAATATGAACGAAGTAGAATGATGAGGCTATCACGTCGAAGTACCCGATGCTTTTCTTCGGTCTTTACTGCGAGTGCAGTATTGATTCGAACGTTTTCTCGGTTAAACTGGCCTTCTTCGAACTGTTTCGTCTTTCGTGTTATGTCAGCAGCAAAAGGGGTGTCAGTTACTGTGTAACAGAAGTTACCCAGTTTGAACCCAAAATTCAATAAAAGCTTTCCGGTGAGATGTCGATCTTCGATCGGTCTATTAAAATTTCGCACAAAAAATTGGAAAACTGATCTAAACTGTCTTAACTCCACAGGATTTGTTAAGATGATAGGTAGATCGATGAAGTTTTGTGACTCACTGCTCACTTAGATCAGCCATACCATATGACGGTATCATAGCTCACGAAAGTCTAAAATATAAAGAGGAATCGCTAGATTAAAACCGCACACATAGTGATATAAATCTCAAGATTTTTCTTAACTCAATATAACTTAAATAATAAGCTCAAAAAGTCTTCAAAGGGGACAAGACCTTCATACAACAGATGACAGAAAAATTCAATCTGTTTCTAGTGGCAACAGATTCTGCAGAAGTCTATAGCATTGGGAAGGAAGAAGTATTATTTCTTCTTGATTTAGGTGAACCAAAGCGTTTCTAGCTATTTCTTGACCTGTGCGCTGCTGTTGATTAATTTATTTCCAGTAAACTGCTGCAGTAAAAACCCAGCGAAATAAGTTCGAGAACAGTCTCCAACGCCATTGTGAATTTTATCCTGTTTGATTTACGTATCGTAGATAGTTGAAGATAGTTCAAGACAAGTTTCGGCGGGTTTCTTACAGTGAACAATATTCGCTTTTTAAGGATTGACTTCTAGCCATCTGCACTAAACTCAATTAGTCACCAGTGGCAGGGTTTTTTTAATTCCGCGCGCGCACCAAGGGGATGTGAATACCCTTTTACTGACTTTTCACCAGGGCGCGGGCGGGTGGTGTAGTAGTTTTGAAACTCATGCAATAGGTTTCGATATTTTTCCAGAGGTGGTTGTCAAACTGAAGCCAGTGCATTCTTAACCAGTGGGTCTAAGTACGTGTTAGTTGTTAGTTCGTTACATTTAGCTCAGCCAGCAACCACTCCAAACATCATTGTTATGCCTTCATGTCAAAGGATTTACATATAACTACATACAAATTCCATGAAAAGACTTTTTCAGAAAATTGTCTCGCATGGGATTCGAACCCGCGACCCTCTGCATGAGGAGTGAGGAGGAGAATTTGTCAGCGGAAATCGTCTCACAGTAATCATATTTGATATTACCAAGATCGGGTGCACTACAAGATGCCAGATCCGCTGTGAAAGACTTCCCCCTTGGGAGCAGGATGGTCTTAACAACACTCAAAAACCATAAACTGAGAACTACATCTCACAAGTATGTGGACTTGCAGGGACGCATACAATCTTGTTGTGTATTACGAAGCAAGCTTTTAGCTTCTCTACGTGTATCTATCATCTTTCCTTAACACAGCATGTAGATGGCCTTGCCATAGTTAAAGTACAACTTTCTGTCACTATTTCCATGGGATATTCTACAATCTCTTCAACAAGATAGTGGCTTACGTGCATCGATGGGTGATTCTTGGACAACCAAGATATTTAGTCGTTCACGTCGGCAATTAATTGGTCAGGTTTAGTCCCGTATTTGTGCTCATTTTTTCCTTCCGTATTCCGGGTCAATTCTTATCGGATATTACAGAGTGTTTTTTAAAGAGGTTTATAAGAAAACCATTGCTGTTTAGAGTCTTAGTGTTGATACCGCTCTATAGGAAACGTACATTCTGTTCCGATGTTATTTTCCTTAATATTTGGAGTTTATAACATTAGGGTCTGCTGACCATCCAAGGATGGATATGAAGCAACCATCGGCACATTAATAACAAATTGTGACCAGAAACTGAAGATATGTTATCCTTGCCACTGAAATAAGCAAAGACGCATTCAAATTCCTTCCTATTAGCCATCCACCTTTGATAGCTCGATGAAAATTGCTACCAGGTTCTTAGTCTTTGAAGTCTAGCATTAAGAGATGTTGAATTCTAGTTCTGATCAATAGAGCATTGAATTATGTACAATTTGTACAAGTTTAGAAACCGAACCCAAAGTTTCTGGGGACAACTAAGACCAATGTTATCCTTAGTGGTTGGTAGACTTTATGCATCCGAAGTAGCAGTGCTGTTTGTTTCATCCTACAATTTCGACCCTGAGTCTATTGGAGACAAGTGTAGCAACTAAGCGTTCAGGTGCTTTACTTTCGGCAGCAAGTGTTTAAGTTCTTTACCATTCCATAGTGTTTATTTTCCTTTATTGGAGATAGTCGATGGTATCTTGTGGAAGATCTTTTTTATGAATTTTGCCCTCCACTCTTTGATAAATGTTTCAAATTCATGTTCTCTAAAGTAAACTTACTTTAAGGTTGTTTTCGCAGCCTCGCTCATGCTCAGAAAGCTCATTCGACAAAAGGCCAGGTGTCTTTTTATGTATTATTTCGTATTTTCATGTCAAATGTTCTTGAAAAATTCTAAATGCTTTCAAATATCCCAAAAAAAAAAAAAGGAAAGAATATGAAGAAATGATAACAGATGTCCCTATCAGCACTACCGTCTAAAGGAACAGCTTGGTTGATTTCCGAGACTGAGCAGTATACGGTATTTCTAATTTTTATTTCACATACAAAAAAAGTAGAACACCGAGAGAACATTCGAGTCTACCAACAACTCTCCTACTTTACACAAAATTCCTTTGCATACTCAAATCCTTCAGCCAATGCCAACAAATATTTGCGCAACGATTCTCATCTCCAGGCACACGCATTCATGAAACACTGTTCACATATTTCACCCAGACATGCACAAATATTTGTCAACTAATTCGAAACTGAATTTCATCTTTGCAAAATTGCATTCGCAAATATTGTTCACACTGAAATTGATATCCCTGACTCAAAGCAAACATCAATTCAATTGTTGGGAACACAAACTGGTGCAGACTAGCCCCAACATCTGACACCGCGAGGATACACTTTCAATTAAAATTTATTAATTTGGTTACTTTATAACTATAGTTGGACTTCCTCCTCTATGATGACACCCACTACCTAATAGGAACACACTCCAGCATACTCACCCCAAAGCGCTAAATTAAAATGAAGAACAGTCTAATTAGCATACAAACACAATTATCATGAAGTACGAGGTTTGTCCGGGACGGCTGGCATCTGATGACCCAAAAAAAAAAAAAAAAAAACGCGACAAGACCACGGCATTCTGTGATTAATTAGAATGCATCAAGCATACGCTAACCAGTCGACATGACACTGCTCGAGAAATGGAATCCTCAGTCTTCCATGAATTTTGCTTCATGACACTTATCGGACAATGATTATGATTTAAATACTAGGTGTAGTCAAAGTCACAACGTAACCGATACCTTCACCGAATCGGAAAGATGTATGACTCATGTCTCAGAGACGATTTTTATCCATAGCCGTGACAAAAGCATGCAAATTAGCGCGACAAAATTAGCATTGGAATCCATTGAAACACACACAACAACACTATGCATACCTACTAGGCCCGGACTATTAAAGTTTTTCCATGCTGACTAACGGTACCAAAAATGGTGACTTTCTAGGAGATGTATGCCGCCGCCGCGCCGGTTTGATGCGGTTTTATTTCTTCAAGTACAAATCGAGGCAAAGCTAATTTAGTGAAGTCTTGCATGTGCAACCTTGTGCAGGAATGTCATTGTACTTCGGTTTAAGGTGCATGACACCGAATTAATTGCTTTTCTGTGTATGAACTATGAAGGACTACAAAAACAAATCCACAAAAATTCAAGGAAAAGGTTTAAATGTGCTCCTCGGAGCACAGAACCCGAATCTGGAAGTTAGGACATCGTTTCACGTATGTATCACTTCAAAATATATGTATTCGTACATACATACATACTAAACTATAAGTTTCTTTTACTTTTCAATTTTGTATGGCAATGAATTGCAAACAAATTCCTTCTTTGTGATTCTCACTGTTTCAGATACCTATGTATTTTTTATCCATTGCTCTGAATGTGACATTGTCCATCTAAATTTAAACTTTTGACCAAAATGGAGAGCCAATTGGAAACTAGTTAACTACTATACAAGCACAAAATGAAAGTAAAACTGGTTTTCGTGTTCCAGTCGCCTTACTGTGTAGCACTTCTGTAGTCATTCGAAAGGCATTCCATACATTGACATTTCTGTTGAAATTTGGACTGCAAATTGAATTTTGTGGCAGTCGTGGAAAAGAATGAATAAAAAAAAGTGCTAACTCCATGGTTCTTAGATTTTTTAGACGGTCTATGCTCAAACATCTGCTCACAATGGTTTTCAGCTTTCGAGGACGAATTTTGGTCATCCTTCGAGCTTCATACAACGTGTACATAGCAGCTTAGTAATCATGCTAAGGAAGTATGTATCGTATTCAACTTTCTCGACAAAACTTTTTGAATGTTGAGTTGAACATCCGAATCTAAAAAGCTGTTTCGCCCAATTCCATATCGTCATCCTGAGTTTGAGATCGTTCTCTAATTAAGATAGATAAAGATCTTCATTCAGTGCTGCTTAAAACATGTCGTTAATTTTTACCAGTGACAATGGCAGCGAGGAAATGTTAACTCGGCAAACTCTTCTCCGACTCTTTAAACAATCTGATACCGCCATTTCTCAACATTGTGACATACAAACTATCTTAAACTATCAGCATGTTATGGAAACCGCTTGGTTTTACAAAGATACATAAAGTATAGATATTTTCTATGCAGGAGTAGGTTTTCACGATAACGAGATCCACCTCGCTGCTGATGTCATCACAGACACTATTCGTTTTGGAATGAGATCCTTTATTTCTCATCGGATGGGGAGAGCTGTAAAGAGGCTATCAGGGTTCGAGAAAGATTTCATTAGTGTTTTACATAGGTACCTGCCGTAAAGGCGTAATCCTACGTAATGCATTCGTACGAGATATCAAAACAACGCGTTGATTACCACCATTTGAGTGGTGCTAAGAGTTGAGATCTATCTAGAACCTCAGCCATTCTAGCACCCGGTTGTAGTGCAACTGAACATCGACCAGACTGTCCAAGCTCCAGTCAGTCTACTCTTCTCGCCTTTTGAGTATAACCTACAGCCACCACGATATCCTCAAAAGGGGGTCAACTCCTAGGTCAGGCTGGAACAATATTTCTAGAGGCCCCCGACCTTTCGTGGTATCAGAATATAGCTTCTGGTCGAGCCTCGCATCTTACGGTCACTTGCAGTTAGGCACTTTATAGCCCAGGTCGCCTTTTCGTTAAACATTTACCATAGACCACATCATCATAGGTGATGCCCATATGATGCCCGATAAGTAACCTGCCACCTCACTTTCGTGTAGTAGTAAGAGTACTTAAAGATCTTAACATACATAAATCCGCTGGTCCAGATGGTACATCCTCCCTGCTTCTGAAGAACTATTCACCCACGTCAGCAAACCCACTGTGTTAGCTTTTTTCCGAGCAGATTGAAAACAGAATTAGCTCAGCCCGTCTCTGAAAAAGGCGAATCTTCTTCTCCTCCTTCAGACCTGTTACACTTACGATCCTTCTTTTTAAGGTCATGAGAACGCTGATAAACCGTCACCTTATGAAATATCTCGAAACACAAAAACGTTTCAATGACCAGCAGTGCGGTTTTCATAACAACAGGTCCACTGGTAATTTGATTATTACACCAATTTCGCGAAAGCAATTTAGTTGCACTTGATGTTTCTAAGGCATTTAATAAAGTTTGAAATTGTTTCAATTCTGATATTCATAAAATAAATGCTGGCGTGCCTCAGGGCTCCCTTTTTCCGACACCCTTTTTAATTTTCATCAACGATGTTGACGATGTTGACGAGAGTACTCTCTGCTTTTTATATTCGTTACCTGCTCTTCGGATGTAGAATGGGAACGGCAGCGTATGTTGAGCTCATTAAATTCCGATATTAACAGCATAACCAATTGGGGTATAGAAAAAAAAAAAAAAAACACACACAAACCCTTTAATAAACAGAACTGAACGCCCTTAAGTTTAATTTAATACTCCGCAAAAAAATGTCAGTCAGTCTTAATGTAATAGAATTAACTATTTAAAACAATGTAATAGAGTGACTCTACAAACATATTCGATTAGCTCTATGTTAGCTATGCAAAGTAATAGAGTGGTTCTGCAAACAATCTGTTCAATTAGCTATTTTTTCAACATGGGGAACTATCAACAGAGTGGAATTTAATGCTTCCAAAATCCAATGCTGTCTGTTGTCATTAAAACGAAATTTAAACACTCATACCATTTTTGCAACTTTCCATGCATGTGTGTCAATGACAATTTACGTTGGAATGACCACATATCCGGCGTCGTCAAAAATGCTGCAAAATGTCTAGCTGTTTTCAAGCGATATAAGAAATATTTTACCCACTCTGATCCGGGCCCAATCTGTAAGGCCTTCATCCGTACAGAATTGTAGTATAATACATCTGGTCAGGTGACCCTAAAACTTTTTAGGACTTTCTAGTAGGATCTCAAATTGTGGGATAAAACTCAATGTTATTCAGTCAATTCACACCCTCGAACACCGATGTAAAGTCTCCTGTCTCACCAGTGCTTCGCCGCCCTACAAACCTTCAACCGTAACGCCCTTCTCGCTACGAATGCTTATCAGTTTATCCTCAAGCCCAACTTCGGACGTACTCTGAAATATCGTGATTTGTTTCTAAGCCGCCTAGCTCGCTTATAAAATGCACGGCCGAGCTCTCTATTTGTTAGTCATTATAACTTGCAAACTTTTAAGACTAATGTATGTACATCGGTATCTTTCTTTTCTTCCTCCTTAAGTTTCTTTTGCCCACGCTGTGTAATAAACATTTAAATTTTAAGAAATATATATATATATCCGTATCCGAAACGCAATTCTGTTCGTTCTTGTCCAACATCGAATGCTAGGACTGCATGTTTTCCAATTTGCTTTAGGCTTATTCTTGCTATGCGGATGGAGGAACGCATATTCATGTCCAGTTGTCAGATTTGACCAGGTTTTTTGGCATTCTTGTTTGCCGTTTCTTCAAAAATCATTGATTTTTCTAGCTTGTCTATCAGTTTTGACAGAAAACCAAAGCGTTTTAGCATTGTGGTTTATGCATCTCTGTAGTATGACATTATGTTCAATTGTTTCGATGTAGACAGTTCTGCTATAACACATACTTTGAAATTCTTCCGCCTTCGAGCCTAGTTTTAAATTCTTTATTTTTATTTTGTCACATTTGGTGATACTCCCACTGCGTCCTTAGGCAGTATGGATGTTTGATCCATTTGCATTTTTCAGTCTGTCAGCATTTATCTATGTTACATGCTATTATACCACAATCTTCTATTCTTCTGTTGCGAAACGGTTCCTCGATGTTGCAATTGGCATTTCTTGCTAGTTCCTGTTTATGGATGTAGTTCGATACAGTCAAACGACTGTTATTAGTTCGCTTGTCAGCCCTAGATGTTGCCAAATGTTCGATCTGGCTTTCATTTCTTGCTTGTTAGATGAGATGCAAGTGATGCTCTAGTAGATATTGTGCAATTTGCATTGCAGAAGTTAACAAAGCCCTTAAAATAGTTATTCCACGTTCCTCAACTGAACTTCTCCATTACGATGGCAATATCTTGATAATACTATACTCATTCGTATCTTGTTAAAATTGCGAATTCTGTCGGACAATAGTCCTCACAGATATTGTATTGCTTTGTCTTTTCCTGATCTCAATTCTACCCGTCAGCTGAAGATGACTCGTACAAAAAATGCAATGTTTTTTACGGGCAAGATAAATTCGCTTTTTTTTTTTTGGTCATAGAGTTTTTTCAAGCTCCAGTATATATAGTCTGTGCCATCTAAAGCTTGGGTATAGAAATATTTAATAACTTTAGAAAAACAGTAGATTTCGTAATGTTTCGATTATTTTTTTATCCGTTAAAATGAGCCCCGTCGGTCATCAAAACTCGCTCCCAAAACCCGGCTCAGTTTCAATCATTCGAACGTTCGCGTAAACCAAGCATTAAAGTTATTAATGATTGAAATTGCACTAAATTGAGGTTTCCAAATCGTGCTAACTGAAGCCGATCGGCTGAAAATTGCCAAAAATAATACATTTCTATATCAAAGCCTCCAGATAGTGCACCCTGTACATATACCAAGCGTTTTAACAGTCCTTAGGAAGAGGATGTTCACAGTTTGGAAACCTGTCGTTCACTTTAATCGATATCAAAATGCCATCAAAATTGTGCGGGCTTAAACTTTTAAGGTTAGTCATTCGCCGTCTTCCTACAGAAAGTCCTAAAGCTGATGCAAGGCTTATTAACAGAATTGTGAAACCTTTGGGCTTAGTGGTTCTTTTTCCACATTAAGGAAACCAAGGTAACATAGTTATGAATCAGTTGGCGAATTGCCATTCTGACGAAGATGACAAAACACAGTTTCGTTGACGTATGCAACTTAAAATAGTGACGTATTCGTCACAGTGCGTCGCAATCTGTAACCATAACTATATAGGCCTACATCACTTGATGCCAAATGGGCTGCGTATATTTCTACTTGTGGTTCGTCTAAAGAAAATATCTCCTTGATTCTAGTTTTTAAACCGAAGGCCTGTCGGCGTTTCAGATTATAAGCAACGGATATGGGGGAAAGAGTCAAGAACCAGTCCAGTTGCATTTTGGGGCTTTAGCATTTTTTTTTTTTTTTTTTTTTTTTTTTTTTCAGATTTATGTTTACCACAAGCAGGGACACCGCCTAGAAGATGTTTATTTTTCGAAAGTATCATAAAAATTCATAATTCTAAGCAAGAAAGTGCCTTAAAGTCCCTGGTCACCTCACCAAAACCTTGGCCTTCAAGCGTGAGCTTACCACAAACAAATCTCTACATATCTTTTTCCTTCAGTGAGATTTATTAAAATTTATCTTGTACAAGTAAAAGATAAAATACTCAGTACAAGAGACACAGAGAATAAAGTTATATGTATGCCCCAAGCATGACGGTGGCCCAGCGAAGATTGATGAAAAAGTTTTTTTGTATGACTGTATTTCAAGGAATAGGTATATCGATTTCACTTTATTGTCTGAAATGACGGTTGCTGTTCCTGGGTCGCTTTCTTTGGTTTCTTTTGATTTGGATTGGTTTTCATCAAATCCTATCAAATTCAGATGTTTACTCAGTCGGAACAAACAATTTTCCCAGAGCCCATTCTCTTGCTTACAATTCATTTGGCATTCAGGACAAAAAAAAAGGGAAAAGAACTTTCATATTGTGTGACCATGACGATGATGATGAAAGATGCCATCAGCACTAGCATTTTCTGCCTCTTGCAATACTTTTTCACGAGTCCGCAAAATTTTCATTATGTCTCTCGCGCGCGGGAGGACATTATTCAGCGGGGAGTGACCCTTGTTGGCACACGTTTTTGTTGAATTTTCATTTTTTGGTTTCTGGTCATGTTTACAAGTGTATGTACTGTGTGTGCTTAAGACACGTTCCTCGCACCCCATGACATCCGTTCGTAACTCGTATGTTCCAAAATGTTTCGGTACACACAAACATAGGCAAGCCGTCTACTTTCGGTTATTTGGGTAAAAGGAAAACAGGAACACGACTGCAAATGGATTCCTTATTTTCGAGTTCGACTTGCATGACATCGGGTGAATGTGCACGACAGGAACTAAGGCCAGAAGTGGTGGTGAAATTGCAGCTGCCATGTCGTGGTTTTGGGGCTATTTTGAGTGCAATTTAGTTGGAAACAAGTTAAACAACATTTGGAAGTGAAAACACATTTTTAGGGGTAATTGCAAGCAGTTTTAGTGGCATACTTTGTCACGTTTAAAATATGAAATACTTCCATGCCAGAGAAAATCTGTCTAGCTCAAATATTTATGTATGACTATCAGGATTATGGACATGGACAATTTTGGCAATAACTTTTTATGACACTCAGCTCTAGACAGTAAAGTAGACACATCTCTCTCAAAAATAAACCTGTTGCGATTTGACAATTTAAAGGACTGTACCTACTGGCGGACCTACGAGTAGTATATATTTTCCATCTTTTCCAGGGGCCCGCCAATAAACTAACGACATCACGTGAGGTTTGGTTCCTCACATCGCTACTGTACATATGTTCATAGTTAGTTCGATAAATTCCAATTTGTTGAAGATGTCTATTTAGGATACTCGTATACCTACTATCCTTTTAACTTTTTCAATATTGGTTACACATCCTTAAATTTTCAATCGCTATTAGGACGTCTTGGGTCAAGTGGCTAGGATTTTCTTTTTGAAACGTTGCCGTCCATTGACTCCATGTATCTGGGCTTACACTCTCTTGGTGCTTTTTTTATATTTTTTTCTTCTCAAAACGTTTTTATGTTGTGATTTCTTGCATCATCTTAGTTGGGAGTTTTAAAATCAGCTCAATAAACTATAGATGCAAGTAATTTCCATGATCAGTTCCTACTCCGAGGTAAGATACTTTGAAGTTATTACTGTCAACAGTGACGTATTGTCTCAAACGATGAGCAGTTGATTCTTACTTTACCCAGAAATCGATGTTGCCATCATAGTCCAACAGGTAACGAAGTTGTCCGTCTTTTCAGCATTACACTTTGTTACTTGATACAGATATTCGAGAGGGATACCGAAATCAACAATCGACTTGTAGACATTCCGACGATGGTGCTGTGGTAAACAATGACCTATAAATGGTACGGCGAACAGAAAGTGATTCGATTTGACATTTCTTGAAAGTTTGTCTTTTACCGATGAGCAGCACATTGTTGAATTGATTGACGGTTCGCTCATCTGGAGTTAGCAACTACGATCCTTTTGCCAGTGAACTTTGTGGTACTTATCACCTCGTTTCATGCAGCTACGAGTGCTGTAAGTGAAATCTCGTAATGTACATATTATATAGGGTGATTCATCGTGAGGTTTGATTTTCAATAGGCTTTTTTTGACATTGCGCATAATCGACCTTCTGAAACCACTATTGCCAATACCATTCGCGAATTTGAGACCCAGTTCACATTAATGGATATACTCGACCGGTAATACCACATCCAGCACGTAGTGAAGCGACTTTAGCAGCTTTAGCCGAGAGTGTACGCGAAGACCGTGGCAAATCAATTCGTCGTCGTTCTCAACAGCTTGGCTTGGCGTATTCGACAACTTGGCGTATTTTACGTGAGAATCTCGGGCTAAAAGCGTACAAAATTCAACTTGTGCAAGAATTGAAGCACAGTGAATGTGCTCTGGAAAAACTCAATGAAAATCCGATGTTTTATCGTGAAATGTTGTTCAGTGACGAAGCCCATTTCTGGCTCAATGGATACGTTAATAAACAAAATTGCCGTATTTGGACTGATGATCAACCCGAAGAGCACCAAGAGCTACCATTACATCCATTAAAAACAACGGCATGGTGTGGTTTATGGGCTAATGGAATCATTAGTCCATATTTCTTCAAAAATGAAGCAAACTAGAATGTTACCGTCCATTGTAACCGTTATCGCGCCATGTTAAAGGACAATACTTCTTGAAATGCAGCTCTGGTTTTAACAAGACCGGCGCTACGAGCCTTAAAGCACGTGAAACAATTTACATGAAACATTTACTTGATATCATTTTCAAAAAGTAAATGTCATGAACTATTGTTTTAACCGATAATAAAAATTATAAGTTCACTTTCAAATTTATGTGTTTTATTTTACATTATAAATCAAACCGTACGATGAATCACCCCTTATATGTCTGTGCTTCCCAACTAGTCTGCCAAAGAGGCCTTTCTTACGTTTTTTATCACTGAAGTCTACGAGTACAATTTGGATTTTATACTCTACGTTCTGCTGAAAAGGTAATCTTCAACATTTTCCAACTGCGCCGCCAGAGATAATTTTCTAACTTGGCGCTAAAATTATCAAGAACGATCTTAACGTCGTAGTTAGGAAATTGCTCGTAAGTTTAGTCGAGCAACTCGTAGAAGCAATTTTAGAAAAGTTTTTCCTTTCTTCTGAGGGAAGTCAGACTTTAGTTGGCAATTTTAGTGTAGGCGTGGATAACCAGATTTACATTCTAATAGGCAAAAGCAGCAGTCATAGTAGATATCTTAGCTTTACCTCTCTTTTAACACCGCCAGTCCATCTTATAATCCCATTACACTTCTGTGATATCTGCTTTGTAGTGATCTCTAGGCTTTCGCTAATTGTTAAGGTGCTTGCGGACTGTTGAGAGTTCGAACAATCCACGTACATAGGTAAAATCGTTGCTCATCGTTGTCCATCTATTGTGCATCCGAGAGTGTTTCTTGCTTCACAACATAAAGTGTTTTACGCGATTGGGCCCAGTGCGGAGACAATGGTTCACTCTTCCGTCACCACCTCTATTTTGAAAGTCTGGTAAGATGTTTAAAAATTCTTCTATTACCTGAGATCGGAGTATATCGAAGAATCTAAAATGATCTGATCTTCTGATCTGGCTCTGACTTCGTTGTTGACTCCATCTTAGGAGTCTATCTGTCAAAATATCCATATTGTGCTTGAGCTCAAGCGTATGCACTGAAGATCATCCAACTATACTTTCAGACGTCCGAGTGTTAAATCATTGGTGGTGGTCCTTAGCGATTTTCCCAATCAATAGTTTATAGTTTGCTAACTATTGATTCCAACATAAGGTCACAAAAGTCCCTTTAATGTCAGCTAAAGCAACTAATAACCAGTTTCCATTACTAGATATTGTAAAACGCTTTTTTACGGAGCATATATGGCCAAATGACAACGCCTTCAAGTAATTTTAATGTAATTCCAAATCGTGAGAACCACAATGAAGGGAGTTTTTTTTTTAAATGTAAGAGGAAAGGCTTTGAAAATTCACTAACTTTCGAAACCTTTAGACAGTGTTAAATGCTAGTTTCTATCCCTAAGCAGGCCAATTTTTATGGATTATTTAATGAAAGTATAAATTCAGAAAGATTTTTCAATAACACATGGGACTCACTAAATTCAAAGTATTCCAGCAACAACTTCAACGTGAATAGAATACTAATGAATGCTTCTGTTGATCCTTTTGATTCCGTATACTCGTATACGGATATAAGGAATCCAATGAAACCGACTCACAAATTGTCCTTGTGTCGAGAAGAGAAGCACAATATCATTTTAATGAACTTGTTTGCTTTTGGCTTATACTATACTTATCGTATTACTTCTTAATTATCTCACTTAGATCAGCACTTTCGTAAGATGACACCCCACTCCTGAGTGCTCCTTCTACACAAGCATTCAAACAATTCCCTGGGGTCTTCTAGTGATGACTTCAAACATTAAACCGACAATAAAATTAATTCAATTAATCACAAAAGCCAATAAAACGAGAAATCTAACAAAGTAAAAAAAAAAAAAAAAAAATTAAGAATGTGGGGGAGGAATCGTTGTAGAGCTGCTTTCCATCTGACCGGCCAAACCCTGCATTAATGGAAGAGGGTAGATCACAGTAGTATAGCCATACACCCTCTTAACTCATGTCTAGACGAATGGCTGCGCCTTTTTTTTGCTCCTTCTCCTCTTATTTCTCGGTTTTCTTTGGATTTTACTTCGGTTTTTCACATCATTGTTGCGCCCTTGCGAACGAGCGCACTTATCTATCGTACATTCCTTGGGTTTAGTTTTTTTTTTTTTTTTTCTATTTCTAGGTTTCTTTTAGGAACCGCAAAGCATGTTCCTACGAATACCTCTTCTGTCTCTGGGCGCAGAGCTCTCTCTGTCATAGAATCCATTTGAATTTTAGAGCTTCAAATCCTATTAGGAGCGTGTTTCTTTCTGCTTGGCGGAGCAATGAGTCCAGCCGTTGAACTAGCCAAAGGCGGAAAAGTTCTTGAACGTCCTGAGAAATGGGTTGTAAAATGCTCTGGAGAAATTATGTTACATTATGTGAGAGGGTTGTTGGTTGGTTTTGTCACGAGCTTCGAATGTAAGTAAGTAGTAAGCCACCAAGGAGGGAGGAGTTGTCATAAGGACAGAAAAACTACTAGTCTGCGGTTTCCTTTTTTTTTATTGTCATAAAATCATACACCTGCCATCTGGCGCTGTCAGTGTGGTACTGCAAAACCTGTCCGAAACTATTAAAACTCAATAGAGTGTGCTTTATGCCGAAGATGGTGGCCCTCATTGTCGTGCCTAAGACTGGAACTCTGTAAGGAGAGGTCAGTGCAACGCGAACCAGCGACAGCGAATTAGATGACACATTCAATCAACTTAATTTGACTGGAATTTAATTATGATAATGTATTTCGGTTTTGAACAGTTTTCAACAGTTTTGAACATTTTTGAACAACTTTTTTTGTTCTTTAGTTGTTCGGTGATGTTTGCTGCGGCATATTCGGGAAGGAGCAAGTTTTGAAGTTTGTTTGCATAATAGTGGAGCGTTTGTACTCACACATCAAGAGAGGAACTAACGAACGAATAGATGACAAAAGTTGGGGCGAATATTTTAGGGAAATGCCTGCATTTGCATTTGAAGAATCCGCTGGTTTTTTTCTGCGTCAAGCAAACATGGTTCGTTAGTAATGAAATGAAGGTTGAAATGTGAAATGAAGATGGGGATCATTTACTTCTATTGAAAGTCTATTAATAGGAGTGGAGGCAGATATACAACTCATAATTGTGTTTGCGATTCCATTAGTTAGTATATCCAGACAGAAACTTTTTTGGCTGGTAAAGATAACAGATGTTACGTCAAATTTGGAGTGTTTACTTATCGTTTGTTAAGAAGATAAGAGCTCTCCACTAAAAAAAAAAAAAATAATAATAATTAATTGGTTTTACATTATTGACAAGGGTACATGAATTTAAGCCATCAATCGTTTGAGTCGTCTCACTCCTGTAGGTAGGGTTGCTCGATGATAGGCTTTCACATAATTGTGCCTTTACTTACTAGGAAACTTAAAATTAGTTTGGGGAAGCAAGACAGTCTTTTCTCTTATCTTATGCTTGAAAATCAACACCGGTTTATATTTAGCTCTATCCAATAGAATTGCATATGTGATGAGTAGGTAATACAGTTGGCGTAACTGGTGATGACGGGTGAGGACATTGAGTACTTTGATTAGTCCTTTAATGGCTTTAAGTTGCCTTGTACCAATGACCAACAGTCAACAGTAAACAGTGAGAGTAGCTTTCAAACCTAAAATCGGTAAAGATGGCTATCTAATCGTCAAGATCTGCTGATCCATTTATATTTCTTTCTTTCGAATAACAAAACGGTGCGCTGCTAATGCATCTTCTGTCTAGAACGCAAGATGCCTACCAACACCAAAGATTTATGATTGCGCTTCAAAGCCTGCTGTAGATGCACAGATGAATTCCACACGCTCTCAGAGCCCGCATTTTAATGCAGTTAGAAACAAGGACTTTCTTATATAATGACACGAAATCTGGTTACCTTATTTGACTTTAACTGTAGTGAATAAGACCCGAATCATATACAGGAAAAGAACGTAATCGGATCCCTAACTGAAACTAATCAAGTTAGGTATATACTCATACATATGTTTGACAAGCAAGGCATACACAAGTCAAATGGGCATTTATTATATGGTCAAGAATAGATTATGTAAAGTATCTGCACTTAAAGTGATAGAAAGGCTGCGCTTAAGACCTTGCTTAACCCATCAACCACTTCAAAGTAATGTGGAGAATGTAGGGAATATACCAAATGGTTCAAACCACTGAGTTTCGTGTGAGTCACAATAAAATCTCCAATAAACTTACAAAGCGAGAGGGAAGTGCTTCAATCACTTAATTTACAATGGTGAATAATGCCCATTCTCGAACATTTGATAGTCCTGGGGAAACGCCATTCAGACCAGACCAGTACCAATTCGAAGTTATCGTGTAGGCTAGACTTCCTCTTTAGTCGAGGATGAGGCCTACACACAACCACTTCCAATTTAAAATTTCTGGCGCACTGTAGTGTTTCCAACATTTTTTGGTTTTCCAACGCAGTCAGAAAACCATTCCCGTGACTTTAGGTTTAATACAAGCCACCATGACGCTCCCACAAGGACGCCTACCTTTTCAAATCAGGCTGAAACAGAAGTTCCAGGGGTTCCTGATGTTCCTGGTACAGAATTAAGCCTCTGGTGGCACCCGTGAGAGCACTACACACTACAAATGTACAAAAATCGCTATTCCTTTATGTAATTTAGCATAAAATCAGCTTTGCTCTAACTTACTTAGATGGCGCCACAGTTAGGGGTGAACCTGGGCCTCAACTAACAAGCCTTCCCAGTTAGTTCAGTTTTCAGCTAACTGCGTTGCACACGTTGAGGTGCCCTTCTATTTGTGATCGCCACGTAAGATGAGGTCGTCCTCTGCTGTGTTGTCTTTCCGGGTTAGATTCGCTCTATGTTTTCTATCCACATCAGGCAATTGATGCGCAGATTTCTGGCTAGGTTGCTGTCACTGTTTGTCGTTTAATCTTCTCCTCCAAAGTCCGTGAACGCAAACTGGACCGAATATTTTTCGACGGATTCTTCTCCCGAAACGACTGAGAATATCTTCATTGGTTTTCGATATGGTCCATGCTTCTACGCCATAAAGTACAATAGGACTGGGATGATCAAGGTTTTGTATAGAGTCTCCTTCTTACTCAATTGCTTTTTTAGCCCAAAGAAACAGCGATTGGCAAGAGTGATTCTTCATTTTACATATTTCTGCTGACGTGTTGTTGGCAGAATTTATAGCGAGCAAAGATGAACAGTCATTTACTGTTCCTTCCTATTGACAAGAAGCTATCGTTTCAAAAATAACAAATGTGCTGGTTGCCGCCCGTTAAGTTCTGCTAATTATGTTAACGTCATCGGTGTACGATAGACTTTTGAAAGATTGTGCCTCCAGTCTTTGCTTGTGGTATTCACACAATTCTCTGAAGTATGATGTTACAGAAGTCATATGACAGCGTCACCTTTTTTGTTATGACCTTGACGAAGCAGCAAGCGTTAGTAATCGTTATTCTGCACAGACGGACGAATTTGGCAGGGGTGCCCAAACTAGACATATGCGGCCTTAAAATCTATAGAAAGATTATGGTATCGATTTGGACTACTTGAGTCTTTTCCTGGATCTGTCAGAGTGTGATGATGATGATGATGTCCGAGGATTTCGTATTAACTTTCCTGTTATGAAACCGCACTGGTAGGGATCAATCAGGTTGTTGAAAAAGGCTTTTAGACATGCACATAATATGACAGATAATATCTTGTATCCGATGTTGAGGAGACTCAGTTGGTGCAATCTTCTTTGTGGATCGGGCAAACGGTCCTGAGATTCCATTCATCAGGCTTACAGACTTCTGGCGAGATTTGAAAAATAAGTTGGTTCATGCATTCCACAAAGCTTTGAATACAAGCATGCTATCCCTACTTCATTTTGGTCAGGTGGACTGAGGTTTTGGCTATAATCTTCTAAGTTGAACTGTCTATTCTGCCGGACGGCGGAATGTTGTGCTTCTTAGCCCTTCGCCGTTATACATTGTTTTCCATATTCTCAGCACCGATTGTAGCGCTACTAAATCGCTTCATTCTTCATCCCTACAGGCTTCGATACGGGTCTTCTGGCCTTGAAACTTTTTTGTTACCTGTTGTTAAAACTTCCGTACGTTATTCTTGGAGAACCACCTTTCAAAATCTTCGATCGAGCGCTTCTCATGTTTTTGTTTTTTTTTTTTGGGGGGAAGCCGATGTTTTTCCCGTCTTTTCTGCTAGTAGAGCTCGCAGTTATCGTCCTTCGTTACCGCGTCGCTCTGTACGCTTCTTGTTTGGCTACACGTCTCCTTCCGCTATTCTTCATCAAATCAGGAATTTTTTGGTGGTGTTCGGGTGAAACTTAACACGTCAATTACGAAGTTTCTGATGGAACGTTGGCAGCGTTGCCACCGGTCTTAGGAACTTGATGCTGGCGGCATAGGATTTGTTGAGAGATTTCGGGATACGCGTTTGGCGAAGATTCTGGCGGTTCCTACGATTGCAATTTTCTACTTTAGGCATGCTTTACGTTTATTGCAAAATAAGCAATTTGATTAAGTATCTCGTGATCCGGAGACCGCCTTGTCCCATCGTGTATATTGAGATGAGGAGACAGTGTGCTTGCTTTAGTAATATTTCGTCCCCCCGCAACGTCAATAAACCTAAGCAAGTTGCTAGACAAGTGGTGTCGTGTAGGCTATGCATACCAACTGTCCCACCAAAGATATACTCTTTTCCTATCCTAGCATTAAAACCGTATGTCTTCTCGAGGTGCTCGTAGAAACATTCTTTGGTGGCGTTATGCTTGTAGGGGCATGGGCGCATATTAAGCTTATTTTACAGAATTTAGCCTTGATACAGATTGTTATTAGACTTTTGCTTACTCGTCGGAAGCTCAAGACTTCTTGCTTTAGTCTGCCGCGCATGGCAAATCCAAATAAACGCTGTTTCTTTTCCTTATAGCAATCACCATAGTATATGGTATATCACAGTTTTTTGTCCTTGTGTCCGGGACATACCATTGCACTTCCTGGATGGCGGTGATATCTGCGTAATACCAGAAAATTGCTCGGCTGCACGTGGCATGTTAAGTATCTGTACATTCCACAAACAGATCCGAAGGCCCTTGTCCTTTAAGCGTTTGCTGGTATCGCCAACAGTTAGCCCATTTTTATCCAAGGCCATTAGTTGGTTCGTAAATATGTTTATCTGTTCCGTATACGGTTGTAAGCTCTTTGACGGCTTAGGCCAATATAGTGCTACGGGGCGGGCACGTCTTTGCCATTTTAGTAGTTACCAGTGACCACCACTGGGAGGTAAGGCAAGCACTTTGCTACGAACTCGATTGTTGCGCTGCTGGCCCAGCTTTGCGTGTCATTGGGCGGGGGCTCAGAAAGTCGATAGGTTGTAGTGGGAGTAACTAACAATATCGGCTTTAAAAGCTTTTGTAAAGTTCTGTGATATTGTATCAATCACCTGACAATATCAGTCTTGTAACTAATTAATAAACCAATTCCACGTGTATCTGCCCAAATCAATCTTCGCAACTTTGCTTACAGTGAATTTTTATTTTTATTTTTATTTAGTTTGTGATTTCCCCAGATAGAAAGTCATTATTCAAATTCTCACATCGGCTAGCAACACCCGCTCGGCCATTACTATCACTTACCAGTCCATTCCATTTGTAATCTTCGTATCCTGTTTTATTACTTTTCTTGCTCTTTAGAACCCTTCCATCTATCTGTTGGAAAATCTACAATTTCCTATTGAAATTCGTCCCCAGGAGATATGTTCATTCGTATGAGCCTCTTTGAGTATGCATGTAACATATTCGTTTTTCGTTGCTTTCATGTTTTTGTTTTTGTTCCTTTTTTTTTATATACAAAATACTAAGAACAAAATCCATTGAATAAATGGCCACAGTTTCCTCGAAGGAAAGGGAGAAAATCTATTTTTTTGCGCATCCAAAATCGCACTCCATGTTCGAGGTGTCGAAAGGCGATTTTTGTCGATTCTTTGGGGCTTTTTTTTTCGACTTTTTCAAACATGAAAATTGCATTAATATTGAGTCTGTTTTGTGATACACTGGCAAGTTTTAAGTATGTATATTCGTATCTGTGTGAAGTAGCAGGAAAGGAACGAAACATACGAATTTTCTTTATCTCCATCAATTATTCAACAGTTAAACAATTTCTTTTATTTTATTTTTGGTTCGAATTGTATCTGTTACTCATGGAATTATTTTCCCTCTCTCTTTACAGGTAAGCAAGGAATCCCGTCAATTTCTAATTCGTGATCTTGAGAGCTTGTAAGCGATAGTATTAACGTTTTTTAATTGATCGTAAATGAACTGAAATGTAGCGAAAAAGTGTTAAAACAAAAAATATTCTCTAGCCGACAGCAATTAAAATTATTTGCTTGGAAAGAAGGAAGACGATATTCTTCGAAGACGTAGACATTCAAGGTTATTCCCATGGATTTTAATTTTTTTTTTTAAGGAGAGCCGGTAGATTTTGCGACTTTAAAAATGTTTTGGTTCGAAGAAAACGTGGCCAAAGACTTTTTTTAGGAATAATGAGCAGAAGTGTTGTGTAATGTCTGGAAATCTTTTAGAAAGACAATAAGTCTTATTGAATAGTAGGACCTTAAAATACTTTGTGTACAGAGATACACATCAAAGCACATGATCAGAGATCGGAAATACTCGTACATACCATATGGTGACGTCTATGGACTTCTTCACGCTCCTATCGATTCGACGTATAGCAATACTGATTTAGAATTGGTCTCATTATTTTGTTTCAATTAATAAAGGCTGCTTTTCTAAATCTAGAATAGCCTCTTTAAAACAGTTTATGCTTTCCCTATTGGTGCCCCATCAGCCGGCATATAGAAGGCTTCAAATTTCTTTACAGAACTCCTGACAATGCTACGTTGAACATCAGAGATGACGACCGTTATGGTTATCATTGGTCTTGTTAAGTGTCGGTTTCAAATCATTTGATGAAGATCTATTATTTTGTAGTAAAGCAGTAAAATATCTGTCCAAGTTTAACAATAGTAAGACAAAAAAGCAGTCAAAAAGTGATTTAAGAGAACGAAAGTGGACAAATTTCAGACTGAACCAATCAGCTAGTTTAGCAATGTCCAACGAAGCTCGTTGCAAATGTTGGTCCAAAAAACATTATATACTCAATTTCCTGCCGCGAAGTTAAAAAAAGGGACCGAAAGAAAAATAGTTAAATCATTCAAATCAGCAAACCCTTGGCCCCACTAGCGATTCGATATTAAAAGCGCTGTAGAATGCTACTTAGCTGTGCAAATTAAGTTAACTCCACAAACGGCAGAGAAATAATGCCTATATGTAGCACTAGATCTAGTTATATGCGTTACTACTTTATTGGTTACTGGAAGAAAAAGAGATAATTGCAACCTCGATTGAGGTTTCCATAGACAGCATGGGTCCATGTAAGGATAACTACAACTTGCATTATTTCCAGGTTACCGGCAAACGAAACAAATGCTTTCCATCCCGTCTGGCCTACCACATTAACTAGTGCTCTAGTCACTTTATCAGTGAATCGTTTACTCATCTTTCTGCAAAATACTGGCCAATTTTAATAAAAGGTTAAGTGCGTTGCACGAGTTCTTTGTGTTCTGTACTGACAAAGAAAAGGAACCTTGGTGAGCGTTTCTTTGAGGACTGAGTTTGGTTGAAATTTTGTGTTGCAAATGAAATGTCATGTTCGGTCGCGTTGAAAATGTAAGGAAAAGCTCACGGGGACTTAGTAATATCGAAAACAAGAGCAGTGGTACACATCGTTCAAAGAGAGCCGTGAAGTTGTTGAAAACTTGCCTCATTCCAGACCACATGCAACGGCAGTTACTAAAGAAAACATTGTCTTAGTGAAGAAAATGGTGCTCAAAAGTGATCACTATGTATAGTTTGAGAGAGTTTTTACAAGAACTATCCATTTTTTGCGAATCAGATCGCATCATCACACATTACGCAAAAGAGGATATCTATCTTACTTAGATGCTTGGCAAAAGCATAATGTCCACTACGGCTTTAGAATGCAGTCTGCACGCTTTTGTGTCAAGCGAAAAAAAAAATATCGTTCTAAACATCAGGAAACACTTGATAAGTCTGACATCCTAGAGATCATTGTTTCGTAAGTTGTTTTCATAAAAAATCCAACAATCAATGATAGGAGTCTGATTACGGGTTCAGATCTTCATAAGTGTTTCTTAGAGCTTGTTGTAGATATCAGCAAGCATTTTTTTGGTAAAGCCAAAGCTTACGATACTTGGTTACACCGCCATCTCATTTATTCACCTTAAATCCATGAGTAGATTAATTCATATTACTTCCAACCTCAGAGCCTGAAGGAAGAAAAGCCAACTTCATGATATCGCGAATGCCAGAGTTAAACAGGATGTTATGCACTAAACGTAAGTGAGCATTTTACAAATTTCGCATAACTCTAACTTTCTTGCACTAAATCTTCATTTGTAGGACATGAAACCGCCGAAGTACGGAACGGCTTATTCAGTGGCTACGTCCGTCACTACAATTGAGAATTTCTTACTTTTTACAAGAGAGCTTGTCATTTCTCACTTTCTGTAAGAATCTTCTATGTATAAAAGTTAAAATACTCGCACAAACGTCGATAATAGGTTTGAGATGTTTGGTTTTCTGTAATTAAATCTAACCAATCTTAAAGAAAGTTTTCCTCCTCTTGCTGATGGTGGTCTGTCCTTTTTTCTTGTTATACAAAGTCATGCGTTGAGATAGTTACCCGTGTATTCAATTTCTACTCAACCATTATAGAAATATATGATTCCGTCGCAACCCAGGTGCATTAACTGAGGAAGTTTAATGCATGTTTGCGCTACCCTTCTATGAGCACGTATTGATTTATCTCCCTTGGGTGTGGTATTTGCAGAGCCATTAAATGGTAGTATATGTACATTTCGTACTTTATATCCCTGCAACATTCAACTTTGTTTGTACATCAGTTCTCTTCTAATCAGATTCGTTTGGTGTACTTCCACTTTTTCATAGAATTTTATATGTTTCTTATGTTTATGGGAAAGTTTAGCTGACTGGTGTATTGATCAACAAATTAACGTGGATTGCTAACAAACAACGGCGGTACGTGAGAGGATACGTATTTCGGAAACATTCAAGACATATTTGCTCTTCTTAAGTTTTAAACTCAAAAGCAATTTTGTATAGCGATATAGCCCTACATGGCTTAGAATTAAGTAAACCGACCGACTTTCCCACCTATCGTAGATGTATCAAATTGAAGAAGGGGAAAAAGGAATTTCCTCCCATTCAGCGAGCCACCGAAAGTTACGGTACTGCCGAGCAACATTCGTAATGTCACGATTTCCTAATAATAATTATAGAAAAATTATTATTACAAAATAAATAAAATAAAATAGTGCAAAAATTTGAGTCTACATATTCGTTGTGTGATGTTTCCGTGCTAGTGAGACAACGGGTTGGTCGAAGTGTCGAAAATATCTCTGCCGTTCAGAAGTCCGTAGCAAACGATCCAAATCAGTCAATTCCTCGGCGTTCTCAAGAATTGGGCATCGCTCAGACAACATTATGGCGTATTTTGCGTAAGGATCTTGGTTTACACCCATACAAGATCAAGCTGACTCAAGAATTGAAGCCGATGGACCATCTGAAGCGACGTACGTTCTCCGATTGGGTTCTGATGATGAATTTCATCGCAAAATCATCTTCAGTGACAAAGCTAATTTTTGACTCAATGGGTTCGTCAATAAGCAAAATATGCGTTATTGGTCGGGTGAAAACCCACATGTGCTTCATGAATCACCACTTCATCCACAAGAAATAACTGTTTGGTGCGGTTTGCATGCCGTTGGCTTTATTGGGCCATATTTTTTCCTCGACGATAACGATCGTCACGTTACTGTGAATGGTTAGCGTTATCGAGCCATGATCACCGATTATTTTTGGCCCGAATTGGAAGATATGGACTTGGACGACATGTGGTTTCAACAGGATGGTGCCACAAGCCACACAATACACGCTACAATCGATTTATTGAAGAGTAAGTATGGTGAGCGTGTTATCCCAAGACATGGGCCAGTCGATTGGCCGCCTTGTTCGAGCGATTTAACGCCGCTTGACTATTTTCTGTGGGGCTACGTTAAGTCATTGGTTTATGCCAACACGCCGACGACGTTGGAAGAGATCAAAGCCAACATTGAACTCGAAATAGCGGCCGTTTCGGCCTAAATGTATGGCCGAGTCGATGAAAATTGGGTCCAACGAATCGACCGCTGCAAACGTGCCCGCGGTGGTCATATGAACGAAGTCGAGTTCTATTCATAAATGTTTTGATTGTACAATAGAAAACCCTACATTTTGAATCAACGTTTAAAAATAAAATTGTTTGGACATTTCGTGATTTCAGTCGCTAGGAACTGATGTAGATACAATATCTAAGTATTTTTTAAACTGATTCTGTCAGATTTTGGTAAATTGTTTCCCGCGATCTCGACCATGCCAACGCGTTGTTTTGCCTAGGAATAATCTGTTCCTCGGTATATTGCCTCATTTCTCTTATTCCTGCACACAATAATATAGAGTAGATTAGACGCTGCCGGATCAATATCGTAATATCCCCATAAAAATGCGACTCTTTTTTTTTGACAGGATGCATCGACTTGTGTGGTAGCAGGAATATGGTCTTTTTTACGACAGCTGGCAATTGCCTGGGAAATTTCTTGACGAAGAGTTTTTGCATGCATGTATCCAATAGCAGCGAAATGATCAAATTCCTTTACGTTGATCCAAATACGTTGCCTTTGCTAAAGTTTAATTAAACCCCAAGCGTTTAAATTGAAGTTGAAAACCATCTAAAAGGGATTCGTTCAATCTAATCGCCATATCGGAATGTAAAGCTGTGTTTTTATTAATTGCTCTTCAAAGTGCAATTACCAACGGAATGACTTTCAAAATTGTAACTACTTTTTCGGCACTAAGTTCTGCAGTCATCAGCTCGAAAGGTTTTAGAATAATGCTGCATTCTAGCAATGAATTCCATTCTTCCTCTTGAAGTTATTCAATAGGGTTTTGTAAAACTTCAAGAGCAGCTTCAATGGATTCCTGAACATTGCAAAACCTTTAAAACATAAAATACGTCGAATTCCATCTTGTCACGACATCATTGACAAGCTTCAGTGGTTGTTTATTCCCTCCAATTTGTGTTTGCAGCGATTGCAATTTCCCTGCGGCTCTGGTGCTACGATGAAAAAATTCTACTTTTCGCTTCAACTTCTTTTAAAAAGATCTGGTCCACGCGCGTAGTCTGTTCTTGGAGCTGAGCCCTCCACCTGGATATAGATCTTGTCAGTTGTTGCTACAAGCGCTCTAAACGTTAGTTTATGAAAAAAAAAACATTGTTGTGTCGTACTTCCCCTTCCTGCCGGCAGTTAAGCGTAGGTAATTTGGAGAGTGGCAGATGAACGCTGCTTTGAATCAACATGACTCTAAAAATGTTCATCAGCTCATCAAATCAACTACTTACATCGACTCCTATGTAAAAATAATAAAAAGAAAAATGTTCAGTGTGAGAGCTACTAGAGGATCCCTTCTGAATTGTCTGTACGTCTTCAGCATCATTTGGCATGAGTACAAAATCCAATTTCAAAATACATTTATGATGAGTTCTTTGGATGTTCAGTTTCCTCTTTCATGCAACACAAGTTCAGATACATTTACAATCAAAGAAAGAAAGAAACTAACTTCAAGAAAACATTTCTCCTCATAGTCACAGGAAATTTACAAACCACTTAAATTAATTGACACAACCTGGCTAAGAGCTAACATCTAATAGCGCACTCGTACAATACCAGAAAAAGTAACCAAATAAAATTTCTACGCAGTAAATACGAATTTGTTGTCGTGGTCTTTCCCCTTGAACTACTTGCATCTCTATGAACCATAAAAAACATCTTAGATAAAACAAACATACAAAAGTCGAGGTGGAATTCAACTTCAGCGTGATTCTGATGAATTTATTTTTAGAATTTCGCACAAAAAAATTAACCGAAAAGTAAATTAAAAAGTAAGAAAAATTCGCAAAAACCAGAGAGAGAGAAAGATACACAAAGCACAAAAAGTAAGTACTCGTATTCGGACTTGTATAATCGTACTCGTATCTATAACTCCCTGTAAGCCGATGTGATAAATTCTCCTGTGTCGCATGTTAGCCCTGGTACCACACACGATATTCTGGGTAATGGAATCTTGTAGTGGCGCGTTCCTGAATCAGCTCTGGTTTCTTGGTGGTATCTCTGTGCTAAATTTGGCCTTCTACGAGTACATCGAATGAGTGCTTACATTTGTGAAATGGTTCTTAAGATCTTAAAATTTTGTGAAAGCATGGCGGGCGCAATTGCTGCCGCTGGTTTGGTCTTATTATTATTATTATTATTATTTTTTTTTTTTTTTTTGGAGGCGAAATTGCAAGACGACGCTAAATTTAACGCTCCTCCAGGCGCAGCATCTCACAAATGTCAATGAACTGAGTCATTAGAAGTATCTACCTCCTACAGATACTCGACGAGAATCCATAAAATGAGTTGCTTGCGCGTTGGTTTCTTTGCAGTGTCATCAATTATTTCGGGAATTATTATTATTATTTTTTTTTTCTGTTTCTGATTTGTAGGAGAAGGTGCAGCAATTTGAATAATTTCTTGTGGAATTGGCGTATTTTTCTTTTCCTGATACGACTACTCGTAATAAGAGAGAAATTATTTGCTCGGATTTGCCTCAGAAAAAGTTTTGAAAATACCTTTCGGCGGGGTTAAATGAGGTGTTGAACTTGATGCTTCAGCTACTTTGCATACATCTGAAAATATTTATGATTGCCGCTAATGCGACATGCATGCCACATAATTTTTTGATGAGCAATAAAAATCTCACGAATAAATACCTCAGATGTTGGAGGAAGCCGGTATTAAAAAACCTGTGAAGTTTATTCAAATTAAACTGCCTCGTGAATGTTTAGTCACTACTGAAGTTGTTCTCAGACTCAGACGTCGGCTGAGTTTATCTCTTGAAGAAAGACTTAGGTCAGCTTGAATAAGGCACTAGTTGATTGAAATCCTCAATGATGTTTTCTTTGCACATACTTAAGGTTTATGCTTCTGAACTAAAAAAAAAACTACAGTCCAATGAGATGTAATCCCAATCGGAGATTTAATTTTCCAGTATATATGGTATTATAAACTCGCGCGCCGACATTACTAAATCGGTTGTGCCAAATAACAGATTCAGAGCAATTAATAGTTCTTGTATTACCCAAAAGTCCCAAGGTTAGCCAATGCTTGACCAACGAAAGATTCTTTCCTTACACGTACTCTTCATAATATCATAAATGGCAAAGTAGATTGTCTAAATTTAAGTTGGAAGGTCCGATGCATACTTACTGAAAGAAAATGAAAGTCTCCAGACTTTTTTTTATTCTTAATGAGGTATACGTAAAGAAACTATAACATTGTCGCCATTTTCGAATCCAGGCAATGCCATTTCTGAGCTTGGGAAAAGTGTATTCTGTAGTGTCTGTGGGTCAAGTGGTAGTGTATTGGCTACTCATTTGAACGGTTCGGGGTTCAATATCAACCGAGCCCGAAAGACTTTTTTTTCAGGCAAATAAAATCTCGTGAGAAGAATGGTTGCCTTAATACTATATAAAGTCAATTTACATTAATAATTTACTCTCCTCATGGAGGAGGGAAACAAGCACTGAGCGTTAACATCTTTCTCTCACTCTCCATCCAATTTTTCGAAAAACTTAACACGTGTTCCGGCATTTTAAGAGCAGTAAACACTCCTGAGTGTTACATTGCAAAACCTGATTGCTACAGAAGGTTATTCATAGGATAGAGCTATACATGTTAAGGACTACTTTTTTTTGGAATAAACCCCTTATATTTTCAAAAGCAATATTTCACTTAGCCAGACACATAGACTTCGTATCCAAAGACTTCTTGGGTCAGTAATGCCAACAGCCAATCATCTGAAAGAGATAAAATATGACATTATGTGGCATATTGGAGTATACCTGGATCTCAACCAACAAGCGTCTCCAGCCGCGTGCGCCACTTGAGTCGTGGTATTCCTCTACTGCGCTGTCACTCGGGGTAGATTTGAAGATTTGTTTGACCGGAGCATTGGTGTCCATCCGCTCTTTTTGAGCCAGCCACCCCAGTTGCACCTTCACTCTTCTGGCTTAGTCGATGTCGCTGTACATCCCGTACGGTTCATCCCTGTATCTTCTGCTACACTCACTGTCTATGCAGACGGGATCGAAAATCACACGAAGAATTGTCCTTTTGAAGCAGCCAAGATCACCCTCATCCATTTTTGGTAAAGTCCATGCCTCTGTGCGTTAGAACAGGACTGGGATTATTAAAGCCTGATATAGGGCTACTTTTGTTGTCAGAGAGAAGGGTTTGTGAGTTATTGATAGCGATTGGAAAGAATTTAAACATCACTTATTGAATTGTATTCGATTATCACCGGATAGACCGCTAAGCAGTTTACCAATTCGGGAACCTTTTTGAAAACAATGATCCAAAGATCCTTCGCGCTTCTTCCATGTGACTGTACCATGAAGATATGTCCTCCAAGTACATTTATACATTCAGCTCTTTTTTTCTTTTTATTGGCTTCTTAAACCAAGCAATACCATTCTCACCAATCGTTCAATCAATCTACTTCGTATGAAAAATATCTCTTGCAGAGGCTAATCATTAATTAAATCAATTTAAATCAAACTCCTTTTCTCATCACATCCATACCAAGCTTAGCTAATGCCTAATATTTGGTGAATCCAAACTCTGTGCACCTGCTCGTACCCGCAAAAGAGCTAGAGTTAATATTTCCATCTTCAAAGTCACCACTCCTTATCCCAAAACTTGGAGTATCCCTTTTCGTTCCCCAAATCCGAAAGATTTGCAATTTTTTACCCTCTTCGTTTTGTTGAGGAGATGCCAACTTCGAACTTACTAAGATATCTAAACAGTCAAGGGTTTACCTGGGTCTCAATTAATATATCTCACAGTTAGCGCAGTCATTGGCCAACTACCTTCAGCTATACACTTTTAGATGGTTGAAGTTCAATTCCATTGGTGTACACCTGACTATTAATCGACACTTTAGATAATCAACCATCTCAGGCGGTTGATTAAGCTGAGACCAAGTCGACTGTACAACTCGTAGAGCTCATCGTTACTCTTCTCGTATCGTCGTTACCAACTCAAAGAATCTTGCGTTCAAATGGATCAAGAATATTTTGATCCACCTTCGCTCACCTATATGCGCCTAAGCGGAAGACTGGGATGATCAGAATATTATAAAGAGTTTGAAAAGATTTTGACGGAAAAAATTAAGCATGGATTGGATAAGGGTATAGCAATACAATGATAACCAGTAAAAATGACTGTAATTTTATCTTAATCCAAACAACATAGGACAGCAAAATTTAAATTTCTTTGTGATCAAAACTGAGAAGCTATATTTCACCTATTTAAAAAAAAAAAAAAACTGGCAAAGATTTATTGACACTGAAATGATATTGAAAGGAAGCCTATTAAACAATTGACAGTATACAGTATTTGTATTGTATTTATTGATCAGAAAAACGCAGAATTTCTAGTGTCGCAGAATTTTCTGAGCCGGTACAAACTTCGAACGTTAATATTGCTTTACATTTAAAATATTTTAAGACTAACTCAAGTGTTGTTTAAGGATGATACCTAAATATTATATCTAAAGTGATCTAATGTTAGAACTTGAACAATTTTTTACATAAAAGCACATTTCAGGTTTGGGTAGCCTATACACACTAAGGCTGAATTTCATCAATTTAATTTTGCTAATAACGACTAGCTCATGTTCCGCAAACCAAATCTTAGATTTATGTCAGAACTTAGATTTAGAGCACAATTCGAGCTATATGTAATGCATATGTCATCAGGAAAGGCGGTAACTTTGTGAAAAAGTGAGTTTATATAAACTTGAAACAGTGTTGGACCAAAAGTTCAACAAAGGGGCACACTTAGATTCAGAATTGAGCTGTTTACAAACTTTTAAGTTCTATTTATCAAGCAGCACTCAAAACTAATTACGTGCAAACGCACTAGTTCCCACTCTCTGGGTTCTGTCAATGATATAGATGTCATCAGCGAATGCAAGCAAACTTTTAAAACCGCTCTTCGAATAAATTTGCTGGATACATGACGGTGGGACGAAGTTCTCCTTGTTTTTTTTTCTCCACATATAGTTCTACACCAGATGATTTTAGAATTTCACCAGCTGAAAAACTCCATGGAAGACAATATCGAACTATTCTCTCCGCGATGGTTCCAGAATCCAGCAAAGCAAATAAAAAATTCAAAACAAAATTCTCTATTGCTCAACCAATGTCTTGTAGAGAAGAACTTGGAGGAAGAATGTATTGTGTAAGAGCTATTACAAAGACATTCCATCGCCACCAGAATCAGATGAAATTACGGTCCCCAACTGAAAGTAAAGACGCTCATCATTTTACACCAAGTCCTACCTCAACGCGCCATTACAACACAGATGTTGGGCTATCAGCATCAAACGATGATAAATTAGACTGATACATAATGATTCACTTCCCGTTAACGTTAATCTTGATTCATCGCAACTAACTTCGAATCCAGTTCCAATAATGCATCCTAGAAACATTGTAAGAGATAAACATTCATCGGGCTTAGACGATCTGAGCGGCCTCAAAAACAGGCCGTTTTTTATCCAAATTACGTGTTGGGGAAGCTGATATATTCTGGTAGCGTTGCTGTTGCATTTTTGGAGCTATAGTTTAACAAATCTGACTTGTCACGTTGATATCTGCTGTCAATATATACCATACATAGCTCCCGCCTCTTTATAAATTCAATTCCTGCATAAAGATCTAAGAAGTCTAGCTCACAATCCTTTTAATATTATGCCTAATTGATTAAGTAATTCAGTGTAAGATTATACAATAGTAATAGTACAATAGTAAATCTTAATTTGTGTTAATTTGAAACATAAGACACTTCAAAAGGCTTTTGGAAAATTATCCTTCTGGTGTTGTCTTCCAAATTTCAACCACATAACAGCGTATTACCTTGTCTAAACATCAAAGATCTCAATGGGGAGTGGTGTGTAAATTTGTTTAATTATCGGTTTACCGAACACTAAATCGCATCCAATTAGATCGGTGGCTCTTTTAGGCGTCAACACAAAACAGCAGACAAGGTTCTACTCGTCACTGTAGTATGCCAAGTCATATTCTGCTGACGGAAATAGCTCAGCTGGTGGGTTATAGAAATTTAAACTTTCAGCGCTTAAGTTGAAAGTCCTTCTGCCTGACGGAGGGATTTGGTTTAAACCCGCGTATAAATAAATGGCTATTTCACATCTTCAGCACCGACTCTACTATGCTACTACCGAGATCTATTTCGGTAAAACTTCGAAAAGTAGTTCCTGGAATAGCACCTCTCAATTTCCTCGATTCCTCGCTTATCTCTCCTAATTTGCCCCAAGATCGCGTTAGCCACTCTTGCTCTTCTATGCTGCTTCATAGTTAAGTTACTAAGAAACATAATCGTATGATATCCTGCACTCTTCATCCAACCAGTGGTTTCATGATCGTGGTCGAGTGAAACCCAGTAAAATAGTTGTGGGATTTCTGATGGCTTTTTACCATCGATGCTTCTGATCTTAAACACTTTACTTAGGTTATAAAAGCGTTGGTGAAAGTTCAACGCGAGGCGATCGGCAAAGATTTTGGCAGTTGGTTGCGATTGGAACTGGTCAACGCTACATGACATTATACTTAGGTCATTACTGGTTGATTTTGTCAAGAAGTCCGTGGAAACAACATCGTTTTTTTATTTTATCTCGACATGACTGCGATAACCAAGTTTGGGGCTTACGAAGGTTATCTGACACAGTTGAGGAGTATCAGGATCCCTTCGCTATGCCGTTTATCTCAGAAGTAATATACTTGAGGGTATTTAGACCTGGTCATTTCAATTCTTCAATTCAATTGAATTCTTTGTATTGTATAAGCGACAGTCACTGCAAATGCTTAAACCGTATTCAATTCCATAAACCAGTTTAATAGACTGATCAATATTTTAAACTGTATCTTATATATCGTATAGAACTTCTCTGTTAAAAGCTCACAAACGATCACAGATTTTCACTAAAAGTTTCTTGTAAGGGGTCCGAATTGAATCTAATCTGCCTAAGGCCATCTACCTCTGTCTAAAATATTGGAAAAAAATATATTCAACACTTACATACAGATTTGTCCAAGTCCAAATTTCAACACTTAACCTATTGACCAAATTTGTTTTTCATTAGAATGGAAAGAGTGTCGTAACTTTGAAAATCTGAAAATCTCTGGTCTCAAAATCCCAAAAGACATTCTACTCTCAAAGTACATTAAGCAAACAACACTTAGCGTGCTCATTACATTCGAAATGGCAAAGTTTGATCACCCGAAGGTCAGACAGACCAAAAAACCATCTCGACTCTCGACTCCGAACAACTGACTGAGTAAATAAAAAACGTTTAACATTTTTTTTTTTTTTTTTTTTTTTTTTTCATTTTTATTTTATGTTATTATTATTTTATTTTTATCATCCGGTTATCCCCTCTGTTGTATATACAATGACCACAAATCCCAGCAGCTGGACAACAAGCCGGCCGGTTCTGACCGTCCAAGTGGCAGACAAAGTCCATTCATCTGCAATTATCTTGCCAGTCTTATGGAACAACGACTTTTGGAGTCAAAAAATAAAAACGAAAAATAAATTTAAACTGACACCAGGTTGACTGAGTCATGTAATCGCGTATCTTTTATTTTTTCTTTAATCCGTTCTCAGTCCCCCCCCTCCTGAAAAATGCAGAGTGTTCTACCAGAGTTGGAATAAGAGGCAAGTGGATTCGGAAAAAAAAATCCAACCATCCATTCATGTGTCCATGTCCATTGTTGTTCCACAAAATCGTACACTCGACAGATTGCGAGATCTAGCTTGCGCACAATAAAAAAAATATAGTGAATCTACCACAGCTTACAAGGAGGAAGGCAGGGGAAACTATGACGAGAAAATAACGAAATATTAACATAATTTGCAGATACGAATAGTTCAATGGTTTTAGATACAAATACGAGTACGAGCACGACAAAGCGGGTACCAATATACTCGTATGTAGTTCTTCTTTCACTGCGCACTGAAACAATGAGGAAATATTTCATAATGAGATTCCACAAGAGGGGAAGGCAAACATTACGATGCAACAAAACGGCAAAGCACACTGACACAGATACTCACCAACACACGCCACCGATCCGCAGCGGACGGATGTTGCAACTAATCTTTTTTTTTTTTTTTTTTGGTTTAAGTCTATAGTTGTTTTTTTTTTATTTATTCATTTATTTATTTTATTTTTTTTTTTTTATTACAGTCGTAGATACATAGCTTTTCTATGAATTCTTGTCTTGGTTGGTTTGCCATTGCATTACCTTGGGATTGGGGTTTAGAAACCCATTAGCAATTTGATTTCGATTTATGCCCCCACTAGTATAAATTTAAAAATAGTTACATAGTCTCCCTATCTTGGAACGGTGGGGTATCCGTATCGTGTTGTCGTTATTGTCGCCGTATTGTTGGCTTTGGTTTTTGTGGTAATAAGTTATTGCACCAGAAAGGGGTTCACTCGCTATAGATACAGATACAGATACAAGTACTTGTAAGGGTATACTTGACGGGATTTGAATTGCATCAGTAATAAATTGTGCACATTCAATTAGTTAGGGAGCTCCATACAACGCCGCCAAACTCAACGAAACGGTAAGGAGATGCGATTTGTGATTTAATTTTGAGATCTGTGTAAAGAAAAATAACTCAAGTTTTGAAGTTAAAATGCTGAGTCAGACGAAGTGCGAAGAATCTGAAATCTGATACCCAATATTATACTTCTATTTGCATTGTAGGGATATACTCTACAAATCAATGAATATTTCAGTGATCATTTATATCTCAATCCAGCTCTTCAGGTTCAGTTTGAAAATCTGATTATCTCCTTTTTGCCTTTCATGGATTACCACTATATCGACTGCGGCTGCTCCAAACATGGTGCCATTCAATTTTAAAATTTGAAATCTAAAGAACACAAGGCAGGGCGGACATACTGCGCAGTAATGTTGTGCCAAGGCTTCATGGCAATATATCTTTTGAAATAAAGCCTGAATTTCAAAAATTCTGTTGTGAGTAATCCTTGGAACATCTATCTTGGCAAAGGTAGCGCTTCTGTCCAGGATGGGCTTGAGCCTGTTGTTGAATCCTGTTGGAAGTCGTTTAGAAAATGTTTCAATTAATAGTCTATCGCCCCGAACCAGTATCCTTGATTCTGGATTAGGTAGCTTCTCGAGAATCAGGGATCTATATCTCAGCATGAACGCCCTAGTTCTTCTGACTCTTCGTGGCAAATCCTTGCGTACAGAGATCCCGGAATCGTTCAGATATTTTGCGGCTCGCTGTACGCTTATAGCCGAGTTTCTGGACTTAAAATTCATGCTTTTAGTTTGCATCTCCCTGACGTGATTGATATCTTGATTTGGGAGTTTTCATAAGCTTATCTGAAGCTCTTTTGTTTGTATTCTTCGGCTCCATCTTCCACTCCATCCAGAAGATTTTTTTCACTTATACCATTTACGACTCTAGATTGTAGCAATGATCGTCAGTTTTTTTCAAACTTGTCGCTTAGTCCTCATACTTACTCTTTCAACTTTTCATCTATCAGCTTTTCATGTACCGATAACTTAAACTGCTCTCCATTCGGCTTGGGACGATCTTAAGACCTCTGGTGGAATTTCGGGCAGTATAACTTTTCCCCGAAATACATATAGACATTCTTAAAATCGGCAAATGGGGTCGGTGTATGTTGGTGAAATTTGAGGGCTTTTTCGGAGATCTCTCTTATTCCCCGTGCAGTACCGAAGAAAGCTTTCATTATCCGAGTAAACTGGGTCTTTGTATCAATTGCATCCGAAGCTTTAGGTTGTTTCGTAACCAAAGTTTTTTGTTTTATACTGTCGAAGAGTTGATTTATGGATTATCAGCCTAACTGAAGGCCCAGACCCTTGACATCCTTAGGACGTAAGAAGAAGGCTAAACCGGTGGTAATAGTCCCGTATGTGCAGGCGTTGACTCATTTGAGTTCTTCCTTCAGCAGTAAGTTTGACAGAAAAAAACCCTAAAAAAGCATCACTTAAGGAATTCTTCCTTTTTCTTGTATGTAGATGTCGATATAAGATATTATTATTTTGTTTTCTTCGGTTGAGGGCAAGACAAAACTCAATCATCAAGAACTTGTCAGGTCTTCGACCTACTAGTAAATATCGACCAGAGTTTCACATAGACAAAACTGCAAGTTCTTATAGGTACTCACAGTCCATCAAAAATCAACTTTATTTCATAGGTTACTAAAAACAAAGTTGTTTGCCGAAAGATACTGGAATTCTATTAGCAAAATTGTCCATAGATATTTATTTCAGTAGCCAGACGAAAGTAATAGCATATCTCATAACTTAACAAGGAACACAGATGCTTTTCTGATATTTAATTTGCTAAATTAAAGTCCTTTCTAATACAGGAGAGCACATAGAATTCAGGAAAATTCAATCGAATTTGAAGAATATGATTATATGGTAAGTTCCCTACATCAATGTAGTTCCCCAGTAGAAGTCATAATTCCAGAAATTGGTAGAATTTTTTTCCTTTTCATCACGTACGTCTCAGGCATCCCTATTTCAAAGACCCTTTCATCAACATACGGTCAAGCCTCTGGAGACTAGTTGTACATTCACAATTTTTCCCTGAATTATACTTCTCCTACACACACAAAAAAATACGGCCTTGTGATATCTACGAATCCATTCACATCTTCTCCTTGACATTCCATAACCCCTGTAGTCAGCAGACTACGAGTATATGGTATGTTATTCTATTTTCTACCATCGCCCCAGCCTTTGACATTGCACGTTATTCGCTCCTCATTCCCATTTCAATTCAACGACTCTGACGACCACGACATGAGCTATTTCCATTTTTCGATGTCAAAAATTCGATTCTACTCTGATACTACCATCAACCATAATGGGGAGAGTGAAAACGGATGGATTTTCCAGAACTCCAGAGGCGCCCAAATTCAGACTCGATACTTTACTTATCACTCTGAATAAATTTAATATTTCAGTTTATCCAGATGTTTTCATTATCTGCCATTAGCCAGCCATTGGTAATCGTATCCTTTGGTACTGGTAGTATGTCGAATTGGTTACTCCCTATTCTCTCTATACATAGGCTGTGATCTCATTTAAAATTAAATAATTGCTTATCCCCTCGTAAATGTTCCATCTGCTAAAATGAGTTCAGGAATCAGAGATATAGATAGTATGTACATACCAACAGAAGAAGTGCATCGAGCTGGAGTGAATGTGGTGTCAAAATATTTTCGAACACCATGCCACTTAAAATACTCTCAATTCGACTGTCATCTGCCAATCATATCTTACCACCCTGTTTCGAGATATATGGCTGCGTCGGGCGTGCAACACCATCATCATCATCATCATTATCTGCCATGACTGCCAACGATCGAGGAGGATTATTCAGCACATTTCCCTCACCAATTAAAATTCTCAACAATTCAAAATGATAATACAAAAGAAAAAAAAAAAACAACTATCGGCTCCACTCCGAAACCTTGTAGCAGGCCTTTAAAATTTTCTTAATTTTTTATTTTACTTACTATTATTTTTTTTTTAATAGAAAGAATCCCTAAATTGATTTAATTGAATGTAGTCGTATAAGTCGTAACTAGACGATGAAATTTGCTTCTCTATTTCAGAAGAAACTGACATACCCTCGTCGAGTACGATGAATCAGCTGAATCCGAGGAAGACTATCGTTGTCATCATTAAAACATCCCTTCCCCAGTTTTAATTGCTTGAGGAAAAATTATTTTCTTTTTCTTTATTCATTTGAGTCACTGGAGATATTATTTTAAAATTAATTTTTTTTTTTTTTTGTCATACACAGAAAAAAAGCAAACATCTATTCATCATCGCTTAGAATATGGCATTCAAAATTTTTCTCGTTCTCTTGCTGATTGAGGTTGATTTCGAGCTTTGAACTTTGACTAATTATTAAAATTTTTGGTAAAAATCATTAAAGAAAAATCATTAACAAATGCAAGGTTTAGATTGTCTGACTTACATGCTTCGTTTTAAGTAGGAGACTCATCTGATGAGGTATTATTTGTTTTTAATTTGATTGTTTATGGTTTCCTTAGATTGATCATTATCTTCATAACTACCTTAGTCATTATAGCCTAATTTCAGATTTTTATTTGATAAATCTCATGTCAAAATAAATTTGCAATAATTTCGACTATTATTGGTGCATTGTTTGCCTAATAACCTTGTAAACCAAATTATGAATATGTTCTTAGTATTTTTTAGCAAGAAGATGAAAGAATATAGTCTTAATACTATAGGGCACCTAATTGTATCAGGGAAGTAGGACAGATGTCTTACCTAAGGGATTCAAAACCTGTTAGAGTGCCCTACCAAGGACATCGTGTTGCGTGTGGCTCGCAATCGAACTATGTGTCCAGCATCTTCTTCCTAGAAAAACACGAGTTGAAGGCATCGGTATTTGCTGCACAAAGTGAACTTCATTGTAAAAAAGTCAAATATTTTAGAAGGTTGATGGATCTAAGCCCCCAAAATTTTAAGATGTAGACCACGAATATATGCTAACACAATGCTGGGCTTCTTGCCGAAGAGAGGACCCTACAAAGAGTATGAGAGATATTTTGATTGCATAAGAAGTACGCTACTCAGTGCTCTGAGTGAATATGCTTGCTACTTTGTGCCGCCAAAAATGATAATCGCTGACTGCTAAACAGATACATGCACATCGCTGTCTAACTAATTTTGTAGAAAATTCAGCACGTTCAGACCTCTTGCAGCATACTCCGGAAAAATGGCTATGTGACCAGATACAAGTTTTATTGAAACTGAAGTTTTTGTTATCGATCCACTCCTCGATACATCCCTTCCACGGATGTATCCTCTTTTCCATTTACATTTCTCTTATATAATACCAAATTTTCCACGACGATTTTTTGGCTTTGAAAGACACAGTGGTTGCTTTATTTTCCTGCCTAAAGTGCAGCATCCTGTGATGGAAAACAAAACTGTCGGCAGTACTTTATCTTCTAAGTTTGAAGTTCTTGACTTAAGCACCAGAGATTTCCTCGTCCAAATCGTCATTAAATCTTGTCTTAAACATCACTCGTAAAGCTGACACTTACTCCAAGTAACAGTGACATTGTTTTTCTCATTCATTTTAAGATTGAATTGCTTCTCAAGTGTTGTTAAGATAGTGGAAGCGGCTTTTAAAGTCGATGTCTTCAGCATATTTAAACTCCTGAGCCTGTCCTCGACAGGTTACCTCCAAATTACACATTATTTTGCGAATCTAGAATACCATATTCGCCCTAGTAGTAGCAGAAAAAAAGAGGCTTTCCATCAATCCGATTTCGGGTAGTTGAAAAACAGTATTTTGCCCACCCGTCCCTAAAAAAAGCGCAACTTTTTAAATCTCCTGTAGATTCATTACAAAAACGCAAACAAATTAAATATCTCGAAGTACGAAATTTTCTCAATGACTCAATGATTTCATGATATGTCTGATCAAAAAGAACACAAGTCTATACCATTTTGGTCAAAGTAAAGCTGATTTGCTGATAATGCGTGCATTTGGGATAGACGAATATCTTCTTCAGTGGATTAGAAATGAGATTTCGGAACATTCAATTCAAGTTTTTTCGCACGGTTTCAAGTCTGACATATGATATTCACAAGTCAAATTCTTATGTGCCACAGGGCTCCATTCTGTTTCAGATTCCTTTTTTTAACTTTTCATTACTAATCACTTGTATGCTATTCCTTTCTAGAATATTTAGGTTTAAAACTACCTACCGCTACCAATGTACGAGCTGAATCTAGTCGACACGTGTTTCCAAAAAGATGGCGCTACATGCCACACAGCACGCAAATCGATGAATCAATTGAGAAATGAGTTCGATGAGCAATTTATTTCTCGTTTTGGATCGTATAGACTATTTTTATGGGGATACGTCAAATCAATTATCTATGCTGACAAACTAGCTACAATTGCATCTTTGGAAGACAACATTACACGTGTTGTTAGCTAAATACTAGCCAATATGCTCGGAAAAGTGATTCAGGATTGGAGTGGTCAATGTTTACATTAAATAAACTTTAAAAAGTAAATAGAAAGCATTGATTTATCAACTCAAATAAAAATTGTATATACTTTTGCAATTTTCTTGTTTATTATTTATTTTTTGTAAGTTACAAACTTATATCTGGCAGCCTTCGCATTTATCGGCCCTCGGACTTCCAGGCAACCCTATTTAAATAAGCTTCGATTTTGAAACATTTCTGCATAATTTTGCTATACGTGCGAGATGGACAAGACCTTCGAGAAGCTGTTCTGTCTATAAGTAAAGAAGGTAGCTTCTCTCTCTTTTCCGGCCTCTTAGCGGATAACATTAATGGTTACAGGTAAAGGGCAAAGTGTCGGATTGCATGGGCAACACAGAACAAAATCCCAGAAGTACCCGACCTGACCAAGACATGGCGGTAGTTGTTTGAAAATATCAATGTATTGGAAAGTACACAGTCTATAAAGCATGTGTTTCAAGTTTGAAAGCGCCAAACTGGATTCTACTCTGGGTGAGTCTGCTCCTTCGTTTACAACAGTAAATATTTGGGTTGCTGAATTTAAACGAGGCCGTACGAGCTGCCAGAAATGGTCAAGAAAATCCACTAAGCGGTACTGGATGATCGTCGACTAAAAGTGCGCGAGCTAGCAGACATTGTAGGCATTTCAAAAAGTGCGGTAAATCACATATTTGAAAATTTGGACATGAGAAAGCTGTGTGCAAGATGGGTTCCGCGTTTGCTCACACTCGAGCAAAAACAGTGTCGTGAAGATGTTTCAATTGAGTATTTAGCGAAGTTTCACAGCAACAAAACAGAATTTTTGTGCCGTTTCATAGCAATGGATGAAACATGGGTCCATCACTTTACACCCGAGACAAAAGAACAATCAAAACAATGAATTCAAAAGGAAGAACCGGCTTCAAAGAAGGCAAAGACCGTTTCATCTGCATGCAAGGTTATGGCGTTGATTTTTTGGGATGCGCGTGGGATAATTTTCATTGACTATCTTGAAAAAGGAATAACTATCAACGGCCAGTATTATGCGAACTTATTGCAACATTTAAACAAAGAAATCAAGCAAAAACGGACGCATTTGGCTGAAAAGAAAGTGTTGTTTCGTCAAGACAATGCACCAGCTCACAAATCCGTTATTGCAATGGCCTAAATTAATGAATTTAAGTTTGAATTGCTACTTCATGCACCCTATTTGCCAGATCTAGCCCCCTCGGTTTATTTTCTGTTCCCAAACTTGAAAAAATGGCTCAGTTATCAAAGATTTTCCAAATACAAAGAAGTGATGTCGGCAGTTAAGGAGCAAGATAGTTCTTGTTATAAAAAGGGTGTCGAACTTTTTGAACATCGCTGGGAAAAGTGTATAGAGCTGAAAGGCGATGATGTTGAAAAATACTTCTGGGACCGCCATCGTACTTATGCTTGGGAGGGGCTCTCATTTCCAATAAGGCTATCGAAACTTAAAAATTAAACCTAGATGCTGATCATGTGTTTTCCGGAAAGAAGGTGGAAATATCTAAGAACACATATATTACTCGTAATAGTTACTAATAAACAAATTTGATTTCATAGCTTCACTAAAAACTACTGAAAAAGATGTCCAGTTTAGAAGATAATTAAGTGAATCCAGCGTTGCATTTAAGCCTGTTCTTACTACTAAGCTCATCAGAAAAGAATCGAATTTCTTAGAGAAACTTTAACAAAACTTTGCCATCGAAAGAACATAACCCCCGAAGGTCGAAGGGAAATATGTGGTACAGAACGTAATTTGAAGACTTAGAATTTGTTAGTCACTGAACAATCGACTTTGTATAGCAATTTAAAAGACATACTCTCTTCATTGAATCATTTAATTTAAACGTATATAATGCATTAACATTATAATATTTCTGCATTTTATTTTATATTTTAGAAAATGAGCTTGGCAACTTAGTAATTGCCGATTTTACACATAGATGTTTTTGGCCATATTTTTTAATGGCTTTTGTCATTTTTTCATTTTCCTTTTGGCAATTGTTAGCTGTCAGGCGTACTTTGCTTTAGACACGCAAATTGAACGTATTTTTGTGGAAAGGTTTTAGTTTGGCGTTAGTTTTAATACGGACTGCTAAAACGGACATTTTCGTCACATTTTACTTTTTTTTATTGCCGTTAAAGAAAGAACGCAGTACAAGCTGCTAAAAAGTTACGTGACGTGCATGGTGAAGAAGCCTTTAAAAAGACAGTGGCGAAATTGATTTGACAAATTTTTTTCCGGAGATTTTTCACTGAAAGATGAACAACGATCAGATCGACCAGATGAGCTTAATGATGATCAAATTAAAGTCATATTAGAGTCGGATCAACATGATACTGTACGAGAGATATCAAAAAAGTTAAATGTTTCACATACAGCGATTGAGAAACAATTTAAACGTCTGAAACTTGTTAAAAAGCTTGATACTTGGGTTGAAACATGATTTAAAAGAAATTCATTTAACAAAGCGCATCAACGCTTGCAATTTACATCTTAGATACAATGAAACCATTTTTTAAAACGAATCATCACTGGCGATTAAAAATGGATTGTTAACAGTAACGTCAATCGATGATAAGGCTTGATGAGCTAGCACAATCCACTTTGAAAGCTGATATCCACCAAAAGAAGATTTTGCTCTTAATTTTTTGAGATTGAAAAGGTGCGATGTATTTTAAGCTGCTTCCAAGAAATCAAACGAACAATTCGAATGTACCATATACTGTCAATAACTATAATAATATAAATGCATCAATCAACGAAAAACGGCTCGAATTGGTCCATCGACAACGTTGTCCAGGACAACGCTAGGCCACATACATCTTTGGTCTCTTACCAAAAATTATTGGAGCTTGGTTGGGAATAGATGTTACATCCATCATATAGCCCTGACTTTGCTTCGTCAGATTACCATTTATTTCTTTAAATGGTAAAACCTTCAGTGATGATGACACTCTGAAATCGCACTTGGTTCAGTTTTTTGCCTTTAAAAATCAGAAGTGCTAAGAACGTGGAGCTATGAAGTTGCCAGAAAGATGGCTAAAGGTCACCGAACTAAATGTAAAATATATTTTTGATTAATGTTTATTCTTTGTATTAAAGAAATGGGTTTTATTTTTATTTTTATTTTTTATTTTTTATTTTTTTTTTTTTTTTATACCTAAGGCTTAATCTTGGCAAAGTTGGAAATAGGAACAAATGTTTCCCAACCGACTCCTAGAAATCCATATTAAAATAATGGGAAACGTCTTTTAAAGAAGTTCATTTGAGCTAGTACTATCTAGATGCAGCGATAGTATATTAAACGGTGTAATCTAAAGGCATGGTGACACAACTCTTTAATTAGTTTCCATGATGGCTGTATCCTTATAAGAATGCTAAAACCTCCGGACTCCACGATCCATATGTGCGCAAAATTTTAATTCAAATTTAATTTATTACCCTCAAACTACAGACACTGAAAATAAATTATGCCTCGAAATATGTTTTCCGTAATGAGCCCATTTGGTGAAACAACAATAATTAAAACGTCTATCTAATTTACTTGTAAATATCTAGAACCAACTCTCACTTGTAGCTCAATCAATGTCATTTGTTATCCCACTTCAATTCACACCTGGTCACTAGAACTTCTCCATAAAACGTCTAAACTATGGTTATGGTAGGTATGTCTTATGATAATAGTCAGGTACGGATAATGTCACTTAAATCAAGCACCACTTGTCATTAGATTGACATGTGACAAATGTCAATTCATTCTGTCAAATGGTTTCTTGTCAATAGTCATCCAGATAAAGTGCAGAAAATGTCGGCAATTTTTCGATTTCTTGTGTTGAAAGTTTTTGCGAAATACCTGCGGTAATGGAGGACATCTTGTGCTGAGAAAGTGGTTCTGGGGTGCTTTCCAGAGGGACGTATGAATGGTTAGTTCCTGTCTTCAGGCATACGGGGACATATGGTTAAAATGCAATGCAATAGACGATAACGTGTTTTTATTAATTTTTCAATTGAAACAACTTTCCACAGATTCTCCATGAGAATTACTCATTTGCACATTAAAAACTTTTTGTTTTAAATTATGTTCTTAAATAAATATATGCATTTGTCGCATGACATGACGTGTGACAAATTGAAATTCTAAGAATTTGAATAATTTTGTTTGTGGCATTGTGACTGCAAAGTTTCTTAGCAAGCCCTCGGAGTTGTCTTTGTTGAATAGCAAAACCGAGAGATACAAATGAAAGATTATGTAATGTTGTTCTGGTTAATTTATAAAAGTAGGGTTTTTGTGTTAAATGATATTAATTCTTTGTATTATAAACAGTGTTGGACCATTTGTTTCCAAAGTGTCATGAGATTGATCAACATCCCAGTACTCTGCTTGGAAAGATTGGCGAAATTTGTTTATTTTTTCTTGTCTGTAAGAGCTTTCCAGTGATATCATCATCGGTTGGGGCACCATCGATTGTTTTCTCTGGAAATTAGTTAGAATTGATTGTTCATTAATAGATGTGAAGTTCATGGTAGAACAGAAGTTCAATTCTACTTCCACCTTGTAAACACGGCAAATGGAGTTTGTGGTACGTAGAATTCTTTTGTAACGAATTAAAGTTCTGATACAAAAGGCAAAGGTCGCCGTTGCTCGTTCATCCGTAATCCGTGATTCGCCTCTCGTTAGCAAAAAAAAAAAAAAAAATTCGATTGTTCCGATACTGCAGATAATAACTAGTTAACACTCGTAAGTAGATAAGGCTAATGATAGTTTTTTTAAATTGTTATGTTTCAGCAGCTGTCAAAGCTACCAATGACATCCAGCTGTCAAAATATTTAGTAAGGTTTTCTATTCCATCATCCATCGTTTTACGCTTGCCGAATGTGGGGTAATTATTCAAAAATATTATCGAAATTCCGGCTCAGATGTAAAAACGCAACCTGAATTTCGTCCTGAGGTCGGTCTTCATGATGGCTTGAGTGTGCAGGCAATTCGTCGCACTGTGGAAAAGTTTGTGCGTGAGTACACTTTTAAGGATCTTCAGATTGGTGCGTAATGAAAAAACATAGCCACCGTAGCGGCCAGTATCGAAAAAGACTTAGAATGGACAACACCAAAGAGTCAAGCCGGTTTATTCTGCGTGTAGATTTGGGCTCACATCCGTATAAGGTTGTGCTGACGCAAGAGTTGAAGCCGGACAACCAAAGACAATGCCGTGTGATCGCTAATTGGCCCATTTTGGCTTAGCAGCCTTGTCAATAAGCAAAGCAAATTATTGGAGTGAATACAATCCACAAGATTGGCTGTTTAGTGCGGTTTATTGCATGACAATTTTTGTGGTCAGAGCTCGACAACATCAATATATTCGAGCTGTGGTTCCAGCAAGACGGGCTCATACAAGCGACGCAACGCTCGAAGTTGTGAAGGAGAAATTTGGCTCACGGCGAGCATTCATTAATTGACCGCTGCGATCATGCGATTTGACACCACTCGATTATTTTGTCTGTGCCTACGTTAAATCTTTTCTCTACGCTAACAAGCCAACCACTTTGGATGAGCTCGAAGCCAACATTTGACGGCCGGAATAACGCCGTACATATACCGAGTCATCAAAAATTGGACCGATGGCTTGAAGCACTGCCAGCGAAGCTGAGGCGGCCATTTGAATGATCTGCTATTCCACACATAATGGCATGAACGTAGTTAAAAAAAAAAAAAAAAAACCCCAGAATCAATGCTATATCACACCGTTTTTGCTTTATTTAATTTTTATTTCTATTGTTCTTATTTGGTCAACCGTTATACATTTCTGTTACAGTTAGTAAGACTTTCTTTACTAAAAGTTGGTTCAGTAACAAGCCGGTATTTAATTTGGTTTTGTTTGTTTTATTTATAACCCCAAGCCGCTATAAATACACAAATAAATGTCTAGGTTTCCTGAATCGATGTAAGAAATAGTTCACCCTCTAATCTGGCCTCATAATATAAGGCATTTGTCCGCCCAAATTTGGAGTATAATGCACACATCTTGTCAGGTGCTCTTAAACATTTCTGCACCTGCTAGATAGGATTCAAAGACGTGCGTTAAAACTAATACGTGATGCTAATATCACTCAGTCAATGGACGCCCTCGAACACGAAATGCCTCATGTCTCACTTTATTCTATCGCTATTTCCACCACCTTCAAACCTTAAACCGTAACACTCATCTCGCTGTGAATGCTCATCAAAACTCGTATACGCTCAAGTCTATTTTCGGACGTACTCTTAAATATCGTGATTCGTTCCTAAGCCGAACAACTCGCTTGTAGAATGCTCTGCGGGGCTCTCTGTTTCCTAGTCATTGTAACATTCACATATTTAAAACCAATTTACTTCGGTACTTATCTTTCTTTCCTCCTGTGTGCAAACATTTTAAGGTTGCTTAAACCCCTTGAGTGTGCGCAATTTAAAAAAGAAAAAAAAAGTATCTACTTGCTTGCTGAAACCTCTCCTTACCTCCAACTTAGTTTGTTAATGGATGTCTACTTTATAGGCAGCCTGAAAGGTGAAATCACAATGTGATCGCGTAAAATAAGCTCGCCGATTAACTTGCTAGACAAGGCTCAGTAAAGGATATGTCAAAACCGAAAGAACGTCCATAATCGGTTAAGACTTCCAGACAGACTTCTTGTAAGAACAGCATTTTTATAGCATGATCTTCTAAAATGCAGATAGATAGCGGCATTACTGATGCTCGGCCTTAGAAAAGACCCCTTACTGGGGTCTTGACGAGGTACCTACTTAAATTTCTATGTGTATTGTTGAACCGATGACGATAAACTTTCTCTAAAATTTTCAGATTTTCTTCGGTACTAATACACTAGACAATCCATCATCTAATCACAAATCACGAATTCCATCACAGTAATGGAATAGTTCTTGTCCGAGTGTTCTGTTTTAAGATTCAACCCATATCAAAAATTGATTCATTTATCTTTGAAAATCAGTGAAAGAGGAGATTGTCAGATGATAGACTGTTTGTTCCACCTTTTTGAAGTATTTCTTCATTAGATCTATGACTTTGCATTTATTTTTTTATTGTAAGCTTTCTTCTCATTCCTCCCATCATAGATTTTGTCTGGCATTAAGTCTCCAGATAACCAGAAACAATTTATTAGCATAAATTCCGGCTGAATGATCTGCTCGTTTCCAGACAATCTCATGTCAATACTTTCCATTCAAAACAGCCATCTACTCGTATTTATCTGTAAGGCACAACATTTACCCAATTATAGAATATTGATTGAATCCTAGCACAACGGCAGCAACTAATCCGAAAATAATTAAATTCTACATTATCCCCTTCTAACACTGCCAACTTTTGTAGGTATCTACTGTTGGATACTTCAATGTCCTGCAGCATACGAGTAAATTCGTACTCCAATCAATCATCTCCATATTGGGAGATCTGGTCAAAGAAATTAAAGGATTACCAAACCAAGTAACCTACTTAATTTCCCAACTCTCGCACAGCTGCTTTACACGTTAACTTTGTAATTGATGATTTTCGAAAAGCAAGAAACCTTTCCTTGCCCCCGTTGAACTAAAAGACCATTATGAAGGAAACTACGAGTAATGTATCGCTCAATTAACTCCGTGAGTTATTAAAAATAAAAAATACTTTAATCGTAATGGACAAGCAAGTCTTTGTGCTCTGAATCATCAGTATATGTAGTAAAAAAAAATAAAAAATAAATAAATAAAAATAAAACACGTTTAGGCAGACCGTAGAAGCAATTCCTTGCATTATGATTACTCGTAGTCATAGTCGTATAGCAGGCGATACCGAGGGTCATGAAGATATAGATACAATGAGATACAATGTACAAAGTGAATGTGTGGGTTGTCTGAAGACGACAGTAGGCAGAGATAGGTATTTTGTCTGTCTGATGGCCTCAAGTTAAGTCTAAAACCAAAAAGGATTTTCCACTATCCACTTATTGCCGGATTAGTCGATCAAAATAGAAATGCGCGGAGAAGAGAAGGAGTTTCCAACTTCCTACCCACTCTAAGTAAAATCGTTAGATTTTATTTTTAGAAAGGAATACTCCCAAAGATAGATAGATTTTCTTTATCCAAAAAACAATAAAAAAAATAAACTCAAAGGACTGCGGCGATAATAATGGCGATGGCTACGACTATAAGTTGTACCACACGAGACTATTCGTACAAACCGTGGGTACTTTAATCGAAATAATTTAATCGCAAGGCATTTGCATTTTTAATGCACATCTTCGTGGAGTTTATTCGTGTATCTACGAGTATGTATCTATCCACAAGCCAGTGAACCAACTCATGCGCGTCTCCTTTTCTATGAAATTCTAATTTCACATCTGATATCACACTTCAATCTGAAATTTATGCACAAAATCCACATTGAAGCAGAAAGCGCCAGTTAACTGCACTGCAATGTTGTCTACTCCATTCGTACTGCACTGCATACAACGGCAACAGCAACGGCAACGGCAAAGGCAAAGGCAACCCACCACAGATTCTACAAACTGGTTACATTGATTGAAGACAAAACATTTGCGGTTTTAATGTCTAAATAAGTCATTACCGATGGTATATATTCGATGAGATAGATTGCCAGAATGCCATAGATGGAAAATTCCTTAGAGTCTGCTAAAGTGGGCTGCCGGTGTCGATTGGCTACACTGGTGTTAAAAAGAATGTTAATGGTTTCTAGATTCAACTAGTGTACTAAGCTTATGGCATAGTTTTATAACGAAAGCGATTTGTCTAGTAGCATGGGTGAGGAGTAGGCAGAAATTGAATAAAAAGGGAAGTTTTCATCTGGAGAAGATCGTTTGGACCTAGAAAAGAACATGAATTTTGACACCTTCTCCGGACATAAGTTCGTATTAAACAGTTGATTTATAGTTGACTGACTATGTTTTAATTGTCCATTTACTCACTAACTTAATTAATGGACCTCCGACGGCTTGAGAAGTGTTACCATGGACAAAGCAGCCTTTCATCCTCCCCGATGTCAGACACGATGCCACTAGTTATCTTAAACGAGTCTTGAAGTCAAAAATCATCTTAGTTGGAGCATCATTGATTATTTGGTTAATGTGATCTCTTTGGGTTACATTTTTACTTACTTGCTTAAGTCCGGAGTAGACCAGTGTCTCAACTAACAAGCATCTCCAGCGAGCTCGATCTTTAGCTAGCTGTTTTCAGTTTTATACGATTTGTTGGTTGAGGTCCACTTCCACTTCCGTGCGCCACATGAGTCGCGGTCTTCCTTTACTACGTAGTCCCTCAGGGACGTATTTGAAAATTTTTCGGACGCAAGCATTGGTGTCCACCCGCTCTACATGACCCAATCATCTCAGTTGTTGGACGATGTCGCTGTACAGCCCGTACAGTCCATCGATGTATCTCCTCCTCAACTCCACCGTCTGTGCAGACGGGACCGAAATCACTCGAAGAATTTTTCTCTCACAACAGCCAAGAGTACCCTAATCCATTTTTGAGAAAGTTTATGCTGCTGCATTCTTATATTGGGTCACTTTTTTTGTTTGACTTTGCTAACCAATTGCCTTCTTAGCTCAAAGAATCAACGATTGGCAAGGGTTATTCTTCCTTCGATCTCAGCACTGGTGTCGTTGTCTGAATTGATAGCGGAGCCTAGATAAACAAAGTCCTTAATTACCTCAAAAATATATCTGTTGATGGTGACATTGACGAACGGCTGCAAATGTTCACACAATACAGCAGATAGGATTTTGTAGTCAATTTTAAGAAAACTGATGCCTCTCTAGTTGGCGCAGTTCAGAGGGTTTCCTTTCTTCAGGATCGGGTTACCAATACCGAAGTTCCATTCATGGGGCTGACTCTCTCCATACCAAAGTTTACAGATGAATTGATGTATACTTCTTACAACGTCATCGCGTGCCGTTTGAAGAGCTCGGCAGTCAGGCCTTTCCCCCCAGCAGCTTTGTTGGACTTAAGCTTAGATATAGTCATGTTCATTTCATACAGATCGGGTGGACGCAATTGTTGGTCTACATCTACAGTCTACATTATTCCTGACAGCTGTATTTGATTCGTCATCGTCCTTAAACAGTCTACAGAAATACTACTCCTAAATCCTCAGCATCGACTGCGACTCTACTACTAAGCCGGTGTTCATCCCACCTCTTCTGCTTGTAGAGCTCATAAGCTGCACAGCAGCAGCATTGCTTTGTATACTTCTTGCTTTCCTGCATTAGCTTCCCGGCACTAGTCTTCAAAGCAGGAGCAGAGACGGGATCTCTAATGGTTTTTTAGCAATATTGCCATTGGTATTAAATACTTGATGCTGGCGGCATAGGGCTAGACTCGAGACGAAGGATTTGGTGAATTTTTGCAATTATAGCTGTCCGATGTCAAACTTCCTCACAGTATTAGCTTGTATGTAATAGTCCGAGTCGATGTTAGGTTCTCGGAAAATTATCGGAGGTGATGTCGTGCAGGCAATACTTTTCGACAACTACCAAAGATGCGATCTATTCCTAATTTGGCATGAAAGTCGCCGAGAACAGTTTTAATGTCGTAAATGAGGACGTCCTGGCAAAGAGTTCGTAGAAGTCATCTTTGGTTTCCTCATCTTTCTCCTCTTTGGGGGCTTGCGAATACGAAATGTTACGAGGCGCTCGTTAGCTCCTTAGCATGTCAGAAACTCAAGAATATTTTCCTAAGTCTGCCTTTGACAGCAAATTCGCATCTAAATGGGCGCTGGTTTTGCCGTCGATAAGGATCGCAGTTTTTTATCCTCTTTTTGTCCGGCCCATCCCATCTTATTTCTTCGACGGATCTAACATCTACTTTACGTCAGGCTCTGGCTAGTTGTTTTGCTATACGTGGCCTATTAAGGGATCTAACATTTCACGTGTAGATCCGAAGTTCGTTGTCCGTGTTGCGTTTGCAGGGGTGTTCAACGGTTGATTCGTCCGTATCCGAGGCCTGTTGTTACCATTGTTTCCATCTGGAGAATTCATTTGCTGCCCCGCTTATAGTGTTACTATTTTTGTCGGCTGGTAAGTCCTCGCGCTTGTGAGTTTGGCAAGTCGAGTTCGGATGAACATTGACCAGTACTTGGGGGTTTCCACTTGCAGGTAAAATAAGCACAAATGGTGTGTAAAAATAAATACAACACTGGGCATCGCCAAGTTGGCACCTCTCGTGACCTACCCTATTTCTGCAGCACCCAGCCATCGCGTTTACATCTTGATAAAACTCATGCGTAGGACCTAATACTGAACGAGTTTCCGGGAAACCGCTATGGGGACACGCTGATAGCGACTCATGAAATCGATGATCTTCGATGTACAGTCTTGTTGGTCTTCAGCTTTCTTCTATCTAAGCCGACTTCTTCTACATTGAAAGGACATACGTGCAAACACGTTTACTTGACGTGAGCTCTATTCTTTACTTTGAACTTTCTTTACATGATATGCAAATTTATTAGCTGCTGGAAAACTGCTCTAAACCAATTAATCTTCCGAGACTCAGTTAATTTTCCTGACTACATGTTATGAAATTCCTGAGTCTTAGGTTCGTAGCTTGGTTTTACTGCTAAACATTCAGATGCTGTTCTGATCGCGAAGTTTTTTTTCGTTATCTTTGAACAGACGACTGTGTTCGAGACTTTCTTTTTCTCACTTGGTATAGTTTCTGTCATTTTTGAACTTGATGGATGGCTGGAAAGACCAGGTTGTCTAAATGTGACAATTTACGTGCTTAACGTGGGCAAACTGATATAGTTAACGGATTTTTGGTTACAAGGGTACACAATATCGGAACTACCATCCTGCTATTCGTTTAAAATTTGGCTAAATAAAGCAAGACTGACAAGATTGACAAGAGATGTGAGTTTTATCCACATTATGACGTTACTCGAATCAACTAACAACAAGTTAGTGCCATACAAACCTTTAAAATCTCAAAGCTTCTCGCGCCTTCTTCCATCTGTTTCTGCCCTATATATCGATAGTTAGTTTTTTTTTTTTGCTGTTTCTTTTGTTTATCAAATCAATACTGGTCTACGGGGCCGGTCCGTAGACCAATAACCGTGCTATAAGCACTTCTTCAACTAGACGATTCTATGTATGTTTTGTAAGAACTAAAAAGGCATATCTCTGCTTAATGACGCATATAAGAACCTATCCAACTTATTATATGAACGGCTTAAGCTCTTCTACGAAATACTAATCGTCACGTACCAGTGTAGCTCCTGTCCAGAGGGCACAATCTTCTCCAAATCTGTCCAGCCGCTGGGCAACATCGACATCATCAATCATCCGCAGCACACCTTCATAGGCACTTTTAGGACAATTGGAATTGAAGAGTTGTGGACAATGTGATAGTAATTTCGAGTAAATATTAATGACACCTTAGTAGTACAGTCCTACCACAGGTTAGTTTTGCCGCATCAAATGGGTTCAAAATTTCTAGCTTGTAAGACGTAGTCCAGCTCTACAAAGCATTGGTTCTGCCAATTCAGCTATATAGATCTTAATGCTGGTTGATAGACACGAAGGAAGAGCTGATATTGAACACTTTCTTCGTCGAACATTTGGTTCCATATGCCAGGAGGACTACATATATCAAGATGTGTATGTAGTTCAGGAAGCCAAAACCTGTAGATTACACGGGCTCGGCCACATTTAGCGAATGGACATTAATGCTCCAACAAAAAAGATCTTCGACTCAAAGGATCGACACGAGAAAGAAGACCGAACCTCCTGGCTGCACTTTTAAAGCCATTTTCCATTTAAAAAAAAGTTTCTTTGGTACGACTAGCCGGGAATAGTTTCGGCCAGAATCTGAGCCACGGATTGAATGAAGACGGGTCTTAACAGACGGCTCCGAAACCGATCTAGGATGCGGTTCTGTCTCTTTTTGTAGGACGACAACGTGCGATTTAACTCTACTTTAGAAAAACTTGCGTCTGTCGTCCAAATGGAGAAATACACAATCCTAATGGGAACGAGATGTATTGTGCATATGGCACCAGCCAAACAAGCTAGTTCGAGAATGCAAAGCAGTTGGTTGTCAGAATTCACTTAGCCTTGTTTGGGAAATGATATTGACGATAGACCTGAGGGTTACGGATCAGAGGAGAGCTTCTCAGGTCCCGAACCCTTAACCTCTTCGATTAAGGCCTCTATTGAGAGTTGAGTTTTATGTGAGCATCACTGCTAATGTCATGATTTTCTACGACGTCTCTAAAAGCTCAGTGATTTTGCTGGTTTCTTCAAGTAGAAGTTATTGCTCGCTGCTTATAAGCGGGGTACTACGTTTTTGCTAGACATCAAAGCGGGCTAGGCATAAATGACACAACATTCTGCCACGCTTGCTGTAAGATTGATTACGACATCACGGGCATTTCCTGTGAATATCAAGCCTACGCTCGCACCAAGGTATTTCAGCTGATTGGTGGGTACTTTACTCATCTTTCCATGAAAGACTAAGTAGTAATGTCAGTAAAAGAAACATATAAAGGTTAACATACAATGGACTAGTTCCTTGTCTGAATACTCTATTCCGATAGAAAAAAAAGTATGGGTCTGGGTCTAACGCATGACTGGGGTCGTTAGAAGAGAAAGATAACTCATCTTTAAGCTGCCTCTTTGAAGTATGACCTTTGTTGGCGCTGTCACCCACTTTAGCATTGATGTACCCACGTGTACAGGCTATCAACTTCGTTATGTCAAATTGATTACAAAATTGGCGCTAATGTTGTTTTAGGCTCCTTCAACTTCGAAGGTTCTTTAGTGCAAAAACCTCTTTTCAATCGTGCTGATGATCTTATGTAGAAATATTTCCTTACTGTCTCCTTTTATCTAAGTGTTTCGGATGTGGAGGGGATGTTCTTAAACAGAAGAGCATGTGAGTATCACATTTAATTTACTATAAAAAAATATAATAGTTGCAGTTCAAACATTGAAATTTGGCTGATGATACTTGATTTGAATTGAAACAATCAAGACCATGAATGGTTTCTAAACCAGGGTCTACATATATCCTGGAAATTTACCAATTTTGTTATTCATTTTATTAATTTAGTATCATAACTAAAGCACCATTATTGCCAATTGATTATTGCTTCCCCTAAAAGTGATATCTGATCTTGCATGACAACTTGATAAACGTCTGTTTGTCCTCATATAATTCAAAGTAAAATAAATACCACAAGTGTGTTCTATTTTTGTTAATGTTTTCATAAACGCATTAATAAAATGATCCTCCTCCAATTTTCTTTATTTAAGTTCAAACAAAGCAGTACTGAAATGTTCCCTTTTCCACCCGTTCACTATTTTATAGCAGCCACTGTAAGTAAAATCGCATCGAATACGAGTATCTAAATGGTGATTTTTTATTCACCTCCGAGAATGAATGATTTTTATTATTCTCTGTAAGATTTTACGATGTGCTGCATTATCAATTGATTCCCTTGCGGTTGTGGCTACAAGAAACAGAAGAATGAGCAGTTCGAGTTCCATATCCAGAACTCTGAAAAGAAAAAAATGGGAAATAGAGGAAAGTATCCGACTCGGTAATGAATTTTATTTCCTCTTCTTCGTGACGTAAAAGAATTTCATCTTCTATCGCATCAAAGGAGGATCCAATTTTATATTTCCAAGAAAAAGGAGAAAAAAAAAAAATTGACTCGAATTGTCACGGTGATTGATGATAGTCTCGGGATTAGTTCCAGACTCATTCATTGCAGCAATGGGTACCAGAATGCGGGAATGTCATTCTTCTGGTCAGTGCGCAATTACATGATTTCCACTTGTCGAATTGACAGCGAATGAATTGCTAATTTCCCGCAAGAATAGAGGTTACCCTAGTAAATCTGTACACTCTCAGTTAGCAGTTAGTTGGTACTTTGTGGCGCATACTCGTATTTGTGGTTGATGTCACAGGGTCACCTGAAAGAGAAAATATTTTGCGAATAGCATCGCTAATTTAATATGTAACCGAGCACGATGACCAACAACTGACGGACTGAAGGGTTATGGATTCGTCGTCATATACTCGTGCACAAATGTACCGCTGTAACTGGTCGACGAAGAAACTATCCAACCACCAACCTGTCGCCCGTTCCGTTTGTCATAACTAAACCAAATGTTCGAGTTAATTGATTCAATTTGACTTGGCGTAATGATCTTTTGTGGTATTTTGCTGCTGATCTAGCTCTGCGAACTGTGGTTTTGGATTAGATTCTCTTAATTGGTTCCCAGACAGTAACTGTACAATCAATTGATGATAAATTGTTCGGATTAGGCAATAACGATACAATAATACGTTTGTCATTATTCCTCGAGAAAAAACATGAACAAGATAAATCGATGGCTTGGTGGATGATGTATACCATATGTTGGCAAAGAAAAGAAGCGCTCCAGCTGAATCTCAATTAGATGTAATTTAGTAAACTTGTTAATTCTCTACAAGTGTTTAATGAAAAGGAACTCCCGAGGTGGAAATTAAATCAGAACTAGGCATTTGCAAGGATCCCAAAGCACTAATCACGTTGTACGAGAGGATTTCGCTTAACTGGCTGATTAGTCCTTAGAGATTAATTAGTTTTATTTAATTTTAAGCTGAAATTCTAGAGATTTCTAGGCTGTATTCCGTGAAGAATATGAGAAAACTTTTGAGGGTCAGAATTTCGATGACGTTTGGTTTTTTTTTTTTTTTTTTTTTTCTTGGTATAAGTAATAGGGGCGAAAAGAGGTCTATCATTGTCTAAGGGAATTTGAATATTCTTACAACTTTAGCATTTGGCCTATTCGATGCATTATAGTTGTGGTGTCGACTTTTAATATTGCTAAAGCTATCAATTGTCCGTTGTTGGTATCTTTACTGAAAATTGTGTGTTAGGAGAAAGGTCTCTTTTCGAATGACTTCCGACAGGAACTATAGATAAACCATATTTTAACCAACCATCTATCTAGAATGATTCCGTCCGAGCCTTTCGTAATGAGAATCGAAGGACGTGAGCAATTTACCTTTTCTCTAATGACCAAATTTGTCAACAGTTAAAGGCGAAACAGCTTATATGGATCCATTATATCATGCAAGGTACCCATTCCCAGCCAAAAATCTCAAACTAGACTCTGAGGTCCTTTGGGCAAAGCAGGTGACACATTTCGGGAATATGAGAGCTCTTGTCTCATTTTAATACTGCCCCATTGAGAGTCATATGCCATAATCTCAATTCCAGTGGTTATGACTTTTAACCCCACGAATAAGTCATTCTGAGCCATGCTGACAGGACCATATAGTGTTGCTATTTTTTTATGTTTTATTGGACGAAACCAATAGTTAGTGCCTATTACGAGAATATAAAATAAGCGCAATTGATGTGTGCTCATAGTTAAAGCAGTGGGCAGTCTGACGTCGCTCAGTCCCTATTCTACTCGAACAATACCCAGCCACCCTTTTATGCGCTTAGACATATTAAAAGTGAGCCTGCTCTTCATTCTAATTGAAAGTCAGATAATCAATATATTATGAAGCAGCTTTCAGATACAAAAACTTAAAAAAGCGTGCCGTTGAAAATGCCACACACACGTTCAATATTTGGATAATGCAAATCCAGAGAGAAAAAGTTGATTTTTGAAAAAAACTTCCATTGCAGCAAGTACAACAACTTTTGTGCCCGAAGTGTAAAAATGATGGTAAAGAATCTTCTTCATTCAGAACGAGTGACAGTTTAGTGAAGATTTTGGACCAGTGTAACAATCACCACCAGACTGTATCCAAAATAACTTCAAAGCCAGCTCACTGCTCATTAATAACAATGAATTTCTTAAACTTCTTTCAATATCTCATTTGTATGCCCTTGATGAATAGATGAATACCATCTGTCATCCGGAAACATCGTCATTGAACTTTAAAATTGTTGCCTCAAAATGCAATGCACTCAACTGCACAATTTTTCATTTCTGATTCTCTGATTCAGACGTCAAGTTCGATCAAAAAAAAAAAAAAAAAAAAAAAACTGAAATTAAAATTCCCCTCTCTTATGTTGTTCATCTTCCTCCATTGAAGATTCAGTCATCTCATTTTGAGGTAAGATATTTTCATCTAAAAACTAACTTTGCATCTCCATGCTCCATGTACTTGCATCTCTGGAAAAAACTCAAAACCAACGAATGTTTCCCTTCACTTTAGAGCTTATCTCTAACTATCTATTCATGTATATGTCAACCAAAACCGAACTACATATCAATGTGCCCACATTACAATTGTGAATTGAATCTCTAAAGCATTCTTTGACTACGAGTACTCGTATTAGTGCTCCAAAAATGAAAAAATGAAAAAGAAAAAATGCAACTCTTGGCAATAGAATTGCGACCAACAAATCAATCTGCAGATACAAAATTGAAATTATAGCATTTTCCTGTGGGTTTTTTGTATCCGTGTATCTATAGTTACAACTATCTCCTCCGGTCCTGTGATTTTTCTTCACATTGATTCCATGTAAATGTACCCGAGGGGCAAAATCCATTTTTAACAATTTTTTCCTGGTTTTCTGGTTTTCAGAGCGTAGGCAACCTGGTCATAGATACGAGTACGAATACACGGTACAAGTACTGTGCTGCCATGTTTGCGGAATTGTAATGATCATGTTTTTATAAGTGCGCGCACCTACTTTGATCGTGCACTGAATAAAAAAGAAAACTCCTCCGCATAATTGGTTTTATGATGATGAATGTCATTAGACAAGTGGGGGCTTTCTGGTGGACTCATAACTCTTGTGGTTTACGAAAATCTACTTTAGATACTCCCACGATAATGAAATTGACTTTTAGTTGCACGAAAACCAATTCTGAAGGAAGTTACGGATACCCCTGCAGCCACTTGGTTGACGATTCACATATAAAGTACATGCGACATGTTCGTATGTAGACTACTTTATATCCTTTAGATTTGATAGAAACCCATTCTCACATGTCAATGGGTATCTAGATTGTGAATAAGCACCTCGATTTATATCAATTTAACACTTTGGCAAAGCCAAATTTTTTGAACAATTTTCAAGTGAATTTAATGCGGCGAATTTGTCCAGGAAATGGATTCGGAATCACTTTAAAAATGAGATCAGCATGGAACCTTGGAAATCTATCAATATTTGACATTCTAAAGGACGTATGGAACGATGTATTGCCGGAGACAGATATGGTTGTGGTGGGAGTTTTGGTTTTTCTTTTCCTCATCTGACGAACGTTCTTGGGTTGAAAAATTGCGCAATTTTGTGTTGGCAGTCTTAAAAATAAATGGAAATGCATTGGAGCAGTAAATGTGTTTTACGATATTCTAAATTGGTTTCACGTGAATAAATTGCAATACAATTTACTCTGTACCTAGACCCAGTAGTGGTGTATTCAATACCTCAAAGGTTCCTCAAATATGGAACATCCCTTCATTTGTTTTATATTTGCAGATTTTTCTTTCAGAGGGAAAGGATTTTAAAAATAGATTTAAAAGTTGTATTCACATACATACGAAAACGGAAGATATATGCCAGGACCAGATAAACTGTAGAATTTAAATTGGTGTGCCGGAAGGTTCCATGTTGTTGCTTATATTTCTTTGCGATGGAATATCTTTATATTAAATTCACAGCTCAAATATGAAACGCGTCTTTTTAAATGTAATGCTACATATTCGTCCCATATCTGCACTGTTGCAGGTCGACCAGAACAAGACAAATCAACTACCACTTCGCGGCTTTGTTTGAATACACATTTATATGCCTGTGTTTTTGACATACAAAATTCGCCTTTGGTCTTCCGCAACATTTTCAACGATTCAACACACGAAATTTCATTTGAGAAACAAGATGTAAGACAAACGCTTTGTTAAACTATTTTCTCCATTGTAAAAATCGAAGCGAAAATTTCGTTTCGTTCACAAAAACCGCACTCAAAAAGTGATATCCCGGCTATTTATTATTTTAGCATTTCAGCCCATAAATTGACAGCTGGCTTGGTTATTGAATGGCTTTAAGTAATGAGTATGTGCGATCTCATGAATATCGTTCCCGAAATAAATATTATGAACATACAAGTATGTTTGAGTTGATTGAACAACGTCTCGGCTAGATTTATGGATTGTAAGTCTTCGCCTACTACCATAATCGCAGACATTGCATCTAACAATGTTTCTTAATATTCTATCAACAGTTAACACCATATGAACAGTGGCATCCATCAGTTTCTCGGGAAAATTCGAGGCAGAGCTTCAGAAGGAATGAAAGATAATCCCTTTCTTGAGCGATTTTAACATCAAAATGAAATAGATATTATAAACATATGTTCGATTTGAACGACGTCTCGGCTAGATTTATGGATGATAAGCCTTCGCCTGTTTCTAAATATTTTATCAGCAGTTAACACCATATGTCATCTATGAGCTTCTCGGAAAAATTCGAGGCAGAATCCCAGAAGGAATGAAAGATAGTCCCTTCCTTGAGCGATTATAATGTCAAAATAGAGAAAGAGAACATCTTAGTAAGATAGCCTATACGACATTGCAACTGGAAACGAATTTAAGTTAATCGACTTGGAGTCGATACGAAATGTAACCATGACGGATGTTTTGCCCGACCCGCGTTTCAGCAATCGGTCAATCAAATTGACCATATTGTGATCGACGTATCCTGAATTTTCGAAGATTGACGACAAGACCATTACATAACTGCAACGCGAGCACAAAGGGAGTGTGGGTAGCCATAGCAATCTTAACAGATTAACCCGTTAGCCGGATCGTAGTGGATTGAGAATAAACACAAACAAAACTGAATTGAAGAGGTCAACTCTTTTTCAGTACTGATATAGCAAAATATCTGGGTCTTACTTTTGACAGAAAACTAAACTGAAAACCTAATATTCAAGAAAGAGTAAAGAAAGTTACAAAAACTCTATTCTCTTCCGAAAAAGCCATTGGGAACAAATGGGGTTATAAGACCGATACTCATCTACGCGGTGGTTGTCTGGTCTTTGCCAATGCAGAATCAGCAAAGTACAAAGTACAGTATGTCTATGCATAAGCGAGGCCTTACGTACTATTCCCTCCGCAGCACTGGGTATTCTGTTTCACTTCACACTGATATTTTCAGCAGGCAAATAGCTGCGAAAACATCTATTCGCTACTGACTACACACTAGGAATCCTTTCATAGAACATCGACTACACTATACCCTTACATTGGTTTAACCAAAACCTTCATGAAAGTATTCCCTCTAGATCCTTCGAGGAGGAAGATGCTTTTATGAATGCAAGGCAATGCAAGAAAAACGTGATATCTGCAAAGGATATCCGCATCTTTTCCGATAGTCAAGCCTCTATCAAGTACCTGGATTCTTCTTCTTTTATTCTGGAAGCTGCTGTTATCAGCAACACTTTAACTCTTCCTGGACCATAGGGCGACAACCAAATTCTTCAATCCCTCTCTGTTTGCAGATCGATACCTCAGCTGTGTTCACGATCGCAAGTTTTTGTACTGAGCTTCCATCATAACACTAGATCTACACGTTGTTCTTTTCCTATCAACTCGCCTCACACCTTGAGGGTGTGCTCGAGAGGTTTCTCTAGCAGTACAGATTTAACATTGGATTTAAAGAGTTTTAACTTGGTGCGAAGCGATATTTTGCTAGAGCTCCACACTGGAGAAGGATTCCGAATGCTTTATTTAGTCTATTTCTGACGTCTAGTACCGTTCCATCATCGAGTGAAACATAACTACCCAGATTGTTATACTACGTAACCTCCTTTATGGTCTCCCTGCTGTTGTTTTTGTATTTATCTTTAAGCCAGCCGCCTCTCAAAACCAAATAACACATTTTGTTTAGGGCACCAATGTTGTTTGCCATTAAATAGCTATCATCAGCGTAGTCCAAATGACTTAGTTTATCCTGGACCTGGGGTCAGTTAAAAATTCTGAAACCGCGCCTGACTGCCGATTATCGCTTAGGGAGATGGCAGAGCAGTTCAACATTCACCTCCGATAGGTACCGGGGCACAGAGACATTTAAGGGAATTTTAGGGTCGACGAACCTACCTTACTTGGACTGTTGGGTCAACATGTCTAGTGGCCAAAGATGGATCTGTTTTGCTCTAAGAGTTTGATCTTTGAAAATAGGAAACATCTCAGCCCTATCATAGGTGTTATCCCTGGACATTGTCTTATAGGTAAGCATGAAAGAAGGCTTGGCGTTTTTGCAAATAATTTCTACAGAAGCTGAAGTTTCTTTCCCAAAGAAAGAAACTCCACTAAGCTATTTATGAATTAAGCAATCTAAACAAAGTTCTGATTGATTCTAAAAGTAGGATAAACACAGATCCACTTGGCACCACAATGAGCCAAAAGGCCTAAGTGGGTTGGTTTTTTCAACAGTCGTTCTAACCAAACCTAACCTATCTTTCATAAGCTATTTCATTATTCCATTAAGGTTCGTGGTCTACAGTATTTTCAATGTACACAGCCATGCTCGTCTTCCTACTATCCTTTAAATGGAAAGTACCTGAATAGATGCTCCACATCTGGATGATAAGCACTAGCTACTTTTATGCCAGGCATAGCGATTCTGCATTGTGGCAATGCAAACAGGCCAGATGATTGTCAGTATCATTTGAATATTTCATACCAGCCGTGAATTTTTGTTAGACGAATATGACTAATAACTCAATCGCTTGCACTACATCAGTGTCAGTTGACGTTGTGGAGTAAAGCATATACGAGTATATTGTATTTTTGTATAAAAATCTGAATTTTCAGGGGCCCTTATCCCACGAGTCCATAGACAATCTTCGAATCCCTTATTTGAACTTTAGTCGATTGTTGATTATCCTCAAAGGATAAATCTTAATAAATTCTATGCTAAGGATTTGAAAAAGTTTATTTTGAATCAAGCCTCTGGGCCTCACAGGCCGATAATCCTGTAAGGTAACATACAAAATATGCGGCTTTCGCGGTCTCGGTACTCGATGCAGAAATGTCTATATTCTCGCCGACTCGCCTTCAAAAAATATTAAAATTATAACGCCGGTAGCGATGTGGCGGAGAAATGTGTTCAGTCATTGCAAGGAGACTATCTATCAAGGCAAGAAGATGTTAAAAAAGTTTGTTCATACATATGTTCGGGACGAAAATTCTTTCTCATTTTCAGGTTCACTGAATGTGAAATCTCAGTTATTTCTTTTCCAAAAAACAGGGAGACACCATACAGATTTATTGTGGAGGAATTCATAACTGTAATTGCTTGAGTGACATAAGTCAGCTTATTTCCAAATGTCATCTTGATTTTTTATTTTTTTTTTTTTTGTGTATCATTTACTGATGGATCATCAAAATCGTCTACCAACATTCAATCTTCCATAAAAATTGCATTGAATTGTTAATCTAGCTTTGATTTATTTATCCTTACAAATCAAAACAACTTCACTTTCAATGACATTAGCCAACCAGTCAGTCATAAACAAATTGTAGATACTTTCAGTCAATTGTTTTTAAAAGTGTTTCGTCATTTCGCAATACCTAACCAACTTTGCTACCCATAAAAATATATATCCTTTAACTCCAGCATAAACACATAAAACCGTTTGATTATATTCCTACGAAACCGTAAATTACCACAAACCATTCATTAGATTGTTTATTAAATCGTCCTAAGCAATATCGTGCCAAGGACAATAACACGCTTAAACGACGACAACAATGGCAACGTCAACGATTCGGGCGTAACCATCTGACTCAGCTGCCGTTCAAATGAAAGTTTCCTCAATAAAAATACACTCATTCCATTCCCGTCTCCTTAATCTTGTTTTTACTCGGAAATTCGCTTAATTATTTCTCCTGTCTGAATCAATATTTTCCAAGGAAAGAACAAAACGGAAGAAAGAACCTTTTGCCATGTTGTCTGGCAACATCGACTAGACCTACTACCCCCAGTACATACCATCGCCGTTATCCTGAACCGAATTAATTGATTTCTTCCTCACAGGACTTTGCCTTCATCCCGAAAACACGCAATCTCATGTTCGAAGATAATTGCAATAAATTTTTCTTGGACACATCCGTACGAGTATTTCCATCTTCGAGCTCACATAACACCACTCATAATCGCCATCCCCCTTGGGAGATATCATCAAAATTGAAGAATTCAACTTTTGACCAACAAAATTTAATTGCACGGATTCATTTCGTCTTTTCATGTTTATTACTTTTCAAGAGAGCCATACTCCAGAGTCTACTACTCAGTACTCGTATGTATTCAATCCCAACCCTTCAGAAGTCTATTAAAAATGTGAGCCTTTTATAGAGGGTGAAGAACAAAAATATTAGTTTAGGTTGTGTACCCGTAAACTGGATTCATCTAGTTACCCCATTTAAAAATTCACCCTTAAAGGTGGAGTAAGTACTTTACGATTTTATTTTTACCTCTCTGTCTCTCCATTTGTCTTTCTCTGTCAGTCTCACCCCCGAATAGACTGTCAAACGGCTAATGACTTATCAACCAAGTTATATTAGAGTAAGGGAGAGAATGAGAAATTTTTGTGAAAAGAATTAAACAATTCAGTGCACCCTTAAAATTGGGGTGTCGTCATTTTGTTGCACCATTTCAACTCTCATGCTAAGGGTGGAGGTGGTGGCGATGGTGTTACTGGTAGTTGCAGGTCATCGTCGGTTTGTTTTTTGTTGTTTTTGTGTAAAGCCGATCAATGGTGGCTGGTCAATGTCCTAGTTTCGGGAATTAGAAATGGAATTTTAATTTTAATTTTGTTTATACCGACGCTGAGTAAGCCGACGTTGCCGTCAATACAAACAGCTAGCCCAAGCACTACCATATCAAATAAGGCAGCAGAGCAAACAGTCACCACCATTACGAGTACTAGCACACAAGCACCAATACCAGTGCTAGTGTACCATATACCATAACCATAACCATCGCATCGGTTTTTGGGGTGTGCACCCGCCACAGTTGTGTTTCTAATTGCAAGCGGATATCATGTTCGGCATTTGTGCGGGCTTATTGCCGAAAAACAGTTAAATATTTAGTGCTTACTTCTAGTGACGTAGAATTTTAAACCAGCCCCCACCCCCATATAAAGGGTTTCGGGTTTAATTTGAAATTTAATCAAGCGCTGACTGTGAACGGTTGTGTGATTTAATTTTGATAGAAAGATAAAAAACTACGCCAATCCAGTGAGGTGTAATCAAAGTGGAATTCTATGGTGAACCAAGTGAGTGCGCCAATTAAATCCAAGTCCAGTCATCCCTTACTGTGTTAAGGTGATTTTTCAACCACTTACGTCTATTTTTCAGAGGGTTTTACTTCATCCGTAAATCAATGAAATTCTAAACTTTACATTGACACTCTTGCCTGCAACATCGTAGGGCATGTCACTCATCCGCTGAATAGCTGAATAAAAGTATTTTCTTTCAATAAATTGTTCCTGTTATATAAAATAAAATTTAAAAAGAATGTTTACAAAAAAAAAAAACACTCGCAAAGTTCGTGAAAATCACATAATGAAATGACCTCAGTGAAGAATTTCGCCAAATGGTTATCGTTTCGCAACTAATCGCTTTAGCAAGATTATAATGCAAACGATGACTGTATCTTTATTTTGGAGGGGCATCTTATTGAAATTCAGTTTAATTTTTTTTTTTTTTTTTTGTGTGTGTGTGATTTTTAAGCGTTAAGGAATGCGCAGTATGTATATAAATGTGCTCAAAATGATTTGGAGGATTCCTTGAATATTTTAGATTATATTTTCTATTCTTTTTGGCATATAATTTCCGCTAGTATTTTAAGGCATTGACTTAGTATAACAAGGCTTTCAAGCTTGTGGATTTACGGATTATCGGACTGCATTATTTTATGTGGCGAATTGATTGTTTGTTTGGATCCCAGATTAAAGTGATGACAAGGCAACACGAGTGGCTTAAGTTTGGTCCAAAGATCAAACGTCCACTCAGGTTCATGTAGGCTCTACCTTAAATTGTGTCAGTCTGACTTAGTCGCATAATTTTTCCTGCCACACAGCAGAAGAAATGTGTATTAAGATATTGCTCTTGTGACCTCTAAGAAAGAAATAAGGCTTCTGTTGTGAAACCTTACTAAATAATGGTTATATGGCTGATTGAACTTTGAGTTGCAGAGATCAGTTCATATTTCCTATGGCCTCACTGTATTATTCGAAAACTCGTGCTTTTATACACTGCATGTCTTTGGAACTACACGTACTTTCTACCCTGATTCACAACTGACTTTGGTCTATTTAAATAATTTTCCTGACTCAAAGGCTAGGGCGTTTTAAGTAACACAAATTCTAAACAATTTTTTACATTCTGTACGCTAAGGGTGGTAGTTGTCGGCGCACCTTTTCGATTGTAAGTCGTGGCTCATAAGCTACTGCACGTTATTTTCACTCACTGTTTTGCAAGTGATATCACGTTTTGCACAAACAAATGGATACTTTTGCGGTTTAGAACGACAGAAAGAGGCTTGCCATTGCATGCCGAAAGGATAGCCACACCGAAAACTTTCTCTGATTAACGTCGATTTGAATTCAAAACACCTTGCGTAGTAGGTTACTAATGATCTTCTTTCGTGACTGCTTTAATTTGGTCTGTTCTTTTGGCTCATAACTATCAAGCAATTCACGTTTCACTGGAATTCCGCGGGAGTCACAACTATTAACATGGAACCACTAAGAGGCTCACCTCCTCAATCAACACAGTTTGGTTGCCACAACGAAAATACCCTTCAATCTATTTTGGTTCACAGAACCAGATGACATCTTTTCCGACGAGATCCAAAAGAAAAAACCTATAACAAAGCTGTGCTTTGACTAGAATACATCCTGACTGGTTGTCTAGATTTGTTTCCTTTCTCCAGGCCACGAGGTTTTGTTACAGCAGGTAGAAACAACCATGTATACATATATGTATGCATGTATATTCGAATGGCTTAAGACATATGTATTTTCCTTATATATTTAAAATTTTCCAAATAAAAGATTTGGAAGATGGATTGCCACTCATCGGTGTTAGAGCTTAAATCCAATCTTGCCCTCAAAAAGCATATTGCTAAGATTCTCAAAAAGATTGTCTTTTACAAAATAGTATGCTTAATGTGAGAAAGTTTTGGTGCTCCTCTATATTGAAGAATTGTCTTCAACAATGTCAAAGCAGCAGTGTGTAGAGGCGTGCTGGTAAATCAACTTCTCTAAAAGAAAACTTAGTTTGGAAACATAGCAGTCGAGACGCACTGCAGGATAATGCTTTCTCTCTCCTTTTATGAAACTTTGTAGGCATAAAGTAACTAAGAAAAGGTTGGCTGTCAACTGTCGTCTTATGCAGATGACATTTCAGTAGGTATTGCTAACATACACGTAGGTACTTTAGGAATCGATGAACCCCCAAAAGTGTGGCATGGCTGTAAGCCTAAGTAAAACCGAAACGTAGATCTCTTTTAACAGAAACCATAGCATCTCTTCTCTAACTCCACTTATTATATACAGAAACCAAATAATTTTTGAAAAACAGCTAATATTCTATACAGTGAATTCAATTGAAACTTAACTATCTTGCAATTCGTTACATGTTACACATTGGATCTATATTTCGGTCATCAGACTTTTACTAATGCATGGTGTAGCAGTCTAATAGCCTGTGTTTCAGCGGTGTGCAAAGATCTATCCCACTATTGCACTTACTTACTTAAGGTGGCGCTACAATCCAGGATAAACATGGGCCTCAACCAACAAGCGTATCCAGCCAGCTCAATCTCAAAGTTATATCTATCAAGGGTGACGTTCTGTCCGAGACGTTGGTGTTGGGTGCGTTTTCTTGCGCATCGCCTTGTCCAAATCCTTTTATAATACCAAAGGTTTCGGTGAGTTCTTTACCGACCTTGATGTAACAGCGTGCATTCTCCATCGTCATCCTGGACAAAAGGGCGAGTTTAGGAGAGTTCGTCTCTATAGATGCTCTCATAAGTGGCCTAAAAATCAATGCTTAGACTGTATGTTTCGATTTGGAGCTCATGGGTTTTTTCCAAGACCTGCCGAAGTGTGAATATTTAGTCGGCGGTGGACTTTCTTGGCCTAATGCCCTACTGATATGGACCAATTAGGTTGTTGACGAACAGCTTCACGTGTTTACAGAATACGCCAGATCAGAGCTTGTAGGCGATGTTAAGAAGACTGATTCCTGTGTAGTTGGCGCCGTTCAGAGGGTCTCCTTTCCTGAGAATCACAAACAATATTGAGGTTCCATTCATCGGGCATACTTTTATACATATTTGACAGAGTTTGTGTATGCTTCTTACCAAGTCATCGGAAGCCGCTTTGAACTGATCGGCATTCAGGCCATTTGTCTAAATCGCCATGGTTAAAAGGTTCATTCTGCCTGACAGTGATATTTGGTTTGTCGTCGCCGTTATACAGTCTACAGAAATGCTCTTTCCATATCCTCATTATCGTCTACAGGCTTCTCTTCGGGGCTTATGTCCATAGCATGTTTTTTTTTTTTCCTTTTACTAAAAATTTCGCATCTCAATTCTAGAGTAGCACCTCTCAATTTCCTCGACCTTGAGCTCCTCATGCTCCTTTCTTTTCCTCCTGAGAAACCGGTGTTCGTCTTTGCTTTTCTGCTCGTAAGACTCGTGAGCAGCGGCGCCGCTTTGCGTGCCTCTTGCTTTGTTGTATGTGTTGGTCGGCACTCGTCTTTAAACCAAGGGTAGAGACGGCATCTCTATTGGCTTTTTGGCAATATTGCCACTGGTCTTCAAAATTTGATGCTGGAAGGTTGTCTTGTGCCGATAGCAATATAGTCAGTATGGTTGACAGTTGATTGATCAAGAGTTCTCCAAGTCCTCCTATGAATATCGAGATGCGGGAACCGCGAGCTAGCTACTACTAGCGCTTTCCCAACGTCCTACGAGCTTAGACATAGTCTCTAGTGTTAAACGTGGATGCCTGTTTGGAAAACTTAAGACCACGGGATGCCCACACATTCATGGGAGATGTAGCCTTGCGATCGCTCTCCATCAATTCTTTGATACCAAAGTAGAACTCATGTTTGAGGCAGAAGTTCCACCCTTGATATGGGTCGAGGGCGACCTAAAATCTCTTACTGTTCTTAGGGCCACAGCACCCAGTATTTTGCAACTCTACATTGGGTCAAGTCCCTTCCCTCGACTTTGAGTTTTAACCACATCCACCATGACGCTTCCACAAGGGGGTCTAGCTCTTCAAGTCAGGCCCGGATCGAAATTTGGGGGGCTCCAGTCCCGGTAGGGACTACTAAAACGTTATTGATGAGCAAAGCCTTGATAACTGGGCGGGGTCTAAAACTACGAGCTTAAACAGCCGTTTTTGGAACTGTTGCCCAAGAAGCGAACTATAAACATTAGTAATGGAGTCTTGGGGGGCTTCAAGTTTCATGTCGTCCAATTGAACATTGGGGAAGTTAAGTTAACAAACTTAAGTTTTAGAAAAATAAGGTCTTCCCATTCTAGCAAGAATAATATAGTTTTTACAAATTTTATAAACTTCGTTTGACAATTTCTTTTTTTCTTTATTTTCAGGTAAGTAACTTTCAACTGATTTGATAAATATTATCCTTCACCTTAAGTAAGTAGCATATAATATTTTACCTGCATAAACGATTTTTCTTCGGAGTACCTTAAGAGAACGTATTAGACCCTCTATTTTTCCAAGAATTTCTTTTTTCATAACTATCAACTAAGTTAGAAAAACTAGCGTATATTTCCATTTAGTCATAGAAGAAATTGCACTTTACATTAACAGTGACATTCTCTACATTTAACTTCAACTTGATAACATGCTCTTAATCCGCTTTCGCGGATATGTAAAGTGGATAAGTGTTCTTTGTTCTTTCAAACTTACAAAATCATTTCGGAAGTTTTTTGCTGATGCCCCTCTTTTGGAATATTTATGTAGAACAAGTAAATAAGAAAATTGTAAATCTCAACGATGATTACTCTACTAGACCAGATGGCACTTAGAAAATGTCCAACTCATTTAACTCAATCCCCTACTGCTCCCTTTCAGCTTTCCCCTGCACAAAAAAGGCTTCAAGGACGAAACTGCTAATTAATTATCGAAAGCATCATTTATGACTCAATGTTTTTTCATTGCAAGTCTTTATTTCCGGAAATTTCCAATACAAACTTTTCTGAATACGTATCAGATACTTCATAAGCCATTCAACGCGGCGTAGAAGTTGATATGATCGCTACCGATTCCAGCAAAGCCTTTAACAAAATCTTTCATAAAATCATTCTGTTCAAACTGAAGGCTCTTAACTTTCAATGAAGTATTATAATATGGACTAAATCCTAATTAGAAGATCGGCATTACAATGTTCTATTTAGATTTGTAGCCTTCTATTTTCTCAATGTGGCCGAAAGATGTAGCCTTCCTGTATTTTTGTGATATTTCATTATAGAGCTCTCGGTTGTAGTTTCCCATTTATTCGTTGTCCTCGCACATGTAACCTCGAATGCGACGAAGAATTTTTTTTTTTAAAGAACCCCAATACCAGGTCCAACTTTCTACTTATCGTCCAAGACTCGAGTTGTTTCGAAAAATCAAAGATTCGAATATTTTGTATTGTCCTCATTTCCTGGGCCCCCGCCCAATTATCAAGGCTTCGCCCATCAATGACGTTGTCTAATGAAAACCAGAGCGATAAACTGATTTTATCGTAACGGTTTTCAGAATTTAACGCCTCTGAAGGTAGCTACGATTTGACCTGTTACAAGCGGCCGGCTTGAAGAAGCCCTCTAATCTTGGTCCGGGTCTGACTTGTAAAGGTACGCCCCCTTGTAGGGACGTCATGGTGGCTGTGGCTTAAACCCAAATCGCGGGAAGTGTCTTCCTGTTGGTTTGACCCAATTTAGAGTTGCAATAAATACTGGATGTTGTAACCCTAAGAACAGTAAGAGTTCTAAGTTCTATGTAGGTATCAAATTGAAATGATGGTGAGAGATCGCAATCCTTGCTCCCATGGATGTAAGGACATCCCGTGGACTTAAGTTTACACAACAGGCGTCCATATAAAACACTAAAGACACCTATCCTCATTTCCTTTCAGATTTCCTTTTTTCATAATTCCTTCAATTCCAGTTAACAAAGTACAACCAATGTTGTCGATCTCTCTTTGATAATTTTCTAGTGTGGATGGTCTCCTTGACAAAATCCAATGCACTTCTGGTATTTTTCGTTTAATATGCGACATTTAAGATGGATGTGACTCGTTATTTCTTGCACACACGCTTTCGTCATACTTCACTTGTTAGCTATTTGCATGCTGCTCAATTAAGAACTACCTCCAGATTTAAATCACTTCGCTGGCAGTCCATCAGATCAAGTTGACTAACAGCTTTTTAATCCTCTTTTTAGAAGAAGTGACTCCTTTATCGCTTATCAGATCTAGGATGACGTTGATGTCTGCCAAAAGCTTCTCAAAATTGCTATTAAAATGCATCTATGATTCACTGAACTCGTAACAAGATTCTAGATAATCTAGTTTGTCTTGTTAAAAATCTATATCTTCCTCCTATCGTGAAAGTCCTCGATTTTATTTATTTACGACGCTTTTTTCTTCTGATATAGTGCCCTTTCCTCGCATTAGTTTTCTATGTGCCTATTCTGTCATCCTACAACTCGGCTAGTTTCTTGATGATAGCCCATAACTGATCCAATGTTCGTTGGCATATGTGGAGGGCGGTGGCGTACGGAAACAGTTGGTGCTCATTATAGCCTGCAGCCTTTACACTTGTGCTGAAGCGTACAACGTCTTTTTGTCTGTCAGTCGGACTACCAAAAACCATCTGGTTCGACATAAGCACCTCTGAAATTGATACATTTTCTGGAGTACCACAAAGAAGGCACTTAGCACCTCTACTCTTTTTGAAGTAATTACATATCGTTATTAATTTATTCCTGCGGGTCTACTAGAGTCAGTTGATCTTGAATTTTTTTTTCTCTCTGCTCGTTCTTTACTTTGTCCTACTCTATAACCAGATCTTGTATCTACACCATAATTATCATCGGAAATTACGGAAAATTGTTATTTCTCATACATAGATGCGACTAATTACATTCCAGATACCGATATTTGTTGTATAAATGTAGTTGTCTCCACTGGATATTTGGAGTTCTTCTTTGTCTATGCTCAGTCGAGATGGAGAGAGTAAAAACTCGTCCATCAGGGGGTCTTGGTAAATCGAGGACGGAAACTGTAAAAGCGAAAAGAAAATGAACCAGCATTGCTAACAAAAACAACAACAGCAAAACAATGTTAATATTATAATGACGACAAGAGCGCATATAATAAAAGAAGAAGAACAACAGAACGGGAACAGCAAAATAGATTTGCAAAAAACAAAAACAAAAAAATATCTTTTCTTTTTGATCGCGCTCTCATTGCGCGCGAAAAGAAAGGCAAACTTATATTCGACGCTGCACGCACACTTTTGTTGCTGCTGTTGCTGTTGCTTGATCGCGTTCCTCTCCAAGATTGTAGATATTTCCGACTCCAATGTATGTATTACTATCTACAGCGGCGTTGTCTGTCTATCGGTTTTTTTTTTTTTTTTTTTTTTTTTGTGGAAACTATTATTATTTGCCACCAAAGTTGGGTTGAACGAACTTCTTGGTGATTTTCTTTCTAGAATGCGCTTGCAAATTATAAAACTGTTAAGATCGCGTTAGATCGCTAGATTGTTATATTCGTTTATCTATGGCGAGAGTTCTCTGTTCCTTTCCTTTTTTATTCTTATTATTTATGCTGATGAGACTGACATATCAGTGAGCAATTTGGCAGTAGTGCGTGAGACAAACTTTGTTGGTTTATTTATTTATTTATTTTTTATTTTTTTTTTTTTAAGAAAAACTAATTTGGAGTAATTTTTGATGAACGTTTTGCATTCCAGATGAAGCCATGGGATAATAGATCAGAATGACAGATTATTGCTGTGTTTGACAGGTTACATTGGCAGTTACACATCAATTTGCACCGAGAATTTATGTCTATAATTACCGTTGTATATGGCAGTTGATTGTCCTAAATTATAGAATTTTTGTAAGCAATGATGCTATGATGATGTAATGCTCTTACAGAAAATTTAAATAATTGGTGCGACTCAGCAGTTAAGAGTTGCAATGAAGCAATAGATTGCAGCTCTCGGCACAGGAAAAGGTACCATAAAAAATTATTCGATCCTCATTCAGATAAGTTTTCATTTTTCGTAATTTTGATATGTTCCGCTTTTTTATTCGTAAAAGGCAACGGATATGGAATTAACATGAAATTTTGTAATTCCCAGAAACAAAAACTAAATCCTTCTTAATGAAACACAAAAAGAATCAACTGGACAGAGTTCATTTTAACTGCAGAACACGACAACGGTTATGACTTTTCAAAAAGCCTATAAAGGCTCATTATGGAAACATAAATATACCAAAGACCTTCCTTCCGTTGTGAAACAAGAATCTATCACTTCTCAAAAAGTACTTCTCAGAGCGACGAAGACTGTACAGACAAGACATACAACAATGTATTACAGAAGCTAAGAGCTTGTTCTGAAGAGAATATTGTTAATCTATTGAAATACTCCACAAGACTCAGCAAAATGCTACCCAAAGAACTCTCCAACTTGTCTTTTTTGAATATCCTGATAGACACTGGATAGAGTCAGTTGAAAAATTCATGCAGCTCCTAATAAATACTTGCTTTTCCGGATGCAGAGATTGCAATTCAAATAATTCTGGTTCTCGGTGGTTGCAACCCGGCTTGGCATAAAACATCTTCTTTTCTCTTTTTTTGCAAAGTATAGCAAAGGCATGGTTCACGGAAATTTTAAGGAGCTGTACCTAAAATAATTGTTAATCCGAGACATAGAGACGATATCGGGTGTTTGATTTAACAGGCGGTCGGGCGTGGTCATAAAATTACGAACAATTGTAGTTTCTTCATAGACGTACTTGTATTCAAATTCCAACACCCATACCTTTAAAAAAGGTCAGAATAGAAAAAGCTCCTCATGAAGTTCTCAAATAATAGGAAAATCTCTATTCGTACACTATAACTCGTGTATCGGGTTTTCAATAAGGACATACCAATTTTGTATTGTACGCGTATGTATAATCAGGCTGAAATTTTTTCCACGTGTAGTACACATGTTAAATTTAAACATGGAATTCGATCTCGTTCATATGACCACCGCAAGCACGTTTACAGCAATCGAATTTTTGGAGCCAATTTTACCCCACTCTTCCACACATATCAGGCGTAACGTTAGAAATTTCGCGTTTGTTGTTGGCTTGTTGGCATAAACCAACCACTTAACGTAACCCCATAAAAAGAAATCCAACGGCATTAAATCGCATGAGCGAAGTGGCCATTCGACCGGAACATTTCTCGAGAATACACGTTTACCTAACTTTCTCTTCATCTGAATAATTGTTTGACAAACTATGTGGCATGTGGCACCATCTTGTTAGAACCACATATCACTGATGTCAAGTGCATCTAATTTTGGGCAAAAATATTCAACCAATATAGCACGAACATTGACCGTAACAAGGCGATCATTTTCATCGGTGAAACCGACACCACACGGTCACCTTTTGTGGATGCAATGGAGTCTAATAAAGCACGTGTACTGGCCAATAATGCATATTTTGCTCATTGACAAAGCCATTAAGCCAAAAATGAGCTTCATCTCGCTGAAGATGATTTTTCAATGGTATTCAGGATTTTATTCAAACTTTGGCAGAGCCCACTCGGAGAAGTTTCGGCTCTTTAAATGATCAAGAGGCTTAAGGTCTTGAGTAAGTTTGATCTTGTTAGGATGTAGGCTGAGTTCTTTACGGAAAATTCGCCACAGTGTGGACTGAGTGATTCCCAATTCCTGTGAAAAGCATTGAATCGACCAAAAGTTGGAGTAAGCGCTCCACCGCAAATGTAAACCTTAACTTACGTTTTGACATTGGGAGATCATAAAAAAAGTTTAAGGGTGCGTTTGTATTAAAATATTGGGTCTATAACTTATTCGTGCGGTTTGCAAAGAGATGGCGTAACTTGTATTATTCCATTGGAACATGCGTTGGAAAGCTACTGTCATTGTACGTCATTTCAGTATATGTCATTCATTTGAAGCGTAAACAACAATAATTTTTTTTTTTTCACTCAAATAAGTCAACCTTTGTGCCTAAAAAAGTGTTTTTGCGGGGAGTTCTTCTTCATTACTTTATTATGAAGAAAACTGCTGACGAAAGTCATCGTATTTTGGTGGAAGTTTATGGTGAACATGCGCTAGCTGAGCGAACGTGCCAAAAGTGGTTTGCACGATTTAAAAGTGGTGATTTTAGCTTGGAAGACAATGAAAGTCCTGGGCAGCCAAAAAAGTTTGAAGATGAAGAACTGGAAGCATTACTCTATGAAGATTGTTGCCAAATACAAGAAGAGCTCGCAGAATCTTTAGGTGTCACTCAAGCAGCCATTTCAAAACGTTTAAAAGCAGCTGGATATATTCATAAGCAAGGAAATTGTGTTCCACATGAACTCAAGCCGAGAGACCTCGAAAGGCGGTTTTGCATGTCCGGAATGCTGCTGGAACGCCACAAAAGTAAGTCATTTTTGCATCGGATTGTTACTGGTGATGAAAAATGAATCCATTACGACAACCTCAAGTGCAAAAAATCATATGTGAAACCCGGCCAACCAGCCAAATCAACGGCAAAGCCGAATATCCATGGCGCGAAGGCAATAATTTTCCATCATTACAACGCTCGGACACACGTTCCTATTCCGGTTAAGAACTATTTGAAAAACAGTGGATGGGAAGTCTTACCCCACCCGCCTAATAGCCCTGAGCTTGCCCCTTCTGACTACCATTTGTTCCGTTTGATGCAGAACGCCCTCACTGAAATACGGTTCACATCAGAGCAGAATATCAAAAATTGGCTTGATTCATTCTTGGCTGCCAAGCCGGTGCAGTTCTTTTGGGATGGGATCCACAAATTGCCAGAAAGATGGGAAAAAGTCATCTTCAGATGGGCAATACTTTGAATAATACTATTGTACATGTTTTTCCTAAATAAACGTTTAAATTTTGAAAAAAAAAAAAAAAACCGAACGAAAATAATTATATACCCAATACTATACACAATTGTTATGGTCCTACTGAAAAACTCTTGTTTTGGAGAGAGATAGAACTTTAAACATACTGCTTGGAATAGAAAGTTATCTTACGACGAAACTAGAAACTAGGAAATTGCAATATCACCAAACTCACCAGCAAAGGAACACCTCAGGACACTGTTATCTCACCTCTTCTCCTGCAAAAGTCATGAGTAAAATCGTTTTAAAACAACCCTCTGTCGTGCAAACGACAAGGTGTCAAAGAATTCACTTCAACGCTTGGAGAAATCGTGGGAAATGTCTTGAGTAAGATAACTAACTGGGTCACAATATACTCCAATGCCCTTGGTATCAATTCGTAAAAAACCGGAATAAATCTTTTCACCATCACAATCTTCGGCCAAAATGCTCAATCACTTCCTTTCAACCGATGTTTAATATTTAGATATTTGGAAATCAGCGGATGAAGATACTATGTATAGCTTTTAATGCCTGCAAAAGAACCTTCGAACTGAGTCTCCAAACAAAATTGACTCTTTCGATATACAAGTGCACCGCGGTATTGTCCCCAATCCTCAAATATGGGTTACTAGTGTTGTAACTGGCTTTCACGAGAAAATACAACACAACCATACTAAACAAGGTACAAATAACAGCATGTATTAATATCACAGGCGCCTATGGTCAAGGCCGTCGGATGCCCTTCCGAGTATGATCTTCTTGCATCTATCAATTTTAGACGTTCTGTTTAAGTTCTAAAGCACAGTGGCGTCTTCGGAAAGAAACAACGTAATGAAATGGGTCTCAGCCCTTCACAAAGGAAGTATATTTTCCATGGACCAAGGGCCTCAGATAACATGCTTCACCAGGCAGCACGTTATTTTGTCAGTTACTTGCAGTCGCGTACAGGAATTTGTTATAGGTCCCCTTCTTTTTTGTGTAAGCCACCTAATATGAAGTCGTCCTCTACTGCGTTGTGTCTTTGGGTTGGAGTCGAAAACTATTTGACCCGGGGCGGGACGGGACTTGTGTCCATGCTTTCAAGGTGACCTAGCTGAGCTTTTCTGATGAGGTCGTCTTCTCTACTCTGCAAACTGCACCGAAAATTACTTGAAGAACTTTTCTTGGGAAGTAACCGAGAGCATTTTCATCCATTTTTGTCAGTGAATTAGTACTAATGCTTTTTTTTTTAATTGCTATAGAATAAACTACAAGCTCATCAATAAAACCCATCAACAAATAGGTCACGGTAGATAAAGTGTAAAGCACCTATTCCGTTGCTAACCGAACCTTCTAGCTAAAAATATTAGTTTCTGTTATATCTTCTGGTTGCAGCTTTTTGATCAGTCCTTGATCTTTTACGGGGGTAAATTGCGACACAATTTCTCCTTTTTTAATTAACAGATCCTAACTGATTCTTCTGGTTAAACTTGGGACGCCTTGTGGCCATCGGTGGAGTATTTTTGATCCTTTACTAGCATTGGGGTTGCTGGTCATATATATGTATACAATGTTTGGTGGAGGTGCTTGATCTGTGCGGTTATAGAAGAAAGCTATGTTAGATATCCCAGTAAAATTTGTTTATAAAGCTCACGGGAAATATTGGCTTGACATCGTAGGAACTTGAGAAATCCAAAGCTGTCAGGAAACAGGTTTACGAGTATGGGTCCAAATGTTTAACTAATAATATTGACGAAATATGTACAGTGAGGCGATATGCCAGAAGATCAGACTGCTTTGTAAAGCTCTAGAAGGCATCAGAATAGTTCAAAATCGGGTTAGAAAGAGGGAATCGGTGTATTTACCATATAGGTAATACGAGGATTAATCGTGCTTTAACCCATATGATCTGGGAGAAATATTCATTCTGTTGAAAAAAGAAATAAAATTGAAAAAATATATTAGAACATAGTTCCGAAGTCAGAAATTATGTCAAGACCAGGAAAGAAAGGTTTTCAAGCTCTGAATTAAATAAAATAAAAAGAAAAAACATTTTTAACGTAATAATTATTTTTATAAATTAGAGTTTAACAATTGCGGATTCTATTTTCCTAAAAACAATATAATCGTTATTTAGATCTTTTTTCTCAAAGCAATCTTGCTACCGGACCTTTAGATTCGCAAATATGCTAGACCTAAGGGTAGGTACAATGGCTGCAACTTTACGGCGAATAATTTCCTCTATGGTCTGAATCGTTCGAGGTTTGTTAATGTTAAACTTCGAATTAAGCTTTCTTCATAAAAGAAGGTTGCATAATGTGAGGCAGCTAATTTATACTAATAAATTGTCCTCAATTTCTACCTTGAAATTGTAGCCCGGTGTAAAGAGTGGCAACGCAACAGAAACTCGTCGATACACTTCAGCCGTTCTTGGGCAGAATTCGCAGAAAGCAATGTGTGAGACACTAAATAAGGACCAATTATCCCTCACACTCTTTGTTATGATTTTTGGATAATGTAAACGCTTTTGATGGTCTAGAAGAGTTGTCAAGACACAGGCAGTACATATTTTGTTTCTTTGCATAGCCATTTAGATAAAAATGCACTTCGTCACTGTACAGTATGTTTCCAATCATTCTTTTTTCGAACACCGCTCACCATACATAAGTTCTTGAGTAGACACGAATTGCATTTTGTATAAACGGAACTTTAATTTCTTTATTTAACGTACCCTGCACGGTTGATTTATTTATTCTAGTAGAGGCCGCAATATATCTTATTGATTTACGGAATTCTACGTAATTTCGTCTTGAATTTGAGCCACATTTTCTGACGTTGTTGCTGACGTTGGTGGTTCCGATGAAATTTTCTACCGATAGATCCGACAGATTAGTAGTCCTATCCTTACTTGCTGTAAGTTAAAACTCTAAGGAACTCCTCCAAAACAAATTGCCAAGAAATTTTGCTGAAAAGTTCTAAATTAGATGATGAAAATATTACTAGAAACAGTATAAAATATATCGTAATAGTAGAGTATATGTCTATCATAATATGGTTTTACCATTAACATTAATTGTCACGTTATTATTAACAAAAAACGAAAGAGTGTTGTTATGTCGGTTTGCACTTAATATGTTCACAATCTGCAACAACCAACAAGCAACGTGACAATGTCCCCTTTTTCGCCAAAATGATAAAACACTTAATTTTGTTTTGCAGAAAAGTCACCTCTATATCGACCGAAATATTAAAACAAGATAATTATATGCGTCATACCATATTGCATGTAGTGCAAGAAATATAGGTATATCAATGGTTGTATGGAATTGTTATTATCAGCTGACTACCCTCACCTGGACAGAGATGTTTAATTTCAGATATTAATTAGTAAAATCAACAACGAAAACGAAAAAAAAAAAAAATCGGCATTTGGTTATCTATTGACAAAGAAAATATAGATCTTCGCATTTTATCTTGTTGTCTGGTAAATTCTTTTTTGTAGCACCAAAAAGTTATCGCTTTGATAAAACTTTTTATTTTATGTACTCGTGCATTGAATCGCAATTTGTTATATCGAAAGCTGGTAGAAGTAAACAATTATTTAACGTAGGTCTTTGGATAGAAAAAATGTATCAGAAACAGCTGTTGATAGTTAGATAACCTATAGCTGGAGTCCAGCGATAGAGAAGAACTAAATTCGAAGTTACACGAGTTTCCGAAAGATTCATGGATAAAAAAAAGAAAGTGCTGACGATAAATTTTTATTTGTGAACTCAGAATTTTAGAAGTTGTGGCAATAATGTGATACCTTATTCTCGAAAATTACTTCAACCTTTAACACAAATGAGAACAGTACCCTAAATATTAATGCACTTGATCGAAGATGTACAACTGCATACTGTGTTACTGACCAAAACAAACCTTCTATTTGAAACTTCCAGGGACAAAATTTGGATGTATCTTACAGTCTATCTTCATGATTACTGGCGACCCAGTTGCTATCCTTAATACACATAAGATCCTTGTAGAGAACAGAGACTACACTTCATCTCGGTTGCAGTTTGACAAAAGTCACATTTACTTGTGAACACCAAGATAAAACTGTGCATTAAATGTTTGGCCCGCTGGAATGAATTGTTTGTGCACAATGGCCTTGGAATCACAAATCAACATTGTCTTCACTTTTGACTTCTCCAAACGAATTTTTTTGAGTTTCGGGTCTTCTGGCGCTTTCCACTCAGGACTTTGACGCTTTCTGGATCGTATTGAAAACATCACATTTCATTACCAGTTACAATGTTGTAAAGTTTTTGTTATTTTTGGCTCCTTTGATGATGTCCTTGAGATGTTGATAACTTAGCAATTTTTAGTTCGATGTTCATTTTTGTACAATCATACTCGTACTGTTAGATGCAATAACTCCGCTTCTTGGCAGTACATCATTGAATGATCTACCTTTAAGACGCATGTACTAGGTGGGGTGAAAAGTAACCTCTTTGGGAATGAAAAAAAATTTTTTTTCCAATATGTGAGGCCGTTTTGCAGCGATTTCGGCCTTCAATCGCTCCAATAATGCACATTAATCCTCGATGTTGATGGTTTTTCCTTTTTAAGATAGTCCATGAAGAGTATGCTATGACAATCCCAAAAAACCGACGCCATAACCTTTCCGACCCATCGAGCCTCCCTCGGCTGCTTCGAAGCACTCGTGCCGTCTTCGGTCCATTGCCGGGTACTCATTCTGTTCTCTGGTGCTTAACAGTTTTGATTCTCAAAAAATAATGTTTTAAGAGAGAGCGAAAATCGTTTTTGTCCACACTCAACATGATGCCAAACACGTCAACAACAATCAGCTGTCAAAACAAAACTAAAGAAAGTATCGCACTGAAATTTGGCATGTCTGCCTGCCAGTGCATTCTGGCGGTCAAGGAGGTAACTATTCACTCCACATAGTAATTGCCAATAGAATATTAGAATTAGAATATCAATTTTTAAAAAGACATGTTTCCTTTGGAGCGGACTTTGTACCTAGTTCAAGCAAATGTTTTGGTACACGAAATGAACACATTCATTCTCAAGAACCAATGAATGCATCCACTGCACTTGACGGCTATTTGACATACGACGTTTATGCAAAGTCCCCACACAAAAAGTTATTGATGTCAGTTGTTTGAAATCGTGGAAAGGACCCGCTCGAAAATCCTATTTTCGTAATTGGCCTGAAAACATGTGGTTACGAAAAAAGCGAAAACTTTTTGATGCGCAGATGCGAAATCCAATCTGATACCTCACTATGTATAATAAATATTATTTCCGCGATGTAACAGTCTCGAACATCCGCTAACTTTGCCTCTATATGACTGTGGTCTATAAATGATCTGGATATTTTACATTAATAACTGAAAGTTGTTGTATTTGTTTCGTTTGATTCCATCCCCATCAATCTGGAGAACTATAATGCAAGTAGCCCATTATGATGCAGCGATATTTGTAGACATCAAGAGTCCAACTAAGGGGTGAGGTTGGATTTTCAATAGGCTTTTTTGACAGATCACACGTTACTCCTATCAAACTGCTTTGTCATTTTTGTTCAGTATCGTTTGCCAAGTCATTATGAAAATACTCACACCACAACAGCGTCTCCAAATTGTTCAGCTGTATTACGAAAATCAGCGTCCTATGAGAAATGTTTTTCGTGCGATTCGAGGAACTTAATGGTTTCAACCTACTGAAACCACTATTGCCAATACCATTCGCAAATTTTAGTCCCAGTTTAGATTAGTAGATGAAACTCGATCAATTAGACTACATTTAGCACGTAGTGAAGAGACTATAACAGCTGTAGCTGAAAGTGTCGATTCGTCGTCATTCTCGGCAGCTTGGCGTCTTGAATTTGCGTCATATTTTCAGTGAATGGGCTCTGGGAAAACTCAATGAAAATCCGGTGTTTTATCCGGCTCAATAGATACGTTAATAAACAAAATTGCTGTATTTGGGCTGATGAGCAACCCGAAGAGTAGCAAAAGCTACCATTACATCCATTAAAAACAACGGTATGGTGTGGTTTATGGGCTGGTGGTATCATTGGTCCGTATTTCTCCAAAAATGAGGCAAATCATAATGTTACCGTCAATGGTATACGTTATCGCGCCATGTTAACGGACATGTGCTTTCTGAAATTCAAGCACATGGTCTCGGTGAGCTCTGGTTTCAACTATACGGCGCTACGAGCCAAACAGCGCGTGAAACTATGAACTTGTTGAGAAATCATTTTGGTGAGCACTTAATTTCATGTTTTGCTACGGTAAATTGGCTGCCTAGATCGTGCGATATCACATCTTTGGGCTATTTTCTCTGTTGATATGTCTCAGGTCTTCAGGAATAAGCCAGCTTTGACTAACGCTTTGGAAGCCAATATTACTCGTGTTATTCGCGAGATACCAGTCGCTATGCTCGAACTAGTCACCCAAAATTGGGCCAGACACTTCGTCTTTGTCTCGGAAATACCATCCCGCTTATTGTCTTTAAAATGCAACCCTAGAAGTAGTGTTATCCTATTAAACTACAATATCTACTGAAAAGCATCTTTAAGATAACCTTGCAGTTTTTAAATTGAATGGATGCAGATGATGCAACTACATCATCGACGACAAGTTTTTTATAACACACTATGAAAGCTGTTCAGACTCATATTCTGCGCCCACGACCCCCATGTTCAAATTGAAAGAGGAAGTTCTTGTAGCATGTTTTTAAAGCCTCAGAGATACAGCTGACACACATAAAATCAATAGATTAAACATCGTATCAAAGAGTTTCCATGCGTAGAGAAGACCTTGTACTATCAAATTACGTAAACGAGTGCACATATTTGTCATGAGACGTTCTGTACAAGTTTCATGATTTCTCTAGTGACAAAAAGGAAATTTTAATGCTCATATCTTTCAAGCAACATTCCTACAAATAAGGACAAGTAGATCCGTATATCATCCTATCTGGTTTAATGAAACACTCATTTCCGCAAACCAAGATACGAGTAGTTTCTCTAATTTAATCACATCTTCCATGCGTGCTGCACGTAACTTTCAGATACATATTGGTACGAGTATACTCGTAAAAATAAAACCGAAAGCATCCTTAAATGTATCTCAAAGTATATACTCGAATAACGAGTGAAACATCACATTTCCATTAACCAAGGGTCACATAATCATTAAAAATGACAGATAAGATGGTCTGTAGTCAGTAACAGTAGAAGTTAGTAGTCATCGTCATAGTCGTCCGACCTAGGGTCAACCACCGGCTTTAAATTGTAATTTTTTTTTTTTAATACTTTAAAGACGTGACTGACCCATAAAGTCACGCATGAGTTAATAAGTTACACCTGTCACTGACAGTGATACCGCTGTTTTGAACGAGTTGAACTTGCACGAGTTTTGTCAAATTAGAGAGAACAAAAAACCTCATAAATGTCATGTGAAAGATAAAATACAACTGCACAAATTAAATCCAATGAATTTGCATTTGAAGTGCCTACATTATGAACAGAGAAATTATCGTTCTTCTGGAGAAAGGACAGGAAGCAGGAGGAAGGAAACTACTTAATTTACTGTCCCCATTCATAGAAAGGGACTTTACGGGTACTCGTACTTAGTTGGACATTGTAAGTTTCCAGTGGCAAAGTTTCGACTTGTGTTGCCTTGGTATGAGTATATCTGCAAAATTAATTGAACGAATAGAATTTATTGGTATGGAAAATCAACAGAACAACTAAACAGATACAAATGGAAACCTAGTAGCGCAGCATTCTTACATGAATAGCATGGAAACTTTTCTGGAAGAGATTACAAATATATTTCAAGGATCTCCTCAATTTTTCAAATAACGATGAAGGAAAACTTTACTTCATTTGGCACAAAAAAAAAAAAAAAAAAAAAAAAAAAAAAAAAAAAAAAAAAAAAAAAAAAAAAAAAAAAAAAAACAAGACACTTGTCAGCCTCATTTAGACGAAAAGGAGAACTTTGGTTTGCAAAGGGGGATTAGTAAGAAGGTATTCGTACTTGTAATATTCAAAAAGGTCGAGGATGTGCCTAACATTTTTCTTTCTCAGTAAATTTTATTTGAATCCTCAGGGCAAAATAAAGATGAAAAGGTTTTCTAACAGAATGAAGGTAACGGAAGATAGCTGGTGTTAATAAAGGTGGATGATGAAGATATACGTTTTTTTTTTAAAGAAGTAGGTCACAACTGGCTAAGAAATTGGATTTGCATTCAAAATCTTCAAAGGTACGGGCAACTATTTCTATAACAAATTAGTTTCGATTGTAGTTTATATCATCGGATAGTTTTATAATGCACTCGTATAGTTTTCCTAACAGGCGAAAACAACAAAATTTAGGGGACTAACAGTCCACTTTTCCGGCACACCATAACATTAGTTATTGGAGCTATTATACATATGTTAGCTGTTCTTTTAAAAACATTTTATGATTTTATTATAAAATTATTGCTTGGTGTTTCTTTATCCTGGATAGTCATGCCACTGAAACTGGTTCTCAGTAGGAACACCAACATTCCTTTCTGAGCAGATTATAGCCAAAGAACTTCCTGAACACAAGAAAGTCGACTTCATATTTTTATATCACAGTTTTGCTGCAAAAACGGATAGTGACACTCATTTTCAGTCAATTGGCTCCTTTTTAAGAAACAATAAGAAGTTCGTAAGAATAAGACGGGTTTTAAATGATTACGAAAAGATATAAAAACGAAGTCTTTGGGCTGTCCAGCGTTATCGGGCCAGTCGATGCGCATAAGGCGTTGTCTTATTTGGTGCATACAGTAGGAAGTGAGAGCACCCTAACCAACTTGGAGTCCACAGCTAGAGGCGGTTGGACAAACATCATTCTGAAATAGAAGTAATTGTATCTTAGACAAAATGTGCATTCACAAAACAGTTTGCTCATTTTCTCCATACTCTTCAACAGCAACTTAATCAAAATGATGTGTCTGAAACTCTTATTCAGTGAGTGATCATCTTTTCCGATTTTCGGTACAGAAGCTTCTTTCATTCACATAACAAGTGTTTTGTATACAAGTCAGAGTCAAAATAGCTAGGAAAATTGAATTAAAAATAACTGGTCTCTAACACTTAGATATGCGCCATCCATAACATGCGACTTGAATCTGTCAAAGAGTTCAGCAGGATATACAATAGTACACCCCACCATCACGACTTTCTGATTGAAGTACCGGTTTTATTCGGACATATTCCGCTAAAAAACCATCAACATTTTTTCTATGGGTTTAATTCCTTCAAACCATTTCAGTCCTTCAGAGCTGCAATCTGCCATAAGCTTTCTTTTCGTTGGTTCTGATCGAAACAAAAGAAAAAAAAGGTCATTAAAGGATATTAATCGGTTGCGGTTAGGGTGACCTTTTTACACCTTCGAATGTTGTGCTATAGTTTCTTTAAACCATACGTCTGTTCACGATCTCTTCTCGTTTTCAGTTGATTCTTCGATCTTCTCTTCTGATCACCGTTTGACACTTTCAATGTCAAGCTGCGTAAACCGTCACCTGTATATTTTGATAGAGTTTGAACGTAACAGGCTGAGCTTCTCCGCCACTCTCTCCATGGTACCAGCTTAATCTCTCTCCTCCCATAGACCCATTACACTTACGTCCTTTGTTTCCCATCAGCTCATGAAATGTCTTGAATCACGGAAACTTCTCAGTGACCGACAATAAGGTTTTCGTAGGAACAGGACCACGGGTAGTTTGGTGGCATTTCTCAGCAAAAAGTGGAACCACAGCGTACATCACTCTCTACGAAAGCAAGATAGTTGCACTTCATATTTCTAAGGCAATTGACAAAATTAGGCATCAGGCACTTTTTTTTAAAAAAGATGCGTGATTTTGGAATTAATTCTTCAATGGGTTAGAAATTAACTTATGTTTAACTCAAGCTGGTGTACCCCAGGGATCCGTTCTATCTCCGAATCTCTTTCTAATCTTAATAAATGATCTCTTGTCTGCTACTTCTAATCCAATATATTCCTTTCTGATGACAGTACTCTCTGCTTTTCATATTCGATCCCAGACTCACGTCCCTGCTCTTCGGCTGTAGAATGGGAACGATGATAATGGGAATTCAGTGTTTTCAAAACACAATGCTGTGTGCTGTCATCAAAGCAAAATTTAAATACTTTTGTCACTTGCATCGTCAAAATCGAAAAATTTTCCATTCTCGGTATGTGTGTCAATAAAAACTTAGGTTGGAATAACCACATATTTGATGTCGCCAAAAATGCTGAAAATTGTCTAGGATTCCTCATGCGATGTAAGCAATATTTCACCCCTTCTTATCTGGCCTCAACACGAGTATGTAAGGCATTTATCCGTCCAAGATTGAAGTATAACATCCATATTTGAGCAGGTGCCCCTAAAACATCTCTGCACCTGTTAGATAGTATTTAAAGCCGTGCGATAAAACTTATAGCTGATTCTAATGTCACACAATCAATAGACACCCACGTATACCAACAAAATGTCTCCAGTCTCACTTTTTTCTCCACCACCAGTGCTCCATTAAAATTGCCAGTGGCATTCCGTCTCTTCAAACCTTTAACTGTAACACTCGTCTCGCTGTGAATACTCATCAGTTTACCCTCAAAGCCAATTTCGGACGTACATTGAAAAAGCATGTTTTGGAATTCTCTACCGAAGCTTAATTTCCTAGTCATTATAAAGCGCAAACATTCCAAACCAACGTATATAAGTATCTATCTTTCTTTCCTCCCTACGCTTCCTACAACCAGCGTCGGCGCATAACGAATGTGCAAACATTTTAAGGGTACGCAAAATACCTTGTGCATGCCCAAATTTTATTTAAAAACAAAAGCAGGGAAATCATCAGAAAAGAAAGATTTAGGAATTAATAAGCTCCACTAAGCATGAGTGTTATTACTGTGATATAGAATCCTTGGGCCGATCTAAGTCGAAAAGATCTCCGGTGGAATGTCATGGTTGGTAGTACCATTTGCAGTATTTGAATTTGACTGTCATCAAAACGGGCTTAACTGTTTAAACCTCAAGTGAGGATATCTGTAGTATTTCGTTCGATGCTTATATGGGATCACCTTCCTCGCCACGACCAAACAATGAAACGAGCTCGCGGCGCTACAGAATCATCCAATTTTCTTAAGCTTAAAAGGTTACTCAGTATGACTTGTACAGGTTAACTCTGTTATATAACAAAGCAATGAAAGAATCTGTTCAAATGCAACAAAGTACGTGAGTGATAGAATCTAACCGTAACGCAACAGTTCTTAGTCTTGTTCCACCCATCTGCTGGATTCGGGAGATTGATATTCTGTGTAGGTGTAATGCCTTGTCCCTTTGGATTTGTTATATTCTGACAGAACAGAGAACTAAGCCTATTATATTCCTTATAACATATGTTCCTTCTAGTGACAATTCTTTGAGTTTCGAAGAAAGAAGTGCAAACACTTCAGTGATAAAGTGCCTACCGTACCAGCATCCACCACGTTAGCGCAAAATATCTTCAGCCTGATGCGTGCGCAGGGTTGTCCTGAATTGCTATCGATCTCACAGTAGGCGTCGCACGGTGTCGTATCACCTATGCCTTGAACACTAAGATCTCTAGCATAAGCATAGATATTATGCACTCTGCAACCTCTCCTTCTTAGGGACAGCAGGAAAATCACTTCCACTTCAGAGACGTCGGAACGCATTCGTTTAGTCTGCCGATATCCTGAAGAATTATGCCATCTGCAGTTATATGGAAGCCTTAACCGAAGACAAATGGCGTTTCGGGTGCCCCGCCTCTTTTTTAGCAGGTTCATCCGCTATCCAATTTCCGGCGATCCCATTATGACCTGAAATTCAAGCAATACTTTGAATTCAATCTTCTGACTGCTTAACATTCTTGATTCAACTTGGAAGTGGTTTGAGAGTTAAGTGAGGTCTTAAACTGAACTTGGGCTGAGCTGTGTCCCTTAACTTAGACTTACCTTTTCGAAGAACGTCACAAACTCGTATTGTTATTGGCATATTTAAGTTATGTTCGCATTTGGGTGAAAAGTGGATATCAAAAGGTTCAAGAAACTGTGGGTGTTTCCGGGTCACCATTCTTTTTTTCACAAAATCAAATCTCCACATGTTCAACGCCCTCAAAAGTCCTAATCTGGCAACTTAAGCGGATTGACTGACTCATAACCCGATCAAAAGTCCTCACATTATATTGTACGTACCCGCGGACATAACCAATTCACACCTCCACTTTCCGCATGGTGGCTAATTTATTTGAAGGCATTAACAGTGCAAAGATCCAGAGTTAACTATTGAATGGCACACCCACTTATCATCGTTGCATTTGCCAATAATCGTAACTGCTATCAAAATGCCAACGCAGACGTGTTTGATTCCCATAAACGGATTTTATGGCGTTGAACATGAATCATCGATCAGGCCAACAGCCGCAGCTACAGCTATTCGTACAGCAATAGCCGCAGGTGATTAAACTCGGTTTAACACTTGCAAACAAGCTGAAGCTACAGTGCAGGTACCTCAACATACGAGCAGTTAGACACAGGCACGCTCCCCCCAAAGGTGGTCGTCTAATCAAATTAAATTACAGAAGATAGCACACTTACCTATTGATGAACCCAGGGTGTGTTCAGTGATGCATAGTATAGTACTCTCGCATATGCAAATTGCGTTTTACGTTCACCCGAACTGATTCGTCGCCGTCACCGTTGCTGCCGCCAACGAACCGAAGAGCCGACGAATTGACAAGCCACCGCGAGTCACCGCCACATAATAAGCGATACCCACATGCGGGAAAAAAGAACTGCACAACAACGAACGGCGGGTGGCAGACGTCAAAATAAACCGCAACACAATTTGTGGGCGTGACAGCATTAAAACAGTTTGCTGTGTTGTTACTGCCACACTTGGTTTCACCAGCAACATCAAGATGAAGCTCCTCCGAAGCATGTCACAAATAGGCTCGCCATTCATCGTTTTATACATAAATGAGGAGAAGGAGTCTCTGCTCTTAGAATCGAAATTGAACTCAGTAATTGAGCTCTTAAAGGGTTCCAGCTCCAGCTTCGATACGACTAATATTGCTTGTGCTAATTTTATGGAATTGCGCGCTAGTGCCACATAAAAGTGTCTTCATCATTTTTTTTTCTGCCCTCTGTAAACTCCCTCCTGATCAGTAGAGCTCCAGGAGTAGCTAGGGAAGAGAACCTTTCACATGTGAAGAAAATCCAAAAGATTATTAGAGCCAACTTGTTGGTCATCGTTGTCATTGAATATGGATCTAAGCCAAGTGCCCACTGTGTGTGAAGACATATGTACGAATATGCTGCAATGCAGTGCAATTGCAGTTGATTGCTTCGGGGTAAGCGAGACTATAAAAACAGGGAGAGAGTAAGGCAAAGCGGTTAATATAATATCATAAAGTAATCGCTGGACACGATGGGGCAACTTTTTTTAATAACACAATTAGCGTGAAAGGATGATACTCGGTCGTACATCGTACATTGTACGAGTATATCGTACATGACCAGACCAGAACGGGACGGAAAAGCGATTGTGATTACGTCTTGTCTTGTATGGTAGCAGCACTACATGCACGATTTAGTTCATGAAGTATTCTCAGAATGTGGCATGCTACTCTCGCCTACAATGAGATTGCCGCCATGGTGGAATGCAAAATGTTATGTCGAAAAAAATTAAAGATTCCGGAATGAATGCAGAAACAGGTCAAGCGGGTGCGGTGGTTTAACTGGGAAACGAATGATTGCTTACAGTGAGAACAATTTAAATAGTTATGGCAAGCATGAGGATTGACTTTTCCGAGGAATTCGAGAAATGCAGGTGCTACACTCAGTCCATCGATTGAGAATGCTAAAGGAGCATATTCCTCTCTGTCGACGAAGAATGTCCGTAATAATTTCAATTGATTAATCAATGTCGAGGTGTAGTTAGTTTATAGTGAGTTGATTACTTTTGAAGTTCAATGACAGCCTACAGGATTCTTTTCAACTTTTGAACCCTATCAATGATGGATTTGGTTTCAGTCGGACAATAATTGAGTGAATGCATTTGTATTTCTTAACGATGTTGCAGTGGCTTGTGTTTGTGTGTGTATTTGTCCGGGATATGAGAGGTGCTCACAATTCAGTATCTTTGGTCTTTCAATGAAGCACTTAACAAAGAAACATGCTGCGAACTTAGTTTGATCTTTCTGATTACGAACTTCTTCAATGTGTCAGTGAAAGATTCCCTTCAAGAGATGAGGTATAACATCTTTATCTTGCTCGACCAGATTAACTAGGAAAAGACATTTGTCTGTACAATGCACTTCCTACACTCTCGTCTCTATCAAGAATACTGTCAGATTAAAATAGTATGTTCGTCACTGAAAACCTTTAGACAGGGCTGGCCGTAGTGTAGTGGTATATGTATAGACTCCTCAAGCAGTGGGTCGCGGGTTCGAATCCCGTGCGACGCAATTCTCTGAAAAAGTCTTTTCATGGAATTTGTATGTAGTTATACTGATGTTGGAGTTGGATGCTGCTGGTTGGGCTAAATATAACGAACTAACAACTAGCGCGTACTTAAACCCACTTGTTGAGGATGCACTGGCAGTTTGACACCTCTGGAAAAATATCGAAACCTAACACCTGAGTTTCAAAACTACTACACCACCCGCCCGCGCCCTGGTGAAAAGCCAGTAAAAGGGTATTCATATCCCCTTGGTGTGCGCGCGGAATTATATATTAAAAAAAAAAACACAGCGTATTAAATGCAACATTCACCTTAAGTCAGCACAACACATACCGAAACAGCTGAATGGTTTTTTCTTTTACTATACATCTGTCATTTGTTTTTCTCAAATTTTTTACAACAAATTGATTTTTTATCGCCAACTACATAGCTGTGTTTTTTACTCCTTAGAAACCAAAAGTTTTTCTTGCCACAAAAGGCTGGTCAAGTTCAACGTGATAAATCAAGTTTTATCTTGATTTGTTTGACCAAAACTATAGTTGGGCAACTACCACATCTGAAAATACAAAATGGAGTTCTTGCCTAGGAAGGACAGTTGGGATGCTGTCATTTAATCCTAGCCTAACCAAGTCAATGCAGATTAGATAAAGAAAGACAACGACGCCAGGTTACTTATAGGACTTTCCGTCTAGGGCAACCAACTCCATCACGTAAGATGGAGGCATAGCGCAGAATAAAAAAAAAACACCATAAAGGGGCATCTCTAAGCAATACAGTATAAATGATGAGGCAAATCTGTAACTTAAAATTAGAAGACGGCGCGGGGTAATATGGAAGAGTCAATACAAAACATGACAACACAACATATAGTATTGCAGCTTTGAGAGAAAACGGGCTTTTCGACAGCTGGACAATAGTTATGCTCCTCAGTAGTTTTCCCCGGTCGTGCGGCATATTAGTCACTGCTTTTGAAACAAGAAGCGAAGTAGACTACAGAGTACGCTCAATTCAAGTTGTCTTGGATGGTTTAAAGTCTGATATTCACAAAATAAATGCTGGTGTGCCTCAAGGCTCCGTTCTAGTTCCGACACTATTTTTAATTTTTATCAACGATGTTGATGATGCTGACGACAGTACTCTCTTGTCATCATCATATCACGTCCCTGCTCTTCGGCTGTAGAACGGGAACGCCAGCATATGTTACTCATTAATGGTATTAACAGCATAACTAATTGGGGAACCATTAACAGAGTAAAATTTAATACTTCCAAAACACAATGTTGTCTGCTGCTATTGTCCATGAGTGGCACTTGCATCGTCGAAACCGAAACACTATGGTAGGTTTCCTGAAATGAAACTTCATCCACTCTGATCTGGCTTTAATACATAAAGCATTTATCCGCCTGAAGTTTGAGTACCATGTTCACATCTGGTCGGGTGCGCTCAAAACATATCTGTACCTGCTAGATAGAATTCAAAGTCTTACTCTGGTTTATGGCTATTTCCAGCACCAGTAGCTTTTAACCGTAACACCAGTACGGACGTACTCTAAAATATCGTGATTCGTTCGTAAGTCGTACAACATCATTATATGTAAGCTTAAAACATTTAAAACCAACGTTCATTAGCAACTCTCTTTCTTTCCTCCTTGATTTTCCTTCGCCAGCGCTGTATGCAAGCATTTTAAGGGTACTTAAATCTCTTGAGCGCGCGCAGTTTATAAAAACAAACTTGACTCGATTTGGTGGAAAGAAAATTGCTTGGAAGTATTCTCAAAACAAAACAATGATTTTAAAGGTAACAAATAAATATAAAACAGAATTAGCTAAATGTTGTTTCTTTAGTGCCATAAAAAGGGCACTTAAAGAAAGATACAAAAAGTATAAGGAATGGAAATTCGTTGTATCGAATCAAGAATTATGTTTCCGTCTCAATGAGTCTCCTTGTGATGGATGGGTCTTAGACTCGGGAGCTATTGTCCACATATTCAATAAACTTTAAGATTTTGTTAACCTAAACACTTCCGAGATAGAAAACGGACAGCAAATTATCGCAAAAAGTAAAATCAGTGCGCTAAACAATATCGATAATGAGGTATCAATATGCATTGAGGGTGTACTCTACATTCCAAACCTCCAGGAGAATTTGCTTTCCATACGGATGTTGACGGATAAAGAATATAAAGGTCATTGATATAGCTGTTGCAAATTTAAAGAAAAACCTCTACAAACTAAGGCAAATTGAGTTTGGAAGCAGCTCTGCGCGTAAGTGAATAGAACAAATCGGGAAATTGCTTATACTATTGACACCTCCGTTTAAAAATAAATCGACCAAAGTAAGTACTACACAATTAGATTTGATTCACAGTGTCGTTTGCGGCTCCATGCAGTACGCTACAGCTTATATGTTAAAAGAAAATTCGGAAAAAATTATTAAACCGCAAGTGCTTCATTGAAATCGCCAGTATCATTCCGACCTTTCAAAACTTCAACTGTAACATCCCTCTCGCTATAAATGTTCATCAGTGTACCCTCAAATATTCAGACGTACTCAAAAATATCTTGACTCGTTCCTAAATCTTACAACTCGCTTATGGAATGCCCTGCCGAGCTCTGTATTCCCTGTTCGTTATAACTTACAAACGTTTAAGAATAATGTTTATCGGTACCTCTCTTTTCTTTCTCCCTAAATTTCCTTTGCAAACACAAGGGTACACAAATATCTTCGGCGCGAGCTAATTATTAAAAAAAAAAAAAAAAACTAAAAGTAATTAGATCAAAGGCATTCAATACCAGCGTACAACACCGTACACCCCGCAACAGAACGGCACAGGCGAAAGAAAGACCAGGTCTCTAGTAGCGATGGTTAAATGCAGCTTGTCGGATGCGAAATTTAGGTTTGAATTTTGGGGCGAGGCTATAATAACAGCAAACTACTTGCAAAATAACACCTTACGAAAACTGGACAGGAACAAAGCCAAATATAAGTGATCTTACAACAGGGCTCAACTGAGAACTTTCGTTGGTTGCAATGAAGATTTAATGGAATATCGATTAGTCGACGACAAAACAAAAAGCATCTTTATGAATCGAGACGTAAGGTTTGAAAAAAATCATTCTGAGAGCATCAACTGTCATAAAAAAGGCACCGTCATTCAGAGGGCATACGGAAAGCACATTACGCAAACCAACAAACAATCTCGAGGCAACTCTTATACCTGCGAAAGAAAACGACACCGAAAGAACCGATGTATATATTGGTGAGGATTCAATCTCATAAAGTAATTCAGTAGCATGCGATGGTAATGAAGAGATTACCTTAAGAAAATCACCAGCACCAGAATAAAAAAGAGCCAAAAAGGGTCAAGTATTAGCTAACCGTGATTAAGGAGAAAGTACAAAGCCCTCAAAGAACAACACATCTAAACTTTTTACTCCGCAAGGAAACAATCAAAAATATGGACGAGATTTTTGCACCGTAAAACAGTCAACTTATAGAATGCTTTTCAAAGTTCAACATTTTGATGCAAAGCCGGCCTGTCTTAATGGGCAGCTTAAGGAAGTTATATACATAAAGCAGCCACCCCGTTTAGAAGTGGAAGAAGGACAAGTGTGTAGACTTTAGAAAAGCATATATGGTCTCAATCAGGCAGCACGCATTTGGAATGAAACAATCCGTAAAGCGTTCACGTTCACGGATAAAGGGGTTAACTGTTACCCTTTGATATACGTAGAAGACATAATAATATCCAGCGAGGACAAATGAACTATCAAACGCGTAAAGGACTTACTAAAGAGACACCTCGAAATTAACAATTTAGGGAAAGCCCATCACTTGTTAACAATCGAACTCGCAAAAGATGCTTCTTCAAACTATGTACATGTTTCGACAAACACAATACATCGAAAGAATCGCAACGTGGCTAAGAAAAGATTTCGCGATTTGAACTGTCCTCAACATGAACAAATTCTAATTGTTGAAGACAGCCAACCATGTTTGATTTTTGCGTTTAATTTTCGCTTGATGCACCCATACATGACTAACAAAATTGGCTCAATGTTGGAGCGAAGTAGTTCAGATTGCGCTTACTGCTAAAAACAAATTAACTTCTCCAGACACTGGACAGCAAATCGAACCCAGTTTTTATATTCCTGATGTTGCTGACCATATCAAATTCGATGTTGTTGTCTACCGGGGAGTAGATTTCTAAATAAGGAAAACGTTCAACTTTCTCGAAATCTTGTGGAGCAATGTTAAGTTCCGAGAAAAAACTTGAACGGTTTAGACCTTTGGCTTAGAATGTATCTATTCTTAACATTACAGTTTTTGCCACGGTTTTTAATTTTTTCATCAGCTCACTCAATTCAGCTGTATATTGATCGTTCACATAAACTCGGATTCTTGGAGCTTGAATACCTTCTTCACGTGAGTCAAATAGGGTCCTTACGTCACAGAAATCGATTGTTGTTCGTATCGGTATCTGACGCGTTGATTTCTGTTTTAGAGCTGACTACAGCTAATCGACACATGTTCTGTTTTTATATCTCGAAGTGTTGGCTATTCTCTACTTGCTTCACAACCTCCGAAAATTTCGGCCCAGAAAACTACGGCTTACTAAGAGAAGTTTTCGGCTGCAGAGGCTTTTTAACATTCTGAATCCGCCCAACAGCTAGGAAGACTTGATTTTCGTTTTTAAGCAAAACAACAACTTTAAAAAGTTTTCTGCAATGCCTAATACTAGTGATTGCCTTTCATCATGCTATATCACAACTCAAGTTTGATACTTTCTGTACTGTTGTCGATACTAGAACTGAGCCTTCAAAAACGTACATTCTTTGGTCCGCTTTCAAGTATTTAGAATGTCGCTTACTATGGCTATAATGCTTATAGCAAACCTTAAACTCACTCTAGTCAAGCTTTCTTATTTAATTTCCAGAACTAAAACTTCATCGTCGAAAGAGCGAAGTATCATACGACAGTCATTGAAATTGTCTGCAATCCACTTATTTCCAATTATTGCCTATCCAAAATTGAGAAACTCATAAATTTACTACAACTAATCGACGATTCAAATTCTAATACCTTTTGCCTTCTCTTTTATAGAAAATCTCGATCAGATACCAAGTCGCCTAATCAAACTAGCACAAGACGGAAACTCTTCAGACAACATCTCAGTTGTTGTGCTCTTCTTTAAGCATCCATCACAAATAGCTAAGAACTGCGATAATCTCACCATAATGGAATCCGAATTCGATAACATCAAGGAAGTTGACTACTACAATTCAAGGAATGTAAGTATCACATTATTTGCCACTTAAAACACGACCTAACTCCTCTCATATTATTCCACAGTTTTATCCTTCTGACGAAAATGCCACAAGTAATTCACATGCCATCGATGCCAAACAGGTAAAGGAAAACGAAAACCCTAACTAATCGTACAGAGAAGAAACCTTAATCTCATCACAAAATATCGATAAAACTACCGAAAAAAAGATTGGCGATGAGAGCAAAGATCTGCACGTTTTTTGTTATTGTTTTCTTAATTTATTTAAACAAATTGCCCCCCACTCATTTTGTATTTTATTTTTGTAGCTTCGATGGTCACCAAACGATAACCTAAACAATATCATCAATGAGGAAGTCAAACAGACAACCACAACCACAACCACGACAACTACCACCACGAACAATGGCCAATTCGATGATAATCTCCTCTACTCCAGCGATAATATCGATTTAAACCAAAAAATTCCATCATCAGCAGGCGATGACAATAACTTGCACCACGCCTCAACACTGGAGAATAACGGTGAAGAATTACTCGTTGCTGCCACTGGCGGTTATGACAACAAAAGCGACGAACTCACCACTGAATTCGACAATGACCAACAGAAAATTCTGGCAAAGAATCAAAATCAAACACATCAGCAATTGGGCGATACTGATGCTGATTATGGTCCAGAGACATGCGTGGATGTTACCGATGACGTAGTCATGATGACAGAAAACTCAGCCGACACAAATAATCTGCTGGAACAGTCTACATTGAGTCATTCAAAGGATACACTTCCATCGTCAGACAATTGTAATCCATTCGACAATAAGAACGCATTAGACATGGAGGAAGCCAATGAATTCCAATTGGGAAGTGGTGCTCATCTGCAGCTGGATGATGCAAATAAATCGACACCACTTTTGTCACCCGAAGTGGAAGACTTACCATTGAGCTGTGAGGGAGGAATGCAATATACTAACGAGGGCTTCCAACAAAGCCCATTAGATGAGGAGATACCCGTGGGAATTGACACTCATCAGGAGCAACAGGAACAGCTTAAGTTTGAGGAGGAATTTTTGCAAAGCAATGGTCATTTGTCGCCAAGTGAAGTAGTGAAGAGTACTGACGAGGAGGAGAAGCTGGATGTTACGCAGAAGAAGACTGAGGAGCAAGAGGATCTCGAGAACCTGGCCAAATTGGAAAGTTTTGGTGATGACATTGAGGAAGAAAAAGTTAAAAAAGAGGATAGCAATGAAAAGATGAGCGAAGAATATCCTCTTCAACAAACCGATTTGGATGAAGTGCAACCACCAGTGGAACCAGTAATTCAGCAGAAGGATAACATTTTCGATAACACTGGCAATGATGAGAGTGATTTCCGTTTGAAGGACGAAGAAGAGATCCTAGAGAAGCATGTCGAAGTAGGATTTGCTGAGAAAGAAGAGGAACCAAAAGAGTCTGAAAATGAGGTGCTTGACTTGAACCAAAGAAATGAAGTGCAACAGACGCTGCATAATCTTGAAGCTGATGTTCTCGAGGAGAAACCAATTTTGACTGGATGCTACCTTGAGAAGCCAAACGCTGAAGGTAACTTTGACGATTTGTCAGATGAAGAGAAGCTAAGCGACTTTGCCGAGGAGAAACAAGACAGAGAGGAATTTTCAGAAAAAGAAGGCAAAGCCGTAGATGATATGGAGAAGGCTTCGCTTGCTGAACAAAAGTCAACGTCAATTGAAGAAATCGAATTGGAAGAGGATGAGTGCATTCATTTAGAGGAAGATGTTCGTCCCAGCGATTACCTGGCCATGTTGGAAAGGCAAAAACAGGAACGTGAGCAACTTGACAAGGTCTTTGAAGGATTTGAGAAAGAAGTCCAATTAATCGATAGTGAAAATGAAAATGTTCTTCCAAAAGAAGAGGAGAAACTAATAAGTGAAAGCCCAAAACCAGTAGTGCCAGAAGAGCCGCTTGAGGTAATTAAACAAGAAAATGCAAAAATAGAGGAATTAGAAATAGAAAAACCTTCACTGGAGGACGATGATAGGTTGAGTGATAAAGTAGAACAATTCACAAAGGAACAAGAATTCGAGGAAATTGAAAGACTGACAGAGAAGCTCGAAGAAGAAAGTGAAAAATTGAAGGAACATGTTGCAGAATTTGAAGATGAACACTTCGGTAAACAAAAGCAACCACTATTTGAAAAGGAACAAGTGCAACAGGATAACGAAAAATTGAGTGAACAGGAAGAACTTCCACATGAAGAACTACTCGTGGAAGAAAAATCAGAAGAGAAATTACATGAAGAACTCGAAGTAGAACAAATTGAAAATAGTGAGCTGCCTCGTACAGACGAGAATTTGAACATAGAACCAGAGCACCGTGAACAAGACAGAATTGAATTAGTAAGTCAACTACATAAGCTAGATCACCTTGAAAAGGAAGAACAAACAGAAAATCGTTTTATCGAAGAAGAAGCAGAACAAGCCCAAGAAGTTACTGAAAAGCAGACAGAACAAATCGAAAAAGAAGAAGAGGAGAAACAAACTGAACAACTTGATGAATTTGAGAAGGAAAAAGAAACAGAGAAACCACAGATTGAAGCACACATTGATGAAAATATTCTAATTGAGGAAGGCAGAGAATCACCAGTAGAAGACAAGGAAAGTCCTTTGGTAGATGATTCCATTGCTCAACCAGAGAAACAATGGTTCGAAGAGCCTGAAAAATCAGCTGAAGAAGCTATAAAAGAACATGAAATTGATAACTTGGTGCTACAGCAAGAAGAACCAATCGTCGAAGACAAACTTCCATCTGAGCTTCCAATTGAAGAGTCTGAAAATAAATTATGTGAGGAGGCATTTGAGGAAACTGAAAAGCAACTTGTAGAATGTACTGAGAAACAATTGGCTGCAATTGAAGCACTAGTTATGGAACCAGCACCTATTCGAGTTAAAGCACTTCACAGTGAAAGACAACCAAAATATGAGGGACCAGGATTTGAAGAACCAGATCCTGAAAATCTTGAGGAGGTCCAGGAAGAAATCATTATCAAGGAGCAAGTTCCAATAAGTAAGTGATATTTTCTTCTTTTTTTTTTAAATCTAGGTTAGATGTAAGTTTTGCTAGGATGGGTGCCGTTAGGATGCTTTAGATAGTCTGACTATTGAGATGTGTGTTTCCTAAAACTGTAATTTTTAAAGAAAGAAAGTGAATCTAAGAAACGCAGTCCCAAAATTGCCAATCAGTTGATACCTGAGTTTCAAATCATTTGCTATGGAATTATGTTGAAGAGGAAGGTAGGCTTTTCTTTAACTCATTATTACTATTTCATACTTTCATTTTACACACTTGAGCTTGAATGGAAGGAATATTATGTTGAAAGGAAAATCGTCGTGCCAACTTTTATAAAATATGAAATTCATACGAAATAAAGATTTTTCATTTCGGGCTCGTTTTAAAGAGATTCCTTAGTTGTTTAGTTATTTGGATACTGCTTCTGGATGTACCTTTGCCTAAATCAATAAACATCTTCAGTTAGCGTCATCTTTGGCCTACTGGCTCCTCCTAGTGCGCGCCATATTAGACATTTTTATCATGTATTGCTTGGTACCTTAGGATAGATTTAATATCGAATCGCTCTATATGTCGTAGTCAGCTGATGTACCTACTGCGCAGCTTTCTGAACAAGTCGATAAAATCCGATGATATGTTATTATCAGAGCTGATAGCGAAGACGAGGAGGCAAAATCTCTAACTATTGTACCTGAAAGTTTAGCTGTCCATTACAATGTTCAGTTTGATTCATCAATATCGCTTCCGTTTGAATACTTGCAAACGTACAAGTGACAGTTCACTGCATTCTGCCAATGATATCAATCTCATTACACAGACCTTTGGTACTGCTTGGTAAAATTTTCTCAAAATATGATGTTAGATTAGGTTATGTAATAAGAAATGTGCTTGTTCCAAAGAGACAATCAAACACGGAGGCCTATTGGTCTATTGTGATTACCCGTTGATATCATTAGTGTATTCTAATATTATTACCTAGCTTGTGTTGGCTGAAAATTATTCAACAAATCCAATGAAATGTATCAGTTTTACATCGCTGACGTCCTCAAGTTCTCCAAAAAGTCTGTAACCGAGGTGCATGGCAAGGAGTATTTGGAGGTAGTGCAGTGGCACAGCAAGTATATGAAAGTATCTTTTATCTCTTCGTTCTTACAGCTCCTATTCTGTTGGCCATTCTGCTAATAAGGCAATGTCCAGTTAGGATACTTGCAGTGGTACGGATGTCTTGTTTGTTGAGTCCGCTTTCTATAACTCCTGTGAAAAGAGGCACCTTTTTATTCGTTTTCTCATTCCCTTTCACTTTTGTATGTCCAGATACAGCAGACATCCACTCAGTAAGATCCGCCGAGTTTTATGACTGCTTAGTGTCCAAAAATATATAAATATTTAAGCGATCACCTTCCATGAGTAGTACAGCCTATTTTGGAGGCGTTCGTGTAGAGGTAGACTTTTGCGTTATTAGTGTCATTGTGAGTTAACCAGTCATGTCTGCTAGGAAATGGCATGGAGGAACTCCTATCAAAGTCCACGCTTGGAATGATGCAGTCACTACACTTCGGCAGGTTTGATGGTTCGTACTCCTATAAGCTAGTTTTAGTCTTTCCTGCGGTTTTTCACCATACCAGCGCACAATAGGTAAGAACGGGTCTAACTATGGTCATGTGCACCGAGTGTTCTATACATGGTCTTATTCGCCAACGTTTTTCAATTATTCGTTGGCATATGTAGAATGCTCCTAATGCTTTTTCGGTTCTTTGTTCTATGTTACGCTACCAACTGGCTTACTGTCCAAGGTTATTCCTAGATATTTAGTTTGGGATGAAAGTTGTATCATAATATCTTAGATTCTGGGAAGATTAAACTTGTCTAGCTTTCTTATGAACAACACTAGTTTGCTTTTTGACGGATCTATCCTTAAAATGGTTTAAGTATGATATTAAAGCAGTCTCCACTTTTGCACCATCAAGGGTTCTCGGTGATATTGCTCCCGAATTTTACGAAACAGCAAGTGTTCTATTTCATCTTTCTGCAGAATCTGATGAGTTCTCAGGAATACCGAAACTGAACACGGCTCTATATCGCTCATCTGTATAGATGCTATATTAAACTTGACCAGATAAGATATTGTAGACCATGTTAACAGGACTGATACCTCTGTGGTTTTCATAGTTAAGAGGGTCTCCTTCCTTGTTGATCGCTTAAATGATGCTCGGGTTCAATTCATCAGACATACTTTAATCCGACCCATTATTGCATAGTTTGCGTATGCTCTTCACCAAGTCATGTTGCCTTAAATAGCTCAGCAGGTTCGACATATCAACAAGGTTAGGTTAGGTTATCGGGTTGATGAGGTATTTGGAGCCGAATCCATTCTATACCTCATCACACTTGGGACTGTGTAGACCCATTGTGATACCCGGGTGGGGGAATTGGAAAGAAATTTGAATTTGATTGCGGTTCCTAGTTCCGGTTTTCTCTTTTACCTTGCGTTAGTTGCCGTTTGGTCCCTGAGCGGATCTAAGCTATTTTGTTACATCCGCGAAGTTGAAAAGAGATGTAAGTGTAGCAGCAGATAGTTCTGAGAGATCGTGAAAGTAATGACATCCTAAAGTTCTTGGTCTCAAAATACTAAGACTGAGACAATGGCACACAATTGTCTGAAGTCTCGCAGATTGGAAGTTATTTCCACCTTTCATTAGCTTTTATTTGTATTGTTTGCTCCACTCGAATGGTTTGATACTATTTGATGGGCTGCCAGCTCCCTTCCTAGTGAGGATCTTTATCGAGCTAGGTCGTCTGCATACTCCATCGTAACTTTATATGGAAAGCAAAGAGCTTGAAGCCCTTCACGACAGTGCGTCACAAGCCTCGATTTGATTTTAATTGCCACGATAGCCTTGATGGTAGCATGGCTGTCAATATATGTAGTAATATCACTGATCACTTAGATCAGCAGAAAGTACCCATTCGTTTATATAATTGCAATTCCAATTCCAACCTTCAACCTTAATTTACGGTTTGCTACAAAAACTCATCAGTTTCCCTCAAGACCCCACCTTCGGGCATACCATAGAAAACCGTGATTCTCTCGTAAACCGTACATTTCGCTTATGGAATCCCCAGCCGTATTCTTTATTTTCTAGCCATTATAACATAATCTGAAAACATTGAGATCTAACTTGCATCGGCATCTCTTTTTTTTTTTTTTTCCTAATTGTTCTTCGTCCACGCTGTGTGCAAACATTTTACGGGTGCTAATAATCCCTTGATCGCGCGTGGCAAACTTTACGCTCCCTAGGTTACCCTCTCGTAGGTGAGTAAACAACTTGTTAAGTCAAATATAACGTACCCCCAATTCAAAACCAAATTAGTACGATTCTCAACCTTCTTTTGTTGGGCTCTCACGCCAAACCACTTCTACCTAAAAATAATTTTAACAACAAATTTTTGCTCGAAAAATAACAATAAACAAAATTTCTCAGAACTCTTACAAAACTTCCAGCAGCCACTGTTTGAGCATGGCATTTCGCCGCAGGTCCATTCACAGCACAAGGCCAAACGGCAATTCAACAAAACATCCACGTTCAACTCCTATACACGTTTCTGTGTACCGCCGCTCGCCCTGCTACATTACCTCATCTAACACTCCCATGTCTCGGGTGATTTAATAAAATAAACAAAAATTGCCGGCACTCTGATCGATGTGGTGGTGACATGTTGCGCATTTTATTTGCCTTCGAAAAGTATAATTCGCAAGCTCGAAATTAGGGTCAAATAACTTGTTAGCACCAGCTGAGATTAATATCAGAAATATTATGATGCAAATTGTGATGAGGTGGACCATTGTGGACCGTGTGCAGTGACATTTTGCTGTAGAATTTCATCAATCCGACCGGCTTTTTCACGAGAATCGTGCGCACACATGCATAGTGTTGTTAAGTGATTCACTTTTTTTTTTTTTTTTAACCACGATTACGAGAGTATCAAACATTTAGAACAATTGTACATTTGTACGTTGAACATCCCTGCAAGTAGGAGAAAAAACACAATCTTAAAGGGGAGCGGGGAAAGGCAGAGCGATGATGTAATGCATTTTCTTGCCATGACTTTTGGTCAACGTCGTACGACACAGGGATGGCGAGAGTTTGGTTTGGTTTAGAGAAAGAGTGTAAGGTATTTTCACTTTGTGGTTGTTGTCAGCGCAGGGTGTGGCTCTAATTAATTTTAACCGGATTTATGGTACAAAGACGTGTCTCATGAGTATATCTTGATAATTATATGAGGAAGAGTAGTCATAAAAAATGAAACGGAATATGAATGGTGCTAATTGAAATGGAAAGCAGTTAAAGAAAATAATTATTCGTATAGTCACAAAACGGAAAACAAGGTCAAAACTGATTGAAACAGTATGACAGTAGGTCTGTTGTAGGTCAAGCAAAAACCAAACATCTTACTCAATACCAAATGATTGAGTTTTTGAGAAGTTTGGCGACTGAAATCGTTTAATAGCAACCTCTTATGGAGGTGTTTTATATCTTGTAGAGAAATAGAAAGAAATTTCCTTTTATGATTTGTCAGCTAATCTTTATTGGTGGTTTATTGAGCATAAAGTCATTTGTATGCAAATACTCATGCGGAATTACGAATTTTATAATGACTACATGCTTTTTGGCAATATTATTTGTTTTCTTTGGTTTTTTTTTTTTTTTTTATTAATTATTATGTGCAACCATGCATGCTAATGTGATCACATTAAAGATCACCCAAGTCATAACACACCCTACTTTTATGAATTGACTACAACTGTCGAACATTATCATTCCAATTGAGAAAGAGCAATAAATAATGCGATACGTTTTTAGCCTAACTCTGACTTTTAATGTCTATTTACCGAGCACTCTCTCATTTAATCATATTTTGCAGATTTGTTGGGCATGATGCCCAACCGTTATCCGGCAAGTTGTTCGTCTACTTCTTCAGACTTATTAGTCTCTGGTTGATGGCCCTATAAAGAGCTGATAGTTTAAGTTGCATTTATGGTATAACGATGAATAGATTCTAATAAATTGGTTGTTCTAACTTAATAACTGAAAACGGGATCTAAAGGCGAGTAATACTTAGTGAACCTCCTGAATACTTTGCTATGAGCTTGGGTGAATAAGAACAAATATACATATATAGACGAACACAATCCTATAGTTTTCAAAGCTTAAATAAAGCAAGTACTATCTATCCTTTCATTAACTAATTCGGTCTTAGAATACTCATGAAGTGCTTGTCTTATCTGCATTCCATTCAAGGGTTAAAACGCTTTTAGAAATACCTGTGCCGATAGCTTAAAGTTCCGGTATTTTTACCACATTGATGTTTCCAACGTACATTCAAAAGTTGTTCATCTCTCTGAACTGATTTAAATTCTGGCTTGATGTTGGGCTCATTTCTCTAGCTTTAAGCATATTTATCAATAAGCTGTCTCAATCCTGCGTTGACAACCTTATTAGGAAATAAGCATTACAAATGAGTTAATGATCTGTCTATCATTGCTTGAGATTCAACAGCTTTCTGTGCGTTTTGATTCGACACAAGCTGCGAAGTTAACACTTTGGCATCCGTAGCACCTCGGTATGTCTTCTCTTTTCGAATCGAACCTAAGAACTGAGTTTTATTTTGCCTAACAAATTATTCACATTACTTTCATGTGTATAAGCCAATATAGTTCGCAGTTGATTTCGTCTTCTATTTTGGTTGCAGACAAGACTAACTATAAAGAATATCATCACTCTGTTTTAATTCTTGTAAATAACTAATTTTTACTGCCGTATAGCACAACGTATAAGATAAATACTTTTCGAAAATTGCAACCAGGATATCTTGGAGCTTGTGTTACCTGAAAGGAGAGTAACTAATTCAAAGATTTTGCTTGTAGCAGTAATATTTGGTTAGCTGGTTAACTTTTGATTATTTGTAAGAACACGGTTTTCTTTCCAGTTGCCTCTAGACCCACTTGTTTCACTTTTAATAAGGTTTAAAGTCTCTTGACAGCAGGCCGATTGCTACTCAGTACTCACTAGTACATAACGTGTCATTGGAAACCTAACAGCAGATGGTGGCTCAGTTCGTTAGTTTCTCTTTCATAAGAAGAGGATGGGCAACCAGTAATCTTTTCTACTGACAGACAAAAGGTATAAATCTGACTTTTTAGATACGTCGAAAAGAATTCGCTTGGTCTATCAGCAACTTGGAGAGCTATACCATTTACAGTTGAGCTAAGTTTTGTGTTGTCAAATTAACTAAGGGTCCCAAGGTTTTTGAGTAGAGCTTTTAGCGCACTTCAGTTTCCCCCGCAGGTGCAGCGTTGACTCAATTAAAACTGCGTATGTATTCGCTTGTGAGATAAACCTAATTGCACTAACGAGGTGTGAAGTCTAAGGCTTTCGTCTTTAAATCGTTAATTAGTTCTGGAGCTGTTCACAAAAATGGAACTACATTCTTTTTATGCTTCTGACTCCAACAAAAGCCCGAGCTAGAGTACATAAATACCTTGACAACACGAGTACTAGCCGAAATCTGAAACACATTTGGAGACATAAGGAACTACAATGTCGACATCTTCCTATTGGTGTTCTGAATAATTTTATCTATGTAAGTTCTATCAAAATAAGTAATGTCCAGTAAGAATCAATTCCATTCGATTTGCTCTGTAACGGGCCTTACCATGTCATAATAGAAACACAAACTAGTTTCTCCGTTCGAAACATAGTCATGTTGACGATCCTCCAAAAGATAAAGTTTGGCATGTCTCCATCTATAATCCACGTACATTAACTTCTCACTCCATGTGACTTACTTATTATTTTTGACTTTCCTAGTTGCAGCTTACTATTTGCAAGTTGCGAATCCATATCAAACATCATGTAAATATTTTATGTAAACCAATGTTGGTTTAATTACACGCATTCTATGTACTTATTTAATGACGCTACAGTCAGTAGGTGCACCTGGCGGTCAATCAATTAACCTTTTCAGTTAGCATGGTCTTTGGCCCACCGCCTTTAACTAAGAAAATGCTTTTGGTCCCTTTTCACTTAGCTACCCAATGTGAGGTCCTTCTCTGCTATGTCGTCCTTTTGGTGTGAATCAAAGACTCTTCGGTGTACATGTACAAGCCATCTCAACTAGCAGTTTTCAGAACGAGTCGATGTCGCTGTACAACTCATAAAGGTTGTTGCAAAATTAACCCTTCTAAGCTCATCAACGGAATCGACACCAAAAATCGCTCGAACAATTTTACATTCAAAACGGCTAATGATACATCTATCTGCCTTCACGTATGTACATGATTCTGCGCAACAAGATTCTTCCTAGTGATCTGTAGTATGCTCTCTATCAAGCCATTTCTTGCTGCCTTCAATACATATGTAGTTCGGCAGGTCCAACAGCCATGTTGAATTTAAAATAAGATTTTGCAATCCTTACTTCATTTCTGTCGGGTGGATGTAAATTTAAGTTAGATGAATGTCCGACAACAAAATTTGGGCTTAACAGTCTACAGAAGAGGTTTTTCCATATCCTTACTTAGCACCGTTAGGGACTTAACCTACTTAAAATCTTTACTTATCTCGATATCTTTTTGTAAAATTTTCATTTCTATTTGCTCGATAACACATTCATTTTCCTTTTTATGCTGATAATCCGATGCTCTTCATTTTTCCTTTGCCCGTAGATCACACGAACTGCACGCGTTCCTTTATGCAGCGCCGTTTCATAACGGTGACCGACCAACCGACATCGAAATCTTAGTCATACTTTGTGATGTATGCCAATTATGTCGTGTACCAAATACATATGTTATCCCAACAACAAAGTTAGTTGTAAGTTTGCCATCAATTAAAGTGGATGTTAAAGCAACTTCATCGCGTTTTTCATTTGTCTAATTTTAATCGTACGTAGATATATATTATTGCTCATAGCTTTTATCGAGGAGCTCTTAGAAACTTTTTTTAGTAGCATCGTATATGCGGATTGCATTGTGCGAAACTCACAGGCCATCTCTCTCATAGACGGAAGAATATAGCGTAATATTAAAAAGACGCTTGTGAGTATGGTTTCAGAAGCGATAAAGCGATTGGTCTACCGGTAAACAGCCGTTTGCAAAAGAGGACATTGAACACAGGAGTTTAAGACAGATCGTCTCTTCATGGTACTTAGTGATACTTTCTACCTAGGCCCCATTTTTACTTCTGACAATGAGGGTTAAAAATACAAATAAGGCACAGTTCACCCTCGTCCTGCAATATTGCGTGATTGAAGTCGTCATAGGATGTCATGAGAAAGGAATTTTTATTTTAAATCGGAGATTCAGAAAATCGTTTGCTTAATAAAATAGTAGGTATTCGTAATCTCCTTTTGGATAAAGATTACAAATGGACCCTTTCTTATTAGTTAAAGTTTTTTTTTCGATTTATTACATTTAAACGAAGAGCGATTTCCAGCTCCTATTTCCTACACATTGGATTTCTAATCATCACTTTCCTAATCTTATCACTAAATGCATTTAATTGCATTTTCCCCCATATTGATAACAATTTTATCTTTTACCATAATAACAAATGAAATATTAACTCAATACCATCCCTGCATTGTGCGCCGATTCCCCTGATTTCGCTCCCTATAAACATCTTTACAACATTCCCTGAATGTGTGGAAAGCGTACTCTGTGTTTGTATGCGCTTTATTACACCTCTTCGCCTAAAAATTCAGTCCGAACATTCATTTTTGGACTATTTTTTGTTCTATTGTGAATTGTTATTTATATTCGAATGCAAAGAAACAAAAATTAACGCCACCGTGACCCTTGTCATTCATGCAACAAACAAAAAGAAAACAACCTCCAACGCACACATTGAAATATATCTTACAATTAAAAGCAAAATTTGAAATTTGTTCGCCGCAGCCCCGTCTGTTCATATCCATTCATCCACCCCTTCAACAAAACACAGCGAATTAACTGCGCTCTTCTATCGTATTCGCCTCGTCTGTCGCTCGACCATCGTAGTATGCTTTTCTGTGCCTGCGAGTGACGATTGCCTCTATTTGAGTTTATTTGCATTAACCCGTCGTCGTCGTATCGTATTGTCGTATTGTCGTATCCCGTGAGCTAGTGTGTGATAAATAATTTTTCTTTCGTTTTCTATTCCGTAATTCGTGCGAGGACAAAATAACTGATAAATTTCACTGATTTTCGAGTTGGAATTTCTAATTTCCATTGCAATTGCGATTGCGAGTTTTTTTTTTCGACAATTTCTGTGGTAAAACTGTGAAAAAGTACCCACAAGGCAGCGCCGGACGGACCGGAGGAAATCTACCCCTCTCGAGCGAATTTAGAATAAAATCCACATTCACAGTTATGCAAAACGACAATTGTCAAATGGATACCTTTTTGCGTACAAAATTCGGTAATGAAAAATTGTTTTTTTTTTCTTAGTATTTCCAAGTGATGGACTAAATTTAATTCTCTAAAGATGCTGTGAAGATGAAATTTGAATTTTGCCAAATTAACACTTCGCCGTTTGTTGGCGTTTCTTTTTTTTTTGTTTTTTTTGTTTCTGTCTGATGGGGAAGGAATCAAGAGCACCAGTGTTGCCAAAAATGAACGGAAAACGTTTTCTTTGGGTTCGATTGAGAATCATGGCCGGTGTATAGTGGGTTGTCGTTTTTTTTTTCGTTTCTTTTGTTTTTTTGATAAATCAATTGTTAAGGGTCGCCGGGTTAATGATTGTATTTAAATTGCAAGTGGACGACCAACCATCAATTTGTTGAAAATGTGTTTGTTCAATCTGTTGACAAGCATCTCCTCTTGGCAACACTGAGTTGTACACATCGTAGTAAATTGCTGCACAATAGCAGCTGAAATTCCACAAATTTTACGTTGAAATCGGATTTTTCCTACCAAATTCTGCAGAGATTTTCTTCAAATGCATCCGTAAAAACATCCTAATGAAAGAGGAATCATTTTATCATTTTGGAATTTTTAATGTCCACACATATCGCGCTCTCTTATCAAATAAAGTTTTAAAAATACAAAAATCTCATTTCTCAGAAAACTTCTATGTATTCAATTTTTAGTGTTCCAAAAATAAGAAATAATATAAATCCTTCGAGACAGAATTAGATGAGGGCCGTTATGCACTTTAGTAGCTATCTTGTGAATACGAGGGGCACCTATGTGCACATACGAATATGTAAGGCCCATTTCTTCAGAAACAAATACATAGGAGCAGTGCTTTTGGATTTCTTTGGCGTGCTCATCGTACCTTAAACCATTTGGACACACTTAAAACACGAAACCCGCAGCAGCAACAGTAGGAACTTCTCAACCATATCAAACTCACTCTGAGATGTCGTTGACGTCAAAAAGATAGAAAAGAAAAGAAAAATCTAAAAGAAGACCGACCGACTGATCAACACCAAAAGACATGAGCTGTTAATGGTGGTTTTCAGTTCTTTTATTTTGGAATTTTCCTCTTTTTTTTCTTTATATTTGCTTCCTCAATGGAAACTGAGAGAATTCCTCCAAAAGAAGAAGAAATAGTGTCACACACAATACTCGTAGTTTACCTCCTGCTGTGGGGGAACCCCCGAAGACCCTCCTATCATTTTCACGGATTGACTATTTTAATTTTCATCTTCTTATTCACACATTTTATTTTATTTGATTTTAAAATTTTGTCTTGTGATTTTTATTTACCACTTACTTCGTTTCTCTTGAACTTAATCGCTTAGTGATTCATTGACCAACAAAGAACAGAAAACCCACAAACAAGTGTTAAATAGTAAATGTAATTGAGAAAATCCAAAAAAAAAAAAAAAAAACTGATTGCAATTAAACTAAAATTTGTACAAAAGTAAAGAGAGTTTGTTAAACAAAATAAAAAAGTCGTACCAAAGAAGGTATGTCAAATAGTAGTTCTTGGTTGTCTAGTTTTGTTTTGTGATACCACCTCACCTGTGTGCGCTTGGCTGGAATTTATGTAGTTGTACTAACACTAGAGTAACTAATTTTTAGATCTCATGAATAATTTTTTCTTTATTTTTTGTATTTATTGTCACTACTATAATTTGCGATAGAAGCACTTTTAGTTGTTGGTTCCTTTATTAAACAAAACATGGAGAAAAAAAAAAAGAATGTTTTCATGGTTCGTTGATAGTTTTGGTTAATGAGTCAACAGTTAAACAAACGGAATAGTAGTAATGCCATCACAAACTTAGTCGCAGCCACAGTTTTGGAATGACACCAGCTACAGTGTGTTTGACGAAAGAAAACGAGGATAAGAAAAATTTGATTTAGGGAAGCAGTTATACTTATTTTTAAGGCTTTTAACATTTCTTCGTTGCCTACTCTTTTCTTCCATTGCAAATTATAACTTCATCAATTTGATTGAAAAGTGCCGCGGTAATTGCTGCCCAAACTATTTTTAAAAAGCAGTTTGAGCTTTTTTTTTTTACTGTCATCTGATCTTTTCATTTGATCCTCTTTATAAGCCCCGAACCACAAATATATATTTTGATTACTCTTCGAGCATCGGGATTCCCGGTGAAGGTAAGGGATTGTTTGAACCCGACGCGTCGGAGAATCGAAATACGAATACGAAGACTGCCATGGTGAAAACATTTTTGACATGAGAAACTCGGCGAGAGAGGATTTATTAAGAATAATTGCTTTATTAAATTGAATACGCTATTCACTAAGCAAGAACGGCACTTGATTACATACTGCAACGATAGGCACCGAAGATTACAATCTTTACGACGACTTTTGGCAAACAAATTTTTGTGAAGAAACCAGAAGAAACCCAACGAAAAACTTGTTAATGTTGTTAAGATTAAGTCACAACGAAGAAAAAAACTCGCAAGAGGTTCAGTTGCCGAAATATGTACATATTTTGAGGTTTGCTAATGCAAAAAAAAAAAAAAAAAAATCCCTGCGGTTGTCGCCCGTAAAAAGAAAACTTTAGATTTTGCTGTAAAAGACTAAACCGGGGACGTGCAGAAAGACCGGATGACCCCTGAAGTATGGGTGACCAATGAAGGGATAGCTATCTTGCAAAGGTAAAGGCGACAAAAAATTGCAATAACTACCGGTCGATGAAGTTAATGGTGGATATTATAAAAATATATTGGGTCTATAACTATTCGTGCGGTTTGCTAAGAGATGGCGTAACTTGTATTATTCCATTGGAACATGCGTTGGAAAGCTACTGCCATTGTACGTCATTTCAGTATATGTCATTCATTTGAAGCGTAAACAACAATAATTTTTTTTTCACTCAAATATGTCGAACTTTGTGCCTGAAAAAGTGTTTTTGCGGGGAGTTCTTCTTCATTACTTTATTATGAAGAAAAATGCTACCGAAAGTCATCGTATTTTGGTGGAAGTTTATGGTGAACATGCGCTAGCTGAGCGAACGTGCCAAAAGTGGTTTGCACGATTTAAAAGTGGTGATTTTGGCTTGGAAGACGATGAACGTCCTGGGCAGCCAAAAAAGTTTGAAGATGAAGAACTGGAAGCATTACTCTATGAAGATTGTTGCCAAACACAAGAATAGCTCGCAGAATCTTTAGGTGTCACTCAAGCAGCCATTTCAAAACGTTTAAAAGCAGCTGGATATATTCAAAAGCAAGGAAATTGGGTTCCACATGAACTCAAGCCGAGAGACGTCCAAAGGCGGTTTTGCATGTCCGAAATGCTTCTGGGACGCAACAAAAGGAAGTCATTTTTGCATCGGATTGTTACTGGTGATGAAAAATGGATCCACTACGACAACCCCAATCGCAAAAAATCATATGTGAAACCCGGCCAATCAGCCAAATCAACGGCAAAGCCGAATATCTATGGCCCCTTCTGACTACCATTTGTTCCGGCCCTCACTGAAATACGGTTCACATCAGAGCAGAATATCAAAAATTGGCTTGATTCATTCTTGGCTGCCAAGCCGGCGCAGTTCTTTAGGGATGGGATCCACAAATTGCCAAAAAGATGGGAAAAAGTCATAGCTTTAGATTGGCAATACTTTGAATAATACTATTGTACATGTTTTTCTTAAATTCAAATTTTGAAAAAAAAAAACCGCACGAATTAAAATATATACATAATACATACGAAAAAGTTTTGGTACTTCACAGCACCAAGACAATGTGGCTTTGGCAGATCGGCAAATGACTCGATTCAAAATTTAATGATGGAGAAACATTGCGACATTTCAAAAGATGTGCGTATGGTGTTCATCGATTTCGTAGTTCCTAGAGATCGTATATGGACGGCGTTAAAATATCAAAACGTACAAATGATATATAATTATAAATATAAGAATAATGCATGGTGTTGCAGAGCGAGAACAACCACATAACTCAAAGTTAAAATCGGAGTATAACAAGGTAGTGTTCAAAGTGCGTTTCTTGTTAATTAAGTGAAAGATTTTCTATTACAGTCCGGAACAATTTCACTTCTTTTCGTCAATACAAACCTTCAGGCTGCATAAGGGCGCTAACAGGTTGAGAATCAGTTGTATTAAGACCGAATATCTACATTATCGTTTTTCCGAACCAGCAAGATACGTCAAGCGTCAAGATACAAATGTATTAATAGGGAAATTCATTCTGAACGGCTTTTTTTTTACACCTGTCAAACATATTTAGTATACATCAAGTCATTGAGCAAACAATATATTTTTTCATAGTGTTAAAAATGTCGAATTTTGTACCAAAAAATGATGACTTGCGGAAAGCATTAATTTTTTGTTTTCATTTAAAGAAAAGTGCTGAAGAGTCACATCGAATGCTTGTTGAGGCATATAGTGATCGTGCTCTATCAGAAGCAACATGCAAAAGATGTTTTCAACGGTTCAGAGATAACGATTTTGATGTGAGAAATGAAGAACGTGCAAGACCACCAAAAAAAGTTTGAAGTCGCCGAATTGCAAACAATATTGGATGAAGATGACACTTTGAGTCAGAAACAAATGACAGAAATATTAAATGTTGCAAACAAACAATTTCTGACCATTTAAAAGCTATGGGAAAGATCCAAAAATCTGGAAAATAGGTGCCACATGAATTGATTGAAAGGCAGATGGAAAACCGAAAAACCACTTGTGAAATTTTGCTTCAAAGATAAAAGATGAAAAATGGATTTATTTTCAGAATCCTAAACGGAAAAAGTCATCGGTCTTGCAAGAAGACAATGCTGTGTGTCTGGACCAGAAAGGTGTGGTGTACCACGAACTCTTAAAACCTGGTGAAACCGTTAATACAAATTGCTACCGACAACAAATGATCAATTTGAACCATGCATTGATCGAAAAACGATCAGAATGGGCCAACAGACACAGCAAGGTAATTTTGCTCCATGACAATGCACTTGCACACAAAGCAAAACTGGTTCAGGATACAACCAAAGCACTTGGCTGGGGAGCTGTTTCCAATTCTTAGCTCTTTCCAACTACCATTTGCTATCATCGATGGGACACCCATTAGCTGAGCAGCACCTCGAATTCTGCGAGGATTTTTGGGTGACTTTTTGGTTTGCTTCAAAAGATGAACATTTTTATGGCCGAAATGGCCGAAATGGCCGAAAAATGAGATTTGCTGCAAATGACAGTTCTGTCTGCTATTATCGTATACCATAAGAAGTAAACGATAAAAGAATACTTTTAGCGCGGGCCATAGATTTATATAATGTCGGTCTCGGTTTGTAGCTCTCTAAAGCATTCTTTGATTTCAAATCTAATTTCACACCTAAGCCCGCATTATTATTATATTTTTTGACATTTGATATAGCAATGTTTAATGAAAAAGTGAAAAATGAAAAAGTTCGATTGATTTTACGCAATAGATTTTGGTTGGTGCCAGAACACTAGTGTCTAAACTAGTTTGCAAAATTAAGATGTTGAAGATGCACCAAGTTCTGGAAGACCAGTTGAAGCTTATGAGGACTAAAGTTTCTATTATTTATTTCTTGAAATTAAGGTACGTAACTTTTGTTACAGAAAGTGTGTGTTTCTAACTATTTTTCGACCACCGTATATCTTTGCAGCTACGAAAGACTTTAACTGGATCTCCTTAGTTGTTTTGTTGTTCTTACTTTGTTATAACTGGGCTTCATTTTTCTTGATATGGTGCAGTTTGTTAGGCTATGTCAGGCTTGGTTGACAGCATGAGGAAGTGTTATTATATATCTTGTGGCATTGTTTACTACTAGTTGAATGTTAACTACTTCTGTTAGGGAGTCTTCAAGGAAGGGCTCACGCCTTCCTGGCCAGTTTATCTGTCGTTACTTTCAATGTTACTGTGTCCTGAAACAAAAACGATAATAACCTTTGATTGGGAGCGAAGTTTTAAGGATGTAGTAGCTGAATTGAAGCAGTTTTTTGGGTCGGTGGTAAAAGGCAAGTCTCTCTAAACGCCAAGGCTCTGCCTGTAAGACGTTGACATAGTCTGGTGAATGAAAAGTCATCGATACCCATAATTCTTCCAAGAAAATATCTGCGCCGACACCAGAGAAACAGCTTAAGTCTTTAGTTTCATGAATTTATGTATTTGCATTAGATACCTAAAGTATATACGAGGTGTGTTTAAAAAATAAGGTGACTTTTGAAATACGCGGGCAATGTCCATTTGATTATCCATTTTTTGTTTTTTGCTGTGTTGGTACATACATATATGGTATGTCCCGAATACAGTTCATAGTTTCAAATATACCATATAGCATACTTAGTTTGTTTTTGACATATAGAAAGGTTTGACGTGTTTTAGTGTGCTCGGCGATTTTCAATTATTATTTTGTATAAAAAATCGATTCAAGTGTTCTAAAACACTTGAAATGTTGACAGTGACATACGGTGAGTCTGTCTAAGTAAAAAATGTTTACAAGTGGTACAAGCTCTTCCAAGATGGCCGAGAAGAGGCCAATGACGAACATCAACAAAAGATGATAACGTCGATGTTGTGAAGAAAATTGTTTTGGAAAATCGTCGAACTAACATAAGAGAAGGATGTTGAGAATATTGGCATATCGGTTGGTTCGTGTCATGCAATTTTTTCGGATGTTTTGGGCATGAGACGTGTGTCAGTGAAGTTTGTTCCGAAACTTCTTAATTTTTATCAGAAGAACCGTCGCATGAGCATTGCTTAGAATCTCATTATGACGGCAATGATGATCTTGACTTGCTCAAGAGCGTGACGAGTAATTGGTCTGTTCCAAAAAGTGAAGAGACCTATGTGAAGACTGACCTAGATTTGCATTGATTGAGGAAATAAAAACGGCGTCGCTGAAAGAGCTCAAGACTATACCAAAAAGTGCTTATGATAAGTTTTTCGAGGATTAGAGGCACAAGTGTATTATATCTGAAGGGGATTGCTTTGAATGGGACAACATTAATATTGATGAATAAGTAAATATTTTTTTTATTTTATTTTTATAAAGTCACCTTACTTTTTGAGCACACCTCATATAAGATTATAATCTTAATGTATTAACTTTTCTCTTTAAATAAATTAAAATTGAAACTAAATCTTATGTAGATTATTGTTTGCAGAACAAGTCTTGTAACTTGCAACATGAGATGCAACTAAATTAACATTTTTTGCGGAGTAGTAATATAAACGAAAACCAAAAACCTCTGTTTCAAACGGGTTGATTTTTATGAAATCAAACGCTTTTGCCAAACACACTGTACTCGTACATGGTTGAATTGTCGTATGTTTTTGAATTTATATTATTTTCATTTCATTTGCGGATATAATGTGATAAGTAGTTAGTTATACTCATACATGTGATTACCAAGTTGGGATTTTGGGTCTTTGTTTTGTTATTTGTTTGTATCTAGGGTTCTTTCCATACTAGCAGTGACGACACTGTTGCATTGAGTAGGTACACTTTGGTATGCACATTCTTGCAGAGTGGCGTTCTACTTTTTTTTTTTTTACTTACAAGGCAATCAGTAAATGTGTCAAAGTAGACAGACTTGATTCAGGCCTAACTATCAATTCATTTCGATCTGATTTGATTACGAAACAAGTTTATTTTTTACTGGATTCTGCGAGACCCAATAAGATATCTACTTTACAACATTCTTCTCTTACCTTCGGTGAGCGTAGAAAAAAAGTTGTTTAGTATGCATGGTTGGGTTAAATGATGTCACCCAGCGCAGACCATGGGCTTTTTATGCGAAGAAAGCCCCGTGAGAATGTTCTTGGTTTAAAAATGAAATAATATGGTGAAAGTATATTCTGTTGAAATTTCGTGCATCTTGGTTAATGGTAAAAAGTCATGCGATTCCATATTATGATACAAATGAATGAATGACCGCACTAAGGTAGGCAGATAAATTTCACACGAGTATATTAAGTTGACCCAACTTTATGAACCTTTTCCTTGGTTACAATTGTTTTATTTAATATTATAAGGGCATGTCCTGAATAAATGCAAATCCGACGACTTCATCATCTGGCTTTTCGATGTGTTTTGGTTGTCAGTTCAGTTTATTTGGGGTCATTAAAAAGTCGCGCCTAGATGTCAGTAGTGAATAATACCTGACGGCTATTTATTTTTTTATGCCATCTTTGACATTTGTGAGGTAGGTACTTATACAATTTTAACCATGGATAGTTAGCCACACATTAGAACAACGAATTAAAGTTATTCAAAAATTTGTCATGTTTTCGATGTTAATAATCGTCCCAATGAGTCAACAATTCAAAGATTAAGTAAAAGATTTAAAGAAACTGGTTCTGTTGAGGATCTATAAAGGTCTGGTAGACCAGAAATTGTGGACTGTGGACTGAGAACATTTTTGCTGTATCACGATCTGTCGCTGGAGAACCTTTAACATCGATATCACGAGGTTTTTAAGCATTAGGCCTTCGTCCAACGACTGTATTAAATAAGGATTTGCATTTGCGTTCATTACAAATTCCAATTAACACAAGAATTGAAGTAAACAGACCATAATCAACGTAGAGCATTTGCATAAATTTGTCAGTAAACAATCAATGTCATCTGGGGAAAGCAAATCCTTATATTCACAAAAATGTACTATTTGGTGTGGTTTTTGAAAATGAAAAAAGCTCTTACTGTCAATGGAGAGCGCTGTATGTAGACAAATGTTTGTGGCCTTAAGTTAAAGAAATAGACACAAACGATCTTTATTTTTAACAGGATGGAACTTAGAATTGTTTCACATTGGTTGTGGGCTAGATTCTTTCTGAGAAATTATTTGAATTTTTTCGCCCAAGACAGCCCCTTTTCCTTTGTTAAATTGTACCAATGATGCGTTTTTTTCTTCGAAAATTAGCGAACGAAAATGTTAATTATATTTTCCAGATTCTCATAGGCAGGTAGAAGTGGTTGTCTGTTTTTACCAGAAACACAATTAGCCGTTTTGATACCACAACTCACATGATTTGAATGTTGTAGGTGTTGTTAAGAGCGTAATTTTCAAATCCATCCTGCGGAGTTCAGATGGATTTGAGTTTAGAGTTATGTAGAATTTCATGATAGAAATCTCTGATAATTCTTTAAAAAAGGGTTTGAAAAGTGTGCGATACCTGGTCCTAGCTGTCGGAATTCAGAAAGAAAGTATGCGCCGTTACAGCTACGGCAGCGGGGGTTAAAAGGAATGCCTAACAGCACAATTAGCCGGTGAACACGGTTCTAATTACTGTTTTGGTACAGGTTCTTAGACCATTCCACCTAGAGAGTTGGCAATAGAGAGAAAGTATTGGAGAATTCCATCCTTGATAAGAAAAATGAAAGAAATCGAAGATTGAACCACATTAGGCTAACCTGTCGGCTTTTTTTATTCTCCTCTATATCATATAGTATCACAGAGGGGAGTGATACTAAACCGAGCGCTTACCTTCTACTAGTTTAGAAGTGAGTGAAGTGCTTTAATGGGAGTTTGGCTGTCAATAAAGATTTCTATGTTGTTTATGGCAATGGAGCTGAGGCTAACTATCTTGCAGGTATCTATAATTGCTAGTACTTCCGAAGGCACTCGAAGAGAGGGGAAGTATAACTGACCGCCTTGACTTTTCTGCATGAACATTAAATACAGAACCTGTATATTCGACAGCGACGAACTTTCTTTTTGCTTAGGCTGGCTCTGGTTTAACCGATTTCTTAAGTATGTATTGTGATGTCTAATTGCATATCAGCTTATCCTGTCTTAAATCTTGATGACGTTAAAGTTTACAGTAAAAGTTTCAGAAAAATTAATATTTGTGTATTTCCCGACTTAAGGGGATTTTTTAGATATTGAAACCATTCGAAAAGGCACAATCAATCATCACACACTCGTGTGACAAGTTGATAGTTTTTCCGAAAGTTATTGCTTATCAAGTGATTTTAAAAATAAGATAAAACCTTCCCACAGTAACCAAAAAAATAGCAAAAATTAATGTTCGTTAAGAAGCAAATTTTACTGCTATAATCCTGGTTTCGTTTGGGCTGGTAGTCTTCTAATGACCAACTAAAAGACGGTTCAATCCAAGACTGGATTATGTAGGGTGCAGTATGTTCATATCACAGAATGTTATCTGCTCTTATTATTTCATGTCGCCTAAGGTTGATTTAATTTCTATTATTTAATAGTTTGCCATTGATTATATACTAATTGCATTATTACATAAGTCAAAGGCTTACCATTCTTTCCCAACAAAAGTAAAGAAAGTACCGATCGTATTTGGATACAAAACAAATTACATTTAAATTTCTCTTCCTGCTGACAAGCCTCATATCGAAAACGAAATGTAAAGTCTTCATTTCAAGCAAACAACTTTAAATAAGTCAAGCGAATCTAACTTTTCCTTAGTCATAGACTATTGATTGAGGGGTCGTCATAATTTTCTCAACTATAATTCCCACAATTAAATCCATTGCAACGATCAATATCTTAACGTTCCTTAATAATTGCAACAGAGAAGAGACGCACATAAAATTAAAATACATGAATCATACTATTTTGCAATAATACGTGCTTCTAAGACCGATTTACTCGTTTGTATGTATGCCCGAGTATGTCAATATATATATTTTTTTTTATAATGAGTTCGCTTGCATTTACAACTTAGCAACACGCCGTCATCATGTCGCGGTTAATTCGCTTCAGTCTTCTTAAGTACGTGCACTAGTGATTCTAATCAAAAAGGAAGATAACATAAAAAACAAGTGTGGGCGCCACAGCTGTAGTTAGCTTCTGTGGCCAGGCCAGATAAGTCAAATAACCCATGACATGACTTTTTTTTTTATTTATTATTTATTCTTCATTCGGAAACTTATGGCCATGTGTAGGAGCTTTGCAAATTTTAATTTGGTGTCATGGGTATGGGTTTGTCGTCATTTTCATTCGAAGCCTTGAAGGTTCATTCGCTCTTGCAGTCACGATCGGTATACGGGCGCATATTGTATTGTACATACATTCGAGTTAAGTTTCCAACAACTTTATTGGGAATTTGTCATAGTTCTTATCACCGCCCCAGTAATCTGTTTATTTGCATCTCATAATGTTTGAGTGTGATGTCATATCTTAAATTCGCCTCAAACTCAAACCTTAATAGATTCTCTTACTTAATTGTGTTGGCGATGAAGAGCTAAATAACTTTTTGATGCTGTCTTGTAATATTATGTTTTACTTTACGCAGCACACATGATTATGATGATAATTGGGATAGATGGCAAATCGCCCACGTTCAGGCATGTTGCATTGTTTCAAGTAACGAGGCTAATCTTTAATCTCCGCATCTCCGTGTTCCTTAACAATTTACGAGTAAATCTCGTACAAGAAGTGGGACATGCTTGCCATTACAAATATGGTATGCACGACTACATATATTAGCTACCACTTTACCTAATAATCATTGGAGGTCGAATGGAACCATTCGATGAAGAACAATGTAAAGTAAATCTATTGTTCGATTATTACCTTCTATAAGCCCTTCCATTTACACATAATTAGTTGGCTCGCCGCCAGCAATACAAGTAAATCGGGCTCGGAAAAACCAATCTCTCATGTCTATGTCCTGAATGTTGTTTTCTCTTTCCTGTTTCAAACAGTTGGCATTGGTGAAATGCTAACCGAGTCCACGCTCGTCAACGACAACGGATGTAGAGCTAGAGCAAACGGGTAACTGTCTGACCTGACTATTGTTCCAATGCACTTGAAGTTGGAAATTACAAAAATAAAAATAAAAAATAAAAATTATTTGAAATGTTGAAATGAATCTTTTGTTCTATAAAGTAACGTTCAGATGATTGGGTATGCAGTTAAAATGATTGCACAACTTATTTGTGTGCGGGGGGGGATAAAGAGAACAGCTGGACGGTGTAGAAATAGAGAATAGAAAACTTAAAATTGCACATTAAGCGTGACGACACTATTTTAACAGAGAATTCGCTTGCATAATCGCCATCTCAAGTACCAGCTTGTTCTAATCGTGGACATCTTGATGACATTCATAGGAAAAATATTTCACGTTCAATATCTGTTTGCTCTACCGCAAAAAGTATCTGAATTCATCGACGACGAAAACGATGTCGACGCTGTGGTGATCGCGCTATAGAATCTTATCGAATAATTGTGCGAATTATCGGTGAGACTGCAATCTTTATTTATTTTGTTTTTGTCTTTGCTTTATTGGGTTTCTTCCTACAAATGTGTATGAAAACACCGAATGATTGTTATGTTAGATGTTAGAAAAGAGGATATTTTGATGTCAGGCTTTTAGTCTTTTTAGTTATGTTCTTGTTTATAGATAAATACACGCATTGCGTCATCGTCCTTAATTGGTGTTATGACTGATTGGAACTAATAGTGCGAATATAGTGTAGGTATTTGTGTTGTTATGGTCACCATACCAACCATGTGTATGTACGTTTTACATGGCTGAGTTAAAGCAATTATTCGTATGATGTTTAGACATAGATATGTGAGGGAACATTTTCGCCGAAGAAAGAGATTAAGTTTGTTTGTGGTTTCTTTGTTTGTTGCATTGAGCCGCAGAAGATAGGGAATGATTTGCAATTAACTATGTAGTATTTTGTGATTTATAACCGCTAGCGTGGCTTAAAGAAACAGCAAACAAGTACTCGCAAATGTGCTTAGTGCTGTTTGTTGTTTGAAAGAGACATGATTCAAAGTCAAACGAGATTAAGTTTAGACAAGACGATGAATGCTGATTTAGTACAGTAGTAATGAACTATGACTCATAGTAAGTTTGGTAGAGGGCAAAAATTATGGAAATCACGTCAGTAGGTATGAGCTGTCAATATTTTATTTAAACTGGCAAACTTGTCTATCAGTTTTACCAGCTACTTAACTTGGAAGTTAACTTTCGTTGTTTACTGATTGAAAATAAACAAACATTTTGAAAAGAATTACTGTGTAACAGTGTAATCTATTTATTCTTGTCCTATCGGTAACCTTTTTCTTTGTTTTTAATTAAGAAATTTGCCAACCGTCGTGTTAATTGTTTTCATTTTCAATGATGTATATTGGATGTCTTATGAAAGTGAGGACAATGCCTACAAGTACTTGTTTTTTTCACTTTGATTTGCCTTGAACTTGCAAGGCTACTGTGCAAATACGCTAGAGTTGCTTTTTCCACAAAAAGAACCGATCTCTGAGGTTAATAGTAATGAAATGGAAGATTTGGTTTTAATGTACAGGTAGATATGAGCGGAATCTTTTCATTAGCATCGAATTCATCTTAAAAAGTCTGTCATTGTTGTTTCATCGTTGCATTTATCTATGGGTGTTATACAAATGGAACATTCCTATAAAAGCAAGCTAAATGTGGACCCGATGTACAACCAGGTGTTTCTATATTTTTAAAGGAGCGACGTTATAATTCAATATTTGAAGGCCATCATTAAGGGGACCAAAAAGAACAAAAACTTCCTTCAAACATTGAGACTGAAAACACCAGTGATTCAGAAATCAAACGCCAAAGTGCCGAGTGGAAGACGACAAAAAATATCGTTTGGAGGAGACAAAAGTGAAGACAATGTTAATTTGCTTTAACGACTCCAAGGACGTGACTACAAAGTGTAGTCCGTTCCTACAGGCCAAACAGTTAATGCATAATTCTATTTTGGTGCATCGTTTTCGGCGAAAAGGAAGTTGACGTTTGTTGCACTGTAATGTGCTATCTCATCGATAGACACTTGTGACTGATTTTTTTAAGGTAAAAATCGCATTTTAACTGTCAACCACTTCACCTGATTGGGTACCTTGCGACTTTTAGCTTTTCGGAAAAATTCACTTGCCGATGAAAGGAAAGCGTTTTGTGGACGTAGAAGCCATCGAAAAGGCTTGTACCAACATCTTGAAGGACATGTTCAACTCTGTCGAGGCTAAGTAGATGCAGAGGTAGATATCTTGAAGCCCATCTCAATGACTAACATATTCCGTCTGACAGATCTGACAGATCTTCCTTTATTCTAGTGAAATTTCCGAACTTTGTTCCTACAGAAGTACGTTTCAACATCTTTGTCACAACGTGCTATTTCTTCTTTTTTGGGGAAAGGACTTTTCTTTTCTACTTTTAGATAATGATAACTACTCTCAGTAATCCAAATTATTATAAACCTGCACCGGATTATGGCGCTGTTGTGTCACTTATTGAATTTAGTGAAATTGGCAAAAGTCAAAACGGAAGGTACTATTTTCTCCAAGTCTAAGTCTAAATCTAAGATCTGGGATACGCGGATGATATTGATAAAATCGCACGTCCCCAGTGTGTTGTGAGCTAAACAAGGTCTTTAAATGAATGAAAAAAAAAAAAACGAAATATTTATTCGTTTCGTCGACTATAACAGTTCCGTCGCACATCACCTAGGACAAAATGTCATTATTGACAGCTACAATTGGGAGATAGTCAAGTAGTTCACCTTCCTCGGGGCAAATGTTAACTCCAAAAAACGACATCAATTCAAGGCAAATTTAAAACTGTGGAACCAGTTTTAGGCTCTTTTGAAAGAAAAATCCTTCGTCGAATATTTGGTCCTGTCTGTAGGAGGGCGTACGGAGTGGTAGACACAACCGCGAACTCTATGAGCTGTACAAGTATGTGGACATACTGCAAAGACAAAAAGACAAAAGACGAAAGTCCGTTGACTTCATTGACTCGGCCACATCGAACGGATGAACAATAATAATGGGTCTTCGAATCCAAACCACCAGATTCGAAAAGAAAAGAAATACCGAACCACCGGTTTAAAGATCATTCCAAATGAAAGCAGCATACCTGGGAACATAATAGATGGAAGGCTATAGTTGTTCAGGCTTTGACCCCCTAAGTTATGCCTGCTTAATAAGTAAGTACTCCTAGTATGATTTTGCGATTGTTCGTAATGATCCATGATCCATCCACTTGTTAGCATCAAATCTCGGCTGGAAACATAGACACCTTTCGGAATTTCCTATCTTTTTTGCCGCACTTGGGGGTCTAAGTGATCACTTAATCGGGAATTTTGCCTTTAAAGCTTCGAACTTTATGGGCAGAGTCAATATAGCATTCGTATCTTAACTTGTTTGTGTTCATTCGTACAGTATTTAAAGTTTATGTTTGTGACTTATGCTTCATTTGCCGTCCTTTAACTGTTATCTTTCCTTCGAAAGGATCTAATTTCAGTGATACAACTCAGCTTATTTTCCAAGAACCGGAGCCGTAGACAATGTTAGAACTTGCATATAATTCTTCGTCGTCTAAGTTATTCGTTTTACTCTTATGGAATCCCAAATTACAAAAAAATAACGGTTTGCTAGGGTCAATTTTCGTCGGATCTCCATTAATGGGCCATTTTCTGAAATAACATTAATCTAGCGGTAGTTAAATATCGATAACAAAACGGTTCTCTGTGAATCAATGAAAAGCTTTTCCTTAAAATCGCGAAGATTTTTATTTAGATTATTATATCAAGTTTATTTATTTGAAAAGTTGTCTTCGTTATGGATTCCAACAGTCAGTGGCTTATTTCCAAAGGCTGTTGCATAAACTCTGAGATTCTGAAGCAGTTTTTGGAATAGCGGCATCATACACATAAGTGCAAAACCTCAAGATATTATTCGATAAGTCTAATCCTTTTTATTACAGTGGGCTGTTTACTAACGGACCCGATCAGTTTATTATTATCCATCATCCTTTATTTTATCGTTCAGTCCGTTTGTCTTTCTCAGCAGTGTATCCACTAAATGTAGCGCAAAGTGTACAAACTTCAAACTTTTTACTTAAGTTCATTTCCAGGTATTTCGTCATTGCCTTTGGACAAATTCATATTTATAACCTTTTGGAGAGAGATCTTAATGTTATTTAAAATCATAAAGTGCCGGGCTTAAAACTTCCTCCTTGTTATTTAGATTTTTTATAAAACTCTGGACGATATTCCTACAGCGGAACTATTCAATTTCGTCCAGGTGGGATGCTGCAGGAACTCCTTTTCTTTTTTACCTTTCTCATGACTTGCACTCTTTGCTTGCTGCACTACTTTTTCTTTACAGCGCTTTTTGCATGTTTCTTCTTATTTTTTATCGTATTAAACTATTGTTATTTTTTTTTTTTATAAAGAATGGTTAGTAGCCGAAAATTTTCTCGGCTGTTCTTCGAAAGTGGTGAGCAGTGGTTTGATCCACAGGCCTACAATTTGCGTTATGTACGTTGAAGTGCACCATGTTGGTCAGGATAGCATTTTACACGGTGCTTAATAGCACTTTTCCATGTCCAAAAGATCTCAAACGGTTGTGCAGGGGTTAGGTCCGTCAACTACATTAGAGGATCCGGGTTCGATCTACATACCAAATACCGAAAACGAAAAAAAAAAAATTCTTAATTTTTGGTGACACAAACCTTTGCCTATAAAAAAAATATGTCATTCTCTATCTGTTTCGAAGGTCGCCTTTTCAGTGCATAAAACTGGCAGGATAAAGAACATATTTCCTGAAGAAACTAGACCTTGTCCACACCGAACTACTATGCCTCAACATATTCATTAATTTCTGAAATACAAATAATGAAAGGGAAGCTGTGCTAGTATCATAATTATGGACGAATTTAGAGGAATTTTGTCTTTAATCTACCTCCTTCGGGATAGTTTTAGTTTTGGCGTTGAAAGAATCGTTGCAGAAGAGATGAAAAAAAAAGCAGCAACTAATTATCAAACGATTGAAAGTTAATAAATTTTTACTGGTCCGAGCTCTTTGTGAAAACTCATATAAATTTAAATCTACTTTAGCGGTAATAACGTATTAATACTTATGTATCGGTATTTTTCCTTGGGCCCTAGTGGCTGTCTCAACGGAGAAGTGGTCGACGTGACTAGTGCTGTCAAAAAATGCCTCTCCCTCACGTGTTTTGAATTTGAAGATAGCTATCATTATCAACGTTTACTAAATTTGTTTATGTCTTTTTAAGAGGCACTTATATGAGTAACCGCTGAGAAAAAAATTATTCGCTAAGCACTCGTTTAAATCCTCCATCACTTTAAACAAAAAATGGATGTGGAAAGCAATTCAATTGGTAAATGTATTTTTTAAAGTAATTGGAAACGTCATATCGACCGGCTGTCATTGTCCAACCTTCGCAGTAGCTTTGATTGAGTACTTAATAAATTTCGTATAGATTTTCACAACTTTGTATTGATTACTCGTAGGTATTCGTTTTGTTATTTCTACAAACCCATACGCACAGGTTCAATTCGATGTTTATTATTCCAAGCGCAAACTTTTCTGTGCAAAAAATACTTCACAAGTTGTTTAGTTCGCATAATGCATCCAACTCATCACCTTTCTCGTGCACATATGTATAACAGTTTTATAATCGTCCTCACAAAATCTTTCTACAAATAGAGTCTGCTGTTCGTTGTGCTGCAATGCTGGAATACTTAATCGAAACGAATCGAGTCGAGTTATCTTGTCGGTGAAATTCAACTCACCCAAGAGCAACGGCATAGCAATCAAATTAGATAAATAAACTACACGCGTGGCGACAAAAACACAATCCTATCAACAGCAATAATAAAATGAAAGGCAAATTATTCCACACAATATATGGATGCACGGAGTGTTGATTTAATACATACAAGTATCGGAGTAGAGAGTAGAGGGCATGTTTAAGAAGTCACACTCTGTCTGACTTGGAAAAGAATGTCATTTCAATAGAAATTGAGTTATCTACGTATACATTATTCGTGTATCTATTAGACTGTATGTTAATGTATTATTGTAGATATTTTTGGAGCTAACTAACTCATAAAGATAGACGTGGAATGCAATGCAAGCGTGACTTTGTTTTATTCTTGTTGTGCTTCAGTTTGTTTTAAAACGAATTAATATTGTAGAAGCTTGGTACAAGTTTTATCGTCATCGCATTTGCTCTCTGGGGATCTATATTTTTGTAATTGAGATGCTACTTATAAGAGTGACCTTAGAACACCACATGATTTTCTAATTAATGAATTTAATTCGAAAGCATGTAGAAGATCCTTAAAGGAGATTACTGTCCCACACCTTGTTAATGGTGTAAATATAAACGATGTCTTTACTCTTATAATTGCCTTTTACGATCACATGTGTCTTGGAGTTCAAGTCGAATACGCAGAGTCGTGTTCATGTATCAGCAGGAGAGGTTAAATGTTTTTCTATCCTCTTATCTATTTCTCATTCGATCTAATCAAGATATATAGCATTATATAGCTATATATATAGCAAGCATTATTCTAAGCAAAGATAATATCTTTAGGTGGAACTGTTGCACCAAATATTTTCTACATTATCGCTCTGTTAAGACGTGTGTCGTGCTTTTTACTCTGAGCAAGTATGCAGTCAAAACCTAGTCTTGTTAATCAAATCTATTCCACTCAGTTAATAGAGTAATTTGTTTTGCTAATTTTTATCGAGCGACTAAAGTTTAATCAAGACCAGTCAACTTCCGTTAAGAAAATGAGCACATAAGTACTTCTCTTGTAAACAATTTTGTCTGATGTTGATTTTCATGATTATTCTTGGGTCATTCATGCATGCAACAGCTACATTGCAAAAATAATCGCAAGTGCAAATGCTTGCAAGCTTATACTACAAGAGTTTACTAGCCATCTGAGCTAAAGTGAAGTCATTCGCTTTTCGTCAAACTGCAAATTCCAGCAGCTTCATTCGATCATTTGATTGAAAACTACTCTTTATTTCTTAAGATCTCTTGTTTCTTATATTCCATGTCAGTCCCCTGGACTGATAGCTTGAATCTTTCACCCTATCTTGATCGCCTGAACCTGATGGACTTACAACCTTTTGGTCGGTGACAAAGACTTTGCTCATCAGCTTTTAACTGGTAACATTAATTGTTCTGCTCTATTACAACTTATCTCGTTGAATGTTAAATCTAGATTTGTTATTCTCATCCGTATGGATATATATAGATACCATGAACCCAGAATACTAAGCGAAACTAACTATATTGAATTTATTTTCAACTTTCATCTAAGTAAACCAGTTTCTCTTAAATGAAACCAGGTCGTGGGTAATGCTTTTATGCAGCGACTATTACACTTTTAACATAGCTACATGTACGCGACGAACGAAATTTGTCTTTAAGTAAGGGCAGTGGGAAGACCAATACAATATAATTGTTTTGTCATTAATCCACACAGCCATTCGAAGCTGGTCATATATATGAATAGACTTCTCTCTTAATGATGAGAAGCAATATGTTTCGGCGAAAGTTCCTTTAGATTGAAACACAGCTGACTGTGTCTTGATCACATGATCACTTCTAGGGCTCCCTGTTCTTTAAATCAGACGTTCGCAACGATCAGACAATAAGTACAGTATAACTGTTTAACCTTGTGCGAAGACATAATAACTATTGAGAGCGTTATACAGAGAGTGGGCCAGGGTGCACCATAGCAGTGGAAACATTTAGATGCCCTGCGGTAACCCCTGTTCACAGTCGCCACTTATACTATTGCATTAACAAAAAAATTTGTAATTCATCATCGCCATGTTATCTGTTTGATTTATAACTGAAGTCGGAAGTCACGTTGTTTGAAACATACTAGCTTTACACGTATATGAAAACCCACAGTGGCTACTTCTTGTCGAGTGCATCTTCAATTCTGTCTCCCAGATTTTGAAGCGCAGTCTCGCAAGTTTAGTAGGCATGTTGCATCTTCCACAAAGTATACATTTTCAAAGTAATCGTGCACACGTGAAGTTCAACCATTATCTGCAACGTAATCGTCTGATTGGTAAAAAGACTACTCTACTTTGTTCTCCACGGATTCGTCATACATGCCAATGCCAATCTAGTAGTGAAGCTTTTTTTCAGATTTAGAAGCGGGCGATCTATACATTTTTTTGTAACAAAACTGGATTATCCCTTTGGTACCAGGAGACCTAAAACCATTAAAGGATGCAAAAGCGTATTTAATGCCCTCAACCATCACCACAACAGACGATAGATTAGATACTAACTTCGAGGGGTTTTATTACTCAGTTCACTTGTATAGGGTGATTCATATTGAGGTTTGATTTATAATGTAAAATAAAACACATAAATTTGAAACTGAACTTAAAATTTTTATTATCGATAAAAGAACAATTCATGGCATTTACTTTTTGAAAATGATATCGTGTAAATGTTGGCCACGACTACGTCTGAGACGGTCCATTCTGAAGGTCCAATTTTGGGCGACTCGTTCGAGCATAGCGACTGGTATCTCGCGGACAACACGAGTAATGTTGTCTTCCAAAGCGTCAATCGTAGCTGGCTTATTCCTGAAGACCTAAGACTATACATTTCCCCAGAGAAAATAGTTCAAAGGTTTGATATCGCACGATCTAGGCGGCCAATTTACCGTATCAAAACGTGAAATTAAGTGCTCACCGTAATTATTTCTCAACAAGTCCATTGTTTCACGCGCTGTATGGCTCGTAGCGCCGTCTTGTTGAAACCAGAGCTCACCGAGACCATGTGCTTGAATTTCAGGAAGCACATAGTCCGTTAACATGGCGCGATAACGGTTACCATTGACGGTAACATTCTTATTTGCCTCATTTTTGAAGAAATATGGACCAATAATTCCACCAGCCTATAAACCACACCATGCCGTTGTTTTTAATGGATGTAATGGTAGCTCTTGGTGCTCTTCGGGTTGCCCATCAACTCAAATACGGCAATTTTGTTTTTTAACGTATACATTGATCCAAAAATGGGATTAAATTCTTCAATTCTTGCACAAGTTATTCAACTTTGTACGCTTTTAAGCCGAGATCCTCACGTAAAATACGCCAATTTGTCGAATACGCCAAACCAAGATGCTAAGAACGACGACGAATCGATTCGTCACGGTCTTTGCTGCAGCTGCTATAGTCTCTTCACTACGTGCTCGATGTAGTCTAACCGGCCGAGTATCATCCACTAATGTAAACTGGGACTCAAATTTGCGAATGGTATTGGTAATAGTGGTTTCAGTAGGTCGATTATGCGCACCGTAAGTTCCTCGAATCGCACAAAAAACATTTCTCACAAAACACTGATTTTCGTAATACAGCTGAACAATTTGGAGACTCTGTTGTGGTGTGAGTATTTCCATGATAACTTGCCAAGCGATACTGAACAAAAATGTCGAAGCAGTTTGATAGGAGTCACACGTGATCTGTCAACAAAAATCCTATTGAAAATCAAACCTCACAATGAATCACCCCTTACAATAGCTTCAGTGATATGAAAAGTTTATGAGGCGATTTTGATTAAGTTACCTGGGAAGTGAGCCTCAAGCATGAGGCAGAGAGTTTGTCCTTTCGATTCAGTGTATGTGCCATCAGATTTTCTGAGTCTTTTCTCAGTCTGGGCGATTTGGCACTTTTGAGGAACTTGGACATTCTGTTAGTTTCATATCTCGATCTTTTCGTAAGTCTTCAGACCTCTTTGATATCTAAATTAGCCTCCTATTATTTTTGCTTCTTTCTATAGAGTTTCCGATCGTCCTCCAAGCTAGTCTTAAGTGAATAGTTTAGAACTTTCCAAAATTTCGAACGTAATCGCTTTAATCTGCATTCAACTATGGAATGGCGATTTGCCGTAGTTTTACCTTGTTCAGAACACGTCAATTTAAAACATTTTGCTCAACCCTCTTGTTGGGTCTGAGTTTAGGTTTGTCCACTTGGTTTTTCTGTTTCCTTCTGTCTATTACTTCCGGTTATAGTTTTCAACCAATTGTTCACTAATTACCTTCGTTGCTGAAAAAAGGTCAGACGATTGTATAAAGTCCGGGATATACTAGTAATTGCCTCTAGCGTTGCATTTGCTACTGCCGCAAAAAGTTGTCTGCGTATTAGCATCGCAGCGCATGATAGTATTCTGTGAGCTTGGCTACAATTTTCGGCTGCTATCACTAGTACCGAATCATAGAAAAATAAACTGTAAATTTTTGTTATTCTCCATTTTGTAGCTTTTATCTGCAGCAACTTAAATTTGGTTGCCGAACTGCCAACGGCACAAAGAGATAAGTTATCGGTCTTTCCAATCGCCCATCATATAGTGATATGAAAACCTTTAAACATTTAAAACCATAACTGCGTTTCTTACCACACCTATCGCACTTGTGTGGAGAGTAAGTGCGTTGCTTAACATAGACGTCGAGAGTGTTAGGCAGCTAGTTAACAGCATGGCGTGAAAAAAAAAAAAACATATGATATGACAGCTTCTGTTTAACCTAAGTTTCAGTCGAGATCACATAAATGTGTTATTTGGCATTTAATTCCATGTTACGATTCGCGATTAGCCACGACATGTAGCTCAAGAAGAAGACAAAAACCATCCGATTTGTGTCCTCAAAACATAAGCACATTTTCTGCTATCATAAAGCTTTCTGTTCGTAGTCTTACTATGATCTGCAATTACTTATTACTTTGAACTTTTATTCCCTTTTTTTGTAATAAAGTTGCTAACAAGGGAAATAGAAATGAGAATGGATTCGTATTGATTATGGTTGGTAACCTTTGCTAGATAACATATATAATTCCAACTGCTAGAACTTTCAGCTAAAGATGGGCCCAGCAAATAATCTGCATCCTAATCTTTTGGTTCAATGTTTGTTAAGTACGAGTATGTATTGTAGGTTCTTTATCGAATAACCATGTTTATGGCTTCATCAAATTTATCTGTTTACCATTCCATTCTAACATAACCTCCTCAATATGCAGAATACACCATTTTCAAATGAATATCACACACAGTGGTTTTTTATCTGTTTTATTTCCTTCTCCACCCAAGACAGGATTTTTTTTTTTATTTTTTTTAACAATTCTACAAGCAAAACAAAATACAGCTTGTGATCTCATTCAACATCAGTCGATTCGATGGTATCGCATCGTTCTTTTAGCGTAAGAAACAGGAAAATATTAATAAACAAATAAACACAATCAGCATGGCGTTGAGTTTTTATTTTTTCTTCTTAAATCCCCTCCCTTGAGCCTGACCCATGAGATTATCTTTTTTTTTCTTATTTTTTGCTTGGCACAACAAAACACTGCACCCTCTCTGGCATATAAAAATAAATTTCACTTTTTTCACGAAAAATAATTTTCTCTTCGGTTTTTTTTTTTTTTTTGTATTTGCAGAACCAAGTGCACTAGCAGAAGTGACTTCACAGGAACCTTCAGCTGTGCCACCTACGCATGAGAGTTGTGATGAGTCTGAGGATGATGAATGGAAGTACACGAAGGAGGGTCAAGGAGAAAAGCAGTTGCTAGGTTTGCAAAGTGATATTGTTGTCGAAGAGGAGTTACAACATCAAAATCTACTGCAAGATATTGGTGCTGATTTAATTCAAGAGAAGGTAGAACCAGCGGTATCTGTATTGCAAGAGCAAATCTCTACAGTTTCTTTGGATATCGAATCGATCAAGGATACATTTGAGAATTTGACACAAAATATTGCAGAATTGACTGAAAGTGCAGCTGCTGTTACAGAATTAACGGTGAGAAATTATTTTTTACTTTTACTTTACTTGTACTCGTACACATAATAATGCGTCCCGATAGAATGAATTGAATTTCTAGTTCTACAAGTTACTCAGGTAATAGTTTGTTGCTATGTTATACTACAAGTTAAGCTTTTTGGCCGCACAGTTTTTTACTTCTGTGAGCATAAAATTTTAAAACTTTATTTATCGTCCATACTGATTTGTTTGGATATCAAACTCTTTTACAGTGCACTGCAAGTTGGTGATAGGGTTTGTACCAAAAAAAAAAAAATGTGACTAGGTACCCAATATGCCAACCTAACCGATATGTACAATAGAAAAATGACAAACTCCTGCTTAAAAGAAGTTACTGGTATCAAGAAGTGTTAATAGATTCGCCATTTAGTAGTATACTAAGGTCTCTACATAATCTCTATTAACTTTAAAATGACGGGTTTTTTTTTTTAGAGGAATCAAAAGTTATTTTCAGTTTTATTGAACTAGTACTCTTCTAAGATGATTATTCATTCATGTTCTGTCAACCGTTGATAGATGTAACGCGTATCATATAAGTACGAGTATCTATTGCTACATCTAGTGCTACACATTTTCGTATGGGCGTCTTCTTCGAATTTGAACTGAAAATAATCCGCTTAAATTGCCTTCCGGATGGTTATTCCCTTTTTCTGCACAGCACTGCTAGTTGATGCCTTTAGTCTCCCTCTGTCTTATTTTCATCAATAACCACATGCATATGTACAAAGCGGGGCAAAAGTAATGTCATAATGTGAATGTGCCATAATTTTTGCAAATGGCGTCAAGTTACATTGTGCTTCATGTTGAAGACAGATAGGGAATTAGTGGACAACATCAATAGACCGATACAAACCTGAGGATCGCGGAATTATTGTTACTGATTATTTATTGTTTTAACGTAGCATGAATTTCGACGTCGTTTTCCTCATTTTCCTGTACCATATTGGCGTCTCCGTCGTATTGCTCGTTCGACCGAGAATATCACTGCAATGGCCGAGAACGCCCAAGAAAGTCTACAAACATCGATGAGACAACGATGCACACAATTTGGCAACAGCAGACGTTCGTTGCGTTGAATTTTGGGGAAAAATCTGAAGATGTTTCCTTTATAAAGTGGAAATCGTTCAACAATTGCTGGTACAATTGGTACAATTCTTACCTGGGCAAAAAGAAAATGATTTCATATCTAAAATCATAATGAGCACTAGAGCCCATTTCCAATTAAGTGGTTTTGTGAATGAATCCACATAAAATGTATGAAGAGCCATTGCATCCCCTCAAAGTGACTGTTTTGTCCTTAGTTGCTGAATTGGGTCTCAGGCGTTTCTGGTGCCGGCAGGACGGGCAACCGCTCAGACAGCTCGGGCAAAAATGGAGCTGAGCGTGAGCTGAAAATCACCAAATCTACAGGGCTTCCTGCACTGAGTTTCCCTCTCAGCTAGCAAATTCGAAACTAAATTTGTATGCGATGCTAAGGAGACTGATCCCTATATAGATAGTACAGATCTATATGATACCATATACATATGTATATGGTCAAGGCTTGAACTTAGTGACGTATACAACTTGATCAATCCATTCCTGTAACACGTCAAGGTGAATTAAGGCTACCATTCAATACCATTCAGAAAACGAGTATTTTTCTTGGACATCACAATGGTGAAAATTCCTGTTTGGGTGGCAGTAATGACTGAGGATTTGCTTTCAATTCATAAGAACATTATTATACATCTTATGAATTGTCAAAAAGTCAGGGACACATTAAAAATCATCAACTATCACAAAACTTAAATATCAATAACTCTATTTAAAATATAAATCAGACTCATTCAAATCAATCAAAGATATTTCACGACCTAACTTTACTTATTATATTTATCTATATAGCCGAAAGCCCTGGTAGCTAGTGCTCGTATCCATGAATAGGGTTTTCTAATAACGACTTGACAACTTTTTTCTTAAATAAAAGGCAAACCATTTTAGATATTTTAAAAACTTTATTATTGGCTTGAAGTACAATCAAAACATTTATGATTGGAACTCGACTTCGTTCATATGGCCACAGCGGACACGTTTGCAGCGGTCGTTGGACCCAATTTTCAACGACTTGGCCACACATTTCGGACGAAACGGCCGCTATTTCGCGTTCAATGTTGGCTCTGAGCCAAGTGTTGGCATAAACCAATGACTTAACGTAGCCCCACAAAAAATAGTCAAGCGGCGTTAAATCGCACGAACGAGGCGGCCAATCGACTGGCGCATGTCTTGAGATAACACGCTCAACATAAATAAATCAATAAATCGCTTGTGGCACCATCCTGTTGAAACCACATGTCGTCCAAGTCCATATCTTCCAATTCGAGCCAAAAATAATCGGTGATCATGGCACGATAACGCTGACCATTCACAGTAACGTGACGATCGTTATCGTCGACGAAAAAATATGGCCCAATAACGCCGCCGTCATGCAAACCGCACCAAACAGTTTTTTTTTTTTGTGGGTGAAGTGGTGATTCATGAAGCACATGTGGGTTTTCACCCGACCAATAACACATATTTTGCTTATTGACGAACCAATTGAGCCGAAAATGAGCTTCGTCTCTAAAGATGATCTTGCGATGAAATTAATCATCTTGGCGCATCTTCTCCAGAACCCAATCGGAGAACGTACGTTCTCCATCGGCTTCAATTCTTGAGTCAGCTTGATTTTTTATGGGTTTAAACCAAGATCCTTACGCAAAATACGCCATAATGTGGTCTGAGCGATGCCCAATTCTTGAGAACGCCGTGGAATTGACTGATTTGGATCGTTTGCTAAGGACGTCTGAACGGTAGCGATATTTTCGACACCTCGACCAACCCGTTGTCTCACTGACACGGCAACATCACACAACGAATATGTAGACTCAAATTTTTGCACTAAACTTGTTATTGCCTGTCTACTAGGGCGAGAATTACGACCGAAAATTGGAGTTAACGCTCTTAAAGTTGCAGTCACCGACTCCGAATATCTGTAGAAAATTTTTATAATTTGCAGACGTTGCTCTTTAATGTACTTTACCATGATAAAAATGTTGAGTTTACTGAATAAATTGACAGTGACAGTTTGATGATTAGTGAAAGAGTGCGTTCACTAATTAAATTCGAAGTTGTCAAGCCCCTATTGGAAAACCCTATATTATTAATGTAATTTATTTTACTTGATAATAAAGTTAATAATAATAATAATAATTTATTGTTCGTAAACGTCCTTGTATAGTATGATCTAACAAGAGGTGTTATCTTAAATTAATAGAACTATGCAACATTTTTGTGAAAAGCGATGATATTTTTATTTTAATTTAAAGTACAAACTATGAGGTTAGTAATGGTATACAATGTCTGTCAAATGGCCGACTCGGCTTTGATTACAAATAGTCATTCTTTTGATAAAATTTTTCAACAACGTTTCGCTGTGATATCTTCTGTTGGTGCAATAATCGTTGGTGCAACATTGGCGTAGACTTTATCTTCTTAACAATAGCCCAAACGAAAAAAAATCTAATAGTGTTAAATCCCACGATTGAAGTGGGAAGAAGAAGAAAAAGCTATTATTTTACCACTACCACTTGTGTGGCATGTGACGCCGTCCTGCCGAAAAAAAAGTCATCCAAGGTAATAGCATAACGCGATCCATTCACTGAAAAGGTCACACAAATTTTCATCATTTTCGAAAAAAATATGGCACAATGACACCCCTAGGCCAAAAACAGCACCAAAGTGGCACACGTTGTGGATGGTGTGGAACGACTTCACTATTTCTCTTGAGCTCCAGATGCGACAGTTTTGTTTTTTTGTGTACCCAGTCAAGTAGAAGATGAGGCTCAGAATAATTTTGTGTAAAATATTATGAATTTGTTCACTCATTCTGCTTGTAAGACACGAGCATATTATTTAATTTTTCGTGGGGTATTATACTGGAATGGTTTGTTACCATTCCCTTTTGCAAATACATATAATGTTTTATCCTCAGAACCCTAAAATACAATTTCCCTTGGGTGTTCTTCAATTGTTGCAAAAACGAAACACGATGGAACGCTATTAGTGTACACTGGTAAAATCTATAACTTTCCCATCGCATCGTTCGACTTCCACCTGATTTAGCTAATGCCCACCCTAAATTCAGATCACCAACTCTCTTTTCTTTGTAATTCTCTAAATTTTCATGATTTCACTGCTGACCACACACTTGGTATTAGTTTTACTTAAACCAAAGTAACCATTGACTTTGTTTTTGATTTTCTTGCTGCTGTTCATATTTTCACTTCTGTCACTTTGCTTTGATTTATTCAATGAATTTTTTTTTTAACAAATTTTCGAATTCATCTTTTTTTTTTAAACGAAAATAGGTGGATAAAATCGAAGACACTTTAGAGAATATAAATCTCTCCCAAAGTTCAACGCGTGAGAAGCTTGATAACGTCGACGACCAAGATATATCAGCAAGTGAAATGAATTTCAAACTTAATCCAGAAGCTAAAGAATTCATACCAAATTTCTCGCCCACCGGAAATGTGGACATGTCCAACGGCTTTAATATTGCACCACTTACAGTTATTCCACAGCACTTCAAAGATAAAGTCCTTGCTCAGAGTCCACGGAAGGGTCGTGAGTCTAACATGGAAGATATAAATATCCCAGCTGAGAATGAATTTGAACAGGAAATTGCAAACAAACCACATAGTTTACCTAGTGATGAGGCCATTACCGAACACGCTGAGAATGGTGGAGTTTATGAAGAAATGAATTGGAAAGAAGCAATGCACGGTTCAGAGAAAGAAGAAGGTCCGTTGGTTGATAGTCCAGCTACAGAAGAAAGTATTGAAGTAGAAGAAGATATACGGTATGAGGCTGGGCCAACTATCTGCGCACTCTCTGCCCCAATTGATCTGGAGAATGCTGGTATGAAAGAATCGATTTATATCGAACATAATATTGCACCAGAGGAGGAAGAGGATGTTTTGAATACCGTCCAAGTACTTCCAGTGGGTGAATATGAAAGTAATGATAACTCATTCATTTTACCTAATGAAATCAAAACAGAACCCAATCAAATCAGTGTTGATGATGCAGTCACAAAGGAAGAAGTTCAAGAAATCTTGGCCTTAGCCGGTGATGATAAAAAAGAAAACACAGCTGAATGTGAAACTGAACAAAAGATGGAACAATTGTTGTTAAACCGCGACAAAGAAATAACAAAAACTGTTCAATTGGAACCAGAACCAGTTCCAATTAATGGCGTAGAAATGTCTCCAGCAAGTCCCGAAATCGCTGTTGCAGCCGAACCCGAACCCGAACCTGAACCTGAACCTGAACCTATAATTGAACAGATAGAGAAACCAACTGCAGCAGTTGAAGAGCCAGCATCATCACCAGTTCCAATTGCCGAAGAAGCCCTTGAAGGACTAATTATTGGTGCAGGAGCAGCTGTTGCTGTTGCCGCCACAACTGCAGCCGTTAAAAAAGTTGAGGCCGAAAAGAATCAGAAGAATTTAAGTAAAACTTCATCACCAGCCACAAAACCGAAAGTTCCTGATACTAAGAAACCAGCTGGTACAACTGCTACTACAGCCAAAACATCTTCTCTTACTGCTAAGCGTACATTGGGTGAGAAGACAAAACCTGCTTCATCCGTTGCAACTAAGAAAACAGTTGGCAGCACAACTACAGCTCCTCGTCCGCGTACAGCTCCAGCAGCTGGTGGAGTTAAAACTCCCACAGAAAAGAAAACATCTTCATCCACTACTAGCACTGTGAAATCACGAATTGACACAAAGCCTCCATCGACTTTGGCTTCACGCAAACCACTTACAAGCAGTGCTGCAAAGACTTCAGCGGCCAAACCAGTAGATTCTACCACAGCAAAGACAACTAGTAGCAAGCCTTCTGTGGGATCTAAGTAAGTTTTAAAATTTCCTTTTCAATTTTTTTCATTCACTAAATTGTTCTAATTTTGTTTTTCATGCAATAAGGTCATCAATTGCATCAGTTAAGACAACAACTAGTTCGACTACAAAACCACGAACATCTACAGCTTCTTCAGCGGTCACTACAAATGGCACCGCCACTAAGACAGCAACATCGAAACCAACATCATTGGCGTCCAAGAGTGCTGGTACCACAAAACCATTGACATCGCCACGTGGCACATTAACTTCAACACTCCGCAAGACTGAAGCTATAAAGGTAATTATTCTAAACTTGATTTTACACATTCAAATTGTCTGTTGTTTTTGGTGTTTTCAAGAAGAGAAACCTCTTTTTCCATGAAGATCCTGCGCATAGTGGTTCTTTTGCTCAATATTTATTTAATTAGAAAATGCTAATGGCAAATTCAAGACTACTGATTGACAAGAACGAAGTGAATTGATTCTATTGAAATCGAAAAGAAGGATCCTATACTTCCGATGAATTTGTAAATTTTATATCAAAGTTTTCCTATGTGCTTTTAAATTCCTTTTATATAATATATACACGGTTAATCGAGAAACAAAGAACACACACAGAGCTATGTAATTCTTTTATCTTTGCAAACCTGACAACGGTTACATTATGTTCCGAAGGAAGAGCTGAATTTCAAGGATTTATTAGCTGGAGTTTGGTTCCCTATTTACTCAATACAACGCAGTTGATGTTAAATATTTTTTTTTTAGATTACAAGGTTTACAAGCATACACTTCTAGATTTAGAACATAAAAGAGTTAACGTGTTTGTCACATGATCAATAACTCGGTGAAATATTTATTATATTATTTGGAATCGTGTTTACTCGTATATCTCATATCTCATAGTAGAGAACCAGCAGATTTCTCATTCTCTTATGCTCATTACACATTTGAAAAAGCAACCGAAATAGTGTTCTTCCTCTTAGTCCTATTCGAAATAGATAAAAAGGATGCAGTTTCAGTGAGAAGCATGAACGCCTTTGTAGGCACTTGCTGTCATAAGCAGCACTTTGAACAACCATCTGTCTAATTTAATAAATTTCAACCCTAACAGCCTGAGCCTCGCATCTACTCGCTTCATGCTCGAGGCCAATATACAGAACGCATTATAGAAAGAGGTTCATCATCTTTGATCCGTCGCGGTCGAATAGATCACGGGTGAATTATCCCTTGGGGTCACCTCCTTACTTCTCAACATTGGTGCCTAGTTCGACGTCTTTCTTGGTGTCTTCTTTTAGTTTCTTAATTCATAAGCCTTTCTTCCACGACAAGGTAGAAAGTCAAGCCAGCTGTTTAGTTTTATCTCATATCAATTGTGTTCTCTGCAGCATATTACAAACTTATACATGTATTCCGAAATGGTTAGTCCAGCCTTTGTTTTGGTTTTATCCAGGTGCCAATACTCAAAAAGTTGGTATCTATTTGGGGTATCTCTTCTAACTCAAAAACTCGACGACATAGGTGCTAATTAACGCTAAAAGGTTAAAAAAAAAAAGTTTTCAGCACTTCGCTATGTTGAGTGGAACACATGCGTGTTGCTTGATAAAAAACACCGTTTTGGTTATGCAATAGACAATTTTAGCAGGAGGTCGCGTTTGCCATGTGTAACGCGAATATTGCTTAACCTTGAATTTGAATCTTGATCGATTAAAATGTAGTTGGTCAATGTTCTACAGTTTTTGTTTAATTCAAGTGAAGTGCACCTTACACGCTTTATTTATATTATCATAAAATGTATGGTTGGAGTACATATTTTTAGACAGGGAAATAAATCGTTTCCACCGAATAATTGCATTCTCAATTAATTGAATATAATTACTTACACAAAATTAAAGATTAGGAAGGGTTTTCCGAATATTAACTAAAACTTCATTCGAATAGTCTTTTACTCGTGCTGTGAGGTTGTACCACATGAAGTGTCCGATTTGAGGTTATCAAAATATGATCCGTTGGCATCTATGACTCTCTTCCAACGTGATTCCTTTTTTGTAAAAGTCTTGAATTTTTGGTGCAATGAAATGCTCACAAGCTTATATACATATATGACCGCTGCTCTGTTTCGAAAAATTTTCTGCCGGCAAGAGGTGATAGTCCGTTGGGGGAAACATCAGAAGAGAACGGAGGATTTCCCATCGTAACTGTATCAGTTTTTTTTGTACCATTACGCGTGAGCCATCACAAGCTACTTTTTAGCCAATTTTGCATGCACTGTGTCAATTTCTTCATTTCCCTTGGTTGAAGTAATGAAAAGGGGATTGATCATTTTTATGACCAGATTGCGATCATTAACTTTTCTGTGTAAAGACCGGACTTTGGGTACATTGGTTTTTCGTCTGCATCTAACCACTGCCTAGATCTTTTACGGTTGTCATACGGAATTCATTTCTGGTCGTCCTAGCTTTTATAACTAGTTCAGTTCATGTGGGTACCCACTTATCGAGCTTATTGACCTTCTTCCTTATGCGGGAGAGGTGACGACTTATTGTCATGGGTGGGTGATACTCCCATGTTCTCTGCAATGTCCCGCTCCTTCATTGAATATAATGCATCTACAAGTGCTATTAAGACATGGTCGTCAATTATCGTAATGGAAATTTGCAAGCCAACGTGGAATGGTGCGTCCTCTAAACGAACGTTCTCAAATGTGTCATTAATATTTTTCGCTGCTAGACACGCATAAGGTCCTAGTTTAAGGTCATAAATGAAAAGTCTCCGAATTTGAACTACCGATAGGATGTTAAACAATTCCTTAAAAAAAAATGTACTTGTAATGAAACCTTAAAGTTTTAGACATTAAACACACAATGCAACTTCATTTTGAAGTGAAAACAAGACAAGACACCGTCTCTGTACTTCGTCTATCTATATTTCGTAAACCATTTGCGTTTGGTATAAAGAAAAACCAAGTTCGGGCTTGCAATTGCAATCTATCTCACGGTAGAAAATTTAAGAGCTCGAGGTAATGAGACTTCAGCCTTGATCGCAAAGAAAGGAGTCCCCCAAGCTAGCGCTGGTGTTACCCGTTTGTTACCTTACCTATCCATAGACGAGAGATTTTGTGGACTAGTCTTCGTTTAAATGTTATTGACAGAAATTTTTTTATATTCATATGCAGCGTCCATGTCATTTCATTCTGCCTTTTTTGTCAACGACAAATATAATAGTAAAAATGGTATCGATCTTGAATTTACTGGACAACAGGCTTTCTATTAGTTTAGATTATGTAAGGAAATTTAACCAATATTTTGATATGTATTGATTTCAAAGAAAGGTTGATTAATAGGAGAGTCAATCATTATTCCAATCATTATGCCTCATTTACCGCCATCAACTGTTAAATTTCTGTGATATTTTTTTTTTTTTTTCAATTGGATCAAATTTTAAGATGAAACTTTTTTTTTTTTTTTTTATAAATCAATAAATCCTTGTTAGAAGTAATATAGTTAAGTTTAGTGGCCTCTATAATATATTAAATACAATACTTGTTAGTACTATATATAAAATTTAATAAAATTGCTAAATTGTATGGACCTGTTTGGTCCGAAACCTCTTGATGAATAGATATATATTTTTAGTTCACTAGTTAATAAGTAGTTCGTTTTGTTGCGTGATCCAAACACTGATCATCTTAATTTTATATATAAAATTTCCATACAGCACTCATTTTCTTCGCATTGTAAATTGTATTTAAAAAAAATTGTCACACTCGTGTGATTAATAATTTCATGATTTTAATTTAGTTTATGGTGATACCGAATGGCGATGAATACAAAATAGTCCCTGTCAGTAGTAATCATCATGAGAAAAAATCAAAAGTTGTCGAACCTGAACGTCTGTTTCGTTCTCCAAAAAAAGAATCAACAAAAGTGAATGCACTTAAACGATTTCTCGCTAGAAATAAATTGTAAAAATAAAACCAAAAAGGTAAGACGCAGACCACTGTCACTAAAACGTTTTGACCTCCACAACAATTACATCACTCGAAAATTTTCGTTTACCATATGCAATTTCGCTATCGCACTAAATAAAAATAACCTTACATCACCGTTGTTTATAACAGAACTCTAATCAAAATATAATGGGAGGAAGAACTTCTGGTTAAATATTTGTATAGATTTTCTAATCTACACTTAAAAACTCTCCCTGCACACGTAATATTAACGGCGCGGTTATATTAAATGACATCAACCATAATCAATGATCAATGGCATTTTGTAAAATAATAAGCTGTATGAGGAGGGTGTTTTCTTTGCAATAAATTACTGATAAAAATTACCCCCTTTAACATGTTTTCCTTAATTTACTCAAGCAGTCAACAAAAATAACGTCACTAAGGTAAACAAAACAAATAATTTTTTAAATTTATATTTTTTTTGCAATAAATTACAGCAGCAACCATACGAATAAAAGATTCAAAACTGGGTGAACCACTAGCAAGTCAGCATCGCATTTTTATGACAGAACTTTTTGTTAGTAAACCAGAGAAAATCAACGAAAAAAACTATCAGTTTAGGATATAAACTTTAGGCGATAAATTTAGGGAATGGTTCCAAAAATACCATAAAGTATGTGAAACGTCTTCGAAGGAAAGGGTACGAGTAACGCAAACAATTTTTTTGATTTGATTTCGGTACGCGATATGTACGACGACTTTAAGCCGAAAGGTAAATCCACAGCAGGGATAGACAGAGAATTCAAAATTATAATCACAGTACATCAGGACAATGTTTGAAAGTCCGTTGCTTCGAACGTGCTATAAGATTTTCAATTGAAACAGCAGATGAACGAATCTGGAACGATTTCTCTTCTTTTCGCTCACGATAGCGCTATCATAAACAACGACGTATTAGATCTCCATGCAATTCATCATAGTTGCATAAAGAGCACTGGAACATATCAGGTTGGGAAATCTGATGTACTAAAATCGAATATCTGCAATGTAGTTTTTTCGAACTTCAGACCAAAATACTGACATCTATTTAGAAAGAACCATCAAACCGATATGCGAAAAATTTAAATACTTATGCCCTGTCGTTTATCACCAAGTAAACTGCGATGACCATTTCGTACTACAATTGGGAAGTGTTGGCCTTAATGCCGCGAAAAGTCCGTTGTGTTTTGTGACAAAAACTTCAGGCTGAGCAAAGACCGTAGTAGCCGTGATGTGGTGGTATATGCATAGAATCGTGAAGCAGAGGGTCGCGGGTTCGAATCCCGTGCGAGGCAATTCTCTAAAAAAGTCTTCATAGAATTTGTATGTAGTTATATGAAAATCCCGTGGGCGTCAACTCTGACATGAAGGCATAACACTGATGTGGGAGTGGTTGCTGGCTGGACTAAATGTAACGAACTAACAACTAGCACGTACTAAGACCCACTGGTTGAGGATGCACTAGCTCCAGTTTGACAACCACTTCTGGGAAAAATATCGAAACGTAATACACCTGAGTTTCAAATTACTTCACCACCCGCCCGTGCCCTGGTATTCATATCCCCTTGGTGCGCGCGCGGAATTATATATATATATAAAAAAAGGACCTAATTTTGCCACCTACAACAATGGTAGTCAGAAAATCACGTTCAGAAAGCAAAAGGTGCGCACATAATATAATTGGATCACTCAAGTGCAAACTTTTGGCCTCGTTAACTGCGTTCCATATTTCAATGATTAATCAAAGAGAAAGGAGAATCTTTTTTTGTAACAGCACTTCAGTGTTATCAGTTTTTTTATTATTATTTTTTTTTTTTTTCAAGTCCGTCTTAGAATTTGGCGATAGTTACAAGCTAAGCGTAGAAAATATACTGGATGTTTTTCTGGTAAAAAGGCTAAACAGTTTTTTTTTTTTTTTTCTCTTTTTCCAGTATTTATTTGTTTGCGCTTTAGGTCATGCATGTGTAGACATTTCTTTCGTCACCACGGGGTGCTACATCCATGATTTTCACTCAGTTCGACAAGTGATCGTTCTAATGGGGACAATACATGTGTGAGTTACCGCATTGTCTTGCTTTTATTTTGCCAACTGATTTAGATCGTTTCGCAGTTTCTGTTTCTAAACGATTTATAAATATTGAAAGTTTCTGTTTAGCCTTTGTGTAAGTAGTCTTTTTTATTCATGATTCCATGATAGTCTCAAACAACAATGGTCATATTCGTCCTCGCCGACATGACTCGCAGTTTCGCAGTTTCGCAGTTCCTCCATCTAAACGATTTAGAAATATTGAAAGTTTCTGTTTGAACTTTCTGTAAGTAATGATGATTCCATGATAGTTCCAAATAACAGTTGTCATACTCCTCTCCCCCGACATGACTCCCTTAACCGCTCTTCCACTCAGTCCTCCTGTATTAACCGTTTCGCATACTGTTTCATCTTGGTTGTGTTTCAAGGATTTTTACTAGGCGCCACAGTAAGTGGAAGTCTGATAACGTAAGATCTGGGCAACACATTCAAGCCAAGCTGCAACAATTTTTGCCAAGTAATTAAACTTGTGTGCATAGTTTCGTGGTGAAACACCACACTCTTATGATCGATCATCTCGAGGGTTTCTACGCGATGGCATTACTTAATTTCTGTAGCTGCTCACAAACGTTTTTTTTTTTTTTTTTTTTGGAAGCAGCTCACAGAAGATTGGTCTTTTCCAATCCAGTGATAGCATCGCTTTCTATTGGTTGCTTTGACATTGTTGTAGACAAGCCATTTTTCGTCGCCGATGATCATAAGCTTCGAGAATAGATCGTTTTCTTCGGTTTTGATGAGTTGATCGCAAACATTTATGCGCTTAGTGAGATGAATTTCTTTCAACTCATGCGGTACCCAAATGTCGAATTTCTTTACGAAGCCAGGTGAAAGCAAACGGCCATGAACGCTTCCACTTATAGAGCGGTAGCTAGCTCCCAAACAGTTGCTTATTGTATCAATGCTCTGATTTTATCGTCAATCTCGGAAGGCCTGCCAGAGCGATAAGCGAATTAAATAACAAATCACGCCGTAAACTTTACGCAAATTTTCCCTTGCCCAAGTTGCTTTTTTAGCTTTTTTGAAATAATAAACCTGAATATGTTCTTCAAAATTCGCCATGTTCGAAACTCAACCGAATTGCGCCAACTTTTTTTTCGTTTTTAAGCTCAATGTCAGCAAGAAAAAGGGTCCAAAGCCATCTATTGTAGCAAAAAAAAAGCTTTGGCTTTTTCAACAACCCAATAGTAGGTGCCCAACACATTGTGTGTCTAAGCGCATTGGTCCACCCTGGACTGTCGCACAAATAATTCAATTATTTATCTATCAGCTTAAAATTGTTTGGTTTTTTTAAGACTTAGTCTAAGCGTAAGAATTTGTCAAATTGGAAATTTCACTGTTACGAACCGGTAATGCATGTGTGGATTGCATTATGACTGCCACTTCTCAAATCTTGGTTGATGATTTTATACATGAAAAAGAAACTTCAATGCCGGGGCGTTTATAGATATGACAATGTTTGGTATAGAGAAAGATTTTTTTGACTGGATGTTAGTGCTCTTATTAGCCTACCTACCAGTCTGCTCCTGCTTCTGCTCCTGCTCCTGCTAAGAAAAGGAAAGGATTTTCCAATAAAAGAATTTTATTTGAATTTATCAAGAATAAATTTTTAGGAGTTCAGATTGAATTTTTTTTTTTAATCGAAAGTAGAAGGGTTGCTATACAAAAATATATATATATATATATCAGAAAAAGAATATCAGACAAATGATTACCACGACCTCTGTTGTGACCACCCAGGCTCTTTTGATAGTATTGTTCACCACATTTTTACACATTTGTGAGTCTATTTGAGTACTTTAATTGACTGTGGAGCGCTGGCATAAACATAAACCTTCTCTATGGTCCCAAAGAAATAAATTACGGGCGTGTTAAATTGCATATCTTGGTCGCCATATCATCATTTCGAGAAATGACTGCGAGGAAAATTTTGTCGTCAAACACTAATAATGTGTTCGCCTCTTGTATGGCATATAGTGGCGTCGAAGTAAACAAACAAGCACTGCCCATTCCATTCACCGTAACAGCTACAACCGTTTCATTTTTATAGAAATTGTGGATAAAGAGGCTTTTTTCGAGAATTATTCGTAGATTATCTAAGCTCCGAATGCGGTAATTCTATCGACTTAATAAGCCTTGAAGATGGAAATATGCCCTATTGATCCAAATGAGCGCTATTGGCCAAATTGCATTATTGGTGATGGTCTGCGGGCTGAAATTATTGCAATATTTATGGAAAATTCGGTGAAGTAACGTGAGCTTGAAAAAACTAAGTTTTCAGGCACACTTCGGGTTGCAGAAGCAGTATTCTTAGTTGTTTTTGCGCGATTTTGGTCCTTTACAACTTGAACTTGTCCCATTTTCAAACCAATTTAACAATTGTTGGGTGAGATGATGCTTTACGCCGAACAAGTAAACCTTTAACTTTATAAACTATTCCAGCGAAATTGTTGTTCAATGGTTTGTTGAAGCGTATATCATTCAATCTTTATTGATGGCGCAGTTTTTGCAATACTATTCAACATGAAACCTTTTATTGGAAAACCCTATATCTACTGTTTCCTATGCTCCGTTGAATACGGTTTGGTTTTTCATTCCAAGCGTCTGGTGATCTTTTTTTTTAATACATTTGCATATGGTTTCGAGCATGGAATCTTCGATATACGTGTATTTGAATTGAAGAAAGAGGACCTTTTGACTCTCAACTTCTCGATTGATTTTTTTTTCCTGCGAGTATGTTGGAATGATCTGCACCGTTTCATAATGCCTTTTTATTTTACAATGGTTATGGTAAATTTTACAAAGCACAATTGAATAAACTAAGAAAACAACTTATGCCCGTAGAAAAATTCAATGTATTTATTTTTGCTCAAATAAAAAGCTCACGTCTAAGGACGTGTATTTACTCTTCGTTTACCCACCTAGCATAGAACATTTGGAGTATTTAATTTTGTTTTGCTTTTTCAGAGACATACATAGGAATATAAAAAAGTGTGCAAGGATGTGCATTGAATAAAACTTTCACAACATTGCACAATTATAGAAAATAAATTTGTTTTGAATAACCTCATTTGTATATTTATTAAAACTAACATTTTAAAAAATTTTTCTCACAGAGTCCAATTAAGAGCACATCATCCACAACCACATCTCGTACCACAAACAGCACTAATGGCACCAAAACGACCACATCTACTCGAACAACGACTAATAAGACATTATCAGCTCCAACAGCAGCGGCACGAACTACTACAACTACAACAACGCGTCGTCCCGTCACTGGCACACCATCAAGTGGTGGAACAACTCCAACAACAAAATCCAACAGCCTAGTCTCCAGAAAATCAACCCCTCTTAAGAAAACCACAACCAGTTCATCAACTCCAACAGCTCGCAAAAGTATTGGTTCCAAATTGAATGCATCCGCTACTAAAGCAACCAAAGAAAATGCTATTGCTAGACCTGCTCCAATAACAGCTCCAATTCCACAACAAAACAATGATTCCGTCATAAATGATGAGCCAAAGGATGCAATATTATTATCGAACGATGTTACGAGCCCACCCATTGTCGATAATGAAGAACCTAAACTTAATGGGATTGCATCACCGGATGATGTTACATCATCTACGGTTCCCCTCGGTATGGAAGTAGCCTAAGCAGTTGGAGCGCATTATAAATTTTCAAAAGTGAAAACAACAAAATAAGAAAAATGAAGAAAATCATAAAAAACAGTCCTTTATTTTATTATTACGTATATATTTAATTTATTAATTTTTAGAAAACTGATTGGTGTTTGCATACATGCGAGTAAAATTTTTATTACTTTAAAAAATAAAAAATAAAAAAAAAAAACAGTTACATTATTACACACACATTATGAGTATGATTATCCCCATTAAGATGAAGAAAAGAAAATAAATCTCAGCAAAAAAGCTTATTTTACCGTCAACATATATAATAGAGCTAAAAAAAAAAAAATAATAATAATAATTCTAATCGTTGTAGTAGTTTCTTAAGTGGTCCTAACAAAGGACGACACCCTCTACACACACTCACACAATACATAACATTATTATATTCACGAATTTAAATCATAAAATGAGTAAACAAAAATTAAGCGGAAAAGAAAAAAACCTTTAAATGAATGAGAAAAAAATAACCCTTCTTTCACCTTTCGTCTTAAGAGAAAAGGATAACATAAGAGAGGAAACATAAGAAACAAACACCACATCAACAGGAAAAAAAAAAAAGAAATCAAATAATTTGTTGTTTGAGATATCATTTAGTTTCTTATTATTATACAACCAACACAATCAAAATGTATTTAAACTTAAAAGAAAAACGGAACTAATTTGAATTTTTCATTTGCCTTTTTTTTTATATAATTACGGTTTTGTTAGATTTTAATGTTTATTCACTATGATCTACGTTCATTTATTTTTTTTTTTTACGTTTCTGTCCGCTGTTGTGCATCGTTGTATTATTATTTTTTTTATATTAATTTTTTTTTATTTTAAACTTTTTGTGTTATTTATTATAATAAACTATTAAAAAAGAGAAAACAAAAGAAAAAAAAAAAGAAAGAAAAGGAAATTGCTGTGTCTGTTTTTTCGATATACAAGCAAGTATATATTTTTATTTCTATTTTTTTTTTTTATTGTTTGTTTAGCATGTGAAGAAGGAGAAATAAAAGTTATTAAACAAAAATAAAACAAAGTGGGATATGAAGATACATTAAAAAATAAATATATATGTATTTCACAATATCAAATATATTTAAAAAAAAAAAAACAAAAAACAAAACAAAACAAAATGTCTAAGCTAACGAAATTGATAAAAAAAATTAAACAAATATCAATATTTGTATTTACATATGCTATCCCAGTGCATGCTTTAGATTATCTCAGAAAAAAAAAACTAAACAAAATATTTACTGAAAAGTTAAAAAAAATAATAAAATATTTAACAAAATGATAAAAAAAACAATGCTTATACTTTGTTCCTTTTCTTATAAATATATACCGGTTATAGTTTATTTTTTTATTTACGAAAAATTAAACATTCTCTTACAGGTGTCTCTGTTTTGTAGTTTTTTTTTTTTTTTTTTTTTTTTTTTTTTTTTTTATTTACTGTGAAGTCTTATATATATATATATATATATTTTTGTTTTTATAATAATACAAATTAATAAAAAAAAAATGCAATCCACACTTTGTAGCCGGTTTATTTGTGCCTGTTTAATAAAATTTTTCAAATTTCCTTTTCAAACTATGTATTTTATTTTTTATATTCAAAATTTAAGGTTTATAACAAATGTAAATTTGTTCTCTATTAATTAATGATATAAATTTTATTCTAATGATTACATTATCTTAAGTAAAAACCAATGGCCTTTTCCCTTATAAAATGTGAACAACAAACACAACATAAAAAAAATGGTTACTTTTGTTTCGACTGAAAATAAATTTGTTTTTTCAAAGTTAGAGATTTAATTTAAAAAAAAAAAAGAAAAACAAAAAAACAATTATAATAATAATAACGAAAATCGTATTGTGTGCTTTTAAATCGTTGCGATTTCTGTATTTTAAAATCTTAATATCCCCGTTGAGGTAAAAAATAAAAAAATAAAAAATTCTCTCAACAACTTATCAAATCAAATTGTACCAATCACAAAATCTCATTACAATACACAATTTTTTGTAATCTGATATTTGTAAATTAGAAAACTAAAAAAAAAAACTGCACTCTATATAAAATAAAATGAATAAATTAAGGATTCTTCCTATTTATTGTTTGCGCCCAGCCTATGCAATAACAACATTTAATGTATATGTGACTCGCCGAACTCACCAATTATTGAGAAGTGAGTTTGAGACAGAAGTTGAAGATTGAAAAAAAAAAGAAATCATTATCTTCTTTAAGTTGATTGTTTTTTTTTTTTTTTTATTTCGAATTCTTCAAACTAATTATTTAATATGTGCAGGAACAGATTGAAAAAAAGCAAAGAAACCTTGAGATAAACAAAATTGTACTTTATAAAAAAAAATATATATATATGAGCTTTTTTGCACACAAACACTTTACATACAGCAACACATTTCTATTACATATTACTACTATAAAAGGAATACCTTCAAATATGGTTATTATCTAATAATACAACAAAAAAAAAAAAAACAAAAAACAAAAACAAGTTGCAAACAAAAATGATATATATGAAATAAATTTTTATATTTAAAAAAGTAAAAAAAAAAAAACAAAGTTAAATAATTGGTTTTGTTTTTAATTGATTCTTTTTTATTTTTTATATTTTCTCTATTTTCTGTTTGTTTTTTAGTTTGATTTTCTGATTGGATGCGTAACGATATAATATTTTTATCTCGCGTATAGATTTGATTGTCATTGATTTTCTTTTGTTTGCATTTATGATCTAGTGAACGTTGCTTTTCAATTTAGTGTTCCACTTTGTAGACTTTATTGCGCATTGGCTGTTGTAAAGTCAGACTCTATATAATGTACATTTTCTGACTAGTCGATAATGCCCAATCAAAGAGTTCTTTCACTCGTTTTAAAACACTCTGATGGATCTACTCTGCTTTTTTACGAGTGGGTAACAACACATGTGCAAAATTTATACAAAATTGGGAGATAAGTTTAAGGATAAGCCAAAGTGAAACAATTATGACTTGATTCTATCACGTATTGAAATTGTAATAAGTCTCAAGCGGTATAAGACTTCAACAATGGCTGTGGGGCATCTTTGAAGGAGATCGGGATTCGTTGGAATGTGTATAATGATTATTAATGGAGCTTAATTCGTGCGATAAAATCATTGTATCTTCAACGTATTTTGAAAAAGATGTGACTTCATTTATCAACTTTAATGGATATGAGACATTTTGTCATTCTTTTAAAATGAAGCCTCAAAATGATTTAACTTATAGTGGCTTTGGTTATCCGTAAGCTGTGATCGTGCTTACTAAATATGCAAAGTTGCCAACATGTTTGCCCTTTTTTGAATATATACTACATTCTTGTTTTTTCCTTATTTGCGTTCAACGCCATTTTGTTTAGTTTAGTTTGAGAATATTTCTGGCTCTTCCCTGAGTTACCAAGAGTTACAGCAGTGCTGTAGCGTGTATAGAGTCATCACTTTTTCGCATTTCTCCCCAATTTTTTATACGAATTATTAATTTTGTCTCTGATGTTTTAATTCTAATTTGATCCGGACACTTGGTAGCCCTGAAAATGAGAGTTTTTGCTACTTGAACGATATTTGCGGAAGCAAAACGTCGCACGATATCAAATTTCTCAACAATAATTAGACAATGGCCTTCAATTGAAATAAGACCTAATTGTAACATTGTTTGATCAATATGTGTTCGGATGCAGTAACTTCAATTCTAATGGTGCCCAAAATCTGTAGAAGTTTCGAGACGTGGAGATATTTCCATAATAATTGAGAAAGGTTGAGAAAAGCGAACGTATTTAAAATATCCTTACACACATCCAAAACGGTTGGACGACACCGAGATCTAGGCGATAGATTTGTCGGTCGTTTGGTTTATTTGTTGCCTTGCTTCCAATTGTCATTCTCGATTTTCTGCTAAAAGGCCAAAGGATTTCTTCTAACTTTTGATAGCATACTTTCTATCTTGTCCATATGCCACCGGCGGTATTGTGCTTTAATGCAATCTTATACTACCATTTCCTAAAAAATAGCACTTTCCAATTAAGTAATAAGCTTCACAACGATCGTACGTTTTTTGGGACTTTCCGAGATCTATGGTATATTAGGGATATAATCGGCTACAGTAATTTTACCGATTTTAGATTCATGGACGATGTTGTCAATTTTCTTTGTATTATAGAAGACTTTTAAGAATTTGAACTTATTCAACCGGTTTAAAGGTTAAAATAAGATAAGTCCTCTTTCAAGAACAGAAGGGTGGATTGTTGAGACTCGGTTAGTTATACATGGGTATGTTAGTTGCTTGATCATTCCAGTACTTAATCAAAAGCAGCACCCAACAGCTATGAACCATACAAAGAATGTTGATTTAAAAGTAAATGAAATCTTGACTAAAAGCATGTTCCCTAAGGCAAGTATCTACAGAATAGGCCTACTTCTTTGCCTGTTTGTTTTATGGGTACGATTACCACATCAAACGCTACGGTATGTATATTATTTTTAATGCTCTTAAGGTTATAAAATCAGACATGTATGCAAAGTTTAAAGAGACCTAATATTAATAGTTGTTGCTTACAGTTTGGTTTTGGGTGTGTGCCGCGCACTTTGGTTTATCCAACTAGCCTAGTTGGCTGTATGCAGATATGTATAAGGTTTTATAAATCAGAAGGAGTCTTAAACCTTACTTTTAGCAACTTTGGGACATTGATTCTATACTTGTTCTAAACGAATGTAATTTTTGAAACGTTTGCTCATCAAAAATTTGTCAAATAGGTTGCATAAGATCTTGATCAGGTACTGGGTTCAAATAGTTTATTTTATTCTACAGGTGGCAATATAAGTGTAGTCATGCCCACTTGAGTATAAAGTTCTTTACTAGACTTTAGCAAAGTGACGATGTCTAAATAACTTTGATTTTCCTCAATCTGGGATTTTGGATAGTAAAAAAAATCTTAAATTTAGCTGTGATCTGGCATTGTAATGAATTTTGATCAAACATCGGAATTTCGATAACATGTGGCTAGAGTGCTAGCGTGTTTGTAATACTTTACAGAATATGAGATTACATTGCTCCTTGTAATTTTCACATCTATTCCACGCCAACTAAATTGTGTTTTCTCCTGCTTTGTCAGTGTTAATTGTAGGCATATTCTTTGGAATCTGTTCAACTTATCTGAATCAGCTCCAAAATATGAATTATTATAATGTAGTTGTAAGAGTGTTTGCGATCTCTTGATGCCAGAAGTCAATCGTTATCAGAAGTAAGAGGCAAGAAAAAGCCAGGATTGGAGCTTTGTACTAATACACTCATTCTCTCTCCAGGGAAATTCGTTGAAAATATTGCGAAGAATTGTGGGGTAATGGAGATAATGCGTCAATGTAAGTAGTAAGACACTGTCATTCAGATCTTAATATATCATATAAGATTCTATCCCGAGTAGGGTTTTTTACTAGTCAAATCTAAAATCGTAGTTGTTAATCCATTTCTTTTCGGAACCCATTTTTATCTTTGTGAGCTTCATGTCGGAAATACGTTTAATAATCAAGGCAACCTATTCGTTATTTATGAACATGTTATCCTTTAAGTGCTCAAAATAGTGATTCTAAGCCCAACGAACAGTCCAAAGCTACTAAAATGTTGACTTGGTCTGTGTATGAGCCTTTAGTGTTGACGTAGTGAATTCCAATGAAGCATTAAAGAATTTTCATGAAAACTAGTTGCTTGGTTCAAAGTTTCTACCTTTGGGATCAGTATTTTGATTTACATGTCCACGTACTGTGAAATAATTTTAACAAGCTCACAGAAGAGAGTCCATTATCGCATTCCCTGATAAAATTCAGCTATATCGCTAATTGCTTGAACCTAGCACTCTTATCATAATAGCTTATCGAATAGCTTGCTTATAACAGCTATAAAGTACACACATGTAAGCTTCCAGTAAAATGCATAAATTTCAAAGGTAAGTTTTAGGAAAATCCACGAATCATGACCAACGTTCAGGTGAGAGACTAAGCCCAGAAGTTAATTTTTAAATTTGTAATCCAATTATCTAAACCATTTCAGCTGGTGTAGCTTCTCTCTGCCCGGATTTTTTTTTTTTTTAAATATTTATTTTAATAATTTATTTAATAGTTTTGTATATTTCATTCGAGGGATATCTTTTGCCAATTAAAATGTTTTTCTATCTATGCTTTGAAAATTGTATTAAAAATTAATTTTTATAATAATAAACGAGTTTAATTCTGTATCTGCGTACGAATATGTGTATTAACTGCTTTTATGATATTATCCATGAGCTTATGACGCGTGAGTCAAGTTGTCTTATTTTAGGTAAAAATTTTAATATTAAATTTTTAAAATTAAATGAAAAGTAAAAATAATAAAAAAAAAAAAACACTATTTACACAATTGTTTGCTGGTTTTGGCTTTTGTTTAAACTCTATATACTGCTTAGCAATATTTTTATTTTGAGTTTCTTAAATGCTCTTCTTTTATTTATGATACTATCTATTGTTGGTATAGGTTTAAAATAATATCTAAAATTAAATAAAAAAACATATTTATATACGTATATTTATATTTTTATGACAAAGTATATAAAAAAAACCTTGAACGTAAAAAAATATTTATTGAAAATACCATTATATTAATTAAAATTATACAACCATTAACAAAAAAAAAGAAAGAAAAGAACAAAGTAGGGATATTTTAATAAAAAAATAATTATAATTAAAATTAGAACCATATATTGTAGTGTTACAATGGTTTGTAACTAGATGGATAAAAAAATTGAAATAAAATAAAATTAAAAACGATTTTTTGAGACCAACAATATACGCACTAAAGATTGATTAGTGTTCAATATTTACTCATATCGTATAATATTAATAAAAAAAAAATAAAATAGTACGTTTAATCAAAAATGAATCTCCAGAAAAATCGTTTTAATGAACAACTAAAACAATAAATATCAAACCTTAAAAAAAAATTGTCATTTTTGTATCAGAAGCTAGTCATCAATAGCCTCTCAAATTATCGATGTCGGAAACGTGCATTTTCAAAAGAAGAAAATCTATTATTATTATTAGAAAACAAAAAATAGTAAAAATAAGCACTGTGCAGCTTAGTCACTAACGAGAAAACTCGATTAAAATACGTACGAGTATTTATTTATTTTAAATTGTTCTCACAATTATTTTTTTAGAAAAGAAAGAAACTTTACGTAAAGATCATTACATCACACAATGATTTTGAAGATGAATGATAATATTGTAAGGCGTTTGAAATAACAAGAAAAAAAAAAGGAAAAAGAAAAAAAATTGTGTAGGCAGTAAAATTAAAAAAAAAAAATAAATAAAAAATGTAGGACACTTGATCGAATGTAACCAAGATGAGAGTTAAGAAAATTAAATAAGAAATTAAAAATTGCAAAAAGAAAAATGAAAAAGATTCATAAGGAATACAATTTAGTAGGTGATTATTATATCAATGTGGGAACTATTTATTTTCTACTGTTTTTTATACCATACCGCATGAGATACGAGTACATTACAAATTACAAACAAAATATTAACAAAATGATTATTAATTAATTATTAAATAACGAAAAATATAATAAAGAATTAAAAAAAAAAAAACAACATTACATAGGAAATGCATTTTTGTTCTAAATTGCTTTTAAAACCTTACAACGAGTATAGCATTTTCTTTTTCCTGCAAACTTAAACGCAAATCTAGCAACTGACTACCTTTGCAGTTAGATCGCTCCCTAGGTCTAGTGCGCTGACTTTCTGAGCCATTTATGTGGTGAGTAGGTCAATCTCAAACGTCACTGATTTTTCATAAAAACAAAACTCAGATCAACTCATACACAAGGTATCGTATACAAAAGACCGGTATTCTAAAACACCGTTTCTATTTAAGGCCGTGCTATAAATATGTACAATGTACATTTCAGAAAATTATTTTTTTTTTTTAAAAATAGAGTTTATTTACACAAATGTTATTCTTTACGTCCACGTCACTCTTCTTAATGGACAGCAACGTTTCATAGGATCACTCTTAGGCTTTTTAACTACGAAGTCCTTGTAATCGCGGTCATTTCGGGTTGTTTGTTTTTTTTAAGTTAATCAAAGTATCCGTTTTATTGACAACAAGAAAAAGTCCTTAGGGGACTTCGTGGAGACCAAATTTCTTAATATTAATTTTTGATGGAGAATTTCACGGACATGTTGCAAAGACGTGTTGAAAGTGTGTGGCTTTGGTGCGTTCTGCTGGAACTATGTAAAATTTGCGTTTCAGACACCAAAAAATTGTTTAACATCTCAACATAACGCTCTGAGTTGACATAATACTCTGGGGACTTTGCGTCCCCTTCTAATTTCAAAAAAGTAGTTACGGGCACAAAATGTGATAAACTGTCTTATTAATAATCTGAGGCGAGAAATGCACCCAGCAAGAAGTGTCCATTTTATATCTGCTACGAAAACAGTAACCTTAGATGAATGTGAGAATTTTTGATGCTTGCGCTTCTTTTTTTTTTTTGCAGATAAATGACACCAGTTTTGCTTTTTAACCAGTTCATTAAACTGAAAATGTCCCTGATCCGAAAAAGAAATATTGTTGATAAACGCTTAGTTATATGTTTAACGAATAGTAGCCAGTAAACCGGCATCTTGACCCTTTTACCCTTGTACCAACTGAACTTTGTAGTGATGCGGTTTTAAATCTTTGGACAAAATGCCATACAATGATGATCCATGTATACTTAAATCACTCGTTTGCTATCACAAATTAACTGATTTACGCTTTTTATGTTTTCATCAGTTTTTGATGACATTAGTCGACAAGACTTCAATTTATGCACTTATGAACTCATTTCTTAATAATTGGAACACATTGGCGCAGAATTTTTCCATGCAACAATCGCTGAATCACTAATTTTGGAAAATTTAGGTACACGTTCATAATGCACTTAAAAGAAATGCTTTATAATGACTACGTTTCTAAAAGCCGATCGACTGAATGACATGCACCCAACGTCTGGCCGACATATTGCGTTTACGTAGTGAGTAAAAGAAAGAGAAACTTTCTTTTGGGATACCTTGTACATATAGTTTTGTGTTCCGAAACCATTAGCGCCAATATGATTGAATATAATTTAAATAATCTTTTTCTTGGAATAAGCCATGATACTCGTATCATAATCCGCTTTGGAAGGAGTCTCTTCTTTTGGTACCAGTGAATATTAGACCTTTGGATCGTATGTTCAGACATCCTTTTCGCTTCGACTGGTGTGTTAAACTTGCATACACAATATTTAATATACGAGTATATCATATTTTTAATATATATTTAAGAAATATATTAAGAAGTAAGCGCTTTTACTTACATATGGTATATCATACATAGTTTGAGATAGACATGAAATTTAAAGGAACATAATCGATATAAAGGGTGTTCCAGATAATGTGTCTAAGAGTTTCTGGAGAGACTCCCAGATTGCACATTTTTATTTTTATTTGCTTCATCAAACCTTGTATCATATAAATTACACAAAGTGCAAACGATTGCTTTTTATGAAAACCAATGCTCGTTTTTAAAAAGCTCTAACAATGTCCATTTCTTCCAATTTTGGTCGGACTTTGGCAGCTGCCTGGTCAATCATATGGTTTAAGTCATCCAATGTTGTAATGATAAACTGGGTCCTGCATCTGTCCGCATAAACAAAAGTCCTTTCGAGTCAAGTCCGGAGACCTTGGAGTGGCCTCCAAAATGGTTCTCTACTCACGAATCTTCATATACGCGATCTAACCACTCATTAACTGCATGACCAATGCCCATCGTATGCGGGGGCTACATCATGCTGTGGTGCAACACTTAATTACATTGAACTTATGCTGAAAAACTCTGTGTCATGGAGTGGAGTTTGCTTTCTGTCCACGTATTTAAATTGTGGAAGTCAGTGGTTCCATCTATGGTGAATTGGGACTCAGCCTTCTATAGAATCACTCCTATCATCTTCCACAAAACATTTTTCCAGTAAGAAAACCTTTCTCTGAGTCCCTCTGATGCATGCCTTCTGAATGCAGAATTATCCAGATGTAAGCTCTGCTTGGATTAAAATGTCTGCTAAGATGCCTAAGACTAGTATTTGGATAATTTCTGACGTAATGTAAGATGTCTTCTCTAAAGCAAGATGTCAGTCCCTCGGCGATTTCCTTTCTCGCTCAATCAGGAGAATACTCTCATTGATGTCCTGCCATTTGGGGCAGTTTTATCATGGTGTCGTCGTGGATATTCTATTGCCGTTGCAAAAACCATAGACATAAACCATGGCTGTATATTCTTGCATTGAAAGGACCATTACGAAGATATTGTGAACTAAACGACAATATCTCGGTTAAATGTCTGTATGTCCATCAGTGCTAATTGCGATTTTTTCTCTCGGCTGCTGAAACGCATTCCCCGTAGTGGTTTTTTAACTCGACTGAACAAAAAGAAGTCACAGGGAGCCAAATCAGTAGAATTCGGTATCTGTTGAATGGTATTTGTTGCATTTTTCATCAAAAAATTACGAATAATGATGACACTGTGCGACGGTGCGTTATTATGGTGCAAAATCCACGAGTTTTGTGCTCACAATTCTGGCAAAAAATCATGATGCACTACACCGTTGTAATACACGAAAACCGTGAGCATTGCCTTCTCGGCTCATTTAGTGAACACCATTCACTTGCCTTATGACTGGATTGCGTGTCGTACTCATAAACTCACGTCTCATCACAAGTAATAATCCGCTACACGACGGAAACCCAAATCATTAACCAAAATGTCTTGGACGGATCCATAGGCAATGTTCAAGTCCTCTGCTATGTCTCTGATGATTAATTTGCGGTTATTGACCAACATTTCTTTAACTTCATCAATGTTTTCGTCGGCTTTCGATGTCGATTGTCAGTCACTGCGTTCATCATCTTCGATTGACTTACGACCACTTTTGAAACGCTCGTGCCACTGGTAAACAACCCTTTTCTTTAAATAATCGTTGCCGAAACACCTTTCTAACATTTCCAACGTTCGCGCACCATTAAATTCGTTTTTAACGCAAAATTTAATACAAGTTTGTTGTTGCAAATTTAAATCCATTTCTAAAATTGTAAAAAATCGCCAACACACACAGAGATAGATGTATTCTTGACAACGTAACTTTTTCAAATGTCAGGCTATGACGCTAAGATTTAGAGGGAATGTCAACAACAGATGTACCAACTTAACAAAAAAAAAGACAGAACTCAAATCGCAACAATGGTAGCGCCACCGGGAACATTTTGATCAAGGTGGTAAGATGAAAGTGCTGCCGTTGACTGACAGTTTTTTCATTTCAAGATTTCAAGACCATGAGGAAGTCTTGGAAGACCTTGCACGTTATATTTTGTCTACGCATACATACTTCACCGTTGATTTAATCACAGGAATTCATTCGCCGAACGTCCTGCTTCTGAGGACTCCTGATTGTATTGTTCATTTACCCTTGTATAGTTTAACATAACTTCACTCAGGTGTTCTTTGACAAGACTGAGTATTCAGCTTTAAAATACATTGTTACACTGTCCTTACTTCACTATTAGATAGTGAATCTATCTATTTGACGGTCATCACCTTATGGTGCAACATTTTCTTTCTTTTGTCATCCTGGGCGCAAACTCTAGAGCGCCGAACATTTTAGAACTTTGATTCATAAAAGATTCACATAAAATCGGTAAGTCGCTGCGATATAACGCATGGCGGCCCTGACTTTTAACATAGGAAATAATATGCAGAGTTGGTGGTCAAGAGCCACAGCGTCGTCGAAACCTTAGCGTTGTAGAACATTCGCTTATATTTGATCTACAAACGACTGCGGCGGACAATTCATATATTAATTATCTTACGTTCAGTTTTCGCTCTCTATGTTTGACTTTTTACTGCATAAAAAATTTCAAAGTTAGCATTTGGCACAGTTTTTAAATAGTCGGAAAGAAATTTCGAATAAAGCCGACCAGCAAAGGAAAATGTACGATTGTTGGCATTTATTAAAAACAGTTTTGCGACATTATTTTCTATGATTTATCTGTAAAAATTTAGACTGGGGTCTCTTGCGGAATAGGACGGTATGATATAAATCCACCTATATCTTTTTCTTATCTGTACGTATATTGGAGTATTTTTTCGAATTTTCAGTACTCATAGTATTTCAGTATTCATTGCACAACGGGAAAACGTAGAATTATTATATGTACCGTTTATAACTTCGTTTACAAGTTTTTGACTTAATTAAAAACACATTGCGCAACCACCTTAAGTTAAACCTTGTGATGAATAAAATTATTTTTGAAATTTCTGGTGGTGAGTTGAGTAGACCGTGATTATAGATATTTTTTCCGGGAACAGGATAAACAGACGATCTGCTTATGTCCATATTTAACAAAGAACCGAAAAATGTTTCATATAGACAGGTTAAACAGAAGGATATAAACTCTATAGGATCGGTAAGAGCTTCGCATTATAATAATTATAAATAAATACAAAATACTTGGTCATATTATTTATATACATATTAATAGTATCCTTTCAAATTTCAAACCGTAAATTTCACACGTCGGCGCTGTTCTCCATTACTTATATTCCGTTATATACGTCGAAGACTTATTATTTCAGTATGTTTCAATTGCAATTTTAAACCATATGCAAATTCATGATCGTTTTAATGTTGGTCATCGAAAACTTTAAAAGGCCAAATAGACAGAGCAAAACTTTCCAACGAGTTTATATAACGCGCAGTCTCCAAGAAACAAACGTGTTAGCAATTTGTCACCACTTTGTAAGACTGAAATAGGGAGCTTCAAATCGGAATCAGTGTGTTTAAATATTTTCTTTAGCAATTAATAAAGAACCAAAGCGATTTGGTTTAAAAAATTATTTACCTACGCGGAGTTCTACAACAATTTCATTTATTTCATGGCCTTTTGTGCGGATATCTTGGCGAATACTTTTCCATTATATCATCAAGAACACATAAAAGTGCTTCTGTAGTGCTGACAAGGTTGACTTGTCGATGGTGCTACGTAGGCAGGATTTGACTTCAACTTCAACTTCAACTTTGAAAGAATCCAAATTACCATTGTTGTGTGTCTTTTTATATCTACAACTCTTGTACCTGGTTATTGGAGAATGATACTGATTGGTTGTCCTTGACTAGCTAAAAGAACTAGATCCAATGCACTGGAATTTAGAAAACGACACCAATAAAATGTGAGTAAGAGAGTCTTTCTCCTTGCTGTTCTTACTGTGAAAATTTTTTCTGAAGACGTTTAGCCTAGGTGGGATTAGGTTAGAAGGGGTTCTTATAAGTTTGTTGTATCTGGGCTTCATCTTTCTAAATGTAGTGGCGTTAGTTAGCTTAGGCTTTATTCGCGCTGACGAGCTTTTTAATATACTAATATATTTTGTCTTTTACGTAGCGAACAGATGATTAGCTTCAATTGCAGCCTGGCTGTCATAAAAGATACCTATATTTGAATTTCATATTTTATATATTGTGTTGGGCCATTAAATTCCAAATCCAGCATGTAAGACACTGGCGTAGTCCGAATAAATACTGAGTGCAGGTCATCTGTTGGCCCAAATTTCTAAGCTGCTCTTAGGATGTTCTTAGCGATGTATGTTATATTTTCTGTTCAGGATTGGCCACTTAGCGATGGTCTCATAGGTGAGAACCAGTAGGCTCCTTTTTTTTCTAAAGTTGTATTCCTTTGCCCGATCTTCAAAATTAAGCTTTTTTTGAGTGTCGTGCCTATATACTTAGCACTGGTAAATGTGCTTTTTAGATTGTCAGCATCCGAGTACATTATGCAGAAATGAAAAGAAACTTTTGAAAAAGATTAACTTCATTTGCATCATGAAAGAGAAGGAATCAATCAATCAAAATCTAAAACATTTTGACGAATTCCATCGCAATTGCAAGGAAACTAAATTACTTGAATACCGTTTCATCAACTATTTTCGTGTATTTCGAGAGCAGTGCCAATTGAAACCCACTAACACTTAACGTATCGAAGATGTTAAACATTTTAGCAAACTGGAGGACACCAATAGGAAACAAAAATCGATTGGTGAAGTTTTATATATCTGGTTCCAATGCAAATGACATGTATCATCATTTCGCTCATTTCGACGCACTAAATCTGTAAATTTTCTCGTTTTTTATGGTTGTCCGTCACGTTCTTTTTGGAAAACGATTATCCGGCTTTCTGTTTCTATTATAACATCAAAGCGCTTGTCTTTGAATCTTTTCATAATCAATCGATCGATAATTCGACAGTTGACTGGGTGACTAGCGGCTGGATTGTATCGAACACCAAACTTGGCCTTCTCCTAACCGTGTGACTCAAGCAATATGATATAAATGATTGTAGTTTCAATAATGCTTTCAGGACTAAATTTGTTTTTGCAATGTCGTGGCAATTTTATTCAATGGTTTTGCTAAAACCTGATTTATAATATGTTTAAGATCAAAAAGGCAAACACAACCAGTGTCTAGGATGATGTCGCTATCACGTCTATTTGTTTATGTGATCCCTCGTTTTTCGTTTTGCCACATGGAGCTGCCTGACGCATTCATAAAAAAAAAGTTTCGCGTTTGTTATCAATAAAATGTGTACTTTTGTGCACATCGTGCATCGATGCATGTTCATCGACGGCAGAACAGACCTTATCTAGGAATGCGTTTTTATTTTGCCGGGAATTCAATCTAACAAATTTCATATTATGAGTATTTGCACTGGATTATACTGACTTCCGTTACAACGACAGAAATATCTTGTTGCCAAGATCAACAGCCATTGCTATGAGCAGAAGTCGAAATTTTAAACTACATCGCTATATAAGGGTAGAAATGAAGTTGTTTTTTACTTATGGAAGGCTTAGTATTTGAGTTCTGTATCAGCGATTACTGACTGTGGTAGTGACAGTAATTAAAAAGAAAACAAAAACTTATAACAACGTTCTTATCTTGGAAACCAGTCGATTCAATTCAAAGAAATTGCTTTTAAGTTTTTAGTACTGAAAATGTTCAGTTTTTCGAAGAAAGATTAGTAATTTCTTCTGATAGAGTACCTTAAGTATAAGCACCCATCAAATTAGCGTTTATTACTTCCAAAGTAATGGGAACGTAAGCCGGATATTCACAAAGTAAGTGCTTTGTGGTGTCGTCACCAATTGCATACCAAGTGGGGCATGATGTGTTATCGCTTATACCTAGAACATTTATGTTCATATCAAAAGGGTAGTGCCCCATTTAAGACGCCAGTAAAAGTCTACAATTCTTGCCGCTGTGGGAATCAGCCCCTCTTTGCAGAGATATCCGGAATCATTCGTTTGTACTGCCTGCAACCTGGAGTATTATAGCACTGACTATTGTGCTCATAAAAAACCCAATTTTCATTCGAAGCCCGCATAGATGACGTAGATAGTCCCAATGCACGTTCAAGTCCTCCTCAGAGCTTTGCCTAGCTTTCATAAACGATCTTACTTCCTGCGATTCTGTTGAGGGCTGGGTCCCAGACATGACACATTGAATTTAGCTTTCCATTTGAGTTCAGAAGAGACTTTCATCCTCGAACTAGTAAGAGGTCTCAGTAAGATCTAAATGCACCTTTACTTATGTAACAGACGCAGATATTTCGCCCCTCCACTTGTTCCGAGTTGGAAATATATCCTTTTTCTGTTGGTCTATTTATGTCATGTAAAATGAGTATGAGCTTACGAAACCAAATCTTCAAATGATCCTCCCAACACTCATTTGGTTTCTCCGCCGTTTTTCTTACAAAATGCTCTTCCAACCTGTCTCTACCCCTTTATTACTTATTTCGTCTATCCCTTACACAGAGAATTCCTTCATATTTAGAAGACCTCTAAGCTAAACTTTTTGATATTTCCAAAACTCTTTGAAACCATTTTATAGGAATCCTAAAAATGTAAATGCAAGTCTTTTATTTCGCCCAGATAACATGGATTTTTAAAAGGCAGATAAACTATTATTGCATTCGTGTCTTTTGCTCTTGCAGACTTAAAAAATGCATAATAGTGTATGTCATCAATTGATACTCTTCAAATTGTCTGCTTTCGGCTTTAAACCTCTTTAATTAAAATAGATTTTTTCTTACCTGGGAAACCGATATTCGGTTTAGATCCGTCCTTTCTGTCCGTCCCTAGCCACATCTGGGGTTCCACAAGGTCGCCATATTGGTCGTCGTTTCATTTTTACAATTAACGATCTTGATAACTTCAGTAAAGAGAACAAACTCAATTCAAAGGATTGACTGAAAACTTATTTCTAGTGCACCAATGGTCGATCACCTCTATGGCTATCTGCGCTTAAGAGCGTGGCTTAATTATTCTCTTCAATATGAAGTTAGTCGAACTAATAGGTCCGAAGCTCTTATCGAGCGTGTACTCATCTTTTCCGATTTTCGGTGTAAAGGCTACACCCACTGTTCGGAGAGTTTCGGTATGTATGTCAGTGCCAGGCTAGCAGTGCAGATTCTCTTCCGAATTACAAGCAGCTGGTCTATACTAAATGTATGAAGAAAAAAGAAAGCAACACTAGCTCCGTTTATGGGAGTTGGTTCTGATTTGGTTACCTGGAAAACGAGTCCCAAGCATGAGACATTATCTCCACTTTCGACTCAGTGTAGATGCCGTCAGTTCTTCTGAGTGATTCCAGTTTGACTGATTTTCCCCCCTTTTGAGGAATTTGGCCAGCGTGCTGGTGTCACCGAGTGTTCCGATCTTGTAGCAAAAATCCTTATGAAAAGCATTCTTCGAAATTCGAATTAGCTTCTTATATTCGTTTTGCTTCGATGCTTAAAAATTCCAGCCATCTATCAAATTAATGTTAAGTGATTTGTTTTTTTTGCTACAAATTTGTGTTCCATATTGGAAAAACTAATCACTTAGTGAGGTCAGATACCTTTGTTTTGTTCCAACTTTAGGAATGCATTCACAGATTTTCCGATATCTCTTGGATATCTCAAGCACAAAATACAACTACGCCATCGATTTTCTCTAACTGCTCAATTAGTGATATTCACTTCTACCTTTTGGAAACGTTGAAGATCTAATGAGAGTAGCGGTTTAAAAATGATTTTTCTTGGCAGGAAGCCGATGTCGGCATTGATGTCCAGATTCTCTTTCAATTCCTGTCCCCTTGCACTGAAATAAAACTCAGTGAAACTTTGAATATATATTTTTTTATTCTACGGGTAAATTGGGAGAAACTTCTATCATTATTCCTTTTTTTGTGATTTTATTTTCATTGTTTTGTTGTTTTTTTTTTTACTTTGTTTGCTTTTTGTATAATTTTTTTTTATTTATTTTTCTTTTCAACTTTATCATTATTATTTTTTGCATCTGGGTTTCAAATCAATACATCTCCTTCGAGCATCGTAATAACACTTAAAATAATGAAATCATCATTCATCAGTTAAACATACATATAATTTTCATTTTTTCGTTTTTCAAGCTTAGCCCTACAAACACAGTGTATATAGAGTTATGTGGAACAAACGAAAAATAAAATGGGGCAAAAACAAAGTATAAAAAAGAGAGAGAAGTAATATTGTAGTAATAATAATAATAATAATGGAAAAACCTAAGAAAAAATTATAAAAAAAAAGGAAAATATATTTATATTTGTATACGTGTAGATGTACTTCTTCTAGTTTGCTGCGCGCGAGAGGCAAAAGATACTCGTAGTACAGTACGGCGGCGATGGCGGAAGGGATATTCCTACAAATGCTGATTTGGGTGCTTCACTTGTTGTGCTTTTAAGAACGCCTTGTAGGCCTTCTTTGTCTCGGCATCCATTTCGGGATCGACGTCCAGGTCAGAGTCGGAGTCATCTTGGCCGTCATTACCGTCGTGACCGGAGAGGTTTGCAACAAGGAAAGAGCTCTCTTCCTCGGTGATGATTTGACCATCGGGTCCATAAAAGACGGGATCATCACTTAGGCGTACTTGGTTTGCACTGTTGAATGCAGGGAGAACAGCCGCCGGTGGTTCTGACATACGGCCCCACTTGTTTTTCTGCAGGTTAAGAACATTCTCTAAAATGCGACTGGTACTGACGTCCAAAGCGTTGACACTGCTTAGCTTGTGTATGATGGTGGCCATGTCTTGAGCACAATCGAACTCAAGATCGTAGCCAGCTAATTTAAGGCTCAAGCATATGCATTTCATGTTTTCAGGAGTTGTCTTTCGTAAAAGTTGATTAATGCAAAACACAATGTTCTGGGCAATGTCTTTTATGCGATTGGCATCGTTGCGCAGCTGCATGTACAGCTCGGCGAGGAATAGAGTTGTTCCACGAACTTTGGATTGTTCGTTCTGCATGTATTTGAAAATTTCATTGCGATGATAATCCAATTTAAGGTTCAAGAGCATGCGGAACGAACTGTCTTCCCTGAGATCAATTAGATCAAGGAGACCGTACAGCTTGGCACCCATATAGCGGAAATTTTGCTCCTCAATCGAACGATTGAATATCATCTCCATGGCGTTGCTAAGAATGTATTCGTTGGTGCCGAAACCTTCAAAGACGGTCAAAGCACTGGCGGTAATTGAATCAAAAGATCCCGGATTCTCATTGAGGCAGTTGATCAGAGATTCGACGTAGTTAACAGCGAAAGTCTCCTCTTCTGTTTGTTGATTAGGATCTGTGGTCACAGGTGTTGAGTTATTTTGTTGCTGCTGTTGCTGTTGTTGTTGGAGTTGCTGTTGTGGCTGTTGTTGCTGCTGAATGTTGGCATTAGAATTGATAGCGTGACTAGAATGACGTATCTGCTGTTGCTGTTGGCTGCCATTGGCAAAACGTTGCTGTAGCGAGCTATTATATTGTTGATGATGGTGTTTGTAACTGCCTCCGCCACCACCTCCACCACGTCCGGAAAATTGCTGATTTTGCATATTGTTGTAGTGATGAGGCTGGGGATGGAGTTGTTGTTGTTGTTGTTGTTGTTGTTGTTGCTGCTGTTGCTGCTGTTGGTAGTGTTGTTGTTGGCCACGATTTATTTGCAAGCGATCCTGCACAGAGTGCGTGGCTGGCGCCACATTATTACTCAGTCTCATGGAATTCATCTGATGGGGTAAATCCCTCATAGCTGCCCCGCCTGCTTGGCCGTGGTGGTTATGGTGATGGTGTGGCTGCTGCTGCTGCTGCTGCTGTTGATGGTGGTGATGATGCTGATGATGGTGATGGTGGGGCTGCTGATGGTGTGGTTGTTGGTGGTGTTGTGGATGATTATGCTGCGGCTGATGCTGCTGCTGCGGATGATAATTACCTTGTTGTGGATTAAGATTACTTGTAACGTTATGTATTATGTTTAGCGTGTATCCTCGTGGTATAAATTCCGGTGCGTTTGCCGATAGTTGCTTTGAAGGTGGTGCTGACATAATTTTCCCACTAATTAGGTATTCCTTTAGCTTGTGGCCTTTATTGCGGTTTTCAATTGCGTTTTGTTGGCAGATTTTTCCTTCAATTGTTCTCTCAAAAAAGTGACACAATACCGAAATTCACGCTTTGCACACACAAAAAAGTGAGCAAGGTGAATGTAAGAGAATTTCACGGGATTGGAACAATGGATAAAGGAACCCTATGACAATTGGAATCTAAAATCTTTTCTCTCGTTTTTCGGTTTTCGTTTTACGTTGATTCTTTTTTTCTTTTTAGCTATTATTTCTAACCCCACTTTGGTGGTAGTGCGCGAAAGTGTTGTGGCTGGTTTCTTTTAGTGTTGTCTTTCTTGTTCACTCTTTTCTTTGGTTTTTTTTCTTTCTTATTCAGCTGCCGTGGGAAAGTTGGAAAGCTCAAGTGCGATTTTGTTTTGCTCAAATAACTGGTAAATTGAATGCATTCAGCTAGCGTAGGCACTTTAAACTTTCGTAACTTCAGTGGGTTTTCTGGATTTTTATTTTTTTAGCTTAAGTAATTTTATCAAAATAAATTCTTGTTGGGAAATGCCGGTGAACAATTTGATAAGACAGACGTTTGTCATTTCTCGCGAGAGAAATAATTTTACGAAAAAAAAAAAAAAAAAAAAATCGAATGAGCTATTATTTATAAAAATACAGTTTTCATTTCGTAACGATCTATTGGAGTGGGCTTTGGGACTACCGTTATTTAATATGAAATAAGTTTTTGAGGTTGGTCGATTGATTACAGAATATATACATCAAAGATGGTCGATTAAAAAATAGGTTTAAATTCGGACAACTGCTCTTTCTGCTGCGCTAGAGTCGTAGACAATTTGACCCTACAATCATGAAGTAGCACATCCTTCCCTTGGAGTCTACACTGGAGAGCAAAAACGAAGGAGACGAAGGAAAGGTAGTAAGGTCTATTCAGAATATGCACACATTATATTAAGAGTATATTTTATGTACAATAATACTCTTAATAGTACTCAAAGACGTCTTGACATACGAGTATTATAAAAATCAAGGACGTGAGATATGCAAACACTTGGTTGTAATGCAGAATAAAAAAAAAACCCTTCAACTTACATTTCTATTTTAACTTAAACCCTTTCATGTGAAACGAATTTTGATAACTCTGAAATATAGAAGGGGGTTTTAAACAGTTTTAGTCAAGGCGGCTTTGTGAGAGGCAGTTTGTTTGGAGATATTGATAGAGAAACATCATGACGGTACGAACGATCTTCATATCATCTTCATCGATTCGGAAAAATCATTCGAAAAAGTTCACAGTTCCTGTGACATACATTCGAGTTAAATAGGTGGTCGAAAAGTCTTTTCGGTCGCTGTCGGAAAACATAAAACGCTTTTAGTACGAACTTTAAAATGATAAGTGTCAATATTTTATGACATTTCGACAATTGGTCTTCGAAATATTGAAGTTTTAGTGACGCGTCTTTTGAAATTTTCATAACCATGGAAACAAACGAGTTTCGCATGTATAAAATACTATATTGTTATTTGATGGTAAAAAATACCGTTTAAGCTCAAGAATTATCGTGTTCAGATTTCTAAGAACTAAAATTTTAGTCAAAGGGCAGATTTGCCTGCAAACACGATTGACATTTGCATGTGTCACTACGTCATAATTGGATATTTACTTTAAACTCTTATTTAAAACTTTTTGAATTGCTTTTATAAAGATAACTAATTCATATTAAAAAAGATAAAAGCATGAAATGGGTGACGTAAAATAGATGATGAAATACTATGTATTATGTGTAGTGTTACACAACCCCATTCGCATATTTGAAGACGATATTAATTTAAGCCAATTGTGGAAATTCAAGTCGAGATGGACAACGCGGTATCGGAAAACGAAACTTTTTACTTTTTTTTGTTTTAATTTGGCAAGAAATGTTCTCTGCATTTCATTATTAAAAAAAAAAAAACATTTAACTAAACTTATTTAATTTACAAAAACAAAGAAAATAAATAATAAATGAATGAACGGAAACAAACAAAAACTAATATTACAATTTCACAGTTCAATTCTCTTTAACATAAAAAGAAATCAAAATTATTAAAATTAAAATTATCTATTTTAGACGTTTCTTTAACTGCCTGAATTTTTTGCTCGAAAATCTAGTCCACTACGTCATGAAATTTCACTTAGTTTTGCAATCAATTCTCGGATTCTCGGCCAATCAGAATGGTTTGACTAACTAGTCTCTAAAATTCTGAACGCGTTCAATGACTGAACAAATGTTATAAGGAATCTGCTCCATCGAAAGCAACCATATGTCGCTGGTTTACTGAATTCAAACGCGGTCGTACATACATAAATATGCTAAACGCTCTGGGTGCCCAAATGACGCTGTTGCGCTGCAAAGCATTAAAAAAAAATCTACAAAATCGTTTTGAACAACCGTAAAGTGAACGCAGTGAAGGTAGCTGACATCTTATAGATCGAGCGTGTACATCATATTTTGCACAAATATTTGGGTATGCGAAAGCTCATTCTTAGTGGGTATATCGCGTTTGCTCTTCGTTGACCAAAAATAACGCTCTGATGATTCAGAGGGTCGTTTAGAGTTGTTTAAGCTAAATAAAAAGATTTTTTTCATGAAGGATGTGATAATATACTCGTAACATGGATACTATTACCTGTTTGCAAATCACAAAAAAATGCTCGACGGAAGGACATAAAGTTGAAGTTTGCCCAAAAATATGTTTTTATACGTTAGTCCCGAACTACCTGTTAAACATATGGTACGGGATGTGCTCGATAATTTTACATAGAAAGATAGATGTACAACTGGAATAACCGGAGAACTGGAAGTTAATGTCCGTTGCCTATGCAATATTTTCTAACACTAAGAAGATAACGGGTTACGATCCGTCCACACGCTGAATTGATGTGCGATATCGTTATCAAAATTTATCGAAACTATTACACGATTGAGATCACGTCTATTGTGACGTTCTATCCGATTCAATCACAAACAAGCATAGTTTTTCCGCTTCTGTTTTAATACTTCATCAACGTATACACTTAGTTGTAATTTAGGAATTGGTGTTGATTTGCGAGTATCGTACAATTTTCTGAAATATAATGTTGAAAAACTTTATATATTCAAGCGCATTATTTTGCTAGAATTCCTTTTTGATATAAAAAGTCTCGAATAAATTGTTCCCGACCTTTACGGAGCGCGAGCTTCCTCGTATATAATATAATACTGGAGTCTATCGCGGCATGATCAACTTGTGGTCTCTGTGGATGTTGAGCTGGGGAAACCGTATGCTAGTTATAGTGATGTTCCGTCTCGCAGACACGTCGTAGTCCGTTTCCGTGTGTCGGAAACGTGGTGTTTTGCAGGCTATTTTTCGCGACTACGTTACCAGAAATGTTTTCTCTTCCTAGGAACACTCTTCTTTAAAATCAAAACTTGTATAAAAAAAAATACACATATACATACATATGTACGTATCGCAAATCTGAAAGAGAACTGATAATCGACCGTCATCGGCTCAGCAAGGAATATGCATCTAGCAACTATCAGTCCATCAAAATTTATATCAACGAAAGAGGGGCTGTCATAAATTTACAAGGGCATGTTTGAGAACGTAATAAGTGTTTGCGTCCTAACTTGGAGTGTAAGCAAAAGCGAATAAACAAGTCATCCATTCACTGATAAAGTATCTGATCTTACCCTTAATTTATTTTTCTATTGAACTCGAATCTGGAATTCATTATTTTTTCTTGAAGGGCTTAACCCCTCGATTGTAGAAGCCGTGACCTCTAAGAGAAAGTTGTTGCGTCAAACAGTTTTATTTATTGAAGCACAATCTTAACTATTTACAACTTTTCTCGAAAATTATTTCATAAATATAACGCGCTGATGAGGCTATGTGCGTTGAGTGTCCACTCGTCGCTTTCTAACAATTTCTGTGCTTGTAAGTAATAATGTCCAGCTTAATGAACGAGTGCTGATTAGAATTTTCAAATAGTTGCTTAATTTTCCAAAGGAAAACGTAAACATAGAATGACATCGCATTTGCTCCAATCTTTATCTAAACTCTCGAACTGTCAGTTCAGTAACAGAAAACAGCTGACCACTACAATCCATCGACCGGCTGGGTACGTGAGAATTGTGGAGAGACTATCTAACATTAATGCGAGGTAAAGGTTTTGCAAAAAACTTATTAGAAAAGTTTAAGAAACGAAAGTCGAAAAGTACACAAGTGAATATGACTCCCGATGCGAACGCGATTGCTGAAAGATCCGAGTGGAAAATTCTATACTGGATGATGGCCACAATCTGTATGCCAATTGCTTTGCCCCTGGTGGTGTTGAATTTGTTAAAGCGAGCTCGGGAAAACAAATACAGAAATTGCTTACCAGGAAAGGTACATTAGCTGTTCATCATCTTCGTTTTGAGTTTCCTAAAAATAAAATCCTTCTTCCAGGTGGTGCTAATAACTGGTGCTAGTTCTGGCTTGGGGGAAGCGTTAGCCCATGTCTTCTATCGAGCTGGTTGTAGAGTGATACTTGCAGCTCGTCGACAGGAAGAACTAGAGAGAGTGCGGAAGGCATTACTTAATTCTGAATCGGTGAGATTCTTGTGGTAACTAGAGCCGTGATGAACTAATTTGTTTACAGAATGATGTCACCTATCCGCCAGTTGTGATGCCATTGGATTTGTCTGAGCTGAATAGTATTCCTGGAGTTGTGGAGAAAGTTCTTAAGATTCATAATAAAGTCGACATTCTGATCAACAACGGAGGAATTAGTGTTAGATCTGATGTTATGTCATCGGCCATCGATGTGGACGTGAAAGTCATGTTGGTCAATTATTTCGGAGCTGTTGCGCTGACCAAAGGTTAGTTTTGTGTTTATTGTCTTTAAAGATAAGAATATCTTGTTGACTAGTTAATTTATTGACGAAACGATGGGTAAATTTGTTTTGGCTGAGTGCGTGAATAAGTCAAACGCTTCAGTCTAATGTCTAACGATATTTAATGCCCTCACACCTCTTTCTTAGGTACTGCGAAATAATATTTTAGAAATACTATCGAACCCAATTAACGAGTGTTAATTAGAATGTCAGAATATTTTATTAATATTTCAATGGGCAACATAAACATCGAATAACATGGCATCTACTCTATTCTAATCTGTAATCCCTCGGCCGGTTGTATAAGCAAGAATTTGGGAAGACTTGATAAGCATTTTGCAAAAAGTTGCTAGAAAATTTAAGAAATGGAAGTCGAAGGGAGTACTCAAGTGAATATGGCTCCCGATGTGAAAACAATTGGTGAAAGATTCGAGTGATACATTCTTAACTGGACGATTGGCACAATCTGTATTGCAATTGTTTTGCTCTTGGTGGTATTGTATTTGCCAAAACTAGACTAAGCAAACAAATACAGAAAGTGTTTGCAAGAAAAAATACATTCAGCCCTCATCGTCATCGCCTGCAGTATCCTAAAAATAATTTTACTTCCAAGTGGTGCTGATAACTGGAGCTAGTTCTGACTTGGGAGAACCTTTAGCCCATGCCTTTTTTATCGTGTTGTTTGCAGGGTGGCACTTGCAGCTCGTCGACAGGAAGAACTAGAAAGAGTACGGAAGGCATTACTTGATTTTAAATCAGTGTGATGGTATTTGTGGTAACTAGAGACGTAGTGAACTAATTTGTTAACAGAATGTTGTCACCTATCCCTCAGTTGTGATGCCATTAGATTTGTCTGAGCTGAATAGTATACCTGGAGGTTTGGGAACAGTTCCTGATATTCATAGTAAAGTCGACTTTCTGATCAACAAGGGAGGAACAAGTGTTAGATGTAATGTTATGTCGTCGGCTTTCGATGTGGATGTGAAATTCATGTTGGTAAATTATCTCGGGACTGTATCACTAAACAAAGGTTAATTATTTGCGTTTGCCTTTAAAAATAAACTTGCTTTGGTTTAGTGTTTGAATAAGTCAATTACATCAGTCCAATTTCTAACGATATTTCATGTGCCACACCTGTCTTACAATTTACTGCGTGTAGTGATGTAAATGAAGACTTTATTTATTTTTTCGTGTATAAGCTGGAACTAAATTTTGTGGCGCGATAAGCTTATCGACGAATAGAGTCTAAGCACTCTTAACTATTCGTTGTGTGCATGTTAATGTTTTTTGTTGGCTGAAATTAAGGCTGCACAACATGTTTAGTAATTAGTATCACGTATAAACTTGAACCATCAATAATTTTGCGTAGAGAGAATGGGGCAATTTTCTTGTCCCATGGTTAGTCAGTGAACAATTGAATGTAATCGCCGTATTCTTCGCGTGGTACCCCAGAATATAGATTAGTTCCTCCGCAGACAAATCCCATTTGTAGAAGTGAAAGTGTGGTGTCAGCGAAATCCACACCACGTTAACCAATTTAACTGATTATGGTTTTGAGTTTGAAAATATCTCCTCAGAGTTTTCGTTTGGGATCGAATACGGATCATAATATTCTCACAGCTATCCCGATGAATCCATCATTGAAGTTGAAGTATGTCATTTGTTTGGCGTAGGAGATTGGTGACTTGAAATTTCCAAGATATACACTATTTGTGCCTAGATATCTAAGGCTGACCAGTTTATTAGCGCCACAATTTTCCGAACTTAGCCAACTCATTAAGAGATGTGCAACAGGCTCTAACTATTTTTGAATTTATTGGTTTTGTAAGGGATATGATCAGTGCTCTATCTGTGCTGTCTATGTATATTGTAAAAACGATTAGATTCAGGAGGGGTCAAGTAGTAGTTTGATGAGTAGCTGAGTCTTCAGCTTCGATAAACTAAGTTTGCCTATGGAGAGGTCCTCAAAGAACTCTAAGCCAGCTACGCTGTTTGTGAATATAGTAACAGTTATACTGAGAATGACTTGGCTTTGTCTCCGTTCTTCGGTTTCTGGAATCAGACGATTCTTTCTACTGTTAAGTATGGAACAAATTTTGGAGAGCCATAGTTGAAGAGGTTTTTAACGCGAGAGGTACTAAAGCCATACGTATGCAGACATCCTGTTGTTATTTTAAAGAAACTCAGAATTCTGCCGTTTTATTTGGGTGGGATGGTGAAGGATGTATTGAATTTTCCTGTGAAGAGAATCAGCTAGGTTTTTTACTTGATTTACGTTTAGGCTAAAACTGCGTGTGAGACAGAAATGTAAGATAAGCTATATTAGAGAGTATCTGTGAGGGTTTTTCTTACACATAAAAAGTGTAACGTCGTTTGCATAAGCTACCAAACCACAAACCGCATCCTTTAACTTTATCATTTGTTAGCTTCCAATTGAGGATTATTAGTAGAGTTGGGGGAGTACACTCCCTTCGGTTGTTCCCCTGTGGGGTTTGTGTCTTGTAGAACAGCGACCAATAATGCACCGTCTAGGGGTTTCGGTATGGAAATATTTAATAAGTTTGACGACTCTCAACCTATTAGCTTCAGTAAGCGCAATTTGGAAACATTAATTTTGTACAATTTCAAACATGAACAACTTTACCATTTGGCTTAAGCGAATAGTGTCATACGAATGATTGAAACTGAGCCAGATTTCTAACAACGAATTCTGATAACCGACGAGGCTTTATTTCACCATCTCTGGCGAAGAAAACAAACAAAATTGTCGCTTTTGAGGAACCGATAATTCTTACAAAACTCATGAAACACCATAGCACGGTGAGATATTAGCTGTTTGGGGGGATATTCGCTCCAAAACCATCATTTGGACATTTTTCTTTAAAGTTGGAGAACCGTCGATTGCAATCGGTATCGGTGGATGTTCTTTGTGTGTCCTCAAATGTTTGAAAAAAATGTCTAAAAGACTTTCGGTTTCAACAAGATGGCGCGCCATGCAACACTGCATGACAATCAATAAACTTTTTGAAGTAACAATTTCTGGAACGTGTGACATGGACTTGGCTCCAAGATCTCCAGATTTGACTCTTTAGGATGGGTTATTTAAAAAGCTAAGTTAACTCCAACAAGCCGACGATTTTAGATGAACTCAAAACCGACCCGAATAGCTGCTACCCAAATTTAGCCAAGATATGGCTATCTTTATTTCGTCCAATCGGGTGCACGAAATTGTTGGCTAAATTTAATGATGCTGAATACAGCGAAGAAGTGGCCCGAGTTGATATTCACCGCTTGGAAAGCTCGGACATCTATTAACCTAGTCTTTCAGGTAATTAAAGAATATTAAGATGCGGAAAACACGTGCCAGCCACAGTAATGTTGTTTAAGTCTGAATTCATTCTCCAAATCGTACCAAGGATGTTATTTCCTCTCAGCTAGTCATACCTAGCTGATTCTGAAAACAACGGCTCCTCTGGAGGAATCCATTAGGCTGATATTGGAAAATTTTGCATTAACATTTATGTATTTGTTAAACCAGATTTAGCTTAATTTCCTGCTAATGGTTTCCTTAGTTGATGGTTTATTGCAAAGAAGGATGTCGTCCTTTGTAAAACTCGTTGCTCTACGTTTATATTTCAGTCAATTTTACTGACCAGGGCGACTTTTTAACATTGGCTGATTTGGTTGTAGTTGTTTCTAAAAATATGGGAGTAGAGTCTACTCCGATAGAGTAGAAGGCGGTAGCGCCTTCCGAAAACTGTTCTATCTTCTGACTTTTTGGTCTAAGGGAAATAAGAGTCTGATGATACGGCTAGTCAGTGGAGTGCCAAAAGTACACAAGAACATTCACTACTACGTAAAAACAATATTTTTTTGTTCTTAAATACTCTGCTAACTCTTAATACATAAGGTATTGGTATTGGTATTGGTATTGGTAAGAGTATAAGTCCAGTTATTTTCTAAAAATGAAGTAGACTAGACCATATGTACAGCTAAATTTGTCCTAATTTCTTACTTTTCCAAAATTAAATTTGCTTTTGGTTGTATTTTCGGCCATAATTACTTGTTTACCTGCAGGATGATGTTTTTCTCTTTTGGTTTCCCTTCCTTTCAACAGTACAAATCTCAAACATTTAAAATAAAATTCAAACATGGTAAAAAAAATCTTTTTTTTATAATTCCAGCTATTTTACCATCTATGGCAAAAAGAAAAGAAGGCCACATTGTATTTATAAGCAGCGTACAGGGTAAGTTTGCCTTACCTTATCGTTCGGCATACTCAGCATCCAAACATGCTATGCAAGCATTTTCCGATGCCTTACGGGCTGAAGTCACACACAAAGGTTTGAAAGTAACATGCGTTAGTCCTGGATATATTCATACAAAGTTATCAATTAATGCATTAACTGGGACTGGAGAGACCTATGGAAGTAAGTAAACCACTTGTAGACTAAAAAAAATCAAGTAAAACGCTAATATTATTTTTAGAAATGGACAAAACAACTGCATCTGGTGTTAGTCCAGATCAAATGGCCAAAGATATTCTTATTTCATTACTGCGAGAGGAAAAAGACGTAATACTATCACAAATATCTGGGATAATTGGGTATTACTTGAGGGTATTATGCCCACCTTTATACTTTTGGATTATGTCAAGACGTGGACAAAAATTGGAAGGTTCAGATAAAACGCACTGAAGATGATTTCTCCAATCCATTTCACTATATATTAAGAAAGTATAGTATATGTATTTAGACAAAGTAAAAATCCAAATAAATATATTTACTGTTAGGTGTTTGTAAACTTGAAAATGGCTTTTTTGTTGTGTTGGGATGATTAAGTCATTTAGGCCATTAAGGCCGTCTTCAGAGATAAACTATCATCATTGTTCAATAAAAACATTCGTGCACTACCTTTAAATTCAATTAAGCGGCTAAGAAGATGCTTAGTTATTAATTACCCAGCCTTCCTCTAAGTAAAACGGGCTCTGCTGTTAGGTGACCTTCATATCCCCACTACTCGTGGGAATCAAAATTGATCCAACAAGTTTTTACTTTAGAGACTGATGCGTCTTTAAAAACACCAACAGCAACTATCGGTTTGAGATCTGATGGCAACTCTGACGCTGAAATGAGAAGAGAAGAAGGGAATGTTTTCTTTCTGAGCAACTCAGACTTCGACATTTTGTGTGAAAACACAATGATGAGTTATGTTTACCATCATGAAAGTAGCCGTAAGTTCTGTGAGGTCGGAAGCAAAGAACAGGAAATGCTACAATCGATAAAGTTCCACATAGCAATATACTTCGTGACGGAGAAGTGAAACCGTCTTTTGACAGCTCTACTATGAAGGCTGGTTGGGTCGTGTTTGTTTGCTCCAATAAAGCCACTGCAAATTGGCTGAGCAGTAACTTCTTAAAAATAAAAGAGAAATGGGGTCTAATGTTAGTCGATGAGGATTCATTTCCGAAGCCACACATCATAAAAGGGTTCCTTCCGCAAAGGATCGGTCTAGTTAGCGAGAAAATTCTACCGTCGTTGGATGCACAAAATTTAACACCAGAGCTTGGAGAGTCCTGCAAAGAGCGGAGGAGAAAGATCTCGTCCACATAGTCTTTGCTGTAAATGCGACGAAATTGCTTAAAACCTAAGCTGGAAAGGTCATGTCGCATACTATTTTGGTAAGATGAGGCTCGTTATAAAACTTCAGATTAAGCTACCTCAAACAGAACCAGAACCAGTAGTCCAGTAGTCACGTGATAGAGCACGGATCTCACGAGCCTTATAGAGCTGGTTAACATAAGAACCAGCTGTTGCGAATAGACTCACAAATAAAGTTCCTGTACCTCTACCATTAACTCAAGCATGCGAGATTGAGGCAAAAGGGCCATTCCCTTGGCGAGGTTTCCATACCGCGGAGAGGCGAAACAAATCGAGCTGCAGAAGGAAGCCTGCATATAGCCGCAAACAATAATGGCTATACTTAAGGTTTTGCAGGAAAACCTAACCAAAAATGCGCATGATAGGACATCGCGCTAGGACTAATTCAAAAATTTTGGACTGTTGGGGGTAAAATACTCGTATATATGGCCTCGAGAATAATAAGCGAAAAATAGAATTTGCTAAGAAGATTTTAGATCAAGGGCTGCTTTACTGAGAAGTTCCAAAATTAAATATTTTCTCATTCCCCGGCTTAACACCAGAAATTTAATGGTAGCGATCATTGAACTACTTCAGTTCGTGTGCGCCTCAGCCTGTTTACCGGAGACAGATACGATTTCTATTGTTCTGGTACAAGATCTGATCGAACTGTGCCACCGTCACACAGCAACATCTGGAGTAACACCGACAACAAGAACAAGTGAGCTACTTTTAAATTGTATTATAGCAAAAATCTGCTTCTATGTAATACAAACCCATTTTTACCATTAAGAGAGGAGGGATTTGACATCACCATCTCGTCTCCCTTTCTTCTAACTTTTATCAAGGATGTGCATGTGACAGATGAGGTATCCTTATCGAAACATATGCATATAAGATTCAGTATAGGGTGCAATATCAGACTGGGTCAAACTTAATACACTCACGAACTGGAGTACTTTTCAAGAAAATCTCGTCATCAATGCTGACTCACTGCCCTCATCTCTACAGTCCAATGGGAGCGTAAATGACCTGACGGACCAACTATGTGAAGCCATTTTCTTTTCATTTAAATGTAGTTGTAAGTTTAAACGCAATATGGTTAAAAGATGTGTACCATAGTGGAACCCTCAACTTCAACAGATGCATAAAATGGTGAGGATCTTTTTTTTCAACAAATCCAGACACTCCGGTAACAAATGAAAAAAGAGCTTGCTAGAGAAAGAAAAACCTAGAAAATCTGCCAGAAATCTTGCGTCTTCAAAGAGTTCTCTTATAAGACTCTTGGAATAGCTTAGGTCTGTTACAGAAACAAGTTGGTATTTTCATAGCTAGTGGAGAGGAAACTCTAAAAATTAAACTTAAGGTTCATTTCCCAGACTCGACCCTTTTAAAAAACACTATTCTGAAGGCACAAGCTGCAAAGTTGTCAACAACTGAATTAACAGCCTATCTGGAAATATGATCAGCATGGAAAAAGTTGGATGGGCCATCAACTTATTTAAGCCATATAACGCACCTGGATCAGACCCAGCACCGATTCCAAAAGGGTTTGGTCCAGATTATTCCTACTCTAACCGCCTTATTTAAGTATAGTTTCAACTGGGGATACAATCCTGAAAGTAAACGCAGTTTTCATCAACAAACCAGATAAACCTAAATCTTATTTTTTCTGAAAACAAGGGAAAGATTTATTAATTTTCACATTAGAGAAATTTACTTCTGCTCCCTCACCGATATACGTACAGGAAAGAAAGATCCACGGAGGGCGGTCTACTAAATCTGGTAACACTGATTAAAGAGTCCTACAGACAAAAGGAGATTGCAATATGTGTCTTCCTAGATATTAAAATCGCGTTTGATATGAATTCATTTCGGACGTTAGAAGTATGCTCGTAGACAGGAAAATCTCCACATCTTCTGCTGAGACTAAAATGTATACCATATATGTATAAAATATGCACTATAAGATATCTCCCATTAGAACAAAGTAAAACTCAACAATAAAAAGGTGGGAGAACAAAATATGTACATCCTATTGGGAAAACATCACAGGGCCTCGCCAGACTAAAAGAACCATCAAACCCTTCCATACTAAATCTAAAGAATCCATACAATTCAAAGGGAACGATTGGCTGGATTTCTTTTGCATGGAAGACGACGAAACTGTGGAACACATTTTATGTGAATGCAAGGTCTAAGTACTTTAAGCAGACGAAATTTTAATCAATGCGGAAAGTCTCTCGTGGCTTCGTAATACTGATTTTGTGGTGCCCCTGTGCCCCCGTAATTGGCGGATCAGATCCTTTTATTAAAAAAAAGGATTATATCGTTTACTAAAATTTTCCTTTTCTAGTTGGTCCTAACGGTTTCTGTGACATCCCAATTCGGCATGTGACCTTTTTTCCCCAGTAAAATCAGTTAAAGTTTAACAGGTTTGTTACCCAGGTAAAACCTAAGAAAGTGTTATTTTAAAAATGTTCTTTGAAACTTAGGTGGAACTTGGGCCTATACTGCTTTTTGGGCTGGATTTTCCGACTCTACAATGATATCGGTTTCGTTTAGTTTAGTTTCACACTCCATTAGGTATTAAGTGGAAGAAGTTTCCTTGCGATCTGTAGGGATGTCTAAATTTGTCATGACTTCGTAAAGCCCTTTGCTTTATAATCGATAAAGAGAGGGTGAGAATCAAATTAAAATTTCTAGTCGCTCTCTGTGATAAAAATGAAATATGAACGATTTCAGACATTCTAATTGCCATTCAATCCGGGGTGACCTTCGACCCAAACAATAAGCCTCTCAAATTAGTTGGGCCTTTGGTCAACGAATTCCAGTTGAGGTCCAAATTGGTTGCTATTCTCTTCCATTTCTGTGCGCCAAAAGTTACGTATTCGTCAACTGAGTTGTACATTCAGGTAGGAAATAAAGACTTCGGATCGGGGCGTTAATATTCATTAGAGCTCACGAGCAGCTCTCGTCCTTCATTGCAGCGCCACTTTGTACACTTCTTGTTTAGCTGCTTGTGCTTTCCGGCATTCTCCGTCAAGCCAGCGATTTATTGGTGGTGTTCCGGTAAAACCCAGCACATCAGTTGCGGTGTCTTTCATGGCACGTTGGCTGCGTTGCTACTTGTCTTTGGTATTTGATGGTGGCGGTATATGCGTTGTTGAGAGATTTCGAGATACGCGTTAGGCAAGAATTCTGGCGGTCTCTTGCGGTCGCAGCTTTTCTACGTTTTATCTTCTTATGACAGTTCTCCTTGGTTATGGCCCTTGGGTAATCTACATTCGCACCTTAGTTGCAACAAGGTGGCGAGCCAAGTCAATCTTGACTGCCAGTAGCGTTCGGACATCTAGAATACTGGAGGCATGCCTTAAGTCTATCGTAAAATAATAAATTTTATTTATCGTTTGGTGATCCGGGGACCACCATGTCCCCTTGTGTATTTTGAGATGAGGAAACCATGTGCTTGCTGTAGTGATATTTCGTCCCGCCGAAAAGTTAATAAGTCAAAGTCCTTTGCCAGACGTGGTATCGTGTAGGCTATGCTTACTATGCTTACTTACCAAGATATTCTGCTTTCCTATCCTGGCATTTAACATAACTCGCCTAGTACGATTTTAACGTCATGCTTCGGACATTGCTTATATGTCTTGTCGAGGAGCTCGTAGAAACATTCTTTGGTAGCGTCCATCTTGTCTTCTCTAGAGGCATGTGTACATATTAGACTTATGTTAGTGGAAGATCAAAAATTTTTACTTAAGTCTGCCGCATATGCCAAATTCGCATCCGAATAAGCGCTGTTTTTTTTTTTTTCTTTAACAGTCACAATAGTATATTTTATTGCTAATTGTTCGGCTGCATATTGCTTGTTAAGGTCCGAATATTACACGTACAAATCGTGGAAATGCAAATCTGTTTCTGGCCGCGCATGCTTTTGCCATTTTAACCTGCATGAATAAGGGTTTATTTTCCCGGGACCATCACTGAAAGGTACGGCAAGCACTTTCCTAAGATTTTGATAGTTGCGTTGCTGGCCCATACCAAATTACAGGTACAGCAGTTTCTGTATCAGTCGCCACGCAGGTTCCCTGGGTGCTCTCCCGCTGTCGTTTTATTCAGAAACACTCGTTTGCTAACCCCCTAAATCAATACAATTGGATGGTTACTGCGAAACTCCTCACTACGATGCCAGGTGATTTTGCTAATAGGAAAGCTAGTTCAGGTAAGAAATGGTTGATGAGTACTTAAAGGTCAGAATAAAACGTTTGTTCAAAATAAAGATTTGATTTTTGTTCCGTATTGTTGGTTCAAACGAGTGTTGACAGGCTTAGTAGAATCATTGAACTTTTGCAATTCTTCAGTCAAACAAACCGTCTTTGTAAACATTTATATTTTTTAAAATCAATTTAATTGTATTCAAGCAAAACATTTGCAATTATGTATAAAATAAGTTAACATATCTTTATTTTAGTGCGTCAGCTTTTTATGGTTTTGCTTCACCTCTTCAGCGATTTTCCGCCAACGATCCAAATTCTGTTGACACATGTCCAGCAAAGGCTTCGACTCAGGTATAAGCCGGTAAAGAAGTGAATAGCAGGGAATACAAATGCCAGTTAGGAAACCAACTTGCGAATTAGCCTGCTCTTCGGGTTGGTTTCGATCCATCATTGGAATGGGAATGCGGCCAGCCGCTCGTTCCGCATCACCTTGGTCGTAGAATTCTTCAAAAATAACTTTCACTGTCTTCTCTTGAATATCCCATGGTTTGGCTGAAGCTGACAAGTCACTGGCTGTCATTGCTATGGCTTGGATCAGTAAACGATGTTCGTGGTTACTCCACGTGAATTTTTCGTCTTCAATTAGGGTTTGAAGTTTTGATTTGTAAGGGAAAAACAATGCAAGATCTGTGGCTAAAATACAGTGCTTGATGAGGCCAAGTACTTGTTTGTATTCAGATCCAGAGAGTTTTGCAAAGATGTTATGGCCGTCCTAAATGGAGAGATTATATACATAAGTGGATAATAGGACTAATGGATTGAATGTGTGTTTACCTGCTGTAAGATGGTGACTGTTTGATTGAAGTGATGATGTTCCATCGTTGAAGTACTGTAAATCCCAGCCAAGGGTGATTCTGTGTCCAGCATGAATTTGTTGTTCTTACCGCGATGATCTAAATCGTGGCATAGAGAGCCAATGTAAAGAGCTAGGCACTGTTTGAAGACACAGCAAATTAGATACTGATAGGGTTTACTCTCTTCAATAAATGCTTACCTCAATTGGACGAAAGACGTCTGACGTTTTCTTAACAAGCGAATAGATTGTATTCGCCACAGAAAATCCATGAGTCCAGTTGTGATATGGCACTCGTCGGTAGTTTTTTTTAATAGTTAATGTGAACTTAATCAAACTCGTTTTATCGAAACGTCTCAGGCCGAATAAATCAATGAACATGTGCGCGCTTAGTTTGATCTTTTCCATGTCATCAAAGGCGAATGGATTGAAGTAGTAATTGTCAATGTCTGGTGCAATTTCCGGACTTCTATCTGACAGAAACTTGTGCACTTCTTCGTCTGTACTTGTGTTGTGATAGCTTAGGACCTCCAGGGCCACTTTATATTTTTGTTCCGATCTACGGATTTTGTCATACAGTTTGGCATGGTGCAGTGCTAAACCGCAATAGACTGCAAACATTTCAAATGCTTCTTCGTCTTCTTTGGTAAAGCAACCTGAATGTTTGTTTACCATTTGTACAACTCCAATGATGGATCCCCGTATGAAGATCGGCATACAGAGGATTGTTTCAGTTTTGTAGCCAGTTTTCTGATCAACAGAACGGTTAAATCGCGGATCTGAATAGACATCTTGAATATTTAGTATCTCTCCGGTAAGAGCTACAATCCCTGCAATTCCTGTCCCAATGGGGAAACGTATCTCATCGGGTTTTTTATGAGGATCTTCTTGATCCTGACCATTGATCTTCGCTGAATCGCTACCCACATCGAAAATCGTGGCATAGAGCTCTTTGCTCTTTGAATCCACTAGGAACAATGAAGCGCGATCGGCATCAACTAGGCGTTGAGCAAAATTCATTATTTTTGTGACTAGCATATCCATACTGACCATATCTTGAAAAATTGATCTAAAGATAGATAATCAGATATAAGTGATCTGATGTGGTAGAAGACATGAACTTACTTGACAACAGCTAAGAGAAAATCGTTAAGCTTTCGTTGCTTGCTCATGTTCATAAAGAGGTGAGCGTAATGTAAGGCTATACCACCCCATACTAGGTAACTGCAGGAAATTTCCTCGTCCTCTTCATGGAATGGAAAACTTTCTTCCCGTCGAAACAGCTCTACAACAGCTATCAATTGTCCATCAGGTTGTGCGATAGCTTGGCAGAGAATATGACCGGTATCACTCTAAAATATACAAAACATACGGGTACATGTACGAGCAAATAGAGAGTTACGAGTGGATTGTGCTTACCTTCTTGGGGATACCTTCAGGGAAGCGTGCATCTGAAACGCCCTTTGACAATCGGACGGCTTCTTTGGTTTTAGCCACATATAGAGGGATGCTTCCTGGAGTTGGTTTATATTTTTGTAGTTTGGTTGTTCCCGTTGTGTTCTGTCCCATGTAAATTGACATATTTTCAGGATCACCCGATTCTGCTATGTAGAGAGTGAATCCTTCAGCATTGACGGCTGATGATATGCAGCTTGCTAGCTCGTAAAGCACATGCGCTTTTGTTGGTCGTAATTGCAGTGATTGGGTAAGATCTTGCAGCATTTGTCGTTTATCAGCGTGTACGCAAAATTTCCATCGTGATAAACTGGTTTTGCGGCCATTACGACCAAGGGACTGTGTTGTTTTACGAGCACGTTGTGTGCGTCGAATCATCCATCTTTCCAACTGCTCCAGTTCAACTTCGTCCATGACGTGTTTCTCCAAGAAATCAGGGTGGTCCTTGAGGAACCTTTTAATAGTTGAGACTGAGAGGCCTGATATCAAGAGAATTCAGGTGAGTATTTGCAAATTTTATAATCATTTTCAACTTACCATATTCACTGCAGTTGCTCTCATCGGACTCATCGTGGGAACATTCTTGCCCTAAAATGGAAAAAAATAATGATTTTGAAGCATCTTTACTGAAAGGAAAATCGTGTTATAGAGCATAAGACACAAGAATGTGGAGGGCTTGCATTCAATGTGATGTACATTATTTTCTAAAGAGTCAGAGTGACTCAGCAGTGTTTCATGTTTATTCTCGACATTGTTTATCACGACGAGTGATAACTAAACATAATACGAATCGTCAATCAAATTCCTCGATGCAAACTATGTCCGTCGACAGTATTCTCTATCTCAGTATGTTTCAGGTGGTTAACATAGTTTTGAAGGACTTTCATGTTAAAGCTGATGTATGAATGTGCTTTTCTTCAATGCTACATTAGCAAAGAACTGCTGCGGATAACTAAAATACCTGTAAATGAGAAGATTATTGGGATGCTTCGTTAGTTTGAGTTCTTGTAGAGTCCGATTGCGCTCACTGAAGCTGGTGTGCTGGGTTTCAAATAAACATCATTCCAAACCAATGAAGATGGAAGGCTGTTTTATATGGTAAAACTTTATTTTATTTTTATTAAATTATTAAATTACAACAAATTTGTTAAATTACAACAACGGCTGAGAATGTGTGGAAATGGCGTTTTAAAACGCCATATATTTTAAAGCATCATTGATGCACTGCAGTAAAAAGGTAGTGTTGCGATGCATACAAATAGCTTCATTTACTTATGATGCAGATTTTTTTGTAGTCCAATATACCATAAAGAGATATAGAGAATAGAGAATATTGATTCCATTTTTGGGATAGGATATTGTCCATATGTCACCCATTTAGTTGCACACACTGTTGGAAGTGGACCAATGTGTTTCATGCTACGTGCTGCAACATGCTTGGCTGGATGTTGTGAATTTTCGTGACAGACCGCGGGTTATTTGCTTATAACTTACTTTTAGTGTACTCCCATAGAAATAAATCCATGGGGGTTAAGTCTGTATAGTTCAGTAGCAACGGGACGTCTCTAAAGCTGGTGCTTTGTGGCCCCCACAGTGATCTGGGATTTATTATACCACCTCCTACAACAATCTAAAGCTGGTGCTCATTTTTTGTGGAAAAAGTTCATACAGGAAGTTCATGGAGGCTTTAGCGGTATGTGGAGTACCTCCTCCTTGTTGAAACAACCTGTGTGACAAGTAATATGGTGGACAGAGTGATAGTATTGATACCATGGTAAAGTGAATACTACGTATACTACAACGTTTGTGTTGTTTCAAATTTGGGTACTGTCGACAAAAGATCCATGCGAACATGTCATATTTGTGGCTCCTGGAAGGTGAAAGCGAACAGAACGTATTTCACTGACACTTAAGACGGGAGCAGTGGAGTTTGTATACGACCATACCCCACAGTTAAGGATTTCAGCGAGTGGATAAACCGGGTAGCTAGACTGGTCTGCATCGTATCCTCGTCCCAGCTGTCATCGTCAAAACTATTCGTCAAGGAGATTGACGAGAGGCAACTTTTTTCATGCCGTCGAAGTGAAGGAGAAGATTGGAAACAGCAAATGTCGTTACTGCGAGGGAACGTCACATGCAGTGACAGCATGTAGCAACTTCACCAAACTAGATACGCCTGTCGCACAAAAAGATCGTGTGGCATTGGCGATTGCCAAAGAATGCACCACCAGTCTCTTCACGAAAGCGAATCACCTACGAAGTCATCAGCTGGAGAGAGGGTAGGTTTGGAACCTCGAAGGCCTCGGATCTTCTTCAGAGTTTTGCCTATCAGGATATACAATAAAGAAGCGATGGTACGAACTTTAGCCCTACTCGATGAAGGGTCATCCATCACAATCATGAGCTCAGAACTAGCCAAACGTCTTCTCCTCAGCGGAAAGCCCAAGAATTTGCATCTGCGATGGATTGGAGACAAGCCAGAAACCAAGAAATCCTTTGCTGTTAATGTGGAGGTAAGTGCCGACCAAACTGAGTGAAGTACAAACAGTCGAGGAACTCTGCTTGCCCACTCAAACTTTCGCCAATTCGGACATGTTTCTGCATAGCCGTTCCGGTATCTCTCTACCCAACTCTCTCTAGGTCCTGGGCAGCCAAAAAAGTTTAAAGATGAAGAACTGGAAGCATTACTCTATGAAGATTGTTGCCAAACAAGAAGAGCTCGCAGAAATTTTGGGTGTCACTCAAGCAGCCATTTCAAAACGTTCAAAAGCAGCTGGATATATTCAAAAACAAGGAAATTGGGTTCCACATGAACTCAAGCCGAGAGACGTCGAAAGGCGGTTTTGCATGTCCGAAAGGCTGCTGGAACGCCACAAAAGGAAGTCATTTTTGCATCGAATTGTTACTGGTGATGAAAAATGGATCCATTACGACAACCCTAATGAAGATAATGCTCTGTATTTGGTCGGATCAGATGGGTGCGCTGTATTATGAGCTGCTAAAACCAGATGAAACCATCAATGGACAACGCTACCGAACACAATTAATCCGTTTGAAGAGAGCAGTAGCCGAAAAACGCCCGGAATATGCGACCAGACACGAGGCAATAATTTTCCATCATGACAACGCTCGGCCCCACGTTGCTATTCCGGTTAAGAACTATTTGGAAAACAGTGGATGGGAAGTCTTACCCCACCCGCTTTATAGCCCAGACCTTGACCCTTCTGACTACCATTTGTTCCGGTTGATGCAGAACGCCCTCACTGAAACACGGTTCACATCAGAGCAGAATATCAAAAATTGGCTGATTCATTCTTGGCTGCCAAGCCGGCGCAGTTCTTTTGGGATGGGATCCACAAATTGCCAGAAAGATGGGAAAAAGTCATAGCTTCAGATGGGCAATACTTTGAATAATACTATTGTACATGTTCTTCTTAAATAAACGTTCAAAATTTGAAAAAAACCGCACGAATTAAATTACATACCCAATAGGTAAGGTCGCATACGGTGCACTGCCACCGGGACAGGGAGAAGACCTGAGAGGAAATGTCGTACTTTGCAGTAACCATGCTTGTGAACGGGACGCACGATTGGACAAGCTCGTGGAAGAATACTTTTGCATCGAAAGTTTTGGAGTAAGAAAACCGAAGGAGAAACCAGTATCCCAGAGCGGCAAAAGAGCTTCAAACTTGTTAAGCAGCACCACGAAAAGGTTAGATAAGCGGTATCAGGCTGGCCTGCTATGGAAGGAGGATGGAGTCCAATTACCGAACAGCTATGAACCAACCAAGAAAAGGCTTTTCAACCTAGAAGGAAGAATGCGGAAGGATCCTGACTTTAGTTCCACGTATAAAAATAACTTCGCAAGTTATGTGAAAAACGGGTATGCAGTGAAGCTGACGTCGTCTGAAGCAGGTTCGCACAGGAAACAGGAAACAGATGCCCAACCAAGAGGGAATTCCTCAGCCTTACCATGTCCGTTTTCGACCCGCTTGTGATGATAGCCAACTACACGCTACCGTTGAAGTTAATATTGAAGTCAATCTGGAGCCTCGGGATTTGATGGGATGAACCTTTACCCGAAGAATCACTCAGGCGTTGGAAGAAATGGAAGTCACAGATACCAACCTTAACTACGCTTAAGATCCCTTAATGTCACAGTCACTATACGACCAAAGCCGCCCGGGTGAATCTGCATACGTTTGAGGATGCCAGCGAAGAAGCTTTCAGCGCTGCCATATACCTTCGTATCGAGCACCATTAGGAGATCCACGTATCATTCGTTTGTGATTAAACAAGGGTAAGTCCTAATAAATTCCTAACCAATCCTCGCTTGGATTTGTCCGCAGCGACCCTTGGGATGAAACTTTGTAACTCCGTCGTCGAATGTCACACTCTGCCTATAGCTGATTGAATCTATAGGAGTGATTCCAAGACCGTCTTACACTGGCTACGATCAGACCTCCGCCGCCAAAAAGAGTTCGTAGCGTACCGTATAGCGGAGATCCTGCAGGGCAGCAAATCCGCTCAATGGCGATGGGTGCCATCGAAGTCCAACCCGGCTGACGACGCTATCCTGGAGTAACTCTGGAGTTCCACAGTAACATCAAGTGGATTAAAGGTCCTGCCTTTCTGAGACTGCCTGAATTAGAGTGGCCCCAACAACCACATGATATCTCCGACCATTTGTCAACTGAGGAAATACGTCCGAAATATCTGCTAAGCACATTCCGCTCAAGCAAGCCACCTTTCGATGCTACTAGGTTTTCAAATTTTCTGAAGTTACGACGCACCATGGCCTGGGCGCTACGCTTCATAAACGCCTGCCGACGTAAGCCGACGGAATTAACGGCAGTAGAAATTAAGGAGTCTGAGGATCTAGTATGCCGACAAGCGCAGGGCGAGGTATGTGGCGAGAACATCGAATGCCTACGACGAAACTTATCAATACGGAAGGGTAGCCAGCTCTACCAGATGACGCCATACCTGGACGAATTTGGACTTGTTCGTTCACTCGGCCGAATCGACGCCGCTAGAACCGTACCATTCGAAACGTTAGCGACTATCATCGCCGCTTTCGCCACCAGAATGACGTCACCATAGTGAATGAAATACGACAACGATTTTGGGTGCCTGGAATTCGTTCTGCTGTGAAGGCTGCGAAAGGTTTATGCCAGTGTATCGCATTCGGAGAGCCAAGCCGCAAACCCCGTTGATGGGTCAGCTTCTAGATGATCGAGTGACTCCTTTTGTCTGACCATTCACGTTTATCGGCTTTAAATACTTCGGACCCGTGAACGTCGCCAAACGCCGTCGCACTGATAAACGTTGGGTCGCGCTGTTCACTTGCCTTACCGTAAGAGCCGTTCATTTGGAGATAGCGGCCGATCTGTCCACGGATACGTGTATCCTATGCATCCGCAATTTCGTCAACCGTCGAGGGATTCCGTTGCGAATCAGAACTGATAACGGCACGAACTTTTTAGGAGCCGAAAATAGAAGCAACTAACCAGCGACATCTTCGACAGCGAGGCAATCAGAATGGGTGTTCAACTGTCCACTGAACCCACACGCTGGAGGATGCTGGGAGCGACTTGTCCAGTCGGAGGATGGAGGCCGAAAATACCATTAATAGTCGCCCGCTGACCCACTTGCCGATCACAACTGAGGATGAGGTGCCTCTCACACCAAACCTTTTCCTTCCAGAGATCCCGAATTCAACTCAAACACCAGGGCCCATCGACGAACGAGCGTTGTGTCTTCGAAAACGATGGAGGGTGAGCCAGCAGCTAAAAAACCGTTTTTGGAATCGATGGCTACGTGAGTATCTGCCGGTGTTAACGAGACGCTGCGGATGGTTTCGAAGGGCCAAATGAGCCATGTGAACATAACATATTGTTGGCTCTTGGAAGGCGAAAGTGAACAGAATGAATTTCATTGACACTTATGACGATCTGTTAAGCAGATAGCGCGCGCTTTTCGGAATTTGCTTGGCTTCGAGTTTTAACTCTTTTTTTGTTCCGTTGTCATCGCCAGCCGCTGCCGCCTGCCAAGAGTCACCAATAAGTATTAAAATATTGTTAGAATGGATTTTAAGAAGTTTCATTTAAGAAAATAAACTCAGAAACCCAGAAATACTATAAACTGTGGACTACGGAAAAAAGGGCGTTTTATTTTGAACGGTGAAGAGCGGAGCGACGACAAGTACAATAGCTGTTTTCGAATCAAACGTACTTTTAGCTATGATTACTTGCCAAAGAATCGCAGACAGGAAACAGCAAAAAATTGCGAGTCTCAATAGCAGGTATGTATGTATGTATGGTGTATTAGCTTTTAATGTTGTATTGTACGAGTAGTGACAGATATGTGATATAGAACATAGCGTTGCTATACCACTATTAACACCATAATAGCAGCAGCCTGTCTTAAACTTAAGATGGATGTGTTTGCAAATTAGGTAAAAAATAATCTGTGATCATGGGCCTACAATTTTTGCTGCTCGTCTTTTACGCTTGTACTCCGGAGTATTAAAAAAAATGAGCCCGACGATTCCGGTCGTCAATAAGGCGCAACAAATACTCTTGAGCCGAAGTCGGGGATAACGTATTCGTGGAGACGTATGTTATTGTTTAGCACAGATTGAAGTTATTTTCCTTAAGTGTTCACACCAATTGAATCTCGTAATGATAAAATCTTAGATCTTTCCGTAGAATTTCATAAACGATAGTTTTTGTAATTCCCAAAGAAGCCATTCTTTTCCGCACCGAGATTCTTGGCTTTTAACATAAGCTTCGTTCCGACTTACGCATGTTTTCAGTGGTATTTGATGTTCTGCTGGGCCCTACCTGTGGGATATTCAGAGCTGAAGAAGTTTCGCGGAACCTTTAAACCCACAGAAAAAATTAAATTTAGGCTTGATACATACCAAGCTGTTTAGATAAAGGTGCCTCATGCAAAATTTCTACTTTCTACTACAGTAAGCCAAAAACTGGGCTTACTGGATAGTAAGTTTTTTTCATACATTGCATATGACACATATGACACATATATATATGCATATGACACATTAGTGTCATAGTGAGTCATCAGACTCGACATTATTAAGTTTAATGCTATTTTAACTTCAGGCTGCTCAAACATCTTGTGTCAAAATTCCCATTTTAAAGGACCGATACCATGTCTAAAGCACATACATCCTATGTGTCTTACGTGCAGAACTGACGTTAGATTTTAGGACATCTGTGCTAGTTTCTTGACCGGACACTTTCATAAACTCCTTTTTTCTCGTACATAGGCTCTCGTACAAGGCTCAGAAGCTCAAGTTGAGCGGAATAATTGTCAGAGTTCGCGTGTACTTTGACCTTGTGAAATAACCATTGTTCTCATAGCAAAGCAACTCTATAGCTCCAGCTTACCTAATAGATGAATTGGATGACGGAGTGAAATATTTTTTATAAAGATCAACTGTAACATAAAGTCAAACCTCGTTTACGACTGTCATTTACTGATAACCCAGTTATACCCACTGCATGAACTGCTTAATTAATAAATCTACCTATTACCTCTGGTAAAATTTACATGTTAATCTTTTTACGAGATACTTACCCTCACATACTCATGGTGTGATACAAATAAATGCAATCTTATCAAATCACAAACACTTAAAGTACGAGTATAAAGCAAGAATCTACGAGTATAATACCTATATTTGTATTTAGATGAACCCATATGCAGTATCCATATGCGGTTTCATCACAAAGCTTTTAGATAAACACAATTAGATTGGATAAACTAACATGTGCTAAACAGATTTAGTTTTACCTATTGCCTTCCAATAATTGTATTAGGTCACGTTTTTCATGTGACGACTTTTGTCTATCACCTATCGCGAATCGACGCCTAACAGCAGATTGAATGATACCCAATATTTGTTGGATTAAAATGCAAATGCAATTTAAAGATAAACTCGTACACGCAAATGTGCATATGCACAGATACTTGTATTTAGGTTATCTAATATTTAAGGTACGACGACGTCTTTTCAGGACAAATACAAGTTGTGATTAATGTTGTGGATACAAGTGTTATCACAATGGGGCTGGTTTCAAATTGAATGTTTGCTCTGACACTATCCTCAAGTGGTAACAAAGTAATTAGCAAGATTGTTAGAAACATCTTGGTAAATTATTAGAAGTTGAAAAAGTGTAACACTTTACGATTTGACCGATTACAATAAAACATAAAACAGAGCACCGTGGCAAGGATAGTGCGTGTTTATAGATCTCTTCGGTCCCATCGTCTTGAATTTCTCCACCACTGTTCTGCACGTACACCACTGTTCGGCCTAATTGGTTAGCTTTATTGTTGCTTTAGAACTGATTTGTTACGTATCGATTGACACTTCACATTGTAACGTCTGGCCTGATCCGTGTGTCACTGGAGATCTGATTGGGGGAGAAAAGAAAAAATATTCGCAGACATACTATAGGTGGTCAAAATCGCAACATCATCACCACGTGATAGCTACTTCGATGGCGATCCCAGAAGTACCCGACCCAACAAAGAAAACACAAAAATTTTGGAAAAAAATTTATTTATTTTTCAACATACTAGCCTTTTAGCTCTATACACTTTTCCCAGCGTTGTTCAAAAAGTTCAATACCCTTTTTATAATAAGAACTTTCTTGCTCCTCAAAATAGCCATTAACTGCCGACATCATTTCTTCATCGTTGGAAAGTCTTTGACCACTGAGCCATTTTTTCAAGTTTGGGAACAGAAAATAATCCGAGGGGCTAAATCTGTCGAATAGAGTGCATGAGGTAACAATTCAAATTTTAATTCATTAATTTTGGCCATTGCAATAACGAATTTGTGAGCTGGTACATTGTTTTGATAAAACAACACTTTCTTCTTAGCCAAATGCTGCCGTTTTTGTTTGATTTCTTCGCTCAAATGTTGCAATAAGTTCGCATAATACTGGCTGTTGATAGTTTTTCTTTTTTTAAGATAGTTAATGAAAATTATCCCACGCGCATTTAAAAAAATCGACGCCATGACCTTGCCTGCAGATGAAACAGTCTTCGCCTTCTTTGGAGCCGGTTCTCCCTTTGAATCCATTGTTTTGATTGTTCTTTTGTCTCGGGTATAAAGTGATAGACCCATGTTTCATCCATTGTTATGAAAAGCCACTTTGTTGCTGTGAAACTTCGCTAAATACTCAATTGAAACATCTTCATAACACTGTTTTGCTCGAGTGTGAGTAAACGCGGCACCCATCTTGCACACAGCTTTTTCATGTCCAAATTTTTAAATAGTATGCGATGAACTGTACTTTTTGAAACGCCTACAATGTCTGCTAGCTTGCGCACTTTCAGTCGATGATCATCCAGTACCGCTTTGTGGATTTTCGTCACTATTTCTGGAGTCGTCATCTCATTTGGTCGACCACTGCGATGCTCGTCTTGGCAGCTCGTACGGCCTCGTTTAAACTCAGCAGCCTAAAATTTTACTGTTGTAAACGAAGGTGCAGACTCACCCAATTTTCTTCATTTTCACAAATTCACTGAAAACGTTCACTATTGAAGGCTGCCAAACAAATACTAAACAACGTGACGCTTTTAAACATATGCTTTATAGACTGCGTACTTTCCAATGCAGTGATATTTTTAGGCCGGGTACTTCTGGGACTGCCCTAGTATGTAACTGAGCGGGTAAAATATACATACCACCTTGATCAAAAAAAAAAAAAACAAACTAAATAACCACCGTGTGGCGCTCACATTCTTCCGATTTGAGTTCTGTTTTTTCGTTAAGGTGGTACATTAGTTGTTGACATTCCCTCTAAATCTTAGCATCATAGCTTGACATTTGTAAAAGTTACGTAGTCAAGAGTACATACAATATTCTCTGTGTGTTTGCTATTTTTTACAATTTTAGAAAAGGATTTAAGTTTACGACAACGAACTTGTATTAAATTTTGCGTAAAAAACGGATTTAATGGTGCGCGAACGTTGGAAATCTTGGAAAAGTGTTTCGGCAACGATTCTCTAAAGAAAACTGTCGTTTACAAGTGGCACGAGTGGTTCAAAAGTGGTCGTGAGTCGATCGAATGGTCAATGACAGCAAATTAACCATTAAAGACATAGCGGAGGACTTGAACATTGCCTATAAATCCGTCCAAGACATTTTGGTTAATGATTTGGGTTTCCGTCGTGTAGCAACAAAATTGGTGCCAAAAGACCTCAGTTTCATGCAAAAAAAGAGACCGTGTTAACCTTACACAAGAGATGATTTGCGAGGCTGAATCCGATCCCACATTCATCACAAGGATCATTACTGGAGACGAGACCAAAAAAACCACGTCGTTTTCAGTCATAAAAGAAGGCAATGCTTACGGTTTTCATGGATTACAACGGTGTAATGCATCTTGATTTTTTGCCAGAAGGCCACACAGTAAACAGAAAACCAAATATAAAAAATGTTTCGAGGATTGGATCAAGCGCTGGCATAAGTGTGTTGCAGTCGATGGGGATTACTTTAAAGGGGACAATATAGATTTAGATGAATAAAGTGCTAATTTTAATTTTCTGAATAAATACTTTTTGATCAAGGTCACCCACTTTCCAGACAATTCGGCCGGCAACTTTGCGTTCAATATTGGCTCTGCGCACGTCTAACATCGCTGGATTGTTGGCATATTGACTAGTCTATTTATTGACATAACGCGCTCACAAAACTTTAACTTCACTTCTTCGATTGTACGGGCCGCTGTTGGTAAGTGGCGCCATCCTACTAAAACCACATCTCACCAATGTTGAATGCACGCAATTGTGACCAAAAATAACGTTCCAACATGTCCCAATAGCGATTTCCATTAACTGTAACGTGACGGCCATCATCACCAACGAACAAATGAGGACATATAACGCCCTAACCACGTCAAGCAGTAAATTTTTGTTGAATAAATGGTGTAGTGTAGTGTAGATCATGAAGCACATGTAGGGTTGTGGCCGCCCAACAGCTTACATTTTGCTTGTCGGCAAAGCTGAATCGGTTGTAGCCATTTCCAAAGACCATCTGGCTTTACTTCTTGAGTCAATTTAATGTTATACGGGTGTAGCCTGAGATCCTTTCGCAAAATTCGCCACAATGTTGTTTGAGGGATACCCAATTCCTGCGAAATGCGTGAAATGGATCGATTTGGGTCACTCTCAATAAATGTACTTACGGCCTTAATATTTTCAGCACTCCTTGCAATTATAACGATCGAAAATTGACGTGTACAGCTCTTAAAGTTTAGGCCACTGACTTCGAATTTCGTAAATAAATTTTAATAATTTCAAAACGTTGCTCGTTCGAGTACTGAACCATGACTAAATGGAAGACATTCATTCAAAAAAATTAATTTATAGTTGTTAGTGAAAAAATGTCATAAAGAAATACAAGCGAATGACTATATACAATCCATATCAGAAGTAATTTCATTCTGTAAACGAGACACGGTTATACACGGACCAAGACCGTGTAAACTCAAGTGCAACAAATCTGCAGAAGCCAATCAATACCGCGCTTTAAGTAAAATGTAACACTGGACAATTTATAATAATAATTATAATTTCATCGTATCTGTCTTTTTAGGATCGGCGGTGCCCACCAGAGCAGAGAGAGTAAGCGAAGAATAGCGTTTGCCAACGGCTGTTTCTATGAGTTAGGACAATAATTGAATAGAAAAGCTCTATATCAAGTAGTAAATAAGACATTATAAAGGATCTTCGTCATCCCTGTCCTGCTATATGAAGATATGGGCAGCGCGGATGAAAACCATTCTAGCCAGAAGAGAGATGAGACCACCGTGTCATCTTCAGTTCCATTCGGGTTGATGGAGTACAATTAGGAATTTTACCTGCTGTACGGCGACACGGATCTGGTCAGAAGTTTTCGCCTTCTGTGATTAGGTCTTCCTATATCTAGCCATCTTTATGTGAAGCCTTGATTTTACAATATTTGGCCTTTCTTCTCAGCAATAGTAGACACTGTGAGCTCTTAGACCTTTTAATCGCAAACCTGAAGCCGAGTAAGCTACCAACTCTTCAGCTTTCTTTATGAATTTAAGGAATTAAGAACTTAAGAATTTATTAAGGAACATATGCTTACTTAATTGGAAAAGAGCATCCACCAGGATGTGGTTTGTGGCTTCATTCAATTTGTTGGACTTGTGTATCTTATGGATGCATACTCAGAGATTTACGAAACATTTTAACATACCTTGTTCTTTTCTGTGATACTTATTGGTAAGAGCAGCTGTAGTTGGATAAAAGATAACTTAATAGCTTCATGGAAGGAAGATTGTTTGTTTGGGTCCTTTCAAAATGAGTGAGATGGAATTTTTTGTATTTATCAAACTTGAAATTGCTTAGTACGTGCTATCATTGCTAATTGCAATGAAATTTGCGATAATCTAACGATAATTGGTGTAGTAAAGTAATTAAATCTCTTTGATTGTGTAGTCTTTCCTATGGGGTTCTGACAGAACTTGCAGTTTATGATGTCACAATAGAATCGGAACTGCGATCATGCAGTATGTGCACATGTGGCGGATTTAATTGCAATTAAAATGAAAAGTTAAGACGTAAAACATGGAAAATGGAAAACAAATGGTCATTTCACGTCTCGTTGCCACATGAAATCATTATCTTTACGTCAGAGTTAAATAAACATGTCCTAGTCAATAGAAAAGAGCTTAGGTGTTGAATCGTGTCTATCACGTACCATTGCAACATTCATATGAGGTGCGATAGGATTTTTGTTGCTTTTTATGGTCTAAAAGGTCTTAAGATAGTCATGAGTTGAGGTTAAAGTTTCTTCATGAATTACCTTGATGATCTGACAGAAAGGGAGTACGGAATTTAAAAAGTAAGGCAGTTGGTTTAGTAAGTAAGTAAAACATTAGAACATGCCATAAAATTATGGCGAAACAATTCCAGCCCACATACTCAGACCCATAATATTGCCCTAACAACAAATAAGTAGATTTGTATCATTGGGCCTGGAAAAAAGAGAACCAAAATGGAATAGCTCGACGAAAAGCCGGTTAAAGTTGTTCTATACCTGAGACTATTGATGGTAACGGTGTCTTCTTCCTTATTTCGAAAGAAATAAGGTCTGATGATGCCGCCATGCCATAAACCGCACCAAACGGTCAATCTTTGTGTATGTATTGATGCTTTACCGAACATTTGTGGATTGTGTTCGCTCCAATAATGGAAATTTTGCTTATTAACATAGCCGCTGAGCCAAAAATGGGCCTCGTCCGAGAAGATGATTTTTTGGCCAAAATCCGGATCTGCGGACAAGATTTCCAGCAACCAATTAATGAACTTACTGCGTTGTCTATGGTGGTCGGGCTTAAATTTTTGCGTCAACACAAATACATAGCTTTTGAAACACTGATCGACGAACTTATAACCCCCAATTATTTTCCTTTAGGTGTACCAAGCAAACGCTCCATTTCGCGGAGAGGAACTACGTGTAATGCGAAAGCAGATCTGTGCTGTCGAACTAAATGGTAGTTACTGTGGGAGCTAGCTACAGCAGATTACTATATGTTTGTATTCAAGCAGAGGGGTACAATATAGAAAACTCAACTATTGGAGCGAAATGCTCCATGCAGAACTCTGAACTTCATATTGAAAAGGTTCCGTCATAAGGTTTCGGAAAAGCTGTCCTCTTTCCGTCGAGACTATTAAATTTAGGCTTAACTTATCTGCACCTTGGAATAGTTAATTTTCACTTTGTTTCCAAATGAGTGCCTAGAAAAGACGACCAACACAGTACTTATCTCTTTCATGTACACAGATCAACCTTTAACATTCCAAGTTTGGAATACAAAAGCTCACACATTAAGCACACGGGAATGATGGGTGTGAGATAAACGTATCGGATGTCTATATGACTAGCGATGTAGCGACAGAAGCTGCGAAACAAACGGATAATTTGTTTCGTCGTTGCATCTGCTTATTTTTCCTATGATGCATTATCATCACCACCACCGAAGGCGGTAGCCGAACTCATTGAATACTGTGATTTCAGGAAGATGGGACTTATCATATGCTAATGCTCAGAAATTTTTTTGGGACAGTAGCAAATAAATGGGCTCCCATTGAAACCACCTGTTTTGAAATTTGAAAAATGTTTTTATTTTAATAAAGAGTGTAGACAGGAAGGTTATAAATGGAACACAATATCCGATAAATGGCTGCCTCGTGACTTGTGGCACATATTGGTGCTTTGACGAAATTTGACAATCGATGACATTGTGGCATATTGACGCCTCAATTTCATCAATAGCACGTCAAATCTCGTCTTTCAATTCAGGAATTGTTTCAAAAAACTACAAAGAAAGAAAAGGCGCATATTTGTCACAGTTGTGGATCGGGCAAACGATGTTGAGATTCCATACATTAGAAACCCTTTAAATATGGAAATAAAACAAAGGCCGTGCTATTATCAGATATATTCGTACTCTGTCATTCCAGAGAGAGAAAGAGAGAGAGAGAGAAAGACGGGGGACAGGAGCGGATTTTAAAGGCATTTCTTTGCCCTAAGGTGTCGCAGGCACAACAAAGTGGGTTTAAAATAACATAGAAAATACATAGAAAATACATAGAAAATAATGTTCTTTTTTTTCAGTTTGTCGCGTAGGAATTGAACTTAGATCTCTGGCGTGGATCACACTTCATCGGGGGTGTGGCCCATTCCAAGTGATGAGCGCTAATTACTATACGCACGATTTATTTCTACGCTTTTCTCTGTAACAAATTTCAAGAGTATCATAAGTATTTATTCACATAATAGACTTTGTGGATATTTAATATACAGTGGATTTCGCTTTATTGGGACATCGCTTTATCGGGGCAGCTGCTTTATTGGGGATATTTTCATTAAACACCTTGCACAAAAAATAAATAAATAAATAAAAAATATCGATAACGACGAAGACGAGAAAATGTTACTGTCTCGTTGTGTTGGTGTTGGACGTGTAGTCGTGTCTCGTGCATACTGACTGATCAGATTATATTGCAGTTTGTTAAAATGTCAAGAAAAGATTTAACATTAGCTGATAAAATTGCTTTGCTTGACCAATTGAAAAATAAAGCACCGAACACTTCCTTTCGTGGTTGGGAAGGATCACTGATGTTCCTAACCCTACAATTGCTGCGAGAAGAATGTGAAAAAGAGCAAGGAAAATCAAGAAAACGAAAACGAGGAAAGGAAGGACACAGATGTTGATGAGGTACTGAACCAATGGTTTTCTATTACAACTATGATAAAAGATGATGCGTTTTTGTTTGTGATCCAATGTTGAAAGCTAAATAAGACAAAATTGGGTCACGCCAATTTCAATTCTACAGATGGTTGGCTATCGCAATGGAAAACCAGACACAATATCACATTTAAGAAAGCATATGAGGAGAAGGCTAGTACAGATTCTTTGAGCTCCGATCAATTGATATTGTGTAATCTTATATTTACAACGCCGATGAAACAGGGTTATTTTACCGTGCTATGGCAAATGGTTCTTTGAGTTAAAAAGCACGATGAGCTCTCAGGTTCAAAAAAGCAATGGATTGCATTGCTGTGTTGTGCTACTGTAATATGTCGGAATGTGATTAAAGAAATCTCTTAGTTATTGGAGAAGCTGTTGAGTCTAGGTACTTTAAAGGTGTTAGAATGGACAATTTACCAGTTTTGTGGTAAAGTTAGTTTAAAATATATTAAAATAGAATTTCTTCCCCATACACCACATCTTTGATACAACCACGACATGGGAATGATAAAAAACTTCAATTCATCGTTCATCCTTGAAGCAATTGAAGAAAATCTATTGATAACATAGGTGAATGTTCTGTAGGCTATACAATTTGTTGTGGATAGTTAGAGAAAAATAAGATGCTCAACAATTCAAAGGTTTTTTTTTCACTGCGGTTTCAGAAATATAAATCAAGAAATTATACCAGTTCACAGTGATATTGGAAGCATATATCCACTGGAGCGCATTACAATCCATGGAACGTTTTTATTCATTATTGCATTTCACACGACATTACCATAGATGTGAAATAAGTATTGGATTTTTTTTTGTTGATATTTTCATATGTTTTTCTAATAAAGAATAAAGTAGAAAATGTGAATATTTATTGCAGTGGTTTTCTCTATTTCACTTCGTCATTCGTTCGTTGTTTTATACGTCTTTGCTTTTTTTTTTTTTTACTTGATAATCACTTCGTATCATTGGGAGATACTTAATTGAGAATGAATAATCTAGTCCGACGTGTTCAAAATAGCGGAATCTATTGTACATACCGAACGTGTTAGTCAACAAATTTGATCACCTTTAAAAGGTTAAAATCATTTGCTTGTCACATCGGGATTAAAATAGAAAACTTATCTATCATAGTTTCCGCATGAGTCCCCAGGTACAACTAGATATCCCTTTTAATTGTAAATTGCGATCTCCACATGTTAGTAGTAATCTTATCTTCTCAGAATAAGGAAAGACACAACAAGTCTAAGATAAATTCATTAGTACACGTTAGGCAAATGCATATACATTTAGATGATAACTTGTTTATCAGTTGAGAAGTTATCGCCAAACAAAATTCCATTGTGAGAAACATGTTCGACATGTTCTATTTCGATACAGAAATAGAATTCGTTGCTTCACCAAACCTGTTGATAAATAGCACCAGGTTTCTCCACAATAAGATTAATTGACTACGCGATGATCGATGCAATGTATTTCTCATACCTTAAAAAGAGAAAAATCAGCCATGCTGGAATCACGCAGAAAATCTGATGGCACTTATCTACATTTAGAAGCAGAGATTCTCCGTGTAATGCTTGAAACTCACTTACCAGGTAACATAATCGGAACCATCTCACAATCATTTCATTTTAAGGACGCTGTTGGTGAACTGAATAAAACAACACGCCGTAGCTGGTATCTCTCATCGGTTTTTGTGATGGATGAGGCCATCAACCTTGTTGTTGCTTCCTTTGGTGGTTCCGAATAGATGGCATATATCCAGTTGTGCTACAAAAAGATATAGACGCAAACCTTCACTGCTAGTCTGGCACTGGAAAACATACCGCAACCCTGGCGAATACCGAAAATCGGAAATAAGGACTTCTAAATCGTTTTTCAGTAGGGACATAATTATTTTAATACAAACGCACCCTTAAACTTTTTTTTATAATCTGTCAATGTCAAAACTTTAGTGAAGATTCACATTTTTATCATTGTGAAGTTCACGAATTATTTAAAATTACTACCGAAATTCAAAGTCGGTGCTCGCAACTGCTCCAATTTTCGGTCGTAATAATCGTCCCACTGTACAAGCTGTGCGTACAATAGTAGATAAATTCGAGCAAACATACTGACTGTCATTCACTCCTAAGTGAAGATTTCTTCATTGAGTGAGAGCATGTATAGAGTAGGTAGAGTATTCTCTTCCTCTTCTTTGAGTGGAAAAAAAATACACAAAAATTGGACTGCCAGGATGACCCTCGAGATAGTCCGCCTTCTGGTCTGGCCTCAATATTAGGGTACTTATCTGCTCAAATCTGCGATATAATGCTTATATTTGATTAGGCGCCCTGTAAGCATTCTTGCACATTCTAAAGAGGATTTAAGACTGTGCGATAAGCCTAATGAGCAATACTTTTGTATATGACATACTCTAACACCGTCATAACGTTTTTTTCTTCATATTGCTTTATAGAAATTGGCAGTAGAATTCTGAGCCTTCAAACCTCCAATCTTAACACCCGTTTTGCTATGAATGTTTATCAGTTCGTACGTATTCAGATACCCACACAATTCACTTAAGGAATGCCCTTCTGATCTCTGTCATTATAGACTGCAAACATTCAAAACCAGCTTAAACAAGTACTTTCTTTCCTGACCAACTTGTCTGCACTCACGCCTTGGTCAAATACATATACTGTACTTACTAGTGGCGATTGTTATTTAAAATGCTCTTTTTGATCTTTCAGAAAGAAGTGTGGGTCTGTCGATATCTTACGAAATGTAAATACGAAATCAAGTCAGTTGGACGTTGCTTGCTTGACCCCCAGCCGATTTTATCGTTCTTTGTAGTTATTGCCAGATAGTTTCTCTAATAGTTATTACTAATTTTTCTTACGCATAACTGTTGAAGTTTTGTTTATTAAATTGAGATTCAAAGTGCTACAAAATTCACACCAATAAAACCGTATTCTTGATAAGAAACTATTAATTCCATTTAAGATACAATGCTACAGCTTTCAATAGCTTAACAACTTACTTAAATAAACAATTATTACTCACTCGGCATGTGATCGAACACTTTTCGTGCAATATTCCTCTTATTTCGCAGCCAAACAAACTGATCAATAGAACGGCGGAAAAAATAACGAAAATTTCCTCGTATCCGAATAAGCGTACAATTGCAAAATATTTAGAGGGAGAGAAAAAATAAAATAATTATCGATTCCACATACACATTCAAATTAGACCATTTTTAGCAAGGCAATAAATTTCGTATGAGCATGTGAATTAATGCTATGGCAAAATCCATAGACCATCACCACGTGCAACAAATCTTTTGTCGGCTGTTAGCTGGTAGCAATGAGCCGTTGGATTTTAAATCAGCATCTTCTGTTGAATTGAACATTTCCCAATATTGACGCAATCATTAACAATTTTATTGGGATTCCGCCAATAGTTGCACATATGGAAGTGTCTACGATGCGTGGGAAATGCAAACTTGAAGCTCAATTATACGAGCAGCCGTATTGCAATCACTTACAACAAATGGGGATTAAAAAAAAAAAAAAAAAAACTAAAATAAAACGGCAGAGCTGGGATTCTTTCTTTTGCTAAAAAAAAAAATAAGAGATCAAGCCTAAACTTTTTGTATCTATGAGTACATGCTTCTCTGTATTTCGGTGTAGAAGTAAGAATACAATGGCTTTGTTATTCAGGTTCAGTTCTTCAGTGCTGAATTAAAATTAGTCTAGAGTTAAATCACGAAGTAGTTTTTCAGTACATAATGAGCTTTACGCACTTTTACCAAGAATTATCAATTTATACGGACATCTTAGCTTTCATTGTTGTTCTCTTCCAGGATTCGCCCTGTTTTTTTTTTTTTATTATTTATTTACGAACAAAATGTCAAAAAGAAATTCAAATTTAGTAATAGTTTTTAGTAAAATTTGTCGAAAACATCTGTTTATTTAATTCCGAGTTAACCCATCAAATTTGCTGGGCTTACACGAAGTTAAATTCTGAGGTTGACTCCTGCAATTTGAATGATCTCGAGCTGAAAAACTGATCAACAGTATTTCTACTATGGCTGCACAATTTATTGTGCTTTTTTTACCCGTCAGAGATAACTGAACTTTAGGGCACACACGGCGGATAAATTCGGCGGCAATAATCAGCATGGCACACTCTTATATGAATTATGATACTTCAACGAATTTAGAATTGAGCCCAGTAAGGATTTTTCTGAACTATTCAGGGTATTTATTCGAAATTCCAAATTTTGATTATGGAACCTTCAAGCACACCTAGTACTAGCAAATGTTTTGGTACATGAAATGAACACAGTCATTCTCAAGAAGCAATGAATGCACCCACTCTAACTTGACGGCTACTTGACAAGTGACATTTATAAAAAAATTTCCGCGTAAAAAGCTTTTGACGTCAGTTGTTTGCAATCATGGATAGGGTCTCACTCGAAAATCGTATTATTGTAATTGGCGTGCAAAATGCGGCTACGAAAAAGGCGTTTTTTTTTCGGATGTTACATTCACTGCAAATCACACGAGAATTTGTATATCGTATTGAGGATACTGGTAGAATAGTAGACCGTGCAAAATCCGGCCGTCCGAGCACTGTGCGAACTCCAGTGGTCGTTAAAGCCGTGGATAATCGAATTCGTCGAAATCCACTAAGCAAGCAAAAAATCATTTTTGGGAGATGGATATCAGCATCGCGTATTTCTTAACCTTTTTTCTTACAACCTTCATTAAGTGCTGAAGGTCAGTAGGGTTAATGCCAAGAAGCTCTCAGAAATGAAGAAGTGCTGGGTTTTATTAAGCATCAGGACGAAACCTCTAGTACAGGCAAGCACATGTAGTGAGACAACTCACATATTTAGAGGTACTACATAAAAAGACGAGAGTGGCTTGTGCCCACTACAACCAAACGTGATAGTAAGCTTTTTGGAGTGAAGTGAACAACCGAGGAAATGAAGAGGTGCTACTCAAAAGACCAACTTTCGGAAGTTTTACTGAAGTTAAAAAGAACATGCCAAGGCAACAAGACTCATACAAAATCTTGTAGAGCTGAACAAGGAAACCTTGAAGTAGAGACATAGTCAGTGGTGAGAATATAGAAATTATCTAGGTTGTAAAACGTCGACAACATCGAACAACATCCCCTCGTGGGGCAGAATAGAGAATTCAACTTAAACGATGGTAGCCAAAACTTCCGTCCACCTGATCAAAAGAAAGTGAAAATAGCAAAATCTTACCTTAAATACAACACAGCTGATGGGCTTGATGGCTTTCTCCCCGATGTATTCAAAGCTACTGCAAGTGACTTTGTGGAGAGCACATACCATCTCATTTCTCAGATCTGCTCACAAGAGTATATGCCTGACGAATGAAACTTTAACGTCGTTTGCCCGATCCAAAAAAAGAGACCTTCTAATCGGCGCCAACTATAAAGGTATAAGTCTCCTCAACCTGGGACCCTCCGTCAACAACCCAATTAGTCCCAATTAGTGCGGTTTCACTCCTTCAGATCCTGAAAAAACTTAAGAAATCCATATCGATATCCTCCATTTTTTCCTCGACTGTAAGGCCACATATAACAGCATTTATAGGGACGAGCTATATAGAGCCATGCATACTTTCGACATCCCTACCGAATTCGTCCGCCAGTGCAGGGTTCCGATTGAGAACGCTCGTACAGACTTCTGATGTCAAAGAAGGCTTAAGACAAGGTGACGTGCTTTCATGTGACTTCTCTAACATCATAGATGGGAAAACTCACAATCGAACATAAGAGGTACAACCTCTCAAAAGACTGTGCAACTATAATACAACATAGCAGGCTATCACCGGTGCGTTCACTAGTACCGAAACGAAAGCTACCACAATGGGTAAAGGAGAATATGAGGGCAAAGCAATGTATATGTTGTCAACAACAAGAGACAGATAAGATCGGCAAGCTGTACAAAGCGTTACAGTCCACAGTCCACAATTTCGAGGTAGTATGAGACTTTGTCTTGGCTCTGCTATAAATCCTGTCAACAACAACTTAGCAGAAATAAAACGAAGAATATAAATAAGAGTAGAAAAGCAGCATCCTGAAAAACTGGCTTTAATTATATAAGTTCTACTATATGGCGCCAAACTACAGACTCTACCAAGAGTGGATGGAGATAACCTCAGTCTTTTCAAGAGAAAGCGGGTTTTAGAGGAGAAGTTTGAACAACGAACTATACCAGCTGTACAGCGACATCGATCTAGTCAGAAAATTGTGCATCAGTCATCTGAGATGGCTAAGTTTTGTAGAGTGAATGGACACTAATATCTCGGCCGACAGAGTTTTCGAATCTAACCCGAAGACACAACGCAGTAGAGTAAGACATCGACCTACTTGGCGTGCGCAACTGGATAGGCTTGCTAGTTGAGTCGGACCAGACGTATGCCAGACGAAAGGAATCTCAGAATGGCCCGTTCCACAAGAAATAAAACCCCAAAATAGAATCAGCTATGGAAGCATCAGTCTTCTTAACATCGAGAACATTGTCTGGCCTAATTGGCTCTTATCAGTGCGATTTTAGCCTAAATAAGTTCACAGTTGACCACACTACCAGTTTGTTGATTTAAAGGCCATATACGACACCTTCTACTTGTATCTATACCTCGATATAAGCTTTTATAATGACACCTTCTTATTTCTTTGGCCTTACAAAGCAATTGAGTAACGAGGAAGACCAGGGAAGGTATCCTTGGTCTTAAGAATGAGCCTTAGTTCAGTTTGCGTTGAAAACGCTTACAGATATATCAGCGAACTTTGGCCCGCAACATCGACATCGAACTGGTAAGAGACATTCGGATATGCATAGCGAATGGGTAATATACAACAAAAACGTGCGTCTAAAAAACCAATGAAAAATGCTAGAGTTTTACTAAACCATATTTTTTAAATTTTATATCAAAACGAATTGCCCAAGCAAATTATTTGGGAGGCAAGTCACCGTTATTATTTATACATAATTGATTGACATCGTCTAGTCACTTTATTTTTGCTCACATTCTAAATGTAGGCCATTCCAAATTTGATTTAAGAGACGCGCAAATTGTTTTATCATAAAAGATCAAACATTACCTAATGCATTCGCATAAGGACTTTGGGACGGCAAATCTAATTTCTCTATACCATTTTCCTGCTTCAAACGCATGCATAGGCGACTCTGATGTTGTGGATTTTTATCCTCTTGCAAAATTCAATCATAATTGTTTGCTTCATATAGAGATTTGTCAGGCTTTAGCACACTGTTATGGTATAATTTTGCTATGAACTGTGAATCGCGGTTATGTGTTTTTGGTGCCATATTCTGCGAAATTGCGTTGGGTTGTGTTTAATTCCTTTTTCGGCCCATTTTCCCTTTGCCGAGTTTTTTCCCCCTTTGTATTGTAGTGCTAACTAAGAAAGTTGTTATTAAGAAATTAAGGTGAGGCAATTTCTAAGTCCACTTACAGACCGTCAATGCCTACTGCTCCGATATGGCATTTTCGCTAAACCATTGGTGATTGGTTTGCGCCAGATTTCGGTATATCAAAATATCTACATACATACGAGTACGAGTACAAACTGCGAGTATTGTTGGGGATTCTCATGAGTCCATTTCTGACATTAGGTGGTTTTGTTCACAAAATTCATCCAGCCTTATACAGTATGGCCAAGTAATGGTTTCTAACCAGTTCAATTTTTAAAAATTTAACAAAACACACTGCCAAAAGCGATCCAAACATTACAAACTTTACAAACCGACATTTTGACAGTCTTAAAACTCCAAAATGAGTCGTTAAACAAGGGACATGAATCTAGAATTATGAAAATATTGCTTCACTATGAGCTTGGGTGGCCGCAGCTCTTTGTATGGTAAATTTTCAATAAATTTATTGCGGATATGCACAACAGACACGTTTCAATTGAAACCAAATTAATAAAATTTAATTGATGGTAACAATGAAATTCGAGTCGATTTTGGAAGTAGAAACAATAATATTATGAACAGACAGACAGGTGGGAAGCAGCTTTCACACGATTCCATTGCTGTGAATCACTGTTCAGCAGAGCAGTTTATTGCGTTTCGGATACGATGTCTCCGGTATTTGTGTGTATTTTTAATTTTAATGTAAACAATTTATCAGAATGTTGTTAGTCGTTCGAATAATGAAAACTATTATTGAATGTTAAGATTTACAAGCTCATGGAAAGTGGTTGTGGTTGCAACTATTCGTGGATCTTGCAGGTATTGATTCTGTTTAAGGTGATTTGAAGCGATTTTTTTAAAGACAGAAGATAACAAATTTTGTGTACTTTAGATTGCCAATATTAGAAGAGCATTTGGCTCTGTTGAGGCCAACGGTTATTAACAATGTATTAACAAACAAATTAAATTGTGAAATACCATATGTACTAAGCTAATTTATTTTATAATTGTGAATTAACAGTAACTAAATTGCCAGGTTCGCAGTACTATTTGCAACACACAATGTATAAAATATTATAAAATTCTAGATTGCTATATAAGATTTAAAAATTAAACTGGCATCCTTATTATAGGTGAAAGAAGATTTATATTGCAACTGGACTACCTCCCAAATAGTGCAATAAAGCAAGCATTTTTTACTTCAGTACATCAAGTACACTGTATTCTATTTGGGCCTGAATGGCAACAGAAGTAATCACAAATACGATGAACGAGGATGTTATAAACAAACTTAGTGTTACATGGCAGGCTACAAACAGACAAAAAAAACGCTTCTTTATATCTCTTAAAGTCAAAAACTGCAATCTGTTTCTTTTTCTAGACTATAATTGTGCGGATACGACTAGTGCACCGCGATTCTTTTTAGCACCAAATTGTTCAATTTAAACAATACTAAGTTATAACTACTATTACACGCTGTTCTTCCAGGAAGAAATCAAAAGCTATGCCAGAACATATTATTCATTCGTTCTACATGTTCTACCCATTTCAGGGACAAATATTTGTAGTGTTCGCTGTTATATCTTCTTCTGGATTGCCCGTCAATGTAAATGGGATCAAAAATCGAGCGAAAATCTTATGTTAAATTTAAAAAAAAAAACATCTGCATCCGCTTTCGCTAGAGGCTAAGACTCTGCGCCATAGAGCAGTACTAAAATGATAGAGGCCTTATAAATGGTGTCCTCGGGAAGGCGATATTACTCAATTGGCTTTTTAGCCCGCAGAACTAGTGATTGGGAAACGAATATAAACAAAGTACATAATATCAAGATCATAGTTGTCTATTCTGACGTATTGTCCGATTCGCTGATGTTGTGGTTCCCTTGTTATTGACAGCAATATTGTCTTAACCGCTCTCATTCATAGTCAAACCCATTTTTGTCGCTTTTATTTCAATACTTGCAAACACACCAATGACAGCTTGCTGTATTCTGCCAATGCGGCCACGAAATCGATGAGCTTCGATCTTGAAGACTCTTAGTTAATTTAAGACTTATTCGTGTCGGCGTGGACTCCCTTGCTCGTCAACACATTGAGATTTGTTTTCTTGCGTTAAATCACGCAGTGCTGTTGGCCCTTCTGTGCATGCGAAAATTTTACAGAATATGAAGTAAAAAAATTAGTGAGTAAAATCCGGACCGAATTAATTATAAAGTGTCTTCCAACAAGATGTGCAGGATTCGAAAGGCCTATTATTTCACAGCTGATGCGCGCGGTTGGAATATGGTGACAGATGCTATCTATGAATTTGGAAAATTTACCACGAAAGGGTACATAGAGAAAATATCCAAATCGTTGAAAATTATGAAAATTGAATTTTGCTGGTAATCATGTGCCTTCCAAGACGTGTGTGCGCAACATCATCAAAAAAATCCAAGTCACGGGCTAAGTACAAAATGTGAAAACGCCGAAACGGGCTCGCCCCGGACGTCTAGTAATAAACTTCGTTGCAGTAAAAGAAAGTGTCGAAAACTATCCAAACACCTCCATTCGTCACCACCTCAAGATGGCCTCTCCACCGCTACACTGCACCAAATTTTGGCGAGAGATTTGGCGCTTCATGCGTTTAAAATCCAACTAACGCGAGAACTGAAGCCGGCCGACCACCAGTAGCGCTGTACGTTCTCGGATTGGGTCTTGGAACATATGCATGCTAAAATTGATTTTTACAAGAAAATCGTGTTTTTGGGGCACCAAAAATCTCCGATTGATTCAGGAGATGCTAATGCGCCCAGAACGAGTAACTGGTACGCATTTTGGACTAGAGGCGTCAAAGGGCTGTATTTTTTTTTTTGAAAACAATTCGAGAAAAGCCGTTACGGTCAATGGAGAGCGTACCGAAACATGATAAAAAATTTTTAGTGAGTTGAGATCGAGGATACGGATGACCTTTTTTTTCACCAGGATAGAAGTGGCGAATAAATTGAGTTATTGGGCGCGAAGTTTCCTGGCAGCGTAATCTCTTTTTCGGACACACCTATTGGCCGCCAAGATTGTGCAATTTAACACAGTTAGAGTTCTTTCCTTAGGGATATGTTAAAATAAAATTCAACAAACAATTCGAACTCTGAAACCAAACCTTGAAGCCGCCATCGCCGAGAAAAGGATGGTTGTCTGCAAGCAGAGTCGAGACGGTCATTTGGAAGATATTGAAAAGATATATCAACAATTGTTCGTTTTACGTTAAACACAAATTCTATACCTCTTGTTGAAATACATTTTAGAAGTTCTGAAGATTCCCAAGAGATCCCTTGAAGAGGTGATTAACTACTAGAAAAGAACCTACAGATATGTACGTGATCGTGAAACTAGTTTAGGGAAAGGTCGGTATGTTGAGCAGCTGTAATGACCTGCGACTGCGACTAATAACCTCATACAATGATGCAATATTTCCACATTCTAGAGGCCGTGGAGAAACTCTTCTTCCAGAATGAACGCTGACATTAAAAACATTTTTAATGAGCTGACATTTGACAGCTCCTGTTAGAAACTTTATTCCAGAATGCATTGTTTTAACGCAACGTGCGTGGTTTCATGAGTGAGACTACCTATTTTGAAATTTGGAAAAAAAACCCAGTGTTTATTTGAAAAGTTCTGATGCTTTTTTATTTTAATAAAGAGTTTAAAGATGGAGGTTATGTATGCAACACAATATCCGAAAAAGGGCTACTTCGTGACTGATGGCACGCGTTGGTCTTTTTGACAAAATTTTCGACGACATTTTGGTGTAGTGTCGGCTGAATTTTATCACTATTGATTTTCACAAGTGTTATTCTCCATGACTAAACTTGTTCATACTTGTTTAGTATGGCAACATCAAGCCCAAAGATCAAACCCCGTCCAAGTCGAAATAATGAGACCACTAACAATTTTATAGTGTCGCTGCACTAAATGGTTTGGCTTGCATCCATCAAGTATGTAGAAGATTTTAAGGGTTGACTCGAAAAATTTTCCGTACAAAATGGAAATGCTTCAAAAATTATTGCTACTTGATGAGCTGCGTCGTGTTCAATATGAAAAATATTCTTGCTGGAAAACCTGATTTTTAGTACCGTTTGATCGTTTGGTCATGACTTATTTGACAAACTCATAGCAGACGACTTGAACCCGTACAGATCAAGTCTAAAGATCAAGGCTATGAATATGCTCTTTCAAATTTACTTTGATAAGATCAAACGATATTGAAATGATTGGAAGTTGAAAATCAATTTTCAGATGTCGAAAACCATTCTTTTTAAGACGTCTGAGGTCTCAGCTGATCTGACTAGATCAGAAATTATTATTATTGCTCTGGTCAGAGCAGAGGCCCTAACAAAGTGACTGTTTTATAGCAGAATCGTTATTTGGATCTATGATACTTTGCTATGATAAGGAAAATTATATATGCGTCCTCGGTTAGGGCTTCCATTGACAGTTCAATGGAACATACTGCAGATGGCATGACTCAACAAGCAGAAGGCTTTTCGAAGTCCCTAAGGCTTTTCTTCTGTGTTTCAGAAGCCTGCTTATTGTCGTGAACGCCAGTGAATTGACAATTCCCGGTCTTTCACGACGCATTCACTCGACGAAATGAACGAAGCTTGTACTGAAGAAATATTTATTCAAATAGTACCCACACCTATGTAGCATCTTTTCTCCGATAACATTCACAAGCCCTAGTATCTAACTAGGTTAAAGCTTACCTCATCAGATCTTATCAAAGTTATCAAAAGTAAAATGTTTTAAGAACAGCAGTTTCGTCGTTCTCGGGATGTGAGAAAAAAAAATTTCCGCGGCAATAATGTTATGAATTACTGCCAGCTATCTTTGCCACTTCTGAAGTACAATCTTGATCATAGAATATGTTTATGTTCTGCAATTGTTGACTTTTCCTATCTCTTATTGACGATTGTCGGTTGTTTTCTTTGCCATAGAAAACGTCAAAAATGTCGACAAAATGCTTTATTTCAAATTACCATATGTTTACACTGAGTGTACACACATAAATGGCATTAGTAAACAAATGATTTTAAACTGTCAATATTTGTTTCTTGGAACAAACATACCAAGCAAAGTACTGCACAAATTTGCAAAGAACTTCAATGAAACCATTTCTTTGTCTTGGCAAATGAACATAGTTTGCGTAATCATTGTGTAGTTTGTTTCACATCACTAAATGCCGCCTTTTATAGACAAACAATTCTAGATGTTCGTTTTGTGGGCAATAAATCAAATGTCTGCGGAAACGATTGCATTGCCACATTATAGGAGTTTTAATTCACAGAATGTTTGAATGTATATAGATACTCGTATTGTACTATTGGTTGATTAGATACTTACGAGTATAACTAATTACTTTGGGAAAACGCTTGCAATGGTCATATGTTAGTCGTTTGTGTCACAATGCTTTGCTATATCGACCGTGCATGATGATGTGAGTCGTATTACCATTGAAGAGAGATATTTGGATTCAATTGCAATTTTTTGGTAGTATCTGCCGAAAATTAACTCCATCAACAGATTCCAACCCACAATTGAACAATTTGCAAATTGGATAATAAAATTTGGAATTTAGCCTGTACTGTCTGTGAGAAGTTTAGTCGACTAGGGGGGCATCCATAATGCAGGAGCAGACGCCTGTGGCATGATCGATGTTGCTCAGCATTGGCTCATTGAAATTGGTTGGTCTTTGCCACTATAACATGAATACTTTTTGTCTTGTGCCGAAAATTAAAAAAAAAAAGAAACAACGATAGTAATAAAAAAAGGAAGATAAGATACTTTTTGTGAAAAGCAACTAAATGGGGTAAAATTATAAAAGGACACTTTAACACTTAATATGAGACTGTGGTGCGTTAACATCTAATGATGCCAGCATAGGTCTGTGTGCGCATTTCCACTTCTCAACATTGCTTTACTCATATATACATTTACTCATACTGGCGTTACACAGATAAAGCGAGAATAGTATGAATACACTATTCTAAGGGGCATTTCTTGCGCATAGCGTAGGAGTAATCGCGAGCCTAATACAAATATATCGGGTCATATACAAAGTCTCCGCGGTTTTTTGGTACATTTTTGAAAAAAAATTTCTTTATTCAAAATCAATTTCAATCAAGTACATATTGGCCATTATTATCTATGACCTTTTGCCATTTTCCGGGTAGCTTCATAATTCCATCGGTGTAAAACTTCCGCCGTTTATCAGCGAAAAACTTGGACAAGTGATTTTCAGCGGCTCTTCGGTCGGCTATTTTTTACCATCAATTGAGTTTTGCAAAGACCGAAACAAATGGTAAGCAGAGGGTGCAATGTTCGGGATATACGGTAGATGCATCAAAATTTCCCAATCAAGCTCCGTCAATTTGTTTGCGTTAATTTATGTGGCACCCAAACATCGAGCTTCTTTGAGTAGCCTGTTTGTCATACGGTTGATTTTTAGTCTCTCCGCTATCTCCAGACAGTCATGCCGGTCTTGCTCCATCAGTTGCAAAATTTCATCGACTTTTTCAGTGACAGGCCGACAAGTGCAGGTTGTATCTTTTACATCGAAATTTCCGGTACGGAATCGAACAACATTCTCACCGTAAAATGCACAAATTTTTCGACATGTTTTTGCAGTTTTTTCCCTTTTTTATAGTAAAAAAGTATCACATAGCGTATTTCTTCAAATATTTCACTCACATTCAAATTAATTTAAATTTTAACGAGCAACGAATTACACAAAAAATGTAGCCTGATATGTCACCTTTCAAACACGTGTTCGTTTAACACAATCAGATTAGTGTGTCCAGATAAATAGACACAAACACCATCTAGTGACAAAAAATCGCGGAGACTTTTTAAATGACCCGTCTAAGCTTGACGGGTTCTGCTGACGAGCAATAAATTTTTTTTTTAAGAAATTAGTTACCTAACGCAAGCTAAAAGGTGACCAGATAAGAGCGATAGGAAAAAAAAATAAAAATAAAAAATAAAACATTAACAGTGTAAGATATGAAATTGTTTCTGGCTTTATTTTGAAGCTACGTTCATGCCGTTATGTGTGGAAAAGCATATCATTCAAATGGCCGCTTTGGCTTCGCTGGCAGTGCTTCAAGCGGTCGGTCTAATTTTTGGTGCCTCGGTCCAATATGTGCGGCGTTATTCTGGCAATAGCGTCTCGAATGTTGGCCTTGAGCTCGTCCAAAGTGATTGGCTTGTTAGCGTAGGTTAAGGACTTGAAATAATCCCAGAGAAAATAATCGAGTGGTGTCAAATCACATGAACGCGGCGGCCAATCGATAAACACTCGTCGCGAGATGTCGTTTAATTTCTCATTCTCAACTTCGAGCGTTGCATCGTTTGTATGGCATGTCGGATATATCGATGTTGTGAAGCTCTAACCACAGAAAGTCGGTTATATCTGGGACCTTTGACGATAACGGTGTTACCTTCCTCATTTTGAAAGAAATGCCGTAAAACACACCAAACAGTCAATCTTCGTGGATGCATTGATGCTTAAGCGAACACTTGTGGATTGTGTTCGCTCCAACAATGGCAATTTTGCTTGTTGACATAGCCGCTGAGTCAAAAATAGGCCTCGTCTGAGAAGATGATTTTTTGGCCAAAATCCGGATCTCCGGCCAACATTTCCAGTGCCTAATTAGCGAACTCAGGGTGTTATCTATAGTCGTCCGGCTTCAATTCATGCGTTAGCACCAGTAGATACTGGAGGCAGTGAGCTAAATACTAACTAACTAAAGAGACTAACTAGAGAGCCTTGTTAGCTGAGGCCCAGGTTTACCCAACTGTAATTCCATCTAAGTAAGTATGTAAGTAGTATCAGTATCAGAAGGAGGAAATGTTAGATCAGTGAAGCACATTGTGAAAATATATATAGAAAATATGGAAGATAAATAGGGTTACGAATCATTCGTATAAAGACCTAGTTTCCCCATGTTCACCGAAGATTATAGATAATTCGGTCCGAAAGGCAACAGAGGCTTAAGTTCCAACCGAGGTTCGAAGAAGGGCGAAACATCTCTCTAACGAGAACCTAAAAAACAATTGAAGGACGGCCTTAGAAACGGTTTCAATAATCCTGTGTAGATTGTAATGCAGATGTGTAGAAAAAGTATGTACATACTATGTATAATCGTTCCATATTTCAACGGTTAATAGAAGAAGAACATATGAATGTGCATTAAAATACCTTCAAACAAATTTTTAAAAATTATTTCGAATAAAATCTGCCAAACCTAACTCAGCTTAGCGTTGCTTAGTAAGTACAAACACAAGCTTACCCTATTCAATACGAACGTCATCAATTTATTGTACCTTCCTCATTTCTAAGTGAATTATGATATTCTAAGTGAGTTTTCTAGTAGTCATAAATCGTGATGCTCCTCATTCACCCAATAAGTCTGGCATCTTACTTGTTGGCACTAAATTTACACCCAAAGATCACCCTTAAAATGAAAAGTCACCCGAAGAAGAATATCCTTCTTGTATATTAATTAGGCAACCTGTCTTCTATGTATAAAAAAAAGATATTAAGTATACATCACATAAAATGAATGCTCGGAGAGTACTTTCAGCCCTTATAAATGACCAAATTGTCTGCTCTAGTGTACATGTACGCTATGTCCATAGACGTAAAGAAAACGCCTTTCCATTAATTTCATAATCAAAAGCAATTAATAAATTCGGTTTTTAGTATTCAAATGCAGTAGATACTTACTATTTTTAGGTTTCCATATCTTATTGAAACCGTGCACGATATTATTCCACATTTTGACTGACTAGCTAAGCCAAATAATTTCTTCGCCACAAGACAATTTCATTCAAAATAAATTTATCACGCCAATATCACTATTCAACGTACTTATCCGTAATGTCGTATTTGTAGTCGTGTGCAGACGCGTCAAGAAAACATTTAGTGGTGACTTTTAAGGCATTCTAGATTTTCGATAAATACTCAATGGTCTCGATAGATACTCGTACTTTATAACCTTTCTCACTTTTTGTATTTATTCACAGCACCCAAACAGAATGACAATTCACACATCAAAGGACCGACTGAAAACAAGAGACTACTGAACTTTTACATACTTTCTGTTTTACGATGCACTTTGTTTTCTTTCGAAAATGCATAAATTCAAGTGTCCGTGTTCGTACAGATGCAGGCAACTTTGAACTGAAACGCGAAAATCGAAATCTAAATAAAGAAATAGATTGAAAAAAGAAATTCGGTCCACGCTATCTGTATGTGGCAGACTATACAGGACGCTAAATCCGTAAGATGCTGTGGCGCTCTCTATTTGTTGTCAGTTGTCACTAGAACTAAATCTAATTGAAGCAAATGATATAATTATCGGCTGCCGAACCTAATTGAAATGCGTCACGATTTTCAATTTCAAATTTTCACTGAACGCACACAACCACTCTATCCAAATAATTCCAACGGTCTGACTGATGGTTTCCGAAAAAAAGGTCAAAAGAAAAAAAAATCACTGGCAATCAAAGAACTTCTTCAGCTTTGATGATAGATACTCGTACCAATAGATGGACTTGGTCGACGTCTACAACTATGAGTACCCAAAGTTGTCGGCTAATGGGGGGAATATGTCGGCACTTATCATAACATTAATGGCGGTATTCCCTTTATCAAAATGATTGATGTGCCGTTAGAGAGTGAATGGGCTACATACGAGCATGTCTATACAGATATTCATATTTAAAAAAAGAAGCGAAATGAATTTGCGCGCGTAAAAGATGTTCCCTTTTTGCGTTTCTGTGTGCAGCCATCCGTAGTTCCACGAAGATACGAGTAACACTTCGTATCCGGTTCACAGATGTGCTATACTACAGGAACGCCATATAAATTTTAAAAACACGTTCGGTTCTCTCTCGCAGTTAGTTTTTTTAAATTTATTTTCCAGTTTTGTTGTTTTGCGTGATTTTTTCTTTTTAAGGACCAACACGGATGTGTAGTTGCACTCGTACTGGTAGTCGTTCCCGTACGCGGCGCACAAATGAAATTACCAACATTAGTTTGCTTCCACACTTGCCAACGATCTACAACCGAATGTGGGTTTTGTTGTCAATTGTCGGGGCTCAGATACGGATAGACTACAACGACAATGACAACGAAAACGAAAACGACAACGACAACGAGAACGACAACGAGACAACGACGAGGCTAAAGCAACCCAAAAGAGCATAGAGATAACCCAGCCAATTGGAAATGCGAAATGAACTGTGAGAAGTGAGTCTGAGTGTTGATTTGTGAGAAATGAGTCAAAAGAGAGAAGATTCGAAGCCGAACGTTGTTAGACGACTGGCTTTAATGGAACTGAGCCAATACTAGTCTGGTCATTTGATTAGCCACATAAATGGGTGCTCTCTGCCTTTTTTACACACCACACAATCCGATGGGAATTTCACTTTATAAAAAAAAAACTTTACAAAAAAAAAAAAAAAAATAAAAATAAAAACAAAAACAGACGGACAGATACACTGCATAAAAGGAAAGGAATCATTGCTGGCTGGCTAAATTGTGGCAAACGATGGTTTTTCAGCTTAGATTTTGATGTTATTTTTCTTCTATGATTATTCGAAGCATTTTTTTTTTTTTTTTTTTTGGTATAATACGTATTCGTGCCACAAGCATTATGTGTTAGAATTCATAGAAATTAAAAATAAGAAAAGGAAACACTTGCCCGCATGATGGATTTATTGTATTTTGAAGCAGATAATTTTTGTTGCAACATACGGATAATGTGTGCCTCATGTTGACCGGATTTAGTTTGAGATAGCTTTCTGATCTTTTTTTTTTAACCTCTGAGAATGCTTAAGCGTTTTGAGTGGACACAGACATGTTCTTGGGTAAGTACGGAATTTATACGAATTACAGATGGGTGGATCTGTCCATGCACGAGTTATCCATTTGGACTTGTTTGATATTTATGACTTGTACATTAGAATTGCATCTCACAAGTGTGAAAATAATTTTGAATTCAGAACATATTTGGCTCAATAACTTGAGAAAACTGAACTTAAACCAACAGTCCTGTCTATTTAGGCTGAACTTGCGCTAATTGCAATTCCTTTTCAATTTGGCTCTCCACTTTGGCGAGTTCTTGCTTTACTGCATTGTTCCCTCAGTGTACATATTCGAAGTCTATCTAAGTCGGAGCGATGGTGTTTATTCATGCAATCTTTCCAAGCTATGTGAACCGATGAGTTCTAGCTCTTCTGATAAGGTTAATGCAGCTGCATATACCCTACAGTTTATAAAGCTCGTAACTTATGGTTCTGGCCTGCTTTCCGAGCAGTTGGTGCTGGATATTCTCACATGTCGACAATACATAAATTTTTTTTCTTCATTTACCATGAAACCTATTGTCGCAGCTTCTATTTCAATAATTTTTGCAAAATTCTATCAAGTATGAGGTGAAGGAAATCATATGACAGCGCATTACTTTGACAAATTTCTTGTTTGACATCAAACGACTTTAATACTTTATTGGAGCAGCGAGCGTTTCCCATTGTCATCCAACAAATTCCGCCATATTAAAATCAATAAACAAGCAGTGGATGTCGATTTTAAGTTCCTGGGTTTCTGCAAGGTGAATATCTAGTGGATTACGACTTACCAGGTGCAAAACTTAATTGATAAAAGCCTTTCTTACAGTAGCTAGCTGCTTGAAAAAAAACTGCTAGTTTTTTGATGACGTCAAGTGGTGAGTCTTTAACCCTGCTAGAAACCCACTTTCCAAGAAGCTTCCCATTCACGGCCAGTAATAACATAAGAAGGACTATTGCTGCTGCGATTAAAATTTACGGTCTGATTGCAAAAGGCAAGCTGTTTTGGGCGCTGCATAGCTTTAGATTACAAGTCTGCTTTGCCAGACAGTATAATACCTGCAAGTTACAAATGTCCTCAGATATTATCCTGTTGTTGGGGAGAAGTTCTTGTGGCTTTCATTCCCAAAGCTGAAAGGTGTATTCATGTTGTTCCAAAATACCTTAGATAGATAACTCTTTCATTTTTCCTTCCGAAAACTCTGGAACGACTGATGAATATTCATATACCTACATACTACAGTCTGAAGAAGACATTGGTCTCAACCAAGAGCTCGATTTTTAATCAGTTGCTTCCATACAGATCGTCGATGTATCTTCTCCTTCACCACATTCCGAAAAATCACCTGAAGAACATTCCCCTCAAAGCAGCCAAGAGCACCCTCATTCATTTTTGATAATGAACATGCGGTTTTGCATGTCCGAAATGCTGCTGGAACGCCACAAAAGGAAGTCATTTCTGCATCGGGTTGTTACTGGTGATAAAAAATGGATCCATTACGACAACCCCAAGCGCAAAAAATCATATGTGAAACCTGGACAACCAGCCAAATCAACGGCAAAGCCGAATATCCATGGCGCGAAGGTAATGCTCTGTATTTGGTGGGATCAGATGGGTGTGCTGTATTATGAGATGCTAAAACCGGGTGAAACCATCAATGGACAACGCTACCGAACACAATTAATTCGTTTGAAGAGAGCAGTAACCGAAAAACGCCCGGAATATTCGACCAGAAACGAGGCAATAATTTTCTATCATGACAACGCTCGGCCCCACGTTGCAATTCCGGTTAAGAACTATTTGGAAAACAGTGGATGGGAAGTCTTACCCCACCCGCCTTATAGCCCAGACCTTGCCCCTTCTGACTACCATTTGTTCCGGTCGATGCAAAACGCCCTCACTGAAATACGGTTTACATTAGAGCAGAATATCAAAAATTGGTTTGATTCATTCTTGGCTGCCAAGCCGGGGCAGTTCTTTTGGGATGGGATCCACAAATTGCCAGAAAGATGGGAAAAAGTAATAGCTTCAGATAAATCCAATTAAAAAAAAAAACCGCACGAATTAAATTACATACCCAATACCTCAAAGTTATATTTGTTGGGTGTCCTTTATTGTAGGCAGCATATACTTGGTCTTGCTGTCATTGACCATAAAACCTATCTTCGCCGCTTGCGCTTCAATATTCGCGAAAGCGCCTTGACATCATCATCATCGACGTATGCGAGTAATTAGACGGGCTTTTGTAAGGTTGTGCCTCTTGTATTGGCGCGTGAGTTTTGCATTTTTTTTCTTCAAGAATGGCGTTAAAGAAATAGCATGACAGATGTGCCTTGTTTAAATCCTTTTTCGACATCAAAGGTCTTGTGTTGGTTAATTCTTTTACCGACCTTGATGGATGCATTGTGTGCATTCTTCATCATCATCCTACGAGAGGCAGGGATGCCAAAACTAGGCATTGCTTTGTATAGCGCGTCTTTATACATGCTGTCATACGCGAGCTTAAAATCGATGAAAAGATGGTGGGTTCCGATTTGAACTTCTTCAGCTTTTTCCAGGATCTGCCATAGTATGAATAGTTGGTCGATGGTAGACTTTCCTGGCTGAAGTCATACTGATATTGATCAATCAGATTGTTGACAAATGGCTTCAGGTGTTCCCACAATACGACAGATAGAATCTTGTAGGCGATGTAAAAACGACTGATGTCTCTGTGGTTGCTGCAGTTAAGAGGGTCTCCTTTCTTGAGGATCGGACAAACAATGCTGAGGTTCCATTTATCGCGCATACTTTCGGCTGATATTTTACAGATGAATTGGTGTATGCTACTTACCAAGTCATCGCTTGTCGCTTTGAAGTGCTCGGCAGTCCAGCTCCAGGTTGCTTCAGCAGACTTGTTGGGAGCTTTAGAATAGATATGGCTATCTTTACTTTGTCCAGGTCAAGTGGACGAAATTTTTGGTCTACATCATTCAGGTTGAATGGTTTATTCTGCCTGACAGCGGTATTTGGTTTGTCATCGCCGTTATACAGTCTATAGAAATGTTGTTTCTTAATCTTGAGGTTTGACGGCGACTCTACTACGATGTTCCCTTCTTCTGAATTTCATTCCTGAAATAGAATCTCTCTTTTTTTTTTTCCTCCTGAGAAGCCAGTGTTTAACCCTCTTCTGTTCGTGAGCAACTCTAGTCCTCTTATGCAGTGCCGCTTTGTATGAATTTTGCTTAGCTGCATGTATTTGCAGAAAACTCAGGACTTCTAGCCTAAGTCTACTTTTCTTCGCATCTTCGGTAAGTGGAGTGTTTACGAATTTTTTTCCGGGGGACATTAGCTCAAGTGGAAAGATGACCGTAACTCAAATGGGTTAAAGCTAGATCGTACTAAATAAAGAGAGATGTTATTTGAGACGCAGGCCAAGGTTTGTTGTGCACTTTAAGATAAAAGTAAAATTCATTGGGGTAGACTTTATTAGACAAGAATTTTGAGTGTGACGTATATGTTACATTGATCATATATTACGGTGGGTCTGGTAACCGTTTTTGAGCACTCGATTTTATAATTACTCGTTTTGTCAGAAACATAGTTAATCAGAATAAATCGCATCCCAATTTCAAAGGCCGCAATACAAGGTATCACTAGAAGATTAAGATGATTAGTAAAAGGCTAGTCCCAGTCCAGCCCAATTCTTAATACAGGCTTGTATGCTGGTGCTCTACAAGCGGGCGTCATGCCTTATGTTCAGCAATCCATAAAATCGTACAATCCACCGTCCAAGTGTCTCGTTTTGATCCATCCGTGATTGAGGCAATCATCTTCATAATCCGAAATACCCACCCCACCAGTGCACTGAATTTTTAACGAATATATTTGATTCAATACAGTCTGTCTTTAACCATGGGAAATCACAAAAGATTGGAGAAAAGTAAATAATCTTAAAAAATCTACAAATCAGACATCTGCACTTTTTTCATTAGTTATTCTTATGGGTAACGATTTTTCAGAGTGCTGCCATTTCCTGCGCCAAAGGGTCGGTCGGTTGCTTTTGCTTAGGAAATATGATAAATTACAACACTTAACCCTCATATGAATGGGGATATATGGTATTTTTTCTTCCTTTACCATCTTATTCTGCAATTTATGTATAATAGTCAGCACGCCTTGTGGATTTCGTAACAAATGTTACTCTTCCTTATTTACATTATTGATGTGCTTTACAATCTATACATGCGAGTACTGATGGAAGCCTTTTACTTTGTGAGTTTCAAGTGTTGTATTTGCCAAACTATTGGTGTCCTTACCAGAACAACCCTTTCGATGGCTGTCATTTACACAAAGGTATAACTAAGTAAGTGATGGTGGAAATAAAATAAATTTATGTCAGTGGCATAAACTTCCTAAAGCTATTATTCTTAACATAATTTCTGTCACCCCTCGAAGGACACGAAGTGCTCACTATGACTACGAAGTAACATTCTAGCTCGCCCTGAATGTCGGGTACTCCTCCTCAACTACATACTTCGTTCCAAGTTTGCTTACAGCACACCGCTCCTTTATCTGATTCGATGAGTGACCGATTGTGTTAAAGGGGATCTAAAGAATAGCCAATGTCTATAGAACGACGACATTGTATATTTGGGATTTAAGTTCATTCCACCGTCGCCTCCAACTCAAGGTCTTAAAGAGATATGGGAAATTTTAACACGAAGGTCAACTGATAACGACAATATCACGTTCAATCATACGATGGGACCACATGGCTTCGGCAACACAAGAAATGAAAATGGCGAAACATTAATTGACTTTCGCAATATCAACCTGGCCTGGCAATTTAAGGGACGCTTCTGTGTGACCACATAGACTGTCACTAAATTAGCTGAGTCTGGACTTGTCCACGATGCACATAAATTCAGATCAATCACTTTACCATTAATCGACATCATAGGAATTGTATCCAAGCCGTCTGTAATAAACATGGATTTGGCATAGGAATGCAGAGGCATCACAAATATTTTGTACTGCAATCGATCCAACTAAGGATACTAACATATAATACCGACAGATTTCGGGACCCCAATTTTGCCAACGGATAAGACACCACCTTGCTACAAGGGCAGGAACATCCAGCAGCTGCGCTCTGGAGCGCTTGCGGTAAAGGTTTTAACATCTGGGGTAGACACTAGACACCATTGTTCTTAGAAAGCGAACAAGTCGAGGCACATGGATGACAGCAGGTACTTGGAGACGGATTGTTGAACGTATTTAAGGGACGCTTCTGTGTGACCACATAGACTGTCACTAAATTAGCTGAGTCTGGACTTGTCCACGATGCACATAAATTCAGATCAATCACTTTACCATTAATCGACATCATAGGAATTGTATCCAAGCCGTCTGTAATAAACATGGATTTGGCATAGGAATGCAGAGGCATCACAAATATTTTGTACTGCAATCGATCCAACTAAGGATACTAACATATAATACCGACAGATTTCGGGACCCCAATTTTGCCAACGGATAAGACACCACCTTGCTACAAGGGCAGGAACATCCAGCAGCTGCGCTCTGGAGCGCTTGCGGTAAAGGTTTTAACATCTGGGGTAGACACTAGACACCATTGTTCTTAGAAAGCGAACAAGTCGAGGCACATGGATGACAGCAGGTACTTGGAGACGGATTGTTGAACGTATTGAATTCAAAGCATGGATTTTATCAAATTGAGCAATAGAGCGCCCAAAAGAAGAAGTCCAGTTCCACATAAAAAGAAAAGAATTGCAACCGTCAAGATTGAAGTAGCAGTAAATAATCGTAGATGCAACAGATGTCTCTACTGTTTTGACGTGAACGCCTGTAGACTTAAGGCGTGGATTAAGTTAGGATTAAGACTTAAGTTTATGGATTCCCATACATCCATTGAAGCAAGGATTTGCCTTGCCATCTCTCTTCGTCATTCCTTTGATAAAAATCGAAAGTTGGGCGAAAAGTTGGTTTGAGTCGAAGCCGACCTAAAACTTCTTGCCGATTAAGGGTTGCAGTACTTATTGCAACTCTTCATATATTTAACTAAATATAAATGACCATAAGAGGGCTCACGAATTCCATGATACCGAGTTTTATGGCCTAGTGGGGACTACCGATAGTCCTGCCACACAATAGGACTTATGACCGGCCGATTTTAACTGGTCAAAGCCTGAAAGCCTTTAAGATAAGACCAGTATTACTATATCGCTGTTTATTCTTAAACTACGTCATTGATGGGCGTAGCTTTGATAATTAGATAGTTACTGTCGTAGATCCAATAGCAGAACAGCCTATAGCATTACTAAAGAACTCGCTAGTGGTCAAAGTTTCAAACTACATCTAGTTAAAAGACTAGACCTAAGATAACTGCGATTTCAATCCAAGCTCCGTATTCCCAGTAACGCTGAAATAATGTCTGCGAAAAGAGCCCTGAAGAAAAATAATTCTGTTGGCATACTCTTAAAAATCACACCCAATATTTCGGCGGAAGTCTTAAGGTCACTTATTTATGAAATATAGGAAACCGAGGCTTTCCCCTAAGATGTATAAGCGGAAATTATTGTTGAGCAGCAGAGAGGTAAATGGCTTCTTTCGGCTGTGGCTTAGCCGATGGCTAGAATAATTTGGGATTAAGTAAGAGATCATCTTGGCTCAACACTCGACACCGAACAGACAGGCTTTAGAACTGAATCTTCCTGTATCAACCATAACTACACCTTGCGGATTATCATTGAACATTTGTTGTTCATCGATTTTGAGAAGGCCTGCAATTTCTGCGAGGTACACCAGAAAATCAGGAAAAGGCTACCCATGATGGTGGTGAATATTATGTGTTACACACCGGTGAGGTATTGGTGTAATTTGGAGCTCGCAGTGGAGTACGGCAAGGTTGCATTCTTTGCCCACTTCTATTTTTTGTAAAAATCAGTGATGTGATTCATGGAGCGAGTGAAACATGAGTCTGAGATGGACTATGATTTCATATCTTAATCATCTTGACTATGACGATGACGTTAGTCTGCTATCACACTAAATATTGGAGCAGCACCAGATGACTCAAAACCAGGAGTCAGAAGTAGCTCTAGTCTGAGAAGATGGTGGTACCAAATTGACGGCGCAAAGCAAAAGCTGCGTTTTGTAACATGTGCTATATAAAATCTGGAGAAGCAATGTATTCAGCATAGAAACCAAACTGCTACTGTTCCAATCAAACGTTTAAACATTGGTTCTTTATGGCTGTAGTACCTTAAAAGTGCACAGCAGAGCCACGAGGATGCTAAAGATCGTAATAAATTTATTCGCAGCATTATCACATCAACATCGAAACATCAGCGTATCAACATCAAGGATCTTCTGACCAAATCGTATATCGAACGACCAACTATGTATAGGGTTTTCTTATAACGACTTGACAACTTTTTTTTAAATAAAAGGCAAACCATTTGAGATATTTCAAAAAAAAATTATTATTGGCTTAAAGTACAATCAAAACATTTTTGAATGGAACTCTACTTCGTTCATATGGCTACCGCGGGCACGTTTGCAGTAGTCGATTCGTTGGACCCAATTTTCAACGACTCGGCCACACATTTCGGTCGAAACGGCCGCTATTTCGCTTTCAATATTGGCTCTGAGCTCTTCCAACGTCGTCGGCGTGTTGGCATAAGGCAATGACTTAACGTAGCCCCACAGAAAATAGTCAAGCGGCGTTAAATCGCACGAACTAGGCGGCCAATCGACTGGCCCATGTCTTAAGATAACACGCTCACCATACTTACTCTTCAATAAATCGATTGTAGCGTGTGCTGTGTGGCTTGTGGCACCAAGCTTCGATATTTTTCCCAGAGGTGGTTGTCAAACTGGAGCCAGTGCATCCTCAACCAGTGGGTCTTAGTACGTGCTAGTTGTTAGTTCGTTACATTTAGCCCAGCCAGCAACCCCTCCAACATCAGTGTTATGTCTTCATGTCGAATTTGACGCCGACGGGATTTTCATATAACTATATACAAATCCTATGAAAAGACTTTTTTTCAGAGAATTGCCTTGCACGGGATTGGAACCCGTGACAATCTGTTTGAGGAGCCTATGCATAAACCACCACACCACGGTCACCCCGTAATTATAGACTTTCGAACACGATGGCCCGCAAGCATTTGTGATGCCGGATGCCCGGCTAGGAGACAGAAGACTGAGTAGAATCGCAAGTAGTAAATTTTTCGTGAGGTGCGGTGTTAATGACCATCGGGAACATTAGCGATAAGAGAATACAACCATGATGATATCCACTTCGGATATCAAAATCATCCGCAAATTTCCAATTACTATCTACATATGTTCTCAGTTGATTCTTCTTCTGTGACAAGATGGTGCACGCGAAGATTTTCAAGATCATAGTAGCTGATAGTTCCTCTGAAATTTGTAGAGTTAATGTTGACGGATGCAGTATGAAGCCTGCTCCTCATCAATTCGATTCGAAATTGATGATTTTGCAGTACTAGTCCAAGAAAAACCTAGAAGAATTCCGCTGGCAGTTAAACACACTTAAAAAAGAGTTAGATCCGCTGGAGGCAAGGGGGATAATTGGAAAAGTGACTCATAACACTGATTGGATTTCACATATATTTAGTTATCCAACAAAAGAAAGATAAGAGTAGATATGCATATTTGATTAGATCCTCAGTTTCCCAATTAAGCGTCAAAAGTTTCAGATGTCAATTACAGAGGAGATCCTACCTGAGCTAGCTAATGTAAAAGTTTTTAGTATTTTAGATACAAAACATGGCTACTGGGAAGTAACCGTTTGGTCTAAATGCATTCGCTGAAATTTATCGACAAAAACAATACGAAATTGTTTGAGAGGCAATATTGCAATACTGAAGAATAAGCGCGAAAGGATCACAACAAAATATTAATAAAACTACTTGAGAAACTAAAATCTGAAAATGTAAAACTAAACAGAAATAAAATGAAGCTTACGGTCAAAGAAGCAACGTTTTATGGACATCTTTTTACTACAAATGGCGTGAAACCAGATGAGATTACAATCGATGCTATCATGAATATGCGTAGACTATCGGACGTGCCAGAAACACATAAATTTCTGGGCTTGGTTACGCATCTCAGCAAATTTCTTTCGAAAACCTAGCGATATCATAAAAATAAAATCTTTTCAATGGAACGAAAAACATGACCATGATTTTAAGAACGTACGTTAATTTCCAAAGGTCCAATACTTTGATACTATGATATGACGAAAGAAGTGGTAATCCAAACTGATACCTCACGACAAGGACTAGATGCTGTAATACTGCAAGAAAATCAATTAGTAATATTTGCAAGCAAATCTTTGACATCAACGGAAAATAATTACTCGCAGTGCGAATTAGAATTCGTCGCCATTGTACGAGATGTGCTTAAAAAGTAAGGTGACTTTTGAAATTTCGCGGGTAACGTACATTCGATTATCGAATGTCCCGAACATATATTCACAGTTATAAGTTTATAGCATACTTAGTGTGTTTTTGACAGATAGGAACGTTAGGCGTGTTATGGTATGCGCGGCTTTTTTCAATTATTATAAAAAATTGAGCAAAGATTTTGCCTTAAATTTTGTGTAAAAGATCGAATTAAGTGCTCTAAAACATTTGAAATGTGGACAGTGGCATACTGTGAGTCTGCTTTGAGTAAAAAAATGTTTACAAGTGTTACAAACTCTTCCAAGATGTCCGAAAAGTTGCCAATGAGAATGAAAGAAAATCCTCGAATTACCATAAGAGAGTTTACTGAGGATTTTGGCATATCCGTCGGCTCGTATCATGCAAATTTTTTAGATGTTTGTTTGGAAACATCTTAATTTTGATAGTTTTGAATGACGTCAATGATGATTCTGAATTGCTCAAATGGATCATAACTGATGATGAATACGGGTATATGGCTGTGACGTCAAAATAAAGCTCAATTGTCCCAATGGAAGCACCCAGGAGAGCCAAGACCGAAAAAAGCACACCAAGTTCGATCAGATGTCAAAGTTTTAATCACTGTTTTTTTCGACTACCGTGACGTAGTGCATCAGGAGTTTTTACCTCAAGGTCAATAAGTCGTATTTCCTTGAAGTTACGCGATGTTTGCGAGAAGCAATTCAGAGCTTTTGCATCACGATAATCCACCTGCTCATTCATCGTTGATTGTGAGAGAAATTTTGTACCAGGCGTATTTAAAGACTTAGACCAAAAATGCAGAAATATGGTATAGACATTCACTATTGATGTGTCATTCCAACGAACCTTCACACAATTCTTTTTGGCTTGGTTGGTGACGTTTGTTTCTCCGGCGAATACCAATTAGAAGAGGAGTTAATGTGGCGTACCTGAACACTGTCGAAGCTGGCAATATCTTTTTTCACTCTGTTAAATTACTAACGGTCGTTACTTCCTTCTTTTACTTTTGAACTATTTAAATAATAAAAAGATATTAAAAATATAAATAATAGTTTTGCTTAACGATAAGTCTTCTTAAATATCTGTGCCTCTATGGAAACAACAATCCCATATTTCTGAACGCTACCATTTCTTATGTCATCTTGTACGTCATTCATGTACAATAAAATTAACACAGGAATTGAAGTTATAGTAACAGACCAAAATCAACGTAGGACTTTTGACGATAGATTGTTAAAACGCGATATTGGTTCATCACGCAAAATCATCTTTAGTGATGAAGCTCATTTTACATTGGATGGACTCGTCAACAAACATTGTCACATCTGGGGAGAAGAAAATTCTCGAATAATTTCAGAACAATCATTACATCCACAAAAATGTACTTATTGGTCCATTCCTCTTTGAAGAAGCGAATGAAAGAACTGTTCCTGTCAATGGAGAGCGCAATAGACAATTAATTGAAGATTGTGTCCTTAAAGGATGGAGGTATGAGAAAAACTGGTAACTTAAATCATGCGATTTAACACCATTAGACTACTTTCTTGGGGGTTTTTTCGAAAGTTTTTTTTTTTTTTTTGTTTTGTTTAAATAGCACGTGCTCAAGGGGTTGAGATACCTTTAACCTTATACCTTATACTCGTGGGTGAAAAAAAATTAGGGAGAAAAGAAAGATTGGTACCGGTGTACGTTGGTTTTAAATGTCTGAATGTTACAATGACTAGGAAATAGAGAACTCGGCAGGACATTTCACAAGCGAGTTGTTCGGCTTAGGAACGATTCACGATATTTCAGAGTACGTCCGAAAGTGAGCTTGAGGGTATACTGTTGAGAATTCATAGCGGGGCGAGTGTTACAGTTGAGTGTGTGGAATGCTGCTGGATTTCTATGAAGCTTTGGTGGTGAAAGTAGCGATAGAACAAAGTTGGTGTTTAAGGGTGTCGATTAATTGACTGATATTAGCATCACTTATGAGTTTTATCGTATGGTCTTGAATCCTATCTAGCAGGTGCAGAGATGTTTAAGGCGCACTTGACCAGATTTGTGCATTGTACTAAACTCGAATTTTGGGCGGATTAATGCCTTATAAATTGAGGCCAGATCAGAGAAGGTGAAATGTTTCCTACAACCCTTGAGGAAACCTAGACATTTCGCAGCATTATTAGCGAAATCGAATATGTGGTTATTCCAACGCAGGTTGTGACTGACACACATACCTAAAATTTAAAGATTTTCGGTTTCAAAGATGTGAGAGCCACTCATAGATATGGCTGGGCTTCAATGACAGCAGACAGCATTGCGTTTTTAAAGGATTAAATTCCACTCTGTTGATATATTCCCAATTGTTTATGCTGTTGTTATCAGAATTGAATGAGTTTAACATACGCTGTCTTCCCGGTTCTACAGCGGAATAGCAGTCAGGAAACGAATATGAAAAGCAGAGAGTACTGTCATCAGCAAAGGAATATATTGGATTAGAAGTTGCGGACAAGAGATCATTAATGAAAATTAAAAAGAGTGTCTCAGACAGAATGGAGCCATGCGGCACACTAGCATTTATTTTGTGAATATTAGATTTCATACCATCTAAGATAATTTAAATTAAATGTTCCGGAAGGTTGTTTCTAGTCCATTGAAGAAGCGAGTCGTCGATCCCAAATGCACGCATTTTCGACAAGACAACCTGATGCCAAACTCTGTCAAATGCCTTAGAATATCAAGTGCAACTATCTTGTTTTCGTCAGATTGGTGTACGCTTTGGTTCCACTTGTCGGTAAGACATGCCATCAAACTACCAGAGCATCTGTTGCTTCGAAAACCGTACTGCCGGTCATTGCAAAGTTTTCGTGTTTCGAGATATTTCATGAGATGACGATTTATCGGCGTTTCCATGTCCTTCAAAAGCAGGCACGTAAGTGCAATTAGTCTGTAGGAGGAGAGAGAAGAAGACTCGCCATTTTAGGGACGGGCTGGACAAATGCTTTTCTACCTATGGAGTATTTTTAGCTTCAGCTTTTGGTCGTATTGAAATTTCTCACGCTTAAGAAAAACGTTGTAATCATTTCTGACTCGTTTAAACTTTTTTTGGTTTTCCTCTGTCGGGTTGGTCTTGAAGGACTGAAAAAACTTTTCTCTAACCTGACAGCTCCTTACAGATCGAGTCGTACCATGCCTTTTCTTTTCATGTTCATCCGATCAGGGATAAGGCATCTCATTCCAAAGAGAATAATGTCTGTGATCATATCAGCAGCGGCATCCATGTCGTTATAGAATAAACAAAACGACCAATTAAAATTTCTAAAGCAGCTGTTAAGTCCGCTACAATTGGCTTTCTCGTACTGCCATACGGTTCTTTTAGGAATCCTTTCTCTAACTGTGTCGTTGGTGTACGAGAATTTAGCTGATATAACACAATGGTCCGACGAGCCTAGAGAGGAAAGCACATCAACGGTTTACTTATCAGGATGAGAAGTTAAAAACAAGTCCAGGCTGGAGAACTATCAACTGGTATTCCCGTGTCTCATTTACAAGCTGAGTCAAGTTGTTTTCCGCAGTGACAATATCAGCCCACCGTTATTCGTGTGTTGTCTGTCTAGAATGTAAAAGCCACACAGAATTGTGTATATTGAAATTGCTCGTAATAATGATTTCGAATTGCTGTCCAGTTTGGAGTTTCTGTTAATTATTCAGTAGTGGATAATTTTCTGTCGGAGATGAAATTTTAACCACATGAAGTTGAATTCCGGATTGAAACAAGGATTACTTTGTGGTGGATTTTGATAAGCTACATCATTACGCACGTAAATGGCGAGACCGCGGTGATAAAAGACTAATGGCACTAATGCCTGGCTAAGAGGCAGCTTCAGATCGGGGGTTATTCCTGTGTTTCACTAAGTGCCAAACCAATTGGTCTGTATTTACAGAAATGAACGTGATTACAGACGTAAACACAGTAAAGTATATGTGGATGAGCCAACAACAATTACACAGCTGAAAAACAACATTCCGACCGAAATTGTTAAACTTTAAATGTTAAATTGATTGTTTAAATGATGTTATTTTTCACACATTAATAATTATGTCATATTTTTATAAAAATAAAGAAAAAAATTAAAAAAAAAAATTAGACGCGACTTTTGGAAGTCCTTTACTTTGCCTTTATTTGCAGAATGTTGGTTTCGTTGAAGGGAACAAGTTGCATTCATGAATCATTTACTCCTTAAAATAAAACTTTCTTATCAATTTACTTTTAGCTGGTGAGGCTTAGGAGTACATAATAAATTTCTCATACGTGCCCTTGTTAGGTGTTCTTAAAATTTGGGAAGCCAACTTTGAAATGATTGACGTAAATTTAAAGCAAATAAGAAGTCCGGAATATGGAATATCCATATCTGAATAAGAGACAACCACTTCCCAAAATAAGTAGACCTCGGGATAAGTTGTCTGTGTTGCCTTATATGAGTGGGCAACTCGTACGTACGGAGCAAATAAGTACTAAACGTGACGTAAACAGGTGCTTAGTTTTGGCTTGTCACTCGTAGTCAACGAATGAAGTTTTAAAAGCTGTTAGATAAATTTATGTCTCGCCCTGACGTAAATTGCTTACGTACGAGTATTTACATAAATGCGCTTCTTATCAATGGTGTATTCGTAGTTCCGAAATTCGTCACACCACCTACAACCACTTTTCTAGTAATTTCCATTTGAATACACGGCCACAGACAACTGGTGCAAGAAACGTTCGTTGCTCTGAAGGTTAAGGCCTGCGACTTTAACACTTTACTACTGAGTTCTGTTCGTTTTCAATTTTACTACCGATTTGTTGCTTCATTAGCATGCAATACGCAACACGAGGAAAGTGCAGAGCACATTCAAATGTTCGCTTAACTATACCATACATCTGGTAATATACAAATTAAATTAGTTTTATGACAGTGTGTTTTAAAAGTATAGGAGTAAGAAATCTTTTAGATAGTTCAGTGTACTCGTAGGTCTATGAAGAATGCTCTTAGAAAATATGACTAAAGAGGCGATATACATAAGTTGATCGAATGACGTTGTTGAGATGACCTGCTATTAATCCAAACATATATTACTCGTATATGATTGTTATAGTGATCAGCGAACAGGGTTTGTGGTCTTCTTATAGTCGCGGGGTGGAAAGACTTTGAAGTTAATTTTCAGGCATGCGATTCGATCCGACTTGCTAATAGAGCAGCCTTTGATCAATGTGAATAACGTGACGCAAGATCGTAAGAATAAGGAAAATTAATGTAAAGTCAGGATATATGTACATTTAAATTAAAGATAGCGTAAACCAAACAAACAACAAAAAAATAATAATAATTTCCATATATTACTCAATGTCCGAGAGGGTAACTGAAGAACTTTATTTTTTTTAGTAAATATGCATAGATATCTACATAATAAGTTATGACGCTCATGTTTATCACACATAATGTTGGGATAGTAAAGGATTTTCTATTAGGCAATATAATGTTTTTGTGAACTGTCATTACTATTTTGCTTGTCAATGTCTACCATTTAGCCATGGTTCAGTACTCGAACGAGCAACGTTTACAAATTATTAAAATTTATTACCAAAATTCGGAGTCGGTGGCCTCAACTTTAAGAGTGCTAATGTCAATTTTCGGACGTTATAATCGCCCCACCCAACTCGCAATTCGTAATTTGTTTTTAATTTGTGCTTAATGTTCCAGTGCCAGTGAAACAAAGAAATACAGTGCATCTGCTGACACCGATCTAAATCAATCGATTCCACGTCCTTCGCAGGAATTGGGCAACACTTAAACAACATTGTGGAGAATTTTGTGATCTCGGGCTACACCCGATTGCTTGGTGTGGTTTTTATGCCGGTGTAGTCATTGGGCTGTATTTTTTCGTTGCTGATGATGGCCGCCACGTTAATGGAAATCGCTATCGGGATACGTTGTAACGTTATTTTTAACCACTTTTGCGTACACTTAACATTGGTGAGATGTGGTTTTACCAAGTTAATAATGTGTGGAAGAGTAATCGAAAATTTGCTCCAATGAATCGATCGCCTCACTCGTGGCATGATATAATGGTAGGAGAAGCACTTTAATGGGAAATAAAAGTTTTTTCGATATCTCAAATACCATAGTTTGTGCTTTATTAAAAAACAAAAATGTATAGTCCTTAATGGAAAACTCGTTATTTACTTATATAGCGCTATAATTCCTTCCTTCTACGGACGTCAACGCAAATGGTATTTGGAATCTTGTGTTCAAATGAATCATAGACCTTCATTAACGTAAATGTTTCATGATAGTCATAGGAGTCCTATAAGTAGTCTTTTTAGTGTTTCTTATTATTCGGTTACGTCCTTAGGTGCAAGAAGCAGCGATTGGCAAGTTTTACTTCTTACGACGTTGTGCCATCAATAAGCAAGATAGCGTATGCTTGGTTTTTCTAACAGCTAGATCCATTTCTGCTACTTCTTTCTACAACACTTGCAAAAGCCCCAGTGACAGCTCGTTGTGTCGGCTGTCATCAGCATCAGTATTGCACAAACTTTTGGAATAGTGTATCTCTAGTATTGGCTTATAAGTTTCATACAATTTTCTCAAATATGATGTTGGAAAAGCAATAGCATATGACAGTGCCTGTTTAACAATTTTTAATTGACATCAAAGGTCTCGGATACCCTTGTACGCGATAGCAAGGAGACTGATGCCTTTGTAAGTGTCGCAGTTTAGAGAATCTCCTTTGATTGGTGGGTTAAACGATGCTAAGGTTTTATTCATACTTAAGAATATTTTCCTTGAACTAAATTTAAGAAATATGTTTGTGTATGCTCTCTACCAACCGGACACCGCTGCCTCCAATAGCTCCACAGGTAGGCTATTCTTACTTTATTTTAGTTGGGCGCCCAAGATGAATGGCTCGTTCCGTCTGGCAGCGGAGTTCGGTTCATTCCTGCGCATTAACCACACACAGAAGTAGCTTTTCAACATTCTCAACAGCAATTTTGACTCTACTATTAAATTCCTCTCCTCATTTCTATTGAGTTGTGTTCTGTTCTTGTTGGCTTGACCTGTCTTTTTAAACGTTATTCCTGGAGTAGCACTTCTACATTACCTCGATCTCACGCATCTCATGATCTTTTTTGTTTGAGCTCGCATTTAGAGGCTAAGTAAGTCAATTCATGTTCAGTTTAATAAGACCGCAATATATCAAGACACGAGAACGTCTAAAAAGCCGGAGTACGGTTTTCGTAGCAACAGGTTCAGGGGTGATTTGATGGCATGTTACAGAATTTCACATCGGGTTCTTTTGTCGAAAATGTATGCATTTTGAGATCAACGAATCTATTTCGGAACGTCCAGTTTAAGTTATATTGGACGGTTTCAATTCTGATATTTACCAAATAAATGTTGGTATGTTACAGGTCTCTGTTCTGTCCACGAAAATCTTTTTAATGTTTATCACTGATCTTCTTTGATTTTCATATTTGTCCATGTTCTTGCTTTTAGTCTTTCAGAATAGGTTAATACGATTATTAATAATAGCAGTGTGCTATTACTAAAGCGAATCTTGTATTTGCTGGCGTTATCCTTAATTTGCACTTGCATTATCGAAGCCAAACAATTTTCCATTCTCCGTATGTGTGAAAGACAACCTATGATATCGTCAAAAATGTTACAAAATGTTAAGGATTCATCAAGAGATTTTGGAAATACGTAACCCGTCTGAATGGGTTTCAGTAGAATAGGTTAGAGGTTTGTTTGTTTTTTTGTTGGTATGCATATTTTTCAAAATATTTTTTCTTCCTATTTATTAAGTCACATAGGTATGGTCCCCTTACTATGACAATCATATTCTACGTATCGAAAATGTCCAACTCAGGTTCCTACGATTCGCTCTGCGCAGGATCCAATAGGCTGATTACCACATCCTTTCGCCCTGTAATGACCGAATCAAATTGCTAGGTCTTCTATTTCTGGAAAAAAGTCTGCGAATCCGCCGATATTCTCTTTATACACTAATTTTTAACTGGCTTCATCGATTGTCTCTCACTGAAAGATCAGATTTTCTTTTAATACCAACCCCCACAATTTAAGGTCTGCTCCTCTTTTTCATTGAAATAACCACCGAACGGCGTATGGTTTTAACGAACCACTACTGTCGCGAATGCTACGTGAAGCTAATAAATATTTAAATTACAGATGAAGAAGCTTGAAAAACAACCTCATTTATCACCTCTCCAGACCCTGATCTTCACTGTCCTTTAGTTCTAGTTTTTTCCCTGTCCTTAAGGAGTTTGTACTAAATTCAATAAAGTCGTTCGGGGTTGACCCGGTCCTGTTAAATTAGAAGGCAAATGAGTAGTAGAACCCTTTCTCGAGAAACCAAAAAGACTATACCCAATATACTGATTATCCCAGTCCTGTTTTACAACTCAGAAGCTTGGAGATTTACATTGGCTGAGAAAAGTTCTTTGGGTAATTTGCCTCCTATTTGCATCAATGACGAATGGAGCAAACGTTTCAATAGAAAACTTTGTGGGCTGTATCGCAAAGCCGACCACGTCAGCAAAGTTCGGACAACTCGGTTTAGACGACTAGGTGACCTTGAACATATAGGCAACAGCGCCCCGGCCCGGAAAGATTTCGATTCCAACCTAACGCTGTAGATAACGACTATGTCTTGGGTGGAGCACACATGTTCTTCGTGTACTGAACTAAAATCAGCTAGCTTAAGGCTATGCAAGCTAGAGGAATATGTTAGCTGAGGCCCTGGTCTACTAAGTAAATAAGCTTTTCGAAGAAGTGATCGAAAACTAGATTGCTAGAGTGCTCTTTATTCGAGCAAACCGCTAGTGGCATACAATTATCTCTTCTATACCTCTGAAAAGTTCACTTTATAAGTCATTTATCCGCTCGAAATTGTAGTACAATGGCCTTGAAACTTCTCTACCCTTGCTTGTAAGTATTCAAAACCGTCTCTCGCACCGAGGTAATAGCAGTACTCCAACGAATTGCCAGTAGCACTGGTAGTAGCACACTCATTGTACCTTCAAGCCCACCTTCGGAGATACTTTGAAATGTCTTTATAAAAGCTTAGCTGGCTGTATCTGTCCTTCTCTCAATTACTTTTGGTATGGTGGTAATGGTGGTAATTATGAATTGAAATTGCATTAATATAGGGTTTTCTAATAACGACTTGACAAATTTTTTTTTTAAATAAAAGACAAACCATTTGAGATATTTAAAAAACTTTATTATTGGCTTGAAGTACAATCAAAACATTTATGAATGGAACTCGACTTCGTTCATATGGCCATCGCGGGCACGTTTGCAGTGGTCGATTCGTTGGACCCAATTTTCAACGACTCGGCCACACATTTCGGCCGAAACGGCCGCTATTCGCTTTCAATGTTGGCTCTGAGCTCTTCCAACGTCGTCGGAAGCCCCTAAGAAAATAGTCAAGCGGAGTTAAATCGCACGAACGAGGGGGCAAATCGACTAGCCCATGTCTTGAGATAACACGCTCACCATACTTACTCTTCAATAAATCGATTGTAGCGTGTGCTGTGTGGCTTGTGGCACCATCCTGTTGAAACCACATGTCGTTCAAGTCCATATCTTCCACTTCGGGCCAAAAATAATCGGTGATCATGGCGCGATAACGCTGACCATTATTATCATTAACGTGACGATCATTATCGTCGACGAAAAAATATGGCCCAATAACGCCGCCGGCATGCAAACCGCACCAAACAGCTATTTTTTGTGGATAAAGTGGTGATTCATGGAGCACATGACGAACCCATTGAGCCGAAAATGAGCTTCGTCACTGAAAATGATTTTGCGATGAAATTCATCATCTTGGCGCATCTTCTCCAGAACCCAATCGGAGAACGTAGCTCGTTAGTGTACTTTACCATGAGTTTACTGAATAAATTGACAGTAACAGTTTGATGATTAGTGAAAGATTGCGTTCACAAATTAAATTCAAAGTTGTCAAGTCCCTATTGGAAAACCTTATACTTGTATGTATAGTAGTATTATATTTTTTTTTTTTTCGACATTCGTTTATAAAGGAAATAAAGTGGAGGACTCTTTTTTCATTGAACTCACTCATTAAAGTCATTATTACATCGCAATTTACAAAGGTGATTCTTAAATTCATCGAGAAACAACAAAGTGTATATTCAAGCACTTGAGAGTATATTAGTATTATCCTGAATGTTGTTGCCATAATATGAGGAATTTCCGAGAACAAACTGACTCAAAATGATTAAACGTTTTTGTAAATTGTTTGGAAATGTTTTAAGAGTTTTCCCCCCTGTCGACTACGTATATAAAAAAAAGTGTTCCAAGCTCTCCTGTGTGACGGAAAAATGTGAATTGACTGAAAAACTGAACTGACTTGACTTCCTTCTGGTTTTATAGGTGTCTGTGTGTTCATAGACACTTTCTATTCATACAATATTCTTCATACATTTTTAAGTGCGGTAAATGAAAGTCATGTCCTTGAATGAATTGAAACTCCCATTATAACTGATATTCAGATACCGAGATGTCTGCTTTATAGAAAAGGCAAAAAATTGTCATAAAATTTGTTCCTACGAAGGATACCCTTGTTTGGTGGTGGTTCTGAAGCAGTAAAAAGCAGTATTTTCATGAATATTGAGTGCAAAAGAACAATTGGCAACAAATCCAACCAATGCCCTATTAAATACGTGAATAGATCGTTGAAAACGTGATACCGGTTGCTTTATTTTATACCATATATGTACATAGTATGTGTACATACGAGAACGTATTGAAAAGTAGGAAAAATTGACATTTGGATGATAATTAAAGAATACTTTAATGATGGACAGGAAAAGACATTTAAAAAAAACTAAAAACTTAAATGCATCGCTTTAGTCTTGAACAAGGTTGCGAAACATTGCAAACTTATTTCTAAAGTAAGTGCTTTGTTGCCAAAACAGGGCATTGAAAATGAGTTCTGGCCCAAATTAAGCACCCACCGCACAAGCTTGTGCAAAATGTTCATGAATACGTAGTGAGGAGAATGTGGCTGCTGTGGCCGAGAATGTTTGACTCAGCAATTGAAAGCAAACAACCACCCGCTTCGTTATCCTTTCTCAGTTGGAGCTTTACAGCAGGCTGAATTGGGCGTCGACTTTTCAGCGTTTAGGTTGACGGAAGACCCGCACGTGATTGTCGAGATGCCAATGCATCCATATAGAGTGACAGTTTGATGTGGACTTTGTTGGGGTGGCATCATTGGCCCATTTCATTTCAAAAATTCTGCTGGAAACGCCATTTAGGTCAACGGTAAGTACTACAGAGACATGATTATCGAATTTTAGTGAACTGAAATTGAAGACATTGGACGATCTTTGGTTTCAACACGATGGCGCACTATGCCACACAGCCCAACGTGTAATCATATAACGTGGTGAAATCATGGGAATATTCTCTATTTGTAATAATTGATCCTCTCTATTTAATTTTATTTTAAAAAAGAAACTGTATAAAAGAGTAAGGAATTGGTAACTGCATTTCTATACTGACTCGGCCAGCTCCTGTGTGTCTCCGTAGTAACAATTATCGATAGATTTTGGATTTGGTATTCGTAGTTTGGAGTGTCGTACATGTAGGAAATTTCAGAAATTCTTCCGATAAGACTGAACAAAATCAACATTGGGGTAATTTACAACCCTGGAATTTAAGGATCATATACTTATTTTAAGAACATTACATGCTTTTCTCCGTCCGAGGCGTTGGTGTTGGGTGTCCTTTCTTGTAGACAGCATATTGTTGGTCTTGCTCTCATTGACCGTGAAACCCATCTTCGCCTCAATACTGGCAAAAGCGAGCTGCTGATTTTTTGATTATGTCAATATCATCGGCGTATTTGAGTAGTTGTACGAAGTTTCGAAAGATTGTGCCTCTTGCGTTTGCGCGTGAATTTTGCATTATTTTTTCAAGAATGATGTTAAAGAAATCGCATAACAGCGGATCGGCTTACCTAAATCCTATTTTGACATCAAAGGTATCGGTGAGTACTTTACCGACATCGATGGAGCAGCGTGCATTGTGTCTGTGGCAAGTTTTTTTTACCTTTTGGTAAAACTTCTGAACCCCATTTCCGCAGTTGCATCTATCAATTTCCTCGACCGCGCGCTTCTCATACTCCTTCGTTTTCCTTTTGCATTTTGCTTAGCTGCATGTGCTTGCGGGCACTCGTCGTCAAACCAGGAGTGTTTATTTGTGGTGACCTAGTGAAACCCAGCACGTCCGTGGCGGCATCTCTTTCTTCTCTCTTGGCTTTTTGGTAATGATGCCGCTGGTATTCGACACTTGATGCTGGTATCATAGGACCTCTTAAGAATTTAAGGGAGACTCGGCCAGAAAAGGATTTGGCGATCTTTTGCGATTGTAGCCGCCTGATGTCAATATTCCTCATAGTTTTGATCTGTCTTTACGATGTTCGGGATATCCGCAACTGGACCATGGGAATGGTCCGAGTCGATGTTGTGGAGTGCCTTGCGTTTATTGTAATATGGCAATGTTTATTGGAAACCTGCCAAAACCATGTTTTGCTCCACCGCAAGGTCGATTAGCCTGAATCCGTTATGGGAGGTGGTGTCGTACTAATTATACTTTCAGAGAGTACTGCCAAAGACGCCTTCTCTGCCTAGTTTTGCATTAAAGTCACCAAAGAAAATTTTAATGTCATAGATTGGGCACTGTCTTTAGGTCTTGTTCAAGAGCTCGTAGAAGGTACTATTGATGTCGCCATCTTTCTCCTCTGTGGGGGCGTGCGCCCTTATTAATCTAATTTTGGCAAATTTAGCCTAAATATGGATTGTTACGAGGCACTCGCCTCCAGCAACAAATCCACATTCAAGTAGAAGTACGCATATAGAAAATCACATAATAAAATATCTTCATATTTTTATCGTCATGTTACCATCACAAAATAAATAAGGGATCTATAAGGAATGGGCCCAGGATGCAATCTAACTGAAATTCACAACCTCAAGTAACACTACAGAGGCAATAAATATAAACAGAGCCATACGGCGTGGCGTGGTGGATTTAGCGTACGAATGATGCAAAGTAGCACCCTAGAACTGAAAACATAATATTCTCGAAGTCATACATACCAGTCTTACTTGTGCAAAGAGTAGTAAAACATTGTACGTGCAGATGATTATTCATGTGCTCCAAACTCTAACATGGTCGTACCGAAACTATGCACCTGAGTATTCGTTCCACCTAGCTCTTCCATTATTTCGACGAGTAGGGTTAAACTATTTGGCGAAGGTTTAACGTTGTTTTGTTTACACAAAAAAAAAAAAAATATATATATCTTAGGACGATAAATGCTAGGAAAATCCATTTAAGGCATCGTATACCGTCACGTTCCGCTACTTACAATTTGGAGTAATTTCGTAGCCAATTGAGCAATTGCATTTTCAAAACCTATTCATATCCAGCATATTGTACGACATCGGATACCAATATTTATGATGTATAGAACCTGGCAATAATGATAATCAGAGTCACAGATCTGTATGTTAGATACCACTGCTAGGTAGGATCATCAAAATGTCGGGAAAGACTATTTGACACCTCTACTCCACAGAAATATGATATACGGTTTCACCCACAATTGACCAGGGTTATCGATAATTCGATATAAAAATAATCGTGACTATGTTATTAACAAAAAAAAAAAAAAAAAAAAAAAAAAAAAAAAATAAAATCACTTCTGATTGTCATCGTCATCTTTTTATTATTTCGTACGTTCTGACGTATTCTTCGCATATGTACGAGTACTTGTATATTTGGAAGCGTATCCGACTATCCGACTATTCATACACTTTGATTTATTGGTAATGATGGGGGCTTTGGAGGCCTATGTATGCAGTGCCAAGGCGAAGGTAATAATGTGACAAGATTTTTATGATTTCTAAATGAGCTGCGGAAGAAAGGCACGGCCACTGCGTGGAAGGCTTTGTAAGTCGACGGAATACGAAAGAGGTCTTAGAAGACGTAGCGGTTTTAAAGGTTGATTGTAAATTGGGCAATAAGCTACATGAATATTTTATTTGATCTCTCAATTATAGGTTATTGGAACATACGCCCTTACAATTATATGTGTGAACATCACATTAAACATTCCAATAGATACGTAGGCTATTCGGCTTAGGAACGAATCATGAAAATGGTGTTGTTTTTAGGCTAATTGGGCCACAGTGGTATACAGATCCCACGGATCATAACATAGTACTATGGGTGTATGTATTACAATGTTTTGAGAAGTAGTGTCAATGCCATACTGAATAAAACTATGAACTGACGCTGTAATTACCTTAATAACTTGTGTACATCCATTATACATGCGAGTATGTACGTATTCATTAGATAGAGTCATCCAAAATTAGGTGTCATTTTGGATAAACAGAAAAATGCAACATTTTTTTTGAAAAGTCATAATATTCTGGAGCAGAAAGTGTGCAGGGCAAGTGACTACGCGGAAGGCACTATCTTCAACAGTTCCTTTTAGCTATTGGGATATGCGGACGATATTAACAACACCAGCTTCAAAGTCGTCAATAAAAAGAAGCAAGCCAAGAAGCAAGGACCCACTAAAGAAAAATATCGTGGAACTTAAAGAAAATCTGATGCTACAGGAAAAGGGCGATCTAACCTATAATGAGATTGTCCTTAACATAAATGCAGACGCGAAGGTGGAATCAAATTAGAAGAACACAAAAAGGAGAACTTCTAATCCAGCTCAAAAAGGCTGGAGACATGACAGTTGACTTTAAAAACATTAGGAGTACAGCCATGGGAGAGAAAGCAATAGTAAGGACCCATTGCACTGCCCTCGAGTTCAAGGATGTCTATGAGGTCACCACCTTGATCAAAAAGTTCCTGGTGGCGTCACCGTTTGGCGTGACTGTGTTGACGTCGCAAATTAGATGATTTGCGAGGCTGAATCCGATCCCACAATCATCAAAAGGATCATTACTGGGGATGAGACGTGGGCTTATGAGTACGACACGAAATCCAGACTTCAGGCAAGTGAATGGCGTTCACCAAATGAGCCGAGACCAAAAAAAGCACGTCGTTTTCAGTCAAAAAAAGGCAATGCTCACGGTTTTCATGGTTTACAACGGTGTAGTGCATCATGAATTTTTGCTAGAAGGCCAGACAGTAAACAGAGAGTATTATTTCGGCATTTTAAGACGTTTGCGTAAAGCAATTCGCCGAAAGAGACCAGAATTGTGGGCAGAAAACTCGTGAATTTTTCACCATGTTAACGCACCGTCTCACAGTGCCATTATTATACTAATTTTTTGAAGAAAAATGCAACAAATACCATCTAATAGCCACCGAATTCACATGATTTGGCTCCCTGTGACTTCTTTCTGTTCAATCGAGTTAAAAAAACCACTACAGCCGAGAGGAAGTAATGGAAAAATCGTAGGAAGCACTGATGTACATACCGAAAACCGAATATAAAAAATGTTTCGAGGATTGGATCAAGCTCTGGCATAAGTGTGTTGCAGTCAATGGGTATTACTTTAAAGGGGACAGTATAGATTAAGTTGAATAAACTTGTATTTTTAATATTCTGAATTCTGAATTTCTGAACTTTTTGATCAAGGTGATATGTCACCCTCAAATGTTTTATCGCTAAGGAAAGCTCACGGCGGAACACTAACTGCAACTATCAGCGTTCCCGCAGATCAAACGAAGTTTTTACTTAGAGAAGGAAAAATTATAATCGGTGGGTTATGTGCTGAGTCCGGGAGAAGATGTTGCTGAAAAAATGCTTAAAATGCATTGAGTTCGGCCACTTAGGTACATAATGCAGAAGCACAGAAGACGCCTCCAAGCTATATAGGAGATGTGGAATAAAAGATAACATAGCGAAAAACTGTGACAAGGAGTCACCCTGCATGTTCTGTAAGAAAATTTATCCAGACCACGTAAAACACGTAGCTGGCAGCAGCAGATGTCTAGTCTTCCGGGACCTATTGCTTTTACAGACAAAACATCATGAAGATAATACAAATAAACCTGAACCACTGTAGAATTTTTCAAGATATCCTTATACAAACGGCAAAGTACAAAAGAGATGACGTTATCATGATCAGCGAGCCCTATGGATGTCCCGACCAAAACAGTAATTGGATCTGTGAGAAGGCAAAACAGGCAGCGATTTGTACATAACAAACAGAAGGCTTTGTGCTGGAATAGAAGTCTGCTCAAAAAGAAGATTAGTTTATTTTTGCCGGATTGGAGCTTGGAGATTGGACAGAAGCAGTCCAATAGGTTGGAAAACCATTGAATTCGCCAACTTTCAGATCAGAAATCAAACCATTACGTTTAAACAATTAAGTGCCTTGGAGGTTGGACAACAAGATGCAGTACAAAAAGCACTTGGGCGGTTCTGTCGCGAATATTCCCTAATATCGGTGGAAAAAAAATACACTACCAAAAAAGAATTCAACTTTATAGAGGAACAAAATCAATCCTTGTGTATTCCGCCCCAATCTGAGCAGAGGCACTAAGAACAAAGGAGCTTAAAAGAAGACCTTGTCCTTAGACAATTAACGGTTTTCGAACCATCTCAGATTAAGCCGCCTTTATTGTAGCTTAAATGGCGCTCAGAATACACATATATGGTAATAGAAAAATCTTAAGCTAGCACAACGCCAATGGCATCAAGACGATTAAAACTAAAGAAAAGGCAGCGTCAACAACTATTTGGCAGGCCCGTTGGAAGCGCGGATGGATGTTTAAGTTAATACCGACAATCCAAGTCTGAATAGGTCGAAACATCCTGGACTGTACCACTTTATGAAGTTCCTATTTGGTCAAGGTGTGTATTGGAAATATCTACACCGCTTCGGGTACCATAGATTACCTTTTTGCCCAGACTGCATGCAATATTCCATTGGCATACTACAAGTCAGCCAGTCAGTCAATAATTGACCAAACAATGTTGTGGTCAGAAGAACATTGGGTGGAGGCTTGTACATTTAAAACAAACGTGCAAGACGAGCTGCAAGTAATTAAAAAATGGAAATTTCTGCCTGGTTGGGAGTATTTTCCTCTGGTATATTGGAGACTCAAAAATATCTTATCGGATCGGAGCCTTTGTTTTCGGTCCCAACTAATATTTGTCTGCAAGATTAAGACATTCTATTTCTATCTTTCAAGCAGAGCCTTATGCTACCGAGCTCTGTACAAGTAAATACATCAGAAGAAACTTGCCAGCATCACACATCAATATTTTGTCAGAAAGCTGAGGAAATATTAAAACTCAGTTTGAAACTGGGTTATCGGACTTAAGGTTATCATCAACAGTAAAAGTGCTAAGGACCTTGGCAATTCGAGTGAGTCTCCATTTATTGCCTCTGAAAGTCAAACACTGAGAACGCTACGAAACCCCTTGTAATAGAAAGGCATCCTAAATATCTTGTTACTTAAGTTCACAAGAAAAAAAAAAAAAATAAATAAATAAATAAAAAGGCAATGTTTCGCTCCCAAAATCATCTCAAGAAAACGGGCTTTTTCTGGTCAAACACTTGCCGATTATGTTTTGAAGATACCGAAGCAGCTCAACTTGTGCTATGAGGGTTTCCTACCACTGTCTGGGTCAGGCTTCATCGCTGCCATTACCATCTGTGTCACTTGTTTTTCATTTCAGACAAACTTAGGCTTCATTCGGAAATAAGATTTAAACTACAAGGCAGCACAATACAATACACTCTTAATCGTAGACCTATGTTACCTTAGAGTCGTTTTCAACCAATTTTAACTCAAATATCTACTTTAAAAAAATACTGTCAATAACACATGGGCTGCCGTTTTATAGTAAAACACAAAATTTTTACAAAATTCAACTTTATTTATCATTATAGTTGTCTTCGAGGGCGATACACTCATTGAAACGATTTTTCAATCTTTCGATACCAGTTTTGTAGTACGATTTCGACTTAGCCTCAAAATAGGCTTCTGTTTCGGCAATTACTTCTTCATCGGTCTTAAATTTATTTCCGGCGAGCATTCTTTTAACGTCTGCAAACAGGAAATAGTCGCTTGGGGCAAAATCTGGAGAATACGGTAGGTGGGGAAGCAATTCGTAGCCGAATTCATTTGCATTGTCTTGATGAAACAGTACTTTCTTTTTTTTAAAAAGGCGGCCGTTTTTTTGTGATTTCGTCATTCAAACGCTCCAACAACGCAATGTAATAGTTGCTGTTGATAGTCTGCCCCTTTTGGAGATAGTCGATGAAAATTATTTTATGTGTATCCCAAAATACGGATGCCATAAACTTGCCAGCCGACTGTTGAGTTTTTGGTCGTTTTGGACGAGGTTCGTCGCCTGCTTGCCGCTCAGCTGACTACCGACTTGACTCTGGTGTGAAGTGATAGAGCCAAGTTTTATCCATTGTCACATACCGACGCAAAAATTCGTCTTTATTGCGGTTGAACAGCTTTAAACACTCCTCTGAATCATCAACACGTTGTTGTTTTTGGTCGACTGTGTGCAAACGCGGCACCCACTTTGAACAGTGGGTATATATTCGTGTATGATATATCCAACACGCTCTATCTTCAGAGCCTCAGCTATCTCGATCAACTTCATTTTACGGTCATTCGTAATCATTTTGTGAACTTTTTTGGTGTTTTCATCTGAAAGAGCCTCTTTTGGACGTCCACTGCGTGCATCATCTTCGGTGCTTGTATGACCACTTTTAAATTTCAGACACACGAATATTTTGTGTCTGAAGCCGAAATTGCTTTTGATGAAGAGTGTGATTTAAGTCAATTGGAAAGTAAAAGTGAAGAAGCAGCTTTCGATTCAGATTCAGATCCACTTTTCGTAACTTAAAACAATACGATTTGGAGGTCAACACAGTTGAATTCATCTAGGAGGACCATTTACAATTTACTTGTTGTATTCATTTCAGTCATCCGCAACGGTTTCGAAAATATTATTACAATGCCACTCATTACGCTCGTGTTGAAGTTTTGATTAATACGTTTTTATTGTTTTTTCCAACTCAACGAGGAAATAATAATCGAAAATACGGATAATTTTGGCCACTCAAAGTTCAGCGACAAACATAAAGAAATGGACAAAAGCATGCTGCAAGGATAACAAGTGAGTTATCCCAAAAGTATTTTTTTTTTTTCATAGTTTGCTTTGAACAGATGTTTTTATAGATCGAAAGCAGAACGAATCGAAGATTTGTTTGATGCGGATTTTGGTCGAACATTATTTCATAGAGTAACGACTACGGAAACTTTGCAGTATACCATATTTCAAAAGTTCTGTGTATCGAATACCCAACTAACCGACGACAGTCGGATAAATTTGTTGCGCCTCACAGCTTATGGGTTGAACTGCTTCTTCTACAACCTATCCTCATGCGTCACAGTTCATAAGAAATTACTGGGTTTCCATAGTCGTTGCTCATTTAGGCAATAAGTATACGAGTATGCCAAGTAGACTAGAAAAAATACGGAATCAAGGTGAACGCGTGGTCATAAATTTGGTTCAAGGGTTAAAGGTCACAACATCACTATGGACTTTTTTTTTCGTCATACGAATTGGGTTAAAGATTACTCCAAAAGAATTTGACTATGGTTTGCACGCTTAGAAAATATAAAAATGCGAAACTTTTATAAGAAAAAAACAACCACTGTTTTAATCAACATTTGCATTTACTCATACCACAACATCAGCAACAAAGATAAATGTACCATCGTCCAAAGAATGCCAAAAGAAAATGCCAGAAATCATCCAATACTACATAAATAGTAAAATTCATGTATGTTAGAATTTTATTGATTAATAAGGTTCGGTCTATATCAATTATAATGGAACACAATATCGTTCATACGAGTATAACCACGACGGCTTTTGTTGTAATCGACCATCCGAGAGTCAATGGCCGCAATTTTAGTTTCAATGTGATGTTTGAGATCCTTATTTGTCGCTAGGTTATTAGCATAGATCTTAATCTTCAAATAAGCCCACGGGAAGAAGACTAAAAGCGTCAAACCGCATGACCTTAGCGGCATGACCCTCTAGCTGAAATAATGCGATATTCAAATTGTATACGCCTTAAATTGAAACCAGATATCGCCTATACCCAATTCATTCAATTTTGGAAAAAAATATCCGATCATCTTCGAAAAAGTACAGGCCAATGATGAAACCTGGGAAACACTGGTTTTTTGTGAATCTCGTATTGGTTTTCTAGTTCCCAGAAACGACAATTTTATTTATATACGTACCCATGCATCCAAAAATGGGCTCAACTGGAAAAGATCAAGTTCGATGACAAATTCTCCTGTCGATCCAACATCCAGTTAACAGATCGGCGATAGTCCAAAGGCTTTAATTGTTGTGTAACTTGGATTTTATAGGCGTGCAAATGAAGACCAACTTTTAAAATTTGCCGTAAAGTGTCATTGTTGACTTCGGCGACTTATTGAAGTGCCTGATTGGTTTTGAACACTTTCGCTAACAGTGGTTATGTTTTAGCGTTACGTGCTTCCCGAGCATACTAATATGAAGTTTGACCCGATAACGAACCAGTTTCTTTAAAACGCTTCACCAATGCATTGCGTTTATGTTGACCGAAAAATTTCAGAATTTTACGAAATTTTACTTTTACTGATCGCTCATTTTTATAAGAAGATTTAATAACAAAACTGGTTATGGTAAACGACTCTGTGACAAAAATTGCCAAAGACTGTATAACATCTGTTAAAACAATCAATCACATTGAACCTAGTAAATGACAATAATTGACAGCCAACATTCACACAATCTGTTGGCTAACCCTTTACAACAAAAAAAACTAAAGGTGTTGTTGACAATGCAAATAAAATGATTTACGAAGCAAATGTGCTATTTGCTTAGCTGAAAAAGCAAAAGCCCACGGAGAACAAAACAGAGTTGGTCTGCTGCATATGCAACCAGAAGACGTTTTTACACGCTTTCTTATATTTATTTTTAATTTTTTAATAAATTTAACCAAAATTGCAAACTTTTCTCAAGAAGTGCTAGTTTTTGAATTATTTTTCTTAAAAAAAAATATATATAGATCCAAAACGACCCACCAACGTATGTTTAGTATTTTTTTTCTTTTTTTTGAAAGTGGATCTACGGTAAAAAAAATTGCATAAAAGATTTAATGAATGCTTGTTGAGGCATCTCTAACAAAAAAGTATATATTTGAATGATTTGTAGACCAATACCTATCAAATTTGTTACAAAATGTGGACAGAGTGGCAGCTGGGCTTGACAGTAAGTCTTTTGGCAGTTTAAAGTAAGGGAGTTAGGCTACATTAATAGATAAATTTATTCAGATGATTTATTCAATATGAATTGATAATTAAAAAAATAAAAATATTGGATTGGCTTTTATTTTGACTTGGAGAACTAATTATTGTACTCAAATTTTTGAAACTTACCCATTTTTAGACCAGTTGGTAGACCAGTGTCACTACCAGAATCATATTCCGTCGTTGTCTTGAGGAAGCCACCCTTAAAGCTGTGGTAGTTCCTTTGCATTGCTGTCAAATACAAGAAAACAATATCTAAATCATTAACCAAAGCTATTACAGCCTTCATTCTTAATTAATTTTGATTCTTACAGTTTTTCTTTTTGATACGTTTATCAGTGGAATAGCGAAACATCTGCGGTGGCATAATCCAATTCCATGCGTTTGCAAAAAAATTAATTAAAAAGAAAATTTCGGTTAACCTTGAACGATCCCAAAATCTACGAGAGGCATTCTTGACTGCCAAAAGATCACGACGAATATAAGGTAAGGACAACTTATCCTTTAACTGTCCGCTGGAAAACTGACTTTGAAAATAGATTACTTGTAGATTAATTTTGTCCATACTGGCGCCAATAAACTATTGGACTCTCGATTAATTGGTTTGAACAAAATGTTCGGTTTTTGTTGTTTGTTTTTATGGGAGACTAAGTTTTAGGTAACATTCTTTATCACGAACAATTTTACAACCAAAGCGCGCCACAAAAATGGATTAAGAAACGAAGACTTTCATGTTTTGTAGGCAAGTTTCCCTGGGGGGTTCGGTAACAATGAAAACAGAAAACAAAAGCCAACCACAGAATCTATTTAGGGGTGGAAGGACGTGAATATAATTTGCAATGACCAGATGCCGTTGGCCTAGTTTTCATATATTCTCCTTCTAGTCTCGGCCAATTCGTTTGTGGTTTTCATTTCTATTGTCACGCAATCGTACGGGTACTCGACGGTGTCGTGACGTGTAGTCTACGTTTTATCCCTACTCTATAATTAGTGACACTGGCTATGTCAACTGTGGGGCCGGAAGCTCATGCAGTATAAAAACATACGATAGACATACTCGTATACGAATATGTACAGGACATAGTTTTATATATATTAACATGAGCAGACAGAGGTGGTTTTTATTTAAATAACAAACAACAAACAATATTCCCAAATAAAGTATTACTCTAATGATATAACTGGAAACATAATTGGAACAAATCCAAATAATTTATTTGAAAATAATTATTTTCAACTTATTTCAGATATTAGCAAAACAAAAGTTTATCTTGTGAGATCTTGTCCTGATTTCGAAAATTTCATCAGTTAATTTAGCTCTCCTTGGCATATATACCATCGTGGTAAAGAAAAACAGTTTTTCTACTGATGCCGACGATGGTAGGATATAATATTGTATGAAAATAGATCTCACATTTGGAAACTCATTCAACATAGATGGAGATCTCTTTTGTCAGCAAAAGATCTCAAAATAGAAATGGAAAAAGATAATAAACACAATTTGTGTACCTTAAGTTCAGGTTATTGATAACTATTGTCCGTGTTTATTATGATATATTGTCTTCATTCTCTTTTGATGTGGTATTAATGCCTAATTCCTCTGATATTCTTATATTTCGCAGCTCAGCAGTAATAGCTTTTGTGAGTTTATTGCGGAATAATAGTAGATCAAGTCCCGTTTTTCTTAACTACCTCTTTTTAAATTGCAGAAAACTTGAGGCTGCAATCGTTTAAAATATCTTTGAACCTTACGTTTAAACCTCTTAATATAATTTGAACAAATGGAGAGCAGAACCCTATACATTTTTCTGACTGGATTTTTTGCATTTTTTACTTTAAGTTCAGTAGGCATGGTATAACATAACCATGATACTCGTATACATATATTTTTCTCACCTCGCAGTCTATCAAGTTCAATTTCTGTGGTGGGATAGGTAGAGTCTTTATCTTGTAGAGTCATGAATTTATTTTGTTTATTTTTTGTTAAAGCATCAAACAATGAGTTCCATCGGTAATAGTATGTCGATTGTTGGATTTGAGCACGTCCAAAGTAGTTAGCTTGTTAGCTCACACTAAGAACTTGACGTAGCCCCAGAGAAAATAATCTAGTCGTGTCAAATCACATGTACGCGGCGGCCAATTCGTGAACGCTCGTTGTGAGGTGATCCAGTCACCAAATTTCTCCTTCACAATTTCGACTTCACTTGTATGGCATGTAGCGCCGTCTTGTTGGAATCACAGCTCGGATATATGGTATCAATGTTGTCGAGTTTTGATTACAGAAAGTCGGTAAGCATCGTTCTATACCTGAGATAAGTGACGGTAAGGGTGGCTCCCGCCTCATTTTGAAAGATGGACCTTATGTCGCCCCCATGTCATAAGCCACATGATGCTTGGCTGAACACTTGTGGATTGTGTTTGCTCCAATTATAAAAGTTTTGCTTGTTAACATATCTGCTGAGTCAAAAATGGGCCTCGTCCGTGAAGATGATTTTTTGGCAAAAATCGGATCTTCGGCCATCATTTCCAGCACTTAATTAGCGAGCTCACGGTGTTTTCTATAGTCGTTCGGCTTCAATTCATGCGTAAGCACCATAACCGAAAAATAAGCCGGGTTCACTCTGGTGATGCCCAATTCATCTGATCGGCACCGAATCGACATTTTTGGGTCTTCTACAATACTGGCCGCTACGGCAGCTATGCTTTCTTCACTTTACACCAATATCTGTCTGGTTGGTGGCTTAAGATCTAAAGAGCGACGAATTGCCTACACACTGAAGCCTGGATGACGACCGACCTTACGATGAAATTCACGTTGCGTATTTACAACTGGGTCGGAATTTCGATATTTTTTTAAATAATTTTCGCACGTTCGGCAAGCGTAAAATGATGCATGAGGAAATGGCAAACCTTTCTGAATATTTTGAAAGCTGGATGTCATTGGTATCTTTGACAGCTGCTGAAAATTAACAACTTAAAAAACTATCATTGGTCACACATGAAGTAATTTCATGAAGTTATCAACTGCATCTTGTCCATGTTTTCTTTTCAAATGTGATAAATAATTAAATAGATGTGGATACAAAGACCTTTTGATTTTTGTGGTGCACTGCTTACATTCCGCTACAATTAAACCGAGCAAGTTTGATTTTTCAGGGATCACTCGAAAAAAAAATGATCTTTTATTAGCGATGTCTCAAGCTATCAGGAGAAACAAGTATGTTTCCTGATCGAGATCCACATTCAGTTTCAGAACTACTTTCGTTTGATATAGCTCATATCTTATTCTAATTATAAATGTTTACCGTGCTGAAGTATACACGAATGATAAATAATAATCAATGAATTCATTATTTTAAATTAATTCAATTAATTAATTTTAAAATAAAGAAATTTTGCAAACGATATATGTATTTTCAAATTTATATTTTGAAATAAACAAAAAAAAAAATCATTTGAAAAGTTGTTTAAAGTATTTGCTTAAATTTTTGTTTGAATAATTTTTTAATTGAATAATGCCCATCTTTGGGTACGAGCATATGGCATTTAGATTATTTAAATGAAATAGAATGTGGAGTGGTGAGTTTCATAAAAGTCGGCATAAAACACAGACATAATGTCATTTAAAGAGCAGCGTTGTTTTGTAGACAATTTGAGGGCTATCTCTCGGCCTTTATTTTGGAAATATATTACCACAAATCATACAATGTAATACAATAGTACAGTATTTGAATTATGTATGAAAACAGAATATTAACCAATTTTTTTCATCAATCCATTCTTTTATTTTCCGTTACCTTTTCGCTTATATTTGACTGTATCTGAGTTATAACTCGACGTATGTTGGATCTCAAGTGCTTCAGGATCTGACAGTTACCAATAGAGACCGGATACTCTACGGGGCCCCATAAAAATGGACAGTGGCTCTAAATTATAAGATCTTGATCAGCAAAATTATGTTGCTTAAATGTGAGATGTGAAACATTTTTCCTTTATGTTGCACTCTAAGCCACGTGTGGTAACTTAATGTTGAAACCATGCTAATGGGTGATTTTCAATTATTTGGTTTTTATTTGCCAAAAAAATAACACAAGAGTTGATAAACCAATGCTTGCCATTTACTTTTTAACACGTTGACTGTCACCATATAGAAAAAAATATATCACCAGAATGCCAACAGTGTTTTTTTGTGTTAAATATATCTCTGTGTGTTTTGTTTCAATAATGTGTCTTTTGTTTCAAATTGTGAGTGTTTTTAATGTGTTCTAAGAGCGTGACCATCGTCGGGTCACATGGCCTCTTATATTAGTGCCACATGACCCACCGGTGGTCACATCTTTTTTTTGCTTGTTTTTCTTTCAGCTTATTTTGTTTTTTTTTTTTCACTTTTTTTAGATTGTGATCGCAATACCATGGAAAGTGATGATAATTTCACCATTAGACCAAATTTATTTTATGGAAACTCAGGTCGAAACCAGGATTCTGATAATGATGATTTCCAGGTTTCTGAATCAGACGAATATTTTCCATCAGATCTTGATTCGAGCGATTCCAATGAAAATATCCAGATGGAGGACTTTGAATCGGAAACTGAAGAGGAAGATGTTCTTTCTTCTACATCTGGAACAGTATCTTCAAATGAATGGGCACGGGTTACAAAAGTATCACTAAAGGAATTTAATTTTGAGCCAGCTGAACTAAACACAATGCAAAACATAAATTTTTCCCAAATGAAGCCTATTGATGTCTTTAGTCTGATGGTAACAGAAGATGTATATCAATTAATTGTTACCGAAACTAATTTGAACGTCAAAAAGTACATGGAAAACAAAACGATTACTCGAAATTCTAGAACAAAAGATTGGAAGGATACTGAAGTAGAGGAAATAAAAAATAAATAAAAAAGTTTATGGGTATAGTTATGTACATGGGTATTGTGAAATACCCATCTATATCACTATATTGGAGTAAGGACAACTTCTATAAAAACACATATATCCCGGAAATAATGTCTCGAAACAGATTCCAATTGCTTCTGAAGTTCATACATTTTGCGAACAATTCAGCTGGCGAAAGCAACCGTTTGGGAAAAATAAGTAGCTTATTGGAAATGTTGGAGCAGAATTTTGTCATTGCTAAGACCCCAGGAGAAGTACTGGCTGTAGATGAGTCAATGATTCCCTGGCATGAAAGACTTAACTTTCGCCAATACAATCCGGGTAAGTCCCACAAATACGGGGTCAAGGTTTATAAACTCTGTGATCCAAATAGTTATACATACACTAGCAGTATTTACGTCGGGAAAAATTATTCATACAATCAGAGAGGAAAACCAACACCTTCAACTTCGCACAGCACTCAAATTTTCATTGATCTGGCAGAAAGGTATTTGGACAAGGGCAGAACAATTGCTACAGAAAATTTTTAGGCATCTTTATCCCTTGCAAAATTGTTGCTCAGCCGTAAAACGCATCTTATCGGAACTTTTCGGAAAAATAGAGCTGGCAATCCAAAATATGCTGTTGTAGCTAAGCTTAGCAAACACGAAACTATTGGCCGGGAGTGTGCTGCTGTGATTGTTTCCAAATGGAGAAATAAGCGCGATGTTTTGACGTTGAGCACAAAACACGGTCTGGAAGAACGTTCGACTGGAAAAAGAACTCGTAATGGCCAGGATATAAAAATTGAAGTGATCTTAGAGTACAATCAAGCTAAACAAGGAATTGATGTGTACGACCAAATGGCTAGCTATTTCACGCCCTTACGAAAAGCAATCCTGTGGTACCATAAGATTGCTTTTGAGTTCTTATTGTTGACAGCAGTTGTAAATGCTTTGGTTATTTACAAAAAGCACAAAAACATACAAATTGGCCAGTTTAGACAGTCCATTTGTGAAAGTCTTTGTGACGTAGGGGTTGAAGAAACTCAATCAGGACATATCAGAAAACATCAATTGAAGGAATTTGAAACCGTGGATAAAACAAACAGAAAAACGAGAAAACGATGTTTTAACTGCAACAACGAGCTCAGTAAAAATGAAGAAAGAGCAGCCGCTGCAAAAAGAGCAAAAAAAAGTGTCAACTTATTGAAATTCTTGTGAGGGAAATCCATCATTCTGCCTTGATTGTTTCAACAAAAAACATTAGTTTTTTATTCAAATTATCTTTTCTTACTGTTTTATTTTGCTAATGAAGTCAATTTATTATTTTTCTTTTATTTATATGTAAAATTAAGCTATAAGTTACAAAAAAACACATTGCGAGAAATAGGCAAATAAAACCCAGAAGAAAAAAAAAGAAGAAAAAAAAGTAAACTTACTAGCAAGCCACCGGTGGGTCACATGGCCTCCTGGAAAACTTTTGCGTGACCCACCGGTGGGTCACATGGCAGTCAACGTGTTAAAGATTATTTCATGTAAATATTGACCACGACTATAATACATTGTAAGTGTACAATTTTGTACACAAAAAGTCCAATTTTGAATCAGTTTTTCAACCACATTTTTCAATAACACTTGTAGTGTTGTCTTCCAAGGCTGCAATTGACCCTGGTTTATCGGTATAGACGAGTGATTTAACATATCCCTACAAAAAAAAAATTTAAAGGCGTCAAATCGCACGATGTAGCCGGCCAATTCACCGGTCCAAAACGAGAGATTTATTGCTCACTGAATGTAGCACCGTCTTCCTGAAACCACATGTCTATCAGTTGGGGTGGTGGTAGTGTAGTGGTATATGCATAGACTCCTCAAGCAGAGGGTCGCGGGTTCGAATCCCGTGCGAGGCAATTCTCTGTAAAAGTCTTTTCAAGGAATTTGTATGTAGTTATATGTAAACCCCGTCGGCGTCAACTCTGACATGAAGGCATAACACTGATGTTGGAGTGGTTGCTGGCTGGGCTAAATGTAACGAACTAACAACTAACACGTATTTAAGACCCACTGTTTGAGTATGCACTGGCTCTAGTTTGACAACCACCTCTGTAAAAATATCAAAACCTAATACACCTGAGTTTCAATCTACTACACCACCCGCCCGCGCCCTGGTGAAAAGCCCGTAAAAGGGTATTCATATCCCCTTGGTGCGCGCTCGGAATTAAAAAAAAAAAAAAAAGATTCAGCTCGTGAATTTTGGGCAAAAAACTGGGCCAATGACAGTAACGTTGTTCTCACGATCATCTTTGAAATAAACGGGTCAATGATTCCGCCGGACCACAAACCGCACCCAGCAGTGGATTTTTCTAGGTGCATTGGTAGCTCTTGTACTACCCTACAAACTACAAACTAAAGCAGTTTTACTTATTCACATACCCATTCAACCAGAAAATAGCGGATCTTCCTTCAGCTTTTCTAAGGCCCATTCACCGAAAATTCGTCTCTTTGGCAGGTTGTTCGGCTTCAAGCTTAGAGCTGTATTTTGTACGGCTTAAGACAGAGGTCCTTGTGTAAGATCTGCCATGTAGTCGAGCAACACAATTGCAGCGAATGGCGACGAATAGACAAATCACGTCCAATAGCGTGAAATTGTTGGAAAATTTCATCACTATGATTTGCACTGAAAAATGATCGAAGTTCGCGAAAAACATTTGTCACAGAGCACGAATTTCGATAATAAAATTCAATAATTGGTAAGCGTTATCCGAATGTAAGTCTTCTTATAATAAAATCACAATGCTAACAGAGCATGTTTGACTTTGACACATGTCAGGAGTCAGCGTGAGCTGCCAAAACTATAACACTAAAAATCAAACAGCAAAAAAATCACCCTTTATGTTTTTTTCAAGCAAAACCATTGGTTTCGTTTCAATAACACTTTTTTATCTCTGGCCATTCTGAATACCAATGTACCATAACCACAGAGGTAAAAATGTGCCTCAACGCTGAAAATTCAGCAGCAATTGGCCCTTACTCCGCCATCTTTATACGGATGATATGAACAATTGTTTTGCTGATAAACTTTATATCAAGAAGTCAATAGAAATATGCTTGATAATTTAAGAACAAAGTTTGGGATCAGGCTTCTGTTTTTTGAAAATGCGTTCATTTGGGATCAATAAATTTCTTCATCTCTTCTTCAATTCAAAAGACACTGCGTTTCCAAAAGTATCTTTTGTCGCCGGAGATTAGAAAACAGTGTATGTATATATCTGGCCAGGTGCTCCTAAGATTCAGACAGGATTCAAACTCCTGTGATAATAGTTGACGTCTACCATATACTATATTGCCCAGTCAATTGACACACTACATCGCCAACGTGATGTTTTCTGTATCCCCTTCTTCTTTAGGTATTTTGTACTCTATCGAAATTGTCAGTAGCATGCTGGCCTTTTAAACCTTTAACAGTAAATTTACACATTTCATCATAATACTAAAACAGGTGTGCTAAGTTTTAACCGACCAGCCGCATAAATTTGTTGGTTTTATAAAATTAGAGCCCCTGATGAGCTATGTAAGTAAAACGGAGGGAAGATTAAATCTGACCATATTTATATTATTAATTCCACTCGTAACGAATCAATGTGACCAAATTTTAAAGCATGATCTTACTAAAGTCGATTACAGTGCAATTCATATTTTTTATGTTTTGTGGAATGGAACTGCATACTTAGCTCTTCCGATCTAATCACTGTTTTTGATAAGTTTAAGGGAATTCTTCAGTTCGCCATATCTTCTGTTGTAGTATTATAGTAATGAGAGTGTAGTTTTCTAAAAAACCAGTATGGTTCTAGTTTGTCTAGATAGAAAAACACCAGAGTTCTTAAGCTTAAAACGTGAATATAAATTTTTTAAAAAATTCCCATATAGGGTATTCCAATTCCAGGTCCACATGCATCGAAGCCAACTGTTATCTGAGACCGTATACATTTAGTTTAATATTTTTTACAATATGGATCGTTTAACAATAATTGAACGTGTCAACATTGTGAAAACTTACCACAAAAATAGTGATTCTGTAGTATGTACGTTTTACGCATTACGAGCAGATTTTGGTTAACATAATCATCCATCTGAGCATACTATAGGCAAAACTGTAAAAAAAATTCGAAAAAAACTGGCTCTGTTACAGATATCTTAAGGTTTATCCATCATCGAAATGCACACTCTACAGAAAATATATGTGAAAGTATCTAAGAAGATCCAAATCTGTAAATTTCTCGGCGAGCACAATATTTGAGCTTGTCTTACTGAACATTATGGCATATTTTGCATTTGGATTTGCATCTACACCTTAAAGATTTCGTTTCACTCAAGAATTGAAGCCAATTGACCACAGGTTTAACATCAGCGTTTGGATGACCAATTTTCAGATAAAATTTTCCTCAGCGATGAGGCTCATTTTCCAGTCGGTGGATACGTTATCAAATAAAATTTTGTTAATGTTAACCGAATTTTTTTGACCTCAAATCGAAAATATGGATTTGGAAGATATGTGGTTTTAACAGAATGGTGTCACATCTCACACAACACGAACCGTTTTGGGTTAATTGCAGAAAATTTTCCTGGCCGAGTTAAATCACCAAGATCGTGTGATTTATCGCCGTTGGATTTATTTTTGTGAGGCTATGCAAATGATCGTGTTTATGAACACAATGCGCAAAATGTTGACTGAACGTTATATAGTATGTTGAAAAGCCATCAATAATTACCTTGTCAGAATCAAGTCCTGGAAGAATTTCCATGGAGGACATTTGGATGATGTTATATCCCATTCATAGCGGCAAGACTCGAAACAATATATTGAAATACAAATTTGATCGAAATCCAAACCAAACCAAATGTATACTACTTTCGGAAGCACAAAATGGATGAATCTGTCGAATAATTACATATTTTCAATTTACATATGTTATGATGTAAAGGTTGATTTTTTGATTTTTTTGCTGTTTGGTTTTTCAGTATTCTACTATTGAAAGCTCGTTACAGGTGTCAAAAAAAAACATGCTCGGTTAGCATTGCCATTTCACCAAGAAAAGACTTCCACCCGAACAACGCCTACAAATTATTAAATTTTATTATCAAAATTCGCGATCTGTGAAAACGTTTTTTGCCAACTTAGACCATTTTACTGTCATCATAATCGAGCTACTGAGCAAGCGATTTAAGTCATAGTGACCAAATTTCTTATCAAGCCACCTACTCGTATGCTTGATCCGACAGCAGAAATTCGAATTGTGTTGCTCGAATACGTTGCAGTTTTTAAGCAAGGGTCTTGGTCTTAAACCTTAGAAAATACATCTTCGGCAAGAACTGAAGCCGAAAGATCTGCCACAGCATCGAGATTTCGGTAAGTGGACCTTAGAAAAGCTGGAGGAAGATCCGCTTTTTTATCGAAATGGGTATGTTAATAAACAAAGTTGCCATTTTGAGTCTAATAAGCACCCTCAGGCAATACAAGAGCCGCAGATGTACCTGGAAAAATCCACTGTTTGGTGCGGTTTATGGTCCATCAGAATTATTGGCCCATATTTTTTCAAACACGACCGTGAGAACAACGTACAAAATGCACGATCTGATCGACAAGTGGTTTCAGCAAGATACAGCTACATGCCACACAGAACGCGAATGTATGGACCAATCAAGAAATGAGTTCGATGAGCAATTTATCTCTCGTTTTGGGTTTGTAAATTGGCGGGCTAGATTGTGCGATTTGACGTCTTTAGACTATTTTTTATAGGGATATGTCAAATCACTCGTCTATGCCGATAAACCAGGGTCAACTGCAGCCTAGCAAGACAACATTACAAGTGTTATTAGCTAGATACCAGCCAATATGTTCGAAAAAATGATTCAAAGATGGACTTTCCGTATGGGCCACTTACAACGTAGTCGTGGTCAACATTTACTTGAAATATTATAATACTTTTGTAATTTTCCTTTATCTAGCCGTGAAGTGAATCAAATTAGCGATATTTATTTATTTTAAGATATAATAAATTACTAATTAATTACAAAGATATAAGTCTGGCTGGTTTCTTAAGTTAAGGATTATTGCCATATTCTACATATTTTCTAATTGCAGTGAGGATAGTAAATTAAGTACTTGCCTAATGTTCGTTTTGGACGGAAAGGCAAGTACATCGCATGAACAATGGTCTTTGATATTTGTTTTATTTTTGAGCGGTCGTATATTAGGTGTTTAATTGTTAATTAGACATCGTTTTGGCAGAAAAATCAGTTTGGTGGGCTATTCTTGTAATGTGACTGTTTGTGATGAAAGTATTTCCACTATTCGATTTGATGTGGATTGGGCGTATTTTATCCTTAATATAAAAAACGGAGTAATAATGAATATGGTATACTCTGTCCACTTTTATTTATTTATTTGGATTTTCCTTTCGATTTCTTATGATTTGTTATGAAAAATGTGGTGAGAGGTTCTTTTAAAGCATTCCTTCCTGCGGTATATGGAAGTTCATTTCCAACTAAACCTGGATGCTAGGAACCCAGATGAGTTTGAGCTTGCTTTTATTTTAATACCTAAAGCTTTTCTTGTACAACTGAAATAATTGGGTTTCTATTGTTTATATTTAAAATAGCCTCGATTGTAGACTGTATGTTCAGATGAGAGTTCTTTTTTTATGAAGGTTATCTGTGGCTCGAAGAATGTACAACATACACAGAAGAAGCTGTATACACAGATGCATATTCCGGCAACAAGCATTTGGGTTGGACATCTCTTTCATGATTAACCACGGATTGCTTCGCTTTTAAAACGATCTGAAAAGGCAATTATTGTCTCTTGATTTTAGTGCAAGTGTTGCTGCCGAGAACCTCCCGTCTCGGTTTTTTTAAATTTTGTCAACTCAACTGAAATCATGTTTAACATGTATATAAATTCAGGTGTATTTCTGGACTGTTAGAAACATTCACTTATAACTCCATTTCACAAATCGAAATTTTAATGTTTGATTGACACGTATAGACCATTAACCAAATTGCAATTGATCCCAAAAATATTTGAAGCTGCAGTGAAAAGAAAACTTTATTCCAAAAATTTTGCAACCTTGCAACATTCACTAATTACTGCGCTTATTTAGATATTTCTAAGACCTTTGATAGGGTACAACGTACAACATTGTTTTTTTGAAAAAAAAAAATTAAAAATGATCGGCATTCCCTTCATTTTTTTCAAATGGATCGGAAGTTATTTGACTAACCGGAATCAATATGTGTAAATCAGATCCGTGCTCTGTAAATGAATTTCTAATTTTTCTGGGGTTCCTCAGAGAAGACATGTTGGCCCACTAATTTTTGTTCTATTTATCATTAAGTCACTATCTTTTATATCTCTTTCTGAATTTCTCTTATATATGTGCTGATGATCTCTTTAAATTCAATATCCGATGGAATGGATCGGTTGGTGTATCAGTAATGGTTTGTATTTTAATACGAGTAAATACTCCGTCATTGCATTTACTAAAAAAAAAAAAAATCATACTGTACGAGGACTGTTTGATGAGTACCCGGATTGGAAAATAGATGACGCTACTAAGCGCCATCATTTAGTGTAATTCTTTTTAGCCTGCCTGTGAAAATTTAGTGACAATCCGACGCTTACTTTTGTTTTGACACCCGTTTCAAAACATCGTGTCTTTTGCGACCATCGAAAAAGAGCAGTATCGCTCCGTGATTCGATTCTTGTGATGAAATCAAGCCCATTCTCGATGGTGTGTATAGGACCCATTCACCTTTCTGTACAACTGTTTATCATTGGTTCGCAGAGTTTCGCCGTGGCTGCACGTCGGTTTTTGATGAACCACGTCCAGGTGGTCCAAAAACGGTTACCACAGAGGAAATCGTGGACAAAATCCATGATCTCGTATTGGCGGACCGCCGAGTGAAAATTCGCGAGTTGGCTGAGATAGCAGACATCTTAACTGAACGCGTTAGCCATATCCTGCACGAGATTTTGTACATGAGAAAGCTGTCGGCGCTGGAAGAGCTTTCACGTCCTTTCGTGACCGTCTATGAGACATGGATTCATTGGTACACACCGGAGAACAGAGAACAATTGAAACAATGTTTTTTAACCGTGCTCCAAAGAAGGCGAAGACCGTGCCTTCGGCCAGAAAGTTGATGGCCACCGTTTTTTGTAACGCGCGAGGTGTGATCTATGTTGACTATTTGAAGAAGGGAAAAACAATCATAGGAGCATACTACGTCGTTTTATTTCGCCGATTCAATGTCAATTTGAAGAAAAAAGTGCTCTTCCACAACGATAATGCACTAGCTCACACTTCCGCAGTCGCCATAGCCAAATTGGTCGAATTGCTCGGCCATTCTCCGTATTCTTCGGTTTTGGCTCCCCGCGAATTCTTTGTGTTGCCAAACCTTAAAAGATCGCTCGTCGGAAAGAAGTACGGGTCGAATGAGAAAGTTATCACCGCCGCGAAGAAATATGTTGCAGGCCAACAAAAGTCGTACTATATGGAGGGGTAAAAAAAGTTGCAGCACCGCTGGGAAAAGTGTATCGAGTTGAAAAGGGATTTTATTGAAAAAGAAATTGTCAAAACCTAATGAAGTTGCGTTTTCAATTCTAATCCGACATACAGTCCTCGTATGGCTTCGTATGAATTAAAAGTTGGTTTTGTAAATTTTTTTTCTCATATTTTCTATGGTAATTAAAAGGATTTTATTTTAATTATTCAGTTCAATTCATGGCATCACCATGAGATAATACACCAAATCAATCAACAGTTCTGGAATTGATTATTAACAAAAAATTACTTACATATCTCGACTACGAAACTAATCGAAGTGGAAACATGGTTGTATATATAATATATACCTACGAACAAAGTTTGCTCAGACGTTGGATTTCCATATTTCAATCTCTCCGACTAAGAGATAAAAAAACTGCTCTTGAATGACCCAAATTATATATTAATTAGTTACAAGGCCTTCTTTAGGGCACTCCAGTGTCTGGTATTCGAAAAATTTTGTTGAACAACATCCCTCAGCGAAATAAAATAGACTAATCCTCTGACTGGCAGCACTGGTTTAATCAAGATACGATTAATCCGCAAGGATTATCTTGGATCTCATCAACACCATTTCAGCTTACAGACATTTATTAATTTACTGACAATATTCTACAAATTATGTACATCAGCAGTTAAATATAAACATTTTTAAATAATCTTCTTCTTTAAGTTGTTACTTGTGTGATAAGTATGGGATCTATCAATCGAAGAGTATCCTAGATATACAGTACAAGTCGTAAATCGTCCTAAGAATAAAAATGAGATTTTATGGTCCTAAACATGCGAAACTAACGGTGCGAGAAGTCATTTAATTACGTTTTATAGGGACATCTTCCGGGTTTTAACGACGCAGGAAAAGCCATCATTGTAACGCACAAACGATAATTGGAAAATGGTATTTGGGATGATGGAACGTTTAATTGATAGCAATTGGGTCATGGGGGTATGCGTATTTTCGGATATAGTTGGGTTTGGTAGGGGTATTTTATTTGAGTCAAGGGTTTGTCGACTGTTATTCAAAGAGACAGTGTATTCGTAATTGAATTCTAAAAGAAGCAAATTGCTTTGGTGTTGAAAATAATGGCTTTCACATCTAGAGACAGTCTCTTTGAAATTCAAAGATAACAACAAATCTTCGTTGATGTTCACTATGTCCTGGCAACTGAATTCTTATAAACATCAGGAAGGTGTACAATTCTCTTTTGTGTGGAGGCACCTTACTTAAGGATTACATATTTGAAAGTAGAACGGGTTGTAGTGATGCTATCGATCTCATACGAATAGGTATACATTAGGTTAGGTTAATCAGGGGTACAAAAACGGGTCCGTCACGATGCCTGTAGAACCAGTTGAATTTGTTTTCAAATGGCAAAAACTTAAACAATCTCCTTAATGAAACACCCAATTTGTTTGTAGAAGCCAAGAAGGCCTTTGAAGTCCGTGCCGTCTATTTTTTCTAGTTTTTTGGGAAAATATTTCCCTAAAAATTATTTTCGACAATAATTGTGTTATGTCCGCAACTGGTTGCAGATCACCGGATGTCCGTATGTGACACCTTATTTCCGGAGGAGACAGTATTCTCTCAGGATTCCTATTGCTGTCCTAAGCTTATCCCTGTTTAATTTTATTAACTTTCTAGTTCTTTTGGTGTCAAAAAGCGGCCAGAGAGCCTTGGATACCCTGTGTCCTCAAGACTTGACCACCTTAGGTTAGCAGTCTTTGTGATTTTTTTCTTGATAGTGCCCTCCGTGCGGGTACGTATGGAATACACACTTGGAGCGCTGGTAGGATGTTCTTCAACGAAGTTAAATATGTAGAAGAAATAAGAACGTGTTTTATTTTGCGGTAACATCTTGCTTTATTTAAAAGGTCTTATCTCGTTGAAGGTTGATAACAGAAGCCCCGGATATTAAAATGTTAATGAGTAACAACTAAACAGAATACAATTGAGTATGGTGAATTTGGAGAATTTTAGAGCGACATCTCACTTTTCATATTCAAAACTTAAGGTTACAAATTATTGCCATAATGTAATAGAACATAAGTACATTTATTAATTCTTGCATGAACATCCTCAATATGCAAAGGGGTGATTTGATGTTGGCAATCACACTATTTTCGAGTAGCCCCTCATCCGCTTGTTTATTTCCTTAATACCCATTGGCCAGCACAGTCTTACCTGGTGCCTTGAGCACTGTGACAGCCCCCGACTCTACCAGAGTTGATGTTGGTTGATTCCATTGCCTTGAGTGCAGCCTGGCTATTCATGTAGTTAGCGATATCTTTTTCGGATACCGATCTCATATGAATTAGCTCAGCTGCCCTAAGGACAGCCAGAATCTCTGATTGGAACACACTGCTTGCCTCTGGTATTCTTATAGACACTTTTTTCATACTTAACACTCAAGTGGGTATGAATACACCTATAATGCCCCAGCATGTGTAAAGTTTTTTGGAAAGTGGGATAGTGAGAGAAAAAAAAGATATTTGGCCGCAGTGGTTATTTCGTTCCATGGGTGACATCCAATATTTAATGGGGATTTCACCGTGATCCCAGCCACATGCATGTATTAGGTGTTAAGGGCAAAGCTCTTATCAGAATTTCAGGCGGATCTGGACGCGAATCAACAACAGTACTTGCATGCGTATCAGCGGATGGTTCCACATTACCACCGCTTATAATTTTAAAAGGTGCTGCTGAAGATGAACTTCTGAAGATGGTTTTCCGGGAACAATTTACGCATGTTCGGCAAATGGGTGGATGGTGGAACCACAATTTTTTAATTGGTTGTCTAATGGTTTCATTCCATTTGCCAAAAATATACCCGATCAAGCCGCATTGCTGGTGTACGACGGTCATTGCAGTCACTTAAGCGTCCGAATAGTTGAGAAAGCTGTGCAAAATAATGTGAAATTGATGCGCCTACCCAGTCACCAAAATGATAAGTTGCAACCCCTAGATAAATGCGTATTTGGTCCAATAAAAACAGCTTGGGGGAAAAAAAAAACTGACAACTTATAGGAAATTGCAAATGTGCAAGGGTTGTGTGCGCATTAATAAACATATGTTTTCGAAACTTATTGGAGAAACCTGGAATGAGACTATGAGAGCTGACAAGTATATGCGGATTTTTCAACACCGAAATTTACCCTGTGGATCGAACTGAATTTCCAGAAAACGAGTTTCCGACCCAAGCTCTAGAAAGGTACCGTTCAAATTGAAATGCTGTTTGCTTGGAATTCCCATCCGATGGAGTAATTGCACAAGAACTTGCTGAAGGTTATTCTAAATTATTATTCATTTAAGTATCTAACTATGAATATAGGGGCTAGCTACCTTATAAGAAAAAGTAATGTAATGTATGTAACACCATGGATAAAGTAGGTAGGTACTAAAGGACTCAAATTTTGTCTTTCAAAATTAGGTGCAATTGCAACTCTTAGCAACAAAATAACTCTGGACGATGAAAGGATGCAAGAAAATGATATGAGAATGGCTAATTCAACTGAAACAGTAAGTGCACAACAGCCTGTTATGGAGACTGAGGCTTTACCTAGAACTTCCATCAGCACCCTGTTTTTACGTACCAATTCTCCATTACAAATCACTGTACCATCCATCATAGCGAAAAAAACAATATCCAGAACCCGGCGAGGTTCGACTTAAAGAAGCAGAAGCCCTTAAAAAAGCCAAACAAACACCTAAGCCCAAGAAGACAACAATCACTGCAGTTAAAAACCCGCATCCTATCAAAAAACGAAACATAAGCATGAGTTCTGAGAAGTCAGAATGTGGAAAAAATATTGTGTATGATGAGGACAGTCCGTGGAATGAGAAGTTATATGGCGACGATGACCATGAGCAGTTAGAACCTGTCGATTCCAAAAGACTGAACAAAGGTAAATTTCTCCTGATTCAGTTAAAAGGGGGCCCCAGACTATCAGTATTCTTTAGATATGTTTGTGTTATAAAAACAACAAAAACAACTTTCGCATTTATGCCGACTGAAAGAAGAAATGTTCTTTTGGAAAATATACCTGGAAGCTTACTAGATCAGACTCTTAATATGTTAAAAGCACGTATTCACTACAAATTTTAGAAAGCCATTGACGTAAAAGAAAAGTGAGGAATACAAAATTACCTACCTAACTTCAGATACCTACCTGTGCCTTGTTCCTATTATAATGTACCTACTATCATAGCATGCTATTAATTATATTGCTTTTAAAGTAAAATCAATTTGTTTAAAAAAAAAAAAAATTAAGATATTATTTCCGATCATTCTTTAATGGGTAAGGGGTACTATAAGGGCAAATGTAAGCATTACAATAAAAGACTTGTTAAGTAAGACATTCAAAGGAAATTCATATCTGTTTACTTTAACCCCATACGCGAATTCCTAGCACTTAGGAGACGCAAGTAAGATGCCCCTATTTACCGCAGTATTTTTAAAAACTACGGGGTAGATGTAAACAAGGGAGGAGTAAATTTAAACACTACCCTAAATCACATTTCAGTTATTATATTGGGTCTATAACTTATTTCGTGTGGTTTGCTAAGAGATGGCATAACTTGTATTATTCCATTGTTATTATTCCGTTGGAACATGCGTTGGAAAGCTACTGTCATTGTGCGTCATTTCAGTATATGTCATTCATTTGGAGCGTAAGCAACAATAATTTTTTTTCACTCAAATATGTCGAACTTTGTGCCTGAAAAAGTGTTTTTGCGGGGAGTTCTCCTTCATTACTTTAATATGAAGAAAACTGCTGTCGAAAGTCATCGTATTTTGGTGGAAGCTTATGGTGAACATGCACTAGCTAAGCGAACATGCCAAAAGTGATTTGCACGATTTAAATGTGGTGATTTTGGCTTGGAAGACGATGAACGTCTTGGGCAGCCAAAAAAGTTTGAAGATGAAGGACTGGAAGCATTACTCTATGAAGATTGTTGCCAAACACAAGAAGAGCTCACAGAATCTTTGGATGTCACTTAAGCAGCCATTTCAAAACGTTTAAAAGCAGCTGGATATATTCAAAAGCAAGGAAATTGGGTTCCACGTGAACTATAGATGAGAGACGTCGAAAGGCGGTTTTGCATGTCCGAAATGCTGCTGCAATGCCACAAAAGGAATCCATTTTTGCACCGGATTGTTACTGGTGATGAAAAATGGATTCATTAAGACAACCCCAAGCGCAAAAAATCATATGTGAAACCCGGCCAACCAGCCAAATCAACGGCAAAGCCGAATATCCATGGCGCGAAGGTAATGCTCTGTATTTGGTGGGATCAGATGGGTGTGCTGTATTATGAGCTGCTAGAACCGGGTGAAACCATCAATGGACAACGCTACCGAACACAATTAGAAAGCAGTAGCCGAAAAACGACCGGAATATGCGACCAGACACGAGGCAATAATTTTCCATCATGACAACGCTCGGCCCCACGTTACTATTCCGGTTAAGAACTATTTGGAAAACAGTGGATGGGAAGTCTTACCCCACCCGCTTTATAGCCCATACCTTGCCCCTCTGACTACCATTTGTTCCGGTCGATGCAGAACCGTCACTGAAATACGGTTCACATCAGAGCAGAATATCAAAAATTGGTTTGATTCATTCTTGGCTGCCAAGCCGGCGCAGTTCTTTTGGGATGGGATCCACAATTTGCCAGAAAGATGGGAAAAGTCATAGCTTCAAATGGGCAATACTTCGAATAATACTATTGTACATGTTTTTCTTAAATAAACGTTCAAATTTTGAAAAAATTTAATTTGGACATTAGGTAGTAGAATATCTGGTATATTATAATAACATAAAAAGTCCCCGCGGTTTTTTGGCACATTTTTGAAAAAAATTTCTTTATTTAAAATCAATTTCAATCAAGTACATATTGGCCGTTATTATCTATGACCTTTTGCCTTTTTCCGGGTAGCTTCATAATTCCATCGGTGTAGAACTTCTGCAGTTTATCAGCGAAAAACTTGGTCAAGTGATTTTTAGCGGCTCTTTGGTCGGCCATTTTTTTAACCATCAAGATAGTTTTGCAAAGACCGAAACAAATGGTAATCAGAGGGTGCAAGGTCCGGACTATACGGTGGATGTATCAAAACTTCCCAACCAAGCTTCGTCAATTTGTTCCGGGTCATCAAAAATGTGTGTGGCCTAGCATTTCTTGATTGCTTCATTCAAACGGTCGTACGGTTACGCACAGTAGAGGATCGAATTGACCGTTTCGCTAGCTCATAATAGATAATTCCCTTCCAATTTCACCAAACACTCAACATAACCTCGTTTGCCGTCAATCCTGGCCTTGAAGTCGTTTATGGTCTGTCACCGGCCTCTGACCATAATCGCTTGCGTTGGATATTCTCGTATTTAATCAATTTTTCATCGCTTCAAAAATGGTTCAATTTCGTTAAGTTTCAGCAGCGTTTCACTGATGGTTATTCGGTCAATTAAATTTTTTTGCGTTAATTCATGTGGCACTCAAGTATCGAGTTTCTTTGAGTAGCTTGCTCGTTTAAGATGATTTCAAACTGTCATACGTGCTTCCGTGTCGGTCTTGCTTCATCAGTTGCAAAATTTCATCGACCTTTTCAGTGAGAGGCCGACCAGTGCGAGGTGCATATTTTACATCGAAATTTTCGGAACGGAATCGAAAAAAACACTCACAGCATTCTCTACGTAAACTGCACAAATTTTCCGGCATGTTTTTGCAGCGTTTTTCCCTTTTTTATAGTTAAAAAGCATCACATAGCGTATTTCTTCAGATATTTCACTTATATTCAAATCAGTATAAATTTTAACAAAATCAACGAATTACAGCTGGTCTTCATAAAAAATTTAGCCTGGCATGTCACTTTTCAAACACGTGTTCGTTTGACACAATCGGATTAGTGTTTCCAGATAAATTGACACCAACACCATCTAGTGACTTTTTATATGACCCATATAATAATATCCGTTTTCCAAAGTCAAAAAAAGTAAAAATTCAATATTTTTTATTTTCCTGAAAAGAATTGCCTTGAAAAATTGCAGAAACTGTTTCCATACTAGTGCGCCATATGTAATGGGTCTTCATCACCACCGTATACAGCCAAGTACACCATAGCAGGTTTAAAGCCCCAAATTTTTCCTACTGCTTTTGCTGCTAAAATGAGCCTTTTTGATTCTTTCCGTTACATTAAGATTCCTTTTAATGAAATAATTCCAATCTACTTACGTATCTGTAATAATTTATCCAATAGCACGCCCGACGTGTGATTATTAACATATTTCGCATTTAAGACGCAAAAGCAGGTTAACGTTAAATGAAAATTTATGTAAATGTATGCGATTACTCGTATTTACATACGTCACAAGGATAACTTGATACATGCTCTTCATTTGATGGAGAAGAAAAATGTGAATGAGAATTTCTCCTGTTTAATACAATATCATATGGCCTTCCTGTGGCAGAGGAACATATGATTATTTGAATAAGTTGGAGGTTTCAATGAAGTATGTACTTGATACATTCGGAATTGTGGTATCAATCATGTAACAAAATGGTGTGAAACTTGGCCATAAAGGCTTTTGTGGGGCAATTATAGATGTAAATGTAACCGCACCGATAAGGACCAATCAGATTGTTGGCGAAGGATTTAACACGTTCAAACATTATGATGTAAGTCGAAGAAAAAGTTGGAGCAGGCGAAGTGAAACATCGGAACGGCAAGCAAAGGCGGACATCCATCAAAAGAAAATTTGCTGTTAATCTGGTGGAATTGGAAGGGACCGGTCCTCCATGAGCTGCTTTCAAAAAACTAAACGATGAATTTTGATACGTTCCGAATTGATCAATCGTAAGGTTTTGGTTTTCACTACGACAATGTAAGACCACACACAAATTTGTTCAATCGGCAAAAATTGTTTCAGCTTGGATGAGATATGTTACTCGGATCTTGCCCATCAGACATCCAGTTATTTCGCTCCTTGCAAAATTCCTTAAATAGTAGAGCGTTTATTTCTGAAGACCTCATCAAACAGCATTTTGCAGAGATCATCGAGGAAGCCATAGAATAGGTCTGGGATGATGAGAGAACGTATTCTGTAGAGATAAAGACTCACCATTTAAATACGAGTAGCCATTTGCTTGTTGTTCTTCGTTCGATTTCTAGGTAATGAGAGTGAGTGCAAAGTCGAGGTGGCCATACTCCTTACTTCCTAGTATCTTATGGTCCAAATTTTATCAAATTCGTCCCTGCAGTGCGTTTCTTTTTGCTGACGGCATAAATATATTTAGTTTTGCCTTTATTCACAGCTTAAGCCATTACTGTCTTGCAAATGCAGCAGTGACAGCTCGCTGTGTTCTACCAATGACATTAATGTCATCTTCAGCCATATGAAAACTCTTTTTTTTGGCTTCAGTTTTCTCAGATACGATATTAAGGAAGTCTCATGAGCTTGCTTGCACCCATTTTGTACACTGAAGGCCTCCGTGTAGTTGCTTCCTTAATTTACGGAGCTGCGAACGTTTTTTATCGTTATAACATCCAACCTAATGAGTTTGATGTGGATGGCCCACAGAGGTCGTCTTTATAGATGGTGTCATATGCTGGCCTAAAATCAACTACACTCTTCCTGACTCAAACTACAACCAACTTCAGACTGCTATAATTTCCAAATCGTTCATGACAGTGATCTCAAATTTTGACACATGATAGATAATTTTATTATTTACAAGCCTTTTAAACGATTTGCGTCTCAGTTGTGTCAAACGTGATAGTGTGATTGATTTATATTGGCTGGAAAACCACAAGTAGCTATCGTTAGAGCCCTCCAGCACCTCAACGTGAATAAATCATTTGTGTCTCGAACCATATCTCGTTACCGTGATACTGGTAGCGTTGCAAAACCACATTCAGGTCATAAAAAAACAGCAACATCGGCAGAAATGGTTCGGAAAGTTAAGGCTCGAATTGAACGAAATCCGCGTCGAAGTGAAAGAAAAATGGCTCGTGAGCTCAACATATCGTTAGAACGGATGCAACACATACTGAAAAATGAGCTTGGGCTCAAGCTATTGAAGTTCCAAAAAGCACACGATCTTACACCGCAACAGGAAAAAGTTAGAGTTGAAAGACCAAAGGTGTTGCTACGCTTGCACTTAAGTGGTGAGTTGCCGAATTTGGTTTTTTCCGATGAGTCACCATTTGTTATCGAGCAATATGTCAACAAACAAAATGACCGAGTTTACTTTCCAGAGAGGTCCTTCGAAAATTTACAGTTTCGGACGGCCACTAGAAAAAAAGGCAGCACCGATGGTGATAGTTTGGGCCGCCATAAACGCCGATGGTCGCTCTCCGCTCGTATTTTTGGACCGTGGCGTCAAAATTAATGCGATCGTATACCGTGAAACTGTGTTAGAGGCAGTATCATTTCGGTCGGAGACCGTGGACATTTCCACACTTCATTTCTTCTACACAATGGATAGCAAATTCTCCGAAAGTTTGGACCACCTCAAACAAGCACTTCGCCAGAAATGGGGCAAAATACCGCATAGCCACTTGCTTGCAGCGTACGATGCTTTCTTCGGCCGTCTCAAGGATATTATTCGCGCCAAAGGTGGTATTGAAAACTACTGATACAGTAGTTTTTTGCTTTGGCACAATAAAATTTATTAAAAAATAAAAAAATTATAGCATTTTAAAAAGTTGCTGTTCGAGTCAGGCTTACACCCTGCCAAAGCTATGCTTCTTTAGTTTTCACACGGATCTGCCCTAGTTGTCACTAAGAGGTTGTGGTTTGTGATTTGAATTAATAACATCATAGCGTTAAAGCTCCAATGCACCAATCCCTGATATCAGATAAATTCGGATATACGTTGTGATCCCGCACAACGAAGCATAGGCTACAGCCAGCTCACCGTGACAGTGAATGCCTTACAGAATCAAGACAAAATTCTGTACCCAGGAATCATGTTTATGACTTAATATGACGTTTGTTCCGGTTATTCTTGATGTGCACCTGATTTCTAATGTGTTATCTCGTCTTCCTTTTACCAGGAGGGCGATAACTTTTCTAAATTGCTGGAATGGATATGGTATGTCATTCACGATGTTATAGAATGATTTCAGTGTTAAAGAGATTTTAAATGAGAAGCAGACTGAAATGATGACATCGATTAAATTAGATCCATCACAGTCCACGGGGTTCATATTAATTCAAAAAGAGACTACGCCGGCAGACCAATCAACATAACATCGTTTCTAACCAGAACATAAAGGAACAACTTTTTGACCATCACACATCGTTCCACTATCATATACATGCAAGGCAAACAAACCCCCAGAGACTGTCCTGTAATAACTGACGTAGATTGTATTAAATGCCTTCCCAGGAAAATAAATCAAACTATAGGTACTACCAGATATAAAACTCTGTATGAGGCAAATGAGTTCTGGGATAAAAACAAATTAACAGTTCTAGTAGTGCTGACCAGCAGAAAAAAATAGCAGCCCTATAAATGGGATAGCGGATGAATTTCCCAGATGGAATCAACGGTGAAGTAAAATCTCAGAATTAAACAAATAAAACCTTACTCGGGCTACTCCGACATAATTGAAATTTAGGCCGGTAAGGATTGCCGATACTAAGTCAGGGTCTTGGAAAAGAGATGGTGGCGGATGTGTCTTTAATGGACCAACGGCAGCGCTCACATCGTCGAATAACTTAGGTATTGACTTCTTGTCCTAGGGGTAACTGGAATGGGACTGGCCGTCCAGGGTATGAGTGGTGCTACTAGGATAACTGCCCGGCCATGGGTAGGTTATAAGCAACAACAATCTTCGGATAAGGACGGATCTACTGTTGACAGTTCCTGCAAACGAAATAAGGGCAACGAACTTCGAATCCCTTAATAGGGACTTTGTAGCCGAAGAGCTAGCGGAAGCCCTGGAATGCTGCAAAGCAGATGTAACCGCCATCCAGAAAACGCAATAAGATGGGCAAATGATCGCAAAAGGGACGACAAAAGTAGCTTTGTTGTTGGAGGCAGACTTAGAGAAGAAGTCTTGAATTCCTCGTATTAACGCTAAATTTGCCAACAATGGACTTGTATACGCGTACGTCCGCACAGAAGAGAAAGATAATGTCACTAAAGATGAGTTATACCAATTCTTTGAAAAGACCTACAAGCAGTGCGCAATCTATGATATTAAATTTGTCTTTGGCGATTCACCTCCGACAACAAATTCAGGCTAATCGACTTTTAGGCGGCACGATCACGTCATGACACATCATATCTCGATATTCAAAAGGGGATTTAGAGAACCGCCAACCAGGTTGACCACATTGCAATCGACGATAGACATTATTCCAGTATTACGGATATCCGAACGTTCCGATGGGCCAACATCGACTTGGACCATTATCCTATCGTAGCCAAAGTACGGTTGCGGATATCTCAAAAACTGCAAAGACAGGACAATACTGTGAGGAAATTTAATGTCGGACGGATATAATCGCAAAAGATTGTCAAATTTTTTTCTGATCGATTCTACTTTAATCTTTTAAGAGGTTCTATGCCGCCAGCATCAAGTACCAAAGATCAGTAGCAGCATTTCCAAAAGGCTGTCAAAGATGCTGCCTTAGATGTGCTGGGTTTTACTAGGTCACCACAACGAAATTCCTGGTTTGACGACGAGTGCCTGCAAGCACAAGAAACTGAGCAAGATGCATGCTCACGAGCTCTACGATCAGAAAAGGAGAGACGAACACTGGCTTCCCAGAAGAAAAAAGAAGGAGCATGAGAAGCGCGCAGTCGAGGAAATTGAGAGATGCTATTCTAGAAATGAGATTCCTTTTTTTTCAAGGTAAAAAAACATGTCACGAACACAAACTCCGAACCGTAGTCTCTGTAGAGACGAAAAAGAGAACATCGTAGTAGAGTTACAGTCGATACTAAGGATTTGGAAAGAACATTTCTGTAGGCTGTATAACGGCAATGACGAGCCAAATATCCCTGTCAGGCAAAACGAACCTTTCAATCTGGACGATGTAGACCATCAATTCCATCCAATCGACCTGGATGAAGTGACGATTGCCAAATCTAAGGTTAAGCACAACAAAGTTGCTGGAGTGGATGATCTGATCTCATCATTCTTCTTAACATCGCTTACAAGATCCGCTTCTTTAACATCATTCTTGAGAGAATAGTGCAAAATTCACTCGTCAACTGCATCGGCATACGCCAATGATGTTGACATAATCAGAAGAAAGCATAACACTTTCGTAGGTGTTGAAGCGGGAATGGTTAACGAGAGCAAGGCCAAGTACATACATGCTGTCAGCAATAAAGGACACCCAACACCAACTTTCATATATGTAACTTTGAGGTAGTAAAGGACTTTGTCTACCTAAGTTCCGCCACAATTCACGCAACGACACAAGCACTGAGATCAAACAAAGAATAACTCTTGCCAATCGCTGCTTCTTTGGGCTAAGAAGGCAGGTAAAACCTTAATGATACCAGTACTACTTTATGGACTTTATCAATAATGGATGAGGCAATGAGATGAGAAAATGCGCTGGGCATTTTCATCGACATTGAGAGTGCTTTTAATAATGCAATTTTTGTCGGCAGGTATAACATAGCTCGGCTAGACAACACGGCGTAGACGAATCAATAATTTTGAGGTTTTGAGTAATTTTGGTGAATCCTCATTGAAGCAATATGAGATCGCGGATGTACGAAAGGCAATGTCCTGTCTCCATTAATATGGTACATGTTGATCGACTCTATGCTTAAGATCTTAATGTGTGACGTCTACCCTTAATTGATACATAGACGATGTAGTGGTTCTACTGCCTGTTGGATGGTGTTTAGCCATTGCCTGCTCCAAAGTGCAGTTATCAGACAGAAGATTAGTGCACTAGAAATTTCAATCAATTCTCATCACTATCCTTTTTCCAACGAAGCTAAGTATCTGGGTGACATGCTGGATAACAAATTCTTTGGACAAACATGTCGAAGACCTCCAAGGCGATGTCGGTTTTCTCGGCAAAACATTGGGCTGGTCACCGAAGAGGATTCTTTGGACATACAAGATCTGGTTGAACACTCTTTCACTAAAATACGTCACTGCTGCTTATTCTAATGTACACCTGGTCCTGAATTGACGAATATATTCTCAATATTCATACCATTGGCTAAACTTTTTAATTAACAAAGAAGTGGTCTTTGGTACAACCCGCACCGGAGTATTGGTATTAATATCTTTTGGCTCTAGTCATGGGGACAACAATAACTTCCAAGTGGGGATACAAGTTTACCTAATCTTATTATTGAATCTGCGTTAGAACTTCCAGTATTTTCGGTTAGGACTTAGAATACATTGACAGTTGGGTTTCATGCAAATATAACACATGGCATGACTCTTTAGAATGCTCGCAGACCAAGCGAATGCTTTCCGTCTCTCAAAGGTCAACGACTTTCTGCTGTCTCTCTGATTAATGACTCCACAACGAGGCATAACGCTTTTGATGTCCTAGGCATAAGTGACACAACATCTTAAGACACAGTGATATAACACGGCTGCGGAGCATATCTTCTATGTCCGGCTTACACTCCCATCAAGTTACAGGTACTCGGCGCTGATGTGTTGAAAAATGTTGGTCTGTAGGCTATCGTTTAATCAACTTTCTGTGAAAGACTCAAAAATTTTAATAAGTATAACAATAAGGACCACAATGGACTGGTTTTTTTGTCTAAATGTTCAGCAGCTGTCAAAGTTACCAATGACATCCAGCTATCAAAATATTCAGTAAGGTTTGTCATTTCCTCATTCATCGTTTTACGTTTGCCAAACGTATGGAAATTATTAAAAATTATCGAAATACCGGCTCAGTAGTAAATACGTAACATGAATTTCGTCATGAGGTTGGTCGTCATTATAGATTCAGTGTGCAGAAAATTCTTCGCACCGTCGAAAAGCTTAAGCGTGGGTACACTCTATTGGATCTTAATCCACCAATCAGTCAGAGATTGGTGCGAAATAAAGAAAACATAGTCGTCAGTATCGAAGAAGACCCTTAAATTTCGATTCGGCGTCGATCAGCTAAATTTGGCATCGCCGGATAGTCAACACGGCTTATTTTGCGGTTGGATTTAGGCCTACAGCTGTATAAGATTGTGCAAGAATTGAAGCTGCACGACCATAGACAACGTCGTGAGTTGGCTTATTGGGTGCTGGAAATGTTGCCCATGGAAACGGAATGCCCATTTTTGGCTTAGCGGCTATATCAACATGCAAAATTACCACTATTGGAGCGAACACAACCCACAACTGTTCGGCCAAGTATCAATGCATCCACAAAGATTGACTGTTTAGTGTAGTTTATGGCATGCGGCGACATAAGTTCCATCTTTTTAAATGAGCGATGTTCACCGACTTTCTGTAGTCAGAGCTCGACAAAATCGATATATCCGAGCTGTGGTTCCAACAAGACGGCACTACATAGCGAACAAGCAACGCAATGCTTGAAGTTGTGAAGGAGAAGTTTGAAAACTGGGTCATCTACGATTTGATACCACTCGATTATTTTCTCTGGGGCTACGTCAAGTCCTTAGTCTACGCTAACAAGCCAACCACTCTGCACGAGCTCGAGGCCAACGTTTTACACGTTATTACCGAAATACCGCCGCACATATTGGACCGAGTCATCAAAAATTGTACCGTTCGCTTGAAGCACTACTAGTGAGGCCAAGTCGGCCATTTGAATGACTAGCTATTCCGAAAATAATGGCATGAACGTAGCTTCAGAGTAAAGCCAGAATCAATTTTAAATCTTACATCGTTGATGTTTTAATTAAATTGTTTTTCCTATCACTTTTATCTGGTCAGAAAGAACTATCCTCAACGAAGGATTCTTTGTGTGACCTGACGGAGTGTGGAGAACAAGGTACAACGAAGGAATATACCGGATTATAGCGTTTAAGTTGGTTAGCTTATAAAAAGCGCATGGAAATTAGCACTCCAGCCATAAAACTCGCTGAACAGCTCACATATGATGCTTTCAATGTGAAAACTATGTTAATTGGTCAGCAGAATGGACAGTAGAATGGAGAGCATTAATGCAAGATTATAATATCATCATCCTGAACCCATCATTCCATTCCTTCGGAACCATAGTACCCGAAACAATCACGTAAGATGCCCAGATTCGCTGTTCCGCTAGAGAAGCGTTAACTCTCTTACTTGCCATTGCAGAGCCCAACGACAAACTATCCGCCCCATTGTTGCAGAGTGCAGCAAACAATCAAACCATGGGGACACCCAAGACTTTCCGGACAACAATTATAACCTACCTGGCTACAAAAAATGGATTTACTTTGATTTATATTAAATTTAATGTTACTGTGTGATTTCTAAATGTTAGTTTAGAATTATATATTTAAAAGATTATATATGTTGTATATGCGAATGCAAGTTTTGTTAAATATGATATGTAAATCCATTAAAGAAATACACAAGTATTCCCGCCCGAAGAATCTTCGACTACATTCCAATGGAAAGAGGACTGGTGGGCAGACAGTTGGAAGGAGACCTCAACTAAATCGCGTATCTAACTCGAACAGCTGAATGAAGAGGCATGTTGGTTGAGGGCCAGGACCTCTCCAGTCTGTAAAATATCATCAAAAGTGAAATAGGTATACAGGACCTTAAAAAAAAAACTTTTTACTTCAACGTAAAAGTTGACAAAAATATTAAAAGTATTGTTTGGGCTAATGATTGATGGTTTGGGGACTTTAATGTCTTTACTTGCGAAAAAGGCTGTGTTCAAAATTTGAATAAAGTTAAAGCATTAAAAAAGGCCACACCAAAAAATAAAAATTTATTTTTATGACTTTACAACATTTGCAGAATATTGAAATGTAACAGAAGAGCATGTTATATACCTTCCCAATCTTTCGTTACTTTAAATATTCAGACGCCTTCCTTCTGTGTGCGTTTTCTATTCTCAGAAGCAGTATTTTAAAGGGGGAAAAAAAAACAAAATGTCTGTTTAACAATGTACACAAGGACTAAAACTTTCCATTCCATTTAATTTAAATTTAAATTCAAACACAAAATAGAGCACAAACAGAAGGTTCATTCAAATGGGATCGTTTACCTTGCGAGTAAATCGTCAAACTGCAGACTGCAAATGGTTATACACTTCCAAACAGACCAAGTTACTCGTATCTAACACTTGTTCACTAGAATTTGAATTAAGCAAATATTGAGTTTCAGTCAAAACACACAGTTGACCTAATTTCAGATTGACATGACAAAACTGTCATGGATTTGAAACACTTTTCGAAATCCCCTTAAATAGGAATTTGCCCAAGTCCTCTTCACTTTGATTTAACTTTCACCGACTTAAAGAATTTTTACAGGAAAAACCAAAACAAGAGGAAAACTTTCCTTCTTCAACCAACAAATCAACAGGATACTCCGACCAAAGTCGGAATACAACTGATTTTTGCTTCTGTTTCATAGCCTGCCTTCGGTCGACAATTGTTTTGTGCTCATCTAAGTGGTGATGCTCCTTCGCTGAGATTTGCCTTAATTTCTTGAATCAAGAGTTAGAGAAAAAATCAGGATAACACCTCTGCCATCACCACCTCCAACAAAAATTAAAACGAAGACGAGTCTTATTTGTGTGTGTGGGGGGGAATGTATCTTGCGTTCGTGGCTCTTTTACGTGTTGTTGGAGTCTAGTTTGGATATAAGCATCGTGTCGAGTGTCCTAACAACTGCGCATCAATTCCAACACACGAAGCAAAAGGACAACGACAATAAAGGGAAGAACAAAATGGGACATAAAGGAGGAGGACAGTTACCAAACCACCATTGTCATCGCACGCAAATCTCACGCAACATGGGAATATAGTCGTACAAATATGTATTCGTATATAAATCATCGTGTTCGAAGTAAAGTCCTCGCCGTTTGCATTTGCTCGGAAAAGGATATCAGCCTGCTGGTGGTAGAGTGGGTAGTATGGTTTCAAGGGGTTGATATGAGCGAATAATAGCGAGTGGCAGTTATTGTATAATCAGTAAAACCGAATCGGGTTTCAATTGAAGGAATGCTCCTATATTAACGAAATGTGCGCTTTCATAACAACGGGCACATATACAGATACACATAGATACTAACCCCACCAGCTAAAGGGAGGCACACCATTTTATTGAACTTTGAGTGCGTGCTAGTATACATAAATGGGTGACATGAACCCGGACGCATTTGTCGTCTTCATGTAGGACATTTTAAATGGTTCGTTTTTGCGACGCCACTTGTTGAATTACAAATTTCGAGTATGGCTTAGGAGTATCTGTATGTGACGAGGCTACAATTTTTTTCGACGGCATTTAAGTAACGCAATGAGATAATTCTGAGGGTATGGGATTATGTGAGATAAGAAGTACGTTTGGAACTTCAATTACCCACTTGATTTAATTTGTTTAGCTTTTCTTTTGAAAGTGTAATTTGTTGTGGAGAATCAGCATCATTTTGGGAAAGATGAAAAAGGATATCACACGAATTCTGAGTTCTGATCATCATCTCAAGTATTAGGTTGAGTAATTAAACGGCATACTCCATCCAATCGAAAGATTGACATCAGTCTCGGTCTGAAGTTTCTTAATTATTCTCATCATCCAATCAGCCACAATTAATAGCAAATTTGTGTTTAAAGATTCAGTCTTTGGATTACAGAAAATGAGCGAACTTTGATAACATTTCTTCGATACTGAATTTGATTGCATTATCTTAAATATAAATTTCTTCATTAAAAACGAAAAGAGCAAAGAGCAAAGTTTTGATATCTGGCGCCCAACGTGGGGAAATACTCAGCTAAACTAGTTAATGAGGTTTCAAATGGTAACTTAACACTTCTAACTAAAGATAAACAAAGAGGGGAGGAAAGTGTCTCACTAGGGCAATTCTTCTCCATCAGGATGGTGGCAGAGGATTCTCATATACTCATCAACATGGTAAAACAAGTTTAGAGATAACCAACTTAGATACGAACGGAGGTAAGTAATAGGTAAATCAGCAATAGGTAACAATTTTTTTATTAAGCGTCGAAATATAGACATGCATGCTTTGTTGAAGGATACGTCGACAAAGTTCTTCTCTTTTACCCCAAAGGGTGATAAGCTGCAAACAATAGATACTACTGAGGGGTCTACAACCATCGTCGATTGATCCAGAGGAGTTCCTTGCATTGTTGAAAGAAAAGGAATGCAACAACCTTAAATTCGTAGGGATTAAGCCATTTATCATGGCTAGAGCCAAAAGGGAGAAACGGAAAATACAGTCCTTTCCGGTTTAGCTTACACAAAATAGAAAACTGGATGTTCTGAAGAGTATTAAGGGGTTAGGCCACTCTAGGATTTTCAAAAAATCGATTTTTTTTTTATTACTTTCAGTAGTCCCTTAGGATCTCAAAAATTATATTCCAAAAGCTTGTGGCCGCGACATATCTCAACGTACTTTTTTTTAAGATATTGAAGTGAATACAGGTTCTGGTTCTCGTATGAAAAACTTTGTTGCAGTTTTTTCAGCTATTTCAATGTTGTCGTTAGTAAAGTGTACAAATCGCAAGTCAAATTTACGGAAAGTGATAAGCGCGGTTTGGGATTCAAAATACTAGTGTCCTGTGAAAAATGTGTACAGACTGAGATACCTAGTAGCCCATTTACTGAAAAAGTTTTGAAATAAACTACAGAATTGTAATTTTCGTTTCGTGGGTTAACGTTCTTGTGTGTACACATGGATATGTAACCTTCATAGATACAAATAGCCCAAGTTCTATTAACATGCACGATTCGCAAATCCGAGTAATCGATGCCAGGAGTACGCCCACGTTCAAACCACACTCCCCGCGGAACTGCTATTAGGTATTACTTTGTGGGGCTGGTTAGCATTTTATGCTCTATTGTCTCGATTTGCCTCCTCGGCCCTTATTACTGCTTCTAATTTACGTAGTTCAATCTATACGGCCGTTATAACAGAACAGATCTCCAACCAGTCATCCTCTGACCTCATCACTATGCCACTTGTGAAGCGTCTGCACTGGAACATCATCACTACTGAATCAAGCGCATTTATCTCAGAACTCGAGATATTTTTCCGTTGGATTTTGGATAATACACCAAACACTAGAGGGAATCTACTACTCACTTGGTAAGGTCACCACAGTGTTATGTACCGACTCGGTTTAAAAGCGGCGGACAATCCGTCGTTTCTTAGACATGGCTTCTGGATCTCCCGTTGTTCGACACACAATTACAACTGATAGGTTCAAAATAACATACTATAAACTGTCTACTCATGGTCTCAATGCCGAAATATCAGTTCCCAATGAAATTGGAAGGGCACGTTAAATACCTAAACGTTGAACAAATTAACGAGAGCACTCTCCTAGAGCTCGCTCTGCTCACCGTCCAACAGGAATCTGTTGGAAATGGACGAGGTTATAAAACTAAAATCAAAGACAAAGACGACACATTCTGCAACGCAACTATTGGCGCACTACACCAACACAAAATAGGCTTCTGTCTCAATACTAAAAATGCATAATGACTAATAATGCCTATTATATGTACAACGCATTGGACAGTGCATTCCATTCGAAAAAGAAATGAAGGCAAGTCTAATCCGACGAATCTTCCGTCGATAAATATTAGGAATTCGAATAACTTATCAATACAGTCCTGACGAAGTGGGTTGAGAACAAAAATATACGAGTATTATAGTTCCAGATAATCAATTCTTTTTTAATGTGTGGAATGATATCTCACATGGCGCGTCTAAACTGGCATCTGATACCGACGTAAGAAACAATCCACGGGTACCCGCCTGATTGGAAAAGGCCTTAGATACTCTATGGTTAGAGGGATACCATATCATTTTCCTAATTTAATATGCTAATAGGAATCTGTAAGCGGTTGTCAGTTCTTTTAAAGCTCAGGCTAATACTATCAAGTCGAAAGCTACTTCCAATTTTACTTGTTTCAACGGCGACATTGGGTATAGACCAAAGTGGGTTGATTTCTTCCAGTTTCACTTCTTAACTGTATCATTCGTGCCTTCCCTGCTCTCATGAATGGAATCTGACCTCGTAATCTATAATCTCATAAATATCGCCACAGATAGCTGGAAAGTCTTTATCCTCATCAAGAACCTCGGATTTTTCTATCGAATCTTTGATAATTATAAAACGTTCCCATAAATTGTGCACGCAGGATCATTTTAACACACATATAGCCCAACCAATAAAATGATACATCAAAAGTAATACTTGCCAATTTTAGGAGACGAGTACACAGACACAACTTTTCAAAAGATTTTCGGTCTGTATTCAACTTTTTAACAAATGCTCTATAAACTGCAGTAACCGGTCACATTGGCCTGTATATTCCTCAATTTTCTTCTAAAATTTCGTTAGTTCTTAAGTGAAATTGCAATAATTAATTTTACGTAAGTATCGACATACTATATTGTACCTGCATGGATTTCTCTTTTTCACAGATGCTCTCAAACTTTAAAAAAAAAAAACGCATTTCTGAACGCGTACAGTGTACAATCAATTCACCATCTTATTCTTTGTTCTTATTCACCTCTGTACATCTGTCAACGAGCAAATTTCAAAACCCAAATAAATCGACGAAATTCTGCATCTTTGCTCTAAAATTGAATTTTGCTCCCAAATTTTCCTTTTAGCTAAATAAAAGTAGACAATTAAATCTTTGAGACGAATTAAGATAATTCCAACTTCCAATTGAGGATTTAGGTTTAGCATTGACTGTCCTATTGTAAGTTGTACGATATACTTTTCTTCGAATGTTTAAAGGAAAAGTGCGTGAATAGCGAAATTCGAATTGGAATACAAGACAAAGTCTACAAAGAATTTAATTTGGAAGCCTTTACGGTGAGTTATCATGTTGGAATAAAATTCTCCTCTAACACTTGTCTTCTAGACTTGATGAAAAAGGTGTGTCCAACTGATCTCAAAGATATATTCTGGATACCCCAATGAGAGCCAAACAAACATTCGTTCCTTTAACAACCAGTCGAAGACGATTTCTGCCGTGGATTTCAGATAAACGTTTCTAAGTTTTATTATTTCTGGGCACGAATTACAATTTTTTTTTTTCTAGAAGAATTGATGTCGTTTGTTCTTTCTTATATTGAACAATCAAACACTTTTGGACTTATGGGAATCAACCCTAGGTTTTCTTCAATTTTAAGGATAAAGGATCGATGGAGCTTCTGGCATTTGCCTTTGATAGAAGCTTTGAAATGTTTTACTTGTTGACAAAGTTTATTGAACGTTGCTTTGGAGACCTGCATACCCTTCCGTTTCTTGGCTTGAGAACGTCGTAGTTTCGATTAATATGGAAGATTCTAAATTGCCAAAAAAAAAAAAAAACTGCGTGCTTGCGTTCATTATTGCCTCCGCGAGCCAGGTAGAATTTGCTTTTCGATTGTCAGCAAAGATGCTTTTTAGGACTTAGACCCGCGTTCAGTTTTTAAGGAAAACCTCGCGAGAAGAATGAGATTCTGAGCTCATAAATAGCCGATGCTAGTGAATTTTACTTTGAAGACAAATTGATTCTGTTCCTTGTTCTGATGAGTGCCAGCGTCGGAATGCTTAAGAGCTGCCTGATCAAATCTGAATATTGCATTTTTTGGTAGATAAGGACCATAACAATGAGGCTGCATCTGAAGTTGTGTCATTGTGTTGTATGTGACGCACATACCGGCGGTGGAAAGTTTTTCAGATTCGCCTATGCATATGCCATTCATTCGAAAATGGTTAGAAATTTGAGGTTTGCTTTAACGACTTTCTAATTAGCTATGCGCTACTGTTATAGAACAGAAGATCAAGGAACGAAGGTGTAAAGTGAGTATTGTTGCCGTCAAACGAATTTACCGAATTAGAAGTAGCAGACAAGGGAGCATTTAGGCGCACCAGCATTTATAAACCTAAAACAATTTGGAGTGAACGTTCCAAAAGGTAATTTCCAATCCGTAGAAGTAGAGATTGATCTATCTCGAGCTCTCTCAAATGCCTTAGAAATATTAAGTGCAACTAATCCACGTCCAAATAGGCTCTGCCACCGCTCTCTGTACCAACGTTTATTGTAACTGTTACAGTTTTTCATTTAAGGCCATCATTGACGTTGTCTAGTAATGTATTGGGTTCGAAACAATACTGGTCTTATCGTAATGGTTTTCAGATGAACCCACTGATGAAAAGGTAGGCCTCCTAGTGGGAGCGTCATGTCTGTGGTTTATACCTAAACAGATCTTCCACAAGTTAGTTAATCCGATGTGGAGTAGAAATAAAGTGCTGGTTGGTGTGGTCCTAAGATCTGTATGATCTGAAACACGGTAAGCAATAGGCGGTCGTATTTTTGCCTGCCATGGAAGTATGGCCATCCATTGAACTTAAGTCTCCACGACACGTATATAGCCTCTATTCTAACAACTAGGTTAAATTTGGAAAATCGTCATTACCATGGTGCCATTACCTCCTAATGGTGATCCCCATTAGTGAATCTGCTCATGCAGGTTAAAATGGCATGGGTATGTCCGGCCAGTAGCATTATACTGGCCTACGACGTCATAGTGCTTACAACCCTATGCGGATAATGGCTTCGGATTAAAACGCATATACTATACATATTGTGGGCGACCCTAGAAAACGTTTAAAAGACAACGACCTTCGAATCTGCAAAGGAATGTTCGGACCCTTAACAGGTAAAGGGGAGAAATTAGCAGACGTCCTCGACTGCCATCACGCAGATATCACCGAAAATCATGCAAGAAATGTGATGGAATGGGCCGGACATAAGAAGGTCGAAAAGCTACGACATCTACTATGGCGATTGCTATCAACGGATTTGTTATTAGAGCCAGACTTGAGTTTATGCCATATTAACGAGCATCAAAGCCAAATTCGATAACATAAAAGACAAGGGTGACGCCATCAAAAATGTTTCTAAGAGTTCTTCGACAAGACATGAGCAATGTTCTAAGTATGAAGTTAAAATTGAACTTGCATAGCCAACACGACAGCTCGTTTGGTAACAGTGGCGGCAGCGGCGGGACGAAATATCACGATAACATGTATACGGTATCCTCATCTTAATACAAAAGAAAACATGGCGATCACCAAATCATGACACGCTAAATCAAATTGATCATTTTGCGATCGACGTAGGGCATGACTCCAGTAGCCAACATTGATTCGGATCACCACCTTGTTTCAGCGAAGGTACAGATTCTGATTTCCAAGTACCACAACAAAGAAGAACTATTGCTAGAAGAAATAACGTAGAAAAACTGCAGAGACCGTCAGAATCTTCGTCGACTGCGTGTCCAGAAATCTATTAACAATTCTTATGTCAAGTACCGAAGACCAGAGGCGACGTTGACAGAATGCTATCAGAGACGTCGTAACTAAGGTGCTAGGTTAGACCCGACCATAACCACAAAATGCCTGGTTTGATGAAGAATGCCAGCATGTACGTGCAGCTAAACAAGAAGCTTATAAATCGGGGCTGCAACGAAGGACGTGAGCGCGACCGAACATATTAAGATTTTGTACTCGTTCCGCAGGAATAACATACGGAAGTTGTACCAACAGGTAAATAAGAACGTGTCAAGGTGAGAAGACTATTACAAAAGCCTGTAGAGAAGAAGGAAACCTTGCGGTAGATTCACAGTTGGTGCTGAGAATATGGAAAAACTTTTTCTGCAGGCTGTATAGTGCGAAGAATCCAACAGAATAGGCAGCTGGACCTGACGGCTGACCGGCCAAGGTATTCAGAGGTGCTAGAATTGGATTTGCGGAAAGCATACACTAACTAATATCAAGGATCAGGTCAGAACAGTGTATTCCTGATGAAAGGAATCTCAGTATCGTTTGTCTGATTCACAAAACAAACAAAGAACATTTTGCTAATCGCTGTTACTTTGGCAATTTAGTAGTAGGGCCTTATCCCATGTCATGGTCATCGCACAGATAGAAAAAGAAAAATCATTCGAAAAATATTTAGTCAAGCTTGCGTTCACGAGCTCTGGAAAAAAAATTTCAACGACGAACTATACGAGTTGTACAGCGACATCGGCCTAGTCAGAAAATTGCGCATCAGTCGCCTGAAGTGGCTAGGAAATGTAGAGCGAATGGACGTCGTTGCTTTAGCCCTCAGAGTCTCCGAATCTAACCCGAAGGACGACGCAGTAGAGGAAGACGTCATTTTAGGTGGCGCTCCTAAGTAGAAGGGGATCTCAACGGACTTGGAGTGTGCAACTGAAGACAGTTAGCTAAAGACCAGACTAACTGGAGAGACTTGTTAGTTAAAGCCCAGGTTCTCCTGAACCTGGCGCGCCACTTAAATAAATAAGTATAAATAAGTTAGTAAGTAAACGATGAAAACCCTGGAACCCTTTACATTTAAGACCAAGAACGAGCTCTACGGGTTATATTGTGACATTGACCTGGTCAGAAGGGCTAAAATACATTGGCTGTGACATATAGCACATGAGAATGAATATCAACGCTCCGACCCGGAGTATCTTCCAATCTATTCTGGAGGGACAACGCGCAGATCTCAAGCAACTTTATGTGCGTAATTGTAGACGATTAGCGCAACAACGCGTTTAATGGAAAGAGTGACTGGTTGAGTCCCAGGTCCACGCTGGACTGTAGCGGATAAAGAAATCACATTGTTTTCAGGCCTGAGGCAGTAGAAGACATCAATTTGCTTGATGGATCAGTTCAGTTTCTTAATGCGGGTTCTTTACGTAGATACTCGTAGAGTCCACGTCCTGATAAATCTTCCAATTCTGGGAAAGGTTCAAAAATTTTATATTCTTGAAAGTGCTTTAAATATCAAAACGATAGTTAGAAAATATCTGTTTCACTTTGTCTCCGTGGCTGTGCAATGTAGTTAGGCAATTTGTAGTCTCTAACAATGGCCAAAAGCGACGGAATGGCCGCACTAAGAAACTGGAACCCTTCCCAGTTCTATTCGTATTATTCGATCCCTTTTAAGTAATGGCGTTAAACTGCCACGATTTATGGATCAGCATGGACCAACTGGAAGATACCCAACAAGATCAGCTATGTCGATTTGGTTGGGTATGGAAATCACATTCGGATAGCCGAACTAAAGCTTGACAAACTTCATAACAAACTCACTTTCTCTCTAGATCCTCGTCCTGTTTTGTAAGGCTAACAGAATGTGGGTGCCCGCAGTGTTGGTCCACGGGTCTATAAGAACTGCTCCGCAGGACCAAGAAGAATTTTAACAGTGCCAAAGTTGTTACTATCGGGTTTTCTATTAAGGACTATACAACACATTTTTACTTTTGTTATAAATTTTAATAATTTTTACACGTTGCCTGCTTAAATGACTAAATGGTAGACGTTGACAATCAAAATATTAAGGACAGTTCACAAAAAAAAAAAGGAACTAAGATCGATCAGTCTTTTCAACATTAGAGCCAAAGATCCTCGAAATAAATCCCAATATTCATATGAGTTCCAATCACTACTGAACTGTCAGAATGCTTATCAAAACAATGAATCGGTTGAGAACGCATTACACATTCTAAGGATTAATTGAAGAGGCATCAAGAAGTAAAGTTCAAGTGACAAATTCATTGACATGCACCACCTTAATTTTTTCTCGATCCCCTCGATGGATCCGGTAGACACTATCATTGATTTGGCTATCACCTTGTATGGAAGTTCCCAACCCTGTTGCAATTTTGGTGATTTGCTTTCTTATGCAGAAGATTGTACAGTCAAACCAGATCTCCTTCGTTGGAGTCGGAAGATTTCGCTTTGACGTTGTACCTAGTCTTGTCTAGCGATAGCTCGCTAGTTTAAATTTTTCTCCGGGATCTTGAATGATGTATGCCCTGTTGAATTATGAACCGCGTTTGTTCGACCATTCCATCAGATTGAGTGTGTAGTGGCGTGGTTCTTATCTCCCTGATTTCAATATATTGGCACACCTTTGATTCAAAGTTTCGTTCTTGATCAGAATGTATATTTGTTCTACTTCGATATTAGCCTCTTGATTTGTGATTGCAAATACTTCCAGTCACTAACTTAACTAATCCATGACCATGAGGGTGTTAATGGTTTCGGGAAACGGGCCAGCAATGTCAATGGCTATTTGTTCGAATGGTGCTCCGGCATTGTATTGTTGCATTCATCCCTATTGTTTTATTTTTGGATCGTTATGCATTTTTTGCAACAATTTTCAACATCTTGTTTTGCGCTTTGCCAATAGAAAAGTTCCCCTACTTTCTCTTAGCATTTCCCGACTTATTTCTTTGGGAAGATTAACCGGGTTCTTGGTAGCCGTTTCTGCCGATATTTACCTTTATTAGCTTGTTATCCCGTGAAGCCGGCCTTTTGATCGCACCAGTTCTTTACACTGCCCTTAAAGATGCCCTTCTTTATCACAGTTGCAGCAGTAAATTCTTCGTTTCTCCCGTGGAGTATCTCGTTCATTGGTACTCAATCTTGCGCAGAGGCATTCAATAGATGCTACATTCCTGACGAAATTTGCTTCTTTGGAAGCGTGATTGGCACCTTCCATCGCCAGAGCAAAGGCAAGTGCTTCAACAAGAGTTCTTACTGCAAATAAATTTTGTAAACCTCCTCCTTGTGGCTATCCCCAGCTCTTCGCAATAAGTGGTTACCACAATAAGAAAGAAATCACTCTCTAACTCATACACTATAAAATTCCACAGCATACTTCAGGAATGTTCTCCTCTTAAACATGTTACAGAGCGAATGCGTGGTCTATTATAATCCAAAGTCACGCATTGGGTGAACACCACCGTCACGAGTAAAATTTTCACTTAGCAGATTGATGGTCTGTAATTGTAAGAAAAAGCCAAATAAGCATCACTGGCGTTTTAAATATATCTTCAACTGCGGCTCTACCTAACTAACTCTAACTCTGTTCCACTTGCTGCTTAGAAGTATTTTTCCACATGTAGATTAATCGGCCTTTAATTCAGTGAAATTGACTTCATTCACCTATTTCTAAAAAGGAATGAATGAAGGCAATAGGAAGTTTTTTTTTCAGAAAGTCAATATTCGTTCCCGTCACGTGAGTCTTCTCTGAAATACCTGGCGTACATCAATCTTCCAATCTGCCCACATGGTGAACCGTCTTCCAAATCGAAGTGTTAACTATGTATTCATTAGGTCCCTGCATGGCTCACCCTGAATTCAATACCATCGTCGGATGGCAATATCCATAGACAGTCAAGCAGGGATCAGATCCCGAACTTCCAACATTATAAAGGCAAGATTACATTCCGCTGGATTCAGAAATACTCGGACGGTCCTGAGATGAACTGGACCTAATGAAATGGCCAGACGCGGATCCATAGGAAGAAAAACTACTCAGCTATACAATTTTCATCCATCTAAAACCCAAAAAAGACAATTTAAAGCGCACTCTAAGGCCAAACCTGAATGGACTAATCATATGGCATACACCCGATCCTAAACGATCAAGGAAGCTGATCAACCTTAGAAGAAGACATACAACTGTATCTTCAAACAAGAGCTGTAGGGACGAAAATGAAAATAGATCAGTGGCGTCCTGCCTCTACAACTGTTCGGCCCAGGCAGTTACAAGTTCTAAAATTTAAATGCTCTTTGCTCTATAACCTACGCTTGTCAACCTTTACAAATTCGCAAAGAAATCTCTATCGTTCCAGATCTACCCGATGATCTAATCGTGTGTGTCTCACTTTTTGGAAACCTCATAAACTAATAGTTCTTTTCACTAAGTTCCTGGTCAAAGACATTTGCAGCAAAATAAGAATCAAATAGCCTGGCGCGGAGCTCCCCCATAGAGCCAAGAAAGGAAAGAATTTTTTCAGCAAACCACTCCACTACCATTGCGTAACCGTATCGACTTATGGCCAGAACAAGATACAGCAAAAAGCAAGCCGGCATGACCATGAATCGAAAACAAATTATAAGTTCTCAATATGTATTTATTTATCTAATATATCTTATCGTTTTTGCTCGTATCTTTTAGTTTTTATTTTCGTTATACGATTATTTCATACATGTTGTCATTAATCATGTTCGTCTATGAACACTAGTCCACTACATGCAACATAAGCCCCTACCAGCTGGGGTGAACTTTTTAAGAGAACATCTTAGGTCCAACTTTACGAGTACGCTCATTTGCAAGGCCACTTCTCTCTTTGAACAAACCAAAACAAAAGACATTGCGAGCGACTCAGGATACAGGAATTGCGTAAAAGATATCAGATATCCGCTGATGTCTTGCGCACTACTCGTCGTTTAACCAGAGAATTCGCTACACACAAGATACACGGCATTCTTCAATGAAATTGTAATGAAGTCGATTTTTGAACTTTGGTTTTCTAAAAGCCCACGAATGCGGTGGGCGGGCTGCTCTCAGAAAAAGCCTGGTAGTGTGATAGGGGTAGTACAACAAAGATGTATGTAAAATGACTGCGGACAAAAGCAAAGCAATGTGGTAAGCCGAAAGGTCATATCTCGGGGTTAGCCAGGATGATGGCTGAATGGAAGACTCGTTTTTTGTCTTGAGTTTATGGCCAGATGCTGGCGCAGGCGATTACATACTTTTGCATCTAAAAGAGTATTCTGTTGCCTTTTCTCAAAATAAATGTGGAACTGCGTACCACCGGCACGAAATACATGTATACATCTGTCTGTTTAAAGTCAAGATTCAGTGATTAATTGACCCTGAGATTGGTGCTTTAATAAATAAACAGAAAAGATTCGATCTTTTTCGAAAGATCAAACGCACTGAGGGTGGGAAAGAAAGCCCGATGAAAATAAAAAAAGCTTCTTATCTGGGTAATGTGAATCATATTGGGGTGAAGCCATACATATGTACGTACATATGCTAGTATACATCTGATACAGACTTATATTGCTTCGATAAGATAAGAAATGGAAAACGAACATGTAAACTGTATCTATCGTACCTGTGATTAGCGCCAACAGTATAAGATAAATGTGCCAATCCTGTACGTGTTTACTTGCGGCAAACACAAAGCTGACTGTATTACAATTACTTTATTAATTTATTGTTTAAGGCGTTTAATTATTTGAGCATTTCTTTCGTTCGACAGAAACGAGATGAAAGATCATTAAATGGGGTTTAATGGGCCGAAAGGAAGTCGAACGTTTAGGATTATTTCAATATTTTGTTTAAATAATGAAGAAGACGTTGCAGCGATCCATAAATGACACTTTGGATATGTCATGACTCGAACTTTCCTACGTAAATCAGTAGATCTGGATAGTTCTCTCTGAAGAACACAAATTATTAATACAGAAACCAAAGAAGATGACACAAACCTGAAGCTTCGAATGTTCAAAGGATTTAAATTTTTGGGTTGAATCCACTATCATTATCTACTAGTGCGCAATTCTGGAATTTGTTACAGTTGTTGGTTGTGTGCTGTAGAAATAAGATAGTCACTGAGAGGTGTCAACTTCACAATGCCCAGTGTTGTAACTGTTTTTACACATCAATCGTGCTTATTTTCCCTCCAAGTGGTAACCATCAAGTACTTTTCGATGCCACACTTATAAGCGCCGGGCTACTCTGACATATTTGGAGCTCAGCCGGTAAGAGTTTTCGAGATTAAGCCAGGATCTTGGAAAAAAGATGATGCCGGGTGAGAACTTTAATAAGCCAACAGCAGCGCTCACATCCCCGAACTGGTTATTGGCCTCGGTCTAGCCGAACATAGTCCTAGTGGTATCTACAATGGAACTGGCCCTCCAGGATGGGAACTGTGACATGTTCCGGCCATGGAAAAAACTAATCCTCGGATATGGACTGATCTACTGTTGACAACACCTGCAAACGAAATAAGGGCAAAGAGGTCCTGGATTGCTGCAAAGCAGATGTAACCGCCTTCCAAGAAATGCAATGATATGGGCCAGCTATTGTTATCGACGGCAAAAGCAGCGCCTAATTGAATACAGATTTGTTGTTAGAGGCAGAGTTAGGCAAGAAATCTTTTATATCCGGAATTTGCACGAGCGCATCATAACAGTCCGTATTAAGTCTAAATTTGCCAACACCAGTTTGATGCGCGCAGGCCTCCACAGAATGCTTTTACGTGCTTTGACGGCGAGTGCTGGCAAGCATATAAAGCTAAGTAAAATGCACAAAGAGCTGTGCTGCATAGAAGAACTAGAGCCGCCCATGAGCTCCACGATCGAATTAGGAGAGACGAACATCAAAGAGAAGAAGGAAATTAAGAGAGGCGAGAGGCTACTCCAGGAATAAGATTCGGGCCACGGACACCGACACCATTTGTGTGGATTTCGAAAGAGCATGTCGTGCGAATCCTTTAACATCATTCTTGAAATAATAGTGCAGAACTCACGCGCCAACACAAGACGGAATAGAAAGAAAGCAGCGTGATGTCAGAGACGCTTTCATGAGCATTGATGCGGGAGCAGTGAAGATGGGTTTAACAGTCAAGAAGGACAAGATCAAATATATGCTGTCAAACAGAAAAGACATCAAACACCGACGTCTCGGACAGGACGTTATCGCCTGACAGATAATTTTGAGGAAATTAAGGACTTTGTCTATCTAAGCTCCCCTATCAATTCAGACAACATTTCCAATCGCTGCTTCTTTGGGCTAAGAAGGCAATTGACCAGCAATTGACATACTCAACCCTATATAAGACCTTATTAATCCCAGTCCTGCTTTAAGCGCAAAGGGGCGGGCTTTTCCAAAAATGGATAAGCGTGCTCTTGAACATTTTGAAAGGAAAGTAATTCTGGTGAATTTAAGTCCTGTCTGCATAGAGGGTGAGTGGAAAAGGAGATACAACGACGATATCGTATGAGTGTTGCGATATCGACTTAGCGAGAAAAGTGAAGGTGCAACGACTGAGGTATGCGGGTCATACAGAGCGGATGAACACCAATGTTCTGGTCCGAAAAGTCTTCGAATCCACTCCCCGGAGGCAGGGACAGTTCAGTAGAAGAAAAACGCGATTGAGCGATTGAGTTCAATCAGCTCAGCGTGTAAAACTGGAGAAATCTAGCTTAAGACCGAGCTGGCTGAAGATTTTTGTTGTTTAAAGCCGAGGTTCTCCCTAGATCGTGGCGCCACCTTAAGCAAATAAGTAAAACATAAACTACGAGAATGCACGAATTCGTCATTTGTTTACCATATTTTAAATTGGTACCACAGCCACCACAAAGAGCAGTGTTGCCCGGCTTATAAATCTAGGAAGATAGGATTTATCAAATGCTGATCAAGATGCTATTTGGGGTAGAAGCAAATGGAATGTCAGAGGCAATTATCTCCTGAAAATTTTCATAGTAGCATCTGAACTGGTTGTCAATATTGTTAGCTGTCAGCCAATGTCGGCGGTTTCGATGTCAGATAGGTGCATCGAACTCAGAATCAGATACAAGGTTTCGATTTGATTGAAGAGGAGGAATCTGAGAAACATCAACTGTTAACTCTTAATGTAGGCGCTCTACAAATTCTTCAGTGCTCTACCTAGACTCAAAACAAGATAGAAGTTTGAAGAGGTTATCATGATCCTGAACTATGTCCTCACCAAATGTTTTCAGCTAACATGTTCGGTCAGGAAAAACTCTACAGAAGGCGCGTTTTATAATGAAACGCTGATATAAGGAAACTACGTTAGAAAACCAGAAAAGCTTCCAACAGACCATTCAGGACTGATTTGGACGAAAACAGGATTTTTTCAGCTCGAAGCAGAAAGGCTTGCGAAAAATCGAAACACTCGCTAATAGCGAAAGACGTCGAAATGGGCAGATCAGGAAGATGGAAACACCAAGATAATCTTTATTTCCTAGGTAACATAATCAGAATCAGTTCATAAGTGGCTTCTATTATTGGCTAATATTAATCCTGAGAAGAACCTTCACTAGTTTTCTGGTATTGGCATACATATCATATGACTACGAGGTGCGTTCAAAAAGTAAGGTGACATCTTAAATTTCGCGGGCAACTTACATTCGATTATCGATTTTTTTTTCTGTGTTGGTAAACATTTCTCGAACATAAGTTTACAGTTTCAAGTATATAGTATACTTAGTTGCTTTTTGACAGATGGAAAGGTTAAATGAGATTTGGTGTGCTCGGAGATTATCAATTATAATAAAAAAATGGATCAAAAAATTTTCATAAAATTTTGTGTTAAACATGGAATCAAGTGCTCTAAAACACTTGAAATGTTGACAGTGGCATACCGTGAGTCTGCTCTAAGCTCTTCCAAGGTGACCGAGAAAACCTCGCTCTGTAAAGAAAATTGTTTTTGAAAATCTTCGTATTACCATAAGAGAAGTTATTGAGGATGTTGGTATATCGGTCTGCTCGTATCATGCAATTTTTTCGGACGATTTGGAGACGTGTATCAGCGAGGATTTTTCCGAAACTTCTTATTTTGGTCTAAAGAACAGTCGCATTGTGAGAGATCTTTGGCCAAAACCAATACGACAACCTTGACTTTTTCCTGTTCCTAAAACTGAAAAGACTTATGAAAGGACAGAGATTTGCAATGATTGAGGAAATAAGAACGGCTACGCTAGAAGAGCTCAAGGGTACACCAAACAAGTGTATTTTATCTGATGGCGATAACATTAATATTGATGGATAAATAAATATTTTTTTGATAATAATATAAAGTCACCTTACTTTTTGTACACACCTCGTACGGTAATGGCACTGATTAGGATCTGATCAGCCACTTCTCTTGTTCAGAATTTAGGCAAAGTATTGCTGGATTGTTCTAGTTGGGTTTCCTCGGGTTCGTCCTCTTCATGAAAGTCGAGACTATACATTCGATTCTGGATTTCAGCCTATAATCTCCTAAGATTATCTCTAAGATAGAGTAAAGTTTTCTGTTTTCTTTTCCTTATATATGTATGGTGGCTTGGAACCAACACTGATCACTTACTAGGTTAGACGATAGAATGAAGTCCAGTCGAAGAAACTGTCTCAAGAAGTATTATGAGTATTAACATCGCAGAATTTGATTGGTTCGATTTAATTCAGTAGAACAGAATAATATTTCCAATATTACTGAGAGCAATAAGAGTTATTGACTCAATAGCAACCACCCGTCACCCTAAACTTTCAAAATAGAATTTCTATCATAGATTAACCAAACAAACTTCCACCTGCCTAAACAACTCTAGGTCTGGTCACCTTAGTTATGCTCCACCCAAAACACCAACAAGATACTTTCGGTTTCCAAGTAAAAGCTCTATCGTTACTTCACGTACCATCCATCTCTCACCATAACCATGTGTTCAAAGAGAGTCAGATTCCGCTCTTCCTAAACATTTTTTCTGTTCTGTTATGATTTCTCTCTTAAATAAAAATAATAAAAGTGCATTCGCCTTCGTCCATCGTCGTCATCGGTGGCGTTTAGACTCTCTCAAAATCGTTCGATTAAAAAGCCAAAAGCAAATGTTAAACCCGCTCAGTGCAAAAGAGACACCGTCAACGTCGTTGTCGGGAAAAATAGCTGGATTGTAACTAGAGGAGCTAATTCAGAAGTTATTGACAAATCGTTCCTCCTTCGCCGTGGAATTGATATTCTCTTTCTCTTTGACGAATTTGTTAAAAAAAAACTTTTACAATAAATTTACACGCGACTACGATATATGTACAATGGTGTAACGTTGATTTTTGTTTTTGTACCCAAAAGTATCTACAACGAAGGAATTGATTAGGGAGCAGCGCACACGTTCGGTAAAACGCGAAATATTCGCAAATCATCCGGAGGTTTAACTTTTGCCAAATCGATAGTGTACAACACGTCAAGTGAAAGAATGACTGACAAGACACCATAGTACAAGATATAAATACAAGCCATGTGTCTGTGAATTGTAAAAAAAGAAAACAATATACAACTTGCGGAGATCTAAATTGCACAATAGACGGCCAGATTTTTTTTTTTTTTAAATAGATGCTCGTGCGTTGCGGTCTAGATAAATTTTGAGAAAAATTCATCTACAGATACAGAAACAGAATCAGATTCTTATTGTTATTGTATCTGATTGCAGATTAAGATTTGGATACGAATCACAATTTATTGTGGGAGATAAAAATGTAAAAATAAAATAAATAAACAATAACACAAGAGAAAGCTTGCAGCAAAACAAAGACGCGAAAAGGAAGAAGTAAAAAACTCTAAAAAAGCATAATATCCAAAGAAACAGAAAAAAAAAACAAAAAAACATATGAACGGAAACAGCCTCTCTCACGCCCGTATCTGGTAGTTGTTTTTTTTTTTTTTGTTGCCATAAATTGCCATTCTCTTTGGGTTTTTGTTTCGGTTCGGTATTGGTCGGGTTTAAAAAGAGAGTACGCAACCTGCACACTTTTATACGTTCAAAACAAGTCATAAGGTACGGGCATCTATTACCAATCGAAGGTACATACGTCTCTTGAGGTATCCATCAAGTTTCAACACCATCCGGTCGGAAGGAACTACGAGTAGGGTTTGTCTTTTTGTTGTTTTGTTCTTTCAAGTTTTTTTTTTTTTTGCGGAATAGTGCGTAAGTAAACTAGAAAGTCAAATCGGATTTTGGCCTTGTGATTGAGACGAGACTTTTACTTTGGAGCGGTTCGGTTTCATTCATAAGTTTTGTTGAGATCCTTTGCCGACGGAGCTAACAGGTGTACATTATTCGCAAGTGGGTGAGAGAATTATAGGTACTTATTCTGTTGAAACCACCCCACGGTTACGTCATTGAGAATTTACCTCCTTAAGCTGACATCCTTTTACTGAGGACTCTATGGTATGTACTCGTACTCGTACTTGTACTTTTACTCCATATAGGGTGCTCTGGTAGCCCCTTGGTTTTCTGTGTTCGGAATTCCGTGTTCTGGTACTTATATACACGACGTTACTTTTCAACAATTGCGGAAAGGACAAAAGGACATTCAACAATTATCATCTTCATCTCCGACATCCGACATCCGACATCCGATATCCGACAGCATCAGCTAACAGCAGTGTGGGGTGGACATTATCTCTGCGTGAGAGATGGAGCAAATGATGTAAGTACCTTCTAGTATCACTGTTCCGTGTATCCCTTTCTGTACATGCATTATGAATCATCTTTTCCTATGTATGTAACTGTGTATGAGGACCTAGGACGACGTAGGAAAAGTCGTAGGAGAACAGCACACGAATGTGGTTCTCTCCTATCCTTGCACTTTGTAGGTTGGGAATTTATTTTTTAAGATACTTGTTTTTCTACAACAAACGGCAATCAGGTGGTTTGTTTTGTTTTCCCTCTTTCTGCCATCTTTCGCTGCTGCGTGCGTACAAGTAGACATCTATTTTTGTATTCGTAGTTAAGGAAGATGCTGGAGTTGAAGGCCTTCATCTTTGTATCTTTTGCTTTAATTATTTGCCTTCCTTTACAAGACACGATGAAAGGAAGTACAAGAGAAGCTTTTAGATTTTCTGAAGGATATACGAATGCACACAAATACATCTAGACAAACGGACAAACAGTCATAGATACATGTACATGCATACAAACTCTCAGTTGAAAATTCTCTTGTTGCAGGAGTATGTTGAGGGTGGAACTTCATTTTTGCGTCAGAAGAAACGACCTTTTCTTATTGTCGTTGCGAAAATGTCAAACCGAAGTACACTTGACATGAAGATGGGTTAAGAAGGAGAGTTTATAGGCTCAAATGAGTCAGAAAGCCGATAAAAGATTTGAGGATAGAGATGTATAGTTACGAGTTAATAAGGATAGCTACTTTGCATCCCATGACGTTCGTCAATCGATTTTATATGTAATTTAATTGGCTTTCCTTGTAAATGACAATCATTCGAATGTCAAATGGTGGTTTAAACTTAAAGATCTATGGACTTTTCATACAGTGCTTAAGGAATTGAATTTGTTTTCTACAATTTGTAATATAATAATATAATAATTAATTAGTTAATGGTGTGCATACATTTTGCTGTCAAAGAATCAAATTATCCATCTTCCAATACCTTCTCTTGTAAATACTTTTATCAGGAAAAATTTTCTACCGAAATCTATAGTGTGCCTCCTCAAAAATCACCAGAAAGATCTGCAGATCTTGTAATCGATGATTGACGAATTATGTCCACGAACAAGCTGTCAAACTGTTGACAAGTTGACACAAAGGCGGATGACATTTTCACGGTGGGGAAGTACGTTGTAATAAGTGTCAGACATTTTTGACATTTTATGCCAGAAATGGGGTAATGCACACTTCAAATATTTAGAACTTGTATGGAAACTCTCCAGATAGATTTGTAGGTAATCCTTCTGCATTAACTGCATCACAAATGCGTAAACCATATCATGCACGAGATTTTGGGCACGAGAAAGCTCTCCGTTCGATGGGTGCCGCATTTGCTCACGCAGGAGAACAAACACAACCGTACGATCAATGCAAAGACATGCTTGGCCCTGTTAAATCAAAGTCCGGAGAAATTTATGCGTCGTTTCATCTCCGACGATGAGACATGGATTCATTGGTACACACTAGAGACCAAATAACAATCGAAACAACGGATTTTACCCGGTGGACGTGCTCCAAAGAAAAACGGCCACCGTTTTTTGGGACACGTGAGGTGTGCTCCACGTTGACAATTTGAAGAAGCGAAAAACAATCACAGGAGCAAACTACGTCGATTTATTGTGCCGATTCAACGCCGATTTTAAGAAAAAACGATCACATTTGGCGAAAAAAAGTATTCTTCCACCACGACAACGCACCGGCTCACACCTCCAAATTGGTCAAATTATACCTTCCTTTACAGATTCCTCCCCATCCTCCGTATTCTCCGGATTTGGGACCGTGCGACTTCTTTTTGTTCCCAAAACTTAAAAGATCGCTCGCCAAAAAGAAGTACGGGTCGAACGAGAAAGTCATCGCCACCGCGGAGGAGTATTTTGTAGGACAACAAAAGTCGTACTATTCGAAGGGGTAAGTGTAAGTTAGTGTATCGAGTGGAAAGGGGATTACGATTATATTGAAAAATAAATTATCAAAACCTAAAAAAGTTGCGTTGTCATTTCTAATCCGGGTATTCATCAAACAGCCCACATACATGCCTTCTTGATAAAATCAATATTTTTGAACTCACTGGAATTTTTGTTCAGAATGTTGTAGGAGGGATGATCAGAGGCTATCCACAAGATGGTGCTTTTGGCGCATTTGGCATAGAACTTCAACTGAGCTTTGCCATGTGAAGCTAAATATCTAGTAGTAGTCATATCTAGTAAACTTGCAGTGATACCGGCTTTATGACAATGGGTTAATCGACCGGATTTGTATTGCCTAAGATAGATGTCTGGGCTTTCACTCGAACCAGAGCTTCGAGGAAAATACGAGTGTTCTATGACCATCACTGTAATAGTCGAATTCTGAGGAGGGAAATTAATGTTAACAGATCTTTATGGACGGATGCACAATTAGTAATGAGAATAATGGTGGTATCTTCGTTGGAGCTGAAGTCAAATCACAGGATCTTGATGGCCAATTTACACTGCGAAATCATTGAATAAGCTCACGGCGAACTTTTCGTGGGATAGTGCCGAATTTGTTTGTGTTGTGTGGTATATAAGGAACGTAGTGTCGTACTGTTGAAACCGCATGTCGCTCTCATCAATATCTTCAATCTGAACCAGAAAGTTGGTTTGCATTTCAGCAAAGCGCAGATAATTCACTATAATGGTGGCGCCTTCTTGGTTTTCAACATAATGTTATGATCATTGCGCCAGTCTAGAGGGTTCGCGCAACTATATTCCGTGGTGAATGCAATAGCGATTCTCGAAGATCATACAAATACTCGGGCTCTCGCAACCTTTAATTTGAAAATGTTTTTGCCTATCTCTCAAATGAAAAATGGTTTTCTTTTGGCAAGAACTTTTTGTTGTCGCGTAAGTTGGACGAAAATGCATAAAATACACGTGAAGTGAAGTCGTAATGTTCTTGTGAAATTCTTGTCCTTCGGTGATTAAGGTAATACAATGATGCATATAGCTTGTAGCTTCATAAACGTCGACATTTTTTTTTTATAATACCGCGCGCGCACCAAGGGGATATGAATACCCTTTTACTGGCTTTTCTCCAGGGCGCGGGCGTGTGGTGTAGTAGTTTGAAACTCAGGTGTGTTTGGTTTCGATATTTTTCACAGAGGTGGTTGTCAAACTGGACGGGACGAGCCAGTACATCCTCAACCAGTGGGTCTTAGTACGTACTAGTTGTTAGTTCGTTACATTAAGCCCAGCCAGTAACCACTCCAACATCAGTGTTAAGCCTTCATGTCAGAGTTGACGCCGACGGGATTTTCATATATGAAAATCTTTCTATGAAAAGTCTTTTTCAGAGAATTGTCTTGCACGGGATTCGAACCCGCGACCCTCTGCTTGCGGAGTCTATGCATATACCACTACACCACTTTCGTTCGAAATTGGTGATTGTTTCGAATTTTTACCTCAGTTGGGCGACTATGACGATGATCTGCACTTGAATCATGAAAGACAGACATAAAAGAATTGTTATTTTAGCAATGAGTATCAACAAATTTAATTCGTTTAATGCGGGGTAAGCATTAAAATCCATTCTAGCCTTTCTTTTTCTCATCAGTTATGCTAAAAGTATCTCAGTTTAATGAATATACGCTACCGTTTTTGTTCTATGGTATGCGCGAAAAGTAAGTACGTGAATTCGGAAATGAATATAAAAAGCAGAGACTACTGCCATAAACGTGAGAATTGGATTAAAAGTAACAGACAGGAGATCATTGATGGAAATTTAAAAGAGTGTTAGAGGCAGAATGAGGCGCGGGGCACATTAGCATTTACTCTGCAGATATCAGACTAGAAGCCATCTAAGATAGCTTGAACTAAAAGGACATTTATCATATACTCCCAATTAGGTCAGGAAAAATTGGGAAGGAGACTAAATGCAAATATTTTCAACAAAAAAATCTAATGCTAAGCTCTGTTAAATCTGTTGCTTTTGTCAAATTGACTAGACTTTTTGGCATGGCAAGTCATCAAATCACCAGTGGACTAGTTGCTATGAGAACTATGGTATACATTGTCTTAAGATTTTACTTTAGCTGACGGCTTATGAGCGTGTACTTTACTTTGAAAAGAAGGAAAATAAGAAAAATTATTCTTTATTAGAATAATGCAGAAGATTAATAAGACTGTTTTAGAGAAATGCCTTAAATGCTGTTTTTCATCTGCTAGAAAAGAGTTCTAAAGAGATAGGTGTATGGATAGAAATATTTTTGAAGTGTTGTGCCTTGAAGAATAGGATATCATAAAAAGTACTCTTGTTACTGCATGAATGTAGGCGACAGAATTTGGTTTTATCCAGATGGAATATCACTGGGATGGAGGATGAGTCAGAATACGTTTCATACGTTTAAGAACTGCGTTGCGGGCGTTTTTGGTTGATTTATCTTTTTTTGGTTTTCCTCTATTGAATTGAACATGTGAGACCGAAGAATCTGTTCTTCAATCCTGAGAGACTCCTTAAAATTGCGGTTTTACATCTAAAATAATCAACTTATCTAGTGTCCATTAGCTCTAATAAGCTATTACTTCTTTAAAGAACCGAACCCTTCATAGGTCCCTAATTTTGGGGTAATACGAGTAATATCTAGATTTAAGGTGCTTGAAGTTCAAAATTTCTTGTTTAAGTTGTCCTCTACTAACAAAATAGGCGCTAGCTCTGCCCCCTTTCCTTCTTTTACCCAACCAAAGTCATTGCACTGAATTTGTACTGGTATTCAAATTATAGTGGGTTAGAGAGGTTATTAAGGCTCTAAACATACGACATTCACAAACGAAATTCTTTGTATGTTTTTGTTTAGTGTTAAGAAACGACTGTAAGCCATTAATACTGCCAGTGGCTCGCTGCGAGCGCTTGAGCTCTGTCGATTTTCGCTTGGAGCTCCTACTGTACCTCTCAATCGTGACCACCTGGCTAGTTATCGAAAAACTCTCACATCACCTTAGCTCCGAATATGTCAAAGTACTTTACCTCAAATGAAGATATCGCTCTAGTTGCCTCGAACTACTATCGTATTTTGCTTTACCTAAATCATGTGTCTACGCTGAAGTTTAGCCAGCTGTTCTTTCGCAGTCATCTTGTCATCTGCGCAGTTAAACTTACCATACTCCAAAATGTTGGTGGTGTTTATCCTAAACGATTCGCCTTGTTCTTTCTCAATCTGTGCTTGGGACTGCCAATGGCGCAAAATGGTTCAGTTTAAAAGTGCTTTATGGTAGTTACTAGATCAGAAAAGCCTTTGTTTATTTTAGTTCCAATCGTTGCGGTTTTCAGTCGCATTCTTACTTTGTTCCATAATTTTTAATAAATATACGCTTCTTCCTCCTAAAACACTCCAATAAACTAATTTCTCCCTCGTTGTTGACTTACTTCACTTTGCAGTTTGTTAATTTCGCGCAAAAGTGTAAAGTGATTTTTTTTTATTTATTTTCTCCCCAATTACTTTTGTTACGCTTTTTGTTTACCCGATATTTGTCATGTATTGCGAAAAAACCAACTGCTCTATTAACAGCAACAATGCTGACTTTGTTGCTTGTAAGAGGAAATCATTCCATGTTATTGAGTTTTCTGAAAGTCTGCTGTTGTTCTGTGACGAATGTATAAATATCTCTCTTTCACATGTACTCCTTGAATAAGTGCCTCATTGATTCCAAAGTTTCCAGCCAAAACTCACTCATCAGACTGATGACGGACAAATTATCAATCTCCGAACTTTGTAATATCGAAAAACAAATTATTGCCTGTGTAATCGAATTAAAAACTGCTAGACCTAGAGTTAGAGAAACATCCAAGCGTCACATCGATAGAGTGTTGAGTAAAATTAATGCAATCGGTTCCGCAATGATGGATTCCAAAAAAACAAAAAAAAAAACTTGTAATTCTATTCATCTCCAGTCATCCACGTCCAATCTTTATGTCCAATCTGCAATCATCCATCCTTAAAGAAGTACAAATCCATGCTTGACGTTATATTAGATAGAATCAACGAGCTTAGTGACGCACTTACAACCAACAGAACAGTGTTTAATGATATGGAACACTCATCAAATTCCACACCAGAAATGTATTTACAATACATAAATTTTGAATGAATTATTAGAAATCGAAGTCAAATCATTGTCACACCCAGTGCCGGCAACCCAACCTTCAAATCCTCGCACCTGCCATTCAATCCAAAAACCTAATGCTTATATAGATGCTCCAATGTCAATCCTCATTTCGTCGCCTCTCGAAAACTTGTCAAATTCAGATTAACAAAGCCGGCTAGATAAACTCCAGCGAACCAGATTTTCACCAATCTACTCGTCAAATGTGATTTCTTCTCCAATTTCGATCCTACCAAATACCCAAATATCAATATCTTATCTGAAATCCTGCTTCTATTTCATCTTCTTCCTCGGTTGCACAGTCCTCTGCCCCTATTTATGATCCCCTGTTACATCTAAAGTTAAATTGTCGCAACAAAATATAGGTACAAAACAAGCGTCAAGGTCTCCATTCAACAGGAAGGACTACCTACTGATGTTTACAGTCTCAAGAATCTTTAAAATAGATACCATGGAATTTTCAACACACTTCCCCGGATGACCTCGCTGCTTTCTGGAACTATATACACTCCACTAGAATGTCTCATCTTCAGCTGTTGATCAACTAATTGACCTAAGTGATTCCATCAACGATATCCTTATTTTTGGTGACTTTAATTTGCTCCTGCTGAAATTAATTCCATCAATTCTTTTTTACGTCGTCAAATACTGGTTCATCAAAGGAATGTCTATTTATTGATCAAATAACAAACGCAAGGCTGTGCCAAGTAAGTGCCGTCTGTATCTTCATTATTAAACACTGTCCTCTATTCATCTACGCCGATGGCACCAAATACTATATTTCTTCACCCCAGGACTCTATTCTTTATCTAAAAAAATGCTTAGAGCTTAATATCTCCATATGTCAATCCATAACTGTGTCCCGTAAGTCCTATTAATCTCCTATTCGACTTTATTTTCTGAATAACCAACCGATACTCCACGTTCAGCCTCTTCGCAACCTTGGATAATGTACGATAGAAAGTTGAATTTCCACTTACATATTGATGAGATAACCCTTAAAGCCAACTAATCACTTGGTTATACGAAACGATGGTCCACTGAATTTTCCCACTCCCTATGTGACCAGGACACTTTACATTATTTCTTTCCGGCCCTTTCACGAAAATGCTAGCCAAGTGTGGGCACCCTTTCTGCGAGTTAATATATTCCGAACCGTGAATATGTAACAGCATTTCCTTCGGTTTGACCTTCGAGGCTCAAAATAGTCCTTTTTGTTTTATTTTACTAGCCTATCGAGACCGCCTCAAACTCCTAACCCTGACATTTCTCTTCATTCATCGACAGCTCTATTTATTTCAACACTAACCCTCGTAATTTACGATGTCCTCGTCTCTTTTACATGTATTCCAACCCATCGCACCTTCTATGGTTCCAATGAGCCAATCTCCCGTATCCTCCGAAAGGCTAACTCAAACTTCTCCGTTTTTGGTTTCAGCATGGCCACTCCGTCTAAAACTAGATCTTCTCCACCATTCCCTTGGTTCATAGCTCTAAAAGCTTTTTGTTCATTTTAAGGTCCTATTTTTTAAGATTGTATTGTATTAAGCCTACTAAATGGGAGCACCGAATGTGCGTAAACTTTAAAAAGTTAAATCGCATGTTGGTTTGTGTAACGGTTATTTTAACGTCTATGACTGGCAGTATTTTTTATGCAGAATAAGTTTGATTTGGGTAACCATATCATTCCTAGAGCTTTGATTGATCCCTCATTATTGCCATCATCAAGAAGTATCTCTTGATCCTTTAATGGAACGTTCGCTAATAGCTGTTGATTGTTCGAACACCATTTTCTTAACTTGAACACTCCTCTTCGAAGAAGTGCTGATAATTGGGTCTGAATGTCCTTCGTTGTGTTCCAGCTACTTGCATCGGTCATTGCGTCATCTACGTATAAATGTCTTTGCAATACTTCTGAACCTAATGGATATTTCAAGACATGATCCTGGGCCAGCTTCTGTTAACAACTAGTTGCCAGATACAACGAATTTCAGCAGCCTGAAGCTCAACGAGGTTGTGAATAGGTCGTCTTGTGTGGTTGGTCCTGCATGTATGATGTCATTTAAAGATGCATTCGATGATGTTTTGGAGGATGCATCGAAAACTACTCGTAGCCTTGTGCTGATACTATCCGACTTAAGCACGTTATGATGCGGTAAGAAGCAGTGTGGTGTTTTAACAGAGTTATAGTCAATTTCTTCCATATGGTCTAGCTGGCTCTCTTAATTTATTATTTTGCGTTAATTTCTGCTCTAAAGTGGATGCGACCAACTTGTCTAAATCGTATTAACTCTTTTAATTGTTTGGTTGAAGAGCTCCTCGCTACTGTCTGTTTTGTGAATTGGAAGTGGACAGCTCCTCGTCGGCTTGAAGAGACTTGTCGCTGGTGTAGACACCACAAGTTGCAGCTGATGAAGATTTAACAATTGCTCTTCCGAGGACTATCCATCCATCCATCCGCTCCCATTAAAAGGAAATAGAATGGCTTCTATTATGGTGGCGAAGCTTTTTACGTTAGATAGTAGATTAATGTTTGCTTTTTCATTGACTGTCCATTTCCTTGCACCACTATTGGGTTGAATGTTTGTGGTACTCGTATCTTTAGTTTCCGCATCATTCTCTCTGTGATCTGTGAGCCGGAGTTCAGAATCGCACGACAGTTGACGGTTGTTTCATCGTTGATAACTACACGAAAATAGCTTGCATATTGAGCAACTTGATGTATTGCTTGATGTATCGGTAAAATTCTCCTCCTCTTGTTATCTTCTGCTCTCGTCTTCCTAGATCACAGTGATTGAAATCTAGTTTCTAAGAACTTTAGGAACCTTTCTATTGATTGTAGTTCCCTTGATTTGGTTTTCGATTGCTCATATAATGTGTGGGTAGTTTCATCGAGTTTCTTCAATTGGATGTGGAGCAGCAGTGGATCCCAGTTGTCGATTACAATGTCTAAGTTCTCCAGTTCAGACAGACACTCTTGAGTTGTGTCATGTAATGATTTGATTATAGTACCAGAGGTTGCTTCTGATGTATCAGATGGTCGCGGTAACAGTCAATTAAATAGAACGAAGACCAGCAGCCTTATGTTGCTGTAATGGTCTTTCAGTGATTTCCGAGCCGATATGTATATGTGTATGTGTCTGAAACAGACACATGTCTAATGAATCATTCAGCTTTTAGGTAGTACACTTTTTCGCAGTTTGACATAAACTGTTTGCCTTCCATTTCAATGAACTCATAGTGAAATCGTGTCCATTTCAAGTAGTATCGATCAAATTTTGACAACAACTTCATTTTGGAGTTGGTAAGTTCATAGGACTACCGTGGTGCAGGCTCGTTAACTAATGTTGCTACCAAAAGAACAAGTGCTTATTGCATCTCACTTTCCAGTTGAATGTATTGTCGATGCCATATGGTTTGTTCTTGAAGGTTGTAAAACTGCCTCGATTGTCCACTTTCTCATGCATATTGTAAAAGCCTGCGTTGCGATGGCATTGTTAATTGTTGCCTTCTCATTTGCCTCACAAAGCCGTTACCTTGGCTGGAGTGTGTAGCTGTGGGTTAGTTCTTTTTTTTTTTTTTTTTAATTGGGCGCGTTCAAGCGGTTAATGTACTCTGAAAATGTTTGCACCCAGCCCGAGCGACGGAATATTAGGGAGGAAAGAAATATAGGTACCGATATACGCTGGTTTTAAATGTCTGAATGCTACAATGTTACAATGACTAGGAAATAGAGAACTCGGCAGGGCTTGAGGTTGTTATGATGAGCATTCTTAGCAAGACGAGTTTTACGGTGTTGAAAGTTTGAAGGGGTGGTATGAGCACTGGTTGAGGAAGTAGCATAAGAACAAAGTTAGAAATGTGACATTTCGTCGGCGTTTAAGAGTGTACATTGACTGAGTGATATTAGCATCACCTATGAGTTTTATCGTACGGTTTTGAGTCCTATATAGCAGGTGCAGATATTTTTTTAGGCGCATCTGACCGGATGGGGCATTGTACTTCAATTTTGGGCGGATGAATGTCTTATATATTGAGGCCAGATAAGAGGGGTGAAATATTTCTTTCATTGTTTGAGGAAACCTAGACATTTCATAATATTTTTGGCGACATCGAATATGTGGTCATCCTAACGTAAGATGTCAATGACATACATACCATCAGAGGAAAATTTTTCGGTTTCGACTGTTGTTCTGCCCCATCTGCCTCTCTTACCTTCTCGATTGGAATTTTTGGACGATCTTCATTCTTACGCGTGATAGCCCTTTCAATTGGTTGGTTGAACCTCTATACAAATGTAGTTTAAGAACTCTTTGCTGTACTGTATGTTATCTACTTCACCGCGTCGTAATATATTTTTGTGTAATATGGGTGCGGCAATTGGTTTTCGAAACTCTTCCTAATTTTAGTATCAGTGGATTCGAAGTGGTCCCAAAGTCCCTCCAGCTTATTCAATCACTCGATGTAGTAGTTGAGGGTCTTCTTTGATGAACCATCCTCCTTGTACTTTGTTATCACCTACTGTTTTTGGGCTCCCTATGTGACCAGTTGATTCTTAAAGTTCAGCCTTCTTGTCCATAATGACTGCCGTAAGTGTTAATGTTAATGTTGTTGATGCTTGCAATTCAAGTGTTACACCTGAATCACATCAGAGTGACCAAAATGTAACATTTGTTTTACCGTCTTAGATAGTCAGTTCAAAGTTCTTTTAGTGATTAGTGATTTAGTGATTAGTTAGAAATTGCAGATACGTTAACAACCCTTCAAGCGGACTCACTTCAAGATAAAAAAAATCTTTGTAACTGAATGACAATATCTAAATTATTATACACAAAAATCGCTTGGTCTATAGATTTGCAAATGCAAGAGAAACGGAAACATAATTGATGAATATTCAAATTGAACCGTGCGTGTGCAATGTGCATGGGTCGGGTTACATTGTGTTTGAAACAAAATGTGCCGATAAGCCAAATCATGAACTTGAGACAAATTACAGTGTGGCAAACAATTGAGTGTATTATATGGAATATTAATTTACAGTGTGACAGGATCTCCGATCTTGTTGATCGAGGTACATTTTTGCTTTGGACTAGGTAAAGACGGGTTGCTTCAATGGAATTACATTATGTAGTCGACTTTTAATGCAACCTTGGGTAATATCGTATAAATGTAAGTCGATCCTCCTACTAAAGATGTCACAATGAACAAATATTTGCATTGAAACTATGACACCTCCCGATACTAATGTAAATCATTTATTAAAAATGTTTCATTACATTGGGTACTCCAAAGATACTTATCATTTGAATGGCGACAGAGAAAGATTGCACTTTATACATGTATATGCATTGACTAGTCTTATCGCATTGGATCGAGTATCTCGAATGTCTCACTAAAATTTTTTTTCTTACTTTTACTTATCAGGAAATTGCGGTTACTGCGCTTTGGGCTTTATTCGTATTGTAGTTGCGTAGATAAAGGACTATCACAGTAATTAAATGGAACAAAGCATTCGATGTTTTTGTCAACTTAACATTATTTGTTCATTAACCGTCGAAGATGCTCGTACTTGAACGTGAAAGATAACATCATTTGTTGTCGAAGTCATAATTGCTTTTCGTATCTTTTATTTCTTCCAGTAGGTATTCATAAGGAGATGTTGCCTGAGCTGTCGTTGAAGATCAGATAGAACATCTCAAGGTCACTATGGTGATATTTTATAAGGAAAGGCAAAATTTGCCGTTACGATAACGAGAGTGCAATAGTCTGAGTTATCGAGTTATAATCCTACCCCTGAGCAAGTCAACAGATGAAACTCACGACGCAATTTTGGATTGATTGGCCCAAAAATCGGGTAAACGACCGTCTAAAAGGTGTCATTGTCATACTTTTATCAAGTTCACTTTGAATGCCCTTTGTGGAGAACAAGTTTTGCGATTTTAATTACGCGTACATACCAGTATGTATCGATAGCTGGTAAATTTTTAAGACCCAGCTAAAAAACTGTCTATAGCCAAACACATATTTAAACCGTAAAAATGTTGTTTCGATCTGTGAAAATTGGGGCTTTTCGATAGCATATGACAAGTACGGGTACTCACATGCCATGAACTTTAAATTTGTGATTAGATACTACTTTTATCAGAAACCGATTGATGTTGAGAAATGTACAGGAAGTTACCTATTTAACTTTAAGTGGTTTTTTCCATTTCATCAATTGAAAGACATTTACAATTGACAAACTGCAAAATAGCTTACAGAAGTTTGTAAATACCAACACAAACTTGGTTCAACAAAATTTCACTACAAATTTGCTCATTTTGATAGCCAGTGAGTTTGTGTATAATTGACTTTTAAATTTATTTCGGGTAAAAGATAACCATCAGACTTTGGGAGTATTTCTTAAGTCGTTAAATAGTGAAATAAGATGTCACTAACAAGTTCATTTAAATACAATTCAACTGCTTGCCACAATGCATAATAGTTTAGTAATGTAATAGAGGGAAAAACAACGAGGTGTTGCAAGCGTTGCATTTTAAAAGGCCCCAAAGCGTGTCTCTATAGTTTGAATAAGTATGTTTGGGTGATTTGTTGGCACGTAAACGTTTGAATGTTGCAGCAAAAATCAGTTTTGTAAGTAAAGATGCTTGGAATAGTAACAGTTGGCAATAGAGTTATAGGTTCGTGCTTTGTATCAAGTCATATAACTGTCAATAAGTTTGCTGGTAAAGCTTTGAATGAGAAAACTCATCACAGACATTGTTTTTACTTACCCTACTTGTTTTATATGAAGAATCGAATGCAAAGTCAATAGTTTCTAACTTGTATTTACATTATCCAGTAGATAGTGCTATAGCTGCGCCCCAAGCTAACTGAGGTCTTTTTTCACCTGGTCTCATCATCTAAGGCGAGATTGCTCAATAGTTCTGACATCTGGGCACAAGCATGTGCGAATGTTGTAGCAGTACTGTCTCTTGGATCGTGTTTAGGTAGTCCTACACGTGATCCATGAATGGTCTGACTCATTAAGTTCTTAAAGGCATCACCATATTTCCAAAATCAGTGCTACATTGAAATCGCCAGAGGCACTCCGCCCCTTCAAAACTTTAACCGTAGTAAAGGATGATTCATCTTGAGGTTTGATTTGTAATGTAAAATAAAACATACAAATTTGAAAGCGAACTTAAAATTTTTATTATCGGTTAAAAGAAAAATTCATGGCATTTACTTTTGAAAATTATATCATGTAAATGTTAGCCACGACTATGTCTGAGGTGGTCCATTCGGAAGGTTCAATTTTGGGCGACTTGTTCGAGCATATCGGCTGATATCTCGCGGATAACACGAGTAATGTTGGCTTCCAAAGTTTCAATCTGAGACCTGAGACTTTATATACCACCAGAGAAAATAGTTCAAAGGTGTGATATCGCATGATCTAGGTGGCCAACTTACCGTATCAAAACCTGAAACTAAGTGCTCACCAAAATGATTTCTCAACAAGTCCATTGTTTCGTGCGCCGTCTTGTTGAAACCAAAAATCACCGAGACCATGTAATTGAATTTTAGGAAGCACATAGTCCGTTAATATGGCGCGATAACGGTTACCATTGACGGAAACATTCTGATTTGCTTTATTTTTGAAGAAATATGGATATGATTCCACCAGCCCATAAACCACACCATATCGTTGTTTTTAATGGATGTAATGGTAGCTCTTGGTACTCTTCGGGTTCCTCATCAGCCCAAATATAGCAATTTTGTTTATTAACGTATCCATTGAGCCAGAAATGGGCTTCATCACTAAACAAAATTTCACGATAAAACACCGGTTTTACATTGAATTTTTACAGAGCCCATTCACTAAAAATATGACGCAAATTCAAGTCGCCTGGCTTCAATTCTTGCATAAGTTGAATTTTGTACGCTTTTAGGCCGATATTCTCACGTGAAATATGCCAAGTTGTCAAATACACCAAGCCAAGCTGCTAATAACGACGACGAATCGATTGGTCACGGTCTTCGCGTACACTCTCAGCTACAGCAATCTCTTCACTACGTGCTGGATGTGGTCTAACCGGTCGAGTATCATCCACTAATATAGACTGGGACACAAATTTGCGAATAGTATTGGTAATAGTGGTTTATGTAGGTCGATTATGCGCACCGTAAGTTCGTCGAATCGCACGAAAAACATTTCTCACATAACGCTGATTTTCGTAATACAGGTGAACAATTTGGAGACGCTGTTGTGATGTGTGTCTTTCCATGATAACTTGCCAAACGATACTGAACAAAAATGACAAAGCACTGTCAAAGAAAGCCTATTGAAAATCAAATCTCACGATGAATCACTCTTTACCTGGGTGTCATTTTGGATAACAAATTTCAATGGAGTAAACATGTTACGTTGAAAGCATCAAAGGCGTTGTCGGCCTTCTGGCAGTGCAAAGTAGTTGTCGACAAAATGTAGTGTCTGTCACCGTGATATGACTTTGGATCTACGCGGCTATGATAAGGCCAATTATATCTTTTACGTCGGTTGTCTTGTGGGATAAACTTTCACGAAAACATGTCATTGCTGCTTTAACGAGACTCTACAGAACCGTCTGTTTCGGATGCATAGGACTTTTCCTTGCAGGCCTGGATCCGCTCTAAACGGTTTGATGAATCTCCCCCCTTTGATATTCATATAATGCGCTGCACTCTCAAAGCCAGCTTCCATTTAAAAAAAAAAGTATTAGTTTTTGGTATAGCACGCACTAGAGCTAGTGCGCACTACCTTGTTTTCCGACTATCTTAGGACTCTGATCTTATGGACATGCTGTCTGATGCTATGACACCGGATCTCCTGCTGCAGAAAAAAAAACGAATTTTATTTTCCCTGTGCCCGAGACTGGCTCCGATCAGACTCTGAGTTAGGAAAGGAATGTAGTCGAGTCTTCATGGATGACTCCAAAATTGATCTATAACGCGGCGCTGGTGTCTTTCTGGATAACAACATTCGATTTCCCTCCTCCTAAGAAAAACTTGTGTCTTTCTTTCAAGCGAAGTTGTATGCAATCTTGATGGCAACGAACTATATTGTGAAGTGGGAAAGCATTTGCATCTATAGCTGCGCTTTCAGCCTTGCTAAAACCTCTTACGAATTCCAAGGTAGTTTGAGAACGCAAAACTTCACCGAACGCAGTCTGAAATCTCGCCTGTTTGGCATCGAGTGTTGAGTCTAAATAGATGCTCTTTTAACCGTTCTAGAACTTTCTTAGCTATTATCTTTCTATTGCTGGATAACATTTTTTTTTTATAATACTGCGCGCGCACCAAGGGGATATGAATACCCTTTTACTGGCTTTTTCTCCAGGGCGCTGGCGGGTGTTGTAGTAGTTTGAAACTCAAGTTTATTAGGTTTCGATATTTTTCCCAGAGGTGGTTGTCAAACTGGACGGGACAAGCTAGTTCATCTTCAACCAATGGGTCTTAAGTACGTGCTAGTTGTTAGTTCGTAACATTTAGTCCAGCCAGCAACCACTCCTACATCAGTGTTATGCCTTCATGTCAGAGTTGACGCCGACGGGATTTTCATATAACTACATAAAAATTCTATAAAAAGACTTTTTCATAAAATTGCCTCGCACGGGATTCGAACCCACGACCCTCTGCTTGAGGAGTCTATGCATATACCACTACATCACGGCCACCCCCTGATTCCTCTCCAGTTCCCACATTCCATCAAATTGCCCTTTGAGAAGGGCTTGATGATAATCGCTATTTTCCACTCCTCCTTAGAAAGCTTGAAAAATCTCGGAGGGTTACCATTAACGCCAACCATTTTATTTCATTTGATGGACTTGATAGTGGCTACTTTCTCTGTCCAATTTAATTTTGGGAACTCGTTTTAATGCAGCACGCTCGTGGAATCTGGGACTATGACGCTGTCGCTTAAATTATTTACCGAGATGTTCTCTCCAACTATTGAGCTAATCCTCATCTGAAATCAACAGACTGCCATCTAAACTTTTCACTGGATGTTGTTTATAAATCCGACTACCAGTAAGTTCTTTTGTGATGCTGTAGACGGCCCTGCTGTCACACCTGTTAGCTGCTTCTTCGACCTTCGAGGCCATTGCGTTCATGTATAAACACTTGTCACGTCTGGCACTACGTTCTTATCTTCACACAATATTGGGCTTCTAAATCGGGTTTCTCTACTGTTGATGCCGCTGCAATCTGATAATCAAGTAATATACACTCATCAATCCGTCTCTAGGTATCTGCGGATAACCATGTGCTGTGACTTCTCTGCCTTACACCGATGTAGGCAACTGCCCAAAATACAAAGAAAAATTCCCAGCATTCCAATGGTCATTCCATGGAGATCCCGAAGTCTGTCGGTATTGTACCTGGTAACTTGAATCAAGTTTGACCGGTTGATACTGACAGATGCAGTATAAAGGCTTATAGTGGCTAAAATAAGATGACAGTCGCGTGGCATTCCATTATTGGCTTAGGAATAGATTTATTGCAGACAATTTTTTCTGCACATGTGTCACTTCACTGAGTATTTACGTGTGCGTTTGTATTTTTTCTCTGCTATGTGTTCCGAAATTGCAACACGAATTCTTGCTTTTTTACTTGCAATGTATATACTTTTTGCCCAATTCCTCTCCCAATTATAAGAGAGAAGCGTGTAGTACTCGTAAAAACGACGCATTTATGCATGCCATATCTATTGTAATATATTGTAAAATGTATGAAATGGCTAGCGTCTCGAGGGTACATTGACTGTATATTTACGGCCCATTTGATCAAGAACATCTACCCCTATTTAAAGTCATTGTAAAAAAAAATGTGACAGTATAGATATACTACGTACTATACTCTCTCTCTTTGCTGTCGTCATAGTGTGCATGAGCATTTCTTTTTTAGATGCTAGATATTCACCTAATAGAAGCGAAGTGAAAAGCTGTCAGACATAACATTTCTACCCTTATTGATATAAGGTTTTGCCAATTTTTTCACAACCCAGTCACCCAGACGCTCATCTTGAAGCTTATTGCTATCTTTTCCGAGGTATGGGAACTTATTTACATACATTATTACATAATTTTTAACTTTATTTACTGCCACCTATAATGTTTGTCCGTATTATTAAAAAGTTGTTCGTCGATCGTTATGTATGGCCCGGGATATAACAACTTTGAGCATTAGTAATGAACTCATACCGTGTATCAGAAATCTTGGTAAACTTATTTTCGCTTAATCTTTGTAGTCTTATCGGTTTGTAACCAAATAGCAACTACGAGTTTGCATTTTTTCACGAAAACGAGAACCACTCATGGTTACTTTTCTAATAGGATTTCCCTATGTCACTGACCACAATGAAGTCAGTTCTAAGTTCTGTGCTCCAATTTTACCGCGCTTGTAAAGCACAGCGATGAATGTTTCAAGTTCATCAATCGTCAAAGGCCAATCATTATCTTGTAAATCTTGTCGTGCATTCTCTATAGCAGATACAATCCATATACAGTTGCAAGCCAACTGTTTTTGAAAAAAAAATATATATATTTTGCGTTAAATAATACAAATTTTATTAATGCCATTTTATGCAAATTTAAGTTAGATACTTCGGTGAGAAAAAAAAAACTCAGTTCTGCTATAAAAAGTATAAAAATAAAAGTTCATTTACTTTATGTTCATATTTAAATGTTACATAAATAGGTTAACAAGAAGTTAATGACCGCAGTGATCCCCTTTTAATCGCGACATGTTAGACAATCTGGTTAGCATACTACGGGTGTACTTTTTATACTCTTCCGGAGTTATTTTTGGCCACTCTGACTCGATAACAGTCAGTCAGTCAGTCTCAACAATCCTTAATTTTAATATCGATCAGATGTTTTTTAATGGGGGACACTAGTGTTCAATAGAAATCGCCAGTAGCATCCCACTCCTTCAAATCTTCAACCGTAACACCCATCAGTATACCCTCAAGCCCACTTTCGTGGACGTACGCTAAAATATCGTGATTCGTTTCTAAACCGTACAACTAGCTTATGGAATGCACTACAGAGCTCTCTATTTGCTATCCATTATAACTTGCGAACACTTAAGACCAATGTACATCAGTATCTCTCTTTTCTTCCTCCCGCGTTGTGTACAAGCATTTTAAGGGTACGCAAGTCCCTTGAGCGCACTGATTCTCTCAATTCGGAGGACTCATTAATAATGTTTTCGGTAGCGTTAGGGTTCGTCGATTTTGCTGGTAACTGCAAATTTGCTGACGTGTGGTCATGGGCTCTATTATCTCGTAGTCGTACGCGTCTTTGATCTTGCCCTCGTCCTAGTCTTACATTTGTGTTGTCCGTAAAACTTCTGAGTCGTTGAACAATAAAATTTGTGTTTATATTTATAAAAATGTAAATAACAGATGTTTCGGAAAGAGCCGAGACTGATACATAGATGGCCACTCTTATAACACATCCAAAATGAGTTTCGTACGTTGATTAAAACTGTTATTTGATATACTCGTACCGTTAAAACTCAAAAATGGCTTGAAAAATGTTATAAGGAATTTGATCCGTCGAAAGCGATCATTTGTTGTTGGTTTGTGGATCGTTTGTCGTACATACGCAAATTTTCCTGAACGCTGCGGTCATCTAAATGAGGCTGATACGCCAGAGAGCATAAAAAAAATCCACAAAATTAACAGACCATGTACGAGTACATCATATTTTCTATGAATATTTCTATATGTGAAAGCTTTGTTCGCTTGGACTAAAAACAGAAACGGGTTAATGACTAAGAGCTCTGTTTAGAGCTGTTAAGGCGAAATAAGAATAATTTAGTCATGCGGTATGGGACAATTGATAAAACATGGATTCGATTACCGTTAGCAAACCTCGAAAAATGGTCCAATGAAGGGGTGATCGCCAAAAATGAAGTCGTCAAACCAGAGGTTTCTTTGTGGTGGTGCCTTGAAGCCAATCACATCAGAAAAAGTTTCTCCGATAGATTCTTGTTTTATGGTTTGTGTATGCGGGTTGAATTTTGAGAGAAGTTAGGGTTAACGCGATCGGTAAAGATTCTAGAGATCTCCTTCAATTGCAGCTCGTTGAATTTTGGTGGTCTTACTTGACTCTGGTGTTTATAATATTCGCATGCTTACCCTGGCTGCAACAAGTTAATGATTCGATTTGATTTGAATCCTTGGAAATTTTTGACATCCAAAATTCTAGAGGAGTGTCCGTCGTCGATTGCAATATGACGGTTGATTGATCAGGGGATATCCAAGCCTTTTTATGGATGTTGAGATGTGGGAACCACGTGCTGGCCACTAAACGTTTTGTTAAAATTTGTAAAAACCTGAATCCATTGTTGGTTTCCTTACTTTACCCAGGGTTGAGTTAAGATCTCCTAGCACAATTGTGCTGTCATAGCTGAGGTACTGGGCATATGTTCGCTCTAGAATTTCATAGAATTCATCTTTGATGCTGTCTGCTTATCCTCTGAAAGGGCATGAACGCAAATCCGGCTTATATTAGCGAATTTAGCCTTGATACGGGTGGTTATAAGGCATCCGCTTGCATTTAAATGCTTAGCAGAAGTGTAATGCCCTGTCACGACGCCAGTAAGCGACCTGCAGTATTTCCTGCTGAGGGACAGCATTCGTTTGGTCTACCTGCAACCAGGGGAGTTATGCGATGACCCCACTGTCAATGGAAACCTAGAAGGAGTACGCAGACAGATCCAACGTAGGTTTGGATTAGACGTTAGAACTATTGAACGCGTTGAGCAGTGCGTTGACCACCATGAACCATAGCAGTGGAGAAAGAATGCCATCTTGCGGGCAACTCCTGTTTACATCCGCCACCACATATTGGTCACAGCCAGCACCTGCAATCAATGTCCTATTCACCAGCATTGGTTTTATCTACAAAACTAGTGATTCGTTTACGTCGTGTTGTCTGGTCGAGTTACACATGCCGTCAAAAGTTGCGTTGTCGAAAGCACCCGCAACGTCGATGAAAATGTCCCAGGTGTATTCCTTCTTGTCAAGTGCGCCTTCAATTACGCCTACCAGGTTCTTAAGCGCACTCTCGCAGGATACTCCGCGTTGGTAGGCGTGTTGCATCGCCGAAAGAGAATGCATTCGCAAGGCGGTTCTCTCGATACTATTCAGCTTGAAGGGAGTAGGACTATTTGGTTTGAAACTCTTGATGAGCGAGTAGTAGTATAGCTTTTTATAATATAAGTGGGCATACGGTGGCATACGGTGCCCGACGACTTGAATCCACCAAAGGAAATAAAAGCATGTTCAATGGCCTTATCCATCATCGGATGATGAGATATACCAGTTACAGCATGTTGTGCTGTTCAACTCATTAGCGGCTTCGTTGATATGAGCTAGTTGTGAGTTGATTCCGATTAGGTTATCTGAGAAGTGAGACTCAAGCATGAGACATGGAGTCTCTGCTTTCAACTCAGTCTAGACGCCGTAAAATTTTCTGAGTGATTCTATCGTGTCTGATTTTCTACTTTTGAGGACTTTGACCGGCCTACTTTTATATTTTTTTTTTACTTCGATCTGTAAAGATTCCAATCTTCCTTAAAGTTAGCCGTAAGTAATGTGTTTAGAAGTTTTCTTTATTCTTTACGAAGACGGTGCAGGTTTGCATTCCACTAAGGAACAAACGATCTACAGGATTGCTTACTAGCTTGACATGACATTTCGAAACACTTGGTGAGGATACCGTTGAGGTTCTGAACAGCTTCCTGTAGCTTTTGTTTTGTCCTGAGCTTAGGTCAAGCACTATTATACTTGTCCAGCTACTTCTTAAATTGTGTCTAATTGGTCTTATTTGGATTATTCTTCGTCAACCTCGCATCCGATTCTGAATTCGATGTATCTGTGATCTGACATGAAAATCTCCGATAGTACTTTTCAGCCAGTAGTCTCCTAAGCATACCTTTTGGATAAAGTTAAGTCGATTACTTGCTGTCTTACTCTCGTAACTAAAGTTGGCTGAGAGCCAACATTGTTGACATCCAGCATCTCATAGCATCGCAGCATATGATAAGTCCCATATTCCTGAAATCACAATATTCAGTACTTCTTGGATTGCGATATTTGCTTAACAATACTCAAGGGCCAACATTCTACGCGCACCCTATATACCTGACTCCGAATACGTCAAAGTAGGTCTTGAGGAGGTGTACAACTATGCAAAGTGAAGAAGAAGTGCCCCAGCGCAAACTCTCTTGCAGGGTTAGGTACTCTACCTCGAGTCAGTGTTACTAGGTCCCCAGGGTTCTCCACGTGGAGGTGAGAGTAAGAGTTAACGCGCAGAGGCTTAAGTTCCGACGCTTGTGCTTGTAAAGCATCGAAAACCTTTTTTTGTACTAGTTTCACCCTAAACATTGTCTAGCCAAGAGCGACAAATAAATTCAGTTGGATAAAAATACTCGAATTCAAGTGGAAATCGTTTACTTTTTTCCAGCTTCTTCCCACAGTACTCACTATTTACTTCATCATTGACGGTAATTTTCAATTTGCCTTCAATCATACAAAGTGCAGTTTTGACTTTTTTATATGTTCCTAATTGATTCTTGATTGAAGATCTTTAACAAAACTAATTTTTTTTGCAATAATACAATTGCTGCAAGCAACAACGTCTGAATACACGAGTACTGTGCGGGATATTGAAACTTTTGAAAAACGTTTAATGATCATCAAGGAGTGTGAACTTTAGCCCGTGAAAATGAATCAATGAAGACAGAGAGCGATATTAGAAATCAATCAAAGTTGTTGTTTTTTTTTTTTTTTTTTTGTTTGTTTATGTAACAAATGACGGAAGCAATTTGCAGATTTTGTTTTATTTTTTCTTGAACATCTGAAAGGTATTCCTGATCCAGTTTAATCGACAAAACTTGTGAATTTTGGACTCATAGGTCTTTTTGTAATTTTACTTGAATTTCAGTTTGATTAAATTAAAAAAATAATAAAAAGTCTTCTTAAATCACGTACAACGATACGAGTATTTAATCAAGTATACGTCTAGGTCACATGCAAAGTAAATTAAAAAATAAAAAAAATTAAAACAAATAGAAATGAAAATGAAAATGAAAACGAAAACGAAAACTTTTGCAAACGTACACGAATTGAAATTAGCTTTTGAATTTGTTTTGCAAAAGTTTTGATAAATAAAACTCTTTTGTTGAAAATGTAATTAAGAATTAAATCTGTCGTAAAATGAATGAATGGCACAGAAATAAACTTTCGTCCCCAATCTCCATTCGAAGAAAAGAAAAAAAAGTATCTCGCTCAATTCGTAGCGAATTCTATTCAAGCGAAACGAAATTGTTGTGGTTCCGAACGGAATGTTTTCGGCTATTCAAGTATATATTTATCGGATAAAAAGTTTTTCATTTTTTGTTTTTTTAGAAACGGCATTCTCTATCAAATTAGCCATCAAGGTAAACTTATCCAAAGATAAACGAACACTCGGTGTTCTATACGAGCATAGAGGGTACCTGTGGAGGAGCATCTACCGTATCTGAGTCCGTGAGTCTGGATGTCTCCCCAGAACAATCATGTTTTTGAGAAATAAAAATAAATATATTTATCTCTATGTTCTGTCCCACTACAGGCTCCATTAACAACAATCCACCCACTTATCACTTTGGATGCCTTTGATTTGTTTTCCTGGGGACAGATGTATTTAAGATGACTAAGACGATGAGTGTTCTCTCTAAATTTTCCTAACAAACCCCAACCAATCACCTGACTATAAGACGACGTCGTTGCCGGTGGTAATCGCCACTAAAATCTATTAGATACTATGTATACAAACGTGCTAAACAGGCGTAGAAAAATAGCTATTCCACCCCTGGTCAGGGATGGAGTGGCTGGTTGTCCGAGTATTAGCTTATATTCATCTTTTATGTTTCGGCAGCGCTCTCAGTCTGCCGTCTACCATGGGGCATTTACTCATCCAGCATCCATCATCGTTTATGATTGTTCGAATTCTTCTTGCCAGTGCTGGAAAACTTGGTTCTTTTCATGTTCAGACGTTTATTTATGAATATTTTAACATGATGACATTTTAATTTCAATATTTTGTGCTTTCGCTTGGCACGGTTCAAATGCTACAAATGGTCCGAATGGATTTTTAATGGGCGCCCCGCACTTTTGGGCGTTTCCATGGATCAACGATAGTTTTTGAACGTTTCTCACTCTTGTGAATCGAGAGTTGAGTAGAAAATGTGTCGAATTAAATGTCGCCAGCCGTGCGCGGCTGGTGATTAGTTAATTGGAATCGTGAAAAATTTGTTTAATCGTCGCCGAGAGTTGAAATAGAACAAATTGGGCTTTATAAAAAGCCTGAGCCTGCTTTATACAGATTAATGGGCTTCATTGGCTGTTGAGTTGTTTTCGACGTGCTGAGGGTTGAAATACTTTCATATTTTACTTGGTAATTAGCGTTAATGAAAATTTATGGGGTATGATGGATATGGGGCTATTCAGCTATGACCAGGCGAGTTCTCTATACAAAACGATCGTCGTTGTATAGTCACTTAGTTTAGAAACCTTGTATAATGTCTTCGGTCAGATGGTGATTAGGTGAAAAGTGGGAAGACAAATTGTTTACTTAACGTTTCGGCAAATTGGCTGGTACTTGTCAAAATATGAGTGTTCTTCTTTTAGATACTTCAGACTGAAGAAACTTTTGAGAGAAGATAAACATAAATTTGTTTGCCTAATTTTTGACACCTTGTAGGTGGGAGCAAACGTCAACCAACTGTCAGGAAACTTTCGTTTTATTCATTTATGTATTTTTTTTTTCTTGGAGTGCTTCTAAGAAAATGTATTCCCAGAACGTGTACAGATGGGAACTTTGAAAATTAGTTTTGGTTTAATCAGGGGGAGGACAACAGGGGGACAAGGAAGTTTGTGAAGTTGATGGAAATGTTGGAAGGAGTAGAACATTTTTATGGAAACAACAACGATTGTTGACGATTCAATGCACCTTTGCCGGTCTTAGATAGTTGATTTGAACTCTAAATTTTTATATGCAGCGGTTGAGGAATTTTTATTTTTCGCTTTTACGTTTTTCTGTGTCGCCGAGGACGATTTGAGGTCAATGTTGGTCCTCGTGCTTTTAGATCAAATTTTAGGTCCAATGTGATATCACAATGGGAAAGTGTTGTAGGGCGTTGACGCAGCTTCTCCTGGAATAAAAGACACTTCTTTATATATTTGCCAAGTCTTGCTAGGGGCTGGTTATAAACCAAATAATTCTGTTCCGTTTACTACACTCTATGGCGTCCTTGATGAGTTTCCATGCAGTGAAAATAATTTAGTAATTTGTGATAATTTGATATAAATGCAATCTCCTACACTTATCAAACTCGAAAGAGTTTTTGGAGCGTATAAATTCGCTTGACCTTAGACCTGCAAATGCAACCAACCCAAGCCAGTAAACAATTCTTGTATCGGACAAGACTCTCTTTTTTTAACTTATCATGTCAAAAATAATCGCAAGGAGTCAAATATCGTTTAAAGAGATTTCCGTAGTGTCGGGAAGTTGTCAATCTACTTGCCATTTGCTCCTAGGTATCCAAGTCTGTCCAATAGGACATCCGTGTGTCCCGGAGCCCATCCAACAGAGCATAATATTGTGTTGCTTAGTCATCTCATTACGGTGCTGAGAAGGTGCAATATGTGAATTGACTAAAATATTGGTGTATAATAATAATAATAATAATAATAATAATAATATATTGGCCGAGCAGCAAAAAGGTTGTAAAAAGGGATCGCTTGGATGTAAGGAGTAGTTGGCTATCGACGCGGTAATTATTTGCCAAGAATGTACTAATCAATGAAATTTGCTTGCAGCATATATTGATTACAAGAAAGCTTTTGTCTTAGCATCCTTCGAATATTCCGTATATTAACCAAGAAATAATAAAATTCTGTGAATCAATTATATCGAAATGGTGTACTAAACTATGTATCGCAGATATAACATCACGCACGATTAGAATTACCAGAGATATATTTCAAGGATATTATCTTCTTTGTTAAACAAGAGTAAACATGGATTTGAAGTCAGAAATAGTATTTAGAGCGCTAGGCGCACTCACCTCATGTATATGGATGACATCAAAGTATACGCCGGCACTGCCAGCAGTCTAGAACAACTTCTCCAAATGGTGGAGAAATGGAGCTAAGCATACAAAAGTGCAAAACAGTAAACATCATAAGAGGCAAGATGTCTAAGGAGTTTGAATATACTACCTCTAACAACGAGACCATAGAATCCATGGGAGAAGATGACATCTACAAACACTTAGGAGTTGAGCAGGCAAGAATGTTTAACCACACATCCATCAGCGCCAACTTGAGTATGTCATTCAGTAATCGCTTGGAAAGGATGTTAAGAGCATCACTAAACTCAGGAAATATGGTAATGGCAATAAACATCTTTGCCATCCCTATAATTACATACTCGGCAGGTATAGTCGAATGGAGTAAAATGGACTTAGAAGGTCTGGATAGAAAATTCAGAACACTAAGTACCTCAATGCTGCGGTCGAGATATTGGCTATCCCAAGAAGCCTTGTTAGCTATTTTTTCAGGAAGTCTACATTGACTCAACTTCACTGTGCCATCTTTAATGCGGACGACAACTTTACACCAGCGGATACGAACAACTACTCGAACAACCCAAAAAGCACCATAATCCACCTTTACAGTAAATGGAAAAGCAAACCTCTGCACGGCAGATACCCTAATGAGCTTGATGACCCGAATGTAGATGCCCTAATCTCGATTTGGAAATTTATTGGATTTAGAGTAGCCATCCAGGATCAGGTCATAGCCACAAGAAACTACCTAAAATTCATCGTACGGGATCAAACAGTGCAAACTGATAATTGCCGCCGCTGCGAAGTTGTCCATGAAACAATACAGCACGTCCTAGCAGGTTGTTCCTCTCTGGCCAATAACTCCTACAAAAGAAGGTATGACAACTTTGGCAAAATACACCATCAAGAACTGCTTAAAATATATGGTCTCGCCCAAACCTCACCAGCACGTGTGCCGTATTATAAGTACACCCATGCAGCAGTTGTAGATAGCCCAGATTATATCATCTACTGGGATCGAAATAAATCCCACCCAACAGATAATAGTGCCTTCATTGGATGCAAGGCAGCTTTGGCCATGGGTTATGTACCTTCATCTGCTTGTTTCCAGCTCCAGAATCCACTTCTATTCATCTTTTACGACTCGATCCGTCCAACGGATAGCTCGGTTAAGATTTTGCTATAAGAGTTTTTTAATGGTGTTGAGATGTTGTTTTGAGACAGTTCGTTCGCCATTAAGTTCCAGAAAAAGAGTAAAAGGACACCGCTTTGCGGCGTACCTCTGCTGTCACATCTTTTAGCAGAAGCCTCACCCAGTTTGGAGTTGATTATCCTGCTATTAAGCATAAGACTGATTAACTTCCCATGCGGGTTATCTACCTTTAAATGCACCCTGAAAGGGCACTAGTAATTGCAGGCGTGTTGACATTATTAAAGGCGCCTTCTATGTCCAGGAATGCGATCATTGTGTACTCTGTATAATGTAGAGATTGTTTGATGTGGCTAGCCAATGAATGTAGAGCCGCTTCCACGGACTTTTCTTTACATAAGGCAGGTTGCCTGATTCTTCACTTAAGGTCGTCCAAGAGCTATCGGTTGTTTTCAAACAGCTAGACATCGTAGGATTGGTTGAGAGGAGTTTTTTTTAGCGGCAATTTCTCAGAGGTTTCTGTTATTTTGCGAGGATTGTCGCTTTGCCCTCCTCAGTTCTTTTTTATATTTTTTTCAGGAATTTCTTATATGAGCCCCAGACTGTCACTTTGCATTTTTTGCTTGGTTGAAAAGTTTCCTGCAAGTATTTCTAAGCGGTCTCAGTGCTTGTATCCACCTTTTGCGGCGGCTTTTTGTTGTCTCTATGTTGAATAAGAGAACGGGAAGCTATTACTTAGTTGAGAGCCAGAGTGAAATCCCTGACTTTCATGTTAAGAGTTCCGAGAAGAGAAGTTTTAAAAGTGCTTCTCTCTAATTCACCTAATCAGGTGAATTCGGTAGCTGTTGGATGGTATTTGTTGCAATAATAATAGCACTTTGCGATGGTGCGTTATCATGATGCAAAATCCACGAATTGCTTCACGCAAACGTCTCATAATGCCCAAATAGTACTCTTTGTTTATTGTCTGGCCTTCTGGCAAAAATTCATGATGCACTTCACCTTTGTAATCCATGAAAACCGTAAGAATTGCCTTCTTGTTCATTTGGTGAACCCCATTCACTTGCGTGATGTCTGAATTGCGTGTCGTACTCATAGACTCACGACTCGTCTCCAGTAATAATCCTTTTGATCGACGATCTCTTTTTTGCATGAAATTGAGGTCTTTTGGCACCAACTTTGCTGCTACACGACGGGAACCCAGATCATTAACCAAAATGTCTTGGACGGATCCATAGGCAATGTTCAAGTCCTCTGCTATCTCTCTGATGGTTAATTTACGGTTATTGACCAACATTTCTCTTACTTAATCAATGTTTTTGTTGATTTTCGATGTCGATGGTCTGCCATTGCGTTCATCATCTTCACGACCACTTTTGAACCGCTCGTGCCATTGGTAAACGACCGTTTTCTTTAGAAAATCGTTGCCGAAACACTTTTCCAACATTTCCAACGTTCGCGCACCATTAAATCCATTTTTTACGCAAAATTTAATACAAGTTCGTTGTTGCAAATTTAAATCCATTTCTAAAATTGTAAAAAATCGCCAACACACACAGAGACAGATGTACTCTTGGCTACGTAACTTTTGTCAAGCAAATGTCAAGCTATGACGCTAATATTTTGAGGGAATGTCAACAACAGATGTACCAACTTAAAAAAATCAAATCGGAACAATGGGAGCGCCACACGGTGACGCCGGTCTTGTGGTGTGCGTTGGCATAATACCCCTTGATAAGCCCAGTTTTCAGCCCGATTCTGATTGCCGATCTATTGTTGATCGATGTTCATTGCTGATCCAGTGAGATGAGCCTAAATAATGCGCCCTGAATTAGCAGGCTGTAAGGGTTCCAAAGTCAATCTATCAATCGCCTACCACCATGCATTTAAATTGGGTACGACTTGTTGATTGTAGGCATTATCCTTTTTATTCTCGTCCGCATAGTTGGTAGAGCTTAGCATTTCATGATGGATGTTTTCTCGCTCTGCCTTTAATCCTAGCGATCAATATCCTGTCGCATTGTTAATAGTATATGAAGCTACCCCGTGTTTTTAAGATGAAAAATGAGCCCAACCGGTATACACGAGTGATGTCGTGTTTATTCCGAAAATGTCTAATTTGTATTGAATCAACTATCGTTTAAGCTGGAGAAGTATAAACTTTTTCGCCACTTCTTTCTCCTTCAATCGTTGTTCTAAGTAGTAGAATGGTCGCCGGCAATATATGGATTCGTAAGCGAGTCGTTTTGGATCTGGATTTGTTTTTTGAATGAGGGTCGATAGGCTACATGTCACCTTAGGCATGAGACTCGTTATCCTCTTGTTTAAGATTTCACATTATTTGAAGAAATTCCAGGGAACGTCATGGGGAGACTATGTAAAAGGGATTTTTAGCAGAGCTAAAGAAGTTTGTCTGTTGAGGAATCTTCTAATTTTTTTTAGAATACCAAGCATCCAATAGGCTCTCTTTTGCTCCAACGTACATATATCAACGCTTTGGCCTTTGAATCATGCATAGAAACTGTCTGGTGTCAATAAACCTCAAAAAAGAATTTATTGATGATTTTTTCTACGCTCAAACTTAAGAACATAAATTGTGAAGAAGTATTTACTAATAAGTAAATAATAAGTATTTCAAAATATCAGAAGCTTAAAAGAGAATATTATGTACATCTCTAGCAGCCCATCTAGATTGATTTGTCTGTTTTCCTGATTTTGTCGTTATCTCTGATGTTTGCATTTACGATTTTGAGAAAAGCGAAGGTTGTTTTTTAAAAAATAGATAAAACGTGTCAAAGTAAAGTTTCCTGAGTGCTGATATTTTGAAATAATCTCTTAAAATCAAAGGTTAAGTCTATGGTATGTCATGTTATGTGTTTAGGAATAGGATTCATATGTTCAATTTTTCAGTATTTGTGAAAGAAATTTGGTAATTTTAGGAGACTTCAATTTCCATATTTTAGAGAATAGTGAAGTTGTGTCCAGATTTATAAGCTTCTCATGGAGTAGTCTCTTTCATAAATGAAATAACCAGACCTACCATAAGTCAAAAAAGTCACAGCTCACATATATGATCGTCTTAGTTCCTGTGAGAAATATGTTTTGATCTGGAGATCTCTGATCACTAATGACACTAGTTCCCTTAACTTGATAACAAAACAAAAGAACAAACACAACTTGATAACGGCAAATACATCACATGAATCTTTTTTATTTGCACTGATCTTCAACGAGCCCAGTTATCAAGGCTTGCCCATCAATGACGTTGTCTATAAAAAGCGGGAACAGATCAAAGTACTTGTCTTATCGTAACGGTTTTCTGAATTTAACGCCTCTAAAGGTTGGTACAGCAGTTACAAGCCGCCGGTCTCAGGTTTTGTTGGCAGGATCACCGGTAGTCCTACCATAAGAGTCAGGAGCCACCTGGATTTCAGTCTGGGCCTGACTTGTTGAGGTAGCCTCTTTTTGGGATCGTCATTGTGGCTGTGGTTTAAATCAAAATCGTGATTATTGGCTTATACCAAATGTAGAATTGCAATAAGTACTGAGTGCTGTGACCCTAAGATCAACAAAAGATTTTAGATCGGCCTCGACTCATACCAAGGGAGAAACTTGTGCCTCCAACACAGTTCTAATTTGGTACTCAGGAAGGCGGCAGGTGATGGCAAGGCATATCCTTGTCAGTCTTAACTGACAGGTATTTACGTTAAGCACATGAGACATTCTGATCTTCAACGACTCTAGTTTCGACTCTAGATTGCAGCAACGATCGTCAGCCTTTTTTCAATCTTTTCACTATATCCTCATTCTCCTTTCTTTGGTCCGCGATTTCTGATCATAGATTCTGTATGTCACTTTCATCTTTCATCATTCGCCATTGTTGAATTGGGCTTGGAGTGTCTCTGCGGATCCTCAAACCACTTGTGAAGTTTCGGACAAACTTCTTTTTTGCATTTACCTGCAGGTAGAGCAATATTTTGCTATGTGTATTTTGGAGTTTCACCGAGCACGTATTCTTGAAATCTATGGCTTACAGTACTAATAATTCCTTACCACTTGAAAAACTTGTGCTTTTTTATAACACAATTTAAATAATTTTTTATCTCTGTTCGTATATACCTTACAATTTTCCACAACCCTGTCCTTATATACAAAATTACCATTGCTTGTAAAATAATAACTTCAGGATCGTACTCCTTCAGAAGGTGAAGTATTTGCAGTGCATTTCATGGCAGCTAATTGCCTAACTAAACATCAAATTATATCGTACTCCATTCTCCAATAAAGATACATGTTTATTGATAGTCCAATAAACATAAAGACAACTTCAAAAACATTCTTCCTTGGAAAAGGCAATTTTAGAGCATATAATCCTTTTTCACATAAACACGTAAGGATTCAATTAAATCCTGAGCATACTACTTACCCTTTTGGTACTCAAGCAGTCGAAAACTCATTTTCCCTAGTCGCTTGATGTTTTCGAAATTTCCGTTTAAAATTCACGAAATCAGGGTCTCTTCTTAAAACAGACACAACTACGACGAGTATGACAATCAAACCTCTGTGACCTCACTCCATGGTTAATTGGAAATTTTCTCTCTGCAATTGGCCATTTGAATGAAATAATTTCACTTAGTTTCCAGCTTCAGAGGCCAGATGTCCCTTTGTCCGCACATAAATAGTACTCGTACATCTAACACCCAATCTCAATCGACAAATGCAAGCTGAAAATGAGTCCATGAGGCACAGACACACTAGAGTAATCTCCATTGTGCCGCATTCACAGTGTATTCTGACTAAAAGCCATCTGACAAGCGACCATGTGCCTACCTTTGTTCGGTTCTTTTCAAAATTGGAGTATGGGTACACTGCAGGCAACCGAATGGATCGACCCTATTCATATACTCATCTCTAAAGGTATCTTTACCGCACAATCGGCTTCCTGAACTATCACCTAACATGCACAAATGCTAAAGCAAATTCCCGTAATGGGATTGTTGGAAAATTACCGCTGATTAAATTAAATTTCACCGCTAAGCCGGAATTTGTTGCATTTCCACAAAGACTACCAGAGCAACAGAATACCCAAGCACCAGGGCACCGAAGCACACTCAAATTGCAGTGGATTAGAAAAAATTTCTGTGTACCTTTGGTTTCCACTTTGACGTTATGGATTCGTTACCGCAGTAACCCACCGAAGGAATGAAGTTCATCAAGTAACTACTAATCGTCGGACCAACTTGGGAGTACAACTATGTTGGTTAGTAAGGAGGAAGCAAAAGAAATGCTTGTGGCTTGAGTGGGAATCTGTCTCATCGTTTCGTGGCAATGACGATCTACCTCCAAAGGAGGATACGTATAAATTAATTTAGACCATGGGATGCAGTGGGACAGACTTTAAATTCGCGTCCCATTTAAGGTTTTGTGGCGGAAAGATCATTTGCGGATAAGATGTGACCCCTGACATGAGTTCCAGCTTTACATAATGTTGGAAATTTACCGCACAAGACTCATAGGTTCATAGAATACGAGTAGATGTTGCACAATTGTAGTCTCCGAGGTATTGTGCTGATGCAGATCAATAGAATGGTTTACGACTGCGAGTGGTTAGAAGGTAAATGTACGATGAGTTTGAGCATTGAAGCGAAGGTTAACCAAAAATTAAAATCAATACGGAGAGTTCGTAATTTAATATGCAGTTTATTAAGAGTCTCGAAATGTCATAGACTTAATGTATCTATATATGTTACATTAGCAGTACCTTGTTGATTTTAAAGAGGTCATTATGGAATACTACAAAAGTCGTGACAAACTATGGTAGTCCCTCAAAAATAATGTCACAAGTCGTGTGTCCCATTAGCAACTTACATAAGCTTAATAGCTATGTGATCATTTGAAGAATGATGTAAAGATAGCTGTCCTTGACCAACATTCATTTATTTTATTCGATAAACTCTTCACCTTTTACTTTTTTAATTAAAATAAAAGACATTTGCCTCTTTGGGCACTGAATATCACATGATGCTTAGATATTAAATGGGTCTTTCTCAAAACGTTTTTGTCAACTGTCAATAGTCTTTGAAGACTAGATACTAGAAGTTAAGTCCTAAAAACCACTTTCCACGAAGTTCCTTGTTTTAATTAGGGAATAAATGAAAATAATTTGTTGGCAGGATTCTCTCACAATACCTTAAGAAACACAAACCGGCGCCTTTTTTGGTTTTGGTTGGCTTTATTCTTTTAATTGCGTACTATAAATGGCGCAGAGTTATTACAAATAGTCATGTGATCATATAAGATTAACCCTAATTCAGCGTATCAGACCTTTTACCGGAAAGTCTTGTCAAATAGAGTCGAATAGATAACGTCTATTTGAGCTGTTTCTGGAAATAATCGATCTTTTCATGCAGGGACAGAAGGATCGCTTTCAAATCCAGATCCAGTGTCTTTTCAGAAACGTTCGACGTATTTGGTAATGTCATTATTGCAACACTCGATCCAGCTTAGGTAAAGGACACATTTTGTTTGCCTTGCATGCGACTTGAAATTTTGCTGCCAGTGCTAGTTAAATATCGCTTCATACCACTATGTTCAATCGTCGTCGTTGTGAAATCATTTGCAGTCTTCCAGGATTTGTTTGTCGTAAGTATTACCGTTAATAGGCTTCTTACGATCAATTTCGAATTTCCGTTTCCAACATGGTCTTAGCCATTTGCGTGGATTGCGCATCTCATCAGTACATGCTCTGCATCCTGTGCCTTACCCTCACAGTGCTAGCAATATGGGCCGCCCACATGCTTGGATTTATAAAGATAGTCTCAGTGAAAGTTAACCTCTTCATGTTTTTTGCTTGTTAATTCTTTGATGGTTGGGAGCAGCCTATACCATATATTCTATCTCCTTGTTCCCTTCTTTCTGTGCAGTTGGGCATGCATGTATAATATGTGTAATGCATCCATTTTACCTGAATTCTCCTTGGATGTACTGGTCCAGTCTTTGACGAAAGATTGTTTACAGCACTTTTATATTATATCCACCATGTATACGGTTCGACTATAGTTGCTTTGTGAACTGCCTTCCTTTTGATATGACAAACATCTGTCGTTTTGATTGTTGTGAAGATCTTCCCTTTTCTCAGCATTTTTTATAGAGGTCCTCGAATGCCTATTTTCGTTGGGATTCCTTGCCACAAAGTTGGCGTTCATCCACTTAGCAGTGGTAATATCAGAGTATTAAAGGAGCAGCAGGCCAGAACTGGGTCTGGCAGTTGTCAATGGCCGCTTCATGTATTGCTCAGTATTGAAGAATTGGAATTCGGGTTATTGACATATATGGCTTAACAAGCAAGTGCTCGCTAATTTTGGATTTTTTGAACTCAAATCATATGGAGATTTTGGCTGACAATAATAGTTTTAGCGTCCAGACTGTATTCAGTTTTATTACTGCTATTGTTGAAGGTTGTACGACTTGAGGCTGTTGAATTTTATCAAACAGAGTCACTTAGGTTAGTTGGGTTTGCGGGGTTATTTGATATCTGGAGCCTTAGTTAACCTAGTACTTAGATGTGTGTAATTTCATTGGAGAAATTGCGAGAGAAGAGGATATGAACTGGACCGGGATGCTAATTTTGATTTCCGCCTTTCATCTCACGCTAGTTAATATTGGATTATTGAGTAGGTCTCAGCCAAATTGTTGCATCCGCGAACCTTAACAGAGATGTAAGTGAAACAGCAGCTAGCTCTAGAAGGTCAAGGAAGTAGTAATTTACTGAAGCTCTTTATCTAAAATTACTGAGACTTACAAATTACAATGGTAAGGCGCAGCTTTATTGTAAGTAAGTAGTCCACCAAGCGTAGTTTAGCTCTTTCTTTCAAGAGAATCTTACTTGCTTTGGATTTTCTGAGTTCTTAAGCTTAAGGTTAAATTTAATTTCGACTGCAGTGATGGCCTAATGGGAGTCTGTCTTTTGTGAATATGATGACATCCTCGTTGGATGTTATCATATTTATTATTGCAAGTCTGGCCGCTTCCGGTACAGCCAATAGCGTAAGCTGGAATAAACTGCTGTAATCTAGCAGAGGGCGTGATTATCTTAAGTTCAATTGGTCGGAATAGATCTCAGCGCTGGTTACTACACAATTTTTGATCTAACCTTTTTTGTTGCAGTCCTAAGGCTGCTTGCTTAGGAAAATAAAAGCGAATGGTGTTTCAAACTCTTGACGGAGCATCATCATGACAGATCACGCGTGACTCCTATCAAACTGATTTGTCGTTTTTTTTTCTTCAGTATCGTTTGCCAAGTCATCATGGAAAGACTCACACCACAACTGCGTCTCCAAATTGTTCAGCTGTGTTACGAAAATCAGCGTTCTGTGAGAAATGTTTTTTGTGCGATTCGAGGAACTTACGTTGCGCATAATCGACCTGATGAAACCACTATTGCCAATACCATTCGCAAATTTGAGTCCCATACTCGACCGATTATACACCATTAAGCACGTATTGAAGAGACTATAGCAGCTGTAGTTTTGATTCGTCGTCGTTCACATCAGCTTGGCTTGGCGTATTCGACAATTAGGGCGTATTTTACGTGAGGATCTCGGCCTAAAAGCGTACTAAATTCAACTTGTGCAAGAATTGAAGCCAGGCGATTCGAATTTGCTTCATATTTTCAGTGAATGTGCTCTGGAAAAACTCAATGAAAATCCGATGTTTTATCGTGAAATTTTGTTCAATGGAGAAGCCCATTTCTGGCTCAATGTATACGTTAATAAACAAAATTGCTCTATTTGGGCTGATGAGCAACCCGAAGAGCTACCAAAAACTACCATTACATCCATTAAAAACAACGGTATGGTGTGGTTTATGGGCTGGTGGAATCATTGGTCCATATTTCTTCAAAAATGAGGCAAATCAGAATGTTACCGTCAATGGCAACCGTTATCGCGCCAGTCTAACGCACTATGTGCTTCCTGAAATTCAAGCACATGGTCTCGGTGAGCTCTAGTTTCAACAAAGCGGCACTACGAGTCATATAGCGCGTGAAACAACGGACTTGTTGAGAAATCATTTTGGTGAGCACTTAATTTCAGGTTTTGCTACGGTAAAGATATCACGCCTTTGGACTATTTTTTCTGGGAATATGTTAAGGCTCAGATCTTCAGGAATAATTCAGCTATGATTGACGCTTTGAAAGCCAATATTACTCGTGTTATCCGCGAGATACCAGTCGCTATTCTCGAACGAGTCGCCCAATATTGGACCTTCCGAATGGACCACCTCAGACGTAGTCGTGAACAACATTTACATGATATCATTTTCAAAAAGTAAATGCCAAGAAGTGTTCTCTTAACCTATAATAAAAATTTTAAGTTCACTTTCAAATTTATGTGTTTTATTTTACATAATAAATCTAACTTCACGATGTATCATCTTTTAGTAGGTATAAGAGCGTAACCCCATTTCATTTGAAAGGATTAATAGGTGGAATTTCGGGTTTGGTTTTCACCCATTAAGCTGAAAATCGCTTCTAATACTTGCATGTAGAGCTCTAGGGCAGGAGGCCAATTATAAGTTGTCAATCCCGCCGTTGGTGTCGTTCTCATGTCATGAATTGTGGCAATTTATGTTATCCTCTGTGATCTTACTGTAAAGAAACCCATAGGGTGTAAAGAATACCTTACCCAGCAACATAAACAAACAACAGTCAGCATAAAGGAGACAACAGTCACGCGCTCACCCAGCTTAGCTATAACATCTTTTACCAAATGTCAGCATAGCTGGGGACAACGATCGCTACCTCGCTCACCGTAGCATTATGCATGTTTGGTTATTATTTCATTGCTTAAGTAGATTAGTTTAGGGAAGCATTTTTTTTGTAATTATTTAAAGGTATAAAAAAAGCATTCGGCCCAACAACTAATATCATTCTTTCATTGATTGAGCAAACGCAAGCGTGGTTAATTCACAGCGGTTATCACCAGTAAACAAGTTCAAGCACTTGGCTCATTATTCATCAAGAATAACAAGTTTATGTTCTTGATATCCAATATCATTCAACACTTACCATTAGCATAAGGCTGCTAGCGTCCTTCGTAGTTGTCAAATGAAATGAAGAGTGGTGACACAATTTCTGGTTTTTATTCTGAGATATTAGGACAAAATGTTCTACTAACAAATATTACTGCGGCTAGAGATTCCCAGTTGATAACATCAGACACCCGAAATTCTACGAAAGCTTTTCCTATCATAAATCATATTTTAAAAATCAATTCTTAATCATAGAACTCCCTAGATCCAATAGGTTCAAACGACTTTCTATTCCGTTCTCTATTCTTCAAAAAGAAAAAGCAAATTCGCGAACATCTTTTCCTAATTTTAGAGTCATCTTCTGACCCAAATTCCTTGACTGTAATCCAATTCTAAAAAGTATCTCAGCACAATGTCAAGCCAATTTATCAAATATTCCATTCACCAATTTTTCACCCAATTACGCTGTAAAGCCGGCTTTTGTATTTTGTGGGTCGTCTGTCATTGGCATCGTTATGCACCGCTTTCTCTGAAGAGAGAGATATGTTAGATTCAGAGATACGAGCTTAGTCTTAGGTGTAGAGACTTGAGCACTCTCTTAGCGAAAATCTAAGCTTAAATGTCTCTAACCTCTTCCATTGTTTGCTTCGCATGAGCTTCTCTACACACAAAACCACAAAAGATAGCACCGATGAAATGAGGAAAATAACCAGACCGAACAAATTGTTACGTATACGACTCAAACCAGTCGTGTTTGTCACTTCACCCCTCAGGGCCACTTGACTTTTCAAGTTTCAGTTGCAAGCGCGCACACACAAAATTTTATAAAAGACACCAGACAATGTGAATAAACAATACCACATTATGCAGACTCTATTCTATTGAGCTACGACTATGTGTATCCCTACAACCGAGGGAGTTTGAGAGTATCTGTACGAACATGAGTGTTTGTAGCTATTAATTGATTTCAGGGTGGCTGGTGCTGCTGGTTCTGAGCAGCAGCATCTTATCTTCTAGAGAACATCAGCAATGACAACAAGTGCGCTCGCTACAAGATAAAGATACAATGATACTGTAGATGTATTTGTGCGCACACTCCTATGTAAATAGCAAAAGATACTTTGGTTCAATTAACTATTGTGAATATAGGGGATACCCCAAAACCCCTACTCGTACCACTTCGATAGGCTCACTCAAGATGTATACGGAACACTCGACGGACGAACAATTTGAGATCTCAGAGAATAGTCATCAAGAGGTTAAAGGGGGAATGACGAAGACCTGTATACAATCGTTCGTCTTGATTTATTCACAATTGAATAAGCATGCGAGTGTGTTCGCATTCGGATTCGGATTCGAATTCAGGTTCGTCTTGGCTGGTATTGGCTTCTGCTAATGTTGAAGCGGGCAACATTTCGCGCGTACTGCTGACACAATTGGCTATTCGGTCGTGCGATGTGATTTTTCCTCATCGCTCAACCCATTATGGATTTTTCTTATGAGTTTAGTTAATTGAATTATTTTTTCTATCAAATCGTAGCAACTGCGATAACAACAACGACGACGACGATGACGAAGACGAAGAAGACGAAGAAGACGACGAAGACGACGAAGACGACGAAGACGACGAAGACGACGAAGACGACGAAGACGACGAAGACGACGAAGACGACGAAGACGACGAAGACGATGAAGACGAAGACGATGAAGACAAATCGCGTTGTGTAAGAATTTTTCTGATGTGAGGTAGTAGATGCGCGTACAGAAGAACGACGAGCAATTGAATCACTCGGATCAAAGCAAGTGCAAATTGAGATTGAATATTTACGAGTGTCGAAGGTAGTGTTACTGTAATACTTGTAATGCAATTTTCACTTTTTCTTTTCACAATATCGAAAAACTTTGCAGGTAGATTGCACAAGGTGTATTATGCAAAAGGGTTATACGGAAATTTGACTTTGTTCAATTAGTTTCATCGCAAATTCTTCACATTCTTACCTTTGACCCCCAGCTGACGGACATCTCTAAGGACAAAGCTATTTTGGATTGCACGAGTATCTGATTGCATAAAATCCTTCTTTGTGAGATTTCATTTTGAATTTTGTCGCAAGTTTTTCCTGTCACCGATGAAGTTAAAAGTCCATCTATTGCCCAATATATTTCAAAATGTTAAAAACTCCTGAGCATGGTGTTTTATTATGCTCAGATAGAGGTACTGCTTAGATTTGTGAATGCCAGTGTAAAGGTCTGAGAAAACGTGAATCTAGTGGCTATGATTGTGTCGTAACTTCCTGAGCTGATAGTGTAAACGCAAGATAAATACAAAATATTTACTATAGCATCAACAAATTGTCGATTGTCGACATGGATCCCTGACATCCTGACATTCAAAAAGAATAACTTTTTACCGTGCAGAGATTGATAAATCGATGGTTACTGTTAATTTTGGGCCATCTTAAATTGTTGTGATCTTAAGAAGATCAAAGGCGGCGACAGAATAATCTTTTTCCTACCAGCCTTAGATGTATTGCTCTGAATAAGAGAACCGGGAAATCTGCTACTATATTCCAAGATATGAGCGATGTAGACTGAGGTTCTAGCTTTCAACTTGGCGAAACAAACTTTAAAAAGCCTTGCGTTGAATGCGAACTTACTGATAAGGATCAAACGAAGTGCCGCACTTCTTAAATTGCTTAAGGACCAAGCCTATGACATGTTTTTGGTTAGCTAAACTAAAGATTTCCAAAAAACACAAAATGAAGCACGGGTAATACAACACAAAATAGTAAGAAGAAATTAATCCAACTCTATAGATGGAGGTGGTGTAGCGATTATCAAAGGAAAAGGCTTCTGATTGGAAAATGGCAAAACACATCTTCTTATTGGAAAATGGTTGAATGTCGTCTTCGTCAATTTGCTTTACTTATCCCAGAACTCGATACACTTTTTCGGTTTCTCAGGATGAAATCAGAGGAGAATTCTTTTATAATCAGCAGAAATTTCAATGCCAGTGATTGGGCAAATAATTCACTAAACGCTAGAGCAGTCGGTTCCATGGCATTCCTTTAATCATAAGAAAGACCAATGAACAGAGACTTCGTAAAAAACCAGAAAACCAACAAACTGGTCAGTTAAGGCTAATTTTAAGGAAAACTGGAGTCTTTACAGATGGAAGCAAAAAGAATTAAAAAGCTATATAAAGTAGTCTGGTCAAAGTCTTCAAAAGTAGAAAATCAGCCACGATGAAATCACTCAGAAAATTTGACGGCGCCTACACTGAGTCGAAATAGAGTCTTATGTGTGAGGCTCACTCACCTAATCAGAACCAGTTTGGAGCTAGCTCCTCTGCTAGTGAGCTGAAGAACACAACACGCCGAAGCTGTTATATCTCAAATGTTGTGGTGACGGATGAGGCCATTAAACATATTATTGCTTACTTTGATGGTTTCAAGTCGCCTGACACCGGTAAAATAGTGAGAATAAATTCTATACCGAAAATTGGAGAAGAGGGTTACACGCTCGGCAAAAGTTTTAAGCCTATTAGTCTGACTTCCTTCATGATGAAAAGTATGGGGAGAATATTCGAGGTCCTTGTTCGCAAAACTGCTTTGCGAATACATTCTTTGTCTGACATGCAACATGCTAACCAACGTGGATGATCTTGCGAGCTTCAAAATCTGCCGAAGGCGCACTCGATGAGATGGAATACCCCCGATATTGAGGGTGCTTTCGACAACGCATGTGTAACTCGGCCAGACAAGATGGCGTAGACGAATTATTAGTTTTGTGGAACAAAGTTAAGTTCCAGAGTCCTATATTGTGAATGCCTGCAAGATGGCGTTCCGCCTCCACTGCTATGGTGCATGTTTGTAAGTACACTACTCAACGCGTTCAATAGTTCTGACAGACCATACGGTCTGTTGAATGGAGTTTAGCAACCTGTTTGCTCTAAAGCGCAGGTAGCCCTAGACGTGATCGACGATTAGCGCACTATAAATGGGCTTTCAGTCAAACATCTTAAAACTTAGATCGTTCTCTTTACGAGAAGGAGGAGGTTAAAGGCTTTACCATATAATTCTCCAAAGAAGCTAGTTAAGGAATTAACATGCAACGCCGAAAGCCTCTAACATCGGGCCTGTTACCGAGAAGCGTCCTTTGCATCTACACGGCTATGATAAAGCCAATTATATCGCGTTGGTTTTTTGGTCGAATACGCTTTTATGAAAATACATTATTGGTGCTTTTACCAGACTTCAAAGAACTTATGAGGGCTTTCCCTGTAATGCTTGGCCCCTTCTAGACGCATTGATGAATCTGCCATCCCTATCATGGGCTGCACACTCAAAGCAATCTTCCATGTAAAAACAAGTAGACTCTGGTCTAATGCACATCTCTGGCGATGACTTTCCCTGTAGCAAAGACTGGTTTCGGCCAGAATCTGAGGCAGGAAAACAATGTAGGTGGATATTCACGCATGGTTCCGAAACCGATCCAGGTTGCGGCGCTGGAGTAAGACAACGTTGGATTTCACTCCTCGTTAGGAAAACTTGCGCCTGTCTTCCAAGCGAATATATTCACAATCCTTATGACAGCGAACTATATTGTGAAGAATTGGTAGAGGGAGTAAATCATTTGTATCTGTAGCGACAGCCTAACTGCGCTTAGAGACTTGCTAAATCCTCTTACGACTTCCAAGCTAGTTCGAGACTGGAAGACTTTACTAAACGCAAGAAGGTTAAATTCACTGAGTCTTGTCGCAGGTCAGTTCAGGACCCGAAATTACGTTAGGTTTGTCGCGTCCTCGGTTGGGGCTTCAGTGCTTTCATCGACATTAAGGGTTCATAGGAGCAGAATTGCAGATGGCATGACTCTCCAGGTTCAACTTATGCCGAAGGTGAATTAACCAAGTATATTTTCTTTCGGATTAGAAAGATTTCCAATTAGATCAGATAAGGAGAGAGAGTTCTATCAATTGTGACTGAATGGGGAATCCGATCTGGTGCAAGCGTGTGTCAGGACAAGACTGTTACAATACAATATGCCCAAAAAGTCAACCTCCTACGATCTGCTTGTATAGGGTGATTAATCGTGAGGTTTGATTTTCAAAAGGCTTTTTTCGACAGATCACGTATGATTCCTATTTTGTTCAGTATCGTTTGGCAGGTCATCAAGGAAAGACTCACACTATACCAACATCTCCAAATTGTTCAGCTGTATTACGAAAATCAGCATTCTGTGAGAAATGTGAGACTTGTGCAAGAGTTGAAGCCAGGCGACTTAAATTTGCGTCATATTTTCAGTGAATGGGCTCTGGAAAAACTCAAGGAAAATGGTAACCGTTGACGCGCCATGTTAACGGACTATGTGTTTCTTGAAATTTAAGCACGTGGTCTCAGTGAGCTCTGGTTTTAACAAGACGTTACTTCGAGCCATACAGCGCGTGAAACAATGGACTTGTTGGGAAATCATTTTGGTGATCACTAAATTTCAGGTTTTGCTACGGTAAATTAGTTTTAGTTTTAGGTCTTCAGGAATAACCAAGCTACAATTGACTCTTTGGAAGCCAATATTAGTCGAGTTATCCGCGAGATACCAGTCGCTATGCTCGAACTAGTCGCCCAAAATTGAACCTGCCGAATGGACCACCTCAGACATAGTCGTGTCCAACATTTACGTGATATCATTTTTAAAAAGTAAATGTCATGAATTGTTCTTTTAACCCATAATAAAAATTATAAGTTCACTTTCAAATTTATGTGTTTTATATTACATTATATTATAAATCAAACCTAACGATGAATCACCCTATAATATATTTGCCTCAAACATGTGACCGAGATCAAGTATCTGGGCATAACCATGAGGGATTGCCTTAGTTCCATCGCTCACCTGTAGCATGGACATATTTAGGTTCAACACAAGTTGTATCGTGCTACGGCTTGTGTTCTACCATTTGATGGCAATGGAACTGATCTGTCTGCTCAATGTGGCGTTGCACTGCAACCTTATTTCATAATCCAGAATGGCAGAGGTTTCAGATGGGCCTAAACTTTTTAACCAGGGAGGAAAATCGTACCTTATACACTTCTACTGGTACTCCAGTTACTGGAGGGGTTATTAATACCATTCGAAGGGGACTGAAGAAGGTGCTTCGTGAGATAAGGCCTCAAGAGCAGGTGTCCACGTAAAACACGAGAGACGTTCTCTTCCTTCTATTCGATTCATTAGATTTCGAAGGGTCTTCCACGTTGGTAGACATGATGCTTCTTTTGCTGAGGGCTAAGTCGCAAATCCAGTCAGATTGATTTGTCTGAAGCTCCTATAAAGGTCGACTGCATCAATTCCAGCTTAAACACATCGAAGGTTGAACCTTATCTTAAGCAATGGTGGATTTCAATTCGCGTAATCACTGATAGCCGATAAGCAGCAACCATTAATTTAAGATTAATGCTGTGCTGCAGTAAATCAATCGATCAATTCTAAGTTTTTCCCCTTTAACATCATTAAATAAACCATCAGATCTACCTTTTATATTCTTTTGTGCTCTTACATTTCTAATTAACCTAACAATGAGGTAATTATCCTCATTATCCAAACCCAACGAGGAGTACTGCTCTTTTTGTAATTAATACCTCCGCCTAACTATGCTTCATGGAGAACGAGGGTTCCCCCTGAAAAAATAAAAAGAAAATAGAGAAAGTCCAAAGTAGATTACATTTCAGTGACACTCCGATTACATCGTGTCAATTATGAGCCTTCATAGCGACGAAGTTAAAACATTCTGTCAGCACACAACTCATTGAGCTCGGAATAAATGATGAGTGAGCACTTGCAAGCAAATGGAAAATCAATTCAACAAACAACATCACCCTTCACCCAGTCAAGGCTATCACTGCTGTCGGGACACTCCCTGTCAGCCTGTCACCACGTCTCTGTGTCACCATCTGTCACCGGCACTTGTTGCTGCTGCTGCTTCTGGCACTTAATAACCCAAAGGATTGCGTTTACTCTATTAGCGGCAGCAACTCATTTCCACTTCATCTGACCAACTCTGGCCATTTTTCATCAATCAGAGTAGATCACGTTACTAATTCGTAACTACGAGCGCGGGCCGTCCAGTTGGACGTAAATCCAGATATCGCCAATGTTATGGCCATTGATTCTCATAACTTATCAGACAACTCGCCTTAATAGGTTCGCATTTGCTTCGAAAGATGGAGAACCGGGTGAGTTGCATATTTATGGCAACGCTGAGAACGCTTCTATTTTTAAGTTCTATGATAGTTTTGGCTTAGTTCGCACGCAAGGTAGCAGTTATAAATGGAAGTCATTTGCTTGATAGATATTCGTAGATGCGCTGGGGTGTAGATTCGTGTTACGAGAGTGATTGTTGTTTATTATTTTGGATTTACTCCTTGGTACCCTGCCACCGTTTACAACAAATGTAATCGATTTGAGTGCACGGACTGTGTATTATACACATTAGTTCCAACAGTAGCACGAGACTAGAACTATACCGAACCATAATTTTCCACCAGGTAAGGTCCGACATTGGACAATTCCAAAAACATTAACAAATTATGAAATGCGTTTGCGAGTTATCAGTTCTCCCAATTGTGGGTTTAAGTATCGCATGTAGGTCAGGTAAATCTAGATATCTATGAAACAAGGTTGATGTAAAACAAGGTGTGCTTAATGTGACATCTGTCACGATTTTTAATGAATGAATTTTAGGATAGATTCGTTATCAGTTCAATTATGTCATAGTTTCTTGCGGCAAGCAGATAAGCAGAGATTGTGCGGTTCTATGAATTCTGAGCATGCCCACCTTTCAAAATGTCTTGTGTAAACCCAGAATTATAGCGTTTCATAAATTAGAAGTAATTGTTTTCTGTTTAATGCAGTAGAGCTGTTAGTTTTTGATTTACGGGTAAATGTCCTGACCTTAAGAATTAATCCAGAATTTTGATATGTCGTCTGTTGTCCTATGGACTAACCATTTCTAAGTACTCTGTGTATTTGGGGTGTCTCTGAAATACTAGATCCAGGCAGTAATTCACTCTCAAGCATCCGGCGGACTACGCTAGACTTAATGTTATATGAAGCCGCATATCTGCTAAAAAAATTAATGCCAACTACCTGTTTCTTCTTATAAGGATCTATGTAGTTAGTTTTAGATACCAGGCCAACTTTATTAACCTGTTAAAACGTAGCCAAGAAGGAATAAATCCTTCTTCTTCTTTCATTAACCTTTAAAGTAGGTTACGTGTATAAAACTATTTCTTCTGTTTCTCTGCATTTTTAATTTTTTTTTTATTTTTTTTTATAATACCGCGCGCGCACCAAGGGGATAAGAATACCCTTTAACTGGCTTTTATCCAGGGCGCGGGCGGGTAGTGTACTAGTTTGAAATTTAGGTGTGTTTGGTTTCGATATTTTTCCCAGAGGTGGTTGTCAAACCAGACGGGACGAGCCAGTGCATCCTCAACTAGTGGGTCTTAGTACGTGCTAATTGTTAGTTCGTTACATTTTAGCCCAGCCAGCAACCACTCCAACATCAGTGTTATGCCTTCATGTCAGAGTTGACGCCAACGGGATTTTCATATAACTACATACAAATTCTACGAAAAGTGTTTTTTCAGAGAAATCCCTTGCACGGGATTCGATTGACTCAATTATTTTTTATTTTTTTTCAAAGCCCGGCTGTAAAACTGTCGGTTTTTGAATCTGAATAGTTCCGCAAACGCACTTATTTCTTATCAGATCACGCTTTGTCACACTCACTGAAATTCCTGACATTTTCAATTCCGTTGATGCCATTTTTCTCGTACATCTAACACAGCCAGACGAGACTGTGAAACATACCCTTAAGTTCAAGAGACATTTTTCAGGCAAAAAATACTGCGGGTTTTCGCGAATTTTAAACAACCCCACGTTAACCCTGTTCGACTTCGTCATTACAATTTTTTTAGCGGTTAACGTCAGAGTTAACATTTACCGAGTTATTACATTTTTTCTCTATTCGGTACGATGACTTATTCTTTCTGTTTTTGTATGGATGTCAATGCATATATTCGGTCTAAGTACGACTGATTCTTAACTTGTTATCTTGTCGTTACTTATAAAGTGTGATTCATCATGAGGTTTGATTTATAATGTAAAACAAAATACATAAATTTTAAAGTGAACTTAAAATTTTTATTATTTTTAAAAGAACAATTCATGGCATTTACTTTTTGAAAATAATATCATTTAAATGTTGGCCCCGACTACGTTGGTCCATTCGGAAGATCCAATTTTGAGCGAATCGTTCGAGCAATGCGACTAGTAAATCGCGGATAACACGAGTAATGTTGGCTTCCAAAGCGCCAATCGTCAATGGCTTATTCCTTTACTTATCCCCAGAGAAAATAGTCCAAAGGTGTGATATCGCGGTCAATTTACTGTAGCAAAACGTGAAATTAAGTGCTCACCAAAATGATTTCCCAACAAGTCCATTGTTTCACGCGCTGTATGGCTCGTAGTGCCGTCTTGTTGAAACCAGAGCTCACCGAGACCGTGTGCTTGAATTTCAAGAAGCACATAGTCCGTTGACATGGCGCGATAATGGTTACCATTAACGGTAACATTTTGATTTGCCTCATTTTTGAAGAAATATGGACACCATACCGTTGTTTTTAATAGATGTAATGGTAGCTCTTGGTACTCTTCGGGTTGCTCATCAGCCCAAATACGGCAATTTTGTTTATAAACTTATCCATTGAGCCAGAAATGGACTTCATCACAGCCAAGCCAAGCTGCTGAGAACGATGACGAATCGATTCGTCACGGTCTTCGCGTACACTCTCAGCTACAGCTGCTATAGTCTCTTCACTATGTGTTGGATGTGGTCTAACCAGTCGAATATCATCCACTTATGTAAACTGGGACTCAAATTTGAGAATGGTATTGGCAATAGTTGTTTCAGTAGGTCGATTATGCGCATCGTAAGTTCCTCGACTCGTACGAAAAAGTGTAGTCTGGGTCTTTTCAAGATGACTTGCCAAACGATACTGAAGAAAAATGACAAAGCAATTTGATAGGAGTCATGCGTAATCTGTCAAAATAAGTCTATTGAAAATCAAACCTCACGATGAATCAGCCCTTAATAGTGCTATCGTCGACGTTAATAGTTCTTCCGAAATCTTTGATGAGCTGCTTCAACAGAAAATCTTTCACCAGCATAAACAGACTTGGTCACTACCTTGATGAAATCCAACTTTTTCTCCGAATTTTCCGGTTACTTCGCCGGCATTTTACTTTCTTTTAATGTCATCGTGCGTATGGGGTATTTTACTCAAATACTCGTACTTCTCATGTACATTTCGAGATCCATGCGCCGTTCTGAAATATCTATAAAAACTCTGTTGAACGCTCTTTCTAAGTTGATGAAGACCAAAAGCATATTCTTTGAACCGTTGCGATGGTTTTTCCATCATTATCCGTAAACTTTGAGTCGCGTCATATGCGATCTACAATACTTCTCCGAAACCTTATGGACTGTCGTAGAGCTTAATAGCCTTGCGTTGACGACTGTCTAGAACACTTTCATCGTAAGATCGGTAGTTGTTACACATACTCGTGATGCATTTGCCTTTATACAGTGGAAGAAGAAAGTTCTCCTTCCATTAGTTAGGTGTTCGATCGCCTGACATCATTTTATTGTACAAAATCGAAAGCCATTTTAACCCAAGCATTCCGATTGTCGGAAGGTATGGTATCCGGTCCGACTGCACGTCTCGAGTTAACTCTTTTTATTACAACGTAAATCTATGCCTTCTGTTAAATCTGCCGGGTCCTCTTAGTGCGCGACAGTCGAGTGAAAGACACTGCTCGGAAATTCATCGTTAAGTAACTCGTTAAAGTATTCCTTGCATTGTGCGTCGGTCCCTGTTAATATGTCTGCTCATCTTCACTGTGCTTCAATGTTATTATTTTTTCGTGGCTCAATATTGCAATTTTTCTTTTGCCTGCCGCCTTCCTCTATGTTGTGAGTGTATCTCTTTAATTACCGTAAGCCTCAGCTAACACTTTCCTCGCTTCTTTCCAGCCAGCTCAATCTGTAACTGATCTTCAGTTTCGCATGCTAAGTTGGTTGCTGTCTCCCTCCATTTTGCGGTCGCCTTCTACTGCACTATCCCTCGGGAGTGGATTCGACGATTTTTCGGACTGGAGCATTGCTGTCCATCCGCTCTACATGATCCATCTCAGTCGTTGGGTCTTCACTCTTCTGGTTAAGTAGATGTTGCTGTGCAGTTCGTCGTTGTGTACTGACTGGCTTCTGAGGTCATAACCTGTGAGGCCCTATATCCGTTTTCATTGAGCTGTTAGGTCCAGATATCATAGGTTCAGCAGTCTGGTGGTTCTCTTGGGTCTTATCAGCTCCAAGAGTACTCCTCTTTCTTGCGTTGAGCAGTCTTTGCTGACAGTTGTCTCTAGTGTTTTACGTGTAGGCCTGTTTAGTAAACTTTAGACAACGGGATGCCTTATATCCATGGAAGCAAGAGTACACCTTGCAATCGCTCCCCATCAATCATTTGATACCAAAGTAGAACTTGTGTTGGAGGTAGAACTTCTACCCTTGGTATGGGTCGAGGCCGACCTAAAACCACTTGCTGATCTTAGGGTCACAGCACCCAGTATTTTGCAAATCTAAATCCGGGGGCCTCCTGAATCCCCACGGTACAGTGTTTTAATTCCTGATAGGGACTACCAGTGGTTCTGCCATTAAGGAGCTCTGGAATGGATTGTTTCGCCTATTAAGGATTCGCCAGCTTTTTTTGGATACACCGAGGTTGTGTTTAGCGATCCGGGCTAATAAAACATCCTTGGTAAGCCTGTCTGCTTCTGGAATGAAGATAACTCAGGTAAATAACTTGCCTCCCGCAGATATAAGCTTGTTTTTGATGACTGGGTCATGGCAGGTTATCGGCAACTAGCCGTCTGTAGCTGAAGTGCCTACAAAGCTTAGAATGGAACAGTTTTTGTTGAATTTGTTCATTTCTTCTGGTAGACTCTTCTACATTATTGTGATCTGTTGGTCCGTAAGGATCTGCTCTGGGTGCATGAAGCATGATAGCGACCTTACTTTGGGATATAGTATCCCTGTTGGATAGCCCTGATGTGCTAGGTCGCATCTGTGCAGTTTCCTTTCCGCCGGATCTTTTAGGTAAGTTTCCTTTTATTTCGCTTCCATTTGAGCTTTTGAGTGAGATTTGTGAGCAGACTTTTGGTGTTTGGACTACCTGCACATATATATTTTTAAATGAATCTGCGTCCGCTCTATTTTTTTTCTTCATTCGTGCTGGTGCTCTGCTCACTTTGTTTTTTCTTTTTTCTTACCTCTTTTGCTACCATCTCGATGCTTGGTAAATTTCGCTCTTGACCATCTGTCATGTCCTAGATTTCAGATGGGCGCCATGTAGCATTAATTTGAGGTGGAATGAGAATTGCCTCCTCCGTGTCCATCTCAGAAATTGATGGACGGAGTAGAGATTAATGTTCTGACTCCGTTAGCATTTTTGTTATTGTTTTTGTTTTGCTGTATTTGTGATTATTTTTATTTATGTGTTGTCCCACGAGTAAAGCGAGAATGAAAAGTCCACAGCATCCCTTTGTAAATGTTGAATTTGTTGAAAGTTTGGTGATTACTCAGTCTATATCTATAGGTAGACATACTGTATATTTTTATATATTATTCTATATATTTACAATAGAAAATTAAGGGTAAAATAATTAGCTGAACTTGCAACAGAAAAATCGGGGAAAGCTCGGTAAAATTGCCTACATGTATCTCTGAATATTTAAAATTTTAGTTTATAATGTAATGTTGAGGTTAACGAAGTACTATCAAACGATTTCAAAGCTCCAGGGTTTCATTGATCTTCGAAGTAAGCATACAATTAACTTAAAGATTCCTTCGGGTGTGCAATTAAGGTGTGGAATTATTGTGGTGATTAGTAATTACACGTTTCAAGTGCAATCGATACAATGACATTTGATTTGCGTTTTAATTTTATTAATGAAACTGGTTAAATTGTTGCTCAATTGGTTATTTTAAATTTATGCGTAGAATTATTAATGACTGTCCGTGCGCAACAGGTTCAAAGATTACAATTAGTAAGCGCAATCTTTAAAAAATTATACAAAACCAGTTCTGAAACAAGTTGATTTCATGGGAATCCGACTGGGAGTCACGGCTTTTTGCACTTTAAAATGTCAACATCTTATAATTGGATTACAACGAGTCTCAAATTCAAGATATTCGTATTTTTCAAGAAAATGTTATATTATATATAAAACTGAGTTTTAACTTTTATCTGCATTAGTTTGCGGACTTGTATCTGGCATGTGCACAAAAAGGAACAACATCAGCTCTTCCCAAAGCGGCCTTGCGCTAATCAACTTTAGTTGTACACACCAACTGAGATCTCTTTGTTCTTCATTGCACTACCTTAGGAAGTCGCTACTTTGCCACGTAGTCTCTCCGGAGTGCATTCGAATATATTCCCGGTCAGAGCGGGGGTGCTCATGCTCTCAAAATATGTTCGCTATCGAAGCTATAAATTCTAGTCCTTCTGACCAGGCTAATCTTTAGCCCATACAATTCGTTGATATATAATTTTTTCAAATTCGGTGCATGCAAACGAGATTGAAGATCATTCGAAGTGCTTATCTCTCGAAGCAATTAAGTACGCTTTCGTTTCGTTTAGATAAAGTCTGTGCCACTGCGTCATACGGTAGGACTTGGAAGATTTGGGTTTATGTTTTTAAACGTGAATAAAACAAAAACTATGAAACATATTGTTTTATTACCTACAGGGTGACTGACGCGAACTGCAACTTTTTAAAATGCTATAATTTTTTTTATTTTTTGATACAATAAATTTTATTGTGCCAAAGCAAGAAATGTTCGAAAATACATCAATTTTCAAATTGTATCAGTAGTGAGACGGCCGAATAAAGTATCACACGCTGCACGCAAGTGGGTCTGCGGTCGTTTGGCCCATTCCCGGCGAAGTGCTTGTTTGAGGTTTTCCAAACTTTGGTATTTTTTAGTGGTAACCTTCGCCTTCAAAATACCCCAGACAGAGAAATCCAACGGATTTGCATCCGGAGAATTTGCAATCCATTGTGTCGTAGAAATGAAGTGTGGAACATTGTTTTTTAAGCAATCTTGGTTGACGCGCGCTTTGTGAGACGGTGCCGAGTCTTATTGAAATGTCCACGGTCTCCGACCGAAATGATTATTTGCCCAAGGCTTCAATACTGTCTCTAAGACAGTTTCACGGTATACGATCGCATTAATTTTGACGCCACGGTCCAAAAATTCGAGCGGAGAGCGACCATCGGCGGTTATGGTGGCCCAAACCATCACCATCGGTGTTGGCTGCTCTCTGGTGGCCGTCCGAAGGTGTACATTTTCGAAGGACCTCTCTGTCAAGTAAACTCGGTCATTTTGTTTGTTGACATATTGCTCTATAACAAATGGCGACTCATCGGAAAAAAACAAATTCGGCACCTCACCACTTTCGTGCAAGCGTAGCAACTCCTTCGCTCTTTCGACTCTAATTTTTTATCTGTTGCGGTGTAAGATCGTGTGGTTTTTTGGAACTTCAATGGCTTGAGCCCAAGTTCATTTTTCCGTAAGTGTTGCATCCGTTCCAACGATATGTTGAGCTCACGAACCATTTTTCTTCCACTTCGACGCGCATTTCGCTCAATTCAAGCCTTCACTTTCCGAACCATTTTTACCGATGCTGCTGTTTTTTTTTTACCACCTCCATGTAAATAATAAAATTATCTGTCATGTGTCAAAATTTGAGCTCACAGTAATGAACGGTTTGGAAATTATAGTAGTCTGAAGTTGGTTGCAGTTCGAATCTGTCACCCTGTAGTTTATCATAAAGAGAAAGAATGTGGAGTCTATTTTTTTTTTAAATGATAAAATTGATCGATTTGTAGCTTGTGTGGGCGGTAGAACTATCCTGTTGAAACTGGAGATCGTCCAGACCCAATTCATTAAATTTTAGAAAAATACAGCCGATCAACATTTTTTGGGTGCTTTGGTTTTTCGTACATCTCAGAAGGGTTTTCCGGTCCCCAGAAACGACAATTTTGTTTATATGATGAAAATGCAACTTTATTGTGAAAAAATTGTTAGAAATGAATAATGCAAAGTATTGCCCATCGCTAGCTACAACTGTTCCCATCTTTCCGGCAGAGCTCGAATACCGTTATGAAGTGTTTATCTTTTGAGGCTATCCACGAATCAAGTCATTTTTTAATGTCTTCATATGAGCGCAGCTTCTGATCAGCCAGAACGGAACAGGTAATAATCGAACGGCGCAATATCTGGGGTATATGGCGGGTGGCGTAGGACTTCCCATTAGAGCGTTTACAGGTAGGTTTTAACGGGTATGGCAACGTTAGGCCGAGTGTTGTCATGCTGTAGAATCACTTTTTCGTGTCTCTGTTTGTATTGTGGCTATTTTTCGCACGGCTCAATCACATCAATTGGCGACGACACCGTTCCCCAGTGATGGTTTCGTTGGGTTTCAACAGTTCATAAAAAATAACACCGACCTATTCCCATTAAATATACGCCATAACCTTCGCAGAGTGAATATGCGGCCGAAGCGACAACGTAGAAGTATGACCGGCAGTCATCATGATTTTTTTGTCTTTGGTTTGTTGTATTGAATCCTTTTTCATCTCCCGTCACGATGCGATGAAGAAAACCCTTCCTTTTTTCCCGCTGGAGCAGTTGTTCACAGGCGAAAAAACGACGCTCAATTCCTATTTCATGGACGTCAAGTGTCCAGGATGCTACAAAATCAATTTAGTCTTTAGTCATGCCCAAGGTGTTGTTGTGTGCTCAGGTTGCTCAACGATTCTCTGCCACTCACAGAAGGCTGCTCATTCAGAAGGAAGCCCCATTAATTATATAGCTCTGTTATAGAAATCCCTTGGTTTCAAATCATAAGGAACGTAAGTTCCTTGTTTTTGAATCATTCCCAACACATGCAGTCACTTGGAAATGGCTTGGCTGGTAACTCTTAATACTGAAGCAAGCTCTTCTTGCGTTTAGCACGGATAAACATCGAAATTACTGTCTTTGAGGCAACGGAACTAATTATGGCAAGTTGTTTCACTAAGAGCAGCATCTCTATAAACTTTTTGGAGATCTCGATACGTTACAGCCGCCGTTTATTTTAAGTGAAAGAAGAAAATCAACACTTCCCGCAAATGACAGAATCATTTTCCCGCACAATATCAGAAAATTTCACACAACCAAAAGTATATATAAGGTTTTCCAATAGGGACTTGACAACTTGACAACAGAAGATATCCATTTTAATAATATGAGTACAAAGCAGCGGACTAACAACTTGAAAAGGATCAATTTATGAGATATATTATCAAAAGTTTTTTGCGAAATCGTTTGTAGTAGTTGCTCTATCATGCTGGCTGGGAGAAATAAAGAGATTTGCATTTAAGACTACATAAAAACTACTTTCGAAGAATGAATTAACGATAATTGTTTACTTCAATCTTTCATTCTTTTTTTGTGTATCAGGAAAAGTTAAAAAAAAAAAAATTGACGGAACCCTTATTTTGGGGAAATAAGGTGATAATACCATCTAGACCTGGTAACAATTCATCGTTATGTAAGTTGTTGTAGCTCTTTTTTAAATTTGAGTATGATTAAAGTTTTAAAATTGGAGGAGTCCTGTATAAAGGAGTCGTCGGCATATGGTTGATTGGGAAATGCGTCAAAAGAGATGGTTTGATTTGATCACTATTAACGTAGCGCTGATAGATAGAGGTATAAAGCTGTGTGGAATGAAAGTATGCGCCGAGATAGTTGGAATTGCGGAGTAAAACAGTCCATAACTTGTTTCTTTTGCTCTGTTATTGGCAGAATAATGGATATAAATTTCTCAACAAGGCATTCTTTAGGAAACGATTGATTCAAAAAGAAACCTGTTGAGATAACGAGAATTTGTTTTATAAAAGTTGTAAGAAGATGAAACTGCAAAGCGGACTTAAGCTCTATCTTCAGAAAAATAAAATAATAAGGCCTGGTGGAAGGAATCAAAATTTGAAACAGACGGGATGGAACACTACTGACATCTGTAACTTTGTAGCTGTAACTTTGATGAAGATTGGCGATCAATCTCAGAATGCTCAAAATTACTTCATTCTGGTCAGGTGGACGAAAGTTTTGCTGTAAGTTGAATGGTCTTTTTCGTCTCTATGCAGTCTGTAGAAAAAGTTTTTCCATATTCTCAGCATCGACTGTGGCTCTACTGCAAGGTTTCCTTCTTCATCTCTACAGGCTTCTGTACGAGTCTTTTTATCTTTACGCGTTATTTTTACCTGTTGGTAAAACTTGCGTAATTTATTCATGGGGTACAACTACTAAATAAATTGGATCGTGCGCTTTTCGTGCTCTTTTTATGGAGAAGACGTTGTTGTTCCTGTCTCTCTTAGAGCTCATGTCATGAAGGGATTTTTTGGTTCTGGTCGGGTGCAATCCGCGCTTTTGAGAGACGTTGGCAGCGTTGCAACTGGTCTTTGGTACTTGATGCTATGCTGCTAAGCATAGGATTCGTTGAGGGATTTCGGAATACACGTTCGGCGAAGATTCTAGCAATCTCTTGTGATTGCAGCTTTTTTACGTTATATCTTCGTATAGTAGTTATTGTTTGTTGTGGAGCTGGTAAAATCCGAAGTCGCACCTTGGCTGCAACGAGGTGGTGATCAGAGTCAATGTTAGGATGTCCAAAACACTGGAGAAATGCCTTCCGTCTATCGAAAATTGATCAATTTGGGACCGCATGTCCCCTTGTGCATATTGAGGTGAGGAAACCGTGTACTTGATATAGTCAATAAGCCTTAGTCCGTTGCTAGATGTGGTGTCGTGTAGGTTATAATTACCAACTGTACAGCAAAAGATGTCATCCTTGTTTTATCAAGGAACTCGCAGAAACAATCTTTGGTGGCATCGTCCTTGTCTTCCGTACAGCCATGGGCGCATAAAATGCTTATGTTAGCGAATTTAGCCTTGGAACTTATTGGAAGCTCAAGACTTCTTGCCTAAATCTGCCATATCTGAATATGAGCGCTGATTCTTTTTGCTATAGCAATCATCATACTAAGGGGTGAGGTTTGATTTGCAATAGGCTTTTTTTGACAGACCACGCATGACTTCTATTAAACTGCATTGTCATTTTTGTTCAGTATCGTTTAGCAAGACATCATGGAAAGACTCACACCACAACAGCGTCTCTAAATTATTCAGCTGTATAACGAAAATCAGCGTTCTGTGAGAAATGTTTTTCGTGCGAGGAACTTACGGTGCGCATAATCGACCTGCTAAAACCACTATTGCCAGTACTATTCGCAAATTTGAGTTCCAGTTTAGTGGATGATACTCGACCTGTTAGGCCACATCCAGCACGTAGTGAAGAGACTATAGTAGCTGTAGCTGAGAGTGTACGCGAAGACCGTGACGAATCGGTTCGTCGTTGTTCTCAGCATCTTGGCTTGGCCGTAAATTCTACTTGTGCACGAATTGAAGCCAGGCGACTTGAATTTGCGTCATATTTTCAATGAATGGGCTCTGCAAAAACTCAATGAAAATCCGGTGTTTTATCGTGAATTTTTGTTCAGTGGTATAACCCATTTCTGGCTCAATGCATAAGTTAATAAACAAAATTGCCATATTTGGGCTCATGAGCAACCCGAAGAGTACCAAGAGCTACCATTACATCTATTAAAAAAAAAACGGTATGGTGTGGTTTATGGGCTGGTGGATTCATTGATCCATATTTCTTCAAAAATAAGATAAATCAGAATGTTACTGTTATCGCGCCATGTTAACGGGCTATGTGCTTCCTGAAATTCAAGCACATGGTCTTGGTGAGCTCTGGTTTCAACAAGACCGCGCTACTAGCCATACAGCCCGTGAAACATTAAGCTTGTTGAGAAATCATTTTGGTGAGTACTTAATTTCACGTTTTGCTACGGTAAATTGGCCGCCTAGAACGTGCGATATGACACTTTGGACTATTTTCTATGGGAATATGTAAAGTCTCAGGTCTTCAGGAATAGGCCAGTTACGATTGACGCTTTGTAAGCCAACATTACTCGTGTTATCCGCAAGATACCAGTCGCTCTGCTCGAACGAGTCGCCCAAAATTGGACCTCAGAATGGACCACCTGAGACATAGTCATGGCCAACATTTACATAATATCATTTTCAAAAAGTAAATGCCATGAATTGTTCTTTTAACCCATAATAAAAATTATAAGTTCACTTTCAAATTTATGTGTTTTATATTACATTATATTGTAAATCAAACCTAACGATGAATTACCCTTTAAATATCACAATTGTCCATTATTCTTATACCCCATCCATTATTCTCCTACCACACTTCCTGGATCTCGGTGATATTTGCGTGATAGCAGTCAAGGGCATCTGCTAATTGTTCGGCTGCATGTGCCCCGTTAAGGTTCTGAACCTTTCACGTGCAGATCCGAAGGTAATTTCCTTTAGTGAACATTGAACCCGAAGCTATTAGTTGGTTTACGCATCTTTTAAATTTCTTCCGCGTAACGGAGACCTATGATGACGTAGGCTAGTATAATGCTGCTGGCAGAGCATGCTACCGCATGCAGTTACCAGTGGACACTGCAAGGTAAGCACTACGCTACGAACTTGATTGTTGCGCTGCAAGTTATAAAACAGTCAGCAGTTGCCCGAACAACCATTATATTTATAAAATTAGAGCAACCCTCAACCCCCAACAACGAATACGCCATACAAAACCAATTAAAATCACTAAATCTATTTTCAAAAAAGTATCTATTTATGAAAGTTCAACATCCCAAACCCAAGGGTAAATTTTCAATTTTAATTTTTATAGCTCTACGACTAGCGATCAGTAGCAGTTGGGAATTAGTAAATTGAGGTAAGCAAACAAGCGAGAAAGTGAAAAAGAAGAAGGAAAAAATTAATTTACTTCTAACGAGTCTTCTTCCTGGAAAAGGACTTCACCTAAAAGCCCTGCCAACTTTCATTTCATCTCCAGATCCACGTACTCCACGTACATAATTAAGGAATTCTTCTGGCTCGTTTGCCAAATTAATTTCGCCAAAGTTCATTTTTCTAAACTTCGCCCACACTCACGCGGGTTTCCCACTCCACCGTCCTTCTCAAAAACGGGACTAATTGCTAAAGTTTCGAATTATTAAAATATTGAAAACGCTTATCATCACTCCCCGTCCCACGTGCGCTGTTTTTCAAATTGATTTTGACACTTCTACTCGGACGCCGGAAATTTCATTTTGACAAGGTGAATGTTTCCAGCATGAAAAAGGGGTGATTTCCGCTTCTTACAACCCTAAGTCTTGCTTCGGAGCAAACCACTTATTGGAATGTGTCTTCTACTGATTTCCACGTAGCCACACCTTAACCATGTTTTCTCTTGGTGGGTTTCTTTGGATCGATCGGTTGCTGGATGATGTCTTTGACAATCAAAACTAACTGTAAAATTACCCTCTCTCTGTCGTGGTTGCCATGACATCATCCTTGACGCCGTTGACATAAATCACGAAAGCAAGACTTTCAAGGTGGAGCTCTTAAGCCTGGCTTCAACCAAGAATAAGCGACAACAAAAAATCGAAATGTAATACCAAGCGGAATCCCTCCGTGTAGTTATTTTACGAGTATACGTAGGGTTGTTGCCATCCCTTATTCGGTTTAAGATTGTGTAATACGCGCTCGTTTAGGTGGGTTGGGATGAATGGGAGGTAAGTGCTCATAGAAGGCAAGGCAAACGGCGGCATTATTTTCGCCTTTCCAGCGCACTTAACTACCGTTTATGAGAGGAAATGTACGACACAACGCTGATGATGACGATAACGACGACGACGACGACGGCGACTACGATAATGACAACACAACGATGCGATGACTTGTCTGATTGTACGAGTATGCGCCTGTGAGTGGGGTGTCGGGTGCATTAGAATTAAGGGTTGAAGGTAAGAGTACTCCTATTTACGTGTACTGAATGAAAATGTGGCTCTTATTGTAGAGTGGGCCCAGTGGTTGGTTGGTTGTTGGTTATTTATTAATGCACTTTGGGCCAAGCCTGACGAAGGACACTCGAGTGGAAACAAAAGAAGAATAAGATGTCACCTGTGCATTTTGTGAACTCTTCGCACCTCTTACCTTTGCTTTTCGAGTGAAATTCATTTTTATCCTTGCAAAGTGTTTTTTGATTTTTTTTTTCATTATTATGGCGGCATGTTATTGTTATTTGTCGTGTAATTTATTATTGAAAGAATTGTTGTCCTGCTAGAGGTTGTGGGGCTTGTGGGGAGGATTTTTATCAACTTTTGTTCGACGGGCTTCAAGTTGGATGACACTTGGGACTCACACCCTCACAATGCCCTTACACTATCCTTATGCATCTTTTTTTTTGTTTTTTTTTTTTTTTTTTGTAGCTGAGAGGAAGTTTCAATTCCTTTTTTTTTTTTTAAGTCCCTGTTGCTCGGGACTACATATGTACTCGTATTCCTTCTGAAAACTGAAAGTTTAGGAGGAAAAGTTTTTCTGTTTGAGTTTGTCAGGGATCTACTTTCAGATACATTCTCGTATGAATGCGAATGCGAATGCGAATGCGAATGCGTCATTGTGTGCATGTGACAGCAATAAATTTATCTTGATATAGTTTTGCAGTATGCTGTGACAATTGCAATCCAATTTAACATGCTAGTGCAGGGGAATGGATGATGGAACAAGTTTAAATTGAGAAGGTACGGCCGTTGGTTGGTGGAAAGACACAAATTGCAACTGCTAGGACAGACTAATACATGAGGTTAGATTGATGTCAGTTGGTGGCATGTTTTAAAGATATGACATGGTGCTTGTTAAGCGACAAGTTATTTCCACTTTATTTGAAACTGAAACAAGTTTAAACCAAAATTAAAGAACAACAAAATTAAATTTGATTTGTAGTAGGTACTTGTTAGTAGTGACCCAAAACTTAGTCGACGATCTTTCGGTTGTATCTTCTCTGTGCTTTACTCCAACATTGTCGCTACACTTATGTAAAAACCGATGTCCTTACTATCAGAGTTGGTGTATCAGTAGGCTCACCTCTACATTTTTGTTTTCCTTTCTGTCGGAACAGAGCACTCAGAAAAAGAACTAGTTCATTGAACTCTTTGTATGTTCGTTTTACTGAAATTTTCAGTTTTTCGAAGACAGATGAGTTATAAGGTGCCCAGAGCACCAGAACCCGGGGCGCGGAGTGTCTAGAGTTTGATAATGGCCTACGCCCAGACATTCATAGAAGTAGTGCGGTTTTATCATCATTTCACAGCAAAAGTCGCAGAATGTTGTATCTGAGGGACAAGAGGAAGTCGCAAAACTTTAGAGATGTCGCAAAACATTCGTTTCGTCTTCCGGCAAGCTGGAAAGACGTCCCATCTGCGGTTACGCTTATATGAGTTCCAACTGCCATTGAAAGTTCAGTGAAGTTTTGAGTTTCGGAACCAGCTTGGTAGTTGTGTGAGGGTTCAGCAAGTCTCTAAGCGCAACAAAGTAGTTGCTACAGATGCAAATATAGTTCATTGCCATCAGGATTGCGTATATCTTCGGTTGGAAGACAGACTCCTGTTTTCTAACTAGGAATGAAATCTAATGTTGCCGTCCCTCAGAAAGATAGCAGCACCGCATCCTAAATTGGTTTTGGTTCTATCTGTGAAGACCCGACTCTATTCTTCTCCTGGGTCGTCAGATTCTGAACGAAACCACTGTTGGTCACAGGGAAAGTTAACTTCGTATTTTTTTCCATAGCAGAAATTCTGGTATCAGTGCATTACACGACATGTCTATAAGACCAGAGTCAAAAGGTATTCAACGCGAATACTTTTTAAGCGAAAGATGGCATTGAGGGTGTAGCCTATGATAGCAGAGCGATACAGACAGTTAGAGTTTGGTAAAATCAGCAGTCACATATTTTCGTGAGAGCTTGTTCCACCAGATTACCAGAAGGCCGACAGCGCCTTAGAGGCTTTTGACGTTTGTTTCTTATCCATGATAACACCCAATATTTAGCTTCTTTAGAGAATTGGATGGTATCCTTTTAAGTACTAGATGAGTCAGATCAGGCTCATAAAGGGAACAACTTCAGTTTTGAGAGGAAAGACTGGAAGCCCATTTCTGGTGCACCAATCGCCGATAACTTTGGCCGCCTGCATTAAAAACAGAGAGTCGCTTGGCACAATCCCACAGTCCGACAGTCCCATTGGCAGTTACACTCATTGTAAGCATTAAGCATGCACCAAAGCAGTGGAGACAGATCACCATCATGCGGGAACCTCATGTTTACCCCCGTCATTACATATTGTCCGGAATCCAGGACCCTAATTGCCACCAGTATTGCTTTTATCCATAAAATTGGGGATTCGTCTATGCCGTGTTGTTTGGCCGAGTTACACATACCGGAAAAAGTGGCGTTTTCCAAAGTACCCTTGATACCGATTAAAAAGTCCAGCACATATTTCTTCTTGTTGAGTGCGCCTTCAATTCCTTCTACCAGATTTTGAAGCGCACTCTCACAGGACCTTCCGTGTTGGTGAGCACGTTACATAGAGGATGCATTCAAAAAATACTTTTGTGCACATGGAGCTCGATTATTCTTACCATGCTTTTCAACTAGAATGACGTTATACTTATACATACGTCTGAAACTCTTGGTGAATGCGTAGTCTTTTTTTTTTCGATTTCCGGATTAAAAGTTACTCCCACTGATCTCCAGGGTTTTGGTATGTATGCCAGTGCCAGGCTAGTAGTAAAGATTTTCTTCTGAGTTATACCCGCCTGGTCTTTATCTTTTTGTAGCATAACTGAGTTATACCATAGCCATCGGATTAAGTTACCTGGGAAGTGAATCTCAAAGATGGGACAGATAGTCTCTGATTTCCGCTCAGTGTAGGTTACAACAGATTTTCCGAGTGATTCCAGCCTGACTGATTTTCTCATTTTAAGGACTTTGACATGTCTTCTGGTTTCCCTAAGAGTTTCTTCAAAGAGACAATCTTTAAAATCCGAAGCTTACGAAAGCTTCTTAAATGATTTTTTCTTCGATGTGTAGAGACTCCAGTCTCCCTCAAAGTTAGTCTTAAGTGATTTGTTTTGAAGTTTTTTGGTTTCCTTACGAAGACGCTGCAAATCTATATTCCACCAAGGACTGTTTTTTGACTGAACATGTCAGTTCAAAATTTTTGGTAGGGTTTTGAACAGCTTTTGTTTTGTTCTAGGCTTAGGACGAGCACTGTCGGACTTGCCAAGCTCCTTCTTGAATCGTGTCCAGTTCGAGACCTCTCATTCGATTATGAGTTTGTATACTTACGGTGGGACATGGAGATTTCCGATAGCACTTTCCAGTTGGTAATCTGCTTAGCATACCTTAGGCAACATTAAGTTGATAACTTGCTGCCTTTCTCTTGCAACAAAAATTTGGCTGAGAGCCGATATTATCGACAACCAGCTCAGACGGTAGCGTGAAATCCAGAAGAAGATTGCCTCTTACGTTGCATTTTCTGTTTTCCAAGAAAGTATTCTGATCATAAGTATCGTAGCATATGCTAAGAGCTACGCATCTACGAAGACAATTTTGACTTGAGGAAAACACAACGAAAACTCTATATAAGAACCTTATCATCCCAATCCTGCTATATTGTGTAGAAGTGTGGACTGCAGATGAAGAATTCTGTTGCCGTTTTTAGAAAAATGGATTTCGCACCAGTTTTGACCCCGTTTGCATTGAGGTACTCTTGATGAGGAGATACAACATTGGTTGGACCCCATGTTCATCCCATAGCACTATCAAATTGTGTAAGTGGCAAAGTTTTTAGTGGTGGTAATGTGGTATAGTAAATATATATTTCCAGACAGGATTAGCTTTTATATAAAACCCTTGTATCCCTTAACTACTGCCTTCTGGGACACATATTCATTATTGGATAAGCAGTTATCAATTCGTAGCAATCATTTAACTTGAACCGCCGAAGCCCTTCTACCAACAAACGTTTCTGTGCCTACTATTCAAACTGTTTATTTCCTTGGTCCTAAGCACTGCATTCTTCTGTTTCCTCCTCCAACGGCCCTCCAAAAACCAAAAAGAAAGCTACACTGCCGACAGCCTCTTTTAATTTCCATTTTGCCTTTCCATTAACGCCCGCTGTTTTATTGCTATCGGTTTTTCATTTTATGCGATCCTAGTCTGTTTAGGATTCGGTTTCTGTTTCTGTTTGTTTGGCAATTTATTACCTCCCCCCTTGTGGCTCAAGTTCGTCGGCTTTTTCTATTCTCGCACTGATGCGATTCCTTTTGACTAAGCACCTTACGAATGCAGATTCAGATTCAAATTCAGACATGGTGCACGTGATTTACCATTTGAAAACCAAGAGTTAAACAAAAATAAAAAAATGAACTCGTGCAGAGCGAATCCGCTTAAAAAATTCACAGAAAAAAAGAAGAGAGAATCGAAAAAAGGAAAATTACATTTAATTTGCAGAAAAAGCCGCCCCTAGCGTTGCCCCATGAGAAATTACTTGATTGCCAGCAACCTGGCAAATAGCCAAGCTATCGAAGGCAGTATGCCGGTATGGGCGATGAGAGTTGTGGTGGTTGTTGTATCCGTAGATACTACACCAGAAGAGTACGGATATCCATGTGCTGAGCCATATCAAGGCTTTTTGAGTAACCCATTTTCGGATATTCATGTATTCCCTTTACGTTCTAATGAATAAAGTTTGCTTTCCCTCCCCGGCCTAAGTCTGTGGAACATACTACGGCCCCCTGGGCAATTGCATAATAATTGTTCAGAGTAAACGAAGCCGAATGGAAGAACCAGCAGCGGCAATACGAATAGCAACGGGCCATCACGCTTCATCGTGGTGGCAATAATTGTTTTATCGATTTTTTTTTTTCGGTTTTCTTTTGCACTGGGTCAATGCCATCTACAGAAATACGGGTACTCGTCCTCGTCTAAAGGGTAGGTTGGATTGTTTGAGGACACATTGCAGCCAGATATACGAATGGGCTATTGACAACTCATTCCGACAGCGTATGTTAGTTTGTCGCATAGCAGGGGGATGTTTGTGTTGATTCTTGTGTTGACTGTTTATAGTCACGTAAGTAGAAAACTTTTTCGAAAAGGCCAAGTGTAGTAAACCTCTTTAGGGCACAACAATTCAAAATCGATTTGAGAATTGAATACATCCGATGTAGTGGGTGCAGCTAGTCTTAATGTACTCAGATACTATCTGAATCTGGGCGGGAATCATTGTCAAAATAATACTAAACAATTGAATGGAAGGACATTGTCAATACCAATATCCAAGAGAAAGTTTATGGAAAGAGGGTCATCTTTGTAGTTATTTAGGGCGAATCAGTTAATTCTCTTTTGACACATCCTTCCTCCAAGTGACCACTTTTGTGTGACAGTAATTAATGGAACTTGAAGTTGAAGCTCACCGATGCGTGAGGTTTATTCCATTTGCCTTTGAACTAAATGACTTTGTCTATGATTCTGTCACATGCACCCATATTCACACTCGTAGCCATGATCTATGGGCCAAAAAGGCGGGAGAGAAAGATTGTATTTTAATTATGCGTTCTGGGTTTATGATGAATGTAAATGATGGCTTAACGGTCTGTACATCCATCTACTCGTTTTCCCGGGAGGAATTTGTATGTGAGGGCGGAAGATACATAAAAGGTTCTCCATGAAACGATGTCATTTGATGAAATTAAGTGCACCGGTATCGGTGCCGGTAGTATGGTTCTGTGGAGATATTCGTTTCCTCTTTTGCTTTTGCTTTTGGGTTGGGTTATGTTCTTTTGTAATTTTAACTATGAGTACTCGTATATATAAACTAATGAACTTGTAATGAAAATATTTAACATTTTTTCCCTTCTGTCGTTTTCAGGGTATTTTTGTAAAACATGAAACAATGGTGCATAATATAAAAAAGGAATTGACAGTAGGTTTAACTAACTGCACACAACTGCAATTGCCAACTGTGGACGTTCTGGACTCAAATGTAAGTTGTGAAAACATGTTTATACATACACATGCACATACATACCTTAGAAACCTTCAATCAGAGGGAACAGTTCTTTTAGATCCAGGACCAAAGCGTTGTAGGAATTTGTGGCAGAGCTTTCTATCGCAACTGTTTTAACGTAGATGATGTGTGGTCAAGTTAAAGCGGATGTTCTCTCGAGTTTCATGACATTCGATTCTAAGATTTTTTGGTTTGAATATATGCTGTTGACATCCGTTATTGAGCGTTTACATGGCCTGTTGGGAACCCCATGTACCACGTGATGTACTATTGTCCGAAGATGAGTAACGGATTCAATCTTTTCTAAATCGCGATAACTTTCGCGGAGGTCCTCGCATACCCATTTTTGTAGCCTGTCTTCCATCTACATCGAAATCGAATTGGAATTAGTTCTGTTTTTTTTTTCAGTCAAGCTTTGACAAGGTAGGCTAAGTCACAGGCTTGGGTAATTAAAACTCTCAATGATTCAGCTAGACTAAGCTAAATCCTGGCCAAAGAAACTCTAATTCAACATTCATCAAACGACTTGATGGAACATGGACAGATTCCACTAAAGAATTACTTTAACTTCTAATGAACACCCATTTCCCGGGATACAAAAATAGTGGCATTGGTGTTCAGGTAGCGCTAGCTATGCAACCCGCACTCTGGAATGAAATCAACTCATTAAAAAACGAGGAAAGAATTTCCTGTGCTATCAACAGTTTCTTTCGGATTTTACCGATTATGCTTCAATATAACTTGGAGAAAGTACTGCTCTGGTTAAAGGCCGTTTATCGTGGCTCCCTTCAACAACCACATCCTCTCGATCTGGAGACGAGTTCGAGTCGTTTTCATATATAAAATTTCCGAAGCAGACCATTAGCCTTTCATCCTTCATACTTGTATATCCGGCCCTCAATAGATCTTCTTTCTTGAAGTCCCAACATGCTTACCTTAACGATAAGTCCACGGAGACAGCCCTGCATAAGATTGAGAAATCTATCCACTAGAAACAGTATACGCTAGCCATCTACCTAGGCTACAAGAATATGCCTTCAATAATGTGCACGCTGAATCCATTCTAAAATTTCTCACTAAGCTTGGCATAGAAGATTTAGTTAGCAACTAGATCATTACAATGCTAAAAACCAGAATCATATAGTCACAAATTGAGAATAGCCTCATAAACAAATCCGTAGACAGAGGTACCTCTCAGGGAAGATTTATCGACAGAGTTCAATATCATTGGAATCAAAGCATTCGTGTACACAGGCAAAGTATTTATTTTAGTATAAGGGATGTTCCCCTCAAGGTAAGCGCTGAGGCTACAATTTGTGGCCGAGTAAAACTAAATTAATGCTATTTACCACCAAGTATAAAATACCGACTTTTAAGCTTCCACATCGTAACAACCAAGTACTTACTCTATCCTCCAGTACAAGGTACTTTTTCTTGACCCCAAGCTCAACTGGAAACTAAACATAGAAAACAAAGTAAAGAAAGCACTGGCCGCTTTCTACGACTGCAGAAAAACCTTTCGCAAAAGGTCTAAACTTCAATCAAAGATGGTCCTTTGGATGAACACTGTCGTAGTTCGTCCCATTCGTACTTATGGATTGGTCGTGTGGCGGCCCGACTGAAGCAAATCCCACAACGTCATAAATCTTAGCAAAGTCAGAAGAACATCTGATATTAAGGCTATTGGGACGCTGCGCATGTATTCACATAGGTAGACGCTCGGTTAAATATCACTCTCCATTGTTCTCGGCCATAGTTACATAGTCTGCCTTCATAGGCAGACTTTATCAAAAGTGCAGTCGAGTATTCTTCAGAAAAAGCTTAATGCCGTATCCTAGATTTGTTTTTGTTTGCGTGAAAGTTCATTTCACTAGAGAACCGGCTACACAAGGCATAGTACGAGTATATATTTTGCCCTATTATAGCCATGTAGATCCAAAGCATCCTCCTCTTTAAGAAACCCAATGTCTTACCAAAAACTGCTGTACACTGCTTAAAAGAAAGACAGCGCTTCAGAGGTTTAGATGCGATATGTTTACTCCAAAGAAGTTTGTTGTCCAGGAAGACATCTACATGTATATTGGGTCATCCAATTGGTAACATTTTAAATCAAAAGAAAAAAATAAAACAGAATTTATAGAAATTTTTATATTTTTATTAAAATAAAACTCCGAGGTTAGTAATAAAATATCTGCCAAATGTCCGCCTTGTCTCTGCCTACAATTAGTCATTATTTTAATGAACTTTTTCATCACGCTCGGATATTTTTTTTGAGCGCATAATCGCATTGTCCTGGACTTTATCTGTTACATAGCCTCAAAGGAAAAATGGTCTTAAACCACACAAACTTGGCGGTCAATTGAAGTCTCTTTTTTGAAAATTCACACATCAGGAAATTTGTCACGTAATAAAGCCATACGGCGCCGTTGAAAATAATCGTCGTCCACGTCCATAGCATCAATTTTAGGCAAAAAAAGGTCAGCCGAAATCATTCGGTAACGCAATCCATTCACTGAAATGGTCGCATCAGCATCATTTTTCGAAAAATGGCCTAATAACGCCGCCAGCCCAAAAACCACAACTAACTAACAAACAAATAAACTCCTTGTAGAAGGCATAGGTTGTTCCAGTATTTCTTTTGGGTTTTCGAAGTCCCGGATGCGACAGTTTCGTTTGTTGTGTACCCAGACATATGTAAATGAGCCTCATCACTTAGAATAATCACGAAATTGTTTATTAATTTCTAAAAGCCAACCAGCGAAAGGACGGCGTTCTGCGTGGTCTGCTGGCTTCAATTTTTATGTCAACTGGGCCTTATAAGTATGAAGACCGAGTTCTTTATGTAAAATGCGATAAAAAATGGTTGCGAATAGGCCCAATCCTTGTGATCGTCTTAAAATGGACACACTTAAGTTTTCAGTCACTCTAAGCTACGGCGGCGATATTTTCAGCTGATTTCGTCGGAGTCTTAACATCACCAAGCTTTACGAAATATTCCCACAACATTTTTACCGTTTTTGTAATGGATTTTCACTACAAGTGTGTGTCGGTCCATATTTAATAACCTCCTGCTTCTTATTTACCCCAATAATAGTTGAGTTTTGACAGTTTAACAATGGCGCGAAATTGGAAATGACACCTTAGCTTCATTGTTAAAGCAGATGGTTTTTCCTTCTAGCACTTCCTAGGTCATACCGGTTAGCTTCATCCTTTTCGCGGTTTTCGTGAGGTTATTTGTAGTGCACCAAGTCGCAAGATATATTTCGACTGAAAACTTAACTATATCATCCGAATTAAGTTAAGCAGCGAGTCAACCAAAATGCACAGGTCGACGTCTAGTAGGCATTCTAGTCAACGCATATTAAACGCTATCAGCATCCGCATTCTAACATAGAACCTTGGTTGATACCATCACTGCTCTAATCCACAAAATTATAGATTCGTCTATTCTGTGTTATCTGGTTACACATCCATCAGAAGTTGCGTTGCTGACAGTACCCTCAATTTCGATGAAAATGCCTAACACGTACTCGTTGTCAAGTGTACCTTCAATTTTGTCCACATAGCGTTCGCAGACATTTGCATCTTGGACAGAACATGAATTGACAAAACAGTATTGGGAGCATGAAGCTCAGTCATGCTGTCCACCTCTTTCAAGTTAAAGAAAATTAAACTGATTGGTCTGAACATTTTGGCGAGTGTGATTGGGCGAGCTCATCCTTAAAGCATGTACAGATGGTTTTTCTCAGATTCCTCATTTTCAAGAAGGACGAGATTCCGCATCAGATTCTCATCACAATGTACCTATAGCCTACCATGAAAGTTGCGAACAGTAATCTGCCTTGCGTGCCTGTTTGATAGTGTTATGTCGAAAACTTGCTTCCTGCCTTTCGCAATAAATATTGGCTGAGACTGAGTGATGATATGTTTTGGACATAACTTGCCGTAGTTTCAATAAATTACGTGTGCTGATGATCCTTTCGAATAAAGTAGGACAGAACCTATGTTGGACCTTCTTTGTTTCTCGTTTGTAAATCTTCAAAAATAACTTTGGCTTTCTAAGTTTTTTTTCTCATATAAAATTCTTCGTAAAAAGATGAGGTTTGAAGATTGAAGATTGAGAGATGAATTGAATTCGTTGTTGAGTTCATCAAGCTCATCATACAGATTTTTTGTTGTTGTTGGTGTTGTTGTTTGGCTGTGTTCATGTCACCTATTATCGCTTCGATTAGAAGGGAGACGTAATTAATTTAATTTGTGGTCGTTACGTGTATGATGAAACAGTTTTTCGTGTTAAGAGCGAGAGTGAGTCTAGAAGCTTAGTCGTAACTTTGTCTTGGAATTGGCTTTGGATTGGGCACGAGCTATTTGTTTAGATGAATGCTATATATCACTACATTAAGTGTACAGATTAGCGCATTTTCGATGAAACAGGCGTTTGTAAGAGAAAATTAGCAGAGACTCGTCATATTTATCTTTCGAAGTAATCGACAGATATTCGCGAACTAATTGCTGCGTATTTTTACAGTGTTGCAGCTACGATGTATGTTAAGTATGACTTGACGCATCTTTTGAAAATTTTCAAAGTCAGTTAGTCGAACGATTCTGTCCAATCATAATAGGTAGATACTTTAGTGATAATCATTATAAAAAAAAAAGACTTGACAAATTGCGTAACATTCCAGCCACCAATTAACATGCTTACACAAAAGCAAACGCATAGAAACTGCCCTGCATATAGTTCTTAGCATCAAGCTCTATCTGGGATATCGAAACGTTTCTTCTGCATCCGGCCAATTTAGCACTTATGTTCGTGCTGTGTTCCTTCCAGTTTGTCTTCTGATGGCTTCGATAGAAGATACTGGGAGGCATTTGCTTATTCTAGCCTTAAAATTACATCTTCAATTCCTTACATGAAGCAAAGTAATGGATTCAGTTATCACAGCCATCATACATACTGCGTGCCTTGCCGTAGCTCGCGGCGCACATGTCTAGAAGAAGCTTAGTGTTTTAATATACCGAGATCTTTAGGATCATATCAGAGCACGATAATTCGGGCAGGGTGTTTAACTTAACCCTGTGTAGGATTTTATCTCTGTCACAGACCTGCAGCTTACCCTGTTGGCAGTATAAATAAAGTCCACCAAGCTCTCCACTGACCTCTCGTGCCAACACTTGTCCTTTAAAATGGAAAGTGTTAAGGAGCATATTGTGGAGCATTCGAACATGTACTTTAGTATGCAGCATTTTACAAATCGTCATTTGTCGGATGCGATTTTTCCGTCAAGAGCTAATATGTCACAATTATCAAACTGTATTTTGTCGCCTCAGAAAAGATTTTGGAGGAGTCCTCACAAATATAGTACTAGGACAAATCCTGTGAATATTTCTGAGATTCTTTGAAAGATGTTCATTCAGGTGCTAAAGATACTAACCGATGGGGTTGAAGTCTTCTTCATTAAATGCAGGTTTGATTATATTTCTTTTGTGTTATGAGAATTTTAAGATAGATTTCGTGTAAAAGTCGCACCCTCTTAGCTTGGATGGATAAGTTGTCCATTGCCTTTGGTTCTGATTAAAACGATTTGATGAACTTCGGAAGATACACCAGAATTTGAAGCAAACCCTCAATTCAGAAATAAACGATTTCAATCTGACGTTGTAATAAATAATGTTTTCCTTTCATCTTCCACAACAAACAGATATTTCATCACTTAATCTTCGATTTACTTCGCAAATTCACTTATTGAATCTTCTGTTCAAGTTGTACTCTCATTCGCGACTACTTTCGTAGTGAGTGCTTCTTTCTCAACAACAACAATTCTTAGTTCCCAATCTTTGAATAAATATAATCAACCACTGTCTCCATTTTTTTTGTTTTTTTTTTTTTTTGCAACGCCGGAAATGTGAAATTCGAAAAGCAGTTTAGGACAAACCATTAGCCCCCTTCCAAGAAAAGAGAGGAGAATATATTTTTGAAGAATCTACTTTTGTAAGTAGCAGTGGAACCCAGTACATGCCCTGCTTTGCCCCATTAATGGCTGTCAATTGTTGACGTTTGATAAGGGAATGGATGTTTCAAATGAGATGCTGTCAATCAAAAACTTTCACATAAAGCATCCCCGCACTCCATATACTCTTAGCAGACGTTATTCTATAAAATGTTGCTAATTTGTTCAATGGATGACGTATCGGTTACAACCACGCCTATTGCGCGTCTGTACATTTAAAGGCCAAACCAGGTTACTAAGTAAGGCAATTGAATCCAGAGGCAACACCTGGAGCTGTCTGACTGACATTGAAAAAATGTAAATCAGTGTGTGCCCCAGTGCCGAACTTGTTTTTCCAGAATCAACTTCCCCACTCCAAGATTGACGATTAGTCGCGTCATTAGACTGGAGAATGTGAATTGACAACCAGTTTTCATAACTCTCACCAATTGGTTGGAAGTAGATATCTTCTTTAGTCGACTGATGCTAAAGCTGAATGATATCATTTCCATTCGAGCGTGCCAACGTACACAAAAACAACACAAATCAATGACTTCCGTGAGTAAGTGGCTTAGCCTGGACTGGACTGGACAATGTACGAGTAATAAGTGCATCCAGCTTGGCGAACCTGTGTCTTCTTAAACAATTGCAACCCACCGTTGCGGACTCTGGATAGAATGCTATAAATTACCCGATACGGCTACGAGAACGAGTAACTGGATTAGGACCAAGCAGATATAACAACGCATGAACAGAGATACAATCCGATATATGCACAGATACTTACTAGTTGTACTGTTAGATGCGTATGCCTATGCAACACGATGCGAACGTATGGTGCCTCGCCGGAAAAGTAATTAATTAGTGATGCGATTGAGTTTGCAGCACAACGTTGGACACACATTAAATGAGATGATTCTGGGCGCTCAGATCTCGGAGCAGGCAAAGGTGATAACGATGCTAATGAGTTTCCACATGTAACCAGCGCGTAATCGCATGTGTGCACGTATAGAAAGGTGATATAAAGGCGCAGAAGTCGTGTCAAGGCCGTGAAAAAAAAAACTTAGTTGACTTACATACACATGTAGTTAGTTTTTTTTTTTGTTGGTGTTTTTGGCGTTGGTAGTCGTTGTTGTTTGGCTGTGTTCATGCCACCTATTATCGCTTCGATTAGAAGGGAGACGTAATTAATTTAATTTGCGGTCGTTACGTGTATAATGAAACAGTTTTTCGTGTTAAGATCGAAAGTGAGTCTAGAAGCTTAGTCGTAACTTTGTGTTAGAAACAGCTTTGGATTGGGCACGAACTATTTGTTTAGATGAATGCTTTATATGAACAATGTAGCTTAGTGTAGAGATTAGCGCATTTCCGATGGAACAGGCATTTGTAAGAGAAAATTAGCAGAGCCTCGGCATATTTATCTTTCGAAGTAATCGACAGATAAGTATTCGCGAACCAATTGCTGCGTATTTTCACAGTGTTGCAGCTAGTGACGCACCTTTTAAAAATTTTCAGTGTCAGTTAGTCGAACGATTCTGTCCAATCATAATTGACAGATACTTTACTGATTGATTGACTCAAAAGTTCATTATCGAAAAAAAACTTGACAAATTGCGTAACATTCCAGCCACCAATTAACATGCTTACACAAAAGCAAACACATAGAAACGGCCCTGCATAAAGTTCTTAGCACAATTGAAAAAAGTCTTTACGACTTAAACTTTACATAGGCTTCCCTTCTCAAGATTTAGGCAATTTAACAGTGCACACTCCCATAATACGTACATCAGGCTCAAACCGCCACCATTAAACCTCGTCACCTGCACAAAAACAGAAAATGACTTCTCGACATAACAATCACAAGTATGTAGGTATGCTCAAAAATATGTCAATAACTGCAGAGCATTTACTAAGAAATTCTTTCCGGATCACCTCAGAATTCTCTCATCTAAAAACGGCGACCCGACCATACAAAACATGAAATCATGTCCCATACTACGAGTGAGCAGGAATAGACCAAATATAGGTCTGAAATCAACTTCTACACAAGAGACATAATGGTCAGGAAAAAATCTTGAGCTCTTCTTTACGAAGCAATAGAAAGTACCAACGATCAGCTGGATTAAGGAAAATCCTATCCGAAAATCCAATAACCCCGTAATATCTGAAGACGCCAATGGAGTCTGGACAGAGAACAGTCGGGAATCACTATTGCTTCTTATGGAAACTCAGTTCTCGGGCTGTAAAGATGTTGGTGAACAGGTACTAATTGGTACTACAACATTAGTTCTTAACGAACCAATATTTTCTAGCCTGATCACAGAAAATATAATAACATTGGCGATCAATCCTGAAAAATCGGCGGGAATATCCGAGATAATTCCGGCTATGTTACAACACGCTCGTCCATATATCATAATATTCCTTGGCTTTATCTTATTTTTATCTTTATCGGTTGTATTACAAACAACGGGAAGTAAAAGTAAAAGTGGTTTTCATTCCCAAAACAGGAAGAACTACGCACTCCTCCACCAAGGGCTACAGACGTACTACAGAGTCTCTCCTCGTTTCTGTTAAGAACACTAAAGACATTTCTAGACCGGAATATAATGCAAAAACTTAGCAAATACAACCTACGCGGTTCTAAACCTCAAGGGAAATCAGTAGAGATGGCATATGCACTACAAAGGCTACACCACGGCCGCCTGTCTATATATCGAAGAAGCATTTAATAATATATGGTAAATACCGAACCTATAAGGAAGGCCTTGGACAAAATCCATGCAGAAACAACGATAGCACAATGGATTGAGGACATGCTTAAGGACAGAATTATCAATTTGCAACTCTACGTCGTATCAACCAACTTGTGAAAGCCCATTTCTGCGATTAAGGTTTCAAATACAGCCACCATGACACTCTCACCGGGGGCGCTGACTCCAATGGTAACGACTTTTAAGTTCTGGTAAGACTACCGATAGTCCATGCCGATCAATATGGATTCCATAATTGGCCGCTCATAATGTTAATTGTCGAATCTTAGGAAGCTTCAGTAAGGTTAACCAAAAAGCCTTTACAATGAGACCAGTATTGCTCTACAAACGTTTATTATAATTTGTTGAGCAGAGCTTAAGTAATAGGGCGGGGGCCCTCTAAAAGGAAGAGTGATTACTCTCCTTCTGTGGCTTTCTCTTGTAAACGACATCCTTACAAACGCCGCCGATATAGCTATTCTGATGCGACGCACAACGACATAAATATACCAATTAAAACCCTGAAACGCAAAATGGAACTTATAGTCATAGAATAAAACTACAAAGCATGGACCTCCACGAGTGACTCTGCCTTCTCATGCTCCCTTTGGACTAAGCTAGACCAACCTGATCCAGGAAAAACGAAATGAAATTAAACCAGCCAGGATTGTGTTACACCTGAGCACTTCGAATATTCCATGAGATCAATTTACTTTCGTACTAGTGTACTCGAGTATTTAAAGATCTCAAAATACATAAATCCGCTGGTTCAGATGATATATCACTCCTTATACTAAAGAGGTGCTCTTCTGTGCTACTAATAACACTTTTCATTCATGTAAAGCCAGATCCCCTCTTTTAAAAATCATGGGAGCTAGATAAAAAACGCTCAGGTCATGATACATATATATATCTCTAACCATGAAAACTTCTCAATGACCGACAACGGTTCCACTGGTGATTTGGTGATATGTCTCAACTAAAAGTGAAAAAACAAAGCAGGCGAAAGTAAGATAGTTACACTTGATGTTTCAAAGTCATTTACCAGAGTTTGCCCTCACGGTCTTTTTTCGAAAATACATGCATTTGGGATCGATAAATATCTTTTTCAATGGATTAGAAATTGCCTTTCGAAAAGTTCAATTCAAGCTGGATGGTTTCAAATCTGATAATGTAAATGGCAACATATGTATTTTGGTACGACCATACATATATTCGAAAAATGCGGCGAAATGTCTAAGTTTCCTCAAGCTATGTAAGAAATACTTTTCTCCATCTCATCTGATCTCAGCATGTTTAAAAGTTTAAGTTTAAGCTTAAACTTAATCTCAACTTCGGATGGAGTACAACTCCATACCCTGCCGAACTATTTATTTCCTAGTCTTTATAAACGGCAAACATTCAAAACCAACTGATACCGGTATCTCCTTTTCTCTTCTTCCTAACTTTCCCTTCTTTCCCGTAGTGCGTATACTAAATCTCTTGAGGCATGGCATCGATATGTTATCGATATTAATAGCAGAACTCAGTCCTCAGAACTATCGGTGGAAAGCAGGAATCATAATCGTCATCAATAATTCAATGGAAAATATTGTGTAAAACACATAATCAGGGTATAAAGTGTTTGGCTAAGGTCTGGGCTGGGTTAAGTTAAAACAGAGGTGCGATGAACATGCTATCACATTAATATTAGGCACCAAAACGGTCTCATCGCAATCCCTGTAGAACCAATTGAATTTGTATACAAAGGGCAAAAACCTAAACAATCTCCCTGGTGAAACATCCAATTTATTTGCAAAAGTCAAGAAGGCATTTGAAGTTCGTGCCGTCTAATTTCTCTAGGTTAACAAAAAAGGATTTTTTTTCTTAAAAATTTCTTTGACTCGCGATGCTGCCCCGAATTCGCAAAGTATGTGTGATATATCCTCAACAGGTTGCAGATCACCAAAATCTGCAAATATCCATATCTGACAATTTGAATCTTTTTGTGTGTTTCCTTACTAGACAGTGCCCTGTCAGAATTCCTATTATTCTCCTAAGCTTATCGCTGTTTAATTTTATTGGCTCTCTAGATTTTTTACTGTCAAAAAGTTGCCAGAGAACCTTGGGTACAGTGTGTCCTTCAAGACTTGCCCATCTTAAGTTGGCAGTCTTTATGATTTTTTCCTCGATATGCGAAGGGGCGGTTTGATTATAGCAATCTCACTATTATCGAGTAGCCATCCTCTTCTTGCAAGCTCATCCGCTTATTCATTATCCTAATTGGCTAATTTGCCGAACAACAAGAATCCCTGTAAAGATTATTCTAAGCCGTTGAAGGACTCACTGTGAACAACTTTGTTAACCACAAAAAAAACTTACAAATTTCAACAACCGAATAACCGTTCGCCATTTTTTGTTTTTAACATTATCTTTTGCACACCATTATTTTGCCAAATTGACAATTGGTTTGACAGCTATTTCTGCATTCTACACAATTTATTAACTGCATACTCACCCGCGGTGGCTGACAAAAATGTCAACTCCCGCTTGCATGACTTTTTGACTTCAGAACCATATCTTTCCAATTTTTCTCATTGAACTAAGAATACCGACCATCCATCTGGTGTACTTCAACATTCAACCTGAACTCATTGCTGGCATTCATGAGTTTGACTTCACTTAGCCTTTTATGTCATCATGTACTCTAATATCCGGAAATGAACTCCATCTATGCCAGAAGCAATTCTGATAGCGCACTGTCATATAGATACATCTATTACCTACCTATTCCCCGGATTAAATGACAACCGTTATACTGGTACTGTCATGGAAAATGTTCTACTTCCATTACTGAGTTCTTCTTGTTTTGCGAAATTGACACAATTAAATGGAATGTTCTGAAATTAAAGAGACGAAAATAAGAAACTCAAAAAAAAAAAAAAAAAAAAAATCAATAAAACATTTTCTGTCGCAGGAATTTCTCCGCATAAGGACCGGATGCAGAACACACAGCGACAGCAACGGCGACTCCCCAAATGAACAGCGAAAATTTCTTCAAGTGATGATTAAATTTTATGACGTTTGTCATACATTTGCGCACACATTGCCATGGTGCCTTCCAACGTTTTGATGTCTGCCTCATACCACCCCTGAGACATGAAAATAAACGACCAAACGTTTCTCGTTTCTCGTTTTCGTTTCTTAGATGTGAAACGCCAAAATGTGAGTTCTTTTTGGGGAAGTGAATCAAATAAATTTACTCCAATTCGTTGTAAGCACATTCCATTCTCACGTTTCCAATGATTTCTGATTTATTTCTCTTTATTCATACTACCTTGCTTGCTAACTATGCAGGATTGCGTGACTGCTAACCTGCCAGGCCATATCTACACAAATTTGACAAATTGAGTGTAAAAGCCACGTTCTATTGTGTCGGAATCGGGCGCACCATCTGCTACGGCCTAGAAGTGCACTTTTTCACAGTCACTGACAGGCAGTGGCATGTGATTAAGCAAACTGACAGCGGCTAAGTCTACACTTATTGTCATGTATGGATAGGATCTCTGTCAAAATACACAAAACAAAGTTAAGCATTAATAACGGTAAAAATGGCATATTTCTGTGAATACAATTTCTAATTCGATCTTTTTTTGATAACTTCCGACGGGATATAAAGAGCACGTCCTCACAAAGGCGGACAATGTTAGCACTCGTACCTCGCAACTTAGAAAACAACCCTGCACGCACGCTAGCGGTAAGGATGTGAATTTGACAGCTTTGTCGTGGGGAAAGGCAAAACCAGTAAATGAATTTGGGGAATCTCTACAATACTACGGAAGCATAGTTAATTGTATGCCGGGACGCAATAACAATAATTATTTACTCGCGTTTAATGTTATTAAGCGCGTAAAATTGACATCAAATAAGCCAGGAGGGTGGAATTAGCTTAAGGCAGTGGCAAGCAGACGATAAGCGAAACGACCAACCGAATCACGGATGGGACTTAACTCTGGTAGTGTGGGCCTGGTGTTGGAGGTACTTAGAGGGTGTTTTTGGATGCTCCCATGGCTCGGAGTTATTGATAGAAATTCGACAATGGGGGAGGTTAGGAATTTCTGTAATTTTAGAGGGACTTTGTTGAGTTATTTAGGATTGGTTGGCAAAAAGATTTTCGTACCCTTGGAATGTAAGGATGTACTTTTACTTCTTGCTTATAGGCCTGTAGGATAAGAAAATCAGAAGCGATAGATACAAGATATTACTTTTTTTCAAATAATATGATCCAAGGCATGTCTATAAAAATTGCTTTATGGCGATTGTTTACTTGTGCACTTGCCGAACATGGTGGTATATTATGTCAGATACGATAAAAAGTATAGCTTCAATCCCCGTTTTAATTAGTTCTTGTTGTTTTAGCGAAAAAGCTTATAAAAGATCGAAGGTGTGTGGTGAGAACTGAGGAAAAAACGAGGAGATAACTGATTGTTATGCAAAGCAGCTTCGAAATTTTCATGTAGTCCTACTCTCGTAAAACAACCGACCGGTGCTTTTTAGGGTAACAACTGTTTTTTTTTTTAAAGATGTTTGTTGGCTTGATATACACAACCTATTGTAATGTGACCTTACTTTCGAAGATCTTATACACCTGGGCCTTAACTAACATACCTCTAGTAACTATACTTTTAGTACTTACTTTACTTTTAGATAAGTCTTTCTAATACTGAAGTACAAATATCTATACGCTCTACATGACATTGCCACCCTAATTGTTTTAGCCTTATAAAGCCTAAAGGAAAAGAAAAGTATGCCGATATCTTGAGGGAGATCTGGAGTAAGGCGAAGACGGACGATACAGAAATTGTTGTTTAAACAATACGCCAAATGAAATCTGTGGATGTACTTGTAGGACTCTTGTAGTACTGTAGGACTCGAAGACAATGGACAAAGAGGTTTTCGGGAAATCCCTAAAAGTAATTCTAAAAAGATAGAGCAACGATTCTCTCCCTTGAACCAAAAATTTTACTCGAGATTGGGGACTTCGACGACCAACTACAGGGGGGGAAATCTCCAGGTTGTAATCAGAGCAAAAAGCGAAGCTCGCTGAAGAAAACTCTTCCTATCAAAACTGGATGCGTTCAATGTCGTATACGGCGAAGGGTGGAGGTCTCACCATGTGGACATAAAAAGTCGACTGCAAAATCTGAAGTGCTGCCTTTCGGACTCAGGTAAATGTCAAGCGTTCAGAGAAGCACTTGAAAAGATAAAGAAAAAGCAACTCTTATGGCCAGAATGCTTCAAGGATTCAAATGGCTGAGAAGTGAAGTGCGAGCATATATGGTCATCATCAGCTACGAGCTGCAGCCCTAATGCAGTAAACAAAGGAAACTCACCCACATTAAGGAGACCTGGATACAAGGGAATCAATCCGGACGTCACCTTCGACGTCCGCAAGAAAGAAAACTGGAGAGTCATCGAAGACTATATATACGGGCAGCGATTATCAATAGATAATCATCGATCTACGAGAGAATCGACGAATTTCAAATTGGAGTCCAATGCGAGCTCCGAAGTTTAACGTTAATAGACTTAACAAAGTGCTTCTCACGTCTATGATCGAAAATGGAAAAGGTGGTGTACTTCAAGTTGAGGGTGCTGCAGAATAAAAGCTGAAGCCAGGATACAAGCCACGGCTGGCATGTGATACCTCGGTGTCTCGAGTAAGTAGCTCCAACAGAAACAGGACCCCAGTATACTGGTGGATGGAGGAGATAGCCGCGCTTCAAGAAATAGTCTACAGCTGAGACGTACAGTCACCAGGGTAAGAAGAAGACACGTTGAGCCTATGGAAGACATTATATTGAAATTCCGATCCGAGCACAATACGAGCAAAAAAAAAAAAAAAAAAGGGAAAATCTTTGTGGATACAGCAATAGTGACCCTTGGAGATTATAGTTCTTTTCACTTCTGTTCATTTGAAATGACGATGAGAGGCACATCAGAATTTTGAGTGATATGAAAAGGCTTTGCGAAAGAAAACGTGTGTTATACCCTCTTTTGTTGCAAATCATTCAATGGCCATGGCAACGTTTGAAACCCCGTTTAAGTTGGATGCATAATTTGATCCAATACTCATCAATAAACCTGACTAACATGCGAAATTCGACCAGCAACTAGAACTTTGGGTTAGCGAGGCTTGTTGGCATCTTGAAAAAATAGTTTTTGCACAATAGTAAGATGGATGCGATGTGCAGAATCCCATAAGATTAGGAATTCGTTCACTATATAAATGTACTAGGCCAGGTACAAAGACATATGGTATAGCAAAGGACGACGAAATGCCGTACATACTCGTACGTATGTACTTCGTAGGAAGGGTAAAAAGATTTCAGAATATACAATTTCTTGGATTTTCCAAAAGAGAATTTGTGCATATGAAACTCGATCATTGTTTTAATGCTCATCAAAGTAAAAGAAGTGAAAATTCTTTTCAGTGTTGTCAGCAGTAGGTCTATATCTTCTTAAAGTATTACTGTGGATATGTCATCGCCGGAATACTTGAAGTTATCAAGTGTTTTTACCACAATCGATATCAGATACCGGCTATGAGGGCTTGTATCAATTCGTTTATTTGCTGTTTTGGTGGAGGACTCAGAGTAAATCCCATAAGATTTTTAGAGTGCTTCCAGTCTGGCTGATTCGCCCCTTTTGTCTTAAACACGTCTTACAGATGTATTAACAGGTTTAGTCATGCAGAATTACACAGGCGCACAGCACACAGAAATTGTGAAAATCTACTACCGTAATGGTGACATTTTTCGGTCAACATAATGCACCTTCTCGTTGTACAATGGTCCAACTAATCGAGAAATTTCAGGCGATTGGGTCAGTACAAATCCATAAGGGTTTTGTCCGCGTTCGTGTTTCTCGATCTGATAAAACCATTGCAGCAATTAGTGAGAGTGTTGACCAGAGCCCTTCCACTTCGATTCGCCATCGTTAAGCCAGTAGACCGCACGAAGCGCCGAATATGCGCTAATGGATGTAGCAGCAACAATATGTGTGATTTTTCGATGGTTATGTCAACAAACAGAACTGTCGTGTTCAGGGAGCTGAGAATCCAAGATTGATCCATCAAGGTCCATATACGATCACCGTCAACGGCGTCCGTTACCGTGAGTTGTTAACAACTTACTTTGGCCTCAACCTGCCACACAACAGTAGAAACAATGGAATTAATGTGAATTGGCCACCAAAATCATTCAATTTGACGCCATTTCTTTGGAACTTTTAAAAACGAAAGGTATATGCCAATAGTCCAAGAATAATTTCTGAACTACAATAAAAGACGAGATTCGACCCGACATTGGTGAAATTGAGACGACACTATGCCAAAAAGTCATTGAAAATTTCGTTAAAATGGGCAAAGTATACCATCAATCAAGAGGCTGCCATTTATCGGATATTGTGTTACATAGATAACCTCCATTCTTTATTGAAATAAAAATATCAGAACTTAGAACTCAAATAAACATGGTATTTTCTCCAAATTTGTAAGGCGGCACCCTTTAAAATTTTACAAGTCGTTCATCGCTACCATTACGTTGTCGAAGAACTATAGTAGTTGAGCCATCGAAAGTCTACGGTCTTGGTTGTCGTTGCTAATCTGGAGATGCAAATTGGCTATTCTGTTGACAATATTTGGTGACGTGTTTTGCCATTGTCCAGAATCTGGCTGGGAGGAACCTTTCCTTAACTTTGGAACTTAGTCCATCCCAACAGTAATTACGTAGTCCTATTGACTTCTAATATTTCCTCAAATTCAGAGAGCAGCTAATTTCCAATCATTTGAAACCCAAAATATTCCTCATACGAATAAATTCGTAGTGATGCTATTAGATGCCAGGACATAACCTTCTCGTATGTGGGTTTTCAAAGTGCCATAAATGTAGCTCAAACCCACTTTAATTTAAGTGTAATAGCTGTCATGTTCAAATGAAGACATGTCGTTCGGTGTTTTCATCATATCACCCCATGACATGACAAAGACTTCACATGACCTGACCCTGATGTCATATCAGTGTGGACACATCCCTCTCCCTATGAATTTTTGCCCAAGTCAGTATTATAGTCAAATTCTTCCAGAAAATAGCTCAAGTTACGCATTAAGAGTTTAGCTTAGGGGTGTGCTGCGATTTTCAGTGAAGAAACACTCCCACAGTCATCTACCATTTAAGGCAAACCTCGTACTCATACATGCTATGTCCTTGTTTCCGTTGAAACATTATAATTCCAAACGCGGGTCTAATGAGTTGTCAATTAAGAACCAAGGATGGTCCGCTGACCTTTCTAAAGGGTTAGCTGGTGCTCTTAATTACTCGTGCAATCGACCCATCAAACGAACATCGTATTTCAATTTAATCATGTTCGGTACGTCCTCTTGGATCTGCCAAACACTTCAGAATCTTCAATCTCAGTGTCATTAGAGCACTGAAAAAGGAAGGCAAAATCCTTTACAGAGTGTTTTCATGATTTTGGATTTCATCCAATGCTCAATGTTGACGCACAACGATTACATCTATTTCTGGGCTCGTTGGCAACGACCAAGCCCAGAGAAGCAATTGAGAAAGCCTTTGCAAATGACATCCTAGTTACGGATCCTCATTGAGGTTGCCGTAGCACATTGACACATGGAATTGTTCCAATACGAATACCATGTCCCATGCCCCAGCAGCAACAGACGTTGTCATTCGCAGAGTTTTTCAAGTGCAAAACTAGATGAGGTCAGTGGGGTGGAGATAAGCTGGTTTTGGGATGCAACTGAGTTGTATCTCAGAAATTTTTTTGAAACAGCTTATGGCTTTATTTCCATTATGCGAATCGTCCTTCCTGGTATGGTTTCCACCTTAACTCCGTCACTCTCGGAATTATTTTAATTTGTTAACATGGGTTAAGCAAAGCCAAAGAAAATAAAAAAAAAAAACTCAAACAACACCAGCAAGGATGCGAAAAGATCACAATTCTATAAAAAAGAAAAGGAAGACAATGTTGAGTTTGGGTTTTTCTCTATTTTTCCAACTTTGGAGAAAGGAATTCTTTTTCTCTGCGGAACCGCAGTAGGAGGAATTTTATCTTTCACCGGGAAGAATTTTTAAATATTTATATATGTACACCCACAGAACTTTGACACTGACATACTTCGACTTCAATTTGTACGTCAGGCATATACATATGTACATCAACATGCAGAAGTGGAAATAGAAAGGATTCTATAGTGAAATCCCACTGGGTAAGGTTGTGGTTGCACACACACTTTTTACTCGTATATCCCTGACCAATGCATCCCCTAGGAAAACCAGTCAAATGTAAACTTTTGACTCAAACATTAAAGGACACCCTTTTCAAATGAAGGCACACAAAAAGGAGTGTAAAATAAATTGACAGGACATTATCTGATGGAGCCTGATGTTTAGTCTGTTGACATGTGAGAGATGTAAAATTGTAAACCATTAAGTCCTGAGTCCTCTAGGAGATTTTTTTTTATGCTACGCTTCATTTGGCATTAAGATAAAATTATCCACAATCGACTGAGTGTGAGGACAAAGGCTAAAATGCTTCAGATAGAGACATTTTTGGACAAGTGTAGGAGTCAATTTGTAAATGAAACTTGATACAGGACGATGGATTTGCACGGTGTGACTGAACAAATTGAAAGCACCTGTCAATTTGCGATCCACTTAAGTTGAAATTCTGAAAAGTTGGTCGTAGGTCAATCTTTTGAATGAGAAAATTGAAAAGGTACAGCACAAGTGGAAGGTTGGTCTTGGGAGAACTATACTTGTCGATCAGTTTCACATCATTCTGCCGGACTTACTAAGAAGGAAAAGGCGATAACATGTGCAGGTGTCGAAGGTGCTTAATATGGCATTCAGTTCAGTTCTAGAAGAAAAATCCAAAGGCGTAACCAGCGTGATCGATGATTGGTGCCCTAGAAACGGACTTGCAGGCAATATTCTCAGAACCGAGAAATCATTATCCGCTTTTGTAAGAATCTAAGTATTTGGGAGTCATCCTGGACAATAAACATCTTTGGGCTAAACATTTTACATCGAAAGCCTCACCGTCGGAGTTGTCGGAGAGACATTGGTACAACACTCACTGGAGCTGGAGCTTTGATAACCTTGCGCCTCGACTGTCTGGTCTTATGGATATGCCGTCTGATGCAATGCCACCAGAACTCCAACAAAAATACAAAATAGAATTTTCATGTGCACTAGAGTCTGGTTTCGGTCAGAATCTGAGCCAGGAAGGGAATGTAGTCGGGTCTTCACGAATGTTTTTCCAGAAGACGACTACGTTAGATTTCACTCCTCGTTAGCAAAACTTGCGTTTGTCTTCCAAGCGAAGATATATGCAATTCTGATGGCACGAACTATATTATGGAGAACCGGTTGAGGGGGCCAAGCATTTACGTCTACAGCGACAGCCAAGCTGCTGTTTCTGTTGTTTTAAGCTCTTCTGAATTCTAAGCTAGTTCAGGAATGCAAGACATCACTGAAAACAGTCGGAAGGCTGAATTCAGCGAGTCTTTTCTGGGTCTCAGGTCAAAATGGGATTACGGGAAATGTAATCGCTGACGAATTTGCCTCAGAGGAGAGTTTTTCAGAACCCAAACCTTCATTAGGTCTGCCTGTATCCTCGGTTAATGCTTCTATTGACAGTTAGGCCTCATAATTGCAGATGACATGACTCACCAGGTTGCAAGCAGACTAAACCAATTCTTTCCGACCTTTCTTAGGGGTCAGTGGTCATCCTGCTATCTCTCAGCAGGAAAGATTGCGGGTTAATTGCTGGCGTCGTAAAGGGGTACTATATTTTTGCTCAGCACTTAAATAACATAACATACAAGACACCGCGTGGCACTATCTCTATGAATGTCTGGCTTACGTTCGCATCAGGGTGCAGATACTCGACGTTGACATGGTGGAAGCTTATACTGTAGGCACTTTATCACTGAAGCGCTTACTTATTTTTCTTCGAAAGATTGACAGATTAAGGAAACCTACGAGGAGTACAATGAACTAGTTCTATGTCTGAGTGATTTGGTACGATAAAGGGGGGGGGGGGGGGGTAAGCGATTCAGAGTGTTCAAATACGACACCTTCCAGAGTGTACAGTTTTGTCCCGTCTGGCGAAACGACTACAGTATTCAAGTAGCCATGGTGGTTGATCTTCAGCTTTCAATCGGCCAAGTTACATACCTTGACGATTCGATCCCAACCGGACGAGGCAAAGATTGGATTCTTTATCACTATGTCCATCTTCTTGTATGGTGTACTTGCACACGGACGAAGTGTCCTACAACTTGACGGTCTTGTCCTATAAGTCGGAGGCGATCAGCAGAGGAGATGACTTAAAGGACATTCTGGGACGGGTGGTCTTACGAGCGACCAACACCACCAGACAGTGCATAGTTGCCATCGGATGAGAGAACAGCGTCACTGATAAAATGCGAGTGTCTATACAAAAGCTTCTGTGGGAAACCATAGTTGTTGTTCTCATCGCGGGACAATTTCCAGAGAATGAGGGTCTTATCACGAGAGGCGGAGGTGATGGATTGGTTGTGATTTGGACAACGCAGCTATTGTGACCCAAAAGGATGCCACTAAATTGCAAAGTCTGAGACATGATTTACTGGAAAATTTTCTTTTGGAGCATAACCAAATGCGTCAAACCACAAAAAAGGTTTTTTTTGTTCACGACCTAAATAGACCGGTTGCTTCTGCATACCTAGTGCAAAGCTGCTACAACCGCCATTTCAGAAATTCGAATGGACGGACCAGGCGTTAAGACAATCAAAATTGCATATTTGGATTAAGGTTTGTCATTGGAACAGCCATATATGCGCACATGCCCCAACAGAGGAAAAAGACGACGCTACCAAGAGAAGCTGCTACGAGCCCGTAGCCTGCACGACATCACATCTTAGGGTTTAGGGCTTATGCTGATAGAACTTGCAAATGGACGAAACGTCGATGTAGCAAGCGTATATTTTCTTCATCCTAGGATCCACGATAAGTTAGATTGCTCACATTGTGGAAGGCGGAAGACATCCATCCAACATTCTAGATATTCGCACATTCCGATTTTGCAACATAAACTGGGACCACTACCTACATACATACATAGTAGCCACAGTACGGGTGCGAACATCAAAGGCAGTACAGCGCTACGAAGATACTGTGCGGAGCATTAACGTCGGGTGACTACAATCGCAAGAGATCGCCAGAAGCTTTGCTGATCGCTATATCAGCTATACAGAGCCATGTATTGTCTTGGAATCCCTGCCAAACTCGTTTGACTATGCAGAATATTGATTGAGAACTCCCTCTGCTCTTTGTAAAGGTTGGAAGAAACAATACCGAATTTGTTGATGTTAGAAAGGGGTTCAAACAGAACTATTGTGTGATTGCACAATAATTGGAAAATTTGTCGAATTTCTTGTATGTGCAGATGACATTGTCGTAATCGGGAGAAACCAGCAGGTTTTTCGGTCGATTTTGAAGCAGAAGAAGCTAAAGTGGCCCTAACGGTCAAAATATATGCTGGCGTCATAAAAGCACAATAAAATCTAATGCCTTGGGCAGAATGTGACTCTCGACAGGTACAATATTAACGTAGAAAACGAATTTATCTACCTTGACTCTGTAGTGAACTCCAAAATGACGTAAGTGCAGAAATTTAACTGCAAATAGCCTTTGCTAACTGCTGTTTTGATGAGCCTAGAAGGCAATTAAGCAGCAAAGCAACGAGGAAGACACTATACAAGACCCTCACCAGAGACATGCACACTCTCAAGAGCACACGAATGCTCTTTTAGTTGTCCTAAGCGAAAAAAAATGTTTATGATACATATTTGGCCCAGTTTGCGTTGACGATGTGTGGAGGAGATGGTATAATAAAGAGCTGCATCTGCTCTGCAACGACATAGTACTAGTTTGAAAACTATGTCATACAGAGAAAAGTAGCGCTCTATCCCGAAGAAGGATTTTATTGCAAGACCTTATATTAGATGTCGCATGCAGTTAGAAGAGCAATTCAATCAATTTAGTGTGCCAGAGATCGAGTTGGTTGGAGAGGCAAATTAGTTGACGCCCAGGTTTATCTCGGACTATAACTCTGCCCAAGTCTGCAAGTTAATACGTTTTCTAGTTTAAAACTTTTAACAATCATTGCGATTTGCCCCCTGGTTTTCCTGCCTCCTACAGGAAGGTTCCTTACGGAATGTACTGTATTCTATAAGAAATTGGCGCACGGCGGAAAGACCCCTAATGGCATCGATGTTTCCTCTAAAGTCTTGTTTATTATCCTAAGTCGCAATGGAATCCCTGGAGATATGATTTTCGGTGAACTTGCTAGACCTACCTATTAAAATTAAATTTGAATCTTCGTTAGAAGCAAGCGCCGCCGCGTAAAGAGAACACAAAACAAAACCAAAACATATTATTACGTAGTGCGGATACCTTATACAAAAAATTGTATCCCTGTATTTTCATACTGAAATCGTGATTACGACGATTTCAATAAACACAATTCTGGGTGGCTTCGACATTCTGGACAGACAACACCCGAAGGACGTTGTGTTGGGATTTTCGCTGCATAAAACCACTTGACTCAGCTTGAGAGTGAGCCCATTCGGGTATCAGACTTTAATAGTCATACCGCCAAAACGCTGGACTTGTTTCTAACTTTTCGTCCTGATAAGCACACTGTTGATGTATTATCTCCTCTCGATTCGTCGCACCATTGTGTCATATCAGCTTATTTCTCGTACGCCGGGTACAATTTCTAAAAGAACCATATGGCAATACAAGGATGCCAATTGGAGCGGACTTAGCAGCTTCTTTAGGAACTTTAGTTATGTTTCCTTGATAGCGAAGTAGATGTCGCTGCTGATATGATTATAGTGTCTGTGAATATGATAACAGTGGGAATAGTGTTCCTTTGGATTGAAATGTTTTATCCCTCACCGAATGAAAAGTACCAAAACCGGAAGAAAAGGCGTGGTGCGACTACAGTTGTAAAGAGGTTGTCAGGGTAAGAGAAATGTCAAGATCAACCCGACAGAGGAAAACCGAAAAAAGTTCAAACGAATGACTGCAACGCCCTTCTTATGTTTGAAATTCCAATACGACCAAAAACTGAGGCAAAAAAATACTACAATGTCCCAAAGATAAAAATCTGCCTCATCCTCCATCCCAACGCTTATTTCAAATGACATTCCAGATATCAGATCTTTAGACGAGGCAAATCTGCTTGCTGCACACTTTGCGGCTAGTTCAATACTTCCAGATTGTTTTTGGTCTCGACCTACACTTGAGTACATCAAATCTTCAATGAGGCGAACCCACTTTCGCACTTGTGTAATAGCAAAAGTACTTTAAGATCTTAACATCCAAAAGAACGTTGGTCCCCCTTGTTTTTAAGAGATGTTCTTTCACGCTGGCTAAACCACTGTGTGAGCTTTTTCATCAATCCTACAATTGACATGAAAACTTCCCAATCACTAGAAATACAGTTTTCGTAGCAAAAGGTTCTCTGGTGAATTGATGGCATGTCTTACCGCAAAGTGGAACCAAAGCGTAAATCAATTTGGTGAAAGCAAGATAGATGCACTTGATATTTTCTAAGGTATTTGAAAGAGTTTGGAATCGATGAATCGTTCTTCAATGGATTAGAAATTCCTTTTTAGAACGTTTAATTCAAGTTGTCTTGAATTCCAAGTCTGATATTCACAAAATAAATGCTGGTGTGTCTCAGGGCTCCGTTCTGTCTCTTTTTAGTTTTCATCAATGATCTCTTGTCTGTCACTTCTAAACCAATATATTCCTTTGCTGGTGACAGTACTTTGTGTTTTTTAAATTCGTTCCCGGTTCACGTCCCTGCCCTTCCGTTTTAGAACGAAAATAACAGCGTATGTTACGCTCATTAAATATAGTATTAGATATTAACAGTATAACCAATTGAAATTTAATGCTTCCAAAACACAATGCTGTCTGTTGTTAAAGTGAAATCCAAACACCCGGCCATTATCAATCGTCGAAACCGAAAAATTTTTATTTCCGGTATATGTGTCAGTGGTAACCTACTTTGGAATGACCACATATTCGATGTCACCAATAATACGATCGTGTATTGGAGTAAAATGCCCACATCTGTTCAGGTGCTCTTAAAACCTTTCTGCATCTGCTACATAGGATTCATAATCGTTGGATTACACTCATAGGTGATGCTGATATCACTCAGTGAATTGACAACCTCGAACACCGACGAAATATCTCCTGTCTCACCTTGCTCTATCGCTATTTTCACCACAACTGCTCCATTGAAATTATTAGTAACCGTAGCACCCATCTGGCTATGAATGTTTATCAGTTTACTCATAAGACAACTTTCGGACGTACATATAAATATCGTGATTGATTCCCAAGCCGTATATCTCGCTTATGGAATGCCCTATAGAGCTCTTTCAAATATTCAAAGCGACCGTACATCTTTACCTCTCTTTCGTTCCTCCCTAACTATTCTTCGGCCATGATGTGTGCAAACATTTTAAGGGTACTGTTCTTCAGGAGAGAGTATTAAAAAAAAATAAGAACTCCTCTTGGTTGTTGTATTCTGGGGGTTTTATTTCCATCGCATTCGCCATCAGGGTGTGTTTGCTTCGGTTAAGTGTGACACTTGGTAGAAGTGCGTTCAGCGGCGTTTGCAAAAGAAGAGAATACAAAACAACTTTAAGTCTTCGTAACATCCCGGACCCAGTCAATCAACAACCACCTAGATTCACCACTAACGTCTAGTTTAGCTTACACACACGCCGGTCGCTTAATTATACTTGAATTCGTTCGAACATCAGCTGCTCTCACCTGCTTATCTTTCGGGTATAATCAGATTATTACTCCCATAGGCCACTTTCATAAGTGCACAGCTCTGTCGCACACCAGAGCAACATCCCCAACTGAGAATGGATCGACTGAGCAGTAACAATTTATTCTTCTGCACAAATCTGGGAGGTACTCGGCTATCCACTTTTTCCAGAAACGCTGCTGGATGTGCTGCACCTTTCGCCATTGCTTTCTCGTTGCCCGCAACTGTACTTGTAGTGGGTGAGGCGTCTGATCTGAGTTGGCTATTCCTAAAAGAAAGTGGTTGGAAGTTAAGGGTTCAGAGGTATTATGATCTAGTGCTATGTGCGTCAAGGGACGCGATTTTACACCGTTATCGGCTTAACACATTAAACTGTAGAGACTGTGTTCTTGTAAGCTTTCTTTGAACACTACATGTCCCATCGCTCGCTCTACGCTTTGTACTAGACGTTCCCAGACTCCTCTCGCATGCGGGTTGAGAGGACAACTGGAAAACCGTGAAAACCGAGAACGTCCGTAATTCTCTCATGATCGAGATTTTTTGTTCTCTTCAGGATTCGCACCGGTGTTCCACTTCTGTTCATAAAGTTGCGGATGCATAGCAGGTGTCTGTTGACAGGTCCTTAGCGACTTCTAGATGCATCACTCGTGTCGTTAAGCACTTGAAGAACACGATCCACCGCTTCTCACAGCATCGTCTGACTACTATTGAAAATAGACCCATATAGTCCAGTCTCACGAAGGAGAATTGTCTCATGTACGGAGTCAGCCTATCTTCGGGTTACTGCCCCATGATTGGAGTAGATGGTTTTGCCCTTTGATTCTTACATGTCTGACACCTTTTTTCCTCACGTCTCACAGCTGCTCTAATATGTTTAATCCAGAATTTGCGCCGTAACACGGCGATAATCGTGTCCTGGTTCTGTCGTTACCAGATACAGTGATAGAAATCCACAATGAGATTATTGAGTTGATGATTCTTCGGAAGTATTATCGGCCGGCGGGTACAAGGCGTACTACTATCACTTTACTGATGCGGCCATCTAGACGAATCACGCCCGCGTCATCTAACCAAGGCGTCAGCTTAAACAAGCTATTGCTGCGCTCCAGCTGTTCTTTCTCCTTCAAGGTGTAGTAATCGTTGGCGTAAACCTCCATTTAAACAATGCAGATGGTTGCCAGTTCTTCTTGCGACACTAATACGAAAGATCCATGCCACGACGGCATGGGCGGAGTTCTTCTACCGTACATTCTGCCGATTCAGCTTCCTGCCATTCTGACTCGTCTTTCAGCAAGAATCTGGGGCCGCTTACCCAAAACGACTCTCGCTTTTTATCTTTGACTCGAGTTCCGAAATCAGATGGGTTAGGCGAACTCGGCAACCACCGCCAGTCGGGATCGTCGTGCTGTCCAATATCTCGTTGACGCGATACGCAACGTAGGGTTTATAGCGCCTGTGTTCCAGCCTTATCCACGCCAAGACAGTTTTGAAGTGCTGGTGTCACGTCATGGCTGCACTCAACCATTTTCCGAATCCTTGCTCCCAGGACCGCGGACTGAAGCTCGAGACGAAGAATGGATACCATTTTGTGTGGAGCACGCTTAGTTTTTCCGATGGTGAACGCTTAACTGACCTGTGAAACCTCTGTCTTCGGAATTCTCTAATATGCGACCGCTGCATACGCCAACTCGCTCGCAACCGTAAATATGTGTAGTTCCGCCGAACTATTGAAAAAAGGCTACTTTAGCATCGAGGTATAGCAATTCTCTTCACCTCATGTAACATCTCTAACCATTTCATCCATGCTTCTTTAGCTTCTTCCAGAATCCTTTCATCGCAGTCCACTTGTTTTCGCCAGGTGAACTGCAGTAACATCTTCGCTACCAGTGAATACTGCGCAGCCAGTCCGAAGGGATCGAACACCGACATCATTATCCTGTTTTGTGGGCCTTTTTGCCTTCTATATATCATTTGTTCAAGTTTACTACGGACGGTCCGGTTTTAGAATTATTTAATGTTTTACTGACCAACGTTAAGTTCATTTTGACCCAAATGCCATAACTGTTATCACGTAGTATTCGATTGGACCTTTTGGATCGGAACTCCATAGGAAGCGTTGCGCCATCTAGTCCTCTTTATGAATTCCGATCTGGTGAAACATCTGGACAATGTCCGCGCAAACCGCTACAGGTCTCTGCCTGAACTTTATTAGTATCGTCACTTACGGCTCACACAAGTCTGGGCCACTAAGCAAAGCTGAATTTAGTGAGGTGTTGCTTACCTCCGCAGCAACACCAACCGTAGTTTGCCAGTCTTATTGGGGTTTTTTACACCAAAGTGTGACAGATACCACGTTCGCTTCCCCTTAATGGCTGTTTCTGCTCTTTCTGTTGGTATTCGGCAATGCTGCGGATATATTCTTGGTGGAAACTTTAATCACGTGGAAACCTTTTCTCTAAGGATAGGAATCTTGTCTTGTCTTGTCTTGTCTTGTCTTTCTTGTCATCACTGTACTATCCGGTAACAAGGCATCCTCGATCTTCCAAAAAAGCTTTCGACAATTTTTTCGCACAGTAGTCTCCTCAAGTAGTTTCCTAGCTCTCGTTATTGTCAAGGGTTCGATTGGTTTCATATATATGTACCTCTTCTGCAAGTCGGTTACGTGAAGCGACTGCGTAGAAAGCCGAAGATCCTCTACGGTTCTTACACCCTTGAGAAAAAATTTTTTGGCGTTTGACCCAGTTCCTGCTATCTCCATGTTGACGTGGCACGACTGTTCCGTTACGGTCCTATGCCCGAACAATTTCAGCTGTAGACTTTCCCTTGGTCCTTTCAACACAAGGCCGACCCTTCGTCTAGGAATGCAAAACATCTTACCTCTTTTGCGTTGGTGTACAACCTCACTGGCAATATTTTAAAAAGAATATTCGCCGACTACGGGTGAATGACAGAACTGGTACAAAGGCGTTGTTGATGCTGCGAAGTGTCTTGTTTACTACCAATGCCTTCGTTAAGCCTATGGAAAAGACCATGAAGCTTCCTTGTACATCCTTGCTCATTGAACTCGTGACGCTGTTCACAGCTGCTGCGCCAATGACCTCCACACAGGCAGTTAAAACACAACCTCAATTGGCGCACTGCACGCCACCGCCGTCGCACGTCCATGGACAAGAATTTATCGCACTTCGCTATGTCGTGCTTGCGAGAGCACACTTTGCAATCTGGATTCTGCTCCTCACTCCTTACCGTGTGTATCGCCCTCCGCTTCTGGTATCAGTGTGCAACGACTGCTCATTATTGGTGATGCAAGTCGTGCTCACCACATTTCCCAAATCCTCTATCCACTTACTGAAATGTTTAATTGTTGGCCTTGATCCGATCTTTGCCGCATGTCGAGCCCAATCCAATTTTCTTTGAGCTAGTAACTTTAGCAGCAATTCCTCCATCAGCGTGGGATTACAGGAATTTTGTTCACAATCAGCCGCATTTAAAAACACCGCTAATTTTTGCACCTTAGTAGCAAAGGAAATGATCTGCTTAATACGATTTTCAGCTATCGGAGCAATGCTCGTTATTCTATTTGGCTTTTCACTAGTTGATCTGGCCTTCTGAATCTGCCCTTAAGAGTCTTCATTGCTTGGTCCACATTCTTGCTATGGATCAACAAACATTCCACGGATTCCTTTGCTTTTCCCTTGATCGCCTTTTGCTGCCGCAACATGTTCTGCCTATCGTTGTACTGATACTCTTTGGTGGTAATTTCAAATGACTCCTTCAACATTGGTAAGACCTCGGGCGCTCCGTCGAAATTAGGAAGATCGTACAGCTTCGCTGGTCGCGCTTGATCCTGTCTAGATGCTGCTAGAGTTCGGTTCAATTCGCTCAGTACGGCCATTTATCACACCACTGTTGTAGTGTTGTCTGGCGTTGATTCCCTTGCCCTCGTTGTTTCACCATCATGCGTGGAGGTTAGACCTCTTGTGATTGCTGCCTAAAGACTCTGGATCGGTTTCATCATTTCGTCGAGCCTTGATTCGATTGATGAATTTCCTGGCGCCTGTTACTGTTGTTCTATCATTGTGGCGTTCATGTTTTCTTGAGTTTTGTTGTCCTCTTCATCGTTAGTATGGACATCTCCGCCTGCCGCTGTTGATCTTGTCTTTGGTGGCATGTCACGAAGTCTATTGAATTACAATTCTCCTAAACGCCTGACTATCAACACAATGCCTAAATCCCACAGATCTCCTAACTACCACAACTCAAAAATACCCAGAAAACCCAACCAAAGTCATTTAAGGAAACACTCGCCCGTAAGTCCTTTATATACTTCACAGCTGCTTCGAGACAAATGCGATCTCAATGATCCCGGCGTTCTGGAATGATTGCGTTGCAAACTCGTTCAACCAGGGGGATTGGAATCTTTCATGTCTTCTATGAGCGAGCCTTCAAATACTCCCAGGTCTTCGTTTTACATCCAACAATATCTTTCTGGCGCTCTTCACTAGCTGGCCCTCCTTTGGCAGGATCGTCACATGCCACAAAACGGAGATCAAAGCGCTGTCACAAAAGCTAAATAAAAGTTGTTCTTCAGTAGAGGGTATCAAAAAAAAATAAGAACTCCTCTTCGTTGTAGTATTCTGAGGGTTTTATTTCCTATATAATAAGGCGAAAATGTTACAATAATTTACCGATTAGTATCGATTTAATACTTACGCTTTTGAACCTCTCCTACCAGTGTAGTCAGAAAATGAGTCAGCAAATGACGAATATAAAAATGCCGCCAAAATGGCGACATGGTAAGGTAGAAAAGAAAATGGTTTCAATTGCATTCGCCACCAGGGTGCGATTGCTTCGGTTAAGTGTGACACTTGGTAGGAGTGCGTTCAGCGACGTTTTCAAAAGAAGAGGGGAATACAAGACAACTTTAAATCTTCGTAACAGGTACCTTAACCCCTTAAGCGCACCCTGATTAGAAAAAAAAAAAAAATAATAAATAAATGAAACTCTTCCTTATACAGACAGATCAGACTTCGGTTCACCAAAATGCACTTTTGAAGGCCTTTGATGTTTATATCCAAACTATGGGTAACAATGTGCCTAGTCCAATGCGTAAAAGTAGAATTCAATCTTTGATTAAATGATCAAGGGATTGCGGGTTTCGCAAAAACGGAAGGCGGTTAGTAATGTTGTTTTTCCCTTAACCCTTTCTCTACAAATATCCGTCACGGGATTTTGTTTAAGATTTTGTTTCAACCAATTTCAGTTGAAAAATGTATTATAATGAAATTAATGAATAAATACATATACAGTGATTGACAAAAGTCTGCGTACGACCCCGCATTCTTGCAATCTAACGAGTTCAAAAGCATTATGAAAAAATCTAATGATGCAGTTTTGTTTCAAATCTCTTTTCATTAATAATACGCTATAAAATAAATAAATTTAACAAAAACTTTACAAGTAAAAAGTATGTATGAATATACAACCACCACGTGAGTCAGTTAGTTACCTTCTGGTTTCATAATTTTCTGTTTGTGGTTCCATTGCAGCAGCCATGCAGTATGAAGTTTTAACTGATCAGAACTTCGATTTTAGGAGTTAAATGTTTGTTGCCTCATATAGTATACGAGCACGATACTATTTTTCCATTTCTCGCACTATGATATCCACAGTCTACATTTCTCATATTTTAGTTAAATACAATAAATAAGTTATCTACTTATCTAGAAGATTAATTAATTCCAAACTTTTGTAACGTAACGTTAAACCGTGCTACATTCTGAAGCTATAACTAGGGCCGTAAGTCTCACTAAAACCGTTTCTGTTTGTGATTTTCAATGTTTATCTCTCGACTCAGATGCATAGTAGAAAATGCTTCATAAAACGACTCTTTGCAATATTTAGATACTGGCACATGTTTCAACCTCAAATGTTGACATTTTGTCAAAATTTGTTCAGCTTACTTCTCTAGGTATTATTTGAGTTCATTTCGGGTTATGCTCCGAATAAGTTTTTTGGGCCGTGTGCCAGCTGAGCTAACAATATTTTTAAAATTTCAACAAAAAATGAGGTAAGCACTGAAAGGAAAACGTCATACAATCCGGTTTTTCTGTATACAAGTGCTTGCACAGAACGCACGTACCACATTCAAGATTGACTTTTCTGAGGTAAGCCAACCACACACATTCCCTGGCTTTCACAATCAATTTCGACATCTTTTTCCGGTAACATGATTCCTTAACCAAATCCTTCAATGTTTTGACATGACTAACAATAAATCATCTATTATCCTTCATAACACCCACCCTCTCTAGCCTTAATGAATATTAATCAATTTCATCACAAATTTATTTATTCTCATTTTGTTTCTGTTCCATTTCTTCCAGATAAAAGAAGTCTTAAGGAAGGGAAGTTACCTCCTTATCGTGCCATCTTCACCCACCTTATCGCCACCCAGCGTAAACACAAAGGACATCTTTATTTGAGCTTGGACAGCCTTGACGACCCATCTGTCGTACTACATTCCACACAAATAAAAAGAATAAAATAAAATAAAATACTTATCGAAGCAAAGAGAAAAGAGGAGCTAAGCCAGAGAAAAAAATAAAAAACAAACAAAAAGACAAAATGGGGTTAACACCATCACCTTTAAGGCGAAGGAGCTGTCTGATAGTGACAACTGTAATTGTTTTGGTACCTTTCACAGTGCTGGTGTTAATTGTAGGTCCAGGTGAGTCTGCATTTTATATCTGTTTCTGATCCGGATTCAGATTCGAATTCGGATTTTTGTTCGAATTATGAATTTGTATGTGAATCCATTGTCATGGCTGGTTTGCATAAGCTAGAAATTGTGACTGTCGTCAGGTCTCTGGCACTTTCACCGACGACCGGTGTTATCCTTTTTATATTTTAATTAATTAAACCGGTCAGCCATGAGAGTGGGTTGGGCAGGTGTGGCATATAAAAACAATACCACCAATGAAGAAGGTCATGCGAAACTGGTCCCTGGACAATTGCCAGTTTGCCATAGAGACAATGACAAAACTGAGTTTGTGTCATCATCATTCATGAAGGCGTCCTGTGAGAGAACAAGAGAACCACTACGAATGCTATTTGACCGGCACAAAGCGAATTAAAATGACATGAAATATTACATATGTATATATATATATATATATATATATATCAAAAAGATACATACTCAACTATGTATGTACATATGTATATCGTTTGTCTGTACAGTCCATGTTTTGTGTTCAACCTGAAACTATAGCTGGACTGGCTGGTCTAATCGTTTCCAAATTACAATCACCACTTGACCTTGCCTCAGAGGGCATCTCTGGAGCTTATATATTAATTGGATTTTTGAATTGAAATGTGAATGTGAAGTACGAACATGTCATCGTGATTAGAAAACAAGATAAGCCTTCTGATTTATGGTTGGGAATGAGTTCACTTGGAATAAACTCTGTTCCACAAACCTGCTGGTACGTGAACTGTGCATTATCTGCAAATCTGGCATGTGTTTATCTGTATATTTGAATTTCATTGTTGCGTGATATCTGCATATCTGTTTTGCATTTTCAAACAATAATGTGGGGGCGGAAATTCGTCGAATTTGGAATCGAATGGATCGCAGGTGCATTTATGTTTAGTTGATCGGAAGTTGTTTTTCTGTCAGTCGTTCGATACATGTTTGTAATCGCTATCAGATAAAATTAGTAAAATTACTCACCGGAATCGAATGAAATCCTCAAATGCTTCAGTAGTTCTTTGTTCTACCCTCTCATAAATCTGAAATTGAATCAGTTTTCAGTTCGGTTCAATTTCCGGGCAGATAGTAGTTGAAGTCGAAAACTTTTTCTCAAACTACACCGTTTCCCTTTTTAATATGTAGTTTTTAGCTCCATCGTAACTAGCCCATTTGGCTTTAAATGAGGTGAGTTTCCTTCCTAATAAATCATCGTCTGCTAATTAAAATCTAAATTAAGAAACCATCAACTCCAGTTTGAAGTCCAGTCCATCAGCAGTTTGAAAAATTTAGGTTTTTGTAGGCAAAATACGGAATCCCTAATACAAGCCAACATAAGTTGGCCCTTTGTCACAAGCCTTTCTTTTCAATATTACTTGAAGAAATTTAAACGTTTAGATAGTGAGCTGTTCCTCTTTAAGGCTTCTGAGAATAAGAAAATTATATGACAAAGAATACCATACTTCTGATGGGGTAGTGCCGCTCTACATAAAGTAAACTCAGAATTCTTGTGTGCTATACTTACAAGAAATCCAATTAGCCAACTGCAGTCTATTGTACAAATTATGTTGCTGTCTTGTGCTATATGGCCAGAGTCAATACTGTATTTAGACTATAGAGTTTATGGGCTCCGCATTTATCAGGAATCTTAAACATTTATCTGGATGATGACGTTGTAACATATAATACATTTCACATAAAATAATTTCTATATATCTTTTTTTTCAGAGTCCAGGTCAGTTGAGTTCTTCGAAGATTAGGCTCTGTCATCTAACTTTCTAAGATTAGGTTAGGTAAGGTTACAGAGGCTGTTGGAAAAACCAACCAACTTAGGCCTAGTGGCCCATTCTGATGCCACGTGGATCTATGATGCTCCTACTCTTGACTGCTGACGTCTCACATGTATTGTTAAGATTGTTTAAGTTATTTAAATTTTATTTTGATATAGTATTGGACATGTACAGGTTAGATGGAGGATTGTCTCCTCTTCCTTCTCCTTTTTCTCCTCGTCCATGAGACTTTTGCAGAAGTCATTTGTGAAAACCCCAGCCTCTTTGCATGTTGTCTATAAGACAGTGTCCTATTTAGAAAGATCAAACTCTTAGAGCGATTCAGATCCAGATTTGGCCAGATTTTTTTGGCCGATAGACATGTTGACACAACAGTCCACTTAAGGTTGCATCCATCAACGTAGCGATGATACCTTCTTCAGATAGGATAGGTAGAGTGGTTCCAGTTTTGGCGAGTGCATCAAAAACGTTTACAATACTCTGTACCGTTGTCAGTTCGTAGAGCCATTGTTTCCTTACCCGTTTGATTCTCAACCAAGCACATGAATTGCCCAAGCTAACTTTTAACCTGCGACATGACTCCCATTAGGTATATGAAAACTTTACTGCTAAAGCCAGTCACCAAAACAAAAACTAACGGACTCCTTCAATGGATTTAACCGATATCGGTCGCAAACATTCGAATGTAACAACACCAAAACATCTGTTTCTCCCGTACCGGTGTGCTTGGACCGCATTTTCGTATGACTATCTTCCAAGCATATACATTTACGCCAACCCCCAAATCCTTGAATTTGTGCCCGTTGATGATTGCAGATACACTCTGTATACTCGTATGTCATTCTTAAGTCCTTCAACTTGGTTGTTATCAGGTTTCCCAACAACCCAATTTTTCGAGTCATTCGTGAGTCAAGAAACGTTTTATCCTAGTTGTCCTAATCAACAAAACCAGCTTGGAATTTGCTTTGGTCATGAACAAGGAACATAAGAAAAGGGATGTTTTTTGACATTTGAAGAATGTACATAATTGCACAGTGTTACCTGTATAAAAGCATTGCCAGTGTTATTTTTAGTTTTCTTTAAAATGTTTGTTAGATTTTGCATTAAGGCTTTGCCTCACTCGTGGCATTCTAGTTGCTAAATTTTCCACATTTCCTTGCTGAATGTTTTTTTTTTTTTTTTTTTCATAGGTTTGCCTCTAAGTAAGGTTTAACCGAACTGTTATTGAATGACTCATAGTCTTCAATTATCCTAGACGTATGGCACGTCAAAAGCCCAATATCCAGTATTTAACACCAACAATTAGGTAGACTACATACTAATTGAATTGTTTCTCAACTTTTGAAGGTTCCAACTGACAACTACATTTAATTGGATGTCATTAGCACGTTTCCAAAAAGCCCTCAGTAAATCATAAAAAAAGAAAACACTCCAAAATAAAGGATATAAATCACATCGGAATTCGGTTCTAGGTCAGAGAACACTATCTATTAATGGAGGCTATTTTTTGGTTTTATTTATAGTAAGGGTGACGTTGTATTTTCTCTCGGCCTACTCAACTAAAGCTGTCACCGATATATATTAACTAATTACCACCGCATTCACCAAAATCATATCCGAATGAGAAATGTCATTAAGTGTCAGTTCGGAGTGCTAGTGATTTTTCACTGTATTTTATGAGTTAAGTGACAGCTTGTTTATTTGCTTTGGATCTTAATTTAGCATTGTGCTACTTGTAAAGAGGATGATACTTGGTAAATTATTTACACTACACTATATGCACACTTCAAGCGCATTGCATTGAATGACGTATAGTGTTGCATTTTCTAAAGTAAAAATCGTTGATGACATAAAGTAAATCTGTGTCACAGTTCGTTTCAAATTTGACAGTCTACGAGTGTGGGCATGTTCGTAAATAATTTGTGTGAAACGACTAGGTGATTTTGCCTTTTTAGATTGATTACTTTAACAAGTCGCAGGTCAAACTCTTAGATAAATTGTTTCCGATTACATTGCAGTTGTGTCACTTAAAATAGATAAGGTGTATCTTACAGAACTTAAAAAGTAAAGATTTGGAGTATGAGTCAGCAACATTCCCACAGTGAAGTCGATTTACACAACAGACAAATTTGTGTTTGATTTATATAATCACAATAGAAGGAAGCATAGATACATGTGTACAACGTTAGAATGGTTCTCGAAATAGGAACTACAATAGCAATGTTGAATTCTTGTAATGGGTAGAAAACATGGGTTTCGTTAGGCTTACTTACTTGTCCACTGAGGCGCAATAGTCCTTTTTTAACATGGGTGTCAACACTGTTCTTTTTATTAAGCTGCCTAATTAAAGCGAAGTCTTCTTTAATTGTGTTATCTCTCTGGAATGTTCTACCCATCAAAGCCGACGAATCTTGCCCTTGTCGAAATCGTTTTTTGACATCAAATGCCTCGGTGATGTCATTACCAACTTTTAGGTAACAACGTCCGAACAAGTTTGGCAGAAATACCAAAATTTGAAATGGGTCTATATACCATATCTCACCTCTATCCGAGTACATGCTGTTATTTGCGGCATTGAAATCAATAAATAGGTGGCCGTGATTATCGATTTAAACTTAATGGGTTTTCTTCTAGATTTGCTGTAAGGTGATTATGTAGTCGATGGTATACTTAACAAACCATCAGATTATTCATGTATGGTTTCAAATCTTCATATAGCACAGTAAATAAAATCTTGTATCCGATGTTAAGCAGACTGATTCGTATATAGTTGGCGAAGTTAAAAGTATCTCCTTTCTTGAAGATCGGGCAAATTGTACTGAGACTCCGTTCACCGGTATACTTTCTTCCTCTCATTGTGATGATGAGTAGTCAAACAAAAGTTTTTTTTTGGTCTGTTCATTGAAGGCATCCTTGAAATATATGTACCCCATATGGTGGTTTAGTTTTGCATTCAGACGGTGTGTGCAATTTTGAGCCTCGTCGAGTGTTTATAAATTGCTTCCGAGTTAAACTAACTCCACCAAAATGACGACTCAGCAGTTAGTCTGCAGTCACCACGAGGCTAAAATGGATGGCCCAGTTAAAGTACTTTAAACTTAGAATAAACAATCAATAAATTGTTCCAGCACTTTACGAGGGCTGTGTGAGGTATAACCGGATTAGAAATGACTACGTAACTTTTTTAGGTTTTGACAATTTATTTTTCAATAAATCCGATGACTTCCTCATTCGACCCGTACTTTTTTTCGGCGAGCGATCTTTCAAGATTTGGGAACAAAAATAAATCAGGGAGCCGAATCTGGAGAATACAGAAGTAGCAATTCGAAGTGCAATTCGACCAATTTGGCTGTGGCTACAGCAGAGGTGTGAGCTGGTGCGTTATAGTTGTGGAAGAGCCCTTTTTTCTTCGCCAAATGGTGGTGGTGGTGGTGGTTTTTCTTTAAATCGGCTTTGAATCGATCCAATAAAACGACGTAGTATGCTCCTGTGATTGTTTTTCCCTTCACCAAATAGTCAACGTGGATCACACCTTGCACGTTGCAAAAACCAGTGACGATCACCTTTCTGGTCGAAGGAACGGTCTTCGCCTTCTTTGAAACACGTTCGCCGGGTAAAACCCATTGTTTCGATTGTTTTTTGGACTCTGGTATGTACCAATGAATCCATGTCTCATCGACGATCACGATACGACGCCGAAATTCCTCCGGATTTCGATTAAACAGGGCCAAACACGTCTTTGAAATGGTCTCACGATTGCGCTTGTTCTCCGGTATGAGAACGCGGCACCCATCGCGTGAACAGCTTTCTCATGGCCAAACCCTGAATGGGTCCCATACACACCATCGAGAATGAGCTTGACTTCTCACTACTGTTTTTTTTTTTCATGGTCGAAAAAAGCACTTACTTTTGATGTGTTCTGGCTCAGTAGCGCCACTTATTTTCCAATCCGGGTACTCATCAAATAGCTAGAATTAGTATCACATTCAAATTGGTGTTTCGCTTATATAAATAACTGTCCCCTTACTAAAGGTAAAGCGGTTATTTATTAAAACTACATAACAAAGTGCTATCTCATATCTCCTTCGATCAAAAATTAAAATGGAAAATTTTGAAAGCGTTATAGATAACCTTGAGGATTCATTGCTTGGCTTTTTCTTTCTTACTAAGTCTTTTGATGAAATCCTTACTACAGGATAATTGATTCTCTTAAGCTGAGAAGCAGCTTAAAATTTTTTCTGTGACTTTCTGTCCAATTCGTCGATTTTGTGTGTCCCTTCTTGTTGACAGCATGTACTTGGTTTTGCCCTCATTTACTCATTTTGACAGCTTCCGTTTCAATACTAGCGAACGCACTGGTGATAACTTGCTGAGTTATCCCGATTATGTTGATATCATCGGCATACGCTAGTAGTTGCACAGGCTCTCTCACATGCTCTTCACAAAGTCACTTCCAGCAGAATACCACGGCCGATAAGCCATCATGGAGTCTGTAGAAAAAAATTTTCCTTATTCCTAGCAACGACTGTGACTCTACTATAAGGTTTATTTCTTCGTATCTACAGCTTTCTGTATGGGTCTTGTTGCGTTGACACCTGTTGGTAAAACGTTGTGTACAAACTCTCAATGTCTTCAATCGCGCACTTCTGGTGCTCTTCTTTCTTCTTCTCAAAAATCCGATGTTCTTGCCGTCTCTTCTGCTCGTCGAGCACATGAGCGGTTCTGGACCTTCGTTGCTGTGCCGCTTTCTATGCTTCTTTTTTAGCCGCATGTGCTTGCCAAGGAACATCAATTGCAGCGTTTTGGATGAAACATTGGCAGCGTTTCCACTGGTTTTCAGTACGTAATGCTGGTAGCATAAGAGTTGTTAAGAGATTGCAGAATACGCGTTCCGCCAAGAATTTGTCAGTTTTCTGCGATTGCAGCCTTTCTACGTTATATAATCTTTCTTGCTGTGGCATTTGGGAAATCCGCATTCGTTCCTTAGCTGCAACAACGTCGTCATATGAGTCAATGATGGCTCTCTGAAAGCTTCGGGCATCCAGAATACTGGAAGCATGTCTTACGTCTATCGAAATGTGATCAATTTGTCACCATCACTTTTTTGAAGACCCTGCCTTAATCTTGAAAGTTCCTTATTTATCTGAGCTTCGAATTTGTTGAAGTAGCTCATATAAAGCCTCCCGTAGTCAGGGTCTAACGGCACCGTTAATTCCATCGAGAGAAACTCTTCCACTGCACGACCTCTTTCTGAGAACCTTCTATTAGACATCTGTGGAAAATTGTCCGTCAAGTCAACAGGAGATGCCTCGTCTGGCACATACGTGCTGATTGTCAACTGAGCCGCTTAAAGAAGACAGTATTGCACTAGCAACTATAATCGTATATCTAGGCGGCATATGCATTATAATGCATTACCTTGTTATTCCATTAGTTTTCATCCAATCCACGATGTCGGTCTAGTAAGCAAATTTGTAAATGCAGACTCCGTGGGTTAATGCTACTGTGCTGTTAACGAAACAGGAAAATCCAATACAAGGTTCAAGATATTGTGTAGATTTTAGTTTTGTTCTTGGGCTGATTAAAGTGGTTGGAGATAAACAACTGATTTATCAGTCCTAAGAGTCCAAAAATCAGGAATGGGCTTATCAGTGACTCCAGAGACCTATTTGGCCAGCTCACTGCCATGTCCTTATCATGAAGTGGATCCTTTTTTGTCATTTATTCAATCAATTTGAATACATCTTTTTAGCGGGCGACTAGGTTTTGTTTGTTATTCTGAAGAGCGCTAAATTTGAAACTGAATTACATGTGACTACCTGTTGTAGCTTACACTATAGTACCTTTTCTCTTCGTATTGCTATTCGACACTAGTCAAGCAACAGTGGTCTTAGTTTTATTTTGAATTGTGTTTCAGAGGTAGTTACGCTGGTTGTTGGCAGTCGGGAGTTGTTTCCTAAAATACGTTCTTAAATCTCTTACCTAGTGCTATGGGTAGATAGTATAAGCAGGGATTATGAACAATGCAGTACCTGTACTCCGAAAGCTGCCCCTGTTGGAAAAAGAAGGATTCCAAAAATGTTTTATTATCATCTGTATTAGAGCCGAATTTATGCTATCTGAAGTTTACCTATCATATGTGCCGCCGAAGGTGACGTGAGTGAAAACCCTTTAAAAACAATCAGTTCAGCACCTCATTCACCTGATTTATAGTTTACGAATCTCGTTAAACGTAAATCACCTATTTGCACATCCTACAAAGTGACTCATTAGCCCGTTTGTGGTTGCCTTTACCAATTTTCATTTGTGTTTGTCCTATCCACCCATATCATAGGCACCTGTATCGTACTTAATTTCCAATCTGAACACCTGATTAAGCGTTTATCAAAATCCAATTAAGATTCCCATTCAGAATGCCTACTCTTCCTCTCTCCTGGAGCAGCTTACCCCAGTTCAACTCAATCGAACGGCAAACATCAAAGAGCTAATCAGGGAACGATAGCAGTTATGGCGGTCTCCCCATACATACATATGTATGATAGATATCTGTGGCAAACCAGTTTTTTGTTTCATAACATCGTTGCGTTACACCTTTATACGTTAATTACCATGGGTTCCGGGGATCGTTGAATTCCTAATAGACTTCGCAATGAGAGGCGCGTGGTTGATGCCACTTGACTCGATCTCACACTTATAGTTGTACCAAATGTTTTTAGGTCCATTCCAAATGTCACGCCCGAATGAGCTGGCTTCCCTTTGAGTTGTAGTCAAGCGCTGCCAGGAAAAAAGAAGCACGCACGAGTGAATATTCTTAACACGACCCAATTTCATGAGACGAAATTGAGTTGCTTCATCTTTAGGATCACTGGCGAGGGAGGGTATTGATGATGCTTTGGATATAAATCGGTTCGCAATCATAATTGATTTTGAGTGCTTCTAGGAAACGTGTATTCCAATGCGGAGTAGGAGGTGGGATAGTACAGATATGTACGAGTAGATACCGCCTCCATATGGTGCGTTCTATTTCTATGGTAGATACTCGTACATTTATCTCATCAATGCTGGATTTGCTTAAACATTCATATTTATTTAGTGAGTGACAGACTCGCAAGGAGAGCACAAAGCCTTTGCATTTTAATTGCGCAGTTGGGCACTAGTACTGTACTGAACACTTTGAGTAATTATTTAGTCAGTGAGGTATTAGACGTAACGTTCAGCTGTATCTAGTGAGACACTTGAAACGAATAGACTGCCGATGTGTGTGAAATAATTATGACAGTTTCCGCTGATTATATGGATTATTTCGACATTTCAGCTTTTATGCCAACCAACACGCAGATGTTGGGAGGGATACGAGCGTTTTATTGACACCGTGATGTCAATTAGTCAGACACGGTAGTGCGACAGGGAAATGAGAAGTAAATTTATATGCGTTTAACGAAAATGCCGTGGGAAATCTACTTTAGCTTCATAAATTGTGGGATTTTCTTTGATCCATTGAAAACGAATCACAGCGTGTCCAGCTTAATGGATAATTCGGCATAGTAATGATTCGCTGAGTCAGTGAAAGTCGATGGATTTAAGGGGCGATTTGTCGATTTGGTACAGCAGATGGCTTTGGTGCGGATTTAAGATATAACTTCCGTATTTCGTCAGAGTCCTATGTTCTCAGTGTTAGTATTCGAAAATTTATTTTAAGGGAAAGACTTCACTCGACGAAGACAACATCCAATATGCTTCTGAAAGCCCATTCTGATACAAGTACTTACTCAAAGGTTGCTGGACCTTTTGATTTCGATGTCTTCTCCCTTTTTCCATGACACATTTGGTGGGTTGATACTAAATGATGAAAGAAGTGGCGGAAAGACTTAGCCATTTACTTATACATTGACATAATTCTTCTGATGGATCAAGTTAAGAAATAGTCAGGTTAAACGGGAATCTGAAAATACATGCTCTAATAGGCCACTGAAGTCTACTGAAAAGTTATGGTGGAGGGGTACGATGTCTGAGTGCTGCTGATAGCTTATACTCGCTCGTGGGGTCATACTATATCCCTGGTGAACATATAGACACGTATAAAAAACCTGCTTGGTGTGCAATGGTATTAAGAAGCGTTTGATCAGCGTCCTAGATCATATAGATCAATTCAAATTCGAAGTCCTGTGTAGGCATACACTCCACGTTTTGCGAAGGGTGGTGGCCATCCCCGGCAGTCTAAGGGACAATTCGCCCTGTATTAGTTACAATTGCAGGAGAACCAGCAAAGTCGAAAGTTTTTCCCCCAGATAAAGGTTTCAAAACAGGATCCAATCAGCTTGATATCGTATTTCCTTCTGATTCTGACTCATGATTCTAGATTCCAAAATATAGCCCCTAGTCAAACTATCAATAAGACTCCAACAAGCCTTACAATCGACCGCTCAGCACTAGACGTACACGACGACTGGTATCGTCTTTCAGTAAATCATCGCAAATCTGAAATTTTCCTTCACAATAAAACTGAAAAGAAAAGTTATTTAACTCGATTTTCACAGTCGTCACTATCCGTTTGTACATCGAACATTACGTTCGGCTAAACAGGCCAAGCAACATTCATAAGATTTCAAAGAATGCTTTGTCTTGCCTGCTTACGGCCTAGCACTTCTGGTGCTCTTTGGTATGAGTTGCACTGAAAATGCCTTTTCATTCATTTCTCATTGACGTAATGCAACCAGACCTATATATACTATTTTTTCGTTGTGCGCGGGAGTGCCGAAGTCTGCGCAGAAATGCAATGTCTGAACGGTTAACTTCGAAACCTACCCTGAAGGCGACTACCTTTACTTCACTTCTCATTTCGCTGAATAAATGTATCTTTCATTCGGAAACTTTAGCAATTCCTCAGAAGAAAACGTGGAAAAGAGCAAAGTAAGACCTTGAACAACATCCAACGGAGCTAACTCAATCCCTAAGATACAGCTTGCTTAAGAAATCTCCGAACAATCAAAAGGAAAGTCTCTGAATATATGAGTCCTTAGTCATAGCCACCTTTAGAAGTTGGGTTTTTTATGAGTAATACTGAAGGTTGCATGACTCCCCAGGATTCAGACATGTGCTCCCTGACATCTCTATGAAACAGTAGGGTCCTTGATGTTTTCCAGGAGAAAGAACTATCGATTTATTTAAGTCCTCGACTTGGACTCAGATGCTACAGGATCACACTTAAAGTGGATCTGCTCATATAAGATTTGATAGTTTGAATACTCGTAAGAGGAAGTTATCTTTTGCTCTGACGTCGGATTGTTTTCCAATATTTTAAAAAAAAAAAAAATCACAAGACTGGTCTTTGGTAGTGAAAACAGGGCAGTTTGATAGCACGTGCACAGTGGTAATATCTTCCTCTTCTTTTCTAAAACTCTTGCAAAATTCTTTAAAAGGAAAGTCAAGCCATTTGTCATTTTTGCCAACTATAGTGTCCGTTTTACAGATTGAATCTGATTGTGCTTGGATCTAGCTTAGGTTAAAATTGTCTGGTTAAACTGTAGGTCGTATCCACTGGCCGATGTCCTTCCAAACTCGTCTTGTCAAACTTATAAGCGCGAGTGCTGATCAGCGGAAAAAAATATCAGGACAGCAATATTAACCGGATATGCAATCAACGGTGAAGTAAAATCTCGGAACAAGACAAATAAGACTTTATCTGGGCTACTCCGACATATTTGGAGCGGTTAGGATTTCTGAGACTAAGTCAGGGTCTTGGACATGAGATGATGGCTCATGAGACCTTCATGCAACAACGGCAGTGCTCACATCCCCGAACGGCCTCGACTCCTCGTCACATGGGTCTCTATAAGGGAACTGGCCCTCCAGGTTGAGGGTTTTGACGTCGGGGTTACTGCTCGCCCATGGAAATAATCTACAGTTACTAGGCATGAACAAGCCTCGGATACGAACGGGCCTAATGTTGACAACACCTGCAAGCGAAATAAGAACAACGAAATTCGGATCTACACGTGGAATGTTAGGTTCCTCAATAGGCCCTCAGAGATCCCAAAGATATTACCATATCGAAGAAATGTACAATAAAAGGATGGACCGAAACAACAGAGCATGAAAAACTGCGACATATACTACGGCAATTGTTATTGACAGCAAAATCATCAACTTTTAGGATGCGATTTGTAATTAGAGGCAGACATAGGCAAGAAGTCTTGAGTTTACGGCATGTTAAAGAACGATTCGTAAAAATCCCTTTTAATCCTTCTCAGAAGAAAAAGACGACAACACCAAAAATGGCTTCTGCGAGCTCTTGGACTACGAGCAGTTTCCTAGCTATGACGTTAAAATTGTTCTCGGCGATGGTAATTCAAATCTTGGTATTACTGTCGGAAGGTACTGCATTCACCTTCGATAATGAATTCCGTTTAATCGACCCTGCCGTCGGGTGAAACATTATCGTAGCTAGCAATCGGTTCCCACATCTTGATATTCACAAAGGGACTTGGAAACTGCTTGATCAATCAACTGTCAAAAAAATTTACCACTTTGCGATTGACTCAAGGTACTGTTCCAGTACAACGGATGTCTGAGGTGGCAACACCAACTCGAACCATTGCCTTGTGGTATCCAAGGTACGGTTGCGGATATCCTGAACATAGCAATGGCAAGCTAATACTGTGAGGAAGTTCGACGTTGGTCGGCTACAATCGCAAGAGATTGACAAATCCTTTTTCGATCGAGTATCCCTTATCTCCTAACAGATCTTATACCACCAGAATCAAATATCGAAGACCAGTGCCAGCATTGCCAATAAATCATCAAAGATACCGCCTCTGATGTGCTGCCATAGAATGAATATGAACGCTGTAGCCCAAAACATCTTCGGTTTTTTTCGGAGGGACGACGTAGTAAAAGAACATCAACTGTCTTGGAGTGTTACATTAGCTAATGTTAAGGTTAATTGTGGAAGGCTTAGGTACACCGTAGACTATTGCCTCATCTTAGTAAGTAGAAAAAATGCTTTATTACACTAAAGAGAAGGTACTTATGGCCAAAAAAAGAGTTCCCCAGGGATGCCTACCAGTCGTTTATCGTTTAACTAGAATACATTGTAGAAGACAAGTGAGATTGGCCCTCAACTTCTATCTAAAGGTTAGGATTTTTACTATTAAAAATTATAAAGGATCCCTCTTCTATTGCTGACACCTGTGTTCCACCTAGTTCGTATGGATGAGCATAGAATATGTGATTGAGTTCAAAAACGAAACCCTAATTTATCCGAAAAAAAACAGGCCCTATTGTGTCATAATCCAGATATGCCGTAACTAGGAATGATTTTCTGACCCAGATCTTGCTTCAATTTTGTCATCATTACTGAACTTGGAAGGAAGTATATGTGGCTCTTTGAGGCGTTACGTGCTCTGGTTTTACATTTGTTTACTCTCAAAGATGATGTTGTTGTGTTTAAATCTAGCTCCCGAGTGTCTATCTTTTTTTATCTATCCCAACCAACTGTGTCAAGGGTTTCATTTGTGTAAGAAGCAAAGAATTAATCTTCTAAAGCCCCACGCGACAGTAGCACAAATTGCCCATAGCCAAAAATCTTGGTAAGAAGATAAATGTTAAAAATTGAAAACACATTCTGGTTTGAATATTCTCTTGTTTGCCTCTGCAGGAGACTCATTGTAGAGAACTTGTGATATTCAGGGTTGCAAACAGTTTTCATGGTTTTTAACACCCACAGGGTTCATACTTGTAAGAGCATCCTCAAATTGAATCCCTTGAATAGACTTTGTTGGTTTTACAGTGAATTGAAAACCTTCAATAGCTTAAATTCTCAACAGCTCAATTGCATCGTACATAGCTTTATACTGATACAAATTTATTTACCGAAATACTATCATAAGTAGCCCTAGGTTCACTTTTGTCTATTATCCTTCTTGCATGCAAAAGCAAGGCACCATCTACCATTCATAAACTTTCCTAATGCTGCACAAAAGTCTAACGGAACTTACACTCCCCATACGGTCCTATACTGGTAACAAACAGCAGTTGTCTCCCAGGCGTAAAGTGTTCTCCATAAATAAAGGATCTGAGAAGGAATAAATTGCCGGCCTAAGGACATTAGTATGCAAATGTCCAAGTAGGAGGGTGACTGCTAGCGCAAAACTTTGTGGAATCAATAAGTATCATCATCGTTAGAGTTTCTTTATATCGTAGCACAAATGTCCTTGCCAACAACAACCATATACTCGTAAGCAGCAACAGCAAGGACATTTTCACACATACATAAAATATTCAAAAAAAAAAAAAAAAAAAAAAACAACAACAACAACTAACTTGATGCTAATTTTCGCATGACTGCCACAATTACAATTACAAATGCCGTGCGACTCTGGCATTTTGATTGATTCAGGAATTTTACAAGAAGGACCAGGAATAGTCAGATAGGAGCATATGGGAAGGAGTATGCGAATAGAAGACGGACTTTAGGAGGGATATCCTTTGACAGGGGTGAAATGGTTCCATGGCAAAGAAGGCAAGAAGGTTTCCATTAATTCGAGTAGCTTTGTGTACCCTTGTCCCTTTTATATAGTAAATTGAAGCCGGAGCTGGTAGCTTTTACCCAAAAGCTGATGGCTGGAATAAAGAATTTTTTGCATTTGTCAAGTGGGATATTGCTGCTGATGGTATACAATTTTCGTTGGACAACAGGATAAGAGAGGATTCGTTTTGAAATTGAACAGAATGCTTTAGGGATTGGTCAAGTAGGGGCTTTGTACGATGATAGCAGTACCATTGGAAGGGTGAAATGTGATTTCAAATCGGAAGCGATGATAGTCCAATAATTCGAGGATTACTTTTGTAAGAGAAGGTGTATTTCCAAGTAAAGTGCTTTTAGTTACTGGTGGTGAGGGTGGAATATTCCGATGGGTTCTTTTATTATGTCCGATTAACCGTATTCTTGGTAAAAGGGAACATCTAGGAATTTTCTTTGCTCATCAAAGTGCAAATTGGGTATTATTCCTTGTGAAATTGTTTGAGCAACACCTATTGTTTAAAGGGATTCAACAAGTAACACTAGTTTGTGTTTTTTTCAGCATCTGACATGATATTTTTCTGACTGCTTGCAGTTATGTAGGTAAGCTCACTAATGCCACATTATAGTAGCACATATTCAGTCCCGAGCAAGCTATTTTATGTTATCCATAGTTATGATCCTGGGTCTACAGCTGGGTCTGTATAATGTTTGGATTTTTTTGTCGTCCTGAACCTAAAGACTAAGGCTCCAAAATCTGCTTACTTTTAGTACAAAAATGTTTTTTCACTCCAACCAAATAAGCTCGGGTCTTATCGCGTTCTACAGCATCCACATTTTGATTCAGCTCACTCAGCGGAGCATAGAAAACTGGAATTCTAAAAGACTTGCACTTTGTTTTCAAGTATGAGGTTTTGAACATATAAGCCTTATCAAACCGAAACAGCATGGCTTTCATAGTGCTCTACAGCTATTCCTGGCATTGAACCTTACCTCTTTACCTATTGTGAAGGGATCCATGATGTTGAACGGGTTCTTTGAGTATTAGAATTGTGCTGCGCACTGTCTGTTTCAACACGAGATCAACGAAATCTCATGAGGCAGCTCAACCTCTTATCAGATCCAGTAATTTTTGTTAACTACTTAGTGGAGTTGAAAGTGGTAACTACTATAGAGATATATGTTCTATTTACTTTCGCAAATCGGCGTGGTTTTGGACCTCAATCACTCCAATTGATCATGGCTAGAAGGTTAAAATTCTTTAAATCCTTCCTTAACTATGTTGTGCCACTGAAATGGATTTGAAGATATTCTGGGCTGCAGCATCTATATCCGTGTACTCTGTATAACCCAGCCATCCCTGTAGTCTAGACTTCTAACGGATACCTGTTGCTGTCCAGCTGTTTTAATACTTTGTTCTGTTGTGCCTTTCTCCACGATCCTGTGCAGACGGGATCGTAGAAATTTTCGATCAAAGCAGTCCATGGAATTTCCATGCACTCTTATAAGTGTCAATATTTTTCTGCTTCCTGCTGGAAGCATCAACTCTTGTTCAACGTGCTTGATTAAAGGAAATCCAATCGCCAAAAGCTTTGACTGTTAATTGCAATTGTAGTCATTCTTGACGTCGAATTTTCTTTTTTCTAGGGAATGGCCCGGATAAACTAGATCTGTTTATTTCTTGTTTCGAGCAAGGCAGTGTCGTGTAGCCTTGTGGACCCTTAGAAGAAGGAAACACGTACTTGCTACGAAGGTGTTCCGCTCACTTAAAGAATCAACCAGACCGTTTCCGGATAAGTTGTCGAGGATATTGTGATCTCCTTACTTCTTCTTGAACTGAAGCCAAACACTGAAACACACCACTTGAACAGAGATCAAGTCAATTACCCTCCGTGTATATTTGTTTTATTGAAATTTCTCAGTCTTTCGTAGGAAGTGCTCCATTGATAAAGTGTCTACAGTACCAGCGCTTTTCTCATCAGTAGCCTGATCGTATATTGGGCAATCACAGAGAAAATGCTCCATGGTATCGTTAAAACTCTTACACCAAGAGTCACAAAATATAGAGGCATTTATGCCTGGATTTTTTTTTTTCTTCTTCTTTTTGTTAAGGATCTGATCCGCCAATTGCACTGGGACACAAAAGCCCCTTAGTATCACTGATTATGCCTAGCATATTTTGGTGCTTAGCGAAAGCGAAGTGCCTTTTTAAGACGCCAATAAACAGTATCCAGCCTTCTCTACTATTCTGTTGGCATCTTGGAAAGCTATGCGGTTATGCACACAAGGAAACTATCTGTTGATGGAGCCCTAACTGAGAGGGCTGTGAGTGGAAATGTTTCTATGAATAATTAATATAACATTCAGCAAGTTTTATTTTGAATTTAAATTTTTCAGAGGGAGCGTGGAGGAATTAAAGGTTGCAAATCGAATGATTTTGGTAGAATGTAGATGGATTTGAGGTAGGATCGATTATTATGGATGTGGTGAATACAAATGGAGGGAAAAAGGAAGTACATAACTAAGACGATTTGCCTTATGCACCATCAATCATCTTCACGTGGAAGAGAAGGCACCTTTGCTGTGGGACGCCGATAGATACCGACACCAGTCTTGAAAAATTGTTATATAAAAAAGATGGTTCATGAAAGCAGCTTATAGGAGATCCAATCAAAAAGTGCCCCGGAGTCGGCACACTAAAATTGCCATTACTTTACTCCAGTGATTGGCCTCGAATTTAAAATTTCCATGATTTTGACTAGTGCTCTCGCTAATTCTTCAATTTTTTTTTTTTTGGGTAGCCCCTTTGCCCCATAAATCTCTTTAGGGCTGCAATAAATGCATCGGATGTGAGATCTGCAACGACCTCCAGATGCACAGCTTTAGTAGTGACAAACACTGTAATATAGGTTTTATAGGGTTCCTTTCCACTAATCTTCCATGAAGTCAGGATCGGTCCACAGAAGTCCACCGAACACATAGAAAATGGTCGGTTTGATGTTATCCTATCCTTTGACAATTTTTTCAATAGTTGCTCAGAAAGTTTCGACCAGTACCTTCTGTAATGTACACAATTTGCGCACCACTTGCCCAACCAACTTTGTTCTTTAACGATCCAAAACCGATACCTCACGAAATTAAGCAAAGCCCTAAGCCAAAATATGAAAATTTGTGAGATACAAGTGTCTCACATATTCTTTCGTAAAGCTGTTGTTTCTTAGTAAAAGAATTCGAAATTTTTGGTTATGTGGTACGTCGTCGTTGTGTAAAAATGGTCTACATTTTTTAGCTCGACCTAGTGCCTCTAGACTTTATTTCAGCTATTAGCTTTGGAAAATATTTCTGTTGGATGTGCCATATAATACGCATCAGTGCGTCGTTAAGGTTTCTCGCCGTAATTTTGTTTCCTCTAGTTGCTTTCTTTGGGCAACAGCAATGGATTTCAAAATATACCCTATGAAGTGTCTTCATAAATGAGCTATATCAGTTGAAGACTTCTATGAGGATATTTACGACTTCATTTCCATTGATGAATCTAGTTAAGCACTAGGATGCCACTTGTGAGGTTCAAAGTGTGCTAATCTGAGGATTTTATTTACCTCCTGTTGACAAAACCAGCTCCTGTCAAGAGATCAACATAAAAATCCCTCAATGGAACTCCTATCCCTTTGATGGAATTCCCATCCTTGCGGTACCTAATGCTGATTTTTTGGAGATAACGAGAACGAGACTGTTGAGACTGTAAAACTTCAGTTTCCCATTTGGATCGTCTCTCCATAGAATAAGTTGATATATGGTATCCTACCCAGAAGTAGTCGGACACAATGCATCAAAAACTACTCGTAAGTTCAGTGGATAAAATAATGTGGATGGAAATTGCTAATTAACGACATGTGATCCAGGTACAAATATTCTAAATACTCATAAAATTTGATTTTTCGACTTTCAGGTAAGGATTCTTAGTCAACGTTCTTTCCAAGAAGAAAAAACCTCTTTCTGGCTAAGAGCTACCAAGTTATAGAGGATTATCTCTGGACAAAAGCTTCACCCTGAATCTTGCTCGATCTAGTACCTTTATATTCTCGAACTAAATTGAAAGTCATAACAAGGGTCAACAAGTCTTTAAGCGTACTTTGCTTATCACCACAGAACTTAGATACAATGTAATTCATTGTCATTAGGACAAGGTATGTCCTCACTTCCACCACATGCCACATCCTAAATCAGTTTTGAAACCATTCATGAAGTTCCGACTGCATACCTTTTCTGGCTCAGATTCTGGCAAAAACTAGTGTTAGACACAGGGAAAGTCGGTTTTGCATTATTTCTGCCGCAGGAGTTCTTTTGTCATTGATTCAGATAGAAGGTCCATAAGACTAGAGTCAAAGATGTTCGATGCGCAAAGTGATATAAACTTAAGTACGTGTTGTACCAAAGTCCACTTCTTGTTATATGGAAGATGGCTTTGAGGATGCAGCCCAGACCGTTCTTTTGAGTCTGGCTAAAGTAGACTTTTCGTGAAAGTTTGTTCCATTTTAAAACCGACGAATAGGATATAATTGGTCTTTCAAATCTGTTCAAATTCAAAGGATCTTCCTCTGTAACAAGCCCCATGTATTTCCGAAAGTTCATTTACACTGCCAAAAAACTGACAGCCTTTTGGCGTGTTTCGACAGATATGTATATGACCGCAGCCAGCATCGGAAATCAGGATTCTATTCACCACCATTTCTTTTATCCCCAAAGCCATCATAGCAAGTCGTCTACCTTGTGTTGTCTGTGGATGAGTTAGACATGTCGTCATAAGTGGCCTGTCGAAGCGAATGTTCAATGTCGATGAAAATTTTGAACTCGTACTCCTTATTGTCGAGTAGGCCTTTTATTCTGCCCATCAGATTTCCAAGCGCAGTCTTCCAGGGTTTTCCGTCTTGTTGCGTTATCATCTTTTACAATTTTGAGTTTAAGGACTCCTTCAATTGTTCGCTTAGAATACGGTGTACAATATATGCCATTGTCAAGCTAGTTACCGGTCTTTTTGAAGCATAAATGGATACAAGCCATCTGTGTCAGTGGAGTTTAAGCCATTTATACATAGTTCTTATCTGTCACCACAATTGATGATAGATACCAGCTCCTGTGTATTCTGTCACCCAGTTCACTTGAAGCTTTAGTGATCTGATTAGCTGATCAAACATGAGACAGAGGGTGTTTGATCTCAATTCAGTTATGCTAAATTAGATTTTCTAAATGTTTTCATCTGATTGCTTTGGACTGAGGATTCTGAGGACTTTAATCAGTCTGCTGGTTTCACCAAATTTTCCGATCTTTTCGCAAAAACCATCACCAATCTTCGAAATCTAAATATGCTTTTTGCCTCGATCTGTGTAAATTATAAATCTACTCTAAACTACTAGGCGTTCCGCCATCGGGCGTTCTGCAAGAGTTTTTCCTAGTAGAACATGTCAGTTCATAACATTTGATAAGGGCACCGTTTGTGACTTTAATATCTGGCAAACGTCTGTTTCTTAACGATTCAAGAAATTGCTACATGAAATATATCGCAGCCTTCCGTTGGAATGAAATCATTTTTTTTCTTTAGCTGGCTTCGCAGTGTTTTCATTCAGTGTCAATTAGACTGTCGCCGTTGTCAGTCTAACCAATTTGAGATGTCGGATAGGAGCCACAGAATTAGATGTAAGATATAGGTAAAGCAACTTTGCAAAATATGATAAAGTCATCAACTTTGGGTCATTTGGTATTTTGCAGGCACGATAGCTGAGACAAAGGAGCAAAACCGGAATGTGATTGATGGATATCTCGTGCGACGTTCAGCGGGAGTATGCTTCGGCAGTTTTTACAATTTTGATAGAGCATATAGAACTGATAGCTGATTCATCGGTCATCCAGGGACGAATTGTCTGACACCGGTTAACGTGCGTTTTTGGTGAATTTATTTTTTGACTAATGGGCCATACTTTCACCTCTTTCCGGTTAGCTTTCAAAGAGATACAATGGGCAAAGCTGACGTCTCTTCATTCCTTTGTTCGAGATATAATTGGTGATAGAATTGACATTACAAATTCTTTCTCACTAGTAATTCCTTATTATCACGGCACACCGTACACCGAATTTCTTCATTGGTTACTACTAGTGGACATTTCTTCCTCGGGCAACTAAAATCAAATAGCACGAATAGTAGCCTTAGAAATAACGATACTTACGCTACAATTAATACTATCCCAGCTCGTTTTCAACATGTTCAAAGGCTTCATTCTTAGTTCTACTGAAGACTCTATACTTTTTACTATACTTAGAATTGGTTGCGTTTGTCAGGGAGAGGTTTATCTGGTGGTCCCTCAGTGGTCAAGATTCTTTAGATTACTTAAATTCTAAGCGAGACAACTGCCCAGGGAAATAGTCACCATCCTGAAACTATTGCTGTACCATCAGATATCAGTACATCTATCCAAGCTCCCCTTCAAAATCAGAGTGTTGACAGTAAGCTCCCTTGAGGAGCCATTAGTTTTCGCATTGCTGCTTGGTTGTCGGTTTATAATTCTTTGGGACAACCTCTATTTGGTCGAGTTTCTGTTTCTTAATATGACCAAATTGATTTCCCTCCAGAAAAAGGTTTATGTAATCCTCCTTGGATCTGCTCTCCGTTTTTAAAGGAATTGGACTTTGTAAAGTTGCATAACCCTCAATGCCTACGCTCACTATTGTTTGAATACAGAATTGTCTTCTTTCTACAAAGTTTCGTATTCTTAATTCATGCATACCAACATCGCTCTTGTCGACATCTAATAGGCTTCTTCTATCCTCCATCACAAGCAATATGTATTCGTACCTGTGCTTCATTAAGAATTAATGACGGGCAAAATGACTGCAAATTTGTCTGCCACCGAGTCTATTATTTGGATATTCGGGCAAATCCCTGTCGATGACCTCCCAAAGCACACAATATCAGACTCCAGGTACAATAAACTTCCGGCTCCTGTTTCTGTAGTATTTTGTTGGACAATTTCACACAAAGTTCCAGAGAGAATCATAGTCCCTGCTCTGTTCCTAAAGGAACGAACAAAATATTTATGTATAAAGAAAAAATTGAAAATTGATCTAAAAAGGACTTTGCCCATCTTGTCTATCTCTTATTCACTAGTTCACAAACTCAAACAAAGTACGTCCTTGCTGCCAGATATTTTAAATGACAAAATGTCCTTACCTTTTCCGTCGTCGTCCTACAGGAACGAACCCACAACACTTTCTGTCTGCCTACACACATACGAATAGACTAGGCAAAATCGTCGTAGTCGTCATCGTCATCGTCTTTGTTCTTGTTGTCGGTCTAAGGGTACTCAAGGAGAAAATGCCGTCCTAGATTATCCTTAATAATAGTGAAATTTAATCCTGCTCGATGCAGTCAACGCGAATATATTATTCGTAAGTTTTTTGCACTGCATCTCGCTCTTGTTTGTCTCTGTCTCTGTTTCTGTTTCTATATACTACTGCCGGCTATAAGGACATCCTTTTTGTCGTCTCAACTACAATCAGCCCTTTTTTTGTTGAGAGATGAACAAAGGAATTGCGGCAGTGGGTTTATTATTTTCATTTTTCTTTTTTTTTTCTCAAAACTACTCACACACAATATACAGATCCTCTGCTCATACTCAAGCTCAACTGAATTGTCCTTTGGACTCTATTGTAACGAGTGAATGGAATTTTTGGGGAAAAGCTTAAGAGGAATCTGTTTATCGGGATCTGTCGCGCTGTTTGCTTAGTGAAAACAATTTTTCCTTTTTCCCAGGCGCATAATGAATGCTGAGAGGAGGAAAGGACAGCTTTCATGTATGGGGAGTTCCGAAAATTAAGGAACCAAGAGACAGGCTGGAACAGAATAATTTGAATGACATGACGGTTGAATGAGAGACTGCAGTAAACAGAAACCACTTACTGTGTCGAGATGAGATAGAAGCAAGGTTTATGGCCATGTAGTTTTTATCGAATGTCCTTCATGATGTAGTCGACGGATTTCAGGAGGTGAATAGAGTTGAGTGCCATTTTACCAATTGGAGCATAATTTTCCACTTTGCTAAATCATTTGTCTGATGCTCTCCTTGAATCTGAGCGTTTTGAATATACTTTTTGGCAGAATGGTCAGCAGAAACGAAATTGTATACAATATCTTTAAAAATTTGTATCTGAGTCTCTTGATGGTTGAATTAGTACGTACGAGTACTTCGTATCTAGAGAAGATTTTGTTACTTTAAGCGGAAGCCTGATTGTCTGTAGTACAAAGATTATTCTTTGTCCTTGAGCAGCACACATAGTTGGCATTCTTTTCTTTGAAATAAGTATTATTTGGAAGCACGACGAAACCAAAAAGGCTCAGAGGAGGAAATGCTGCATTTACATTCAGTTTCCTGGATACGATGAAATCAAAAGGTAGTTAGTTAAGGCAAAACTGGCTACAATTAAAAGAAGTGTACATTTGTTGTATGAATAGCTAATCCGTGTAAAACTTGCAGTTGAAATTGAAGGAAAAAAAGCACCGGGACCAATATCACCACTCATATTGTCATCGCTATATCACATCAGTTGTAATTAGACCATAGTGGGTAGGATCCCAACGTACACCTCTTACTTTTACTTGGTCTTCCTGTTATGGCCGATTTTGTCCCTGACTCGTAGTTGTACTTCCTTCTCCGTTTTACTTCATTACAAACAGGACCAACAATCATGCACGATGTCTTTCTCTCGAAACAACCAACTGCTTCTTCATCCGCTTTTGATAAGATCTAAGCCTCTGCAACGAGACCGAAATGATAAGAGTCTTCTTGCCACTTTTCGGGACAGATCAAATCCGAGAGGTTGGTCGGTTTCAGTGGCTGTCACTTCCACCGATCTGTTTCTCTTCTCTGTCGTCGCTGGAGGAGTGAAACTTTTAGCGTTCGCGCTTTCGAGAACTTTCGACATTTGCCCCATGTGGATTTTCGCTGTCGCAGTATAAGCCTTTGGAGTTACCTCCATACTTTTAACCGTTTAAGGTTCAGTTTGGATATCTTTGGCCCTTAGTTTGACGTCTCACCTAGATTCTTTTCAGAACCTTAGCATCTTCGACTTTTAAGCCTTCTACCCATGACAAGACAGCCAAAGAAAGTAAGTCCACCAGATTTAGTTTCATCAAATAAGGATTTAAATTTTCTTTCCCCGATCGCCCGACTGACGTGCTTTTTCTACTAATACGAGTAGATGCTACTGATAGTATAATTGAAATGCCACGTCGCACCGGTGATTTTATTTCTTTTTGCAACTCAGGTGCAAATATGTGAAATTTTATATTCCCAGAACTGACAATCTATATCCTAATTGGTCCTTATATATGGGGCATAGAGGCATCAAAAGTTTATCATTGAATGAAGTCTAAAACTGTGACCATCTGCTAATTCTTTGGGGAGTTAAAAAAACAATTCTAATCACATTTAACATATTTGCTGTGACCAAACCCTTGATGTAGTTACTATCGTCGCTGTCACATATTATACAGCACTTCTCTCATCTTCAATCGGTACAGTGATACCAGGAAGTTCTTCCTTAATATTGGGGATACTGCTTAGAAGTTGGGGCACGCGATTGTACCCACATTAATTGTACGGAGTAAATCTCATGAGATTTTAACAGAGACAATTCTTTTTTTTCTAAACATGCAAACCGCCAAAGGGTTGGAGTATTATCAAAATAGGTGTGTGCTTTATATGATGGAAGTTCTCTCTTGAGATCTTAGTAGAGACTCTTGGGTTGTGACATCATGGTTATTAATCAGCTTATACTGGATGTACCAGGCCTTCTGCTAACCTCCCAAGTTCAGCTATGACGTAATCCAATGATATCATACCAAGTGTTTAGAGGCTGAGATGTGACTCACTTCCCACTCCTGGACGTGCCCTTATTGCAAAATCATGTAACAGACGATTAAGTGCGCAAGGATGAACTTTTCTTCCTACAACCTTAAAATAATTGAATTTCTCCCTATTTTCAAAGAGTGCTTGATTTGATGTGGCAAAGCTCCATATAACTGTGATTTAGTCATCAAAAACATGTGAAACGAAGGCTTAGGACAATAAGAAGTGTAAGGATTATGGCTATGGGGATCAAAGACAGGTTACCTTATTCAAGATGGATTATAATCAGTAGACCATAAAGCAGTCTGATTTTAAACTCTGAAACTGAAAGCCATTCATAGAACATGCCAGTCAAAACAGAGGATCAAGTAAAACCTCTGTTGATTTTAATTTGATTTCTCAACTTTGTCTTTCTAGAGTTCCTGACGCCCATTAAGATGTTGCTTCAAAAAGAGCCTAATAAGTTCGTGGAAGCTGAAGAAGCTTACGTCCGCATATACATATGTACTCATGAATGGAAGTTTGTTAGAAATTTTGAAAAAGGAACTCTCAAAGATTTTCCACCCAGCTATAAGCTATTCATCCATGAAGATTTTAAGAGTATATCATCCCCCTGTCATGAGTCGGTGTGCGTACATAAACACCTCTTAGCATAAAATTACGTTTCAAACACCCTGAAACGACTCCATCCATCTGTTGGCTGTTAGTTGTTATTGTTTATCCTCCTCGTCATTGGGAAACATCATCAAAAGTTGTCTACTTGTCATACACTCATAAATACTCATAACGAGGCCTTTAATTATCTGGCAGAGTCTTGAGAAGAGCTCTCAAAGGAAAACTTCGACAACTGAGTGCCTTGTGGGATGGCAAACATTTTCTTTTCCCCTTGATAAATGTTTCTATTTAAACATGCAAAGAAGAGGCGCCTTGTGGCACCTCCAGATGTCAACCCTATGGTGTTGCCTCGGAGTTCGATTATTGTTTGGCTGCTTGGTGTCTCACCATCAATTTCACAAATTCGAAAGCACGCAGCAAAGGATGGCATAAGCACGAACTTAAGCAAACGCAAACTTCCAATTCAAATTCTGATTACGATTTTGAGGTATACGAGTATCTATTCGTACATAGATACAACCTCTTCAGATGAATGCCGGTGATTTGGTGCGGTTGGGTTCGGTGATGAGTACGAAGACACCATCACCTCACACACGGGTTACATGAAATGTGCTAATTTCCATTCACAGTCACGTACATTTCATTAGCGGGTATTCAAAGCAATGCATACACCAGTTTGCCAGTTGTTAGAAAAGCAGACAAGCAGCCCAGCTACAGCTACAGCTAAGCCAAGCCAACAATATGGCAAACAACATGACGTAGCTGGAGCTTCCGATTATAGGAGCCTTGCTTCTAGCTAAACCAACCCCCCAAGGAGGGTGAATGTTTTTGAATTGTTATTCGATTGCTTAGTCTGATCTCATCGGTGAGGTAGGTGGTTATACTTTGGTGGGTAAGTACTTTTGGTAGCCCCCCTACTGGGAGGGTTAAAAAAGATAAGGGCTGTGAAGCTTCCTTACCACCAGGAGTGATGACTTCAGAGGTCTACTGCATGACTTTTCGTTCTGAGGCTTAAAGGCAACAGATTTACTTTTTTGCAGGATTTTCGTTTTCCTTAATTCTTGTTAGTGTGGTTGTTGCTGTTGTAGTAGTAGGACTATTGCTACTGCTGGTGGATTATTGGGGGATTTGGGCGGTGCTACTTCTGAGCGAATGAATGATTTGAATATGAGTTTGTGTAGTTTTTGCCGCTTGTGGTTGTGTTATTGTTTTTACTGGAGCTTTCAGGAGTTATGGCTCGTTCTCATTTTCTTTTTGTAGCCTGGAGGGTTATAGTTTAAGTGCGATACCAAATGGCTTCATGCATACAAATTTGCTATTTAAATTCATGTGGGATGGAACAGGCAGCTTCGGTGGTATACTTGGATGTGGCAGTACTGAATACCCCCAAATACGAGGAGTAGCAGCATGGAGATAGTGAGAACAAGGATTTAATTACAATTGAATATGTGTCTGACTTTGTGTAGACTAACGTAGCGAATAGTGATATAATTTGGGAAGGACTTTAGTGGTGGACTAGGTATTTTCAGCTCATGTGGTTGCAAGGGGAAGTTGATTATGTTTGGGTGGATTTTTTTTCTGGGGAATTCGTTTTTAAAATTCTTTAGCTTTAATTGTTTTTGGCCACAGGCGATTACTATTTCTGTTTTATTGAAATTCCTACCCGCGGTTATCAGAAAAGTAGTCCCTTGTTTTGCAGAATGGATTTTTGTACACGAAAAACTTTAAAAAGTAGTCACTTAAGCTCCAAGCAATAGAATACAAACGTTATGGCAACGTCACGGGAAGATTCAAAGACAAGCTCATTTGGGTAACTTCGACATACTCCGTGATCAGATCATATGAGGTTTTTTGGCATCTAACTGGTCTGTCAAAATAGAAATGGTGACGAGGGAATTTGGAGTGAATTGGCGGCAAGGCTTCAACCCTAATAGTAGGCTATGGCCCAGTTCGGTGATTGTGCTGATGAGTAAGAGTCCCGTACACGTTTCTTGTTTGTTGTAAAGCAAGAAACAGGCTAGCGTGTGGATAGTTTGGAGTCGTCATCACTCCAGCAAACGAAAAACGGATTTTCAACAGACTTGGAGCCGATCATTTAGAGGATGTTAACTAAGTACGATGGGATCAGCAGAGAAAAAAATTATGAAAACCTCTAGCGATTGCTATAGAGAACAGAAGCAGCATCTATTTAGATGTGAAAGAAGAAGAGGAAGACTTAGACAAGGAGTCCTGACCGAACGCTTGATTGAAATCCAAATCAGTCCTTCAATTACTAACACCAGCACTCATCTCCCCACAAATGAAAGGGGTGTCTTTATCAAAAATTGCTACTACGAACTCTTCGACCAGGCATATAAGCAATGTCCAAAGCACGAGGCAAAATCCTTGCTGATTTAAGCGTCAAATTAGGAATGGAGAGCAACTTTTCATGAAAAGTTTTAAAAGGTAAGGACGGAAAGAAACACGTCTTTACTTTATGACCGCTTTATTCAGAGTGAGTGAATGAATTTAAAAGAAACGTAAGTAAAATTAGTAGCGCCTAATGCTATTTGAGTTGACAGTACAGGTTATTATTCTGCCAAGTACCTATGGGTAGCAGACTTTTTCCACACCTCAATATAAACAGAGATGCCTGCCAGTTATCTGACCAAAAAACTATCAGACAGATTGATCACATTTCGGCCGGCGCATGACACAATTTCTGTATTTTAGATGTCAAGGAGCCGACGATAACTCAGACTACTATATTTTTTTATAGCCAAGGTACGAATGCAAATATCCCGGATGACAGAACACCGAAGTACTATAAAGGATTTTGATGTCGAGCGGTTACGATCAGTCTGGTCGAGTGTTACGAAACTTTGGAGAAACCCTACGCTGTCAGGATCAAACGCAGAAGACCAGTGACGATTAGACAACAAATTAGAGACATTGCATTTGATACGAAGCCCATGTGAGTAAAGCAGTGTAGTGCAAAAGGAGACATACAAGATGGCGTTGCAAAGAAGAACGAGAGCTGTTAATGATCTCTACGAGCATAGGAGGTAGAAAAACGCTCTGTTAATGCAACGGAGAGGTGCTTCCGTAGAGATGGTGTTTGGATTTTCTACCAAAATGTAAAAAGGACTCCACAAGGCTACAAATAACAAACAGAACCATTCAGAAATAAGAGTTCTGCAGACTGTTTAATGGTAAAGACGACAGTCTAAAATAAACCAGCCAGCATTCATCCAACCAACATGAGGTTTGTATGCGATATCTACCATAAACTAAGAACCAAAAAGGTTACAGGAGGAGTTAAACAACCTGCCGGATTACTTGACGCAACGGAAATTGAGTAGCATAGGATAATGACCAGATATGGTGCCTGGTGAATGGAATCACGACATCGTTTGCACCATTCTTATTAATATCGCGTACATCATCTTATCTGCTACGTGCCCTACCTCTTAAACCCTATATCAACAATATGATAGATCATTCTCGAAGTAGTTTTTGGCCTGGTAAGTCCAGCAGATATTCAGCTTGCGGAAAATCTTAGGAGGCAATGTATTTGCTGAGATTTAATCATTTGAGTGATCCAATTCTCTTTTTTTATTTTTTTTTCGAACATCGGTTAAAGTTGAGTCTCTATTACTTTCTGGATTGCATTTCCCGAGGACCTTTGTTGAACATGGCAAAACTGATTTATTTGCACAGTTTGCAATCCACTCTTAATGTAGAGACCTCCATGAATGTGCATGCTCGTACTTTTTATGAGATCACCAAGTTTTGTCACACCTGTTGACATTTGTAACATTTTCATTTCCTTCACTGTCATTTCGTACATTGTCCAATAATTATTATATTTGCAAACCTTTTGAGCAGCATTTTTCTGTCATAAAATAATGTGGACTCCTCGCAAACTATGGACATTGCGGACTGTAAGCAAACTCTGTCGGCTCGACGTGATTGCTTACAGTGAACAACAAGCGGATACCGCTGCAACTTTGAAGCAGTAATTTTTTTCGTCGAGTCATTGCCGTTGATGGAACTTGGATAAATTACTATCCGCCAGAGACCGAGCGACAATTAAAAAATCGATTTTTCCAGGAGAATCCATAGGGACTAATCCACATAGAATTTTTGAACAAAGGACACTTGATTACAAGTCAGTATTACACTGAAAAATTGAATTGATTTGGTAAGAAAATGACAGAGACCCAGCTCTATTTGGCTTTATCATAGATCCAGAGCAGCCTTCTCGATAAAAGCCCTTCCTTTTCTATGCAACATGTTAAGTCCATAAAAGTTTGTTATTCAGGATGACACCCAAATAATTAGTTTCTTTGAAGTATTGGATGTTGATGCCTTTAATTATTAGATGAGTTAGACCAGTCACCTTCCTCCTTCTCGTAAAGAGAATAAATTCAGCTTTGACAGCATTGACTGAAAGCCCATTCCTGATTAATCAAGTCTAGGGGTGCCTTTGCTTTATATCAGGCAGTCGCTAGACATAATCCAACAGACATTACAGCAACATCATCATAGCAGTGGATTGGAGGTCTTGTGGGTAACTCATGTTTACCCCCGTCAAGTGTATTTTAAATTCTGCCTACCAGATCTTGAAGCGCATTCTCGCAAGATCTTCCGCATTGATAAGCATGTTCTATCTCAGACAGAGGATGCATTCGCAAAGCAGTTTTCCGCACATGGATCTGGACGATTCTCACCATGCTCTTCAACATGAAAGAAGGGAGACTTATAGGTCTGAAGCTCTGAAGCTTGGTGAGCGTGTACTACAGAAGTTTTCTGGATTCTTTACGAAGTCGCTAAAGATCTACGTTCCACCAAGGAACGAGCAATCTGGAGAATTGCCTTCTAGCTGAACACGGCAGTGCAAAACCCTCGTTGAGGGTACCGTTCAGTTTCCCCCTCGTCAACAAGGTCGATACTTCGACATTAATTCGATCTACCTATGGTTTGACATGAAGATCTCCGATAGTACTTTCCAGCCAGAAATCTTCTAACCTTACCTGTTAGATAACGTTAAGTCGATTACTTGCTTCTTACTCCCGTAACAAAAGTTGGCTGAGAGCCAACATTGTTGACAATCAGGTCAGATCACAGCATGAAATTCAGGTGATATTCCCTCTCACTTTGCACAGGTACTGTCCCAAAAAGTATTCTGAACACTGGCATCGCAGCATATGGTAGGTCCCATCTTCCTGAAAACACAGTATTCAACGAATTCGGCTACCGCCTTCGGTGGTTGTGGCAATAACGAGTCATAGAAAAAATATCCGAAGCCACAGATGCCTTTATTCCACACCTATGGTCCCTGAGCAGATATTATGTGAGGTTTTGTATTCAACACGGAAACCTCTTACATAGGGATGCAGTAGCAGACTTGGAATGTTGAATTCTGATCTGAGCACACAAAATAGATTAGGATTTTCAACTGTTTTCTACACTTACTTCGAAAGTGCGACTTCTGGTCTCAACAGAAGTCTGGTCAAAGCTCACAACAACAGATGAGCGAACCCATCATAGTTCCCAGTTATTAATGTATATGGAATGTACCTGAAGTGATGACTCAAGTAAACTAAAAATTATACGAGACCAACATCTGAAAAACACTAAGGTTTTGAGAAGTCTAGGAAACTTTTAGCAAACTGCAATCAGAAAAGGATTCTTACGGGTTTTCTTACAGCTAACTGTGGACTGAGATAGAGGACAATAGATGAGGATTTACTAACTACCGACCTGCCTCCCATTCCAAGTAAGAATACACGTATCTCAAATTCAATTCTTTGTAGAATAAGTTACAGTAAGGGGCTGTAATGAAGACATTAGCGGAACATAAAATAGAAGATAGGGTCGCAGTGCACTACATTTTTCTTACATATAAAATAAGCAATTAGTTTTGATTCATTTAATCAGATTGCATTGACTTTTTAAGCCGTATCCTGCACATTTTCATTCACTTGCTAGAAGAGACTTTCAAAGCATTGTCGCTCACTTCACCCGATTTCAGTCGGATAAGTCGATATTTTTCGCCACCTTGTGCCTTTTATTCATTCATCATAAATTCCGTGGGGGGTTTTGCTTATTCTATTGACTGCTCCATACTAATGCCGATTAACGAAATGGATAGATCTAGATTAAGCCCGTTGTTTTTTAGTACTAATCCCTAGTAAACCACTTATGTAAGTTGCACTTCGGAAAAATCAGTTGCATTCAAACAAGTACTCCTCATCAACTCAAATTCTTTCCACCAAACGGGCATGTCATACATGCTCGGATTTACAAACCGATAGTAGATTGCAAAAGTTTGTGATTTGAACATTTCCGGAAGAAAAGAAGAACTCGAATAATGGCGCTCGCCACTCACATTTCTCATCTTCACTCCTTTCTGTCGTTTTGTGTAAAGCATTCAATGGACCCTATTGAGAAGTTATGTATGTGTCAAATCGAAGACTTGCATGGCTAATTACTTCAACCAAAGTTTAAGCTCCTCCACGGTTCACTTGATTGCAAAAGTATTAATGCTGAGCTGGAAAACAAATGGCCATTGTCCAAGTTGCTCACGCAGAAGTTCACATTAATGGCCGTCTCATTTGATATTCGGTTGATCCAAGAGAGCTCCCTAGAACGTTTTTTTTTTCTCATTTTTTTTTATTTTTTATTTTTTTTTTATTTTAAAAAACTTCCCACCATTCATTCATGGAACCACCGAAGTTTAATAAATTTTACGAGTATCATCGTTTTCTTCTTTTTCCGGAGCTTTCTGATTATTTATGCTTCACGGTTCAATCAAAGAGGAATTTCCACTTAACCTGTTTCGGTTATCGTTGGTTTATAACCACTACCAAACCACCCATAAACCATTTCACCTCCAACCCGCTAACCACGCACACATGCTTCCGTGGGGTGAATGGAAATTTCACTCATAACGTACTCGTATACACCAACCCCCGATGGGAATATTGATCGGTAAACAAAACCAAATTAAATGCATCGCGTTCCGCATAACAATGGCGACAAATGGGGGCGGCAGGAGAGTATTCGTTGCAATCATCCAGGATGGCGATAGATTTTATGAATAACTATTGGTTGCTCACCGCTTTGAGTCTTCATGGGGACAATCAAATCGCAAATTTCTGTTTGCTTCAGTGTTCCATCAAATTTCTATAAAACCCTCGAGAAACGGCGGCGGTTTAAGTACCACGACTGAGAGGTAGATTGATGCGGTCGACTTAATCCGTGTCGGCGCCAGTCGGTCGATTATGGGAATTATTCACGGTGGGTAAAAAAATCAAACTAAAATGCTGGAGGCAGCATGAAGAGGTTGCATTTCAAACTGAGTTGTTTGAGGGAAATCAGGACACTAAGACGGAGAAGAAACACAAACAGAAACAGACCACAACAGAGACTTTTGAGGTAAAGGGCTTGAACTGAGATCTATAGGGCTTAGGATTCTTTCTTTTTTTTTCAAGGAATCGTTTTGCATCTTGAAGAGTTGAAATTCTCTTGACTTATATAATTATGTAGATTCATTTGGAAAGGATATTTCAAAGTGTTTGTTCTATTTTTAAATTGCGAAAAATCAAAAAGATGGGTAACAGTTTGCTTTACTCATACAATGAAGAACAAAACGTACCTGGCATGTAAAAAGCCATCCGTAAGCTTTGAGCTGTGTTACATATACATACGAGTATGTCGATTTGCTTCCCATAAAGGCAAAGTAACTGCCATGATGTTGAATTGATATGTGTGTCCAGAACTCGCTCATAAATTTTCGTCTTATTAGACATTAGCGGCCTTCGGTGAACTGTCGCTTTTTACGCTCTACAAGACAGTTGAGGTCCTTTTCCACTAGTGCGTGCCAGCATGACGAGGTCTCCTTCTACTGCATCATCTCTCTGGATAGGAATCGAAGACTCTTCAGGTTTAAGCGTTTATATTCATTTGCTCTGTTTGTCCGTTCCATCTCAGGTGACTGATGGGCACATTTTGGACTAGGTAGATGACTAGTAAATGCAGATTTCGCAATTAAAATTAAAAATCGTTCGAAGAATTTGGGGATACAGGGATCACTTCATCCACCTTCGCTTACAGGCATGATCTTATGTCATGAACTTATTGCTCATTGCCTTCCTAGGCGAAATAAACTGCGATGGGAAAGTACAATATAACTCTCTAATCAAATAGATGCACAGTTTTTTGGACAAGTGAGCTCCTGGTGCTGGTGATCTGCGGTATGATGTCAAAGAAGTCACATCACGGCGTTTCACTTTGTCTAAGCCCCTTTTTGATATCAATGGTCTCGGTGAGATTGTTTCCGAATTTTGTGACGCAGCCTTGAGCGTTCTCCACTGCTTGCACTCCACACAATCTGAAGAGTTTTACAGAAATGTCAAAATTAAAAACGATTTTGTATAGCTTGTCCTTGTATATGCGACTTTAAAATCCATAGAATGTGGTGTGCACCGATCTAGGATCTGCAGCATTGTTAATATTTGGTCAATTGGGTACCGCACAGATAGGGGTGAATAAAATCATTGACAAATTTTGCAACCAGGAAAAATCTATCTATTGAAACAGGCTCTACATTTACTCAAAGTGGGCTTATTGTTATCTGTTAGAACTTGTTATGCTTTGGTTTATGTAAAAAAGGTTACAGATGATAACGGAATTAAAATCTTATTAACATCGACATTGACTGTAAAATGTTCTACTTGACCCGAGTCTCTAATACTCCAGATCCACTCCACTCCACTCCATTGATTTTAATGCTCAGCTATTCAAACGTGACTTGCAACTAACTTAATTGTTGTTAATGCAGATGCTATCCGCTTCGAATCTAGCTGCTCTCCGAGTCTTCTGGATCTTATGTTTGTATCTGATTAGTTTAATGTATTACTGGTGCTGTACATTTGTCATGGAAGGATGTCACTGATCATGATCTAATTTTCTGAACTATAACATTGACTTAGCTCGTCCCTCTTAACTATCAATTTTCGAATTCAGAGGTTTCGCTTCAGTAGATAACTACTCATTGCAAGTGGAGGCATATTTGTTATTTTGTCTCAGATGTGTGTTATAAGATGAACCTATTGCAATCTCGAATATTTTACTTGTTCAATAACCATGTGCTTTAAAAGCAGTGGTGGTGCGCAATAAAATTTGTCCATGGTTTACATCTGAGGTTCATAATGCCATTAAACTTCGTAGGAAATTCTATTCGAAGTGAAAGCTAAATTCAATTAGTCTGAATTGGGAAAATTTCTGTCGAGCACGTAATTTCTCAACTTCCATCACGAGACTCTTTAAGAAAAGCTATTTTTTATCTAGCCTGGGAACAGACCAACATCCCAAAAAGCTCAGGAGCAACTTACTCTCGGTTGGTGTTCGTAAAAATGATGCTGTAGACGTTCTATTTATCTTGATGATCTTAATGATGCTTCTTATCCAGCTCAGTAGAAAGTACCCAACCTTCAAATTTTTTCTGAACTACTCACGGTTTTTGAATTCGAAGCTGTATCGGAAGTTTATTTGAGGGTAGAGTTTCTATCCGGTTTGTCAAAATGATATTTACCCACATTTTTCCTGTAAATAATTTTTGAATAACGTCATCATCATTTCCGTCTAGCAAAAGTCATTCCTGTCCCCAACGAACCTCAGTTTATTATCTTGTCTTCGCCGAACAAATTTCAAGTCATTTAGATCAATGTAACATAAGCTACTTGCTTCGGTCCAGTCTGGTTTTCGGGCCAACCTTAGTTGTTCCACAGCTTTGGTTAAAACTCTGGACGACATAAGGATCAGCTATGACTTGGACTTCCTCACTTGACTTTTCAAAAGCTTTTGACACAGTTAACCATTCAGTTATTTCTGAGAAACTAAGAAGGTATTTTGGATTTAGTGAAAGCTCGGCGCGGCTCATTATTAATTACTTAAGTAATTGCTGTCAAAGAGTTGTGGTTGGTGACATAAAGGAGTACCTCAGAGCTCAATACTGGGTCCAATATTGTTTTGCATATTTATTAATGATCTACCTTAAGTTTACTCAAACTTACTGTCGCATTCAATGATATGGTTAGGTACGTGTATGGGCTTCGTTGGCACGACTACATATCCAATTATTACAAAAGTATCCTTGGTCGTATGCTACAGTAGCTTTTGAAGTACTATAAAAGACTAAGTCTTATTTGTACATCCTAAATTGAATAAATTTAAATTAAAGCATTCACAAAATAAAGTAAACGGTCCTGTAGGACCTAATGTCTCTATAGTTGGCGCAGTTTAGAAGCTCTCCTTTTCTGGAGAACGGAATATAAGGTTCAATTCGTTTCCGACCAAACCATGAAAAGGAATTAGAAGGTTAGGCCATTCAGTCCAGCAGCCCTGTTATGCTCAAGCTAAAATATTGTTGTTCTTTCTTTATTTCATTTTGATGAGATGGATAGACAACTTGGCTTTCGACCACTTAAGTTATGTTACCTCTTTTATAAATATTACTTCTTCCTCATCTCTACAAAATTCTGTTCGGTTTTCGTTGACTTAACTCGTTCTTTTCACGTCCAAACATTGTTCCTTATGTAGCACCACACTATTTTTCCTATTGTTTCCTTCTCATGGTATTCTTTTTCTGCGTAAAAGAGGATGTAGAGTGCACAAGCCGCTCTCGTTGTTCATACATAGTCTCATACATAGTTTTGATATATGTGCTTGCCTGCATTTTTCACCAAACCAGGGATTTAATGCGGGTCTTCAGGTGAAACCCACCACATCTGTTGCGAAATTTTTAATGAATTTTTGGCAACGATGCTTCTGATCATCAGCACTTAATTCATGTTTTAATTGACATTGAAATGACGTTGAGGGATGAGCGATCGTAAAATCTCTGACGGTTTGTTCCGATTGCAACTGTATGTTTCGTTGGTGGCAACTCGGTGTTGGACCGGTCTTCATTATCCGTTCGGAATGTGCGGACATCTAAAAGGTGCCAACAAAAAGGCAGAAGACTCCATTTCCATCTACACGGATGGATCAAAGATGGAGATAAGGACCGGTACCGGGATCTTGTCCGATCAATTTGAAAGTACGATGCTCATGTCTCTGGCCGGACTACAGCAGTGTTTTTCAGGCTGAGATATTGAAGAACCCAAGCTTGCGGCAACAAAGGCAATATCCCACAAGAATATTACCATACTTACAGAGTGCACCATCTTTTATGTCGGTAGTGAATGATGAATAACTTTAAAAAAAAAACAACTAATTTCCATATATGAGATATTTTTATTTAACTTCAATCAACATCAACATCAAATTCAACATCAACAACATCAACATACATCAATCAAGTGGCGGCGTTTATTGACCAAAGCAAAATGTGCCGTTTTTGCTGCGTTTTCCAACACTTTTTCGAGCATCTCGGGCTGTATAGCGATAATTTCGGCACGATGTTTACCTTGAGCTCGTCAGTTTTTTGTGGTTGTAGAAACTGCATTGTTTGATTTGCAGTGTGGCATGGCGTATCGTCTTGTTGAAACCAGTAACCGTCAAGACCTTTTTCACACATTTTTTGGTAGACATATTGAGCCAACATCCGCCAATATCGATTCCAAAGATGGTTTTGGCGTAAACGCCGACCCAGACGGTTACTTTTTGGTTTCCCATTCTCAAATGCGGCAATTTTGCTTGTTAACGGCGCGAAAGAGTGTGAAATGGGCTTAGTCGGTCATCAAAATTTGATGATGATGATGATGTCAACCATTTGAGCGACTGCTCGGCCATGTTCCAAGCGACTTGGACGGTCTGTCGGCAATATTCTTTGAGTCAATTGCACCTCATACGGCAACAAGTGCAAATCGTATTTCAAAATGCTGCGAAAGTTAGTTCCACTAACGCAAAAATGCTGAGCTGTCTCTTACCGCTTCAACCAGTTTATTGGAACTACTTCGACGTTGATGAACGGCATAACGACGACCTCCCACTGTCTCGTCCTCAAAAAAAATCGACACCAAGCGAAGAAATAGTGTTGTTAGATGGTACCCGATGGTCACGGTAATGCACGTTGAGTTCACAACTGAACGATTATTTTCAATGTACAGCTTCACTATTTCTGCGCGTTGTTTCCCTGTGAAGCGATTCTTGACTAAAATTGTACTAAATTGACATTTCAAAAATATGTCTAAGTCTAAATGTTAAAGTGTTTTAATGTTAACATACCGACATATAAGGTGGCGCAACCTGTATCTTTACTGATAGCAAGGCAGTAATGTCATTGTCGCTGTCGTGAAGATCTTAAGACTCTTTGTGTTCAACCTACGCTCTGCTGGGTCCCTGGCCACAAATAAGTTGCAGTCAATGAATATGCACACGAGCTAGCTCAAAAAGGATCTTCCCCAAAAAGGGAACTGACAGATCAAAGACACAAACTTCCACCCTGCACTCTAAGAATACAAGTGGATCGATCAAATAAAACCCATTGAAAGGTGGAAAAACCTTTCAACCGACTATAGACAACTATAGATCATAATCTTCTGGGAGAGTGCGCAAAAAACTGCGCCTCACCGATGACGACCTCTGCAAAGGTCGTCCCTTTCTCAGTCCCAGTCTCAGTAATTCGAGACAAAAAAATTAAGGAAATTACTACTTCCACGATCTCTCTGAGCTATCTGCTGCGTCACTTACATATATTTTCAGATTCGCTGAAGCAACATTACACCCTAGATCTACTTAGACCTAACTACAACCAAGGCGAAACGGAAAGCGGAAACCAAAACTGAAAACCGCAATCTAATTTGCATCCCCACTCAATTCTCGCACCTGGTATAGAGTGGCTTCGGCTCCAGATACCACATCATGCCCTGAAGGCTCCATTAAGAATGTCGGACAATTTAGTTTTGTTGATTCCTCAAATGGCTTATTTGTAAACCATTCATCAGACATGTTTGTGTGAATTGAATTGGATCTATGAAGTCTTTTGTCTTTCTTCATAAGATTATTGTTTTACCAAGATATCCTGCACTGAACTGCTGAAAAAAAGGCAAATTTTCAGTACAAATGACACCAATTGTCATGTCTCTAAGTAATTTGCTTGCATTCTCGTGATTTATTAATTCGATGGTATCTATAGATGTCGTCAATGAATATCTAAATTGCAAGCACAACTGGCTTCTTGCAGTTCATCTATTATTTAAACTAATTGCATTTCCTGACTCCATGCATATTTCATCACAAAGCTATGGATATCGATTCGGTTAGCATTTCCCCATGACCTCAATAATTTTTTCATAATCCATCCTCATCACCCTTCTCACATTTAATTTATTTATCGAAATATATTAGTAACCTCTAATGTAACCCTTCTCTTTATATCATTTCAGATCTCTCAACGGAGCAAACACTTTCACAGCGACTTGCAGAATACCAAATGCGATTGCAGTATCTAGAATCAATGTACCGAACGCGACAAGAAGACGTAGCGATACTTTCTCAGTACCTCGGTCTATCACAAACTCCCACAAGCAGCACTAGTAGCGGTCCAGGAGACAATACTTCACACATACCAGTCAATACGTCGTCCATATTGGAGGGACTCAGCCCTGAAGCTAAATTAATTCTAAAAAACTCGACACTTACATCGAGATTCCCATCGAGCTTACGAATGCCAACAGCATTCCATTTCTTACCACATCTACTCGACGACCCAATGTCGTTGAAGCCATCGTTCCTAATGTCGAAGGGGAGAACTGGTGTCAGTATAGTCCTCGGTATTCCAACTGTCAAGCGGGAGAAGCAATCCTACCTGATGAGCACCCTTCAAAATATCATCACTAATATGGACGAGGCTGAACAAAACGAAACACTCATAGTCATCTTCATCGGTGAGACCGACATGGAGTATATCTCTCTGATAGCCAAGCAAATCGAAGTCCGATTCGGACAGTATATCGAAAATGGTCTCATTGATGTCGTAGCACCGTCAGCTTCATATTATCCCAATTTTGACAAGCTACGGATAACCCTCAACGATCCATTGGAACGGGTCAAATGGAGATCGAAACAGAATCTGGATTTTTCCTTTCTGATGGCATATGCCCAGCCAAAGGGCACATTCTATGTACAGCTAGAAGATGATATCCTGGCCAAACGTGGTTTTGTGACAATCATGAAAAAGTTTGCCATCGACAAGACCGCAGTGAAGGAGAACTGGTTCATTTTGGACTTTTGCCAGTTGGGCTTCATTGGTAAGTACTTAAGGTTCCATAACATCAGATACAATCGTAACATTCCATTTACAGGTAAAATGTTCAAGTCAGCCGAGCTGCCATGGCTGATAACGTTCTTTCAAATGTTCTACAACGATAAACCTGTTGACTGGCTTCTGGACCATTTAATCGATACGAAAGTTTGCAACTGGGACAAGGATCAGAAGCATTGCAAGCAGGAGAAGGCCAAATATTGGTATCATTATAAACCGTCGCTGTTCCAGCATATCGGCACCACCTCATCGCTCAAGGGTAAAGTGCAAAAACTTAAAGATAAACAATTTGGCAAGATTCCAAGCTTTTATCCACATCATAACCCACCGGCTTCGGTCAAAACAAACATAGCGCCATACAAGAACTTCCATTTGAATCGTGCGTATCGGGGAGAGTCGTATTTCTGGGGTCTCCTACCACAACCCGGTGACTTGGTTCAATTTGTATTCCCCCATCCGATTAGCTTGAAAAGGTTCGTATCCAGTGTTCCCTTGTGTCCTGTGTGTGGTAGCCGATGTTGATTTATCCTAGGACCGTTACATTGTTCTATCCGTCTTTTTTTATTTTATTTTATTATTTTGTCTTTCCTAGGTATCTGTTCCGAAGTGGTAATAGCGAACATCCGTCGGATAGATTTTACAATACAACAGTGGAAGTGCTGCCAGACTCGTTGACCGAGACTTCACCCATTTGGAGTACATACAATTCGACAGCAGATGGATATTTGATTGTGGGTGGGTTTGATGCCTTTGGCCTGGCCGAAGGTTCTATCGATCCGAAAATTGGTACGATAAAGGAGATCCGACTACATGTGCACAGTGACAGTGAAAATTGGGCGTTATTAAGTGAGGTGAGTACGAATGAGCATTTGAAATAGCCCCGAGGGCTTTAACTTTGACTTTCGAAATTTGTTTTGGATTTAGGTGGAAATTGTTAAAAGGGTTATTTCAATGGTTCACCTCCTTCTGTTCGAACAAAAAGTTTGAAGAGTTGGTCTGCCGATAGATACATGACATACATACGAGCAGATAGAAAAAGTCATTTGTTGGAAGGGTTTGAGTCTTTTGTTTTGACTTTTTGATGATTACGACTAAGAAGTAGTACAAATTGGAATTTCGTTCGGGGAGAACTGTTCATTTAACATTTAGATTAGCTGGGTTATATTGGGGTGGATACGAGTATGTATTGGACGGATTATAACGAGCGCTATAATGGCATATCATTTACTATGTTGGAATCTGTAAATAAATAAAATATGAATGTTGACGAATCTGGACATTTATATTGCTACTTCGGTTATCCTATTCTTAGCTTTGTACTGAAACCATTTTATCCTTACTTAATGTACCGCTTGCATTCGAAACATAGGTGGGTCTCCATTGTATTTCTAGCATTGGATAAGTAGATTATCCAGTAAGTCCCTAATGAAGGGTACAAAAAGGGTGAATCGTTCTTTGTGATATGCCTGCAAAACGTGTTACGATTTCTGCAGACAGGTTTGAAATGTGAGTTAAGTAATAGGTATTAAGCAGTTGCTATACGCATCGCAGGCTATCGTTCCTGCAAGTGTTTTGGAACGGTGAGTGGAGTTTTGGGACGTTATACTATCTTGCTGGAACTACAGAAGGAAGAAATTAAACTAGTAGTTTACGAGAATGACATGGTTATGTTGGTGTCAGGAAAACTAATCAAAGTGATAAGCCGAGGGAGCCAGCTCATGGAAAAGGCTCTGGAAATAATTTACTCCAGGCCAGTTAACAACCGACGAGTGCACGTGCTACCCAGTGCACTCGTAAATTTTGCTTCATGTGCTGTACAGTGAAGCACAAAAAAATATTGCACAGTGTGGGTATTTCACCTCTCCCGTTCCTGGTCCTTGTTCAGTAACCTGTATTCAGTCACTGTCATTGCTGTATTTGTCATACGATATACTGAATGAATGTAACAACTGATAGAAAGCGGGTTGTGAGTATTTATTTTATTGGTGCACTGTCTCTTATTGTTGTAAAGGTATAACAACTACAATAATTTCATTCTGTAAACCAACGTCACAATTTTCACTCCGTAGCCTTGCTTAGTATTTTGGTGTTTGTGTTTTTTGTGTTTATTTTTTGTGATAACTAAGGAACTTAGAGTGGATAAAAATTAATTACTTTTCTGCTTACGTAAATAAGCCCACATGAATACCACGTTGAAAGTTATACCGCCAACACAATGGCCTTGTTTTTAACTTCTCAAACTGATGAGTACAAAGTCTCACTTGTATACACTGATAAGTATGAATGGTACCTCTTAGGAACAACTGTGTCAAATCAGCTAATTTCTCGTACATCTACCACATAGTTGGAGAAAAGATTCCTAAAAGAACCGCATAGCAATAGGTGAAAGCCAACTGGAGCAGACTTACAGTTTTTTTTAGTAATTCAAACGGAGGTCGTTATGTTCCCTTGATAACGATGTGGATGCCGCTGCTGAGATGATAACAGACACTATTCTCCTTGAAATGAGATCTCTTATACCTCAACGGATGAAAGAGGCTTGGGCTGTAACAGGCTGTAAGAGTTAGAGAAATGTATTTGGATTCTTCAAGACCAACCTGACAGAGGAAAACCGAAAAACGTTCAAACGAGCCAGGAATGACTGCAACGCCTTTCTTAAGCATGTGGAATTCCAATACGACCAAAAACTGAGGCAAAAATTACTACAATGTACCAAAAGTAGTAAAAGCTTTTGGACGTTCGTCAAAAACATCCGAAATTCTGGCTCAACCTCCACCCCTCCTTTACTCATTTACAATAACATTCCAGCTGTCAACTCTGTAGACAAGGCCAATTTACTTGCTGCACAATTTTGCGGCCAGCTGTACTGCTCCAGGTTGTGCTTTATCCCCGTCTACAGTCTTGAGTACGTCGAATCTTCAATGAGACGAATATACTTTCGCACTCGTGTAGTAGCAAGAGTACTTAAAAATCTTCTCAAGAGGTGTTCTTCCACGCTGGCAAAACCACTATGTAAGCTTTTCCATTGATCCTACTCTTTAGGACTCTTTCAACCCGACCCTAAAAGAGGTGAGTCGTCTTCGCTCTCTTCCTACAGATCCATTACACTTGCGTCCCTTCTTTCCAAGATCATAGAAACGCTGATAAACCATCAGTTCATAAAATATCTCGAATTAAAGTCCACACCAATCTGGCGAAAGGAACATAGTAGAACTTGATATATGCGTTTTGAAGGCAATTGACAGAGTTTGGCATCAGGTTGTTTTGTTCAAAATGGGTGCGTTTCGGATCGATGGATCTCTTCTTCGATGGATTAGAAATTATCTTTTGGAACGTTCAGTTCAAATTGTCTTGGATGATTTCAACAAAATAAATGCTGGTGTGCCCCAAGGCTCCGTTTGGTCTCCGACATTATTTTAATGTTTATCAGTAATTTCTTGTCTGCCACTTCTAATCCAATATATTCCTTTGCTGACGACAGTACTCTCTGCTTTTTATATTCGTTCCCGGGTTCACGTCTCTGCTTTTTGGCTGTAGAATGGGAACGGCATCGTATTGTAAGCTCATTAAATTCCGCTATAAACAGCATAAATAATTGGAGAAGAGTAGAATTTAATGCTTCCAAAATTCAATGCTGTCCGCTGTTGTTAAAACGAAACCCAAACACCCAACCTTTATCTATGAATGGTACTGGCATCGTCGATACCGAAAAACTTTTCATTCTCAGTATGTTTGTCAATGGCAACCTACGTGAAATGGAATAGAATGACCATATATTCGATTTCGTCAAAAACACTGCGAAATGTCTAGAAATGTCCTTAAGGAATCTAAGAAATATTCCACCTCCTCTGATATGACCACCATATACGAATATAAGGTATTTGTCCGATAGATATTAGAGTCAGGTGCCCCCAAGACTTATTTGGACTTGCTAGATAACATTCAAATTCGTGGGACATAACACAAACATAGGTGATGCTAATATCACACAATCAATTGACACCAATGAAATTGCCAGCAAACAATCAACCGTAACACCGGTGTCGTTATAATTCCTCGTCAGTTTACATAAGCCCATTTTCGGACCTAGATTGAAATATCGTGATTCAACTGTACACTCGCTTATGAAATGCCCTACATAGCCCTATATATTCTAGTCATTATAACCTTCTTTATAATCTCTCTTTCCTTCCTCCCTAACTTTCCTTCGCCCGCGCTTTGTGCAAGCATTTAAAGGATACTCAAAACCCTTGAACGCCCGCAGTTTATAAAAAAAAAAAATACAAATAAAAATAACGTACTTAGCAAAATCTTTGTGAAACGCTGCAATGCTAATAAGTAGATTTCAGTCTTTCCTAATGAGGGGCAGCAGGAAAGTCACTGAACTCCCAGAAACTCATAAGAAATTCAACTGTCAATGGGAGTCGTAACAGAAGACGCAGCAAATTCTAACATACGAGTGAGTAGATTTGGATCCTGAAAAACTCTAAATTGAAAGCCAATATTGTTGACAACGAGGTCAGACGATAGTTTAACCGTTACATGTGATCACAGAATCATTTCCTAGGAATCACAGTATTCAATAAGTTTGGCTACTGAGTTTTATGATGGCGGTAGTACCGAATCATAGGGAAAAAATAAACTGACGCAACGACGAATTTGTCCAGTTCTTCGTTTGCTTCGTAGTTTAATATATGTATTAATTGCTTACTTACGGTGGCGATACAACCCGGAGCGGACCTGGGCCTTAACCAACAAGCGTCTTCAACAAACTCGATCTGTAGCCAGCTGCCTCCAGTTTCACACGCTCGGTTGGTTGAGGTCCCTTACCACTTGCATGCACCATGTCAGTCGCTGTATTCCTCTACTGGCAAAGACAACGTCGCTGTGCAGTTCGTACAGATCGTCGCTGTATCTCCTCATGCACCCTCATCAATTTTTGATAAAGTCCGTGCCTCTGCGCTATAGGACTGTGAACTCTGTGAACGCACTCTTTCACTGATCACTAAACAGTTACTGTCAATTTATTCAGTAAACTCAACATTTTTATCATGGTAAAGTACACTAACGAGAAACGTCTGCAAATTATAAAAATTTTGTACAGATATTGGGAGTCGGTGACTGCAACTTTAAGAGCGTTAACTCCAATTTTCGGTCGTAATTCTCGCCCCAGTAGACAGGCAATAACAAGTTTAGTGCAAAAATTTGAGTCTACATATTCGTTGTGTGATGTTGCCGTGTCAGTGAGACAACGGGTTGGTCGAAGTGCCGAAAATATCGCTGCCGTTCAGACGTCCGTAGCAAACGATCCAAATCAGTCAATTCCACGGCGTTCTCAAGAATTGGGCATCGCTTAGACCCATACAAGATCAAGCTGACTCAAGAATTGAAGCCGATGGACCATTTAAAGCGACGTACGTTCTCCGATTGGGTTCTGGAGAAGATGCGCCAAGATGATGAATTTCATCGCAAAATCATCTTCAATGACGAAGCTCATTTTTAGCTCAATGGGTTCGTCAATAAGCAAGATATGCGTTATTGGTCGGGTGAAAACTCACATGTGCTTCATGAATCACCACTTCATCCACAAAAAATAACTGTTTGGTGCGATTTGCATCCCGGCGGTGTTATTGGGCCATATTTTTTCGTCGACGATAACGATCATTACGTTACTGTGAATGGTCAGCGTTATCGCGCCATGATCATCGATTATTTTTGGCCCGAATTGGAAGATATGGACTTGGACGACATGTGGTTTCAATAGGATGGTGCCACAAGCCACACAGCACACGCTACAATCGATTTATTGAAGAGTAAGTATGTTGAGCTTGTTATCTCAAGACATGGGCCAGTCGATTGCCCGCCTCGTTCGTGCGATTTAACGCCGCCTGACTATTTTCTGTGGGGCTACGTTAAGTCATTGGTTTATGCCAACACGCTGACGACGTTGGAAGAGCTCATAGCCAACATTGAACGCGAAATAGCGGCCGTTTCGGTCAAAATGAGTGGCCGAGTCGTTGAAAATTGGGTCCAACGAATATATGGTCATATGAACGAAGTCGAGTTCCATTCATAAATGTTTTGATTGCACTCCAAGCCAATAATAAAGTTTTTGAAATATCTTACCCTATACATAGGATCACTTCTGTTGTTCAAGAGAGTATTTTCCCAGCCAGTTGCCTTCTTATCCCAAAGAAGCAGCGATAAGCAAGAATTAATCTTTTCTTTATCTCAGCGCTGGTGTCTTAGTCTGAATTGATAGCGGAGCCTAGGTAGGCAATGTCCTTAACTACTTTAAAGTAATATCTGTTCAGAGTGACGTTGTGTCCGAGACGTAGGTGTTGGGTGTCCTTTCTTGGTGATAGCATATACTTTGACTTGCCGCTTCCGTCTCAATACACGCAAAAGCCCCACTGACATCACACTGCTTTCTTTCGACTATGTCAATATCATCTGCATATGTGAAAAACAGAGATTGTGGCTCTGTGCACTATTCCTTTAAGTACGGTGTTAAATAAATCGCATGACAACGCGTTGCCTTGTCTAAATCCTTTTTTGACATTAAAGAACCCAGTAAGCCCTTAACCGCTTAACCGACCTTGTAGGCGATTTTAAGAAAACCGATGCCACTGTAGTTGGCGAAGTTAAACTTTCATCCAGTTGTGCTCTTTGCTTCGCTCACGCGACAGAGTTAATCATGATACTATTATGGACCAGAAAAACCATCCGGGAGTTTTGGGAATAGTGTAATAGCATCACACCGGACTTCCTGATTAAGCGATGAAATGTCATGAGTACCGTAGCCCCGTGGTCGCTATTGGGAGGCAGTTCCTTTACTTGTGCAGTTCCAGATAGGGATCTTCCTATGAATTTTGCTTTTGAGAACGCACCTGCCCATCTATAATGACTTCCGTCATTCTTATATATTCAAATAATTGACATTGAGAGTATTAATAAGTTCCACAATAGCATAGAATTGTAACTGCTCGAGTGTATTTTGTAAAAAAAGAAAATTAGAAAAAAAGTAATTACGTAAAGTACAACTGAATAGGCGGCGTGAAAGAAAAAGACTGAAGAAAGGTTTAACCAAATCTTCTTTGAAAAAGGTAACCGGAGATGCTGTTTTCTTAGGAATAACTTCTCCGTATATTTTTGGGATCTTCTATTAAATAAGCATTATCTTTAAAGGCTGAATTGCTTAGACCATTTTATAAACTGTATCTCCCTCCAAAGTCTTTCATTGGGTTATCGATCATCTTTCCCTCCTAAAACATCGTCCGTTTCAGAGTTTTTTTTATCAAGTTGATACCCAGAAGACTTTCCAATGCCCTGTATGTATCCGTATGCAAATTGAACTACAAAATCGACATCTAGGTTGAGATATATATATATATATGTTATTTTAAAGTCGACTACCTGAATCCCCAATTGAATTCCCATAAATACTCTGTGATTCCCAGCTCATTTTTCAAAAAAATAACATAAAATCACTACCGTAAGCCGTATCGTCAATGGTCAAACTCATCAAATTGGGATTTCCTTAATAAGACAACCTTCAGCGTGGACTTGCAATATCCCCCAGATACTCGACTCCATCAAAAGATAACGCCAACTCACTTCTTGAAATTAAATTCTTATCTGTCATATTGATTTTCTCGTATGAATACCTGCAATATCGTCAGCACACAGCAAAATGGTAATTCCCTGGATAAAGGGAAAGAAAAATTTAGAACTTCATTTGCAACTTCCAAAGGGGATTCTAAATGCTCTATTCGTACGTAGCAGTGTGTATGTTTGCAAAGCTCCACACCAGTGTGCCAACTATTTCACATTTGAAGTCTTTCTTAACATTGCAAGAACCCAGAGGAAAGAATAAATTAGAAAACATGTTCAAGTACTCATATCCCTATGTGGGCCCTTCTACGGTCTCAAACCTATATACCACCTTCGAATGCGGATACTTGTTGCAGGCGCCTCAAGACCTTTGAATGGAAATCAATAAACTCCGGGACGAAGTCTTAAGTCAACTGTAATTACGAAGCAAAAACTTTTTGCAACAGCATTTTCTAGGGGTAAGGTAGGCAGTGGGTATATTTTGAAAATTGCCCTAGCCATGGTTCCCAGTGAGAACAAAATGCTCTTCGTAGTATGTACGAGTACAGTTTTGTATCTGGAATGGGTACACACTTGAAACACGTTGCATTTAGATGTATTGCTTTTGCTTGGAAGTTAGAGATCAACGTAAACTATCCATATGTAGACAGGAAAATGTTATTTCAGATGTCAGTTCAGTCAATAGAAAGGCTTGTTTGAGTTTAAGAAATGGCCTTAAATGAATTGAAGGCTTATAAAGGATTTTCGGGGAATGAGGTAAATTGAAGGCAATGCAACTTCAGATTTTTCCATGTGAATTTAAAATAATTCTGGTTAGCCTTCGTTCAGGAATCATGAGGAAAGGCAAGCTCAGAACACACCAGAAAGTAGGAAAAGCTCAAAATAGCTATGAAAACATGACATCAAATTTTCTCGACAAAGTTTTTCTATAAACAAGTCTATCTAAAGCAGTGTCCCGCAGGTCAGAACACTTAAACTTCCAGCTTGATTCACTGTCATTTACTACTAATTTTACCTCTTTCCGGAAAGAAGTATAGTATCTATGTCATTTAGTTATTCAGAAATGTCCCACTAAAACCTATTTAGATTTGTTTTATCCCACTTTGTCCTTAAGAAGAATAATGAAGCCTTTAGGTGAAAATATACGCATTCATAGCAAAATAGGTGATACTGATAAAGGTTAGAAGGGGAGCAATTTTTCTGGTAATTTTGTTGAAGTACTGACAAGTATAAGTTTGAGTAGCGGCAAAACAAGGTAAGGCAAGTCACATACGTCGGTGTTCAACACTAGGATATTGTACTCCAAACTTGGGCGCAAAAACACTTCATATATTGAGGTCAGATAAGATGGCGTTAAGTACTTCTTATATCACTCGGAGAAACCTAGACATTCTCTAGCACATTTGGCGACATCAGATATGTGGCTATTCCATCGTAGGTTGGTATTGACACACATAACATACAGACGACAACATAAGGATATTTTGGATAAGAAGAATCTGAAAGGATACCATTAATTAAAATTAAATGGAGTTTTGGGAACAGAACAGAGCCCTAAAGGATACCAGGATTTATTCTAAGCATATTAGACTTGAAACCATCTGGAGTACTGAATTGAACGTTGTGAAAGGTAGTATCCATTTTTCTACGGGTAAACCCTTGAAGTATATACATATAATATTTTTTGTCTCAGTTTCTGGTCATATAAGAACTTTACATGTTTTGTCGGATTGGTCTTGTTAGACCGAACGAACTGATCTTAAAACCTAATAGCCTCTTTACAGCTCGTAGCGCCCCTTTTTTTTGACTTGATTTTCTTCATCCAATGAGGGATAAGGTATCTTATGACAAAGGGAAGGGCATTTGTGATCAAGACGTAGTAGTCCGATTAGCCCAGAGGGATCACGTCGATTATGAACTAGAGAGCACATCAATACTGAACTTATCAGGTTGAGAGGATAAAAACAAGTTTTTCGGATGTTATTTGTTCAGTATGTGTTGTCAGTTTTAAATGCTCTTTAGTTTTTTTGTTGCGCTAAGGGATGTGGAATCTTTTTGGTTGCGTTGGCCTTATTGTTCGATTCCAGGAGTTCGAATACTTGAACTATTCGTGTTGTATCACTTCATTCTGAGTTTTATGCAGCTTCTGCGTCTTATGCTGTTGCTTTTCTTAGCTTTTTTATTCTCCGTAGCTCTATACCATGAAGCGTGTGCAATAAAATACTGGGCGCACCATATCTTCATCTTTATTTGGGCATTCGGGGCAAGATGATGAGCTGTCGTGCCTTAAACGGTGGAGGTACTTGCGATAACCAAACACCATGGACAAACAGAACTGCGTTAGATTGTGGTTGCGGCTCCATGTTTACGTTCTTCCTAGTCATGACAGCTTCTGTTTTATGGTCGGCTAGTGACTGTTACCCAATCCTTTATCCAGACAATTGCTTCGTTTATAGCGGATTCAACTGTACGAATCTGTTTACCCACTGTCACCACAGCAATTTCATCGGACAATCTAATTACTGTCACCTCCAGGCAACCCCAGTCGTAGGACTCCGTGGTACATAAGGGCCCTGTGGAACTCCGGCAGTGAGTGATAAAATTTTATCTCAACTTTCTGTTGTTGAGGTAGCTCGTCACTATAAGCACCAAGTAATATGGTGTATCCATCCTGGCCAGTTCGCCGAGTTAAAAACATTTTTAACGATATCAAGAGTTGATGGCTTTTTTTTAAAGTCAAATTGGTAGTTTGAGAGGGCTCCTTTTCCGTCTGCACGACGATTAATATTCTCTTTTTTATAGCTGCTTTTAATGCCTTGTTTGGAATACCGTCGGGTCCGAGGACCTTGTTGTTTCCTATCTATAATTGCACATAGTAGCTAGGTATTTGAGGGAAAAGATGCTCTACTCTGGATTTCAGCATTATTGGGCATGTTATTGCAAGGCCCATTACTATTCTGTGTACCGAACCGCATGGGTTAATGAATTTTATTATTCAAATTCATGCTGTGTGAAAAATGTTTTTCGCGCACTTCGATCATAATGAATAAATTTGGTACATTTCACATTCACGCTATTGGACATCAAGCCACCTACCCTTATGCGTAGAGTGCATACAGAGGAAAATATTGTTGCTGTATCCGCGTGTTAATGAAGACCGTGATTTGTCCTTTCGTCGCCGTTCAAAGCAATTGGGACTGTGTTCTTCGACTACTTCGATGAGTGGGCCTTAGAAAAGCTGGGCCTTTTTTATCGAAAAATTGTCTTCAGCGATTATGCTCATTTCTGGTTGAATGGGTATGCTAACAAAACTGCCGTATTTGGTCCGTTGAACAACTTCAGGCAATAAAAGAGCTACCAATACACCCGGAAAATGCACTGTTTTTTGTGGTTTGTGGTCCATCAGAATCATTGGGACATATTTTTTCAAAGATGACCGTGAAAACAACATTACCATCAATGGCGCCCGTTATCGTTTAATGGTTTCGAACCTCTTTTTTTTTTGGGGCAAACTGCACTAGATGAACCTGGTCGACATGTGGTTCCAGTAAGATGGCGCTACATGCCACACAGCAGGTGAATCGACAGACCAATTGAGAAATAATTTCGGTGAGCATTTTATTCCTTGTTTTGAACCGGTGAAACGGCCGACTATTTTTAGACTATTTTTTATAAGGATACGTCAAGTCACTCGTTTATGTGAATAAACCAGCGTGGATTGTAGCCTTGGAAGACAACATTACACATGTAATTAGCGAAATATTAGCCAATATGCTCGAAAAAGTGATTCAAAATTGGACTCTCCGTATGGACTCTTAAAACTTAGTACCCGTCAACATTTATATCAAATAATTTTTAAAAAGTAAATGATAAGCATTGATTTATCAACTCAAATAAAAATTGTATGTACTTTTGCAATTTTCCTGTATTCTTTTTGACAATTAAAAACCAAACGCTTCAAAAATCGCCCATTACATAAGTCTATTCAGAACAAATCGTGCAAAAAATACTGAAAATAAATTTGACTATTTATAAAGAGTACCTAGAGGAGGAAATCCCATCAAATCTACATAAAACCGTCTACTTAAAATTCAATCCCAGTTTTTCAAGATTTCTTCTTTCTCATTCCAGATCCACCTACAGGATACGACCAATAGCGCCAGGTGACCACCTAAGCCGATAATCCGTGGAAAATATTCACAAAAGGCATGAACCGTCTAAGAGCTTTGCCATAAACTAAATTTATTATTTTATTTAATAAAGTTTTTATTTTTTCTAAGAACACAATGTTATTATATAATTGTAAAGCATAACTAAAAACCGTAACCAAATTATTGTCTACATTTTGTAATTGTTATATTATAACTAAAAATACGGTATTCTTCAATTTTTCTTTTTTTAAGATAAAAAGCGCGGTGTATGTATATTTTTTGAGTTTACGAATGAGCAGGCTTTTGTAGAACTGTAAATGTAAGACGCACAGAAGTGCTAACACGATAAAGTTTTTTTTTTTTTTTAAAAACCGAAACAAAATATAAAACAAAAAAAACTAGAAAAAAAACAACTTTACACCCTTAGCTATAAAAATAAAATAAAATACAAAATACGATATAAATGTTAAATAAACTGAATAACTGTGATAAATTATAAATGTTAAAACAAAAACAAAAATGTTTTTATTATGATAAATGAAATAAAGTGGTACTATGTGTAGAAATATTAGAAAATACAGAAACTAGAAGAAAAAAGCAACAAAATCTAAAAATCCAACAACCCCCAAGTAAGTTAATAATAAATGTTGTGTAGAAAAGTATCTTTTTGTTTTTTGTAGAGAAATACAAAAAACCAAATTTCCATTAATTTTTATTTGCTCAATTTATTTAATATATAAAAAAGAAAAAAAAAAACAAAAATCTTTTCCTAAAAAAGATGGAACGAGTAAATGAGGGTGCCTGACTGATTTTTATTAATTTTTTTTCTATACATACGAATGTAACTTAAACAGCTTAAGTAGTTGTATAAAGAAAAATCAAACAAAAATATCGATGTGAATTTGTTTTAGAAAAATTTGATTTTATCTTTGTTTTTTTTTTTTTAACAAAAAAAAGAAACAATTGCCTAGACGTGTATTTTTTAATAAATAAATGTCAAGAAACCAAAAAATATAAATGTATGTAAAAGAAAACTTAATAATTTGAAAGAAAGACTGTTTTAACTATTTTTTTTTTCTACGACTTAACAGCTATTACTTGAGCCAAGGCCTCAGCTAATATAGATCTCCAGCTAGCGCGGTCTTTTCCCAGTTGCCTACACGAAGTTGGCTGAGCTACCATTCCACTTGTGTGAGCCACCTAAGATAAGGTCATCTTCCACTGCGTTATCTCTCTGGATAGGAATCGAAAAAATTCTGGACTGGAATTCTGATGTTCGTACGATCTAGGTGACCAGAAAGCTAAGCCTTCTGACAAGGTGCATTTTTTTTTTTTTTTGTTAAATCCACCTTTAGCGCTTCTGCTTCAATAATCGCAAGCGCTCCTTATGTTAATGTCGTAATACCATATGCGAGTAACTAAACAGACTTTTGAAAGATGATGCCTCTGGAGTTGACTTCCGAGTTTCGCAAAATTCTTTTAAGAGCGATGTTGAAAAAATCACATGACATTGCATCGCCTTGTATAAGTCATTTTCTGCTATTGAATGTATCGGTTTTGTAATTATTCGCGGAGCAGCGTGCATTCTCCATCGTCATCCTATATAAGTGAGTGAGCTTGGCATGGATGCCAAATCTGAACTTAATTCTTCATAGTTCATAGTTGAAATCGACGGGGAAATGGTGGATAGATTTGGAACTTCTGGTTTTTTTCCAAGACCTGCAGTAATGTAAAAATGTGATCTGTAGCTGGCTTTTCTGGTCTAAAACCACACTGTTATGGATCAATCAGACTGGCTGTTTTCGAAAACGTTACTTGATAGTCAATTTGACCGTCATCTGTATGATTATCTGGTAGAAACAGACTAATAAAGAAAAGTAAGTTGTTGCTAAAACTGATTAGTACTCGTACACAACCAAGAGTTCCAAAAGTTCAGAATTATCGGAATATAGTACAATCAATCGAAGATAATTTCTATAATCACTTTAGAATGTTCAAAAATATTACTTCCGTAAGTTATCTGTGATTCCTTCAACTTATCACATAATGATCACTATTCGTCTGCACATATATACATTGCAGAAACTTAAAGAAAAATTACAGCCATTGTGGACAAGTGCAAGGACAGGGCGGCCTTGTATGGGGTGACCAGATAAGAACGATAGAAAACTAAATGTAAAAAAAAAAAACAACAACGGTATGAGATACTTTATAAACTTGAATTTTTTTGATCATTTTTAAGCTACGTTTATGCCATTATGTGTGGAATATCACATCATTCTTCAAACGGTAGGTCCAATTTTTGATGACTCAGTCTAATATGTGTGCCGTTATTCCAGCAATAGCGTGTCGAATGTTGGCCTTGAGCTCGTCCAAAGTGGTTGGTTTGTTAGCGTAGACTAAAGACTAGGCCTAGAGAAAATGGATGAACGCTCGCCGTGAGATAACCCAGTCGCCAAATTTCTCCTACACAACTTCGAGCGTTGCGTCGCTTGTATGGCATGTAGCGCTGCCTTGTTGGAACCACAGCTCGATTATATCGATGTTGTCGAATTCTGACCACAGAAAGTCGGTTAACATCCCTCTATACGTGATACCATTGACAATAACAGAGTCTCCTTCCTCATTTAGGACCGATGATGCCGCCATTCTATAAACTACACCAAATAGTCAATTTTTGTGGATGCATTGATGCTTGGCTGAACACATGTGGTTTGTGTTTGCTCTTATAATGACAACTTTGCTTGTTATCAAAGCTGCTGAGTCAAAAATGGGCCCTTATTGGAGAAGATGATTTTTTGGCCTAAGTTCAGATCTCCTTCCAACATTTTCAGTGCGCAATTTGTGAACTCAACGCTTTGTTTATAGTTGTTCGGCTTTAATTCTTGCGTCAGCACAATCTTATATGGATGTAGGCCCAAATCCAACCACAAAATAAGCCGATTGGCCCAATTTAGCTGATCGACGCTAAATCAACATTTCTGGGTCTTCTTTGATACTGGCCGTTACGGCGGCTATATTTTTTTCATTTCGTACCAATCTCTGTCTAGTTGCTGGTTTAAGATTCAAAAGAATGTACTTCCGCTTAAACTTTTCCACGGTGTGACGAATTGCCTGCACACTGAAGCCATAATGACTACCAACCTCACAAGTAAAATTTACGTTGCGTATTTACAACTGAGCCGATAATACCATATTTTTTTAGTAATTTCCACACGTTCGGCAAGCGTAAAACGATGCATGATAAAATGGGAAACGTTACTGAATATGACAGCTGGATGTCATTGGTAACGTTGACAACTTCTGTGACATAATAATTGGAAAACTATCGTTGCTATCCGCTCACTCGTTATCAATTAATTATTTATTGATGTAATAAAAATACTAAATAAAACGTAAATTCATTGTACTTTACCTAAAAGTAAATTGATGTTCGTCATCACCGTTTAAAAGTTTGTAGAAATAATCATTCCAGACTTTCAATACCGAGTGTGATTCTACTATGAAGGTTTCTTCTCCATTCATGCGGATTTCTGTTCGAGCATACAGCATTGGCATGTTCGTTTTTTTTTTTTAGTATGACTTTTGAACTTCACTTCGGTACCGCCTCTATAGGGCTTCGATCGAGCGCTTCTCGTGAATTTTCTTTTTTTTTTTGAACAGCCTACATTCTTCCTTCTCTTCTACTCGTAAGGTTCGCGAGTTCCACTCGTTTTTTCCGCAGGTAGTAGATCCGATTTTATTTCAAGTTTATTTGTCTGCATTCGTCATTGAATTATAGGTTTCTTTGTTGGGACGGGTCGAATACCAGTACATCAGAGGAGGCCTCTCTGATTGCTCTTTGACACTGATGTCACTGGTTAAGAAAAACTCGATCGAAAAACATCTTCACAATGGTTCGGTTGTCTTGGGCTGTTACTGATATCCTCATCCGTATCGGTTAATAGAGTTCAATCAGACCGCGGGGATGTTGCTAATGTTGCTATCTTCATTTAAGTAGGGTTGTCAAAATCTTTTCCCCAGTTTAATAGTTAGTCCTGCGTGACAGCGGAAATAAGGTCATCCTTTCTATTAGATAAGATAGTTCGCAGATATGACTTTTCCATATTCTCAACAACAACTGTGACTACAAAATTACCATCTACGACTCTGCAGGTTTCTACACGGCCAAGACACATTCTTTTGACCTTTTTGTAAAACTTTCGAACGTTATTCCTGGAGTAGCTCTCTTAATTTTGTCGATAGGTTGCTTCCCTTACGATGCGCTAATATCTTCCCTGCACAAGCTGCTCTCCCACGCTCGGAGCCAGTCTTTAATGCAACACCACCTCATAGACGGATGGTTTTGCCACATGCGCTTGCTCCATTAAGCACGCGGTAATGTACTGTTTTTTTCTGACGGCCGCTTGTTATCGGTGCCGCCTATCCTCAGTTGTTGGGTTAACAAAAAGTTGAAACATAAGCGATCGGCAAGGTTCTTCCGGCTTGCTATCATAGCAGTCGTCCAAAGCTCTTCCTGGTATTTTTCGCTGCTGTAGCAACGAAAATATCCGTGGACATAACTTGCCTGAGGCTATCAGAGTCTGAGTCTACATTGGCAGTTCCGAATGTTCGGACCTGCGTAATACTGAAGAAGTGCCTTGAGTCAATCACAACATGATCAATTTGGTTGGTTGTTTAATATTGAAGTGAACTAGCATAATGACAAGTAAAAGTTTCGAACTAGAAAACGTATTAGCGCAATAACAGAATAAGAAACGCGTTGATGGAACATTAAGAAAAGACGGCAGTAAAAAAGACAAATCAGGTCTTTCTCGCAAGGACTAGCTGCAATAGTGTAACCAAACGAGCTTAATGATTGAAACATCGAAACAGACTTTTACTTAATTATCTCAAATTTGAGGTTGTTCTCTTTACGAGACAGAGGAATAGACTCATCTGTTGGATGGCATCACCATCCAATTCTCCGAAGAAGCTAAGTATTTGGGTGTCATCCTGGATAACAAATATCTATGGACTGTCGGCAACACATGGGACCTGTCACCAAGGAGAGTTCTTTGGATACAAACTCGACTTCCTCTGTGGCCAAGACTAGTTTCAGCCAGAATCTGAGACATGAAAGGAATGTTGTCAGGTCTTCACGAATAGCTTCAAAATCGATCTAGAATGCGTTGATGGTGTCATTCTGGGAGATGACAACTTAAGATTTCACTCCTCGTTATGAAAAATTGCGTGTGTCTTCCAAGTGGTAATAAACGCAATCCTGATGGCAACGAACTGTGATATATTATGAAGAACCGGTGGGTGAGGCGAATCATCTGCATCAGTAGCGACAGCTGGCTGCGCTTAGACCCTTCTTGAACTGCGACTTCCAAGTTAGTTCGGAAATATAGGACTGCACTGAACGCATTTGAAAAACTAGATTTATTGAGCCTTGTCTGGGTCTGAGGACACAATCGGATCACGCGAAATTTGATCGCCGATGAACTTGATCAGAGGATAGTTTTTTAGGACCCAAACCTACATTAGGTTTGCCTGCTTCCTCGGTTAGGGCTTCCGTTGACAATTAAGTTTCATATCAAGACAACTGGAGATGTCATGACTCTCAAGGTTGCTGGTAGACCAAATTAATGGTCTCTAAGAGGTCAGAGGCCTTTCTGCTGTAGTAGAAGAGATTGCAGGATACTTACTGGCGTCATAGCGTGGCACTACACTTTTGCTAAACACTTAAATATGCTGTTGTGATGATGACACCGGGAAGCGCAGCCTCTGTAAATGTCCGGCTTACGCTCGCATCTGGCAATAGGTACTCGGCGTAACAGCTAGTTTTTTTCAATCATCGTAACAGCTAGACCTGCTCCTTATTTGCCTGAGTGCCACTATTTTCGGTAAGCGATTTTTTCCATTTCAAAGACGTTCATATTGTAAGAAAACTGCAATTAAGGGTTTCAACAAATAGGTGAGGTAGTCCTGTTTCAACTGTCGGGAAACAGTTTGGTGCACTCGGTGTGTTAAATAAAGTACCTTAGAAGTTTGCCGACTGTTTGATACGATTTGTTACCCCACACTTGTGTTGTATAAAAATAAATGGACTTTGCGACAGTTTTGAAAATTTTATATTCGCTACTATGCTATGTTTGCATCCACAAAACATTTACACCATATTGCATTTATAGTAGTTTAGATTATTTCTATTTGGCCCTAATTCAAAAAGACCAATTCTCGTTGTGGCAGTTTCTTCCACCTCCATTGACTTCTCTAAATTGATAACGAGGCTTCCCAAGCTGCAATATTCGGCCAGCCGATTAATCATCATTTGCAGTGTTTCCAGTAGATGTGCTAGAAGCAATGAGAAGAACTTTGACTCATACACCAGCATATCGAACACCATATGGTAAAACGTCGACAATATGGTTACAAATTCGGCCCTCTTATTTTGTCTTGGGTTATCCAAGGTTCTTGGTTAAGGCGATGTCGATGTCTTAATTAGTCAGAAAAAAAAAACCGACAGTCAATACTGCTTTAGGGGAGAAATAATGACATACGACGCGACTAACAGCTCTAGTAAGAGAATCATCAGTCTTTCCAGCATTGTGCTCAGGAATATACCCACATAGTTGGCTTGGTACCCTTCGTATAATTGAACTTACTATCATACTTGAACAAATGTTCGCCTTGCACTAGACCGTGGAAAACACGAAGCACCTCATACTCATCACCTGTCCACCGGGTTAAAGGCCGCATATGGTATCATTTACAGCTGTAAGTTATGATGCCATTTAAAGTTTGGTCAGCACTGTTAAACTGGAGCATCTATACAGCACAGGAGTAGAAAGTATGAAACCCAAACCATTAAAACGCCTTTGTTGTTGTAATTTATATATATATTTGAAATTGAAAACTCGGCTCCGTTGTACAACAACACACTGTCAAACTCTGTACAAAACTAATTGGTTTTCTGTAACAGCTAACAATAAATTCTCTAAACTCTTTGGATTGCCTGGAACCAGATGACATCAAAAGATTTTTTTTTTTTTTTTAAAACAAACGATTCGAGTGATTAAGTACTCAGTAGTTGGAAATAATTAGATTTGTGGAAGGCATAAATTGTAGAAGGAGCTGTCGACGAATTCCGAAGAGTGCTGCCAGCGCACATAACCGCGCTTGATGAGTTCCTCTGGGGATTTCGGCCTACCGACATAGTGCGGATCCTTAAGCAAAGCAAAATAAAAAAAAAAAAAACTAAAATTTTGCAAAAAAAAAAAAATGCAATCGATATTGTATACTTACAATGACTAGAAAGTATGCCTGGTTGGCACTGATGTGAAGACCAGCGATACCTTTGGACGAAGCATCAACATCGCCACCCATCATTACCAAGCCGCCTCCGTCCTCAAAGTGTTTCTTCAAAATGTTCGCGTACTTCTTTAAGTCTTCGCGCTGCGGAACGTGCAATATCTTGCACGGAACATCATACAAATTGTCAATTACATAGAAGACCTCAAGAGCGCCAATCCAGTCACGAGAGCCGAAGAATTCTGGAGGTTTATCACCGACATCGATCAAAGTTTGCTGAATCTCCAAAATTGAAGGAACCACCGAATCTCTGCCGTTCATCAGTTTGTCCTCAATCCAAGAACATGCCGTCTGTAAAGTACGGTAGGCACATCCCCAGCCGACATCGCTGTAACCGTCGCAAGTGTAGTGAAAGTACTTGAACTTGCCACGCGTTATAAACGACCGTCCATTTGGTGTTGGCGGATCTAAGTGCAGATGAACGTTTTCCAACAGTGGATATGTGAAGCACATACGTGGTGCCAGGGTGTTGATATTATCATCCTGGATGTTCTCCTCATTTCCATAGTCGAATTGACTCTCAATTGTTGTTAGTTGATGCTGGTGCTGCTTCTGGTCTTCTACGCAAATTTCCATACCCGGAACAAAGTTTTACAAATTAATTCAAATATAGAAAAATTGAGTACTGCAAGGGGGCGGTTTTCTGAACTACATTATATAAGGGAGCGTACTAGTCCTCTATAAAAATTATTCAATGAACTTGGAAAATATTGACGAAGTCGGCGTGACCACCGTTTTTGCAAAACTTCACGAAATTTCAGCGGCGATGACGAATTTTTCTTTCGGTGACAGCGGCTGTCATTGATATTTAGATATCGAACTGATTCGATTCATGTCGTTTCTGAATAAGGGTAAGTGCGAAAGTTTTTGATATCTATCTACTTGTAGGATTTATGTTCAATTTAAAAACGCCTTATTAATATTTCGTAAAAAATATAAATAGATTTGGTTTTGGCTTGTTTTTGAAACAGAAAAAAATGAGTGATTGGGAACGGAAAAAAAAGGAAAAGGGGGAAAAAACTTACGGCAAGGTGGCGCTGGTACAACGAGAGAGTCAACCAAGGGTAAAACACATTATCCACAGAAATAACAGAATGTCACCACATTTGTTACACTCCCCCGCTAGAAGAGGGTACAGCTATCGTGGTCTTCTGACTCTGCGACCTTCTCTATTCCAGGTAGTTGAAGTATTAATCAGCGACGATGCTATGTGAGGGGCAGTCATATGGATGCGACAACAATGGCAAGAGAGAATCATTTCGGACGAAAACTTGAATACATTCGGAAAGAGCTTTGAAAATGAATGTTGACGTAGCTATATGCCATGCTGTGTTAGTTGGACGAATCCTGCTAATTAGTTCTCGTAACTGATTGAAGGTTTCTGCGGTTGGATGTTTTTTTTTTCTTTTTTAAGAATTCGCCTGTGGTTTGGTAATAGTTCAGCAGATAATGCATTCAAGCTTTCCTTGTATGCAGCACGCAGTCCGTTAAGAGTCATTAGTAAATTGTTAAACCATCTTGGTATAGAATCACAGCCTTGCACATCCTATGGAATCATTCGATTAGTTCATTTGATTGATGATGATATGGCGTTGTTCGAAAATGGGTCGTTTCAGGTTTAATTTAAATTGCGCCGTTGATTGCTGGTGATTTGAGTAGGTGTATCAAATTTCGATCCACCATCCACCATCCACCGAGTGAAATCGTGCAAACAATGTCACTGTCGTATCATGCGTCGGGATCGTTTCGGGTTATATCGTTAAATTATTTTATTTTTATTATTATTGTAAAAATAATAGCGACAGACTTTTCATTGGACCAACGGTGTCAATGTTGATATGCGAAAATAGTTTACTTGGCGCCAATAATTTAGCTTGGGGTGATCATGTAAGTCTTCCAATCTTGGATCGCTGATATTTAATACGGTTTGGGACGACTGTAGTATAGTTCCTTCGAAACGGTTCTATAAGTCAGTCGATGAATATTTACAGAATCGCTTTACATTGAGATTCTTCAACAATAAGTTGATCGTTTGCGATTAGTTTTTAGTCGATTATCTTGGTAAGCACCTGAATGCGCGAGAGCAAATCAGCGAAATATGTTGTCAATGCCAAATTTATGTCGTATATCGGTAGTATATAATGAAGCCGATCTGACGAATTTGCCGGGGCAAGTGCTTGTCAATTTTCTGGTGAAATGCAAATATCAGTGGCTTATGGTCTGAAAAGTTGCAGCATTGACACTATCCTAGCGCACAGGGTGTCTACACATAGGGTTACTACTGCTTCTTTTGCTAGATGCGCTAAAAGACTCGAATTTGTCAAGTCCTTTTTGCATTGTTCGAAAGCAGCGGTTGTGTCATTGCTCCAGAAGAGGGGTGTTCGGTCGTTTTTCTTCTACATTGCATGTGGGTATGCCATCGAATATAATTTAATGTTTCCTAGCATGATGAGTAGCTGTGGTTAAAATTCAGTAATCGGGTTTACTTTAAGACGGCCAAGAAAACTGATCTCAGATTTCCTAAATTCGCATTTGGTTAAATTGTTGCTAAATCATATGATTCTAATCACTTGAGGACGATGCGGAGATGCTGTCAATGCTATACCTAGGCCAACTAATTTCGTTAACACTTCATGCATCAAACGTTTGAAGGTTTGCGCTGCATTGCAAAGGTTATAAATTTTAATTCAAACAATCCGAACGGGGTGGCAGTTGCTGTTTTCGATACATCAGCGTGATGAGTAATGATAAAACGCTTTTTGTAGGTCGATTTTAGAAAATACTGTTTTCTCTCGGAGGATCGTTATAAAATCCATAATGTACGGAATCGGATAGCAATTGGATACTTTCTATGCATTTAAGGCACGATAGTCGCCATATATTCTCCAAGTGGAGTTGATGCACACAGTTGCTATTTGGCAGTTGTAAAGCTCCAACTTTCGTTAAGTATACGAATTCTCTTCGTGTTGCTCGAGTCAACCGGGATTTAGTTGTCACGGTCGTGCGTAAACTGGGTACCCCGTTGTTTCAATGCGATGTACTTTCGTTGATTTCATTACTGTGCCTGGAAAATGCTTCAGCAATCGATCGAACATGCTGCTCGTAGCTTTGCTATGTTTTCAATAAGATGGTTAGGCTCAACACCAATCAGCCCCAATATTAGGTGAAGTAACATCAGCAACGACAAATGTCCAAATGAATTTTCGCCGGAGTCCGAGATCAACTCGCTGTGTTCCAAGTACGATACTTTGGTTGGTGTTCCGTTTGCTGCATAGAAAGCTGTTTCGCATGGACCGTATGAAATTGTTTTGTCCATTCGAGGGATAACTGATATGTTGGCACCAGTATCGAAGAGGAACTTGACATGTTTGCATCGGTAATTCGTAGTCGGAAAATTGATGCAGTTTTCAGAGTGTCCCGCAATCTAAAACTATAGGCGGTGTCTTCACTGGGGTTGCGAATGGTGATGTCTTCGCAGAAATAGATAGGGTCTGCTGGGTTTTTCATCGGCGGCGGCACGGTTAATGACAATAACGTGCCTGATCACCGTATATTTGATGATACCAAAAATCGGTATCAGAGCTTTCGGTGTTGGTGCTCGTTGACGATGCGATAGACTTGACGGTGAGCTCGAATAGACGTCTTCATTGAGTAATTTCACTTGTCAACGCGTCGCATTTAACTTCTTCAGTCGATGCTAATGCTGTACCCGATAAGTTAGAAGATGATAATGCAGCATCCGATATGTTTGAAGATAGTTCTCGTACTTCTTGGTTGAGGAGTTGAGTTTTCGGCGTGTAACAATTTGTATTAAAGCATGCACCCGCAGAGGAGAAAAATGACGACTCCAAAGGTGGCTTCAACGAGCTCTTGGACAAGATATTAAAATTGTCCTAGGCGATTTTAATGGAAAGCTAGGAAGAGAGGGCTTCTTTGGTAGTACTGTCGGAAAGTATAGCCTGCACGACACCACTTACGATAACGTATTCAGGTTAAACGGACGCGGTTCTAATATCACGATATTCACAAGGGGACTTGGCGAATTTCTGATCAAACAAACGTCAACGTGATTGATGACATTGCGATCGACGTAAAGCACTCGTCAGTATTATGGATATCTGAACATTGCGAGGGGCCAAAATCGACTCTTGTTGCATCCATGGTATGGTTGTGAATATTATGAATAATATCGTGATTGTGTGATCGAAAGGTTACTCTATTTTGCATCATCCAGGCTGCACCTCGTTCAGGTAGCATAAGTTACAGAAATCTACTTAAAAACAGAGCGGAAAAAGTGCAAGCACACATTACACTGTGCATCAGTACCAACTCCAAAATGAGAGGCGAGTACATTAGAGTACTTATTGTAAATTAAACAAAATCCGCAAAAATGTTTAAATTGTTAATTTATTACCTACAGTAAAATATATATTTACAATATATTGTATTATGCATTTTGTTTTCATTTAGAATTAATGTTTTTACTTTGTTAAATAATAAAAATCTTCGATTAAGGAAAATGTGAACCATACCAAGATTTTATACATCTTCCATGTGCTGTTTGCAACTTTGTTTTCTTTTTTTTAACTTTTTTAAGTTTTCACATAAAAACTCTTTTGTCTTAAGGAAAATTGTAAGAAAATATTAATGATATACAATAGTATTTTTTTTTTTTATATTATTTGCATTTACTTGTAGTTTCTAGTTTTGTTATTTGTTTTAATAAACTCATTGCTTTTTGGGGTTTTATTTTTATCTTACTATAAGTACTTGTTAGTAACAATTAAGTTTAATGTTAATGTGTTTGTATTTATACATAGGTATATATGTAGAATAAAACGTCTTTTATTTAATTTTATTTTTATTCTTTTTTTTATCGTCATTGTTAACTGTGGTTGTGTGCTATTTTCTTGTTGCTTTTTTTTGGTTTTCAAAATCATTGTGAGAAAATAGAAAAGAACAATTTTTTTCTTCGATTTTTATTTATTGATTTTCAATTTGTTATTATTATTATTATTATTATTATTATTATTATTTTAAATGTATTTATAGCGAAAATAATATTTGTTTGACTTTAAAAAAATATTTGATACGAATACGAGTTATGTTTTGTAATCGAAATGATTTATTTTGGTGGTAAACAGCGATTTTAATTTTATTTATTGATTTTTTATTGTAAGGTGTTTTATGTTAATATACATTTTTTTACCTCTAATTTAGTAAAGCTAATAAATGTTTTATATATGTGTGTGTACATATAATTTCATTTATTCGTAAAGCATTAGGGAATTTTCAAAAATTGAAAAGCTAAGAGGCACGTAAATATCAAAACATAACTGAAAGTCTTTAATCCAAGAAAACGACGATTTTAAAAGAAATGAAATTTAATTAAGGCGTTTTCGGGCTTATATTCTGGCACGATATATGGTATACCGACTTAAAATTTGAGCAGAGAGAGCAGAGAGAACTAAAGAACTTATAATAAGAGGAAACAAACAAACACGTCATAATTTTGTCATTTTTGCAATGTGCGCTTAATCTTCTTTAGAACCTGTTTTCACTAGTATACAATTTTGAACGTAAAATGATAACATGGCTATGGATTAGCCGCAAAACAGGGCTAAGAAGGCAAAAATTTTATATTGGATACGCACTGATGAAAGGGGGTGAGCCCCAGACCTACAGCTTGCTTTAACTTTCCCTTATTACTTTTCAAATTACATAGTGATGCTGAAGTGAGGATATCAATAAATGTGATATTATCATTTGGTAGTGTTCACACAAATTTTTTAGATAGCAGGTCACCTTCTTCAATTCTGAACATGCCAACAATGTAGCTGACGGAATGCGCTACCAAACAATAGAGTAATAACTTATTTCTGTTTTTGATTCCTTTTGTTATTTTTTCACAGATTGGTCTTTAAAATTAATTAAAATGAGCAATAGAAAGGAAAAACCAGATAAATGATGTCACAGTTTGTTTCGAAGATGGACTAAAATAAGGCTCGTAAGCACTTTTACAAGGAGACCTATTTATAATAATTTTACACCCCAGAGGTTGGAAACGAATTCTACTGTAGCTAAAAGCAGACAGTCAGATACGATCTTACTTGCATTTAAAGTCAAGGTGAACTTTGAACCCAGAGGACTTGTCGATTCATTTGGAATTTCACCAGAAAATCCTTCAAGTGGTAGAAGAACACGAAAACATGTTAACATGTTAAACTGCATTTTAATGTCTGACGGAGGACATTTTGTCAGTAGAGTTGAAGAAACCCAGAAATGCTCCATTTGACAAGGCACGGTGTACCACACTGTCTTACATTTTCTAAGAAAACAGACGCATTGGGACGGTCAACGAAGCCTGTTACTTAAAGGTGTTCAAAGATATATTGTTGTTGTTGAACTTAATTTTTTCTTTTAGGATTATTGTAAACAGGAAGGGTTTAAAACAAAACCAGCGAATTTCAAATATTCGAATGATATCTGTGACAATTTCCTTGAACAAACTTTTGATAAGATGTTGCACATGCAAAGAACTTAATAAAATTAAGTAAGAATCGGAACTTGGTCAATTTTATTCATATTTTTTACAAATGAAACACTACGAGCCTGTACAAACAGCCATTCGTTTGCTTCTGCTGACGATATGGCGATAGTTGTCAGACATAGATGTCCTACGACGGCAATGCAGATATTACAAGAGGAGACAATGGTCTCATATTAAATGCCTCTCAGACAAAGATGATACACATTCATGACCCGTACCACCAAGTAACAGATCAGTGAATTATTTTTAGAAACATGTCTGTTAAGACACTGGACAGGTTAAAGAAACGGTAGAGTCATATAAATACCTAGAAGTAATATTCGACGGCGTTCGGACCAAAGAAAAACACTATTTGGTATACCGAGGTTATCATTCGACATCGAAAATACAACAGTAAGTGTACATCATTTTCCTATTACACCATAAGAAATTTTAAAACCAGAAAAAAACTTCTAAACGATTTTTTCCTGTCTTAAAACTGGTTTCGTACAAAAAGAAAAAGAAAAAAAAAAAACTTAGGTCACGTTATCCTTGATAATTTTGTAATTCTGCAGTAACTCTCTGAATGTATTAATTATTAAATAAAATAAAGGAAACGAGAAAGTAAAAAAAAAAAAAATTATTTGAGTTTCTAAATATAGCAAAAATTATCGGCCATCCTTTACCTCCTCGCTCTACATTTTAATATCGCTGCAACAGCTATCTGAAACAACTAAGACCCCAATTCCTTGGGCCTTGGAAGGCAGACCGAAATCTTCACTATGCATATAATAACGGTAACCAATCAACCGTCAGCCAATTTGGCCACATTGCGATTGACGCAAGGCACTCCTCCAGTATTATAAACGTCCGAACATTCCAAGGGCCAACTTCGACTCGGACTATTACCTTGTTGTATCTAAGGTACAAAGACAAGATTGTACTGTGAAGAAGTTGCAATACAATGTACATGGGACAAATAGTGTTTGGAGACGGGAATCATCTGAATTTTTGGTTTCCATTGAGGGGGAAATAGGTTTAGGACTACGGGTTTTTAGGGATTTTTATGAATTTTTTTGACAAGGAATGTATATAAATTATTGAAACTTTAAGGGCATTTTATATATATGTATATTCAAATAAATATTGTATTTTTTGGAATCATTTCCTCAGAGGATATAGAAGATATCACTTGCACCCCATATGAGGTTACCATCAGACGTTTTTATACATTCTGGTGGCCACAGTTTTCATCCGAAATCAGTAGGGTTTCAAATTGAATTAATCGAAGAATGATCCCGTTGATCATGTTTGGTATTTGGTATAATGTATGGATGTTACAATAATTAGGAATGCGATTGGCAGGCATTCCACATAAAAATCACAATATTTCAGAGTACGTCCAAAAGTGGGCTTGAGGGTATACTGATGAGCATTCTTAGCGAGACGAATGTTACGGTTGAAGGTTTGAAGGGGTGGGATGCTACTGGTGATTTCTATGGAGAATTGGTGGCGGAAATAGTGATAAAGCAAAGTGAGACAGAAGACATTAAGTCGTTGTTCGAAGGTGTCAATTGACTGACTTATATTAGTATCACCTATGAGTTTTATCCCACGCTTTGAATCCTATCTAGCAGTTGCAGAAATGCACCATGCACCAGATATGTGCCTGGTACCCCAATTTTGGGCGGATAAATGCCTTATATATTGAGGCCAGCTCAGAGGGGCAAAGTATTTTTTGCATCGCTTGAAGAAAACTAGACGACGTCGAATATGTGGTCATTTCAACGTAAGTTTGCATTGACACACATACCAAGAATGGAAAGACAGCAGAAAGCATTGTGTTTTTGAAGAATTAAATTCCACTTTGTTGATAGTTCCCAAATTGGTTATTTTGTAAATATCGGAATTTAATGAGCTTAACACACGCTGCCAATCCCGTTCTACATCCGAGAAGCAGGAACGTTAATCCGGAAACCAATATGAAAAGAAGAGGGTACTGTCGTCAGCAAAGGAATATAATGGATTAGAAGTAGCAGACAAGAGATCATTAATGAAAATTAAAAAGAGTATCGGAGACAGAACGGAGCCCTGGGGCACACCAGCATTTATATTGTGAATATCACACTTGAAACCATCCAAGACAACTTTAATTGAACGGTATGGTATGAAAGGTAATTTTTTATCGCTTTAAGAAGAGATTCAATGATCCAAAATTCGCCAAAGAGTCTGATGTCAAACTCTGTCAAATGCCTTAGAATAATCAAGTGGCTTTATTGAACCCCGCACTTTCCGTTTTCGAAGCGAGTACATTAACATTACACAAAGCAAAACTTTTCGAAAGCATGATTGCCACTTCGACTCGGTGCCCCATCAGGCAAGAGCCTTCGATTGAACTCAGAGTACGAAGATAAATTTGGAAAATGTGCCTCTATTTTGATAAATTGTTTACCAGCTTTCCACTTTTGCTCTAACTAAAAAAGTGTTGACATAATTCAACAGGTACGGCTGTCCGACTAAATCGATAAAGAAAATGTCCAAAAATACTCGTGGGTATACAAGATATGTAAAAATGAAAGAAACGGACATTCATCTTACACATTGAGTGGATAATAATAACATTCGGCATGAAGCCATTATCAAAAGTTCTTCGTTATTTTAAGGAGTAAAGAAAAGGCATTGCAGTCGACCGGTTATTATCTACCATAACTGAGTACAATAAATACATCCGAGTAAATCAGATGGATCAAAATATAAGAATCTTCAGAATTGACCACAAAGATAAAAAATGTTGGAGCAACACCTTTACTTGGTTCAACGATAAATTACGACGACAAATTGATTGCTCTATTTTATTGCAAACATTATGGAAAAAAAAAAAGACTGGGCCAACGCGCAAGTGAACTGAAAAAGGTACGACAACTGAAGCTCTGCGGTTCGATAACCCCGAACATTACATTTGTCTATGCGAAAAAAAGAAGTAGGTACCATGGTGTAACTTTTACTTCTGTTAAATTTAAATTGTGCATAAAGTGCGATGTTAGACTCTATGTTAACTGATTTTCCACATGACTGCCCATTACTTGTTGTATGTAAATAAATACGTGGCACCCAAAACAGTTTCAGCAATTACAAGGAAATGGCAGACATTCAAATACACAAGCAGAGTCTCTATAAATGTATAATTATTAACTTAAAATAAAATTATAATTATTTTAGGAATCAAATTCAGCGTATTGGTGTGTTGTTTAACAATCTAAAACCCAAACGCCTTATTCAAAATCATATACAAAAAATCAAGCTTAATTTACAATTGTTAAGTTTTGAAAGACTTTAGATTAACAAGTGCATACATAGAACAGAAAGAAAAGTAAACAAAATAAAAACAGAAAAAGAAAAGAAAAGAGTAAGTTTTTGAAATATATTGAATCTCATCATCAAGTTGCTAGCCTGTTTTTTCTTTATCACTTAATAAGTAATCATAATAATTAATCTCTAATTCGAATTCTAATTCTTTTTCATTTGTTTAATGCAAGAAGTCTTATTAAAAATATATCTTTCTATATTTAATAACGTTTGTTTGTATTTTCTTTTTTGAGTTTTGTTTTTAGTTTAGGTTATCTACTGTGTTTAATTTCGTTTTGTTTTTATTAATTTTTTATGTATCCCCGCCTTATCCTCTTGCTTAGCATGAATCATCAAGCCTTACAAGCTTAAGGGATCGTTTACCATCCGTTGTTCCGTGATATGACAATTTATAGTTTTTACAATCTACTTCGCTAGTTGAATTGGGAGCTGCTGTTGCTGCTGCTATATTGTTGTTATTATCTCTTGTTTTCCTTTTCCTGAAGGTACAAACGTTGGCTAAGAGGTTTCGCATAAATCCAACTCTCTCCAACTGGTTTAAAGTACTGAAATAGAAATGGAAAAAGAAAACAAAAAAAAAAACAGTTAATAGGGAATGGATTGTAAAGGTGGCTTAGACGGAACGCACCTTATTTTCCCATGCGGTCTCAGTCTCTTTGCGTGTTTTTGCTTCGTCACGTTGTTTTTGTTCCACTTGACATTTGGCATTTGTCGCTCGGTCAATATCGTTGAATCTATCAAAGAAATACGATAGTTAGTCTATTGATATAGTTGCACCATGATGAGGGAAAGGAACTCCAACAAAATCACTCCGTCCTCACCCCCATCACATTGCACATACTATCGTACAAGTGTACATGCGTAACCTTTAAATTTATAAAAGAGAAAAAAAAAAAAAAAAAGACTTTAAAATAAAAATGATTCTTTACTTGAGTCCGGCAGTGACTTCTTTCCAAATCCGTCTAGATTCGTATTCTTCCTGTTCAACGATTGGTCGAACTTGTTTCTTAAATATTGGAATTCGGTTTACGTCAACAAATACTTCAGTTTTCTAGAAAATTAAAACAATTGTTTGCTGTTTACACATTTTGTATATCATCAATTGGATACGTGTGCGTTTTCGTGTATGAGTTAAGTATTTTTGGTTTGTTGTTTTATTTTGCTAGCTGGCTGGCTGAACAATATTGGGATTAGCAAGATATTACAGATACACATTACAAAAGGATTAATTTAATTTTCTAGATAAATAAAGTAATACTGATACTGGCCACAAATATTTAAGAGAGAAGTACAATAATCGAAAGTAGTGCATTATGATTTAGCACAATATACATTAGGGATGTAACTAAAATGGGGAGCAACAACCAGAAAAGCATAGTCGAAAGGGAAATTGAAAAAAAGTGATATTACATTTTTTGTGGGATCATGCCATTTGGCTTCCATTAAGCCACTCCATTCGCCACCGACCGAAACAAATGGTTTCTTTTCGTTGGGTGCGTAAATCTAAAATGGAAATGAGTATTATTATAATTTTGAAAGTTTAGTTTAAATTTTTAAAAAGACTTATTACCTCTGCACTGATTTTATTTCGTTTCCCACCGTAAAATGGCTTCGTTAGGAATTCGATATCGGCATGGTAACCAGTTTGTGGGCATTTAATTTCCACCGAGCCACCTAATTCGATCCAAGGTACAGTAAGTATTGATCTAAAATGAATTGTATTCTAGTAATAATGTTTAACTCGAAAAAATTCTGCCAATTACCTGCCGTAGCCATTAGGGAACGTAAGAATATACTCTTCGTTAAGATCACAGAGTGTTACAATTCCTTGCCCAATGTTATGAACACCAATGGAGAGGCCAAGAAATTTCGACTTTGTCCAAACGTGTGCGGCAAATGTAATTTTTTTATTATAATGCTCCGCATAGAAGGCAGAAACTGAAAACAGATGTTCAAGCAAGTTCCAGTTATACGAAAAAAAATCAAAAATTTACTAACTTGGAGGATGATGTGATACTTGTTCGGCGAGGAAGGTCAATTGATTGCGTTTGCACCATGGGATCGGTCCATCTGTCACCTCATCACTGTCTGGCTTTTCATCTGAAAAATATCGTTTGATACATTTAGTGGTGTGGCTTTTCCAAATCTAAGAACCAAACATTGTAAAGATACAAAAATATATTCATATTATTATATAGCCTCCGAAATCAAGTAACATCGGTTGCCGAACTTAGGTTTGTTAGTTAGAAATGGACTCTGGTGTTAGCGGAAAATGATATTGATATGATATGATATGATAAATAATTAAGATAACTTTTATCCTGTAGCTAACATTAAAAAATTGGAATAATAGACACTTTAACAACGCATTCAAATTGCTGAAATCCACTGCGAAAATGGTAAAAATTTAGATTTTCTTGGTGTTAATGGAGCACCTTCTCGAGAACAACTAAGAATATTGGTTCTGTAGCTCGTAGTATGGCCGCATATCCCGGTTTGGTGAATCCATGTCGATCTAAGGAATTGGGCACATCATAAACAACACCCACCGAATTTTGCATACAGCTGGAGTCAACAAGCCTATAAGATTATATTGATGCGAAATTCAAGTATGCCGACCATTATCAGTGTTGTAACTTTGTCAATTGTATGTCAGATATGCATGAAATCAATTAAGGATTGAACTAAAATTATTTGGAGCAATGAGGCTCTCTTCATAAACAATGTATTAATGCTTTTGGGCAGGAGACATCATTGCAACTTATTTTTTCGAAAATGGCGCTATTGGACGATGATAAATTAAGAAAAGGGTCGAAACCATTGCTCTTTTTTGAGAAAAGATACCTGGATAGGTCATTTTTTTAAATGGTGATCAAAATTAGCCCCTAAGTTCAAGCGACTTCTCTATCCCGAATCGAACTCCCGGCAATTGTAACAAATAGAAACTCATTAGCATCCATTTATTTCCATAAATTCTCATATGTAATCTGCGTCTTTGCGCACTCACACAAACGACACCTTTCGCTGCCACTTGACTAAAGGTACATACAGGACCTTCTGTCCGTATCTGCCAATTAAATATTGAAGGAATTAGCAGAGTAAAGTGTGACCATTTACACACAATATTGGAAGAAAATTGCATTGATGTGGCACTCCTGTAAGAAACTCACTGCGTAAATGAATAACTCTCTCGTCTCGGGGTAAATTGAGAGGTTTTTCCTTAATAGCTGCCCTCTATCATCATGCATACGGCTTAGCAATATGTGTCAGGTCATCAGTCGATGACATAAGTTGTTTGACTCTAATCTAATCATTCGCTTCATTCAATAGCGCCGATCGTGAACAACAAGCGGGTCTTGACGGGTCTTACCCGATTTTCCTCGAAGCCTACACCGACCAATTGTCCTAGAATCGCTTTGGTATATTTCATCCAGCGGCCAAAGTGGAACTTTCAGAAGTCGTCATCGTCCGGATCGTAATAGCCACATCAAAAAAAGCATATCCCAAGCGGATATCGAAAAGACTACATTCCCGGCTGGAGTACTGACTGTGACCGACTTTATCAAGAATTTCAAGAGAGTTGTGCCACCGAAATTGCAAATGAATGCAAGAAAAGAAAACACAAAACCTAGAGTTTGCCCTACCAAGCAGAAAGGGTTGGAACCTCATTACACCAATTTAAGATTGATCTAGAACGGCTTGCAAATTGGATTGCTGAGGACAAAGGTCACGCTCAACATGTTAAGAGTTTATGAACTCCTTAGTTATTTCGAAATTGTAAATATCAACACTGACATTATGTCGAACTTTTTGTTTGTTTATATTTAAGTAACATGCACTTTGTCTTTCCCTTGGTATTTATAAGCCCAATATCGGACCTGTTCATTGTTTTATGTAAATGACTTCATAACGGCTCAGTGAGAACGAGTGAGAGCATCAAGTATCGAAGGCAGTGGCATCATTGGCAAAAAGCCAATTAGGAAAATACACCATAAAACAAATGGTTACACTACGGCAGATCTTGAAAAAAAAAAACCCACGAGCTCCGAATCGATATACATCACCTATTCATTGGTTTTAAGAATACAGATTCAATATTTCAGCATCCTTGTCAAACTCATCTGTTGTGCAAGATAACGATGGAGAATGCACGCTGCTCCATCAAGGTCGGTGAAGAACTCACCGAGACTTTTGATATAACAAAATGATTTAGAGAAGGCGATGCGCTGTTATAAGATTTCTTTAACGCCATTCTTGGAAGAATAGCGCAAAACTCACATGCCAACACAAAAAGCACAATCTTTCAACATCCGTCCAATTTCTCGCATACGCCGATGATATTGATGTCAGTGGCACTTTCGTGAGTATTGAGGCGGAAGCGGCGAAGATGAGTTTAATGGTCAATGAGGGCAAAATGAAGTATATGGTGTGCTATTTGCAAGAAAGGACACCCAACACCGAAGTCTCGGATAGAAGGACACCACTGACAAATGTAACTTTGAAGTTGTTAACTTTGTTGTCTACCTAACCTCTGCTATCAATTTAGAAAATGACATCACCGCTGAGATCAAACGAAGAATAATTTTTGCCATTTGCTGCTTCTTAATTTAAAGGCAATTGACTAGAAAAGTTCTGTCGCGAACAACCGAAGTGACCCTATATGAGACATTAATAATCCCAGTCCTTTTCTATGGTGTAGAGGCATGGACTTTATCAAAAATGGGTGAGGGTGCTTTTGGATGCTTTGAGAAGAAAATTTTCGATCCCGTTTGCATAGACGGTGAGTGGAGGAGGGTATTTTACGGGTTGAACAACAACGTCCACCGATGCCAGAAAAATGAAGGTCTAACGACTGAAATGGCTGGGTTACGTATAGCAGATGGACACCAATGCTACCTCCTCAGCCAACTTGGTGTGCGAAACTGGAGTATCGAGCTGTCTGGAGACGTTTGTTGGTTGAGGCCAAGGTTCATCCCGGGCTGTAACCACCTTAAGTAATTAAGTAAGATTAGCCATTGCCTTTTCACTATAACACCTTTTTACCGTTTTCGATGGGAGATTGTTTATGAATCATTTCCGAAGTAAACATAATGACGACTCAGCTATTGGGCTGTAGTCAGTACGAGGCCCACTAAATAAGCAAGTCAAGTCAAACTGCCGCATTAAATGCCCAGTTAAAGTACTTTAAACTTAGGATAAACAATCAATAAATTGTATAAATAGCCAGCACTTTAATTAAATAAAGGCAAACTTAATTTCACAGTCAAATGCATGTTTCACTTATATGCATACAACTGTCGTCCTACCAAAGGTAATGTGGTTATTTATTAAAACTCCCTTACAAAGTGTTACTTGTTTTAACAATCATGTTGAAAGTCGAGGTCGTTTGTATCTATATAACCGAGCACCGGCAACAACATTTTTTTTAACATGTCTCAGTAGCGGGCTCCATTGACATAGATGGCTCAAGTTATAGAGCAGCTTTTCGAAAACATCAGAATCGTAGCGGTTGCGAACTATCCGTGATGATTCTTCGTCTTGAAGCGCTCTCATCATTCATACAGTTGTCATTCTTGGCAGTTTCGTTGACAAGAGGATAGCGGAGATACTATAATCATGTAGTAAGTCATTGTGCTAACACATCCAAATTAAAAAAGTGCAAGAATAAATAAATAATTAAAAATATACTCCAGTTTGCATTTGCCTGGCGAAGATATATTTTCATCTGCTCAAGAACACCAAGGCATTTAAAACATTGCATTACAAAGTACATGAACAAACGTGCATTCATTTCATTTTAATAACCCTTAAAGATGTTAAGAGCGCAATGCTGCTTCAGAAAGTAGATTTTCAATAGCCAATACTTAAGGGAAACACAAAATACAGCTGTTGCAGGCGGATACAACAGACTTCCTGGATCTAAATAGAGGATGCAAACTTCTAAGTAAAGATAGAAATTAATTGATGATGAAAAGTTTACAAGGACATAACTTCATGTACTACGCTCGATGCTTGTTTCAACTAAGAGATAAATCATTGAAGATGTACTACAGACTTAAAGGACAAGAAGTAACAACCTGACAGTGCAATGTAATGAAAGTGGATGTAAGTAACTTTCTAACAGCAAAACGGTTCGATACTTTGAACGAAAATGAATAAGTTATAGAGCCAACATGCTATGACTTCTATATCATTTCCCAACGGATGTCATAAACAAGCCTAACTTTGGTACAACAAATGTTATTGCTTCTCTATCAACCAATAGATTAATATGAAAATTTAAAGAATATAAACGTACACAAGAGTTGAGTGCTTGTGGCATATGTGTACATTTTCTTACCTGGAATGTCCCAGTAACACTGAAATATCTCTCCTAATATCGGATTGTATGGTTTTTTGGCAACAGAACTTTTTCGTCCGGCATGATAAGCACTCATGTACCATCTCGTTACCTGAACGATTCGATCACGTGGGTCATCTAAATCCGCAATTCTATAAATAAACAAAAATCAGTCATTTCATAAATGAATCCTAATTAACATACTAACTTTAAAAACAAGTCAGGGTGTGCAAAATAATCAGCATACATCTCTAGCAGAGACCGTCTTTCCAAAATAAACGTTGGTAGCACTACTTTAGTTAGATCCATTCCAATTTTAACTTGTGACAATAAATGCGAGACCATCGAACCATGCGATTCCATTGAAATACTGGTGTCTTCCTCCTCCTCATAGAGTGCATCATAATCAATACTGCCATCGGTATGCATAGGTATACCACCACGTGAATCTCCCGCATGTGGTGCACTATGACTAAGACGACGATCGTTTTGTGTCGTCAATGACTCTTTATCGAATGATGAAGCCGTTGAGTACTCCTCACTTTCGGAAGGCACCGGTAGTCCCGTTGAATTCGCATCAATGTTTGCGTGCACGGAGGTTGTTGGTAGAGGCGATGCGGTTTCTTGCGTCGGTGAAGTTTCTATAGAGAAGCCTCTAGTAGCGCTGTAAAAAAAAAAAAAAAAAAAAAAAAAAAATATTGAAAAGTTAAGTGAGAAGTCCTTGGAAACTTATTGTAAATTATGGCAACATGGCGAAGTGGGATGTTCTCGTACGCAATTAAAGATATTTAAAATAAATTCACTGTGACATGGTGAAAATTTTACTGCAAGCTAAGGAGGCTTTCGGTGAATTATAGAATTAAGACCACCCTCAACCTCAACCACTTTAGAGGAAAAGCCGCCACAACTTATATCGTTTAATTCACTCATTCAATCACCAGGGAGCTTAAAGGGATTTACTGGGCTCATCCTTCAGGGTGGTGGTAGTTAGTAGGTGGAACAAATTTGATATTCGGTAAGAAAGTTCAGTGAAGTCCTTTGAGACGGTTTTCATATTTCAATCGACTTTGGTTTGGGATTTGTTTGTTGGTTATGGTTGTTATTTTAGACATCTTAGGGGTTGGCAGCTGAATAAATAATCAACAAAGCATAGAGCGCGCAGAATGGTAATTTCGAGAATGAGCTGAAACATCTTTTTTTTTGTATCACATTTCTGATTTATGATCAGTTACCATCACGAAACAGATAGCTACGCAAATGTGTTCTCGTACGTGGAAGTTTCGTTATCAATTTAGGAGAGTACAGCAGTGATTGCATGGTATATGTTGGTTCAAGGTCAGTTAGCAGTTAAAAGCCTTTAACGGTTGTGTTAAAGAAATACACCAGCGTTTGAAGTTGATGTATGCGTGTTTCCTTCCGACCAGATTCACAGTTCAGTTGATTTGTATCGAGATATGCGCATAAAATTACTGGAGAAATTGTACGTGACGTTCGAGCATGGAATCATGAACGTGAACGTGTTACATGTTTTGCCAACAGTGTTTACAAGTGGGCGTACGGTGTGAAATCGATTGTTGTTATCACTACTTTGTTACTAGAGAAGTGGATGAGTAAAAGCAATCTCAGTGATTATGAAGGAGGATAACGTCACGATTTCAGTTTAAATGCTTTTGATACAAGTGCTAATCGCAGTGAAGCTTACTCCGATTTCACCGTTAGATGGAACTCCGGACATTCGAGACAATTGACATTGCTAGCGAAATGGTATTCCTTGTTATATATAAATTCTCGAAGCATGACGAATACGACAAAGCACTAAGCAATATTCTGATAAGAGATCAGGGAAGATACTTGGCAATATCTGGAGCACATATCTCCGAAGGTAGCATGGGAAGCTAATCCAATGTCCCCGATCATATATGGTCCATGCTAATGCGTAAGTTGAAATAATGAAGTAAGAATTCCGAACATGCATGCATCAACGATCAAGAAAAGAAAAAGAAAAGTTTATTATTGAAAGCGCCACGTTGTTTAGTATTTGTTTGGCAGCCATCAATAGTGAACGTTGTCAGTGAATTTGTGAAAATGGAGAAAATCGGTCATCGTTATGTGATACAATACTTTTATTCGAAAGGCCTCAGTCCAACCAATATAAAAGCTGAACTGGATTCTACTCTGGGTGTCTGCTCCTTCGTTTACAACAGTAAAATTTTGGGTTGCTGAGTTTAAACGAGGCCGTACGAGCTGCCAAGACGAGCATCGCAATGGTCGACCAAATTAGGTGATGACTCCAGAAATGGTGAAGAAAATTGAAAATTTGGACATGAAAAAGCTGTGTGCAAGCAAAAAAAGTGTTGTGAAGATGTTTCAATTGAGTGTTTAGCGAAGTTTCACAGCAACAAAGCAAAATTTTTGCGCCGTTTCATAACAATGGATGAAACATGGGTCCATCACTTTACACCCGAGACAAAAGAACAATCAAAACAATGGATTCAAAAGGGAGAACCCGCTCCAAAGAAGGCGAGGACTTTTTCATCTGCAGACAAGGTCATGGTATGCGCGTGAGATAATTTTCATTGACTATCTTAAAAAAGAAAAAACTATCAACGGCCAATATTATGTGAACTTACTGCAACGTTTGAGTAAATACATTAAGCAAAGAAATTGGCTAAGAAGAAAGTTTTGTTTCATCAAGACAATGCACCAGCTCACAAATTCGTTATTGCAATGGCCAAAATTAATGAATTAAAGTTTGAATTGCTACCCCATGCATCCTATTCGCCAGATTTAGCCCCCTCGGGCTAAATTGAAAAAAATGGCTCAGTGGTCAAAGATTTTCCAACGATGAAGAAGTGATGTCGGCAGTTAATGGCTATTTTGAGGAGCAAGACAGTTCTTATTATAAAAAGGGTATCGAACTTTTTGAACATCGCTTGGAAAAGTGTATAGAGCTGAAAGTCGATTATGTTGAAAAGTAAATAAATTTTTTTTTCAAAATGTTTGTGTTTGAGTGCTTGAGCGTGGATACAGCTGATTGAAAGTCAGTTTTTTCTGTTTTTATTTTTAATATATAGGGTGATACATCGTAAGGTTTGATTTATAATGTAAAATAAAACACATAAATTTGAAAGTGAACTTACAATTTTTATTATAGGTTAAGAGAACACTTCTTGGCATTTACTTTTTGAAAATGATATCATGTAAATGTTGTTCACGACTACGTCTGAGGTGGTCCATTCGGAAGATCCAATATTGGGCGACTCGTTTGAGAATAGCGACTGGTATCTCCTTGATAACACGAGTAATATTGGCTTCCAAAGCGTCAATCATAGCTGACTTATTCCTGAAGATCTGAGCCTTAACATATTCCCAGAAAAAATAGTCCAAAGGCGTGATATCTTTACCGTAGCAAAACCTGAAATTAAGTGCTCACCAAAATGATTTCTCAACAAGTCCGTTGTTTCACGCGCTGTATGGCTCGTAGCGCCGTCTTGTTGAAACCAGAGCTCACCTAGACCATGTGCTTGAATTTCAGGAAGCACATAGTCGTTGCTTCATTTTTGAAGAAATATGGACAAATGATTCCACCAGTCCGTAAATCACACCATACCATTGTTTTTAATGGATGTAATGGTAGCTCTTGGTACTCTTCGGGTTTCTTATCAGCCCAAATACGGCAATTTTGTCTATTAACGTATCCATTGAACCGGAAATGGGGTTCATCACTGAAAAAAATTTCACGATAAAACATCGGATTTTCATTGAGTTTTTCCAGAGCCCATTCACTGAAAATATGACGCAAATTCAAGTCACCTGGATTCAATTCTCGCACAAGTTGAATTTTGTTCGCTTTTATGCCGAGATCCTCACTTAAAATACGTTAAGCTACTGAGAACGGCGACGAATCGATTCGTCGAGATACAGCTGCTATATTCTCTTCACTACGTGCTGGATGTGGTCTTACCGATCGAGAATCATTCACTAATGTAAACTGGGACTCAAATTTGCGAATGGTATTGACAATAATGGTTTCAGTAGGTCGATTATGCGCACCGTACGTTCCTCGAATCGCACGAAAAACATTTCTTACAGAACTCTGATTTTCGTAATACAGCTGAACAATTCGGAGACGCTGTTGTGGTGTGAGTCTTTCCATGATGACTTGCAAACGATACTGAACAAAAATAACAAAGCTGGAGTCAAGCGTGATCTGTCAAAAAAGCATATTGAAAATCAAACCTCACGATGAATAACCCTAAAAGAATTAGATGTCTCTGATAATTGCACAGCGCTAGGTGGGTAGGTACTAGGTGGGGTGAAAAGTAACCTCCTTGGGAATGAAAAAAAAAAAATTTAAATGTTTTTATTTTATTTTACTCAATAAATAGTTTGATACACTTATTCTACCGATTTTCCAATTTCTTGATCCCGTCCGAAAAGTAATTTTCCGGAAGGTCTGCAAAATACTCTTTCGTGGCGTCGATGATTTCCTCGCGTGAGCTGAATTTTTTATTGATGAGCCATCTTTTGAGGTTTGGGAAGAGATAATAGTCCGAGGGAACCAAATCGGGCGAATATGGTGGATGCGTCAGGAGTTGGAGTCGTAAGTCTTGATTTTAGCCATGGTTGCGATGCTTTTGTGCGCCGGTGCATTGTCTTGCAAAAACAAAATTTTTTTTCTTCATGTGAGGCCGTTTTGCAGCGATTTTGGACTTCAATCGCTCCAATAATGCACAGTAATACTCGCTGTTTATGTTTTTTTCCTTTTCGAGGTAGTCCACGAAGAGTATGCCATGATAATCCCAGAAAACCGACGACATAAACTTTCCGACACATCGAGCCTCCCTCGGTCGCTTCGGAGCACTCGTTCCGGCTTCAGTCCATTGCCGGGTACTCATTCTGTTCTCATGTGTTCAACAGTTACCAACTGCCGCCGAAAATTCCGCCCGATTCCGCATCAGCAAGTCCAAACACTCTTTCGAAGTGCTCTCGCGTTCGTGTTTTTGGTCAGGAGGGATTATGCGCGGAACCCAGTGGCAGTAGCAGCGCATTCTGGCGGTTAAGGAGGTTACTTTTCACTCCACCTAGTAATCTCCTTTAAGCTTAAGTCCAAAAAAACTCATGGACCCGACGGTCATTGAATGATCGGATACGGAGCATACATCACATATCTCTAAAATCTGGGTATGAAATCCGACGAATGAAAGCATTGCTTGTCCGGTCCTAAAGAAAGAGATCCCGTGAACCGCGGCAAGTCAGGGAGATAAGTCTCATCAACATGGCATATATGGTAAAATTGTGTTTGCCGTATTATAGTATATAAATGCTTAAGACTTTTCGTTAGTTAAGACGACTACCTCTTCGTTGGTTTCAAAGTCTTATCGACCAGCTTCTATAGATACACGTCTAGTTTTGGCATCCCTGCCAAACTTATACAACTATATAATACATGGGCTGAAAAGTCGTTTCTAACAGAGGGCACCACTTGAATTAAATCCATATTATTTTCAGTAAGTACCAACCTTCAAAAGATATGTGTATAAATTTGACAGCTGCTTTTTGATGGGAAAGAATGCAGCCGATGCAAAAAAAAAAATGGCTTGATAATTTAAAAATTTAAAAGTGGTCATACAAACATATATCATACACAAATATTTGGACATGCGAAAGCTCTGTTCAAAGTGGGTGCCGCGTTTGCTCACAGTCGACCAAAAACAATAACGTGTTGATGATTCGCAATAAAGCCGAATTTTTGCGTCGGTATGTGACAATGGATGAAACTTGGCTCCAACACTTCACATCAGAGTAAAGTCGTCAGTCAGCTGAATGGCGAGCAGGCGACGACGACGCAAAACTCAACAGTCGGCTGGTAAGGTTATGGCATCCGTATTTTGGGATACACATAGCATAATTTTCATCGACTATCTCCAAAAGAAGCAGACTATCAACAGCGACTATTACATTGCGTTGTTGGAGCGTTGAAGGACGAAATCGCATGCTGTTTCATCAAGACAATGCACCGTGTCACAAGTCGATGAAAACAATGGCAAAATTGAATGAATTCGGCTACGATTTGCTTCCCCACCCACCGTATTCTCCAGATTCCGCCCCCAGCGACTATTTCCTGTTCGCAGACTTCAAAATAATGCTCACCGGAAAGAGATTTAAGACCGATGAAGAATTAATCGTAGAAACAGAGGCCTATTTTGAGGCTAAACCGAAATTGTACTACAAAACTGGTATCGAAAGATTGAAAAATCGTTTCAATCAGTGTATCGCCCTCGAAGGCAACTATATTGATAAATAAAGTTGAATTTTGCAAAAATTTTGTTTTACTATAAAACGACACTGACTTTTCAGCCCATGTGTTAAAATTGAATTGCCTAAACAATTTAATTGGAAGCAACTGGAGTCTTGTTTTCTATGTGCCTAAAAAAGGTAAAAATGCTATTCTTGTGTGCAGTGTGCATTATTAACATTAACATTAACATTATTAACAGTTAACAAGTAGACTGGTAAACTTAAAATAATAATGGACTACAATATATCCAAAGGTGAAGTTGATACTGTAGATAATATTTGCGAGACATATAACGTTGCACAAGCTCGATGAAAGTTGTAAGAATAAATACATATAAAAGAACACTGCAAAACAATCTTAACAAGAAAATTAGCCGTAAGATCTTTCTACAAGGTTTACCATATGATCTAATTAATTTACAACTCTGACGACGATCTTTCAATACATCATTGCTGAAAACCATAAAGCTAATTAGAATCTCTCGAGCCTTCAGCAATATCTAAAAATAATAAAATTGGTAGCTGTGGATATTGCTTAACAAAAAGAGTCTCGAAATACGTTACATCTGTGTCACTTACAGAAAATACTTTTGCTTGGAACACGCTGGCATGGTATGCTCTGATTGTTGTAACGAGGCTCATATCTAAGTAAAAGCATGATATATACCATATGTATAGGGTCTTATAAGTGTCATAATATTTTATTATTCAGAAGTTAATTTTTGTTATTTTTTTTAGGAAAATATTGTTTTAATTCTGTTTTTGTAGTAGCCAAAAAAAAATTTAATTTTGAAAGCTGTTTTGTATAATAATAAAGTTATTAAATGATATTTATTATTTCAAGGTGGTAGATAAAAAAACCGAATAACCACGTGTGGCGCTCCCATTGTTCCGATTTGCGTTCTGTTTTGTTAAGTTGGTACATCTGTTGTTGACATTCCCTCTAAATTTAGCGTCATAGCTTGACATTTGCAAAAGTTAAGTGTGTTGGCGATTTTTTACAATTTTAGAAATGGATTTAAATTTGCAACAACGAACTTGTTTTAAATTTTGCGGAAAAAAAATGGATTTAAAGGAAATGTTGGAAAAGTGTTTCGGTAACGATTCTCTAAAGAAAACGGTCGTGAGTTAATCGAAGATGATGAACGCAGTGGCAGACTATCGACATCGAAAACCGACGAAAACATTTACGAAGGAAATGAAATGTTGGTCAATAACCGCAAATTAACCATCAGAGAGATAGCGGAGGACTTGAACATTGCCTATGGATCCGTCCAAGACATTTTGGTTAATGATTTGGGTTTCCGTCATGCAAAAAAGAGATCGTGTTGACGTTGCAAAAGAGATGATTTGCGAGGCTGAATCCGATCCCACATCTATCAAAAGGATCATTACTGGAGACGAGACGTGGGTTTCTGAGTACGACACGCAATCCAGACATCAGGCAAGTGAATTGTTCACCAAAAAAACCACGTCGTTTTCAGTCAAAAAATTAAGGCAATACTTACGGTTTTCATGGATTACAACGGTGTGGTGCATCATGAATTTTTGCCAGAAGGCCAGACAGTAAAAAAAGAGTATCATTTAGGCGTTATGAGACGTTTGCGTGAAAACTCGTGGATTTTGCACCATGATAACGCACCGTCGCACAGTGCCATAACTATTCTTATTTTTTTTTGCGAAAAATGCAACAAACACCATCCAACAGCCACCAAATTCATCTGATTTGGGTCCCTGAGACTTCTTTCTATACAATCGAGTTAAAAAAAACCACTGCGGGGAACGCGTTTCAGCAGCCAAGAGGAAGTAATGGAAAAATCGCAGGATGCACTGATGGGCATATCGAAAAATGAAAATAAAAAATGTTCCGAGGATTGGATCAAGCGCTGGCATAAGTGTGTTGCAGTCGATGGGGATTACTTTGAAGGGGACAATATAGATTTAGATGAATAAACTTGTATTTTTAATGTTCTGAATAAATTCTGGGATAGAGAGTGTTCTGGACTTTTGGTGTACGAGAACGTGGGCGGGTATTGGTGTTACAATTATTGGCCCGAGTATATGAAGGTTAAAATAAGGATCGAGATGGCTGTCGACAAGAAATAAAACAGTAGTCAGTGTGGCGAGAATATAAAAAATAATAATATCCGAACTATCTAAGAACGACTGTTGAGGCTCTCGTGTAATATATGAGTAATGCACGATAAAATTCAAATAAAGTTGAGATCGACTAAGTTTTTCAAATGGTTAAGAGAATGGTTAAGACATGTATGTATATACTTTTGTGTGTTTGAATCTTCTCACAATGAGTCGAATTTGAACTCACTTTATAGAGTATAGAGCCAGCACAAATAGATGCAAGTAGATATTTGTGAACTATTGTGCTTAAGGATATGAATTTAAAGTATTTCAGCATCAGCAACCATTGAATGCTTGTGTTTGGAGCGCATATACATTTTCAGGATTAATATTGATTAATATTGGTTGATAGACGACGTGTGGGAAATATAAAAAAGTATTTGAAGTTCTGGGATTACTTATCATATAAGAATCGACAATCGGATCACCTAACCCACAAAAAGAGGGTTGATGAAATGTTAATATAAACAAGTTTTCCTGTAATAAAAGAAAATAGACCAGATGGTATCATAAAAAAATATCAGAAAAACGATAACCAGAGAGATATCGTAGCAAAATAGTAAGCAGAAAAAATGGAAAAATTCGGATTCATCTCATTCAACAAAGAATGAAAGTGGCAGCCACTTTCAAAATTTATTCAGCGACAGAGTACCTTACGGCTATATGTAGAGAATATGGCAATTCGATATGAAAAAAGTATGATTCTGTACTTTAAAATATAAGTCGAGTAAGAAGCTGTTATTGCAGTAAACGTATCAAATGCATATGGGAAGAGGGTGACCCAACAAGAGTCCGAAATTTAAATCTTTCATTTACATAAAAATGGGTGTATGTTTGTATGTTCCGTATGAACAAAAATTTAACTAAAAACTTTTTTGACATCAAAGATGTTGGTTAGGTCTTACCGACCTTGCATAGATGGATAAATGCTGTCATATGCAGCTTGGACTTGGACTTCTTGAGTTTTTTCAAGGATCTGCCGGAGTGAGAAAATTTGGTCGATTGTGAGTTTTGGTAGTTTGAAACTGCACTGATAAGGACCAATCAGGTTGTTGGCGAAGGATTTCAGACGTTCAGTTAAGAAGACTTATACTTCTATAAACGACGCAGGTGAACATGTGTTGGTACAACTTCCGTTTTCTGGAGTACGAGTACAACATTCCAATATCTTCAATCGCGCGCTTCACGTGTTTTTTTTTATTTCCATTTCTTCTGCGCGTAGAGCTCACGAGCATTGTAGGATTCTTGTTTAGCTTCATGTGTTCATCAAACCAGGGATTTCTTGACGGAGGTCGGATGAAACCCAGCACATCTGTTGATGCGTCTCTAATGGCTCATATGTATTTTCTCACAGTATTTCTCCTTTGTCCGCATTCGTACCTAGACTGCAACTAAATGGTGATCCGAGTGAATATTTGCTGTTCGGAAGTCCATAATACTATAGATATGTCCCTAGTCTATCGCAAAATAATCAATTTGATTTAGTGTTTGATGATGCGAAGAATGTTACTTAGGACATTGCTCATAAGTCTTATCGATGACTTCGTCGAAACATTATTTTTCCGTAAGGGAATGGACGCATATCAGGTTTATGTTAGAGATTTCAGCCTTACTGTGGATTGTCATTTATTGTCGCTCATGTGTTCTTGCATATGGCAAATTCGCATCCAAAGAAGCGCTGTTTTTTTTTTCTCTATAAAAATCCCCACAATACGAGTAAACTCGTATATCACAGTTGTTTACCTACCTTTTGTTCGGCCCATCCCATCGCACTTCCTGGATGGCGGAGATATGGGACCGAAGATTCAACGTGCAGATCCAAAAGCTGTTGTTGGCAAGGGTCGTCAATAGTGAATTCCTTTTTTTCCGATGCCATAAATCGGTTTGTTACATCTTTTTAATCTCTTCCGTATAGGGTTGTGAAACGTACGACAGTGTTGGCCAGTATTATGATACTGGCGGAGCATGCCCTTGTCATTCTGGCAAGGTTTACTCATGCGGTTAATGGGGACCACCACTGGAAGGTAAATCAAGCACTTCTGTGCAAATCGGCCCAATCCAAGTTATAGGACAGTCAGAAGTTTCCCGATCAATCGCCACACAGGAAGCAGTCATCTATTGTCATGGAAATAGGAATCTTTTCCTTCCCGAACTTCGCATTATACTCTGGGAAGGTTTCATCCATACGGATATAAAACTCGGATGTTTTGGAATATGCTTACCGGTTTAAAGAAAATAACGATGGCAGCCAAATATCTTCTGAATTGCTTTCTAGTTCAGATTGAAAGTCCATAAAAAAAAAATAATAACAATAATTGGTTGACTTTAATATTTCAAGCATTTACATTTTGCACAAATATTTCTACGCAATAAGGTATGAAGAAGCCAAAATTGGGCCCCAATTGCAATAACTACGTTCTAACTTCAAAATACTCTCATCAATTTCAGTCAACTTAATGCTTAATCCACGCCAATTGTATGGCCTCTGCATCCCGAAAGGCACATAAAAAAAAGATTCGAATTGGGTTAAATATTTTATTTGCAATGAACTAAAGGGTGAAATGAGATTTAGATCAAGTATGAATGACCGATATATTGTATTCGTATACACGTCCGAACATCTACGTCAATATATGGAAACAAGGTCTATAAACACTTTTAAGTCACTTGAAGATTACATATCTGGATTTATAAAAAAATAGCCCTGTTATTCGTAGCATAGCCGAAGACGATGAAGAGTCCTTGGGTTATGTATTTACATTTTCTACATACCGATGAATTTATTTGTAACCCTCAAATCCTCGATACATTTTTATTCCATTTTTTTTTTGTGACCTTTTAAGGAAGATTATTTACAATTTTCTGGAATTACCTTCATCAATTTAACAGGATTATTCTTTCAACCTCCGAAGAATAAAACTGACCGTTTGGACGTACTATGCGATAGAAACTTTATTTATGACTGGGAGCTATCTCATGATTCAGCACCGAAAGAAAGTAAATGGGGTGAATCTCAACCAGCTTTCTTTCGATACTAGTTCATACAAATAGACAAACAACAGATGTACATATGATATCTGTGAAAGTACGAGTACGTATATGAAACCTAATCTCCTTATTAGTAGCAACCAGTGTTGTAGGAGATAATTAAATGTATCTAAGGGAAGCCAATGGAAAAAAGTTATTTCTGCAGTTCAGATTCACAGAAATATAATTTATACTTACATACAGGGGTATATTAGGAAGGACACACTACAACTGGAGAGGGCTGAGCTGATTTCTTAAAGAATTCAAGCCCACCTATTTGGAGACGGTGAACAGTGCTGGTACAATTCGGTAAGAGTGGTCCTCGGTGACACCACTGCGAGAGCGTGCGAGGCCAAGGCTCTAGCTACTACTAGAACCAATAACATTTCATGGTCAACAGTAACAAAATAATAATCTTCTGAAGTTATCTTTTACAAGGCCGCAATAATCATCGATTCGAAATCGAAACGAAAGACCAAGAGACGCAAGCGAGCGAGGAAATTGGAAGATGATACTCCAGAAACAACGTTCAGAAGTTCTACTTAAAGGTAAAAGGATAGTGATAAGCTTACGAAACCCGGACAATCGGTATCGAGGATGTGAAAAAACCATTTTGGTCTTAAGCGAAGGGGGCGGTTCAAACACCGCGGACATGCAGAATGAATCATTTACCTTGGGCGGTGAAACTTAGATTTCCGACAGATTAAATTCCATTAAGTCAGTTATTTTCATATTATGGTGCGAATATTTATGATGTACCAAATCAGCTTTGATTGTTTGCCTGTTATTTACCTGAGGTTGCTTAACTGAGGCTGAGTATTCTTGTGCCATAATTGTGTAATCTAAATTAGATTATCTATCCCACCATACTTGTTGGTGCTATTAATGATAACATATGCTGTGACATGCTTTTGGAGTTTAAAGATATGATCACGTATCTAACTTTCAAAAATTTATCAAAATCGTGCGTCTCTACATCTGGATTGAATAGAAATTCCTAAAAGTAATATGAGCCTCAGGAAGTTCCAAAACGCAATATGAGCTCAATATTACATTAGTTCTCCAGTTCTGGGAGAAAGAAACTACCCGTAGCCCTTTCTCGTCTCATAGACGATAGCACAGACTCAATCTCTTCCTTGTTACGATGACGCAAAGCCTTGTGACGATATCAGGAAGAAAAAAACTTTGCTCGCGCAACTAAGAAAATAGTGCCGACGAACTTGAGTACTGATTTTTTGTCAAAATATTAAAATCCTTTAACTCAAGGGGCATAAATATTATAAGTAGCTGCTGAGTGCTGCTTGCATGTGATATTCAAAAGGGCCAATACCCAATTTGTAGTTAGTAGAAAGCGTGCAAACCTACATATAAAGGCAAATGCGTCACGAAAAACTGAAACAACTTCCGATCGATAAAACTGAAGGCTTAAAAATTAAGAGGCAAGAAAGGCAAAAAATAAATGGGGAATTAGAAGTGAAAAATGTATCTTGAATGATCACACACCAATTAAGCCTTCTTTCTATATTCTAGTCGCTGCAAATTGTAAGCGTTTAAGACCAATGTAGATCGGTACCCCTCTTTTCTTCCTCCCTAAATTTCCTTCGCCCGCGCTGTGGGCAAACATTTTAAGGATATAATAATCACTTGAGGGCGCGCTAATTATAAAAAAAATTAATTTTCAACCTCCGAGTCTCCATGTTAAAAAAAAAAAAAACGATTTTAGAAAACCTGTAGACTAAAACTATAAGCTAGTACTGCCACATACAAATTAACTCAATAATTGATCTCGTCCGGAAAGTAGTTGAAGGCCAAATTCTAGCAGAGGTTAGAAAGAAAAATAATTGGATGACTCAAATTTGAAAATATCCCCATCATCGGTGGGAAATGAGAACCAAGCCAACCATACAAGTGGACCAGTAAAACATAGTAAATCATTGGCGCAACGTTTTCGACCAAGGCTTAGTTTTTCCTACACACCATCTAAAGCATTTTGCAACTCCCATGTGAACAGAATCCTATATACAATATAACCTTTGTCTTTTGATATTAAAAATATCATTTTATGTCGTATTTGTACTGTAAGAGAGTGAGAAACTTTTTAGGGTTTTCCAAAGTCCACCGAAACGATGAAAAATTAATTAGGGAACAAGTAATTACTTTTTCTATTTTTCAGTGTTGGCCGATATTTGAACTTGAGATTATTATATCGTAGTCGGCAAACTTAACCACTGCGCAAACCTGGAATCTAGTAATTGATGTGGGTGAAATATTCTATATGTAGAGCATAAATGTAATCTTAAGCGCGGAGTAGTTTAGCGATTTATAAAAGTAAACATTGTATTGCAACCGAACTCTATTGACTAAATATGATGCACTAGTATGGTGGAAAGCAAAAAATAAGAGAACGGTTTATGAATATTAGCGACGGGTCAAATAACGCTCGATTAACAGATTAACACAATAATTTGGGTTACTTCTAGAGTAGTAATGTTGGACACGGCACGTTCCTAACGGAGTTACTGCCAGGCAATCCAACTCTAACGGATGAAATTCGACTCCGACATTCCGTATAATACAATAACTATATCCGGAGAGGGAGGACCTGCAAAAAAATGTAATATTCAGGTCAAATGAAATTACAATTTTCACAGACGGCTCGAAAACAGAGGAAAGAACAGAAAAGAACTAAGAGTTCTGGCTGTCCTCAGGTCGGCTGTACTAATACAGATGAGATCGGTATCCAGAAGAGGTATCGCTATCTACATCGATATCCAGGCCGCACTCAAGATAATTGAATCGATCAATATCAATTCTGTATTCTATGGGGTATTCTATGACAGTGATGTTGTTAGCATCAAACTACCTCTTTGGATAGTAAGGGGCACTTTTGAGGAAAAACTCATAAAGACTGCCAACCTAAGATGGTAACGGAAGAACACAGAGTATCCAAGGCTTTCTGGAAACTTTTTGACGGCAAAACATCTGGGAGTTAATAAAATTAAACAGGGTTAAGCTTAGGATAATAAAAAGAATTCTAACAGGACACTGTCTCCTGCAGAAATACGCAAAGAGACTCAAATACTAAAATAGATACGGATATTTGCAGAAGCTGCGATGATATGTATGCTGTTGAAGACACAACACACATATTGTGTCAATACGAGGCAATATCGCGTTGTCGAAGGAAATTTTTAGGGAAATACTTTTTCGAAAATCTAGAGGAAATAAACGGAATGGACTTCAAAGGCCTTATTGGCTTTTGCAAATAAATTGGATGTTTCACCAGGGAGATTGTTTAAGTTGTTGCCATTTGTTGTCAACTGGTTCCACAGGGATCGCGATGGGCCCGTTTTGGTGCCCAGTGTTTGTGTGATTGCATATCCATTACACCCTGTTTAACCTAACCTAATCTAGTTTAGGAAATAAATATTTTGCTGAAGGTCGTCCAACTTCTTGTGGGGCTTTCAAAAAAAAAAAATAATAATAAATAAATAAAAAAATAAAATAAAAATTTGTTAGGTCAAAAAAAAAAAAAAAACTTAGATTAGTCGGTAATAAGAAAGACAGAGTTCCTTTCCAATGGGAGTTTGCATTTGAAAATGAATAAACTCGTTCATTTTCTATTTAAAAGAATCTACAACTTCTCCCAAACAAAAGGAAAGTTCCCGAACTTGAAATCGTCCTCCAGTACTTTAATTTTTTTTAAAGCCTTTTCTGATGATTGCCAGAAGTTAAGCATTTGGAACTGAATAAAGCGCTAAAGGTTCAAGTTGCACATACTCGTACATACAAACATCCGTACGAGAACGAGGTTACGTGCATACGGTTTTCATAAAGAAAAATTCCACACAAACTATAATCGGTCCCTTGGAAACCAATAAAAACGCACAAAAGCATGACGGAACGTACATGGCTTCTACTGTTGAAATTCCATGTCCTCCCTTGTGACCTCTATTTTTTCATTTTTTTACATATGTATCATCTTCCCATGAATACGAGTACTCGTATATATTTTAAAAAGAATGTGATGGTGAAGAGAAGAAAAAGGAAAAACCTATACGCCTACGGACTTTCAAATATCTGAATTGTCATTTTCGCATATTTTATCGTGAGATTTGTAAAAAGCCAATTACATTTGCGCGCCTTTATTGAGTTGGGTCATATTTTCACTTAGCATCCGAAGCATGTGGAGACACAAGGTTTTCTAAATTGTAACCTTCGTCTTGCACATAACAAACTGCAAATAAATCTTGTGATACTTTCTCCAGTCTATTTCGTATTTCCCTTATTTAAGCCATTCACAGAGTCTATCTACTTAAAGATAAGTATATGGGAATGGTGTCCTCTCCAAGTAACCAAAAGATCTTTCTTCGGAAAAATAATTTTTCTCCATCTCTGTGTGAGTGTCTATTTTTGGCACAAATCCACTTTATTGCTCAGTGGAATGGGCAATGTTTGTTGTGTCAAGCTAAGAAATCGATTTTTTTTTTTCAGATTTCGTATTCCTAAGGATACATTGGAAGGTTCTCAGGAGCCGAGGGAAAGACGCTATGCAACGACACACTCTATGAGAACTCATAAGATGTTCTATGTTTTGTTCTTTCCTTTTTTAAAGAGTAAGTTTTGGATTCAAAGTATAAAAAAGGTTATCTTTCTTATTGACATTGTCTTTTGATTGCTTTCTTTATTATTTTCGTTGCTACTTCCAATCGTTTAGATACTCTTAAATATTTTTATCTGAAACCTTTCAAAAACTCCTTAATTGTGTGTTTCTTTTGTAGAACTTTATCTGTTTACATACCATATATTAAACTTTAAAGCAACTTAAAGTACCTTTGTAGCAACTTTGAAGTTATGGGTCTTAAATATTGATCTCTTAACAAAAAAATTAAAAACTAAAGCATTATAGACAGAACATGAAAATTCTTTCCTAGACAATCATCTTTGTTCGGCATGTTATATTATATTTTACAGAATACGACGTGGATGCCGATATGAGCACAAACACAATGAAGAGTATCAAATCCGAATCTCTATCTTTAATTTCGATCTTAGAAGACCAATCCAACCAGGGAAACCCGGAAAAAGTTCAAGCGACACAGAGATGGTTGTAATACCTTTCTTACATGTGAAATTCCAATACGACCAACAACTGAAGCAAAGAATACATATTAAAGTATCCCAAGTTTTAAGTCCTTCGTTAGAAACATTAGAAACTCTACCCATAATAATATTTTAGCTGTCAGCTCGTTAGACCAACTAACTCAAAGCTTCTAGCTTATATCATAGCTACGTCTAGACTAGTATGCATCGCAAATCTCCTTCTTCTGTCATTGAAATGCTGATAAATCGCCAGCTCATGACATAATACATGGGCTGAAAAGCCGTTTGCCGTTTCTAAGAGAGGGCACTACTTGAATTACATCCATACTATTTTCAGTTAGTACCAACCTTCAAAAGATACGTGTATAAATTTGACAGCTGTCGGACGATTAGTTCCCGAGATATTGCGTTGTGAGTGAAGCAACTTTTGTTATTGTGAAAAAAATGGACTTAAAGCAATTTCGTGTGCTGATTTATCATTGTTTTTTGATGGGAAAAAATGCAGCCGATGCAAAGAAATGGCTTGATAAGTGTTACCCGGACTCTGCACCAGCCGAACGAACCATTCGCAAGTGGATTGAAAAATTTAAAGGTGGTCATACAAGCACCGAAGATGATGCACGCAGTGGACATCCAAAAGAGGCTGTTTCAGATGAAAACATCAAAAAAGTCCACAAAATGATTACGAATGACCGTAAAGTGAAGTTGATCGAGATAGCTGACGCTCTAAAGAGCGTGTTGGATATATCATACACGAATATTTGGACATGCGAAAGCTCTGTTCAAAGTGGGTGCCGTATTTGCTCACATCGATCAAAAACAATAACGTGTTGATGATTCAGAGGAGTGTTTAAAGCTGTTCTACCGCAATAAAGCCGAATTTTTGCATCGGTATGTGACAATGGATGAAACTTGGCTCCATCACTTTACACCAGAGTCAAGTCGGCAGTCAGCTGAGTGGCGAGCAGGCGACGAACCTCGTCCAAAACGACCAAAAACTCAACAGTCGGCTGGCAAGGTTATGGCATCCGTATTTTAGGATACAGATGGAATAATTTTCATCGACTATCTCCAAAAGAGTCAGACTATCAACAGCGACTATTACATTGCGTTGTTGGAGCGTTTGAAGGACGAAATCGCAGAAAAATAAAGTGCCGTTTCATCAAGACAATGCAAATGAATTCGGCTACGAATTGCTTCCCCACCCACCGTATTCTCCAGATTTTGCCCCCAGCGACTATTTCCTGTTCGCAGACGTTAAAAGAATGCTCGCCGGAAAGAAATTTAAGACCGATTAAGAAGTAATCCCAGAAACAGAGGCCTATTTCGAAGCTAAACCGAAATCGTACTACAAAATTGGTATCGAAAGATTGAAAAATCGTTTCAATCGGTGTATCGCCCTCGAAGGCAACTATATTGATAAATAAAGTTGAATTTTGCAAAAATTTTGTGTTTTACTATAAAACGGCATTGAATTTTCAGCCCATGTGTTAAATATCTACGTAGGACTAGAATGTGGATTTTTGTTATTATCACTCGTGTGACCTGGTTGATGATATGTGCTGTTAAGGATGTGGGACAGTCGGTGCCTCGATCTAGCCTGTGAAATTAAGAAAAAGTGTTATATCTGCCAAGATGTCGTCAAGTTTGCCGAAGAATGATTGGTTTAGTGGACGTAGTCTGTCTCTTGCTAGCGCTGGGGATTTGCAAAAGAAATGAGAGAGTTTCCTATTCATTTCCCTTCCTACAACTGCGGCAGGGAGGATTTTGAAATTTGAAACCCAATTCTTACACGCGACAAAATAGATCACATCTAGAATGTAGTGAAGAAAATATATAGAGTGTACGTGATGACAAACTTGGCTTGTCGTATGCAACTACTTGGCGTATTTTTCGTGCAGGAACTGAAGCCATCCGACCTTCCGAATCGTCACCATTTCAATCGTTGAGCTCTTGAAAAGCTTCACGAATATCCACTGTTTTCGAGTGAAATCTTGTTCAGATATGAGGCCCATTCTTGGCTTAAGTGCTACATCAATAAACAAAATAACCAATTTGAGGTGCGTAGCAACTCGAAGAGGTTCAAGAGCAGTCATTACATCCATACAAACCAACGGTTTAGTGATGTTTAGACTGGTCCATCGGTCCATATTTCCTTACAGCTGAGGCCGGACGCAAAGTAATTTGATTAGAGGCCACCATTATTCAAGTCATTTGTTAAACAAACTCGTAATGCTCCAACATGTGTTATCGAAACTGAAACTTTAAAATGCACCATGTTAGCCGCAGTTACGGCCAACATTGAAAGAAATAATCTTTAAAAAAAAAATGTAGAGAATGTTTTTTTTTTTTTTTTTTTGTATGATAATAAAAATATAATTATATTTTTGATAGTTTTTTTATTTTTGAAAAAAAAAATACCTCTAAAAGATTCACCCTTTTTTTAATATTTCGGAAGACGTTGAACACGGGCCTTTTTATCAAAAATGCATGCATTTGGGATCGAGGTATTTCTTCTTTAATGAATTGGAAATTATCTTTCGGAACATTCAATTCAAGCTGTCTTGAATGGTTTCCAGTCTGATATGCACAAAATAAATGGTGGTGTGCCGCAGGGCTCCATTCTGTCTCCGATACACTTTTTGATGTTCATCAATGACCCTTGTCATTCTCTATATATACATAGTATTTTGAATTGCAAATGACAGTATTCTGAGCTCCTTATATTCGTTTTCGGACTCATAACCCTGCCTTTCGAATGTAAAACGGGAACGGCAGGACGACTAATTGGGGAACCACGAACCGAATAAGAGATAATGCTTTCAAAATACAATTCATCTTGGCTGTTGTTAAAGTGAAATTTAAACAGCTCTTCATTATCCATGAATGTCAACTGCGATGTTGTGTCTTTCGACTTACATTGATCTATCGTTATTTTCACCACCAGTGTTCCAACAAAAATGTAAGTAGTATTTGGCCCCTTCAAACCTTTAGTCATAACACTCGTCTCGTTATGAATGCTCATTTAAGGCCACTTTCAAACTTACTCTGAAATATCGTTCTTTTCACAGATGAATACCATAGCACTACGAACAAAAAATCCTCGAGTATTTTGGTTGACTTTCCTGGGATTCCTATAGACAGTGGCTGGCTTTTATTTTATATTTACTTGAAAGCGTATCCGCCTGTGATAGGGAAGAATCCCTTCCTCAACCAATTTCAAATTCTTAACTTACTGCCGATAAGTTCCTGTCTAGCTTTTTGCTACGAATGTCTGTAACATCTGTATAAGGTAAGATGATAATAAGAACCAAACAGCACTTATGTGAGCATGTCACTACTTCCCCTTTGTGTCTGATGAGTATTTAGTAACAAACATTGTACGATATGGTTTCATCTGTCTTGTGTCATTAAGTTCTACATATATAATCAGCGACTTAGTGTCGGTAGATTCATAAGGCAGATACATAGACTGACCCTATAAGAACAAGTCGTTACTTCTACTTCTATTTAGTTACGTGTGTTGGCATAGCTAATAAAGAAGAAGATCAAGTTAGCTATCCAGAAAAAACAAAGAGAATTTTAGCTACACTGGCTCGAAGACATCATTTGAATAATCAACACTAAAGTACCTCCATACGTATGATCATACGCGAAGAATTACTCAAAGCATGTTAAAATGTGCGTTACAAAAAATCACCGGCACTGAATGGTGTTTTAAATGTAGACGACCGGATTTATTTCCCGAAATGAACTAGTATAGTCTGTGTTTTCAAGAAGTCGTTTTTCCTCAGCCTTGGAAGCGCCAACGGCTATTGCTTTTGCCAAAGGAAAAGGGAACACAAACGGTCCTTCGTCTTATAGTCCTATCTGTTTTCTTGATACGGTCGTCAAAATATTTAAGCCGATCATTTACAATAGACTCTTGTTAGCAATTAAAACAAAAGGCGGACGTTTAATTCTGAACTGTCATCATCGGATTGAATACCAACATATCTCCATAAAATGACAAACAATCTCTCAAACCCCGTAATGGGTAGTTCTGCCCATCTCTTCAATATGAAGGAAGTCAGGCTTATTGGTTTAGACCTCTTAAGAAGCTTATAGTCGTTTTTTTTAGCCGGTAGCTGGGCTGCAATTGTTTTTATTTTAGCTGAACAATGAACAAAAATCTATTATTTTCTGTATCTTACGGCTTTATTAACATAAAAAGAGTGAACATTCCCATTAGTTATGGTATATGACTTCATTCATGTGGCTGCCTTGGCTGGCTTCGCAGTAGCGCATCCTATCAACCAAATTTTCTAAGAAATTTTTGACTGTTTCCGTGAGTGCCTGTGAGAGATTGTACGCATAACATCGATCAAAAAAAGTCTAAAGGTGTCAAATCGCAGCACTGCGGCGACAAGATGAAATGATAACCGAACTTAGCGCGCAAAGATCGATTGTTTGATGGGATGTGTGGCTTGGAGCGCCATTGTGCTGAAACCAATAATTACCCAAGTCCATGTCTTCAATATCAACCCATAAAAATTCGGTAATCTAATCGCGTGCAGTAATTTTTTTCGTTAACATATCAACCGAATTTGCGTATTTGGACGCAACAACGGATTTTAAGGTCTTATCAGTCGTGGCAACCGATGGCAGATACCAGCTATTGCCGTAGCAGATCATTTACAATAGACTCTTGCCAGCAATTGAAGCAGCAGGAGGTCTATCGAAATATTGGGTCCATAACTTCGTGCGGTTTGCTAAGAGATGGCGTAACTTGTACTTTTCCATTGTTATTATTTCATTGGAACATGCGTTGGAAAGCTACGGTTTTTGCATGTCCGAAATGCTGCTGGAACGCCACAAAAGGAAGTCATTTTTGCATCGGATTGTTACTGATGATGAAAAATGGATCCATTACGACAACCCACAGCCGAAAAATATCATACGTGAAACACGGCCAACAAGCCAAATCAACGGCAAAGCCGAATATCCATGGTGCGAAGATAATGCTCTATATTTGGTGGGATCAGGTGGGTGTGCTGTATTATGAGCTGCTAAAACCGGGTGAAACCATCAATGGACAAAGCTACCGAACACAATTAATCCGTTTGAAGAGAGCAGTAGCCGAAAAACGCCCGGAATATGCGACCAGACACGAGGCAATAATTTTTCATCATGACAACGCTTGGCCCCTCGTTGCTATTCCGGTTAAGAACTATTTGGAAAACAGAAGATGGGAAGTCTTACCCCACCCGCCTTATAGCCCAGACCTTGTTCCTTCTGACTACCATTTGTTCCGGTCGAAACCGAACGCCCTTACTGAAATACGGTTCACATCAGAGCAGAATATCAAAAATTGGCTTGATTCATTCTTGGCTGCCAAGCCGGCGCAGTTCTTTTGGGATGGGAAAAAGTCATAGCTTCAGATGGGCAATACTTTGAATAATACTATTGTACATGTTTTTCTTACATAAACGTTCAAATTTGAAAAAAAAACCGCACGAATTAAAATATATATCCAATACCAACATGATTATTGTGAGTTAACGGTAAACAGTTGCGCAATTAATGCGCTTACAACTAGAAACGCTTTACTCGTGTAGCACAGGCGGTGGAAAGGAGGCACAAAAAAGAAATACTGTGCCATTATAACTCTTTAAGAGAAGAACACATTTAATTCAGAAAACTGGGAACGAATTATGGACTGTCTTTATAGGATTGAAAGACCCTAGTCGAGTCGTAAATTGATAACGAGCTATTTATAGAAATAGAATTCTCATCAATAACTTTGATGATGGAGTTAAAGCGTACCAAGTTATGGCGGTGTGCAACAAGGTTTGGCCTTAGGCCACACTTTGTGTGATGAATCTTACGCCTACAGATTGCATGCCACGATAATAGGGTTTGCTGATGAAATTGCCGAGGTGGATGTAGTAAAACCCTAGAAGAGGCTCAACTCTAACGATAACCATTACAGTTGGAGGACATGAATTTGTTTCACAATAGTTTCTAAAGTTTCTCGGACTTCTGATTGACAGTCGCCTAAGTTTTAAACATTACCTGAAGCAGATACATACACGAGAAATTATTGAAAACTGTAAATGCATTTACATGGCTGATCAGTAATATCGGATGACCAAAACAGGACAAAAAACCATTTATAGCTGGAGCTGCAAGTTCTATACTCATGTACGCACCGGTAATGTCGTCAAATGTCGCAAAAATTAATTCTTACATGCGAGGATTCAAATATATTACGTCTACCCAGCGCATTAGGAGCCGTCAGTGTGTTTCGAATTGTTTCGCATGATGCTATAGTGTACTATATATGCTACTTGTTGATATACTTGCAGAAGTAATGGTAAAACTCAAAAGGGAGCGAGTTTAAAATGGCCGTTTAAGCAACCAAAATAGAAAATACCAAGGAACTCATGGTATCGTAACCTGACAACAACATTGTCTCATATCGCGGCGAAAAAACTTCTATCTGACGCAGTTTTTGACGGATATGTCTGTTTGGGAGTATCTGCTTAAATGCAAAAACTAAAACATCCAAAACTGTCCATATTGCGAAACTATCTCGGTCAACGTATTTTTCATTGTCCACGATACGAAACCGAGATCAATTTGGAGATTGGTCCACTCCAGATAATATCCTTCCGTATATTCCTCGAAACGAGGAATAGTAGACGGTTCTTAGTAATATAGCAGTGCACTTACGCGACGCGACAACGTAAAGCAAACAGGTAAAATAATTGAGTCGTATAGAGAAAGCTAAGTCTACAAGCTGACCTCCCCGAGTAATGCCCTACGACGGTATCACGAGCACAAATCAGCATTACCTTGCCTCATGCAATATTTCAACCATTCAGTGCAAAATAATATTTGAGTAAACAACAATGCCCCGGCTACAAGGATCAATTCACTTCAGTTTTGACGACTCGAAGCAAAACACCCGAGATTGAGAAAGATGTTAAAGTGTGCAAGGTCAAAGTACCTCACATACATATGTATTGGGAGCTCAACATGTGACTATGATCTCTTGAAACACACGAATTGCAGTATACTTTATTTAAGCTATTTCTATGGTGTACAAGAAGCGGACATTCTTGTATCTTTATTTGGTAAATCAGGTCAGCTACAGGAACAAAAAATGTATTTTCAATGCAAAATTCTATTCTTATGAACCTAAGGATTCATTTTCTTTTTAAATAGGAAAATACCAGAAAACTTTAAGATTATTTTTATTAAATTTTACGGTTGCAATTTTAATCATCTGGTGCTCCTGGCTTTCATAACATCACCATTAGTACATAGATTAATATTTGCAACACATTTGCATATGCCATGATTGTGTTATTTGTTTCCTTATGTTCACACATACATATTTATGTGAGAACAGAGGAGTGCTCGTAATCTCATCGCCACAAAGTTCTTTCTTTAATTGGTTTTCTTTGAGTGTCCCCTTTGACCTGAAAGTTGATTATTATTCTGCTGTTCAGCATTTTAATGATCCATCTTATTATTCCTAGTCTCCTAGAACGTGTACGTATTCAACTTTTAAAGAACTTTAAAGATTATCTGTAGTTAGGATGTGATTTACGTTGACATTGAGGAAATTAAGGTGTAACGTTGATAATATCACTTGAACTGTAAAAGTATTGATTTAAAATTGATTTAATTGACGACGTTTTGGTTATCGGTATTTTATTATAATGGCTTCGAGATTTCTACGAAGAAAATACACAAAATCGGTAAACTACGAGGTGTGTTCCAAAATTAAGGTGACTTTATATTTTTTTATCATCAATATTGATGTTGTTCCCTTCAAATATAAAACACTTATACCAACACTTTTTTTAATCCTCGAATCACTTTTCATTAGCCTTTTTGATATAGCCTTGAACTTTTCCAGCGATGCCGTTTTTATTTCCTCAATCGTTGCGAATCTACATCCTTTCATAGGTCTCTTCAGTTTTGGGAGCAGGTGCATTATTGTAATGCAAAAGCAATGAATTGTTTTTCTACAATTCCGGACGTTTTTGTCGTATTGCTTCTCGCAAATGGTGCATTATTTCAAGGAAATACTCCCTATTGACCGTACGACTTTGAGCTTAAAACTCTTGTTGCGCTACGCCACGGTAATCGAAAAAAAAAAAAAACAGTGATCAAAACTTGGACATTTTATCGAACTTGGCGTGCTTTTCTCGGCCTGGGTGCTTCCATTGGGACGATTGTGCTTTAGTTCCGACGTCATAACCATAAACCCATGATTCGTCACCAGTTATTACCCCTTTTGAGCAAGTCAGGATCATCTTTGACGTCATTAAACATTTCCTGATCGATGTTCTTCTGATCAAAATTAAGAAATTTCGGAACAAACTTCCTTGAAACACTGAAACACAGCCTAAATCATCCGAAAAAATTTTATGACACGAACCGACCGATATGCCAACATACCCAGCAACTTCTCTTATGGTAATTCAACGATTTTCTAAAACAATTTATTTATTTTTTTTTATTTTCACATTGGCATCTTCTCGGCCATCTTGGAAGAGCTTGTACCACTTGTAAAAAATTTTTTATAAGGGGTGATTCATCGCGAGGTTTGAGTTTCATTTTTGTTCACTATCGTTTGACAAATCATCATGGAAAGACTCACACCACAACAGCGTCTGCAAATTGTTCAGCTGTTTTACGAAAATCAGCGTTCTGTGAGAAAAGTTTTTCGTGCGATTCGGATGATATTCGACTGGTTAGACCACATCCAGCATTTAGTGAAGAGACTATAGGAGCTGTAGCGAAGTGTACGCGAAGACCGTGACGAATCGATTCGTTGTCGTTCTCAGCAGCTTGGCTTGGCGTATTCGACAACTTTGCGTATTTTACGTAAGGGTCTCGGCCTAAAAGCGTACAAAATTTAACTTGTACAAGAGTTGAAGCCACGCGACTTGAATTTGCGTCATATTTTCAGTGAGTGGGCTCTGAAAAAACTCAATGAAAATCCGGTGTTTTTTCGTGAAATTTTGTTCACTAATGAAACCTATTTCTGGCTCAATGGCAACCGTTATCGCGCCATGTTAACGGATTATGTGCTTCCTGAAATTCAAGCACATGGTCTCGGTGAGCTCTAGTTTCAAGAAGACTTAATTTTCTTAATTTCACTAAATTTTACGTTTTGCTACAGGAAATTGGCCGCCTAGATCGTGCGATATCACGTCTTTGGACTATTTTTTCTGGGAATATGTAAAGTCTCAGGTCTTCAGGAATAAGCTAGCCGAATGGACCATTTCAGACGTAGTCGTGGCCAACATTTACATGATATCATTTTCAATGTAAAAAAAAAAACAAAATAAAAAAAAAAAAAATGGATAATCGAATGTACTAGGTGGAGTGAAAAGTAACCTCTTTGACCGCCAGAATGCCAAATTTCAGTGCGATACTGTCTTTAGTTTTGTTTTGACAGCTGATTGTTGTTGACGTGTTTGGCATCATGTTGAGTATGGACAAAAACGATTTTCGTTCTCTCATAAAACATAATTTTTTGAGAGTGAAAATGGCGAAGGAAACAAAAGAAAAGTTGGATAAATATTATGGGGCTAATGCTCCGTCAGATTACGCCGTCAAATATTGGTGTCGAGAGTTTCGTGGTGGCCGCAACTCCACTACCGATCAAGTTCGCGGTTACAGAAGACAATGTCAAAAAAAAAAAAAAAAAAAAAAAAAAAAAAAAAATACATGAAATGGTGTTCGCTGACCGGAAAGTGAAGGTGCGCGAGCTAGCAGATACCACAAAGATTAGTACTGAGCGCACACGCCATGTTTTGGGCAATTTTCTGCATATGAAAAAGTTATCCTGCCGCTGGGTGCCGCGCATACTCACTTCTGACCAAAAAAAACGAACGCGACAGCATTTCAAAAGAGTGTTTGGACTTGCTGATGCGGAATCGGGCGGACTTTTGGCATCGATTGGTAACTGTTGAATACCAGAGAACAGATTGAGTGCCCGGCAATGGACTGAAGCCAGCACGAGTGCTCCGAAGCGGCCGAGGGAGGCTCGATGCGTCGGAAAGGTTATGGCGTCAGTTTTCTGGGACATTACTCTTCGTGGACTACCTCGAAAAAGGAAAAACCATCAACAGCGAGTGCTGTGCATTATTGGAGCGATTGAAGGCCGAAATCGCTGCTAAACGGTTTCACATGAAGCGAAAAAAAATTTTGTTTTTGCAAGACAATGCACCGGCGCACAAGAGCATCGCAACCACTGCTTAAATCAATGACTAACGGCTTCAATTGCTGTCGCATCCACCGTATTCGCCCGATTTGGTTCCTCGGACTATTATCTCTTCCCAAGCTTCAAAAGATGGCTCATCAATAAAAAATCATCGATGCCACGGAGGAGTATTTAGCAGACCTTTCGGAAAATTACTTTTCGGACGGGAGCAAGAAGTTGGAAAATCGCTAGAATAAATGTATCAAAATGAACATAAAGAAGACTATATTGAATAAAATAAAAAAAAAAACATTTAAAACAATTTTTTTTTTTTCATTCCCAAGGAGGTTACTTTCCACCCCACCTAGTACGTTGCCCGCAAAATTTCAAAAGTCACCTTTCTTTTTGAACACACCTCGTATATCACTGAGATAGTGGACACGTTCGCTGTAGACTTTTTCTTGTGGTATTCCAAAAGTTCATTAGAATAAAAACCAATTGGATTGAAAGCACTTTATCTCATAGTTCCGCTTTAACAGTGTTACTTTTACCATAAATAATGACGTTGCCGCCGAATCGACCAAACAAACAGCAGAAACTTTACTCGGTTGCTTTGCCATAAAAAAAAAGTCAAATACGAATTTTACTTTAGACGAAAAGATGAAAAACCTAAAAAACTGCGAGTGAAATCATCCAAACCATTAGTCCGTGAATGTCAAATCTGTAACACTTTTACTTGTAACTTCTGTTTGGCACGTCATGTCGAACCCAAGCTTTCCTTATTCTTATCATCCAGCACACTGACATAATATCCTTATACGTAAAAATCGACTATCTAATCGTAAACGTTTATCCATAGGAGTAACATATGGTATAATAAACCTATTCACATTAATTAAGTAATAAGGTTCCTGAACTTTAAAAATAGAAAAAAACGACTATCCCTGAAGTGAACACATGACCCATGTCATCGGTATCGTTAGCTTGTACATTATTTCCTCAGTTAGATAATTTAGTAGATAATCCCTACAGGTATGGGGATAATTTCTCTTCATCTGACCTAAAATCTTTTATATATATTTTAACAAGATTAAGAAAAATGTTCGCGTATCTAGGTGGAGTCAACCTATTTGTTATTCAATTCGTTTAAAAAGGATGTAAAAATACGAGTACTCGTCTTACTTATTAGTCATTTAAAAAATGACATACAAAAAATGGAAGAATAAAGCAACAAATTCAATCCGCAATTGGGATTTTTGAATAACTCTTTTTATTTTGAATAAGTAAACAGGATAAAAATAACCAAAGCAAGCTGAAAAAAATATGAAAAATATTTTCTCTTTTCCGACTTGCATGAGTTAAGTAGCTACGGATACAATTCGGATATATCCTCTACAAAAAGGGCTCTGTACAAATTTACGGTTTTCGCAACAATGCTATCTATTACCTGCATTAATGAGTCATGTAACATACTCGTATTTGGGAAAATACTCCCCGTAAATCAATACTGTTAGATGAAATTTTAATAATTTAGCTCCACCAAAGCGGTTGGAAATTTACTCGTTTGGATACATTGCTCACTAGGGAATAAACGAATAGACTAGATTTAACAACATGGTTACAAGAAAAAAATAATTTTTAATTATTGTATTGGGTATATATTTTAATTCGTGCGGTTTTGTTTCAAAATTTGAACGTTTATTTAAGAAAAGTACAATAGTATTATTCAAAGTATTGCTCATCTGAAGCTATGACTTTTCCCCATCTTTCTGGCAATTTGTGGATCCCATCCCAAAAGAACTGCGCCGGCTTGGCAGCCAAGAATGAATTAAGCCAATTTTTGATATTCTGCTCTGATGTGAATCGTATTTCAGTGAGGGCGTTCTGCATAGACCGGAACAAATGGTAGTCAGAAGGGGCAAAGTCTGGGCTATAAGGCGGGTGGAGTAAGACTTCCCATCCACTGTTTTCCAAATAGTTCTTAACCGGAATAGCAACGTGGGGCCGAGCGTTGTCATGATGGAAAATGATTGCCTCGTGTCTTGTCGCATATTCCGGGCGTTTTTCGGCTACTGCTCTCTTCAAATGGATTAATTGTGTTTGGTAGCGTTGTCCATTGATGGTTTCACCCAGTTTCAGCAGCTCATAATACAGCACACCCATCTGATCCCACCAAATATAGAGCATTACCTTCGCGCCATGGATATTCGGCTTTGCCGTTGATTTGGCTGGTTGGTCGGGTTTCACATATGATTTTTTGCGCTTGGGGTTGTCATAATGGATCCATTTTTAATCACCAGTAACAATCCGATGCAAAACTGACTTCCTCTTGTGGCGTTCCAGCAGCATTTCGGACATGCAAAACCGCCTTTCGACGTCTCTCGGCTTGAGTTCATGTGGAACCCAATTTCCTTGCTTTTGAATATATCCATATTTTTTGGCTCCCCAGGACGTTCATCGTCTTCCAAGCTAAAATCACCACTTTTAAATCGTGCAAACCACTTTTGGCACGTTCGCTCAGCTAGCGCATGTTCACCATAAACTTCCACCAAAATACGATGACTTTCGGCAGCAGTTTTCTTCATATTAATGAAGAAGAACTCCCCGCAAAAACACTTTTTCAGGCACAAAGTTCGACATATTTGAGCAAACCGCACGAATATATATAGAAATTATATATAGAACTGCAGGCTTATGAAATATGAAAAATTGTCGAGAATTCTAAGTCCAAAGACTATTACAAGGCTAAAATAGTTGTATAAAGCATAAGCATTAGGTGCGCAATCAAGTCAATAGATGGCTTCAACAATAAGTGCTGGTCGACTTTGGCATATCCAAACGTCATGAACCAAGTTTTGACACATTAGTGAATTTGGTTGTGTGAAAATGTCTCATTTTGTGCCAAATATTTATTATTTGCAGGAATTGTTGATTTTGTTCTTTCATTCGAAGAAGACGGAGGTTGAACCACATCGAGAGCTCCAAAAAGTTTACGGAGATGCTGCTCTAAGTGAAACAACTTGCCATGATTAGTTGCGCCGCTTCAAAGATGGTGATTTCGATGTTGACGAACGTCTGCGTTAAGGAAAGTCAATTCCTTCGAAGACGCTGAATTAGAGGTATTGTTCAATGAGGATCCGTGCTAAACGCAAGAAGAGCTTGCTTCAGTATTTGGAGTTACCCGTCAAGTCATTTCCAAGCGATTGCATGCGTTGGAAATAATTAAAAACCAAGGAACTTGGGTTCCTTATGATTTGAAGCCAAGGGACGTTAAGTGTCGTTTTTTTGCCTGTGAACAACTGCTCCAGCGGCAAAAAAGGAAGAGATTTCTTCATCGCATCGTGACGGGTGATTAAAAATGGATTCATTACAGCAACTCGATAAGAAGAAAGTCATAGGGACTGCCCAGTCATGCTTCTACGTAGTGGGCTCGGCCGAATATTCACGCTAAGAACGTTATGCTGTGTATTTGATGGGACCAGGTCGGTGTTATATATTATTATGGTACCGTTGGAACCCAACGAAAGCATCAATGGGGAGCAGTATGAACTTCAATTGATTCGATTGAGCTGAACTCTGCACGAAAAACGGCCACGTTGCCAAACTCGTTAAAACCTATCTGGAAACGCTCAAATGGGAAGTCCTACCCCACCCGGCATATTCTCCAGATATTGCGCCGTCCAATTATTACTTGTTCCGTTCGATGGCACATGGTCTGGCTGATCAGCAGTTCCGCTCTTATGAAGACATCAAAAAATGGCTTGATTTGTAAATAGCCTCAAAAGTAACTTAACCGTTAATTTCGAGTTCTGCCAGAAAGATGGGAAAAAGTTGTAGTTAGTAATGGACAATATTTTGAATGATTCATTTGCAACCATTTTTTTCAAAATAAAGTTGCATTTTCATAAAAAAAATAGAGATAACTTAGTTGCGCACCTAATGTATCACAGGTGCAGGACGAGTTAAAAGAAGGGGCATCAATTAAATTTTTAAAAACGGGCTAAAAGTTCGAGATAATTCTTACCAGTTACAAGATTCAGCTCAATGCACAATAACTTTATGCTATGGCAGAAGAAATGTTTTCAAACAAAAGACAAAGGTTTTTTCGAATGTTTCACTATAGCTTCGATAGAGAATTGAGCACAAAAATCAACATCCAATTAATCCAGGTAGTCGAACAATAACGCAAATACAATTCTATCGTGTAGAGTAAATGAAATAAGACAACTCACCGCACTCAGTCAATTTATTGAAGAAAATTGAGATTTGTTGGCTTAGGATCTATTAAACTGTATCTCTCCAACGTGCTAAGAGTATAGTATATGATACAGGTGGTGTGAAATAGCCCTGCCCCTAGATTGGTAACACTTTAATTTATGCACAAGTCATTCGATATCATTCGCAATCAGCAACGAACAGTGCCAAGAGGTTAAAAGTAATTGAAATGTGATGAACTTCTGAAGAGGATACATGACCTCCTGAACTTTTTTATTTTTATATTGAGAACTATTACTTTTACCAATTAATATATTACTTAGTAATAAGTTTTTCATTAAGTTGTTATAAGCACAAGCGAACTGAAAAGTTGTGAAACTATGTACGAGTACAGAGTGCTTCAAAATGAAGGGCTGAATAAAAATACTCGCCCCAAAAATTTATCTGCTTATCTTTTGTATTGTAATACTGAACTGAATACGAGTACTTTGTGCTAACGGCAATAGAAGGCTTATTTGTCGCTTCTCCTTCTCCTTCAATAACTCTTAACGTTCCAATGCCTCGCTGATTTCTTCCCAAAATGTTAATGTCACAGTTGTACGGACTTTTAAAATCTGCTTCTGATACTGGCCTTTAAATTTCGGCCAATTTTTAATATAATGTTGAAGGAATGACAGCGCGTCACTATGTCGACAGCGAGCGTTCTTTGTATAAATATCTTAAGTGAATATTTGTCTAATATGAATTTACAGGGCCGAAAACCGCACGAATAAAGACCTATCAGATCGCTGAGATAGGGTATCAAGCGTTAACATAGAACGATAGATAAAACTTGTACGCGATGCCAAGGAGATTGATTCCTCTCTGGTTGACGTAGTTTTGAAGGTCTCTCTTCTTGAGGATATGTCAAACGATGTTTAGATTCTATTCAGAGCGAATAATTCCATCCGATACTTAACCGAACTCGCACTGCTTTAAATAATAAGTCAAGCATTTTGTCCACTTCTAAAGTCTTATTGGTCTTAAGTCTGGACGGATGGACAAAGTAACTGTCGATCACTGTCAACATTGATTGGTTCATTCTGCCTGACATCGGAATGTTTTTCACCTTCGTCCCTTTACAGTGTACAAAAGTAATCAATATGGCTCTACTATTATTTTGGTATTTGCAGAAAAAAAAGGGCCTGACTGGTGCGTTGAAGAAAAACCTATATTACTTCTTACTTGTCCCCTTCAATCAAACAAGAAAGCTGAGCATCTTTCCAAAAGGAGGCTCGAAATTTGTTAGGTTATAGCGGCCATGTTGTTAAAGCAACATCTGTCAAATTTGTTGTGAATTGTTCAAACAATTGACAATGCAAAATTGTCGGATTTATGACGATACCAATTTATACGAGATACACCAGGAGAAAATGCATTCCGAGGAAATCACTGTTTGCTGCGGATTTTGATCTGGCGGAATCATCGGTCTGAAATTGGCATTCCCATAACCGTCAACGGCGAGCGCTACAGATCTATGATAAACAACTTCTAGTGGTCTAAGATGGATGATATGGATTCAGACTGGATAATATGGACCGGGCTACGTGCCAACCAGCGCATGCCACAATGGATATTCACATAGATGTACGATTTAACGCCTTTAAATCGCACGTTAATGCCAATAAACCACCTAAAGTCAATATAACGAACAACATCCCGGAAATTCAGCCAGATCTACGCGACAAAGTTATCGAAAATTGGATTTTTCGAATACGTGCCACAATGTAAAGGTGCGGCGGATATCCGAAACATGTTATATTCTATATTTTAAGCCATTCAATTTTCTTTCAACTAAAAAAGGAATTAATGGATATCTCACACACAATTTGCTTTATTTACGTTTTAAAACTCAAGCGTCCTTATTGATAGATTATTTAGTTCAGGACAAAAAAAATTAAATTGAAACTCACACGTGAAAAACAAAATTACCAAAGGTAAGTTAACGCCTGTTTGGTAAGATATGGGGGATATGCCAGAAAGTCACCCATTGGATCTGGGCAACGATGGTCAGAGCGATCATTTTCTAAAAAAAAAAAACAGCACCATGTATCAAAACTCCATCCAAAATTGAAGTATAATGCCAACATCTGATCAGGTGCCCCTAAGACTTCCTCACACTTGCTATCTAGGATCCAAAACGATAAAACTCACAGGGGACGCTTATATTATACAGCCAATCGACACAGCCGTCACACCGTGTTCTTTCGCTATTTTCACCACCAGTGAACCGTAATCCCCGTCTCGCTGGGAATGGTCATCAATATATCCTCAAGCACACTTCCGGACTGACTCTTAAATATCGTGATTCTTTCCCTAACCCTAAAACTCTCTTATGAAATGTCCTGTCGAGCTCTTTATTTCCTAGTCACTTTAAATTGAAAACATTTAAGGCCAATGCAAATCGGTATCTCTTTTTTTCCTCCCTAACATTCGTTTGACCGCACCGTGTGTAAACATCTTAAACACAAACATTTCAAACACAATGGGAAAAAGTCCCAGAGCTTTTCAAGCTGAGGACATTCTCAGAACAGTTATGAAAAACGTCCCGATCCGTAGACTCAGGCACAGTCAAGCATCACAATTAGCTTTCACATCAAATTTATTTGACTCCAAATCGATGCTACATTGCTTCAATACTCTTCAGGAATTATTTCAAAGAAGCAAAGACAAGATCTAGTGTGTACCTGGGCTATTTGAAGGTAATGAAAAAGCCGATGAACTGGCTAGAAAAGGTTTAGCTGACCTGTTTAATATCCCCGAGCCTTTCAAAATTTGGAAGAGCAAAATGTGTCTATCCTATTGGGAGAATACACCGGGTCTCCGCCAGGCTAAATACAAAATATTAAACCCTTCCAAAGTAAATCCAATATATCTTATCTTAACTTCAAACGATATCAGATGATTGATTATCCTTCGAATGGGACTTTGCTGGCTTCGACAAATTGAATATTGTCTTTGTATGGAGTACGACGAAACCAAAGAACACATACTATGAGAATTTGCGGCCCTATGCGCCATAAGGAGGCATCACTGTCTCAAAAAAAAAAATCTTCATGACTGAGGAATTATAAAATATTTCCATCAGATCGATTCTCAAGTTTATTAAAATAGTTAAGTATCGTCTGGAATCTTAAATTCACTTTGTGCCACAATAGATCGTTTATGTAACACTGCCTACCGAAATTAACGGGTTACTACCCCTTTAACAAAAAAACTAATTTCGCTTTTCTTTCTTTTCTCTTTGGTATTCGTATCTGAGAACCAATTCTGCAGAAGCATCTCTCCATATCCTCGATCGTGCGCTTCTTTGCTTTTTTTATTTTCTTAGAAGCCGACGTCCCTCCACTCTCCTTTACTCATACGAGCACAGTTTGTGAGCAGTTTTCATCCTTATTTAAAACTCCGGCCTGTATTATTTAAAGGTTTACCAGCATACGATTTCCTGAAAGGTTTTCTTTTGGCGTTGTTCTTATTATTGTATAGTCTACCCAAATTTCCTTATATCTTCGAAAAGGCTTGCAGATGCGATGCACGAACTGACTTAGAACGGTTGCAAATAGAGCATCGGCTGTTACAACTTGATAAAAACCAATCAATACGACATTTTCTACGAATGTCAATGGAAGCATATGAAATAATTGGCAATCCGCCATGATTTTCCATATTAACTGTGAGTTATAGAATAAATAAATGAATACCTGGAGGCAATCATTCATCCGCTACCACTTCATATATTTTTTTTTGGCTGGCTGTATGACATATGCAAAATAAAAATCAAAAAACAATCACCTCTTCCTTTTTCTATGATAGTACAAAGTCTTCATACATACAAGTACCCATTTGTATATACATATTTGCAAAGTCCTTATAAAACATTAAAACTTATAGTAAGCCTGATAAGAAGGATATCCTTCAGCATTTCACATAAATATTTTAGTTCTACATAACCATTTTCCCTATGAACAACCCTTTGAAGGTGTTAAGGATAGTATTTTCTGATGGGTCTTGCGCAGAAAATCCGTCACTAACAAAAAACAACTCTCCCATCAAAGTGTCACAAGTGCTTAGAGGAATGCTTTGCATACCAATAAGTTCGCATTCAACTTAAATGAAACAAGAACTAAAGTATGGACTACGAATATATGGCAGAAAACTGCATACTTAATAAACAAGAACTCTAAACAAACACTAACTAAGCTAGGTAGAGCCAAATCGTCATGTATAATGTTAATTCTTAAATTAAAAAAAAAAAAAAAAAATCACAAACGTCTCAGTAACTGAATTGAAAAAGTGATAGCGGCGCCAAACAACCCAAAATGTCACTAGCTTAATGAAAATGAAAAATAATAAATGAAATGTCGCCACCAGCAAGTCACCCACTCCGCAAAGGAAAACCAACTTTGCCAACTGAAGTTTAAAAATGCACAAACTAATTTTGTTCTCCACTCAAGTGCTTCATTTAAGATGAAATTGCCAAAGGTCGGAGTTCACTACAGAAAACTTTATTTTGTCAGCCAACCATAACGATCCCTCCGAGTCAAATCGACACCTTCCATCCTTCCTTTTTTGGTTCTGTTTTTTTTTTTTTAATTTATTTATTCTTCCTTTAGCTATCCCAGCTATACCTGAATGTAATGATGCAATTGCATTGCTTTAGAAAAGAGTAACAAGAAATAAAAAATCCGATACTGGTGTCGTATACGTATCCTTTCCGTGCTTGCCTTTTTATCTCGCTTCGGTTTTATTTTTTGTTTTCGAATAAATCAAATTCCACAGGGAAAAGCGGACATCCAACTAAATTTGCTACAACTGCATTGGCATTATCCAAAACGAATGCATATACACCCACGACGACGCAGCGGGAACACACGAGTATGATGCAATTTGAACAATTCAAAGGATCTGCACTCGTATAATGAGCATTACTGCGTTCTCTCTTTGCAGACTCGCATTTTGATTATCTATTTTGCTTTCGGTAAAGCGATTGCATTTTCCCAGGGATGTTTTATAGATAGAAAATAAAATCCCTGTTCACTGCTTATTTGTGTTCGTAAAGTTCAAGTGATGCTCCAGGAAGTAAAAATAGTTTCCAATTGCACGGATGCAAGCTCTGTAAAAGGATGGTTCTCACACATTCTCCACATATACAAACTGCCTTCTATCTACATATATATAAAACTGAACTACGATCTATGTTAAGTGCTTTTATGATTATGTTACGGCTGAGGAGTTCTCCAACAACCAGAACGATGAGAAGCAAAAATGAAAAAAATATATTAAAACGAAACAGACATTAAAATTGAATTTCTTACCTAAAGCTTACTTTCCGAACAAACCATTTCTTCAACATTTTGCCTTGTGGTTTCTGTTGGGGCGGATTAATTGGCAGAACACTATCGTTGAATAGTAAAAATCTTCGTCAACTCAATTGGATGGAAGCACATTCATTACATCATAGTGTCTGTTCATGTGTAATTGAAGTAAATTGTTATCACCACCAGATTGGCACACATGGAGTAACCATCTAATTGCACTTTTCACGTTTCTATTTTTCTTATTTGACTTTCAGTGCATTCATTGATGTAACAATGAAGAATCAAGAAAACAATACATGGAAAATATCACGGAAAAATCACTCTTACAACGACATAAAGCATAGTATGCGGAACGAGTACCGACGAAAGTCCTTTTCCTCAAATTACTAACTTTTCCGCTTAGCAGTTCACATAAGAAAAGTGTACACCGTAAACAGTACACAATATACAGAACGGAATAAAGTAAATAAATAGGGAGAATAATTGAAATAAAACAAATCGTGAAAATGAAAATAGGAAACTGAACGCAGCAGTTGCACGTCAAAGTAAACGAGAAAATAAATGCGAAACGAACGTGAGGCAGCGAATTTTCACAACTGCCTCCAGATTAAATCCGGAAAATTCTTAAAGCTTCAATGTATATACGAACGCAGTATAATGGCTATAGAGAACTTTTGTCTTAGGTACTACTGCTCCTCGGATCTCGGATGACGATTGTTCACATTTCAATGAGAAATGACAAAGTGGATAAAATATTCTGACTGTGTGTGGTGAGTAAGTACGAGTATAGTTCCAAAGGACTTGATTTCTGGGTTTGTTTTTCAACACAAGTATTCTCTTTGAATGGTGAATGTTAGAATGTAGACTCAGGTCCTTTACTCTGTCTCTCTGAGAAATCCTTTTTTCCATTTCTCTTAAACCTTACTCTCCCACAAGTCTTGATGGTTTTGAAAATGTCAAAGGGCATTTTCCAGCTCGTGGCTACACTGAAAGAATATTTTTATTTTTTTTGGATTAGTTAAGTTAGAGGAAATATTTCAATAGACTTACTCATATGAAGTGAACACCGGGTGTGACTGTGTGTCTTTTTTAGACATTTAGTCAACGTTTTTAAATTTGCAGTTGGTTTCCTTGAATACATGTTGATCTTAGATTCTGGGCATTTTGTATAAACGTTAGTATTTTCGGTGGATCAACCTGCATTTGCCATATTTATTTTAAAATCCTGGATGAAATCGGGCTTGTTAAAGCTTACGATCATATATGTTAATTCTTGTTCTCCACTGTGCATAAGCAACTCTAAAATCTCTTTAAAAAAATATTATAGTGACCATCGACTTTGCAGTTACATCAGACGAATATTGTCTGTCTCAAATCTCATTGAAATTCATGAAATACAAAGATCCTTAGAACGATGCTTTTCAGACAGTTTGCGAAGTTCAAATTGATATCAAGATGTCCTCATTAGCAGTTTAGTGTACCAGGTGTACCGATATGAAGTGAAAATAAAACACTAATTTTTAATGGGAAAGTAAAAAAACATTTTATTTAAAGTATTGACCTTTGCTAGCTACACATTTTTCCCATCTTTCACGCAATTTATGGATTCCTTGCCAATAAAACTGTTCGTCTTTTGAAGCAAACTAAAAAGTCACCCAATTTTCGACTTCGTCGTAGTGCTGCTCAGCTACTGCGTGTTCCATTGATGAAAACAAATGGTAGTCTGAAGGAGCCAAGTCTAGTGAATACGGCGGGTGGGGTATCTTGAACGAGTTTTGCTTTGTGTGCAGGTGCATTGTCATGGAACAAAATTACCTTGTCGTGTCTTCTGGCCCATTCTAATCATTTTTCGATCAATGCATGGTTAAAATTGGTCATTTGTTGTCGGTAGCGATCTGTATTAATGGTTTCACCAGGTTTTAGGAGCTCGTGGTACACCACACCTTTCTGGTCCCACCAGACACACAGCATTGTCTTCTTGCCGAATCGATCTGATTTTGCAGTTTAAGTTGATGGTTGTCCCGAATAAGTCCGTTTTTCATCGAGAGTAACAATTCGATGCAAAACTGGTTTTTTATCGTGTCTTTGAAGCAAAATTTCACAAGTGGTTTTCGGTTTTCCATTTGCCTTTCATTCAATTCATGTGGCACCCATTTTCCAGACTTTTGGATCTTTTCCATAGCTTTTAAACAGTCAGAAATTGTTTATTGTGCAACATTTAACATTTTTGCCATTTGTTTCTGACTCAAAGTGTCATCTTCATCCAAAATAATTTGCAATTCGGCGTCTTCAAACTTTTTTTGATGGTCTTCGACGTTCTTCATTTCTCACATCAAAATTGTTATCTCTGAACCGTTGAAACCATCTTTTGCATATTGCTTCTGTTAGAGCATGATCACTATGTGCCTCAACAAGCATTCGATGCGAATGCTTCAATGACTTGAAATATACTAAGTATGTTTGAATTGAGGCCCGTTCACAAAAAATGTTCCCTATCGAGACATTCGTTGTTTGAGGCTTATACCGGTACACCTGGTAGATTAAAAACTCGACTTTCAAAATTATAAGGGCTTACCCGGGCAGTGGATGAATTCCCCAGTTGCTATTAACGCTGAAGCAAAATGCCAGAATAAAACAAATAAGACCTTATCCGGGCTACTCCGACATGTCAGGGTCTTGGGTATGAGATGATGGCGGGGGGTTGTCCGGCCGGGGTAACTGTCCGACCATGGAAAAAATCTATAGCTACGAAGCAACAACAAACCTCGAATACAGAAGGACCTGAGTCTGGAATGTAGGGTTTCTTAATAGACGACGTGCAGTCGAGCAAATAGCGGAGACCCTAGACTGCTGCAAAACAGATGTTACCGCCATCCAAGAAATACTATGGGATTGGCCGGACAAAAAGAGGATAAAACTACGGCAATTATTAGCGACGGCAAAAGCAGCGCCTATTTGGATGCGGACTATGGCCTTAAGGCTTTACCTCAGCAAGTGAGTTCGATGCCTCTATAAATTCTGAACTCACTGAATCTTCTTTGGGTTCCAGGTCACCGATGAACTTGGAACTTACTAGGCAAGGCTCAGAAGGGGATTTGTCAGGACTCCAACCTACGTTGGGACTCCCTGAACCCTCAGTTGAGGAAGGCTTAACTTCCATTAATGGCTAGATCCCTTATGAGCACAATCGTATGTTTGATGATTCTCCAGATTGCTGGCTACACAAACAAATGCTTCTGGACATCTCTAACAACTTACCGGCCTTTTTGCTTTTCCTCGGCAGAAAAGACCTCAGACCTCTTACTGGTGTCTTAACGAGGCACTACGCTTTTCCTAAGTGCCCAAATGTGCTAACCATAATGCCTGTGAGGCTTGCCACATCTTGCCACAGAGCATTTCTTCCTTGAATTTTCCGCTCACATAAGCGTGCATCTATTAGTTGCTGATGCGGTAGATGCACGTTATCAGTAGATCAGACTTTGGAACTTATTTCGTTTAATCAGAATAAATAAGTCGATTTTTTTTATGCCGAATTTCGATGCAAATCGACCTTGAGATCATTTAATTTTTCTAAGCTACTTATCTACCAGACTTGATAATCCCCCTTTGCTGTGGATGTTCTACAGCATTTTTCTATTTTATGAGATTTCAGTTGTTAGTGTTTATGTAGGAGATGTGCACCGAAACCTCTTTGAAATATTAAATAATCGATCACAGTGTTTTCTGACTCTTTATTATTTTTTTTTATTTTTTGTCAATACCATATGTCAACACTCAGACAATTGATAGTTAAACTTATATCCTTTTACTCAGTATTGACATGCAAAAACTTACGCTCGATGAATTATGGAAATCTATTTCCAAAATCAGTGTTCATTAAAAAATGTCCATAGATCCCCAATATTACGAGCAAGTGAGAAACATTTTCGCAACATAATTGCAGCTCTTTTGAACGCTCATAGCCACTGACAAGAATGCGCACAGAGCAAAATTTCGGCGCCGTTGAGCCAGTGTTGAGAAAGATTGTAATTCATCGATTCGTCATCGTGCACAAAAACTTGGCCTGTGTCCATCAACTTTGTGCGCAAGGATGTTGGTTTACGATCTTTTGCGTCGTGACTTCGCTAGTTGTGCGCATGTACAGCTGGAAGGACTATCCCTCTTTAAATTTTGTCCAATGATGAGGCTCGTTTTTGTCTAATTGGCTTTGTTAATACGCGATTGGAGCGAGGAAAATTAAAATGTGATCCATCAGTTCGACAACTTTAAAAAAATTCACCGAAAAAAATTAAATTAAAAAAAAAAAAAACCGAAATGTCGCCGTTAATATTTGACGGTACAGAGTAATGTTCAACAAGTACGTGAACATGGTCTACAGGACATTAAATTTTAACAGGATAGTGCCACCTGACTTACTGCCGCGAAACCATCGAGTTATTGAAAGAAGTGTTGGATGATACCATTATATATAGAAATGAGCCTGTGGCCCGGCCTTCAAGATCGTGTGGTTTGACGCCACTGAACGGTGGGTATTCGAAGACATTTGTCAATGCGACAATGAGATATGGCGTCAAATGCTCGAAAAAGTGGTAGAAAATTGGAGCTCTAGGATGTAGATCCTGAGACGCTTCCATAGTTGCCGTATACTCTCGAAAAAATAGAAAACACCATTTATTTGTCTTATAAAGCCTGTTTCAACAAGCGGTGTAGAATTGTTTTAGCACTAAACGAACGATTGTAGAGATATCTCTGAAAACTTTATTGCTTTATACAATAGACCAATGGGGATGATTTATGAACTGTAATATCTTTCAAAAAATCGCATTGGCTCTGCTTGCAGACCCTCATACTTCTCTCGCAAAATTCTATTGAAAAATTTTCTATTGAACGTCCAAGGCGAGCACATTGCGGCGTCTTCACATTTTGTACTGAATCCGCCTCTTGGAATTGTTTGATTATGTTGCGCATACACGTCTCAGAAGGCACATAGTTACGTGCAAAATTGTCACGAATTTTTCGCATCGTTGTTGCGATTGTCCCAAATTTATAGATGACATCTGTCACCATAATAATTCAGCGTGTATTACATCTCTTGTTGAAACACCATTTATGATGTGTTTGCCACGTACAAGTAGATGTTCTTAAACAATGCAGATCATTTTGCCTAATGATGTGTATCTACATCATAAGGTGGGAAATATATCCGGAGGTTTAGAATCAACGAATGATTTAACGTAATCTTAGCAAAGTTATTTTTGAAAATTAAATGAACAATTTACTTAAAGATATAAAGACTAAGAATTTATTGGTGCTGGGGGCTATAAACATAAACAATTTGAAAAACAACCCAGACAGGTGCAATTATCTTATGTTACTGTCATCATATGAACTAAAGCCTCTTAATCGTTTCAGGTTCAAATCGAAAACATGTCTTGATCATATTTTTGTTAAGCTAAACTCGAATTTTCTTTGTATAAATTGCTGGATTATCAGAGCCAACTTCTAATCAAGTGAGCTGTAGTTGTAATAAACTTCCGGAACTAGTACCCGACTCATTTCAAACCAACAGCTTTACTTTCGGAGAAACACCAGCACTTAAAATTCATAAGCAAATAATATAGCTGGACACTAAGCATCTAGTCAAGTACATCTAGATAATATGCTAAGAGATTAATCAAAAATTATTTACTTAGCATACATCTGTAAAAATATCTTGAATCATTTTCAAAGCTGTAACTAAAGTCTCGGTTAGTTAACATTAACATTTTTCGATGATTGGCCCTCTTAATTTATCCCAAGTCCTTCTTTTCAACGTCTCTACCTTTGAAAACAACATCTGATAACCGACTTGTACTATAATGCAACTTTGTGAGACGAATTAAATTTGGTCCATTGGTTGGATAAGAGGCGTTGCATTTGGAGGCATAAACATTGTTCGAATGCAATCATCATCGCTTTGCTGCTTGTTTACCAGTGGATAACTTAGGGCATTGTCAACAATAAGTAATGCCTTTTCTGGTAAATTATTATTTTTCATAAATTTCTCGACCTAAGTCAATTTAAAGCATATATTACCTGGGGTATAAATTGTATATGAAATCAATTTTTGAAAATATCTTTTGCAATCCACGAAGTCTGCGAGTTTTTTAAAAAACCCAGGATTTTTTACCTTTCCAATGACAAGCAGTCTCGATTTGTGTTCACCAGCACTATTCGTGCATACAAGGATTGTAGAACGGTCCTTGGTTATTTTTCTTCCACGCTACCTTTCGCCAGCGTACACTGCTAGGACTATCCACTAGAATAGACCGCTTTGATCTGCATAATAGACTTGGTTCCTGGTTAGATCAAGCTCAGTAATTGTATCACCAAACTTAAGTTGGAAAGGCAGGACAGCGTGTATAATAGCGCTAAGTTTTTCTCCGCTGATTACTAACAGCACTAATAACACTAATACTAATCCACCCATCACTTGGGTGAAACGATTCTGTCTCTTTAGCTTTCACGATAACGAAACTTCAAGAACCATCAATACAAAGCAGCTTCGATTTTCGATATATCTGCTTTATGTAAGGACTTGCGTTTTCCTACTCCTGCGATTGATGTTTTGAAAAATTTAGAAGCAATTTCTTTCCTTTTTTTTTTTTATTCCCACGATTGGAGATATGACAATTGCACATTTTGTCTTATTAATGTCTTTTAATACTTCACACTTTTCTTTTAAATTTAAAAATTTTACTCGGTGGCATAACATAACTTTACTTCACACTGAGTAACCCAAAAATAATAGTTATATGAACCTACTACGAATAACTAAAATACGAATAAAAAAAAAAAAACCAGTTACGAGTAGAGCGTCATTTTTTTCCAGTATCCAAAAATCAATCCGTTCATCTTTTAGAATACTGCATTGGAGAAAAAATTCCGTTCGTCTTTCGTTCATCATTTAGAACAGTTAGTTCTTCTAACAGTTAGTTAGATTATACTGTACTGCGGAATTGCGCACTCAATATTAATGTTGTATATTTCAATGTTATCCCCCCAAATATAATATGTACATTTGTGCCAACGCTTTTTCCAATCCTCGAAGCACTTCTATTAAGCACTTTTTCGTATAGCCTTGAGCTCTTCCTGCGATGCCGTTATGTCGATGTCATAAGTCTCTTCAGTTTTGGAAAAAGGTACAGGAGCAGGGAACTGTTATGACCCTTTTGCCATCATTTGTTTTGTCAGCAAGTTAAGATCACCATTGACGTCATTCAAGAGCTCCTGAGTGATGCTCATGAGACGGTTCTTCTGATCAAAATTAAGAAGTTTCAGAACAAACATCGCTGACACACATGCATGACACGAGTCGACCGATATGCCAAAAATCCTCAGCAATTTTTCTTATGGTAATTCGACGATTTTCCAAAACAATTTTCTTTACAGCTTCGACGTTATCATCTTTTCTAGCGAGGTTCGTCATTTGCATCTGCTCTGCCATCTTGGAAGAGCTTGTACCACTTGTAAACATTTTTTTTTTACTGAGAGCAGACTCACCGCATGCCACTGCCAACATTTCAAATGTTTTAGAGCACTTGATTAAATGTTTTACACAAAATTTGATGCAAATTTGTTGCTCTTTTTTTTATAACAATTGCAAATCGCCGAATACACCAAAACACGTCTAACCTTTCTATCTGTCAAAAACAAACTAAGTGTGCTATCTACATTCGAACTATGAACATATTTTCAGGCTATGTGTAACAACAAAGCAAAATAAATAAATAAATCGGTAATCGAATGTACGTTGCCTGCGAAATTTTAAAAGTCACCTTAAATTTTTAGCACACCTCGTATAGTAGCGAAATAGACACTCTTAGACCATTTCAAAAACATTAAATTAATATTATCTGTGGAGTCAATATCCTAACACCAAGTTTACATTTTTTCTGTTACATTTAAATATTACCATTAAATCATCTTTCCATTTTTAAGGTTCTTAAGATTGTATTTTTTAAAAAGCGGTTTCAGCATTAATCTCAGGCCATCAAAGGCTTATAGCGAGAGTTAAGAACATAGGGTTAGTTAGAACTTCAGTTCCACATACGAGGCCTGTTTGATGAATACCCGGATTAGAAATGACAACGCAACTTTTTTTTGATTTTGACAATTTATTTATTTTCCAATAAAATCCTCTTTCAACTCGATACACTTTTTCCAGCGGTGCTGCAACTTTTTTAACCTTTCCGCATTGAACAACGTTTGTTGGCCTGCAAAATACTCCTGTGTGCTATTGTGACTGTTTTTTTTCTTTTCAACGTTGGTCAAACTTCGCGCGTCTCAAAAACCGGAGGCCATCACATCTCCGGCCGAAGGCACGGTGTTTGCCTTCTTTGGAGCACGTTCACCGGGTAAAACCCATTGTTTCGATTGTTCCTTGGTGTCTGGTATGTACCAATGAATCCATGTCTCATCGACAGTCACGAAACGATGCAGAAACTCTTCCGGATTTCGATTAAACAGAGCCAAGCACGTCTTTGAAGTGGTGTGAGCAAAGGCGGCACCCATCGCGCGGAAATGCTCACAACTTCGTGCAGGATAGGGTTAACGCGTCCTGTTAAGATGCCTGCTCGCTAATTTTCATTCAGCTGTCCGCCAAAACGATATTATCAATTTTATACACGGATTCCTCTGTGGTAACTGTTTTTGGGCCACCTGGCCGCGGTTCATCAAAAACCGACGTGCTGCCACGGCGAAACTCTGGGAACCAATGGTTTTACGGGAAGATGAATGGATCCCATACACGCTATCAAGAATGGGCTTGATTTCCTCGCAGGTTTTGTCACTTAAAAACAAAAATTGGATCACGGAAGAATGCTGCTCTTTTTTAATGGTCTCACTAACACGATGTTTTGAAATGGGTGTTAAAACAAAACTAAGCTTCGGATTTTAACCAATATTTGACAATTATAGCAGTCTGAAGTTGGTTGCAGTTCGAGTTAGTCAGAGTGTAAGTGATGGTATACTCCTTTTGGCTTAGTAGCGCCACCTATCTTTCAATCCGGGTATTAATTAAACAGCACTCGCAAAGTCCACTTTACAAAATCCTTTACTGCGGTAGAACCCAAAACATGCTTTTTAATAAATTGCCACGAGAAATAAGAATTTTAAGGTCATTCACTTTGTATCTAAGCAAAATGAAATATTGGCTAAATGGTTTAGATAGTTCTACAGTCAATTGAATTTATTTATTATTGAAAATTATTCAAAATTAGCAACATACATACTCGTATATGGATTGATGCCGATTTATTCTTTTCACAAAGTTTATTTGTTTTTTTTATGAATTTTTATAACCCCTGTCAGTAAACTTTAAACTCCAGCTCAAACTGAATTAGGTTAAAAACAATTTAATTAAGTCGTTTATAATACTTGTGCAATGAACCCCTAATTATTCTACCATATGACGTTATTATATGACGCTAGTCCGGCTAGTGAAAATCGTTTTTTTAAGTCGAACGTATGTGGGATATTTACATTTGCCCACATAATGCGATGAATGTACGCGAGCAAAATACGAGTAACATGGAATGTTGTTTAATTAGATTCGGAACTCAGACTTGTAACTTTATTAGCATAATAGGCATACGAGGACGCATAGGCAAGTGCGAGGGCCTATAAAACATTAACCCAAATACCCGAAAAAAAGGAACATTGTTTAGGAGGGGGGGGGGGGGGGGGGGGTAGAGCTTCCACAGTCTCTCAATATGCTGAGCTCATTTCTCGTACTTGTACTCATTCTCATACTCGTCCAAGAGCGAAATGTAACACATGGCATTGGCAATAGCACGCATTTGTTAAGTAGTCACGAACTTGCAGTTTCATGCGACTCCGCTTTGACTTGTTATACGGCCCATGAACATGAATGAATTAGAGAGCATGTTCCAGTCGTTTCCACTTTCAATAACTAAAGAGTACTATTAGCTAAGGGATGGTTCCTAGTTTGGAGCATGCGTAATTCTGTGAAGTAGATTTCAATGGGAAAGGATTTTTTGAAAAGAGAATCACCTACTATACTTAATAATTCACACAATGAATTTTGGAAGAAGATTCATCGTAAAACAAATTTGCATAGATTTAATTTTGCACAGTCCATTTACCACGACATTATCCTGGCTAATATCAGATTTTAGAATCAATAACAAAGATTTTATGGCAACCTCCTCAGACCAATTAAATTGAACGTGTTCTCTTCACTCATAAATTTGTGTGCTGTTTTTATAGTTTATAAAAAATATATATTTAAGGATTCATACAAAGGTCAAAGTTAAATCATTCTAGATCCCACGTTTGGAAGAAGGCAACCTTGGCATTTATGCTTTAGAGCCTATAGCTTCCAAAAGTTTAGTCTGTATTCTTGTATTTTTTTTTTTTTTTTTATTCAAAAATACTGGTATCGGGATGGTACATGCCATAAAGTTGATTTTGATAGGTGTATGAGCATTCGAATACGGAAATCACGAACGAGATGCGAACCCAAATAATATGTCATGTATCACGTTTTGGCCTTGACTTCCATACCACAAACTCCATTTCGAGAAACTTGTACAGTTTCGAGTCTATTGATTGGATTCAAGGAATGTTCTTGGAATTATTTTTGTGAAGCAAATGCCTGTAGCACTTATATTGCTTCTGTTTGCAAATGTCAGTAGGCGTTTGGCAGAGTCAAGCGCTAGTTCCTGTGAATGCCGTCCTATTGAGGTTTCTGTGTAGGTTTCGCTTTCTCTTTTTGATATGATTATTTATAAGCGTACGAATATGTATTAACATATGGATACGGTTGGTTGGTTGGGTTTTGTACTATTAGTCTAGGCGCTGAACGGCGTTAGCCTAGCGTTGTTGACAGTGTATCTACACATCAATTGTGCCTATTTTATATTACTTTCTCGTGGTAGGCACCGGGTACTGATCTCTTCCAACCGACCTTGCCAAACTTTTAAGCGCGAAAAGTAGCGTTCGGTGGATAAACTCTCTTAGCTGAGTCTAGTGGCCTCGTCAGCTTAATTTTTAGATAAGCAACCTTAACGTACCTCTACTTTTATCATCGAACTTGTCGAATTGGAGAGACTGAATAAAGTGAATGACTCTCGAGAAGTTCTCCATTCCCATTCTCCCTTCTTCACTTTCCCATTCCTTTCTACAAAGGGCTGGATCAAGGTGTCATATGACCCGAGCCAACGATCAGTCTGGCTGAGGGCCCGCAATCTTTAAAAATAGCTCAGTCGTGAATGGAGTATCCGAATATCTGGCGAACTCTGGATTAGCTAGCCTTATCTGTTTTACAGATGGATCTCCCTTTCTTTGCTAATCGTGGCATCCCGGTCCTCTCATTCTCATCGAGACCGGTACTCTTCCAATACCGGATGGTAATACGTTCACTACACCGACTACCGGCAAAGCTCCTACAATGCCGAGCAAAAACACTACTGTGGCAGGCCATGGTATTCCTGCTGCTGCTTAAATTCCTCCCTCAAAAAACTAATCAAAGGCTCTACCGTGCCGGAAAATCTCATTCAAGTTCCTCTACATAAGGAGAATATTCTCAACAGACCCAGAACCCGCACCTGGATTCCTGCTGAACAACCATCGAACTCATGATTGGAGAAACTTAGGGGCCATTATATGTAGATATGTTGTTAATTGCGATCAATTAGGAAGCGCTTAATCCGCTGGCGCAGACTAAAGGCATGATTCGGTTTGGATTCGAGTCTAGAATCCTAAGGGCTTACAAAAAGAATGATCTGGATGCTCATAAGGCGGTGTAGTGGTATATGCATAGTCTCCGCAAGCAGAGGGTCGCGGGTTCGAATCCCGTACAAGGCCATTCTCTGAAAAAGTCTTTTCATAGAATTTGTATGTAGTTATATGAAAATCCCGTCGGCGTCAGCTCTGACATGAAGGCATAACACTGATGTTGTAGTGGTTGCTGGCTGGGCTAAATGTAACGAACTAACAACTAGCACGTACTAAGATCCACTGGTTGAGGATGCACTGGCTCGTCCCGTCTAGTTTGGCAACCACCTCTGGGAAAAATATCGAAACCTAATACACCTGAGTTTCAAACTACTTCACCACCCGCCCGCGCCCTGGGTAAAAAACCAGTAAAAGGGTATTCATACCTCCTTGGTGCGCGCGCGGGATTATAAAAAGAAAACTTCTCATACTTAATAACGACTGTGGTGAGATCAAATTACTTGATTAAATTCGATGGTTATCATTGACGCATCTGGGGATTTCCGCAGATTAATTGGAGTCAGTGGGGGAGCATTAAGATACCCAAATCCACACAGAATATTCACCTGAACGAAGTGCTTCATGATCCTCTAAAGGGAAAGGGAAAACAAATTATGATGATGGGTAAGTTTATCGAACGATATTTTTAACATAGTTAAAACCAATAAAATTGAAAGGTAAGGCTGTTGACGTATTGCAAGTTCAATTCAGGTTGCTGTAAAAAATATAAACAGCACAAATACCTTTATTTTCTGAATAGAATTATTCGGTTAGTACCCTCGTGTCACATTTATTTTCGCGATTGTTTATCAACTCGTATTTTGGAATTGAATACAATTAATATTCAAATGTATGAGGTTGTGAGGTTTTTGTTTTAAATTAAATGCTGTCTCATGTTAGAAATACGCGAAGTACCCTGCATCAGTTTGGTCTTTCAAAATTCAATTTCGAAATCAATTTAAAGGTTGCGGTACAAAGTACCTACAATTTAATGTAAACAAAAATAATTTAAAAGGAAAATTAATTTACAAATTAACATTGCATACAAATATTCCACAATTATACGCGTAAAACAAATTCCTATTCACAAGTTGCATAAATTGCAAATTGTTCCATGAGCACCGAATGAGGCACCGGATTTAAGTGGTAGTGTGAGCACATTTAATGTACAAAGCCATGCCCAAGAATGCACGGCTATTCTAGCCTTCCCCTGGCATATCGTCTCTGCTGGGCCGGACACCTCCTCCGTTCTACTCATGAAACCAAAAAAATAAGATGAAAAAACAACATAAAACGAACAAAGACAACAAAAATACGGACACTAATAACACAAACGACAAAAACAACTCAAATAAACAAAAATATTGACCAGACGAGACATCAGAACCTGGAGCCAGTCACGGACTTAGACTCTTCTCATAAGTCAACAACAGGAAGCGACTTCCTAGCGTAATTTCTGACGATTGACAATTTGATACTTGGCGCTACCAGAGAAGACACTGCTCCCTCTCAGGCCACAGACAAGGTAGGTTCCGAGACTGAAGAAGAACTCCTATACTCGGACGTGACTATATTAGGGAAATTAACTTTGAAACCGACAAGAGGCAAGAGTCTAGGCAAACTTGCTAAATGTAAAAGAAATTGCAAGCATTCCAAAGGTTTCTGAGTAAGATGACAGCACTACACCAGCACTCTCAACGGATCACGCACTGATCTGAAGACAAAATAAGACAGTAACGCCTAAAGCTCTAGAACTTGATTTGTCTGAACCAGAAGACACGGGAAAACGGATCAATAAACCAAAGCCGTATGGACCCCTAAGACCGCTAAAAACGTCTAAGAACAAGACAGTTCAGCTAAGACTGTGCATATCCTAAAGGAAAAGCCGGTCAAGATAAAATACGGGATAAGTTGTTTAAAGGCAAAACTACCCAATTGTAAACTTGTAAATTAACTTACTACAGTAGTGCAGTATTGAAAGGATAGAGGTAGAATCAGTAGCTGTATTTTATCCAAAAATATTACCTTTTTGTTTAGACACAGCGGTGTCTAAAGTCTCTAAGCAGCACGCTTAGGAAACAAAGTGACGAATATTAACCTAGTCACAGCTTACATGCGACACACAGACAACTGGCAATTCCATTGACTCTGCCGTATACCATGCAACTTCAAACTTAAGGAAAGCTTCCAAAGAAAACTGTTCCACCCCTAGTCATCACAAGCCTTCCAAAACACATTTAGTTGAGAAACGAACTAAAACGTCATAGAACAGTGGCCAAGAAAAAAATTTGGCCAGAAAGTACCAACGAAACAGCTAGGTTAAGGAAAGCCCTATCCAAATATCCAATAGCCCCAATGGAATCTGGACAGTGAGTATTCGGGAATCACTATTGCTTCTTATGGAAACGCACTTCCTGGGCTGTAAAGATGTTGCTAAACACCACAATATCATCGCTCAAGGAATCTATAATCTCTAGCTTGATCACAGAGAATAGAATAACATGGGCGATCAAATTGTTCAATCTCTACAAATCGGCAGGAACATACGAGATAATCCCGACCACGTTACAGAACGCCCTTCTATACGTAGATATAGCTGGGCTACGTCCCAGTTAAAATGGTTTTTATTACTTAAGCAGGAAGACCTATCTACTCTTCTGCTAAAAACTACAGACCGAAGTCTGGGGAAGCAATGTTCTCAATATAAGAACCCAGTTGCAAAGAATCAGGACTGCTTAGAGTATTGGGAAGTGAAATACTTCGATCTTCGTAAATAGATTTTTAAAAATCACCTGGATATCTTTTGTTCCAATTGTGGCTCCAGAAAATGGGCCAAGAGCTGTACCATACCATATGGATTGGATATATGCCTTGCAATAGTTAAGCCTGACTGGTTAAACTAGAAAGTTTTTAAAAAAAAAATGTGGCATTTAAGAAATGTATAGGAATCTTGCATCACGATAACGCAAGACCCCATCCACCATACTTCTGACATCAATTTGACCTTTAACGAGTTCAATACAATTTCTGACTCAATTCAAGGAATTGTATCCCTGTATCCTCATACTGAAATATACACAATTCTGGAGGGTGTGTTGAGATCTGCGCTGCGGGAAACAACAAGACACAGCTTGTTAATGAACCCACGCGAATATCAGAAGTTGATACTCATACCGTCAACACACTGGACTTGTTTTTAACTTCTCACCCTGATAAGTACACTGATAAGGTGCTTTCCCATCTAGGCACGTCGGACTATTGTGTCATATCAGCTAATTTCTCGAAACACGAAAATGTGATGAATTCTCAATGACCGGTAGTACGGTTTTCGTAGCAACAGGTCTACTAGTGATTTGATAGCATGTTTCACCGAAAAGTGCAACCAAAGTCTACACCAATCTGATGAAAGCTTGATAGTTGCACTTAATATTTCAAAGGCGTTTGACAAAGCTTGGCATCGGGCTCTTTTGTCGAAAATGAATGCATTTGGGATCGACGACTCTCTTCTTCAATAGATTAGAAATTACCTTTCGGAACCTATAATACAAGTTGTTTTAGATGGTTTCAAGTCTGGTATTGACAAAACTTAAACTGGTGTACCCCAGGGATCCGTTCTGACCCCGACAAATTTTTATTTTTATTTTTCACCTACAATTCATGGCATTTACTTTTTAAAAATGATATCATATAAATGTTGACCGCGACTACGTCTGAGGTTGTCCATTCGAAAGCTCCAATTTTAGGCGACTCGTTGGAGCATAACGATTGGTATTTTGCGGTTAACACGAGTAATGTTGGCTTCCAAAGCATCAATCGTAGCTGGCCTATTCATGAAGAGCTGAGACTTTACATATCCCCAGAGAAAATAGTCCAAAAATGTGATATCGCACGATCTAGGCGGCCAATTTACCGTAGCAAAACGTGAAATTAAGTGCTCACCAAAATAATTTCTCAACAAATCCATTGTTTCACGCGCTGTATGGCTTGTAGCGCCGTCTTGTTGAAACCAGAGCTCACCGAGGAAGCACATAGTTTAACATGGCGCGATAAGGGTTACTATTGACGGTAACATTCTGATTTGCCTCATTTTTGAAGAAATATGGACCAATAATTCCACCAGCCCATAAACCACACCACACCGTTGTTTTTAATGGATGTAATGGTAGTTCTTGGTACTCTTCGCGTTGCACATTAGCTCGAATACGGCAATTTTGTTTATTAACGTATCCATTGAGCCAGAAATGTGCTTCATCACTGAACAAAATTTCACGATAAAACACCGGATTTTTATTGAGTTTTTTCAGAGCCCATTCACTGAAAATATGGATCAAATTCAAGTCGCCTGGCTTCAATTCTTGCACAAGTTGAATTCTGTATGCTTTTAGGCCAAGATCCTCACGTAAAATACGCTAAGTTGTTGAATACGCCAAGTCAAACTGCGGAGAACGACGACGAATAGATTCGTCATGGTCTTCGCGTCCACTCTCAGCTACAGTTGCTATAGTCTCTTCATTACGTGCTGGATGTGGTCTAACTGGTCTAGTGTCATCCACTAATGTAAACTAGGACTCAAATTTGCGAATGGTATTGGCAATAGTGGTTTTAGTAGGTCCATTATGCGCACCGTAAGTTCCTCGAATCACACGAAAAACATTTCTCACAGAACGCTGATTTTCGTAATACAGCTGAACAATTTGGAAACGCTGTTGTGGTGTGAGTCTTTCCATGATGACTTGCCAAACGATACTAAACAAAAATGACAAAGCAGTTTGATAGTAGTCACGCGTGATCTGTCAAAAAAGCCTTTTAAAAATCAAACCTCACGATGAATCACCCTATACTTCTGGATTTCTCAATAGATTTCGACACAATTAACCACACTAACATCTGCAACAAGCTGCTGATATTGTTTGGTTTTTCGAACTCAGCAGCAAATATCATAAAATAACTCAGAAAGTAAGATATCTCAATGGCAAAAAATCGCCTGATTATATGTGCAATATTAAAGGAGTTCCACAGGGCTCTACCCTATGTCCTTTTCTGTTCTCGTTTTACGTAAGTAAGATTCCTACTGTTGTGGCTTCACCTATTCAAACATATGCTGACGGCGTCGTCCAATTGTATAAAAGTTTCCCTCTTGTTATGATAGAGGACTACGCAAACGCTTTAAGCACTGACGTGGAGCGTTGCAAAACCCGAACAAAACAGTTTTATTACAATATACAATTTAACTTTATTGAGACATAACAAAATTTCGATGAGTTAGGTTTTGCATTCACAAAGTATATAAATATGGCAGACTGTAGTAAGTATGGTATGTCTGGCTATTTACAACTGAACAAAATCTATATTTTACATTTAAATGAGCAATCAGAATGTACAATTGTACACTTAAATTCGATATTTATTAGTATATATGCTTGCTCCAGACATATATTCTCAGTGCTGCTCTTTTTGGCATAACTACGATTATACTAAATAAAACATAAAACAACTAAAACTACAAATACGAAATACTGGGTTTTATAGTTTCCAATCTCATTAGTGATCTATAAAGTTAGTTTACAAACGAAATCAATATCAGAGACCGGAGTCCATGAAACACTGAGTGATTGGTTAACTTGTTAGATAACATGGCGATGCTTTCTCATACAATAAAGGGAACGACTAAGCCTCCACTTGCATCAGGTCTTAACAGCTGTAACGATGTAGTATGTAAGCGATTAAACGCTGAAAGATAGCAATGATCGCTCACGCAGCTGATAATATTGGAGTCAAACTAGGTTCTCACAAGTGGGTTGAGATGCTCTTTTATTCGATACAATTTCTTTCGTAGAAGTTTTGCTTGATAAATCATAAGGAGGGTCATTCTCGTTGTCTTCTAGAGCGTTTTATTGGAGAACCACTTTTTATCCGGTTTTCTAAATTTACCACAGCAAAAGCGTAATATTTTTCTTTCAAAGCTCTCCATTTTCTTGGCAACTGTAGGTAAAATTGTAAACCAAGATGCAAAACCGTGGGTCAAAATTGGCCTCATGAGCGTTTTATGTATCAATATTTTCGTGTTTTGCGAGAGTTGTTTTAAATTTAGCAGAGGTTTTAGAACACCTGTTACCATTTTTGTTTTGGCTAAAATGTTTGTTAAACAAAAGTCTATTTTGAAAATGAGTACCTAAACAATGGGCTGAAAAGTCAGTGCCGTTTCTAAGAGAGGGCACCACTTGAATTAAGTCCCTACCGTTCAGTTAGTACCAACCTTCAAAAGATACATGTATTAATTTGACAGCTGTCAGACGATTAGTTCTCGAGAAATAGCGTTGTGAGTGAAGCAAAAAAAAAAAAAATGGATTCAAAGCAATTTGATGGGAAAAAATGCAACCGATGCAAAGAAATGGCTTGATAAGTGCTACCTGGACTCTGCACCAGCCGAACGAACCATTCACAAGTGGATTGAAAATTTTAAATGTGGTCATACAAGCACCGAAGATGATGCACGCAGTGGACGTCCAAAAGAGGCTGTTTCAGATGAAAACATCAAAAAAGTCCACAAAATGATCACGAATGACCGTAAAGTGAAGTTGATCGAGATAGCTGAGGCTATAAAGATATCAAAGAGCTTGTCGGATATATCATACACGAATATTTGGACATGCGAAAGCTCTGTTCAAAGTGGGTGCCGCGTTTGCTCACAGTCGACCAAAAACAACAGCGTGTTGATGATTCAGAGGAGTGTTTAAAGCTGTTCAACCGTAGTGAAGCCGAATTTTTGCGTCGGTATGTGACAATGGATGAAACTTGGTCCATCACTTCACACCAGAGTCAAGTCGGCAGTCAGCTGAGTGGCGAGCATGCGACGAACCTCGTCCAAAACGAACAAAAACTCAACAGTCAGCTGGCAAGGTTATGGCATCCGTATTTTAGAATACACATGGAATAATTTTCATCGACTATCTCCAAAAGGGGCAGACTATCAACAGTGACTATTACATTGCGTTGTTGGAGCGTTTGAAGGACGAAATCGCAGAAAAACGGCCGCATTTGAAGAAAAAGAAAGTGCTGTTTCATCAAGACAATGCGCCGTGTCACAAGTCGATAAAAACGATGGCAAAATTGAATGAATTCGGTTAAGAATTGCTTCCCCACCCACCGTATTCTCCAGATTTGGCCCCCAGCGACTATTTCCTTTTCGCACTCCTCAAAATGCTTGCCGGAAAGAGATTTAAGATCGATGAAGAAGTAATCGCCGAAACAGAGGCCTATTTTGAGGCTAAACCGAAATCGTACTACAAAACTGGTATCGAAAGATTGATAAATAAGTGTATCGCCCTCGAAGGCAACTATATTGATAAATAAAGTTGATTTTGCAAAAATGTTGTGTTTTACTATAAAACGGCACTGACTTCAGCCCATGCGTTAGATATTTAGTTTATAAATGGCTAGTAAGTTAAGACGTTATATTAACGACCCTGATAAGTTTTGTTACATATGTGGAGAATACAATATATTTTCAAAGATAAGCGAAAATTAATAAAAAAAAAAAAAAAAAAACACTATGATCCGCTTGTATTTTGCTTACTTCAATATTGAAATTTGTAATTAAGGTAAAGCGTGAGCGCCACATAGTGTATGTAAAATGTGCACTGAACATTTGCGACAATGGGAGAAAGGTGCACATAAATCTTTGAAACTTGGAGTACCGATGATTTGGCAAAAACAAAAAAATCATATTAACGACTGTTACTTCTCTATGACAAGTATAGTGGGTATCAATAAAAACAATCGTCACAAATAGAAATATCCTAATAATTCTTTAGCAATAAGACCAATTCTTCATTCAGAAGACGTTCCAATACCAGTTTTTCATCAGCTACCACAATGTCATTAGGAAGAAATTACAAGATCTATGATCTTCTCAAGTAAGTGATGACTTTGAATGCTCTATAGAAACATCGAAACCTAAAACATTTTCACAAAACGAGCTTAATGATCTCATCAGAGACTTTGATGTTTCAAAGGAACTTACTGAGCTGGTAGCGTCAAGGTTAAAAGAAAAAAATTGCCTAGCCTCTGATGTGCGAATTACTTTCTATCTCACGAGAGAACAAAATTTATTGCAATTTTTTTCTTCTGGTGAAAATTTTGTACTATATATTGCATTGATGTGAGAGACTTACTGACTTTCATGGGCTTCGAGACCTATCAGGCAAATGACTGGCGTCTCTTAATTAACAGCAATAAAAGAAGTCTCAACGCTGTCCTTTTACATAATGGCAATAAGCATACACCTATTCCAATTGCCCACTCTACTTGTATGAAAGAAGAATATGAAGTAATTTCAGTTCTATTGGAGAAAATAAAATATGTCGAACATAAATGGATGATCTGTGTCAATTTGAAGATGGTTAATTTTTTGTTAAGTCAACAAAGTGGCTACACAAAATATCTATGTTTTATTTGTCCCTGGGACAGTAGAGAAAAATCAAGACACTCGATACAAAAAAATTTTCCTGTGAGAGATACTATGGTCGTTGGTGAAAGCAACCACGAGTGGCCGTGGTGTAGTGGTATATACATACACTTCTCAAGCAGAGGGTCGCGGGTTCGAATCCCGTGTGAGGCAATTCTCTGAAAAAGTTTTTTCGTAGAAATTGCATGAAGGCATAACACTGATGTTGGAGTGGTTGCTGGCTGGGCTAAATGTAACAAACTAACAACTAGCACGTATTTAAGATCCACTGGTTGAGGAGGATGTACTAGCTTGTCCCGTCCAGTTTGACAACCATCTCTGGGAAAAATATCGAAACCTAATTTACCCGAGTTTCAAACTACTACACCACCCGCCCGCGTCCAGTATAAGGGTATTCACATCCCCTTAAAAAAAAAAATGAAACTTTAGTTCCCCTAGAAAGAATCATTCTTCCGTCCATGCACATAAAATTGGGGCTAAAGAAACAATTTTTGAAAGCTCTGGACAAAAATGGACAATGTTTTCAGTATATTTTTCAGAAATTTCTTGGATTAAGTTATAAAAAGTTAAAAGCAGGCATTTTTGATGGACCCCAAAAACGTTTATTTATTAAATGCTCTACTAATTTTGAGGCATCTATGACTGATTTGAAATCACCTTATTAGATATATAGTACTTAAAAACAGGTCTTAAATCCTAGGCACCAAAACGTGTGTAGGCCAGTGTTATTGATTATTTTACATTTTAAACTCAAATATTTAGTAGACGAATTAAAAATATTGAATATTAATAATCCAATTAATTTTATAATTTCCTTTTATTATTCATACCACTCGTTGCAACCCTGGGTTGCACTTGTTCCCTTCGAAAAACAATAACAAAAAAAAAAAAAAAAAAAAAAAAAACAACCTCACGACTAGTATCGTTAATAAATCCAACCTCGAAACAGTTAAATAATTCACTAAGAAAGTGTCCGTATCACTTATTTAAATAAAAACATTTACTTTATTCAAACACTCACACTTAGGATTGGTTAGCATTCAAGTATACTTACAATACAGACGTTAGGCTTGTGGAAATTTGAGTCGAACTACAAATGAGATGATTACTTAGTTGCAAGTTTTTAAACAAACTCATTGCGCGGGAATGCTTATTTGTTGTACTTCTTCGAACTGAACAAGACTTAAGAATTTACATTTCTCACTGTTTCACCGTTTCACCATTTTCTTCATTTAACAAATAAAAATAAAAACGACAACAAACAAAAAAATCATACATACTCGTATGTAGAAAAGGAACTACTGGCAGTCATACACTCTACATACATAATACTGAAGCAGTGCTTCAATAATAATTTCTAAATTTAAATTTTAAAAAGAACGCCCGGCGTTTAATAAGGCAGCGTAGTGACTTTTGATTTTATCAAGCAGCAAAGAATAATTAAATAAAAGTCCATTGCACGCTGTAATGAACGAGTATGCATCACACCAAAATAGCTACCGTACGGTCGACCGCCGACCGCCAACCGATGATCAATACTCGATTTTTGGCAGAGACGAACTGTTTGGTTTTTAGTGGGATTTTTTTGAGTACTTACCAGCCAATTGGAGAATTGCCCTGACTTGTGAAGGGATCATCGTTTGCATCGTAGAAATCATCTTCACCCTCGGAACTTGAGTAGGAGGTTTCGGGTACAATTAGTGTTAAAGGTGACGTTTTAGCTGCAAAAGAAAAAAAAAGAGGAAGAGTATTAGTTTTTGAAAAAATGGATCTTAGTAAGAGCATATTTATTTATAAATAAATAATTTCAAAAATGAAATGGTTTCTTTCGTAATGAATACAATTAGTACGTCAAGAAAAGAGACGCCAATTCTCAACAAATTCTCAACACTAAACAATCTAGTTTCACAGCTATGGTCAATCAGCTTGAGGAAATAAAGCAATGACAGGGGTCATATACTCTTAAGTCTCTTGTATTTGCTGGACTTTCGAAGGCTTTTGGTAAGGTGAAAGCTTAAAAATTACTTCGATCTTAGAGACAGGGCAATCAAACTTGTTTTTAGTTATATGTCAGGCAGATTTCTAAAAGATTCTCCTCACTAAAGGTTTAAACTTAATGAGTTCATCAAGGGTCAATTCTTGGCCCAATATTATTATGTCTGTTTGTTAGTGATTTCCCATCAGTTTGTACCCAAACCTCAGTGCATCTTTGGTCTGATGGCGTTCAACTTAATTGAAGCAAATGAGGATTACAAACCGAATTTCAGCTTGGTCCATGACGAATGGGTTACTTCTTAGCTCACTGTTGCACTAGTTCATGATTCAGTATTGATCGTAGCCTCTCAGTTTATAATCACCCTAATGCAGTTATTGATCGTATCTAGTGTTGCCTACGTAAATTGCGGCTAACTTCGTATTTCATTCATGTTTGAGGCTGATACTAACATAAATAAAGGGTGAGCCAACAGATGGTATGGATGTTCGCTATCAATTACTGTCAATTACAGAATCCAATGTGGTTGATTTTTTTGACAGATTATACACGATCTTTGGCAATTTTAGTTATGGAGTCGTTTATTACTTGACAATGCATTTTGTTATTCAATCTTATTATGAAAATGAGCGATCTGTAAAAGTAACATTTCATAAAATTCGGGAATTTTTCGGTTAACATAATCGCCCCAGTGAGTCTGGAAGGTAAAGCGTTTTGAAGAAATTGTTTCGTTATCGGGTTAAACTCCATATCAGCATGCTCGGTCAGCACGAATATGCCAACACATCACCCCTGTGAGCAAAAGTGTTCAAAACCAGCCGGGGACCTCAATTAGGGCCACTTGCACGCCTATAAAATCAAAATTACACAACAATTGAAGCCTTTGGACCATATACGACCGCCGATTTGTTAGCTGGATGTTGAATCGCCAAGACAATTTGTCATCGAATTTGATATTTTCCGATGAAGCCCATTTTTGGATGGGTACGTAAATAAACAAAATTGTCATTTCGGGGAACCGGAGAACCCATACGAGATTAACGAAAAACCAATTCATCCCTAAAAAGTCACTGTATGAGATCTAGTGTAGCTTATACATGGGAAAATGAGCCTCTTTCAAAGGACTGCGATCAGAGAATGATTGTCAAATTGCCGAAAAAGGGCAATCCAATTGATTGCGGAAATTGGTCGGGAGTATGCGTTTAAAGTATATTCAAATTCAACACTCGATGTTGAACAAGCAGGCTTTTGCTCTGGATCCTCCCGCACCGATCATTAAACACATTTCGGACCATCGTACAGCAATGCGTCGAGTATAGGTCTCCACTCTACCTGCTTTTTATCGATTTCGAGAAGGATTTTGATAGCGTGAAGCGGAAGTTTGTATGGAAAGCCTTGCGCAGAAGGGGTATTCCTGCTAATATTGTTGCTATTATAAGAGCTACGTACGAAGGTATAAGCGATACTGCAAATGATAACGTTATGTTTTTATGCTTTTGAAGTCAAAAGCAGAGTTCGGCGGTGTTGTATTGCATCGCCGCTAATTTTCCTGGTGATAATGAGCGATTTTATCCACGCAGCACTGTCGGATTAAAGCAGAATTGTTCAATGAACCATAACATCGTACCTAAAACATCTTGATTACGCTGATGATATCTGTCTGCTTGCGCACAGAATTTTGGATCTACATCATATGAGTCAGGATCTGAAATCAACAGAGTGGGGTTCAAAATAAATGCAGTTAAAATCAAAGTCCTTTGCCTTTCAAGATCCTTCTCTCAACTTAACATTGCTGGACAGCAGCTTCCTTACTTATGATGCACTATCTCGATTGGCGGCGGCAAGAAACTTCGTATCAGAATCGGGAAGGCAAAAGTTGCTTTCGGAATGTTGTTTAAGGTGAAGAAAAGCAATGTTTTTGCTTCAATTTCGAGTCAGTACTGCTAAAAAGGGCTAATTTTTCAGCAATCACTCGAAAACTGTAGTCCTTCGTTAACAGACGTCTGCAAATTATTTTGAGAGTACTTTGGTCCAACGGAATCTCAAATGTAGAGCTCCATATAAGAACAGGAAAGGATCAATCGATATCATACTTAATATAAAAAAAAAGAAATAGTTGTGAATTGATCACACGTTAAGGCGCGAAGACAATTCCATTGCGAATTCGGCTGGCCGCCGAAGAAACAATCGGAAAATGATGAGACTACAGTCAAACCCGGCCTTCCACTTTCTTACTGACCTCCGATAAGACCGAACATCTTAAAAAAAAATAGATTTTACGTAAGAACATAAGATTAATCCCTCGATACACACGTTGCCAGAGATTCAATCACAAGCTAACTTATTTCCAAAAAGAGCCGCGTTGTATAAAATGTGCTAGCTACTTTGGCAATGTATATTAAATGCAAAAGAAAACACTCAACTAACTATCGAGCCCCCAAGTATTTAAGGCGCTATAAAAGTGGAGAAATAAATTCCTTGAGCCACAAAATGAACACCCGAAACTGGCAAGTAAGGAAAAGACATTAGGTTCTGGTCAAACTAAGGAAATAGCATCAGCCCTTAGAATATGGGAATTGGGCGCGCTAACAAGGACCGATCATTTGGCGGACCCAGTTTCCCATGTCTTCTAGGCTGTAATTGAGAAACGACCAAAGTAAAACGAAAAATAATGCTTCCGAGAGGTTAGTTGAAATCGAAAATAATTGCTTTAAAATATTTATTAAATTGAGAACATGAATATAAATCGGATGTTTGAAATACTAACTTGGAGTGCTAACGGACTTTTAGGACTAGTTGGAAATATGCATACGAAAAAATGATATTGACGTACGCTCCATCTTGGAAATCCATGTGAAGAAAACCGTATGCATCAATAAGAGGTTTTTCCTTATTCGCCTGTCATCCATCGGAAAAGGTAAGAGGTGGATGATCCTTTTTGAAATTCTAATCTAATGCACATGTTCGTGATTATAATGAAGACTTAAGGACCAAGCCATAGCAGGCAAAACGAAGTTCCGATAAGAACCATTAAATACCTCTCATCTTAAAAGAGAAATGTTTTACTGTCACAACTGTTCAATCGATGTTTATCAGCCTTGAAATGGTCAATAGGATAACCAAGATTTTATTGTAAATTATTGATATACCCCTGTGCTATCAACAAAATTAAGCTCTAGATGAAGGATTGTATTGCTTTCATTACCACTAAAGTACTGCTTAGTTTTCAGGTATTTAATTTTATTTCCATTTAATCTCAATACCTATTTTTGTTAACACTTATACCGTATGCATTATACAATTAAAAAAAAAAAAACAACTTGAAGTAACTACCACTAAAACAAACATCTGTACCTTCACAATTTACAATACATTTAAGATATAAAGAAAACTCTAAGCTAAAAGCAAATACTTGTACTTTCGTTGCACACTTACTATAAGTATTCAACTATAGTCCAAGCGACGATTCAAATGATAACATGATTCCATTTTAAGGCTCTCTAAACTCAACTAAAAGCTATTAAATCTAAGTTTTGCATTAAAAAAAAAATACCATAAAGCATGAATGCTAATGCTGGCTAAACTTAAATGAATATGCACGGTTGTAAATTGCGAATAAATTTCAATCAAAGTCCAAGCAAAGTCTTAGAAAATAAATTAAAGTGGTGCGAAAAAGTACCTAGGAGTCTTGATTACTTCGAGCCTTAACATGAAGAAGCACTTGAGCCTGAATTAGCAGAAGCAAATCGAGCAGTTTGGAGAAGTTACATCAATAATAAGGTCATTTTACAAAGTGCGAAACAGAAAATATTCCGTGCAACTGCATCTTCCATTATGCTTTACGGAGCACAAGTATGGAGATACCGTACATTCAAAGAGGTTGGAAAGCCGCTTCGCAGCTTTATAAAAAAAAAAAAACATTTAAAATGACAAGCAGTTCGCCGAACTACATGCTCCACTTAGAGACAGGTATGGCTCCCTTGTTCTTAAATACTCTCAAGCTCCACTTTGACAACATGCTGCGAGTTATTGCAATAAACGAAAACAGACTACCAAAAGTAATTTTATCGCAGATGCTATTGGCCAAGGGAGTTTGCGTTCTAAATTGAAAAAAGTTGGCATCGAATACAACTTGTCTGTCAACCCCATGAGCAGTTGGTATCGATGAAAAATAAGTTTAACCGGTTGAAATTTATATGATGGGTTTGTTAGTGAACCTGAAGCGATGCTTACAGAATGCTGAATACAGGATGTATTATAGCAGACTGAACCACAATCTGTCCGACACGACTACTTTTTAATAGGAAAAACCGCAGATATGATAAGCACCATTTTCCATGTAAGAGGTGAGTTCTGATTTGTGCAACCGGAAGGAGCGTCTATAACTTTCTAGCAGTATTTCCCATTTTTAAGAGGTTCCGTATCAACATTTTTAGAGCGAATATGTTCGAGTTGGGGAAAGCGATTGAAAAACTCAACGGCGACAGAGGCTGGGATTCATTATATAGATACACGGCGAATGCTCTGCGCTACAGAAACCGTATAATAGACTAAACTGTTTTAGATTTGATTGTTTTGAATTTAACAATATCAATGTTGTAGGCGGTCTTCAACCAAAACCAAAAAAGACCATCAAATTGTACACAGAATTAATTAAATTAAAAAGAAATTCTGCATTTTAATTTTTTCACAATCAGTCAATTGTATACGGAACGGACGACCGACAAGAGAAATCAAATAAATATTCATAGTCTTTTAACAATTTTTTTTTTTTTTTTTGACAAAAAACGTGCACCAATTTAATTGAAAAAATTTAAAAAGTGTTCAACATAAAGACAACCCAACTTTTCGTGATATCGCTTTTCAGGTGTTGAGATATCTATATACCTTGCAACGAAATTGTTACTACTTAAACAAATCTAAACATGTAAACCTTTGAAAGAAATCGTTATTAGCTAGCGTACTACACCTTTGATAGTAAAATCGTCAATTTTATTTTGCATTGTGAACTTACATAAGGACTTATATTGTATTTTGCAAGTTTAAATTTTCATCCTTTCGCACGATTAAAACACTTTTTAAGGCATTCTTTCAATTCATTCAAACATGGTTAGACCCTTTTACAAACACGACACTTTTAGGTGTGCTTTTCTTCTTTTTTCAAAAACAATGAGCTGAACCGTCACAAATTATCTTTTGCGGTTTCCCAATTTTTAGGATTAGTACAATTCAAGAATTGAAAGAGGCCTAAAGATTCAGATGAAATAACAATGAACAGGAGCTAAGAAGACAATTGCTTCTACCTACTCCACTCGTCTACTGCACTTACAATTTATTATAAACCTTTTACAGAAGCCTTTGTTATTCTTGGAGAAGAATGAAACATTAACATTGTTCAAATAACAATGCAACACAAGGCATATATGGAAACCAAAGCATTCAAGTTGCATTGAAGGCAAATTTGTAAAAACAAACCAAACATCCTTTCAATCTGAAGCATAATCTGATGATGCTGATACACGAAAGTATTATCAGGAATAATTCAGCAAATGACAAGTAAAGAATGCTTTGGAGAATAAGATGTTTCGGTTATATGAAAGATGCTTCAAAGATGATCAAAGATGTGTCCAAAATATACATATATGCCCATACAAACGAGACAATTTGAATAGAACAAATTAAAGGCATCGCATTGCATTTTAAGTGTTATGAAAAATATTATAAAAAATAGGCAGAACCTGAAAATCCTTTTGAGAACAACAACTCAAAACATAAACAAGAACAACAATTCTTTATTTCATCACCAAGTCTTGCGTTTAGGTCACCTAGTGTCAGCACGTGTTCTTTTGATAGTATGTTGTCAATAGTATTTTGGAGCTTCAATCGGTGTACCAAAGAAGACTTTATTGTAAGATTAATGAAAATCCGATATGCATTGTCAAACAATACTGTTTGAATGAAGCTTAAGTCAAATACATTATCAGCAGGTGAAGAAGCATTAGGGAAACGTGTAACATAAGCATCAGGCGGTCGGAAAAAGAGCGGACGAGGTCAAAATAATAGCACAGCAAAATAAAAAATCGTATTTATAGTATAAAACAACGAAAACTTAGGACAAAATTATATACAAGATACTATATTTGAGAAAGAAATTTAGCTAACAGAAAAATAAGAAAGCTTAAAGAATCCTACTAGGAACAATTTACAAAACATATGGAATACAGCTTATATGGGTCCTAAAAAAAAAAGACATGGAAAATGCTACGAAATAGAAGACTGGAAATAAATGAATCGGTAAAAATAAATCCTATACGTAGGTAATCAAAAGTGGAAAGAATTATTTAAAGATTTATATTCAGTCGAGTCAGATTCAACTCCAACTAATGCATATTTAAACAACGCAATAGAAGAACTGGACGTAGCAATCTCAATAAAAAGTAGAAAGTCGTCCGGTACGGATGCAATAACAAATGAGATGCTGAAACGAAGTACTTGAGCAGTTTACAATTTTGTTTAATATTATTTATCGATCAGCCGAAGTACCTCATTTATGGAAAACAAGTATCACGATACCAATTTCTAAGAAAGGAAATAAACATGATCTCAAAATTATCGAGTAATATCGCTGCTTCAATCAGCCCACAAACTGTTTTCCAAAGTAATATTGCAAAAACTCATACCATACCTTGGGTGTGAGATCAACTGTGGATGCTTTATATTGGGTCTATAACTTAATTCGTGCGGTTTGCTAAGAGATGGCGTAACTTGTATTATTCCATTGTTATTATTCCATTGGAACATGCGTTGGAAAGCTACTGTCATTGTACGTCATTTATTCATTTGAAGCGTAAACAACAATAATTTTTTTTCCACTCAAATATGTCGAACTTTGTGCCTGAAAAAGTGTTTTTGCGGGGAGTTCTTCTTCATTACTGAAAACTGCTGCCGAAAGTCATCGTATTTTGGTGGAAGTTTATGGTGAACATGCTAAAAGTGGTTTGCTCGATTTGGTGATTTTGGCTTGGAAGACGATGAAATTCCTGGGCAGCCAAAAAAGTTTGAAGATGAAGAACTGGAAGCATTACTCTATGAAGATTGGTGCCAAACACAAGAGCTCGCAGAATCTTTGGGTGTTACTCAAGCAGCCATTTCAAGACATTTAAAAGCAGCTGGATATATATTTAAGAGCAAGGAAATTGGGTTCCACATGAACTCAAGCCGAGAGACGTCGAAAGGCGGTTTTGCATGTCCGAAATGCTGCTGGAACGCCACAAAAGGAAGTCATTTTTGCATCGGATTGTTACTGGTGATAAAAAATGGATCCATTTTTTACAATAATTTTCTATCATGACAACGCTCGGCCCCACGTTGCTATACCGGTTAAGAACTATTTGGAAAACAGTGGATGGGAAGTCTTACCCCACCCGCTTTATAGCCCAGACCTTGCCCCTTCTGACTACCATTTGTTCCGGTCGAAGCAGAACGCCCTCACTGAAATACGGTTCACATCAGAGCAGAATATCAAAAATTGGCTTGATTCATTCTTGGCTGCCAAGCCGGCGCAGTTCTTTAGGGATGGGATCCAAAAATTGCTAGAAAGATAGGAAAAAGTCATAGCTTCAGATGGGCAATACTTTAAATAATACTACTGTACATGTTTTTCTTAAATAAACGTTCAAATTTTGAAAAAAAAAAACCGCACGAATTAAATTATATACCCAATATATCGTACAATAAATTGTTTAAAAAGGTATAACATTCAACACTCTTGTATATATGTGCTTTCTTGATCAAACGAAAGCATTCGACAGAGCAAGACTGGTGAAGAAGTCAGTCCCAGTACAAATTTTGCATACACTAAAAAACCTCAATACAGGATGTAAAATAGAAGTCAGAGTAGATGGAGAATATGTTGATAAAATACTGTGCATGAGTGGTATACGTCAAGGCGATTTCCTCAGCCCGGTACTTCAATATTGTAATGGATAAGACAATAAGTAAGGTTAAACAGTTAGAAGGATACAATATGCAAGATGTAAACATCCCTATACTATGCTACGCAAACGACGCTGTGCTGATAGCAGATTGTGAGGCCAACAAATTTAATATGGAGGTCTCGAAGGAAAAATCAAAAAGTCTGGTAGTATCAGGTGCAAGATGTAAATAGATCGAACAACTAATGAAGTTCAAATATCTTGGAGTTGAGATCTTCAGCGATCGCATTGTAACCAAAGAAGTAAGAAAAAAATGTACACAAGAGGAGAAAATATCGGGAGGTCTAAGGGATTTAATATGGAGAAACAAGTACCTGAGTACGGAAGGCAAAACGCGCATCTACAAAACAACGGTAAGGCCTATTTTAATCTATGGTGCTGAAGTGCGGGCAGAGAATGCGAAAACCAAACATATGTTACTTACAACAGAGATGCATATTTTTCATTCCATGCGCCTCGATTGCATAAGAAGTAATAAGTAAGGAAACTAAAGTGACAGACATTATCAAGTTAATAAGAACAAGAAGGCGGGTTTGGATTCATCACAATTGCAAGAGGTTTGAGACCTAGAGGGAAACGTGCGCCGGGAAGATAAAACAAACGATGGAACTGGGGCTGGGCCCCAATATCTACAGAAATAATTTGAAATTATATTTTAAATATTACATCTATATTAAAAATATGTATGTCGCGTGAAGAAAAACGGGGAATACGCAAAAAGGCAAATAGGCAATATGCCTATATATAATGCCAAATTATCTGCACCTTTCTGTATTGAAAGAGTACAAATGTGTTGTTCTTTCAAGCCATCTCATACACATCACATACCTGAGGTGAATTATTAGGTATAGTGACAATTAGAGCAAGAAGGCATGCACATAACATTATGTTTGTCAAATATCCTTGTTACCTATTCAAGCTCCTGAAAGAGATCGTCACATCTTTTACCTTACGGGGCTTAGAACAAACTATGAGCATTTTTGATGCTGATTTTCATTTCGGAAGTCTTTCAAATTCATTTTAATAACATTGCTTGCGAATTAATTTTATTACAAATACTTTTTATTATTTCTTTACTTCTAATACTTTTTGTATATTATTTCATTTACGTTTTTTGTATTTATTATTATACATTCGTAACCTGTAAGCTAATCTTGTTAATGAAATAAATAAATAAATAAAAGTATAATAGTAGGAAGAAGAATTCTTTGTTTCGTTCGTATCGAAAATATTATAACTAATCCCTAAAGGTATTTAAAACAAAAAATTCTCTTTCCTGCCTTAATTTAAAAACAACAAAAAAAAAAAAAAAACTTTTTGTGTTAATCCCCTACCGACTTACCATCGCCAACAGACGTCCGTTGTTTTAAACGATTTCCTTCGCTACATTCGGAGCCGAATTCAATGCCAGCTTGAACGGGAGGCACCCCAACTGGTGGTATAATTCCTATGAGAACAATACAAAATTGGATTAACAACGCACATTTCCACACATCCTGCGCTTAACTTACCATCGTCATCGTCTACATCGTCATCGTTGATACTCTCCGTTTTTGTACTATTATTACTGCTGGTGACTGGCCCATTGTAAATGCCATTGATTGGATGTGCCATATTTTTGGCAATTTGCAAGGTGACTATTGAGTGTTTGATATGGTCGAGCATTGCCTGTTAATTGAATGAGAATGCGAATGTGAAGAAATTCTGTGATTTGGGGATAATGTGTTAACAATAGTTTTGGGAATACATGAAAGGAGTTTAATTGCAGTCGATTTGGGATAGCTATACGAGTATGTTCAGATAGAAATTATCATTTGGATGCCTTGAGGATCTACACCGTGTTTTGTTATTTCTTTGAAATATATGAGTCTCGTCTTCAAAGTGAAATTTATAAGTCTTAATTCAAAGGAGCACACCATCAAAACAGTGCATTTCAGTTGTCTTAAATATTTTTCAAAAACCTTAAACCGAAAACCAGATGCCTAAAAGGGGGATATTTGATATAATGCCCTGATCACCATTTATTGATAAGTATTTCAAAAAAGTTTTGAAGATGAAGAATACTTAAAGAGATAATGGGAGTCCTAGTCTTCGGTCCCGTCATTTCACTTTTTCATAATGTAATTACAACAGTTGATTTTTTTTTATAATTAACGCGCGCATAAGAAACTTTTAATATCTAAAAAATGTTTGCATATAGCGTGAGCGGAGTAAACTTAGGGAGAAAGAAGAGAGGTACCGAGATACGTGGGTCTTAAATGTTTGCAAATTATAACGACTAGGAAATAAAGAGTTTGGCAGGGCATACCATAAGCGAGTTGTACGGCCTAGGAAAGAATTACGATATTGCAGAGTACGGCCGAAAGTGGACATTTATGGTGAAGCGGGTGTTATGGGAAGTTTTTCGATTTTAAACTTTGATAAGAATGAAAGTAGTCTATTCCTTAAAAAAAAAAAAAAAAACAACGCTCAAGGGATTAAAACATATAGACATATAGACAGGCGAAGAAAATAAGGGAGAAAAGAAAGAGAAATATCGACGGTCTTTTTTTTAATAAAATATTGCTCGGATAATGACACCGTGGAATATGTTGTGGGTAGCGAAATTCGCGAGACAATGCTTGTGTTATATATCCTCTCTATAACCTGAAGAGCATTTCGAAAAAAAAAAAAATTTCTGTCCATTTGCTCAATGTACACTCTAATCTTTAATGGATGAATGCACCAAAGCTAACTTACATTGTAACTTCATAGCCATATAATTTTTCCTAGTATATGATATTCATTTTCTACACAATACAAATGTTGTGGTGAAGCCATTAAGGAATTCCTGCTTGAAAAAAAAATTGTGCTTCCAAGAACCGATCATCAGATCAACAGATCGAAATCTTCAGTTTTAGAAGGTTGTAAGGTATGCCAACGGGAAAGCTGAGGAAACATTTCAAAATTTCCTAAATCCCGTTCAAAATTTTAAAGCTTTTCATTATGCGGCTCCGCTGTTTGACAATTTGTTTCTGGACGTACCTTTTTCTCTTTCTAAGGTGCTACAAGCCATCATGGATTCGAATATTCGAAAAGCTCCAGGAAGTTACCGCATCTCCTTCTAATTCTATAAAAACTGAACTAATAATTTTTTATGAGCACTTTTGTCATCAATACATTCAAATGGTGTCACTGGTTGCGAAAAAAGCATTATTTTTGATTTAAAAATGGCACCAAAGCAAGAGATTTCTATAGAAATGCGACGTTCAATTATTACATTGCACAAAGAAATTATTACCCTCAGGAACATTTCAAGGAAATTGAAAATTTCGTACAATGGGGTTTACTATATAGTTAAACGTTTCAAAGAATTGGGTACCATCCATGACAAAAAACGCTCGGGAAAACCTAAAGTCTTCTGTTGGGAAAAAAAAAAACGAAATTGCTTTCCGAACAACTCAATATTTCTTTGAGACCATTGAAAGATGCTTTTCAGATAATTATTTAGACTATATATGGCGTTTTTTTATCAACCCAATCTGCAATTAATATATGTTCACCTAAACATCATCAGCATACATGTGAACAGTGGAGTAGGATATGCCATCTGGAAGGTCATTTATAAAAAGGATAAATAAAAATAGATCCTTTTAGGGCACCCATATAACTACGACTAAAATCCGACATAGCGTTATTCGTTACAACTTCTTGTTTTCTGTCAGAAAAATAAGCGTAGACCATAGAACAAATTGAAAAACGAGTTTTGCTACGAGTTTGGCATGGTTTACAGTGTCAAAACTTCAGAAAAATTCAATGACGCAATGATCTGGATATGGATATGGATATCCTCAAATCATCCAATACTTTTAGTAGCGCAGAAGTACAACTGTATTCCTTTCGAAAGCCGCACAAGATGAAATGATATTTGGTTGTGAACAATTTTCACGAAAGTTTTGGAAAGAAACGGCAGGATTAAAATTGTTCGAAACTAAGCATTTTGAGAAGCTGCATAATTTGTTGGTATCGGTATAATTTTTACGGTTTTCCAAGCTCTAGGAAAGCTTGGAAATTTGATCCAACCCTGAGGAGTTCGATTTAATACTCAATGCTGATTTAGCAACGTCACTTTGCTCCACACAATGGAATTCTAAGCTACTCGTATTATCAGATAGATAAAGAAGGTATAAGTTAGAAGATGACGTATTGAGTTTTTGGATAAAAATGTTATTAAAATCATTAAGATCAGTACCAGGGAAATAGAATTCATGCTCATTTTTTTTTTATAATTCCACTTCGGATGTTTTTCCACAACGTCTTTGGAGGTAAACTATTTTTAAAATGTTTTAAAAGCCACCTATTTTAAGATTGAAGATATATCTTAGTTAACGAAATTAATTGAAAAATTACGATAGCCCTAAACGTTTCCATCTCTTAAATGCGTAGTAGCTTTAATTTTTCAGTTCTAACACATGGGCTGAAAAGTCCGTTTCTAAGAGAGGGCACCACTTGAATTAAATCCATACTATTTTCAGTTAGTGCCAACCTTCAAAAGATACGTGTATAAATTTGACAGTTGTCGGACGACTAGTTCCCGACATATTGCGTTGTGAGTGAAGCAACTTTTGTTATTGTGAAAAAAATGGATTCAAAGCAATTTCGTATGTTGATTTATAATTGCTTTTTGATGAGAAAAAATTCAGCCGATGCAAAGAAATGGCTTGATAAGTGTTAAACGGACTCTGCACCAGCCGAACGAACCATTCGCAAGTGGATTGAAAAATTTAGAAGTGGTCATACAAGCACCGAAGATGATGAAGAGGCTGTTTCAGATGAAAACATCGAAAAAGTCCACAAAATGATTACGAATGACCGTAAAGTGAAGTTGTTCGAGATAGCTGCGGCTCTGAAGATATCAAGAGAGCGTGTTGGATATATCACGCACGAACATTTGGACATGCGAAAGCTCTGTTCAAAGTGGGTGCCGCGTTTGCTCACAGTCGACCAAAAACAATAACGTGTTGATGATTCAGAGGAGTGTTTAAGGCTGTTTCAACTGCAATAAAGCCGAATTTTTGCATCGGTATGTGACAGTAGATGAAACTTGGCTCCATCACTTCACACCAGAGTCAAGTCGGCAGTCAGCTGAGTGGCGAGCAGGCGACGAACCTCGTCCAAGACGACCAAAACAGTCGGCTGGCAAGTTTATGGCATCCGTATTTTGGGATACACATAGAATAATTTTCATCGACTATCTCCAAAAGGGGCAGACTATCAAGAGCGACTATTACATTGCGTTGTTGGAGCGTTTGAAGGACGAAATCGCAGAAAAACGGCCGCATTTGAAGAAAAGGAAAGTGCTGTTTCATCAAGACAATGCACCGTGTCACAAGTCGATGAAAACGATTGCAAAATTGAATGTGTTATAATCTCCGGACTAAACCAAGGTAAGTATAACTGAACTTCTTATAACTTAAGATTTGACTGGAAGATTGACATTAAAGAAGTTAAGAATGTTTTGGTTAAATATATTAACTTGTTCATTAGATGATGAACAATTGTATATATGAGTTGCCAATTCAGTCGCTCTATATCTTCCTTAAATAAACGGTGCAAATATTTAAATCTTAGAGACTTACTTAAAGAAAACGTCATCACTGGTAATATTAAAAAATAAGTCTAAAAGTGTACTATTGCTGTCTGTAAAGTACGTGGGAACTCGGGAGTTTATTAAATTTAGATTATGGAACTTCATGTTGTCCAAAAAGAGGCATATGTATACTTATTTAAGGGGCTAGTCCACTAGAGACCGTAAGAATTGATGACCTCTATTTTTTGGAAGGGTCTACATCCGTACCAACTGAGATCACCACAAATAGCCACGTCTGCATAGAGCGCTGAAATGTTTTCAAGCAACTCTATAAAGAGAAACATGTCTATAGAACCAATAGAACAGGTTTACATTTAATACTAGAAGGTTCATATATAATAATATGTATCTGCACATATCATACAGAAAATGTTAAATATTCGGTTTAAAGCAAGTCCCTGAAACACACAAAATATCAACATCAGATCCAACAAACGAATTTTCCTTAATTCATCTATTTTACAGAATAAATGCTGTGCATTTATGTGACATACACGAAACCCATCTTGTTGTTTGCAAAAAATGTTAAGTAATACACTCAAATTTGTGTTCAGGCAATCGCTCGCGAAAACGTTAAAACTCATAAGAGAAAACTAATATTAATGGAGAGAGCATCCTCTTAAGTTAAAAATCCTGTTTTGTATGATAGGTGAAATGCTGCTAAGCGAACTTGACAAACAAATATTGGCAAAAGAAAATAACTACACAACAAAAAGATTACATATTCAAAATTACAAATAGTATAGCAAATAATCAAAAGATAAATTTATTACGAGAGGATGATACAATTTGAGATTATTCTGTGGAAACTAAATGACTTAATGAAATTGCAAAACTAAAACCATCTTACGGATTTTATATTGGAGCTGAAGTTTCTTTGAGAAAAACGAAACGTCGTCGCATATAATTTTGATCTCTACTCTACTCGTAGATCAATTCCTTATGGAATGTGTTCGACCAAATCTAAGATATGTATGATATTCTGCCACCTACATTGCATAGGAATATAATTAGATTATAACAAAAAAAAAAGAAGAAAAAGAAAAAAAAAAAAAAAAAAAACAAAACAGGATGAATATTTTATATAGAGCCATCAACGAAATTGGGTTGTAAAAACAAATTTTTTCACACTCCTACCATCAAGTGCGATTCCAAGTAGATAGAATTATTTAAAACGCAAACAGTCTTAACTATAATGTGCTTACTGTTTATGATCTGATCATTGAAAATTACTAGTTTGCAAAACACTGATGTAAAACTCGTACTTTATTTTACTATCTGAAATCAAGAACTCGAAAAATGTTCACGCTTAGCCACGCTCAACAAGTGTAGGCAAGCGAGAAGTTAAATATATTCATGGACATAAGCACCTGTACGTATATGGTATATATCTGACGATTGTGAAAGAAAACATCAATCTACCCGTATTGCTTTCCCCAACAATTTCCTCCGATTTTACACCGATTTCTTGATATCCGGTACACAAAGACGATGCCATACAGTATACAGAGATGACTGTAATTTTGGCCACGTAATGCTTACTCTCTCTGAATTTTGAGTAAGCACCCACTACTAAAATGACGTAATCTCCTGAAATTTTCCACATTTTTACGTCTAACATATATCTTCAAGGACATCAAAACATTCTGAAGTTTTGTTAAAGGAAAATTAAAATCAATTCACAAAACATGCATGCCTGACAAAATAACACGTCAGAACACCTGTTAATCCAACAGGAATGCACAACTAAAGAACTACTCAATTAGAATAGATTATATTTCGTTGTCTAGGATGCGAAGGAAAACAAACATTGACTCTGGCACTCTGAACAGAAATACCTTGTCACAAAAGAAAACCTCTTGGGAAACAATAACCCTTTTGTCACTGTGACTACTGTACTCACATTAGCGTTATCCTGTATTGCTTTGCATTTGGTTTTCTCCTCTGGATCAGGCATTTCCGAGATACGTTTCTCGATTTTCTGCAATTTGTAAAGAACAAAAAATAAAACTGTTTTCAAAACACTTTTAAAATAAGATTAACTTTACTCACATTAGTTTGCTCAATCATAAGCTGCAGATATGCATCCGCTTCACTGATACGTCTGTCTAGAATTTCCAAATGATTAGCTCGTTTGCTTAGATCTTTGGTATAGCCACCCATATAAAAGTTGCTCGGAGTATCCCACATGCGATTACGATTTGCATGACGTCTTATTGTATCCTCTAGGCGTCTCACCCACTTTTCACGTTCATCACTGTGCTGTGCCTACGATGGAATAACACCGAAAATTAAATAATTTTCCTTGAAATATGAACAATCACATGGAGAAAGACTTAACTAGAACAACACGTACAAGATGTGCATATGTGTATGCAACTACAATATTTCTACTACTTGTACAATAGTAAAGTTTAAAGCCTGCTGCTTTATGCTTGTTTCAGCTTCATATTGGTAAAACTTTTCAAGTCGACAACAAAGTCAGTTATGCCAAAAAAAAAAAGCGACCCAAATGACAATTTGAGTGTGTTGAATAAAGGACACCAAATTGTGGCGCGCTGGTGATAGTGGTGGTGGTGGGAAGCGATGGCAAGGCGCAAAGACTCTTTGGTTTTCTCTTGAATTGGTAAACGACCACGGTGAGAGGAAGTGGTGGGTTTTGCATGGCAAGGTAATTACGATACGGTACGGTGTGGTACTCTTGATTGCCACTAAATAGGGTGATTGGGTGGGCCATGTGATGGTTACCAAGTAAAGTTTGGTGGTATAAAAACAAAAAAGAATAAACCATACACACAATGCCTATATAGGCACTGGGGAAAGTTATATAAATCTTATTGCCAATGTGTGGCAGTGTTAGGGAATGGGAGTTTAAAGACATTACCGGCATTTGAAGGCAGAAGGAAAATATTGGATAAGAGCTAACTGCGACAATTTCCTACATACCGACACCAGTACAACTTTGAATATTTGTATAGTAATGCATTTACACGAGTGGGTTCACCAAAGTAGAGAGAAGGTCAAATCGAAAAAAGCAGGATTTGAAATTCAAACTTTAAGTGGACTTACATTTTTTTTTATCAAAATTGAAACAATTGAAACAAAAAGTTTGACGATCCTTTGATCTTTAGCAAACTGCAAGACTCAGAAAACAATAGAAGAAGGAAACTGGTTTTCAGAGGAATAGAAAGTTTTCTTTAGAATCTTGTTTTCAAGAAAGTTATAAGTTTTTTGAGTGAAAGATTAGCAGACAATTCTCGCGGGAACTTCTTTAAGGTTTTAAACTTACATACTATGTATTCTGGTATCTTCTATGAATAGTATACAATTTTACAAAACTTTGTCCAATAAATCTCTTCGACTTCCATAAGATTATCACAAAATGGTAAATGTGTGAGATATACGAGTATGTAAGCCTGATAAAAGAAAAGAAAACTTGCTTAATGAATTATACTTGGAAATAATTGGTTGCCTGGTCATTTTAGGAACGCCTAAGAGTCTCGGTGGAACTGACACCCAATGAAACCGAAAAACCTGTCGGATCTAAAACTGCGGCATCTTCTTCTGTCCCGAACAGGGGCACTTCTTCTTTCGATGGAGCACAACCAGCAAAAGTCGTAGTTCTGGTCAGCGGAGGTCGGCTAATGCGATCAAATATCTTCTGAGAAACAACTCTGGTGGTAGCTTTTTCTGCGCACAACATCCGGCTAAAACCGTTGGTGCAACCAGCACGAGTTGGGCGAAACTTGGAAGTCTCTCTAAAACCCTGAAAAGCCAGAGGGGACGAAACTGGCACACGTAAAAGGATGCCGCTATCTCCCTTGGCACTGCGAATTAGGAAGGCTCGCAATAACAGCAGTCTGAACGACGCTGACTTCAAACACTGTGTCGATCAACTGTAGAAGCAGAGAAAGTTTGCATTCAAGCAGAAGGAAACGAATATAGAAAACGGAACTCTTAGAGTGAAGTGTTCCACGCACCAAGCGTTTAAATGGGTGAACGAGTCTGGAAACTAAGACTTTCGAGGACGTGCGCCATATCCTGGGTTCCGGGGCAACTGAGAGAAACCCTGGACTGGACACTGAAGAGTAGAAAATCTAGTCTAACAAGGAGAGAATGAATCGGGAAAACAAGGACTTCTCTACTCTTGCTGTGTTGAAACAATTAAGTCTAGGTATGACTCACGTCCCTATCTGAACCTTGGAAGGGTTAATTTTCACTTTGTTTCCAAATGAGTGCGGATATTCTGTGTACTCAAATCAACCTTTAACATTCCAAGTCAGCTACTTCATCCCTATGTAGAAGGCTTTCCATGTTTAATACAGAACCTCACATAATATCTATTCAATAACCATGGGTGTGGAATAAGCGCGATTTTGGATTTTTATGGGGTTGCACACCACTATATGATCGAGAACTTGTGTTTATGTTCAAACTCACCCTCACCTTATAAAGTGGACATTTATGCAACCAATGAGTAATTGTAATTCATTCAATCCTCTCAAAACAAATCCTCTAGTGCTTAAAAGCATCACCATCCCATTTTCCAGAGAAGCTAAGTATTTGGGAGTAATCCTGGATAATAAACTTCTGTGGACTAAACATGTTACGTCGACAGCCTCTAGGGCGCTGTCATCCTTATGGCAATAAGGTGCTACCGGCAAGACATGGGGCCTGTTACCGAGAAGGGTCTTCTGGCTCTACATTGCTATGATAAGGCTAATTAAATCCTATGTGTCGGTTGTCTGGTGGAATAAGCTCTGTCATTGCTGTTTCTACCGGACTCCAAAGAACAATCTTGCTCAGCTGCATGGTGGCTTTCCCTAACGTGCGTGGCTCCGCTCTAGACGAATTGATGAATTTACCTCCCCTTATAATCATATCATGGGCGGCACTCTCTAAAACATCTTGCCGTGCAGTATTTTCTGGTTTTATGACATCTCCAACGGAGAGCTCGACAAGAAAGCAGGTCGGTATCACTTTGGATACTGCACAAGCCACTGAAAAAATCTACGGTCCTACATACACTCGACGGTTTAAATGAGGCATACAATTCATACAAGAAGTTAACAAAAAGCTGAAGCGTAATGCTATAACCCGCAGCCAACGGTGCGTGGGCGTAGGAGTAGGGATCCAAAAAGGAAACAAGCTCACCATAAAATTTGAATGGAATTTTTTTGAACGGGAGATTATTGGATATTTATAATTGACCCAATTGACTCAACGGTTTCGTGAATTAATTTATTATTTCTTCACACACAAAGTTATTCACCTTCGAAAGAACTAAAATCGATAGATTGTCAACTTATTCAACATTGAAATGAATTTTGTTTAATAGTGGCCTTGACGTGACAAAGTTATGTTGGTATTTGAATTCAAATGCATTGATCCAATTTATCCAGCGACTGTTTATTGTGACATGAAATCCCTCATGAAACATTCTTAAGGAAAGAGGTTAGGGATAATGATAATCGTATGACTCAATATCTATTGGATATTGTATTTAAGGATCCGCACATTCAGTGAATGAAGAGGATTTATTTTTTTTAATTAAATTATGGATTCAACATTAATAATTTAGAAACAAAATCGCAGATTCTACTGCTGTCTGCAATTTGAGTCCACAACCTATGAGCAATGCATGCGAATATATACCCTGCCTGACTCGAAATGCAACTTTTCAAAATGCTATAATTTTTTTATTTTTTGATAAATTTTATTGTGCCAAAGCAAAAAATGTTGGAAAATACATCAATTTTTAAATTGTATCAGTAGTTTTCAATATGTCCACCTTTGGCGCGAATAATGGCCTTGAGACGGCCGAAGAAAGCATCGCACGCTGCACGCAAGTGGCTCTGCGGTATTTTGGCACATTCCCGTCGAAGTGCTTGCTTGAGGTAGTCCAAACTTTGGTATTTTTTAGTGCCAACCTTCGCCTTCAAAATATCCGAGACAGAGAAATCCAACGGATTTGTATCCGAAGAATTTGCAATTCATTGTATCGAAGAAATGAATTGTGGAACATTGTTTTTTAACCAATCTTGGTTGACGCGCGCTTTGTGAGACGGTACCGAGTCTTGTTGAAATGTCCACAGTCTCCGACCGAAATGATTGTTTGCCCAAGTCTTCAATACTGCCTCTAAGAGAGTTTCACGGTATACGATCGCATTAATTTTGACGCCACGGTCTAAAAATACGAGCGGAGAGCGACCATCGGCGGTTATGGCGGCCCAAACCAGCACCTAAGGTGCTGGCTGCTTTCTGGTGGTGGTGCATCCGTTCCAACGATATGTTGAGCTTACGAGCCATTTTTCTTCCATTTCGACGCGGATTTCGCTCAATTCGAACCTTCACTTTTGTATGACCACCTTCATGGCGTTTTTTAACGCTGCCAGTATCACGGTAACGAGCTATAGCTCGAGACACAAATGTTTTATTCACGTTGAGGTGCTTTAGGGCTCTAACGATAGCTACTTGTGGTTTTCCAGCCAAATATAAAGCAATCACACTATCACGTTTGAATTCCATGGCGGATAAAAAATTTTCAAGCTTTAAAAGGCTTGTAAATAATAAAATTATTTGTCATGTGTCAAAATTTGAGCTTACTGTCATGAACGGTTTGGAAATTATAGCAGTCTGAAGTTGGTTGCAGTTCGAGTCAGGTAGGATGTAACATTAATTTTTCATTTGCAGAAGTCACATAACCTCTGCAAATCTTTGGTTTTCACGCCAAGTTTATGAAGACAATTTCAAATTGGGCTTTGCTTTAAAAATATCCGTATGAACACTGCGTATGAAAATATAATATATATGTATATATAGGGTTTTCGAATAACGACTTGTCAATTTTTTTTTTTTTTTTTTTTTTAATAAAAGGCAAACCATTTGAGATATTTCAAAAACTTTATTATTGGCTTGGAGTGCAATTAAAACATTTATGAATGGAACTCGAGTTCGTTTATATAGCCATCGCGGGCACGTTTGCAGCGGTCGATTCGTCGGTTCTGAGCTCTTCCAACGTCGTCGGCGTGTTGGCATAAACCAATGACCAATCGATTGGCCCATGTCTTGAGATAACACGCTAACCATACTTACTCTTCAATAAATCGATTGTAGCATGTGCTATGTGGCTTGTGGCATATTCCTGTTGAAACCACATGTCGTCCAAGACCATATCTTCCAATTCGGGCCAAAAATAGTCGGTGATCATGGCGAGATAACGCTGACCATTCACAGTAACGTGACGATCGTTATGGTCGACGAAAAAATATGGCCCAATCACGCCGCCGGCATGCAAACCGCACCAAACAGTTATTTTTTATGGATGAAGTGGTGATTCATGAAGCACATGTGGGTTTTCACCCGACCAATAACGCAAATTTTTTTTATATTGACGAACTCATTGAGCCAAAAATGAGGTTCGTCACTGAAGATGATTTTGCGATGAAATTCATCATCTTGGCGCATCTTCTTCAGAACCCAATCGGAAAACGTTAGTCGCTTCAAATGGTCCATCGGCTTCAATTCTTGAGTCAGCTTGATCTTGTATGGGTGTAAACCAAGATCCTTACGCAAAATACGCCATAATTTGGTCTGAGCGATGCCCAATTCTTGAGAACGCCGTGGAATTGACTGATTTGGATCGTTTGCTGCGGACGTCTGAATGGCTGCGATATTTTCGACACTTCGACCAACCCGTTGTTTCACTGACACGGCAACATCACACAACGAATATGTAGACTCAAATTTTTGCACTAAGCTTGTTATTGCCTGTCTACTAGGGCGAGAATTACGACTGAAAATTGGAGTTAACGCTCTTAAAGTTTCAGTCACCGACTCCGAATATCTGTAGAAAATTTTTATAATTTGCAGACGTTGCTCGTTAGTGTACTTTACCATGATGAAAATGTTGAGTTTAATAAATAAATTGACAGTGACAGTTTGATGATAAGTGAAAGAGTGCGTTCAAATCTGAGGAATCAAACTGCGCATGAGCACTTTAGATCTGTGAAAAATGTTTTTACAACCGAAGCGCAGAGCTTTATCAGTAAAAGGCAGATAAACCACAGTACATGTTTACCAACTGACTTCTGGAGGCGAATCAAAAAGCGTATTTCACGTAAATTGAAGACTGCATCAGCCGCACCAGCAGAGAAATCTGGACTTTTACGGCGTGGTACTGAATTCGAACGAATTAAACCTTAAACGCAGGAAGGGTGCCGTGACCCCAAGATCGGCAAGAGGTTTTCGGTCGGCCTCAA